>JAZHAC010000008.1:12268670-13674840 GCA_039707435.1 Actias luna | reverse complement strand
ATTATGTATTTATCTATATAGCATTTGTAGGACGCGTTTGTCTTACAATACAAGCTTACGGTTAATGTTTTCAAGTTCCAAATAGTTCAACCGGAAAGAAGTGGATGCTGACCAGAAAAGTGCCTTTCGCGATAAATAATAATTAGAATATCCAAAGTGTGTACATGAATTATGTAATATACACTATATGTACTTATAAATAATCAGACATAAGGCATTTAGTATTGTTTTAATAACAAATGTGATGTGACAATTCTTACATTATTGACATAATTATTAAGTTTTTAAATTTATAAGTTTCGCATTATGGCCACAATGTCAACTATTGTTTAGCGACGATATGACCTAAAATGGTAGACACGGTAAGTCTAGTGGAGGGACTGGCTCTCAACTTTTTAACTTCCGAGTAGTAGAGATCAAACGAGCATTACAAAAACGTTATTTCATCTCATTTGCATGTTCATATTTGGAGCAGTTTAGTTGCGTAGTAGTAGAAGAACCGGCAAAAAACTCGATCTGGTTAAATCTTTTTAGGTAGGTAACAGTTAAATAATTAATTAATTTAAAATTATAATGCATTACAATAGTTTTTAGCGGATTTACAGAAAAGAGTGCTAATTCCAGACATCACTATCGCTCACGTATTGATTCGCTCTGTAAATAGCCTTTTGTCTATACTTGCAAATACTTACCTATAGAATGTAAATGATATAGCATGCTAGTTTTGCTTGTTGTCAAATATTTTTTTTATACTTAAGACTTAGCGTTATGGCCATAATCTCACTTGATCTTAAGTGAGGATACGGCCCAAGTTGGTACACACCCTAAACCTTTGGAGGAACTGGCTCTCAGGTGCAACTGCCGGAACACACCTATGGGTATTTGGCGGCAGATTTTGAAGATGGTAGCAAAGTCGTACACACTACCACTGAGCTATAGCTATAGCATATAGAATATGAATTAGGGGTGTGATCTCTAACAGTAAACATGGTTTTATAGTCTATTAAAGAGGAAATGACATAAAATTAAAGTGAAATTCGAATTTACAACAGGCATAATATTTTGTATATATTTGAGGCCGATTTCTTTCATAAAAGACGGCTAACAAAAAATTTGAATAAAATTAAATGTGCAGACCCAACTGCGAGTTTACGCAAATAAGATAGCTAAAACAATTTATGTTTTACATTTAAATTATCTAAGAAATTAAATAATATTAAAGTATACTAACCATGTCAAATAAAATATAGCAGCTGTTATGCTGGTATAAATTATATGAAACATACCCTCATACTTTGTTAGTAATAAAATTTTATTAAGCTTTTCGATTTACTTATCCCTAAGCAGTATAAATCTTAATTCTATATATCAAACATGGCTGCGTAAGTATATAACTGCGTTATACACAATAAGGTACCTCGTTCACCGCTCTCGAGTGCATCGTGCAACCGATATTGGTAGGAGGGGTTTCAAATGCAATTATGAAGCAGTGTGTCCCGATGTGCACTCCCTCGGGAAAATAAGGACGCGCCCCGTCTACGCGTTTCCTTTCATATGCCTGTAAAATGTTATGAAACGGATGACGAGGCAAGTTTTAAATAAAAAACCATTGCTTGTTGGTTGGGTGAATCGATATTTCGAGGGTATACAAAAAACTTGATATGGGTATAATTGTTAGATTCTTCATAGAATACGCTATCGATAAATGATCTTTATGATGTTAAATTTAGAGATGTTTTATTCGTTATTAGCTTTGGTGTTAGTGTACCACATCTGTATGTTTGTTTTCTGATCCTATTAACTTTCGTGCATTTTTATATTAATCGTAATCTCCGCGATTATTTCTTTCGTGCACTATTTATTACATTTTATTGGAATATTTTGAGAACAAAGCTTTATTTTTTTAAAAATTTGACTAGTTTAATACTTGTATTTATTTGTAAATAAAAACCTATTTTTAATAAAGATATGATTTTCTCTTTACCAGAAAACCTTGTACTATAAAATGTTACCAATGGTGAGTTGAACAAATAAGCACTGAGGAAATATTATGTATTTAACGCTTAATACTTAATTTATGAAATATGTATCTTTAATTTAATACAATACTAATGTAATAGAGTTTTGCTATGTAATTAAAATAAAAATGTAACTCATAGTTTCGACATTACCTTCCTAGGTTCACTGCGATAGGGAAACCGGCAAGACGCGGCACAGGGGCTCACCTCCGACGTGGCTTGTATTTCCCTCAGGTCACATAAACGCTAGAGCTGATTTAAACACAGGGGTTGCTTATGTAGTTCCTTGCTTTACTTACTTCCCGTACAATTACTTTACAAACAAACAATTACTTCCTGTAATTTACTTGTAATCATATATTATTAAAGTCAAAACGTAACTTATCTGAATATTATTCAACTTTTGTAAAGAAAAATATTTTTTTTGATAATTCATTCAAACACATAGAAACATTCGCCAACAGAACAAACTAGTATTGTTATGCAAGCAGTTTAAACAGTAAAGGTTTTGCCCTTTTTTCAGGAGGAAGCACTTCCTCTCATAAATGGAGAAGAGCATGCCGTAATCCAATATGCCGGTCCATTACTACGGTGTAGTCGGGAGATCTAATTTACCAAGACCTAACTGTATCTGACCAAGTTATAATATTATTTAATACAGCAGTCATCGAACTTAAATCTTTCATGTAGGTATTTAAAAATGAATATGAAGTTTAAAGTGTTCATTTTTTAATTATTTACCATAACAGGTATATTGTGTCACAACTAGTAATGGTCCAAATAGAGCCACAATGACACGTCAGAAGGTTCTTTAACTAACCTTTGCGTCAAATAATAGCTGACTATCAAAATATGAATTCTCCAGATTTCTAGTTTTCTGAGCTTTTACCGACCGACTATCTACACAGAAATAAATATAATCAAAAACCTTGCACTTCCCTCACTATACTATTATGTTTCAGAGAAAAAAGGAATTACTAAAGGAGTAATATAGGTAGCTAATAAAGTGTCAATAGAAAGATACGGATCAATATGTTAAGTATATTGTATCAAGGGAAAATTATTGTTCTATACCTGATGGTAGACACAGTGCAATGCTAAAACAAGACTATCATCGAGAAATAACCAATCTATTGGGAGCTTTCAAGGTGACGTGACGGGAAAACTCAGCGGCAGCTGGATAAACAATGGCTTATTATCAAATATAAGAAATAAAAGTTTTGACTTAATAATTATTCTGAGTTTGTTTGTTATTTTTATGTTCGTAAATTTGATCATAAAGTGTTTTACACTTGACATTGGCGAAATTGCTTATATAAGCAGATACCTTAATAGAAAACAAGAGGCACACAGACGAGTTTATTATCATATGTATCCTACAACTTTTTACTTTTGTTATATTTGAGAAATTGAGAATGATAAAAATTATAAATCGATAAGTGTTATGAAGTTACCGATTCCGCTGAGTAGTTAATGTTTACTGATTTTTATATGATATACTTGATTGATTGATGATTTTTTATATATTTGTAAAATTATTTATCGATTTTTATTATAAATTACTGCTAAAGGTACGATTGCTCGCACACCATGTGTATGCTGGTGTCGACTCGATCGGATACAGTTTTCTATGTAAACGGATACCCCGTATATACATGTATAAGCATCCGCTAATCTCAGAACAAGTAATGCCTAAGCATGCCACTATGACGGGTGTAACATCTGATGTGTGGTGGTCGCGATTGACAAGAAGAAATATAAAAGATATCCCTGGTCTCAGGTAATTTGAGGGTTTGACCGTGCTTGTCACCCAATAGATCTCTCCATACACCCTTTTGGACTTTGAATGAGCTCGGATAAAGCGTTCACGGATTGGGAAATGTAGTACAAAAAGGGATATTTTTCACGTCTTTCAAAACTAAAAAATAGTTGTCATAATCCAATCGGTTACAATCGTCATATCCTACAAATCAGTGTAATATACTAAAAAAATATTGAATACTTTGAAGGTGACATAATAGCTAACAATCATATTCCACGATTAGGTACCTATAGGTGAGTAGGTACATTGTTTACATACTTGCTCTTTCACATTTTTATCGTAGCTATCAACTAGATAACAAAAAAAATCTGTAACTTCCTAATTAAAACAATTTTAACATTTATAAAAATTTTCTTTCTATAAATAACAACGCATTTACTTCCCTTACTATATAACTATTATCTCATATATTGTTTTATTTAATTAAATTTAAGTAAATAATCGTTTTAAACGTGCGTATTTATATTGTATGTATATTGTAACACGTTCATGAAAGTTGCAAAATTTACTTACTAATTTATGATATTATTTTTGGCCGGTATTATTTAATATTCTAACATTTGCTTTCAAATTTAAATATATCTTATAATAAAGTAAAAATGTGTTTCGTACGAGAGTTTAATTTTGTTATACATTCCACCTATTATATTCCGGAAAAAGTAATCCTCTAGAATCACATTCACATACACAGTTTGAGTATCAATAATTAACTCTAACCATAATACCATAATTAACCACAACCAAATCACAATATCACATAAATAAATCACATAATCGTGACATAATGACTTGAATATTCATCTCTAGTAGCAAGAATAAAAGCAATACAGCGAACAAGAGAAATTTTATTAGTAATAATATACTTATTACGTTTTCAAAAAAACTTTATCCAGATATTTCTCGTAAATACCTACAAGAATAATAATTAACTGACATATACAAATATTCCTATATATTTTTGCAATAAAAATATGTTTGATATTTAATTCCTTACTCTAATGAGAAAATTTTAATTTCTACAATTTATAGGTCAGTAAAAAATTAAATAGGGCATAAACAGTATCGTACTGTAAACCGAAGTGAAATGATGGTAGTTTAAATAAATGAAAATATAAAATTTGCTCTTGATGATGAATATTTGATGTATTTGTCTGAATAGATTTCATTTTACCATGAATCGGTTTTCATTTTCTACTACTACGAGCTACAATATCAAAAGCACAAGTGCTAAAAGCTCGTTTCGAGTCTTCACAGTTCACGGAGGACGTTGACTACGATATTGGCTATCTCTTTCTTACGAGCATCTGCACTCTTCCGTAAATCGAAATCAAAGCTCGTCGGGATTGAAACGATTTGAAATTCGTACGCTTCTCGCAGTGATGTGAAGTGACATACGAATTCGTGTGCGTTCTGAACCAAGCGTTCAAGAAATTTACCGGCGATTTCATATAACCATTGTTTGTCCTTGTATAAATGTTAAATGCAAACGATAAAACATAAACAATTGAAATTCACATAACATAAAAAAGACTACTTAAAATAATATAGTTCTACTTTTAGAATACACTTTAAAAGTTTTAGTAATGGAATAGCGTATGACAAAAATGTGTCGTAAGTAAATGTGTGGACAAATTATTTGAAGTTGCGTATGTGAAGAACAGACCTGCATATGGCCGACGCTCAGTTTGTGTTTATGTCAATAAGAAACTGATTTTTAACATTTGCGCGGGTGTGTATTAAACAATTTATAATTAATTATGTGTTAGTGGAAACTGTGAATATTGTGTAATTTTTGTGATAATGGTTTTTGTTCTTGGACTTTATTATAAATTGATGTCTTCGATTTACTTCTAAGGGTATGTATTTATTTTATGTTTGTCTCGTTATGGTAGAATTTATTTTATTAATAATTATAAGACTGTTGTGAAAGAAAGTAACTATAAAAATACTTGTAATAGTACTCTGGAAGGTTATGTAGTTGTTTATAGCAATTAGTGCATGTTCCGAAAGATTATTGCAATTTAAATTGATTCGTCTCCCATAGTTTATCCACATATGATAACCTTTTGCAAGTTATCTTGGACGCTCTCAAGCTTTACCTAAAATTATTGAAGACGCACGTAAAGTTCTATATTAACCGTTTTATACATTGTTTCATAACATAGACGTTTCATGTAAGTTGTGATTTTTCTTCATAGAATAAAAACGAATTTCATAGATGCAATCAGTTGTTAGGAAACTAAAAAACGTACTTAAAGAATTAATTAGTAATAATCCTAAACACATATAATTACATATGAACTCAGTATCATGATGTATTAAAAAAAAACTTAGTATCAATTTATTTGATGTAAAGCACAAATATGATTACTAAAATATTGAAAATTGTAATGAAACTGTTATAATTTCCTTTTGTGTAATATGTAGTTAACTTTAAGTATCAATTTATTTGATGTAAAGCACAAATATGATTACTAAACTGTTGAAAATTGTACTTAAACTGTTATAATTTCCTTTTGTGTAATATGTAGTTAAGTTTAAATCATTCTTACTGGTATAAAAAGTTCTCTCTGGACAGAAACATAATAAACAAATGTACAAGATTATTATTTATGAAATAGCTTGTTAGTTTATGGATCCTACAGAATGGGGAACAGATTGTTTATAAAATTGAACATATGTGTTATGATACCTTCATCCTATGATTCATGGGAATTGGGATAGAGATAGGGATTATTCATTATTTGATGACATTTTCTGTAATACTATTTTATCATTAATATATTACTAATAAATATACAATTTTCTTTAATATAAGTATGTATGTTACAATTAATATTACCAAGATTCTAAATAATAATTGTTATAAATTAGTTTCAACAATATTAGTATTTTTTTGAAATATTTTCTATTGTTAAGGTCATGAAAAAAGGCTATATCTATTTTGAATTAGTTTAATATGTAAATAAAAAATATATCATTATTTTTGAGAGTGGAGTTTCCATTTTGTCAGGCTAGTTTTAGTTGTTGTTTTTTACTTGAAATAGTTTATTCTATGTTGTTACTGAACATTAAAAATCATTAAAAAATAATATAATTTATTAAATACAAACGTTACTTGTGTAAACCTGAGCACTGGTTTAAAAGCTAACTGAAAATAAATAAATAGTATTCTTATCAATGCTGCTCAATAAAGTGAAACCATGTCAATATTTTATAGGTTGAATTCATCTATATATTACAAAATATAAGGATTTTCCTTTTTGTTAAAATAAAATTTAAAAGACATATCAGTATAAGTATAAAAGCTGTTTAATCTATTATACTTAACTGTTTATACTAAAAACCCTATTATCAGTATTCCATAAATGTTCTTGTTTTAATTCTTAATTTCAAATGTTTTATAAATTGTTTTCATATATGATTTTATTTCATGTTTATATCATTTGAATATTTGTAGGTAAAATTTGTGTTTTTTTTAGTATAAATGAATCCCTATTAGAACGGACAGTCATGTCCATTTAATAAATTATTAATAATAAAGGTTTTGTTTAGTAACTGTAAATAATTCTAGAATATCCTAATTTTACTGGTATTAGCAATACATATTTTTCATGGAATCTTATTTTCATTTTAATGGAATCTTAATCTTAAACTTAAACTATTAAAAAGTTAAACTCTTAAAATCTTAAACTTAATGGAAGCTGAACACACAATTTCCATCACTTAGCAATCTTCTTAGTCATCTTATTAATAAAACTAGCTGTACCTGCAACTTTGTTTGCATGAACCTAAAAATATTAAACCATTTTTGCCTATTTCTGTAATATTTTTCAAAACAGATTTTTGCTATTGGTAGTAGCGTGATGTTAAATAGGCTTCCTCAATGATTGCTCTATTACATATATTTAAAAAAAAATGAAATCTGACTGGTACTTTCTCAGATTAGCATCTTCAAACAAACATACTTTTCCACTTTATAATATTAATATAGATTAGATGAAATTTGTGAGTATTATTTAATACAAGATGTATGTATACATGACTTATTAGGTTTATGTAAACAGTATGTTGAAATTGTAAATAAATGTATAGAAATGGTTTTGAGTGCATTGAACTTCAATGATTTATTTATCTTCAATATCTATATATCAATGTGATATCTTTGATGTGATAATTTTATTGCCCATTTACTTGAGAGCTCATTATAATGAAGTAATTCAGCTTTGTATGAAAGAACAGTACTTTAATAAGGTTTATGATTCTACTGAATGTTCAGTAACAACAGTGTTCATAGGTTATGTTATGTTGAAATTTTAAACTGTTGTATGGTACTCTACAGTCTATATCATAATCTTGTTTATTTGACCCCATGTTATGTAATTGTTGTGGTATTTTGCATGATATAATTTGGTTATTGTGTACAACTGGATAATAATATCTGTAAATATGTCTTCTCAATTAACACAAAACACCTTAAAACATTAGCTCCCTAGTTAAAGCATTAGACACCGGTTTGATATTAAGAAAATATTTGTATGTATGAAAAAGTTTAGAAAAAAAAGATATATTACTTAAAAGCTGTGTATTCAGTGACCTTAGTGTATGCTGATTTTTTTGTAACTGCATACTAAAGTATAGAAAAAAATTGCTTCAATGCAAAATCTATTTATATATTTTCCTGATTATTTAATGTAATAGCATGTTCAAAATTGGCTGTCAAATTATCAGTTTTGTGTATTGTATAAAATATGTGAAGGTCAGAAAAAGGACGACTAGCGTAGATAAACTTGACTTTAGTGACCAAATCTTATACAAAATATTGTCAACAATTACCTCGAAATTCTTAATATTACATATTTTATGTTATTAAGAGTATAGTGGCACAAATAATAGTTACTAAAGTCGTTTTAGTCTTTAAAACTGTCAGACTAATACTACTCGCGACTTTGTACACGTCAACTTTAATATAACACTTAACGACAAATACCCCTAAAACTACAGAAACCCTGTCAGGATGAATAACTCAGTTCCTTCGGCATGGAGTCCTCGGGTAATTATGCTCGCGCGACACACTGAGACTGTTCAAATCACTGGAATTTCATCACCACACTGCATTTCACTTTTTCACACGTTAGGTACACAGTTCTGTAAAGGACCACCCTGGCTCTGAATGTGGTTCGGCCTTTATATTATATTATGATAGATACTATTAACTAGTTTAGGGCAAATACAGTCCGGCCATGCCGCCCTGAGTTAAAGTTAGTACAATCCTGTAGATTAGGAGGTTAGTACTTAATCAGTGTTGTAGTTGTGTAAATTAACTGCTTAGTATAGGATTGTATTTAGGATTAGTCAGGACCGCGGTTTTTTTTTTGCGCCCTCGGCAACAACCAAAACCGAGGATCGGCCACTTCATAGCTCCCTTGTACACGTTGGAACTCGGTGAAACTGTAAAAGCCTCTAGGGCTAACAACATATATCCAATCAGAAAAAAAAGTTGGGATGAACGTAGTGTTTCTATTAAGAAATGAATTTTAGTTTCGAAACAGTAGTTACTATGTTTACTTTCTACCATAAATGATCCAAATACAAACTTTGACTCCTTTATAATACTTCTATGGATATAATCGTAATGTAGACAAGCGTTTTTTTATTATAGATGTAATTTATTTCTATTGTTTTTATTGTTATTTTTATTATGTAATTTGGTTCGTACGTTTTTAAAACTATTTGTGAGGCGATAAACGAACACCGAATGTCCGATGTGTGACGTTATTTGAATTTTACTACTGTTGTATAGGGTTTGAATTTAACGCCAGAATCGCACATAAATAAAGGATTTCAACTTTATACTTCTACAAACCGGGGAGTCGTCCGTATAATAATAAACGTTTTATTAGTACTAAATGATTTACACTGCATACTAAAATGAATAGTAAAAAAAGAATTATCTATATTAATATTGTAAAAAGGTGAAGTCTGTAAGTTTGAATGGTAAAGTTAATCTCCCTCGAACTACTAATTCGATTATGAAAATTCAGGAATAAAAAGCGTGCAGTGAAATAGGCTATTTTCTATTTCAATAATTAAATTGAATGAAAAGTACAGAAGAAGCCGCGGGCGTGTCTAGTTTTTTTAATAAATAGAAAACAGTTTTCTCCATTTACAATATTGTATATTGTTTTTTAAAGGTTTAAGGTTTAACCACAATTTCACCTGATATTCAATGACGATATTCCCCAACACGCTAAGCGTATTGGGAGACTGCACTGGTTCTCCAGTGCAGTAGATACCTATAGATGTTTGGCAGCGATAAATTGTCTACTAGAGGCTAATATTAAACTATTAGAAAATGTCCTACCATCACGCTATGGTATCACTGGCAGGGTACCCTTCATCCAAAGCTCAGGTTCGTTGCAGAGATTTGAACTCGCGTCCAACAATGTCTTTCCGTATACGCTACCCATGTGCAGTCATTGTTTCATAATATTAAGTATGCGATATGATACCTGTTATGATTATTTTAATCGATTAAATGAAAATATAGCAAAATCAGACACGATTAAATTATTTGATGCCGCTATACGTTCCTACGTTACGAGACCAGAACGCATTTACCTTTCACAAGAGTAGTTAGGATAATGACTTAAATTGGAATAAATCCAAACTAATTAAAGATAATACTAGATTATAATAGATATACCTTGATTAAGGCGATTAATCCGAGTAATCCGAGGTGTTATAGATTCCATGATAATGGTAGATTTGCGGAGTCCACGATCTGCAGACATGGGATAGATCGTTCTTATCCAGTTCACACTGCAAAGCTCAGTATCAGTGACAATTTTGTGTGACATGAATGTGAATTCTATAAAGACATAGTAGAACACACTTTTTAGTCTCCCTAATTTCTTGTATGCTTCTCAGTTTCTATGTAAGTAAGTACATGTTACATACATTTACTTTAAACTAACTGTACCTGCGACTTCGTTCGCGTGGAAATAAAATTATTTAATCTCGCGCGCGTCATCATTCAAATTTCAATAACTTTCGATAGCGTTAACCGATTTTAATGAAACAAAGACTAGATGTTACTCGAAGATACAATTTTTGATTTCTTTGGTGAAGTTTTATCGTAAACGTTGTACTTTAGCAGTGATGTGTGCACACACAAACAGACAGGCAGACATTTCTAAAAACGATGTCAATGTATTTTATCATAATTCTTAGTCACTTTCAATTTTTTTTTGCCACATAAATCTAAAAAGTAGAGATACGTAAAATTTACATTATTGTTATGAACTGACACGACTTTTATATATTGCTTGCAAGCATTATTTCACTTTTTACGTATTCGAGGCGTTTAATCTAGAAAAACGTTCCATCTAATATTATAAATGCAAAAGTAAGTTTGTTTGTTTCTTACGCTTTCACGCCTAAACTGCTGAATCCATTATGATGTATTTTGCTGTAGAAATAGATGGAACCTTGAAAACGGTGATGGGCTACTTTTTCTCGCGAAAACTTTATTGGAAGTAAGGTAAAGAGAGGAATAAACTTTGTATGAAACTTTTTACTCCATCATCCAATTTTTATGACAAAATCAATATTAACGCGAGCGTAGCTGCCCGTATAATTTAGCTATAAAGAAAAAGTTATTTAACAAAATTGACATTATAATTTGTTACGTTTTCACACTTAAATTGCTGAACGGATTTCGATTTTTGACAGGTATATAAATTAATTAAACATTGGATAAGGACATATTTCTTAGCTATTGTCTTGAAAATCAAACTAGACGGCGTAAAATAGAGCACGAAGTTTTGTGTAGCGAACCTTTGTGTTTATTAGGAATATGAAAACTCATATTTTTCCTTGAGATAGATACTGTGGATTCACGTTTTTGAAAAATTATCCCTTGAAGCGGCGTAGGAGGGGGTGATTTGAGGACACATTTAATATACAGTAACTCACCCATAATTGACTCTATACAGGCAGAACACATATTGGAAAACAGCATTTATGAAAAACTAAAGTTGCCCCTATTTAATTAATTGAGTGCGTAACATAAATATTGCCACCTAAATTTAACGACATCAAGCAACTTTATAATTACTATTACTAATCATAACGCTAAATGGGACTTAGTTCATATTGTTTGTAAAAAGCCATAAAAAAAGATTCGCTTATTTATACTTCTATATCTATACTAATATTATAAAGAGGAAAGATTGTATTTTTATTTGTAACGAATAAACTCAAAAACTACTACTAGACCGATTATTAAAATTCCTTTACCATTAGAGTGCTATATTATTCCTGAGTAATATAGGCTATATAACATTGTTTATGAAAATTCATAAATAAAATTTTAGTTCCCCGCGAACGGAGTCGCGGTCTCAGCTAGTGCATATTAAAGGCATAGTGAATATATTATGTCCTTGTGTGCTATATGTCTGTTATAATCTTATCTTCGAGATATAATCAGATCATAGGGCGGTGTCGTTGACCCCATCTCGCTTTATCAACTTTGATGAGACCACGCACCTACATAGATATAACATACTTTACATCTATTTATTTGAAATTAACTAACGCTTTTGGTGATTATTCTACCGGTATGCATCAACTAACTACACGCTTCATCAAAATTTATTTTATGATAATTTCGTTTTTATTTTTATTCCTTATTTATATATTTATAATTTACTTACAAATTGGTTTTGTTTGGATGTTTCGAATGTGATATCTGTACATATAATAAAAATGTAAATAATTAATAATAGGTCATAGAATAAATTATAATAATTTTTAGAAATGTCAATCTGTTTGTTTGTTCACACATCATTGCTAAAGTACAACGTTTATGATAAAACGTCACCAAGAAAATTATATGGCATGTCCACGAGCAACATTAGTCTTTGCTTCATTATAATCCGTTCACTCTATAAAAAACTAATAAAATTTGAATGACGGCGCTAGATAAGTGCAAGAAAAGAGTTGTATCTAAATCACTGAAAAATATATACCTACTAAAAAGATATCACGATGTACACGCATTCCCCCATTATTGCCAGAGCCCAGAAATTGCTTAGATACTACTTCTATTACAACAGTTCTAAACAGTACAAAAGTAGCTTTGAAGCGATGATGGCTCAGTTGGTACTGTGTGCGGACGCCGCGTCAATGAACGTGAGTTTGAATCGTTGCGAGGAGCATGAGCTTTCAGACAAGGAAACATCGTGATGAAGCCATAGTATGGTGGTAGGGATTATACTAATTCACGTCTGGCTACCCTCGACTCTCATGTTGAAAATCTGTCGTCAAATACTTATACGTGGGCTTCAGCAGTTGCATTCGACAGTCAGTCCCTCCACTAAGATTAGCGTGTCTACCATCTTGGACCACATTTTCACACATCAGATGAGATTGTGACCATGACACTGAGTCTATAAAGTATAAAACAAAAACACTAGCTACTTGTCACATTTAAGTTGAAAATCTGTCGCCTAGCATTTGTAATTCAGAGCGAGTTCTGAATTTGGTATATGACCCAAATGATTACTTATTATCATACGTGATCGTGGCGGTGTAATTTCATAAACAATAAAAAAATAGTAGTGGCATGGCACCCTTCCGTTAGCTTGCATTTCGATAGAACCCCCGTCTGTGTTCGTCCCAAAGCCAGGCAATGTTGTCAGTTCGAAAAAAAAGGAGTACCAACTGTCTTTATTTTATGGTACTGGTTTGGTTCTCTTTGTAATTCATGTCTACTTTGTATTTACTTATCATACAACTGTTTAGCTTAGTGCAAAAACTCATTTATATTGTTCAGTAAAATACATTTAGTCACATTCTTCAGTCCAAAATTCAGGATACGAGAAATTACTTATTTCTCAACCTAAAATAAAATAATTGACAGTACAATTGCATTATACTGATTCTGAACTAACAAGTGAATAACAAGAACTAACAATAAAATTATCAATTTACTGTACAAAGTCACATAGATTATTTATTTTATTTCTCGAAGTAAATATAAAAGTATTGTTAAAGTTTACAGAGCTATCGACTTATAAAGAGACATTGATTGTACGGTTGGCATTGGATTGTACAGGACAGTTGTCTATGTGTTTAGTTCATTTTATTGTTTACATTATTTTTACAGGTACATATGTATTTAAAGTAATTTTAAAATCATTCTTTGCAGTATTTAAAAACTTAAATTATTTTTAAATCAACTTAATTATTATGAATGATTATTAGTCAATAGAAAATACAACAGTTACTGTATATCAATCTTGAAATTCTAAAGACTCAATTGAAGGTGCACAGCACCTAACTCACTTTACTGTAGAACGAGAAAGTAATTTAGTTCTAAAACAAACTTCGATATTCGAGTGCCGTAATTTAATGTCTAAAAATCGTAGATAAATAGTGCCAGTCGCCCATTTCGACTAATAAAATGTAATTCGATCATGACTGGAATGCGATAACTGATAATTTATCTTAGCTCCTCTTTCATTGAAGGGTGGGAACTTAACTGGTTTTTGGTATATGTATACATTTATTACAGAATCACTTGTCATTTAATATTCACTAGTAATAATATCAATAGAGTGACACCAGCAACTTTTTCCCTGTTAGAGATTAACAATTCATTAATTAATAGAGATTTGGTGGCAGATTTTTTACTTTCAACTGGTAGCTAGCTAGGTAGAAGTGCAAAATGCTCAATCACCATACTATGATCTGCTCACGATGTTTTCCGTCACCGAAAGCACAGGCTCGTTGTAAGTAGATTCGAACTCACGTCCATCGACGCGGTGTCTAAACACTACCAATTAACCTTTAATCGCTTTGCGTTTATTACATAGCTGATACTGAAGGTGCCAAGTTTTTAACATGCTCTAATCACAGGATTTAGTGTTGAGATATTTCGTCGTTTTAGTATTTAGAATGTCATTCCATATATTTTTAATTACTCTATGTAAGTGAATGTAGACACAGACACCTTGGCTAGGGACTCTGGTGTATATTTGTTTTCGCTTTTGTCTATGAGCGTCAAATTTAAATGAAAAACAAAAGTATTTTCAACGCGTTAAATGTAGCAGGGCAATCATCATTATCGCAATCCTGAAACCGCATTCATCCATTGAAAGCCGTTCAAGTCACGCTTTTGTTCCGCTAATGCTTTGATATAGCAGAGAATTCTTAGATAGCGGTATTTTTAACAGGCTATGTTCGAGGTTCGGGATAATGTGATTGCGTTGTTTATTGTTTATCAAAAGATGCTAAAGTAATAATCTATTGTAGGTATACGATTAGAAACGACTTATGGATGAAAACTTTTTAAGGAATCTATATTTATATCACATAACGGAACAGTTTGTTCGAACGCGCGAATCTAAGAAACTACTAGTCGGGTGTCAAGAAATATTTTTTAATTGTATAGTGTTTTCATTGAGGAAAGCTTTGGGCCATTTAATATCACGCTACCACTAATAGGAGTAAAGCGGTACTGAAAAAAATTATAATAACGGGCATAAATTATTAGATCATTTTTATTTCCACGCGAACGAATTCGCGGGCACAGCTATCTTATATATAAAAACAGTAGAACCTCGTTAAGTCGAACCTCGATAAGGTGAAAACCTTCAAATCTCGAAAAAATGTTTTGTTCCCTTCTTCAAGAAGAATTTCTTCTTAGAAGGAATCATTGTTTTCTTTAACTTTATCAGTTATTAGCTGGGTCCGCGAGTTTGCGTGAAACTAAAATCTTATTTAATCAAGTTTGCCCAATTTTGTAACTTCGTTCAATACAGCTTTGCTCCTATTGATCGTAGCGTGATGTTAAATAGCCTAAAGCCTTCCTCAATGATCGCTGAAACAAATTCAAAAATAAATAATTTTAGAAATCCGACTTGTAGTTCCCAAAATTATCGCGTTCAAACAAACAAATTTTCAGCTTTATAATATAAATATATGTACATACAAATTATTTGTCTTAGCTGGATACTGTTAAAAAAGGATATTTATTAAAGTTTCTAATTCTGTGTATTGATATTATTTAATATACAACTCTCATCCTTACCTTCATGCTTTTAGGTCTACAGTATCGGCGCGTCTAGAAAATCAACACGATTCGTTGATCACCACACCAATTTATTACAATTTGTTTCATTAGTTTTATCGTTTCAGTTAATAACCGAAAGATTCCGCAATTTATGTTACGTCGGTGAATAGCTTATCGGTGTCTTTGATTTACAAGTTTGAGATTGAAAGCGAAAATATAGTAGTACCTAATGAAATGGTATGAATCGGTAAGAATGTTTTAGAAAAAAAAAAACTTTACACATAAATTATAGTGATCTGACGACGTGCAGTCCGACGTCCAATATGGTTTACGGTTTTCATAGATTAACCAATTACGAGCAGAGTATTATTTTGCTTCCTGTAGTTCAGATGCATGAGTTAAAACAAAAGTGTTCAGTTTGATGCTACTCGCGACAAATGGAACATAATTCTAACATGGAAATATATTTAATCAAAACCAAAAACAAATTGAGCGTATTTCTTAAACTGTTTACTTGAAGTAAGATTTATATGTACGTATATGTTTTTCAGTACAAAAATGATTTTGCAGACATATTATTTGAATTACCCGTGCTCTGGGATTTAATATCGTAAACAAAGTACACTTGAAGAGCAAATCTTGAAAAAATATTTTTGTACAGATTTAGTACAGTTACAATAAATACAGAGAAAAATTGTACAGATTTGAGTTTTAAAGTTATATGTATAGACTAGCTACTACCCCCGACTTCGTTCGCGTTGTTCTCTTCACCGACGGCGCGTGATAGTAAAATCCTATCTTAGTGGGTGTCTACGTCATGGAAGAAATATCCATGATATATTTCAAGTCAATAAATCTGGTACTTTTGAAGGTATCGTGATGAGACAGGCAGTGGTAGTTCGCTTATACTATGTGCGAATTTATTCACGTAGAAGTAAAAAATATTTAATTCTTGGCTGTTTACGTAAGTTTTTTCCACACAGCTTTGGTACTATTGATGGTAGCGTGATATTAAATAGCCTAAAATCTTCCTCAATGATATATAAAAATTAATTTTTGAAATCCAATTGGTAGAACAAACAAACTTTTCCGCTTTATAATATTAATATTATCGATACATAAATGTATAGTTAAGCTTCGTTACAAATAGATAAACCAGTTAATATAATAATGTTTTTAGCTATCTCTGCAGAGTATGACAGTTCGTGCAATATTATTTGACGATCTTATATGCAACGAAAATTTATGCTACTACTGTGAATGCAATTGCTAAGATAAGAGGGTCTTTGTGTTGGGACGTGATTCTTACTACAATGTGAATTTATGTAAAGCGTTATTTGTGGTATCAGCCGTATAGAAGAATTTAAGTTATTAAAGCGATAATGTTATGTTCTCGTTTTTACGTCAGTCATATTTTATTTATCGGCATAAGTAATGGCCGTAAAGAGAAATATAATTGACTTATTCCAAAACGATAAAATGTTTTTTGTAGTAAAATTAAATTTGATTAAATGCGCTTTTGAATCACATTATTACAAATTCTGTCGTTGAATTTTACGTCTTTGTGATTGCCATCGTTATGAGACCGTGACGTCCGTGACAAATGGAATTAAGGTACTGTTGGGAAATTAAAGATAGAATCATGTGGTTATTTACAAAATATATATTGCTATACTATATATAAATATATATTTTGAAGCGATGATGGCTCAGTGAGTAATTTGTACAGTGAGAGACGTGAGTTTGATCGCTGCAATGAGCCTGAGCTTTCGGATAAGGAAAGCAACGTGATGAAACCATGGCAAGGTGGTGGGCTTTTTCTAATGCCCGCCTCGTTAACTACCACCCCTAAGCTGAAAATGTGGCGCCAAATACATATAGATATTTTCCGGCAGTTGTATTTGATAGCCAGTCTCTCCACTAGGCTTAGCATTTTCACCATTTTGGGCCACATCGTCACTTAACAGCAGGTGCGATTGTGGCCACAACGTTAAGCCTATAAACAATAAAAATCACTGATTTAATTAATTATCACGAGAATTCTTAAACTACGCAACTGATTGGCTTAAAATATAGTTACTTCTTTCGCGATGGTTATTCGGCTGCTAACTAACAGCAGCTTGTAAAAAAGGTTTTTATGACAGCGTCGGGAAATCTGTAATGGCCTGATATAGGGTAGTTCAAATCACACCGGAGTGTTTGCCTTTTTTACCGTTAAATATTTGTTAGTCTGCTTTATTTTTCAGTACTTATATTGTGATAAATACTTTACAATAAATGAACAAAGTCATCTGTACAGCTAGTAAACTCACCACTTAACTGACTCATAACGATATCACCGAAATTACCACATCTATAGATTTCAAATTTTGGCCTGCATATTCCTTACACATCGTAGGCATTTTACGAATACGCACAGCTGACGTGAAAAGCAAGAACGAAGTCAGAGGTATCAGCTAGTTTTATATAAATATGTTATTGATATTTCCATAAACTTAACTTAATGGTACAGTGACGGCGCTATACCTGATGTACACCTGATGACACAGTACAACAAAAAAAAAACAAACTCTATTATCATATCCGAGGTATCACACTTAACATTGAAGCCTATCGGTATCTGTATTAATATTATAAGGCAAAAAAGTTTGTTTGTTTGTTTGTTTGTTTGAACGCCCTATTCTTAGAAACTACCTATCGGATTTCAACTTGTATTTGGTATAGCAATCAGCTAGAAAGGCTTTAAGCAATTTAACATCACTTTACCATGAATACGAGCAAAGCAGTATTGAAAAAAGTTTTTAACTTTATATATATTGGCTTATCTCGAAACACGTTAGAAATCAAATATTCATTGAGACGGATATAAAATCATGTGTACTGTGCTAGCGAACTAACCCGGTATAAGATCTGACTGATGAATGTCCATAGGCAAATTTCGAAACGTGACACGTCTTGTTATGTCATAATGTCAGCTATTATATGTCGAGTATAGTGGTACAAGCATTTCACCCACCAGACCATTTCCAATTAGAATAAAATACGTTTTATTAGCGGTAATAAAATCTCGACTCTGTAACATAGAATGTTCTATTTAAGGACTATTATTTAGTTTACACAAAACTTCGGCGCAGTCTAATTACTGATTCTGAATTAATTATAGTTTATATTGTTCACTACAGAACTAATCATTTCAATATTGATCGAGTAGGCTCATCCGTTATCAGGTTCATAACTGTTTTCAGTCATGTCTCTACGTCACAAGTTAGGGATAGATATACTGTTGCAATTTAGTCAGATGCTTCTCGCTGACAAAGCTTTTCTCTAATATAATATAAAATATGGGTTTTGTGTAAGTAGGTACATTTATTAATTGGACAGTGCCCACGTTAAGTTTCGATTGTTGGAATGCTTTCTCATCAACGTATTTTATATTATAGTATATATACTAAGCATTGAAATATTCAAATAAGTTGTCTATAATTCAGTCTAAGATAGACGCAAAGTGTGTTTTTATGTATACGTATGTATTTAATATCTTCATAATATGTAATTAAAATATTTAATAATACGTTTTCTGCGGTCCTCATATATTTCTTTGCTAGCTGTGTCTGCAACTTCGTACGCGTTGATCCTGCCCTTTTTTGTAACTTTTTTCAATACAATTTTTCTCTTATTGATGGTTGCATTAAGTTAAGTAATCTAAAGCCTTAATAATTGCTCTATCAAATACAAGTTTTGAAATCCGATTGATAGTTTCTAATATTAACGCGTTCAAACAAACAATATTTTCTGCTTTATCTTTGTGTATAAAAATTACGTGTCACGTTGTTTCTCCGTGAAAATACTGAACCGATTTTAATCAAATATTGCACATCGTGTGCAGTTTAATCCAACTTGAGTGATAGAATACTTTTTATCTCGGTAAATCATAACGCGAAAGATGTCGCTGTAATCGACGTGATTGACTAGTCGAAAAGACAGAACAAGGCCTGCCAGGTCAGTTAGTAATATTATAGACAATTTCTTAGTCTGTAGTATCAATTAATGTATATTAAGAAGACATTTATTTGGTAAAAGCCGAACATAGACTTCATATATTCTTCGGTTTTGAAATGACTAAGTTGGGTTTTTGAAGGTCTTGAATCATATTTATGTAAGCGTTCCGAAATCGCTGTTGTCCCAATTCCATGTAAGCATAATTTTGGGGAAGCGTTTATTTCTTACATAAGTAATTTTACTATATACTATATTTAAGATTGAGGGCAGCCTTATATAGATCCAATGTACTAAGGAAATATAACTTTCATGCAAATAATAGTATCTTTTTTATACGTAAAAATAATAAATAAAATATAGATATCTGTAATTTGTATTAAAATACTAAACTGTCTTTGAAGAACGTTCTTCAAAATATGCAGACTTCAAATTTTCATCGTCAATGAGATTACGGTCCCTAGACGGAATTTGTCTCGCAAACCTAGAAGAGTTTCCCTCGTGGTCAAGTAAATATTCATCGTAGAGTAAACGAGAATATTGTTACTGAAAGGATATTACGTAGTTTGTTTATTATATAGGTGTAAGCGGGTGGTCCACAAAACATTTAATAGTCACCGCGACCCTTGGTTATCACTAATGAACCCTAAGAGGTAGTGTATTTAGCTTCAATTCCCTAATTCAATTCTCTACAGGTTTTGAAATCTCGTAGTGGGCTGTTTAAGTATTACGTAACGCAATTTTTAAGGATTTTTCCCCTTCCCCCTCCTCAAACGTTACGTAACACCCGAGCGAGCATATTTTTCTCAGTCATAATTATGTTTTATCGAAATAAAACTAATTTAAACGGATTTTATCGCGGTTTTTTATTAATTTTAATCCCGACGTTTGGAAAGCTTTTCAGCCTTCGTGGTCACGGGGCGGACTGAGGTATAGTTTTAGGTGTAGGTGTAGGTCTAGACATAGGCGAGTTGTTGCAACACAGACTTTTTCTTCGATTGGACATATCGAGCCTTTCAGGAAAAACATTGTTACGAATATCTCAGAATGGGTGTTGACTAGGGCTTTAATAGGAAAAAATAGAAATAATGAGATATTTTGTTGTAAATCTTATACTGGAAACGTGAAGACTGACAATAGAATTTACATAGAAAAATAATTCTAATGTTAAAACAAAACTGAGAAACAAAAAAGAATAAGTCACTAGAATGTTAAAACATACTAGAAGGTTAAATTTCCAACAAACATCGTAATCATCAATTGCACTTTTAACAGGAGTTATTCATTCCTAATTAAAAAATACATCTGATATCTTTATATAGAAAATGTGACTTGCTGTTCACAATTAACCACTGATCTATTAAAATAGTGGCTATTAATATACTGCATCTGATTTACAAAGATGTTTTTAGGAGGTTAGAATAAAAAACGCATTGTAAAGATTTTTGTGCTTATGTTTATTCTGAAAAGGGTCGTTATGCTGTAAGCCCAAGGAGCTTTCACAGCTTACCGAGCTTTGCTCACAGGTTTCGAAACGGAACATATAATATTCCGAGCTCTGTTAAAATTGAAGCTAGTATTTGTCTGTATGTGAATAAATTTATGTACAATGGGATCGTTTCATATACTCTATACCATAACATTTAGTGACACGTTTAGGTGTATATCGTTCCGAGCTGTTTCTGATGTATATTTAGTAATGAAGCGAAGTTGGGTCGTAAACATTATGCTCTCGATGATAAAGCTTCATAGTAGCTATTTTATCCGTAGTTTGCAGTGTCGTAAAGCATATCCAGTCGCTGAAATTCTTGTAGGTCAGAATGACGACGGCAACTGTCGATTGATTTACGATCTCTTAGCATTCGCTTTAGTTAATATATAGTCATATAAAGATCCTGGTATATAATTTTTATGAGTAGTGAAATTCATACAAGCTTTAACTCATAACGATACCTTTTTTGAATTACGGTAGTTTTGATTTGCTAAGTATTTAGTAAGAGTATATAAGAATTAAAATTGCTTGCTAGTTAAATACCAGTTTCTGTTACTATAGTTTTTAAAACACTCGTTTAGTCGTAACATGTACGGACGCCGCGTCAATGGACGTGAGCTCGAATCCCTGCAACGAGCTTATTGAGATTTCAGTAAAGGAAAAACATCCTGATGAAACCATAGCATAGTGGGAGGGTGTTTCTAATGCACGCCTGGCTAGGTACCACACAAAACATGAAAAAGTTGTTCCGGCTACACTAGAGAACCATTTCCTCGATTAGGCTTAACTTAATATATGGTGAGATTGTCACCATAACGATAAACCAATAAACTAGTAAACAGTATATTGAAATTGTCAATAGATTGTGGTGCATAAAATGGTGTCTTTTTCAGGTAGGTCTGTAACTAGGCAATTTTCAACTGACTAGGAGCTGAGATTTCTAGGAGAGAATGTGGGGCGTCCTGATACATATTTAATATTTTTGAATATCTTGAAGCCCACTTGGCATATTGCAAAAAGACGTACATAAATATATTTTTACACAACGATAACAAAAAAAAAAAGAAGAAGCAGTGACCGATAAAAATAGGCTTTTATAACATACATTCAGTAAATAAGTTTGCCATGCCCTCATTAGACTAGATTATTTATAAATGTATTTGCGGCTAGGTCGTCTCGTGCGTTCCATGGTTATGTAAGAAGGGCAAGGTTTTTGAACTTACAATGTTACTATCATCTACTAGCCTGTGTTCTATGTATGAAGAAAGTCATTAATTTTATTACATAGCAGGATGTACCTTTTCATTTTATCAGTTACGGTGATTAAGCACCGTAGGTGCTAATGACCTTAGATATTTATGACTGGTAGCCATGAATCCTGGGTTACTAAGTGCTTTTAGTTAGCGGTTGTTCGATTAGATTTCACCAATGTTTTTTTTTAAGTAATCAATTTACAATAAGAATATGTACGCATTGAAATGAGTATCTAAATTCTTGATGACAGTATCGAGGTTATAACGCCGTGACAATGCAAGTGAATTCGAATCCCTGCAATGTGTCTAAGCTTAAGGCGAAGGAAAACATCATGATAAAACCATGTCATGGTGGTAGGGCTTTTTGTAATGCCCACCTGGCTAACTACCACCCACCGGGTAAAAATCTGGCGTCAAATACCTATAGGTGTGTTCCAGCAGTTGCATTTGAGAGCCAGTCGCTTCACTAAGCTTAGCGTGTACACGATATTGGGCCATATCGTCGTTTAACATTAGGTGCGATTGTGACCATAACACTAAACCTATAAAGTATAAATAACACCATGCAGTGCAGGAAAAATTGTAAGCTAACGTAGAACAGCTCATTACTGTTCCAATACAATAGGATGAATGGTTTAGGAACATATAGCTGATAAACGCATAAAGAAACATTTTTTTACAGATTATATCGTTCTTAAACATGTGAAGATAGATACATTTATCTTTCTTTATACAGATTATTTTGTCTTACTCAGAAAGTAATTCTTACTAATATTATACATGCGAAAGTGAATTTGTTTGTTTGTTACGCTTTCACATCTTAACCGTTGAATCGATTATGATCAATTTTGGTATAGAAATAGATGGGACATTGGAGACGATCATAGGCTATTTTTCCTCGCAAAAAACTAATTGGAAGTGGGGTAAAGAGAGGGATAAACTATCTATGAAACTTTTTATTGCGTCCTCCGATTTGTTTCACAAAATCCATACTAACGCGAGCGAAGCCGCATGTAAAATCTAGTAGATAATACATATTAGTTTAAAACAGAGTCTACTAAAGTTGGGATGTTATTCATGTTATGATTAATTTACTGCATTCACGTTCTTGGTGTGTTGAGACAGATAATTAAATTTAAGAATAATGATTTTAGGAATTTAGGTTATTATGGAAGATTTTATTACATACTTGCTGTTACCAGCGACTTAGCCCGCATTGATATTAGAATAAAGATCCAAAAATATTTCTGGAATAAAATATATTTTAGTGATGATTGTCCAGCTAATAAACTATTTGTTTATCGCATTTCATATCAATCAAATATACAAAAATACAAACTTTTACATTTATAATATTAATATTGTTAGTATAGATAGAATACACACGTATGTGCGCCTTTCCTACCTCCCTTACATAAACACATAATTACATTATTTTACGTTTACATATAGATACGTTATTGTATACGAGTTACAGTTTAAAAACATTATTATTTTTATATCCAACTTCATGACTCTACTAGGGCAGCATAAATAATGAAGTGTCACAATTCGCTATAATTGCAAATTAGTGTTGCTTTCATAAAATTCATTAATTTTAATTTTATATTTTCGAAGCGATGATAGTTCAATTGATAGTCTGCACATACGCCGCGTAAATATGCGTAAGTTCGAATCCACGTGCAATGAGCTTAAGCTTTTGGTGAAGAAAAACATCGTGATGAAACGATATCATGACAGTAGATCTTTTTCTAATGCCCACCTGGCTAGATACCACCATCAAGTTGAAAATCTGCCGCCAAATACCTATAGGTGTGTTCCGGCAGTTGCACTTGAGAGCCAGTCCTCCTACTAGGGTTAGCATGTCACCATCTTAGGCCACATCATATCTTAACAATAGGTATGATAACGGCCTAACGCTGAACCTATAAACTGTAATAAAAAATAATTGAGAAGGTTTTTATAATATTCGTGAATAAGATTAGTGGCGCTGTGATTGAATTAGTGATCACCGGGAAAAGCAGAAAAACTTCGAACGAAGCACAATAAAAAATGTGTACATTGTAACTTGAGAATAATGATATCTCATTTTTTATTTGGAACACCCAAATCTGTCGACAATTATATAAAGCAGTTACCAATTTCCTACTTATTTCTATGCGGTTTGCATTTCATGATAATCATGCTAGACCTTGAGTGTTAAATATATCTTCATTGTTCGCTTAATTTGAATTTATCAATTCAATAGCTGTTTTTTTTCTTGTCATATTTAGGACTCGCTTTAAGAAATGTATTATTTATTAATAGTAACCGTTTGCGGCTTTGTTCACTTTACTACGATATCAAATGTATGTTTTTTTTTTTAATAGTTTATAAGCTTAGCGTTATGGACATAATCTCACTTAATGTTAACACACCTACAGGTATTTGGTGACTGATATTTATCATGAGGGTTGTAGTTAACCTGGCGGGTATTAGAAAAAGCTATACCGTAATGCTTTGATTTTATCACGATGTTTTCCTAAACCGAAAGCTCACGGTCACTGTAGAGATTCGAACTCACGTCCATAGGTGCGATGCCCGTACACACTACCGACTAAGCTACCAACGCTTAAACTTAAAACAAAGAACGTATATGAGTATGTACTCACTACATATGTACTATTTGCGACTTCGTCCGTGATTTTTCCTTCTGCGAAAGAAATGTTCATGTCAAATTTCCAAACAATCTGGTGATGAATCAGTAGAACTCTTACCAGAAAAAATAGGAGTTAGTGGATTGCATCAAGTAGAGTTCAACGTAATTGTTGAATTAAAAAATCTACAAAATACGTATTTCAAGTTCGCAATAAAGATAATTAGTTTGCCCTAATAGAAGCAAGCGTATATATACGACAGGCTTAATTTTGGTTTGCGCGGAATTATGGCGGTGTGTACTTCATTGTGTTAAAGTTTTATGTTACAGACTACAGTGTGCACTATTAACCAATTACTATGAGAGATTATTAAGCCGATATCCGTTGTGCTTTGTTATATTGTTTACAATTTTATGCTAGTACCATTTTTCATGAGGTTATGTGAAAATAGGGGCTGAAACTTTATTTAATTTATTTGCATGGTGGTATTGCTTTTTCTAATGCCCGCCTGGCTAGCTACCAACATCAAGTTAAAAATGTGTCGCCAAATGGCTAATTTTTCCTATAGGTGTGTTCCGAAAGTTGCAATTGAGAGCCAGTCCCTCCACTAGGCTTAGCGTGTCCAGTGTGTCTTGGACCACATTGCCACTTAAGATCAGGAAAAATTGTCGACAAACTACTAAACCGTTAAAGCTTAACTATAAAAAATGCCTTATATATTTTCCCTTTATAATCATACTGTGTGGATTAATTGTATTATTTCATAAGTAATACTAATTACAGTAACATTGCTTCGTTGGGCGAGGAAAGACCTCTCCTACACTAATTCCACAATATATTAGACCTTTACGAAATTTTTTATTAGAAGCAAGCCTTATAAGTATAATTATACTAGATATTTCTAGAAGCTTAACATTATAAATACGAATGCGCTTGTTTTGTTTTTTACTCTTACACGCTTTAATTACTTAACCGACCGTAATTAAATTTTTCGTAGTCGTTGGCGGAGAATATAAAAACACTCTTCCCAAGCAGTAGACAAGCAACTTTTAGTTTCACAGCTAGTAATTACAATGAAGATGAAAAAAATATTATGACAGTCTATATACGTAAGGATTGAACTTCTTTAGGTTATATAGCATATATCTGTAGTTGTGATGGAGGGATATTACATTTTTTTTTAATTTAGAATGTTCTCCTATATGCTTGAAAAGTATTTCTCTTAAGTACTAATTGCCATCTACATATTTATATAAAGCAAATACAGCTCTTTTTACACGTATGACGACTACAGTCTAGTAATTCTGAGACAAAGTACAATCCTATTGGTTAGTAGGTTTAGTTTCGCGTGCGTAACCTGCGTTGTAACAGACATGGTTAGTTGCTTAGCATAGGATCTAATTAGGGCTAGTCAGGCTCGCGGTATATACTAGTGTCGCTGGCAAATGCCCAAGCCAAGATTCGGCCACTTCATGGTTATATAGCTGGTACTCCCTTACAATCATTGCCTTCCGGGCTGAGCGCCTTCTGCACTAGCCCACAAAACTCGGTGAAACTGTGAAAGCCCTTAAGGCTAACAGCATATATGCAATCGAAAAAGAAAACCAAGGCTTTAATCAACCTGTCGGGATGGAATTTTGATCATTCGAAGTTGAAACTTTCGTAAATGGTTCTATGCTTATTTGGTTTTAGATTCCATAGTCCTTTTGCTCTTTTTTTCGATATTTGTGTATAGATACATAATGGTACAGGTGACACACGTTTGAATAAAACAATAAGTATATACGCAATAGGACAATTACTTGAAAATAAAATAATATAGTAACTCATATCTAGGGCATACTATTATACGGGAAGAAAACAGTGTCTGAGATACAGGCTCGGCCTAGTTCAGGCGCTAGGATTCAAAAATGTATAGCGATACTATCTCTTAAGATAATTTTTATGTATTGTAGTGTAAAAATTATTGTCAATAAAGTTATAATTATTATTATAATATTTAAAAATTAAGTAGAAAACTAAGCAAAGCACTTTCTTATGCATGCACGCAAATTTATATTTTATTGTTATTATTTCGAAAGATGTATTGTTTTATCCAATTGCGTGAGAACGTATTTCTATGGACATGGTCATTCTGCTTGATCTTTCGTTGTATGATTTTACTATATGTATAAAAAGACGATTGTGTGCTATATTTAATATTGTGTTGGGTTGTACTCATTTGCAAAGTGTAAGTTATTTTATTTTAATAATAAAAATATTGATTTAGTGTATATCCTTAAAAACGTCATTTACGAATTTTGAGATGTATGTACTATTAATTAATTCGAAAAAAAAACAAAACATCTATGAGACTATCTTTTTAGCATTCCCTAGATTTACCGTGTGAATTTCGGGTCCATCACGTAGTAGAGAGGGAAACTTGAAGAAGATCCCGGGACTTGTAACATTGTTGTAGTTTTAAGGGGCCCCTTTTGCGACGCAAGTCAACATTCATCTTTACTATTTGTGTTTCTCTCCCTGGCAAGCCAAATTCGGTGGGAGCCTGGTAGTGCAGCTTCAGAAGCTCATTCTAGAATAGATCGTATTGCAGTCCTAGATAGTTCAAGGTCTTTTAGAAAATTGTAGAGAGATTTCGGTGGTATAGCTCCCGCTTCGAATTCGACCGCATATAAATTAATCACGTAGCCATTTATAGTTAGCTCATAATATTTATTTGAATTTATACGTATTTATTAGAAATATCAGCTTCCCATGGTATATAGAGCTCAATAAGGAATATATCCTGTTTGAAAGCAGGAGCCCCAACATTCTCTAACTAGTATTTATAGTGCTTTTTACACGTGTCAATTAAAATAATTCAGTCAAGTGCAGTGCCTAGGATTGACAAGGACTTGTTTATGGGGTTCGGAATAGAGCCTTCATTTCTAAAATTAATTTGTTTCTAATTTATGGTCAATTTTTTTGGGCTCTATCTACTGAGGGACTTAAGGCTTTACGTACAACTTGAAGTGCATTGTATCCTACTAATAAGGGACTTGCTGTACCTATGGACTCACCAGAAGTCTAGCAAGATGTTTAATAATTATAGGTATACCGCTTGCTTTACTTCGACGAAAACATTATGTCAGTCAATATTATGAAATACTTTCTATACATATATTATGTTCGTTACATCTATTATCTAAATAACTATTGTAATATCTAGTGTTTACATAACACCATCGATATATACAAACTGTTCCAGCCTCTTGAATATCTTTGCAAAGGTCATTTGCCTTTCGTATCGACCAAGAATTTCGTTTGGATGACGTGAATTGTACTGATATAATTGTTTCTTGTTCCAGACTACTTAGTTCGAGGCAGCTGTTGTCCTAGGATGGATGCCGAAATCACACCCGTGAGTACCTAGATTGATACATTTGAATATTTATTTTATAAATACGAGTTTTGTTTTAAATTTGTACACATCACAGCCGGTTTTTGTATTTTATTACAACGCCATCTGTTAGTGTACTCTTGCAACATTGTAGTATCGTTGTGTTAAAAGTGTTTGTCAGATTCTTGCGAAAATACTTTGAAAAGCTTTGGTATGTGAGTGATAGATGGCGTTGTTTTAATTTATCTTGAAAATAGGTAGATGGCAGCAGCCATCAGTTATATTGCAGAGCTAATGGACGGTTTCGTTATCCATAGATATAACACTGTTTCAAGCATCACGTAATAGATGTCACTGGTACAGAATTGTGAAATACCTTCCATGAAATAGGTACGGACACATGTTAATAAGATGAAAAAGCTAATACGAATTTATGATTATTAGAAAAATAAATTACCATTCTAACATTAATTTAATTTTACTATGTTGTCTTTGGTGTTACTGTCACCATACAGTTTTACAGTTTTTAATCTAACCTATATAATTTAGTAACGAAAAAAAAACATTTTGCAAATCAGTATTATATTTAAGTTACTTTAATATCGCTAAAACGTCGTTGTGGTAGATTACAAGTTTCTGTTGTACTAATAAATATCAATCTGTTGTCTCTTCGATTCCTTTCTTGTTTATAAAGACTAAATATTTCCAACATCGATAAACAAAACTGAATATAGATTACGATAACATTTGAATACTTATCAGGATTAGTTATATTATTTTTAATGCATACAGTCATAAGGATGCACCAATATATAGCAATATATTGAAAGTTGATACACAGAGAAACCAATCTATACTACTATTAAAAGCGGAAAATTGTTTGTTTGATTGCGCTAATCTTAGGAATTACCAGTGGGATTTAAGAAATTCTTTGTTGTATTTGATAAAACGATTATTGAGGTAGGCTTTAAGATTTTTAACTTTACTCTACTATAGTAATACTAATAGCAGTAAAGCTATATTGAAAAAGTTACAAAAAGGCCAAAAATTATTAATCTTTCGTTTCACTCTATCGAACTCGGCGGGAATAGCTAGTAATCTATAAAACAGTTGTAGTTGTTCATGAATTTGTAAAATGCAAAAAGGCATCCCCTATGTATGGAACTCTTTACCCAGTCGGATGTGACTCGATACGTAAGTTTAATTTAATATCCTATACATGATGGCGTTACATTTTTCGTAAAATTTCGCCGCATCCGCTGCCTGTTACATAAATGCCGAATTAACACATTTTGGCACGGGATTTCGCTTTTAAAATGTTTTAAAAGATCGCTTATCGGAGATTCTGCCGTCCGGGGTTCATTGTTTGGCTCGACGTACGGTTTTATGTGAAGTATATCACTTCATTTATCTAATGTACCTATAGAAAGTAACACAAAATTTTGAGTAAATATCGCCATCATGTCTACTAAATAATATTACTTCCCTTATATAGTAATAATCGCTTCCCAAGGTCTTCAGGTATAATTTATTTGTATTCCTTCACCGTTATTATATAGTATTTCTTATTAAATTTAACCTACCTTTATCTACACCAGAACCGATAATGGCCTTATGGTAAAGTGGTCAGACAAGCTTTCTATGAAAACAAAATGTTATATTGAACCATTTTTTGTTCATAAATACTTTACATTTGATAGGTTTTCTTCGAACTAAATTTAGCGTAGCATAATGTCGCCGCACATCATAATTTTACATGTCGACAATATAATGACAAGATAATGACCAAAGGCTATGGAAAAGGCCAAAAACTATGAAAGATTTTAAAAATATCTGCATAAAAAGGTAAAATGTTTTTTTTTCGCAGTTATACATTTGTCAGTCAGTTATATATTTGTTATGTGACATATTAATTTGGATATTTTTTTATAGTTAAGGTTTATGACTGTAATAATCTCACCTGATCTTAAGTGACGATACAGCCCAAGTTGGTAGATACACTAAACCTGTAGAGGGACTGGCTCTTAAGTGCAACTGTCGGAACACGCCAATTGGTATTTTCCGGCAGATTTTCAACTTGAGGGTGGTAGCTAACCAAGCGGGCACTAGAAAAATGCATGCATAAATTGGATATTCCTAACTTCATATTTGTTATTGTGTTTTGTTTATAAAGTCATTGTTATGGAACTTAATATACCTAGTTCTTACGAAAGGAGGTTACCGTTTTGGATTTGTGACACAACACATTACTTTATTAAAGTTAAATGTTACAACATCTGTACAACCAACTATCGGAGTTGCAAACGTTCTCGGAGGACACCGAGTGAAAATATCCGACTTCACCTAAACCGTCTGCGTCCTTCCGGCTCTGTTATCCTGCTTTATGAACGGCGAAATTGCAGTTCCCAGAGTTGGCAACTCGTGTCGGATGTTAGCCTTCCAAACTGGCTTGAACACTGGTCGCTTTCTTGTTGTTATTCTTGTATTGTATACCTTCATGTTGCATAAAATGAACAAAACAATTATTAGGTACACCTAGAAAGCTGTATCCGCGACTTCATTCGCGTGTAACCACATTTTTATTTAATCATATTTGTCCGACTTTGTAACTGTCTTTAATACTTTTTTATTTTTTTATAGGTAAGGTGTAGCGTTATGGCTATAATCTCACCTGATCTTAATTGGCTCTCAAGAGCAACTGCTGGTACACACCTATTGGTGTTTCAACTTGAAGGTGGTTGCTAGCCAGACGGACATTAGAAATAACCCTACCACCATGCTATGGTTTCCTCACGATATTTTTCATCACCGAAAGCTCAAGCTCATTATAATTGAACTTGAACTCACGTCTTTTGACGCAAAGTCGTACACACTACCACTCAGCTATCATCGCTTCAACTTCTAACATTTTATTCAATAATTTTTACCCGTGTTTGTAACTTTTTCAATATAGCTTTGAACCTATTTGTGGTAGCGTGATGTTAAATAGGCTAAAGCCTTAGTCGATTGTGTCTCTATAAAATACATATAGTTTTTGAAATCCAACAGGTAGTTCCTAAGATTAGCGCTTTCAAACAAACAAACTTTTCCGCTTATTAATATACATAAATAGTAAAAAAAATAGTATTTAAGTTGAGAATGGCATGAGATTAATGTCAAAAGGAATGTAAAATAATGTATGCATAATTATGATTTTGTATACTAAAAAAATTCTTTATACTTTCTGGCGGGGAATAAAATTCTTAAATGAAATTGTATTCTATGATATAATCTACTTTGTGATTGGTTTTATTTTCTACAGCTGTACTTATTAAATGATTATATAATAGTGGATGGCTTCTAACTCTTTGTATATACAGTTAAATTGAGGATAAAGTGTTCAAATCTAGGGCGACGGCGGACATCGGTTTCTCGAGATTGATCGTCGGATTTCTCGAGAGAAAAAAAGAAACAGCAACAAAAATATCTTCCAAGTAGATAGCTCGCCGGCAAAAGGGGCTGCGTCTTGCAACCACAAATTACTATGATTTAATATTGCTTAGTTATCTGCGGGCTGGTAATTTGTTAGCGCGCCTCCCGGGACCCGCGTCGGCGGCCATTGTTGCTCAGGCGCCTTTTGTTCATCGCCTTCCAGCCGCGATACGATCTTGAGTTATTATGATTAGGATTCTTTGCGAAGTGACGCAGACTCGCTAATTCTACCATTATCGTTTTAGTTTTATCCGTCCATGACTTTTTTATTATAGTTTTTGTTGTTACGTTTCATCCCTTTTCTAAATTGATCGTGTTTAATAGACGCTTGGTTTATCTATTGTTATTAAAAACTTACAAGCTCGCGCTAGTATAATTTTGAATGTGAATGAATCATGTGGATAAAAGTACCTTGTACCCTTATACCTTAAGGACGTGAATAAAATCACAACGATTGGTTTTTAGTTAAACCGTAAAAGAGTTACAAATAATATCCCACTCGCATTTATAATATTAATTAGGATATCAAAAACAATAAAAGGAAATCAAGGTTGTCCAGTTTTAAACATGTACACTGGTAATAGAATTATGAAGTATAAATTATCATAAACCACTTTGTAAACCATTGTTTTGTGTTGTATAAAAATATAAGAACATTATTGGTTAAGATCTAGGACATAGATCTATAAACAGCTGAAGTAATAATAAGAGTATCGTCGCTACATATTTCTTTTTGTCCTAACCGTAGTAGTGCTATTTCATACTGTAACACATTTGGGTTCCATTTTGTTGATGTTATCAAGTGAATTATAGAATAGCTTACTACTTATATTTTACTAGCTGTTTTCTGACCACTTTGCTGAGTAATGTGACAATTAAAAACTTTATCTATGTCCTATAATAAACTAGCTGTCACCAGCCCGCTATGGTGGGCGTCAAAGCTTCCAGAGGGATTAACTTTTTCCGATGTTTTCAACAATTGTTGCCAAATTTCAACCAATTTCCAAAATCTTTGACAAATTATACACCTGAATCTTTCTCGTGAACTACGCTGTCTATTTGTGAAAACCGCATCAAAATCCGTTCAGTAAGTAGTTTTGGAGTTTATCGCAAATTGACGCCGCGGGGAACTGTGTTTTACATTATGTAGCGATTGTATTAGAATCCGTCTAAACGTTTGATTACAGGACGATTATTTAAACAATATCACAATAAACAACAAACAGTTTCTTATTATTTACTAGTATTTTTAGCGGTTCAGCTCAAATTAATTATAATATAAAACTTAATAAGTAAAAGTAAACAGCGTGTAATAATAAACCTGAATGTACTATAATTTTCTATCATTTCTCAAATATTATCGATTTTTTAAATAGCCCACTTAATATATAATATATCCTTATCTTTATTATAGTAACCTAGATGAGCTTAATGGAACAATGTACCTTAGTATTCTATAACAAATTTTGCAAACGGTTAGCTAGTTTTAGAATGACATGCATGAAAGTAGACATATAATGATTGAGGTATTATGTGATAATCGACGTGCGTGTGATGCGAAATTCATTCAGCGCTATAACAACTGCAACCACTGCGATCCGCAAAATTAACGTACGCATAAGCACAATTTGGCGACTCAATAGATTAATAAATGCCCAAATAGCTCGTAAACCGAATGGAGTTAATATATCAACCGTCACGGCATCGTATGCGCGCGGACTTTCATTTCATATAGTGCTCTTAAATGAATCGATCCGAGCACGTGGGGTTTTTCAATTAGTGAAAACATTCGATTGTCGTTTCATTTATAGTGTAATTGCCGGTTTTGTTATCAATTCATCTTGCCCGGTGTAATGGGCGGCCATCAGGAAAATGGATGGCCCCTTTCTATCCGTCGGAACGGAATGGGAGAGTGGCGCTACTGTACCTATCGCTGGTAAAATTGCTTGTATGTTTTATTGTATCGGACCTGCGTTAATTGTTTCAGTTTGTTGTTAAAGTTTGTTTATAATATAAGTTATTTTTATTAAATAATTTGAAGTGAGAAATAATGGTCTGGAGTATAGGACTTGTATGTTCAACCTGGCAAATAGTGTAACATGAGTACATGAGAGGTTTTATCTCTATGTAAGTTTTATATAAGCTTCGACCAATTTCGAGATTCGCAAATGAGAGGTGATCTTACATCAAAAGGTTCAATACATTCTGTAAAATAATAGCGACTACATTTTTTCTAAAGAAAAATCTCTTGTTGACAAGTCTAGATAGAAAATTGTAAGTAACAGTAAATCGTGAACAACTTTTAATGTTATTTACATTGATAAAATGGAATATATTAATTCAAATAATAATCTGATGTAAGTATATGTAATCTGGGGAATTAGACCGATTCATAAAACACTTTGAAGCGTTTTGTTTTTTTAAATATCCTGGAAATAGATACTTTAATTCTGGTAACACCAATTGCAGATAGTGCAGCGGCATGCGGCTTACGTGCCACACCCCATTCATTAGTCGGCGAGTGCTTCCGCGCATTTATCAATCCTGTTTGGATACACAGAGGCTACGCCTCATCGGACTCGCACCAAAGGGGAACAAGCTACGAGATTCGAAAGTCGCATAGGATTCTGTAATGTTGTAAACTGTGTAATGTTCACTGCGTGTTCAATTTTAGCTCGTTTGTTTTCAAATTGGGTTTGCGTCGGTTATATTCATCAGGGTCGTCAGGTATATTTATAGTCTACATAGCAGTCTATCTATGAATAATTTTATCTAATATTCAGAGATCGTTTAGCACAGAAACGACTACGAAATTATCAATAAGTTTTTTTTTAATCGAACAAGTAACCAATAGTTCTCGTGCTCTGATGGTTCTAGTCTGAACGTTTATAGTCTTACATACTCTAATATACCTGATATGGTATTATCCAACGTAATTGATAAATTATTGATTGCGTTAACATAGACATATGTTTATTTTATTGTAGTATGAGGCTATAGACTTAGTAATCAATATCACTTTTAATTTTATTTCTCAAACCGTTTTCAAGTAAACGTTACATACCACGTCTACTGCTCATTAATATGGAAACCTAATAATACTACATAAAATTGATAAGATGGAGGTTAGTTGATAATACAAATTATTATACAAGTGCGATGCGAGCGCGGCTATCAGTTCAGTTGAGTTAAGAATGTTCGACAGCACGGACGACTGTTGGAAAAATACATTGTAATAACCGGAACCTCTGCTGTAAAATATAGCGACTATGGAACGAGAACTTGAGTATGATTCGACGCAACCTCCACGGTCTCTAACACAAAAGAGCTCTGACACACATACATACAAACGACGTATAAACTTTAGTTAACATAACTTATTTTTGCTTGAAGTGCTTTGTAACTGTAATTAACACTTCAACATACATTTCATTTAGGTAGATAATTAATAGGATTAACTTTTCTTTTGTGACCTCTTTAAAATAGGTATCGCGTTCATAACACGAGTATAACGTGCTTAAAATATTTATTCGTCTAACTTGTAAGTTTCTCTCATTCGATCTTTCATTCGAATATATGGTGACGGATTTCTATCTAATCAATGGAATTGGTATGCAGATACAGCACAAGCAACGAAAAGTCCACAGTGATTTGAAAATAATCACAAAATACGGTATTTACTTTAGTAAAGGCAATATAATTAATTTATGTTGATATGTGAGGTACAAAAAGTTCGAAGACCGTAAATCAGGTTTTAGTTCTAAACTCGAATTTTGTTGGTTTAAAGAAATGACCCTTTTTTATTATGACATTTATCTGTATAGGAAATTTCGCCACTGTTGACAAATACACGTTTTAGATTTTCATTACCAATGTTCAGTGTGCTGCAGGATGATTTAAGAACAAAACATATATTACCGCAACACCAAGCAGTCATTTCTGTAAATAATATTGTATTACAAACTGAAGGCTATTATAGAATAACATGTTAAACGTATATATAAAAGAGTATAGGTAATAGAAGTTGAAGGAAAAAATACATTAATATTTTATTTTATAAATTAAAGCAGATAAAAGTGGGATATACATATTTAAGTAATGTATTCAAGTAAGTAGGTCGAGGAATATTAAATAAGAAGAGGGCCGTATAGGGAATTTATAGTCTGAGTCAAAAAAGAATATTTGATCCACGGATCAACTATTTTATTATAAGTGGGTAAAATCCACTTAAAGACCGCCCTCCCGCGTCTGTTTGGGCTGGATACGAAAGGGGTAAATAGGGGTAAATGGGTAAATAATTATTTGGTGCAAACCATTACAAACACGCATTAAAAATCCTCACGGTGACTCGAGTTCCCCCGTCCCCTTCACGCTACTTGCTAAAGATCAAAACTTGCTTTCGCTTTCAGTATCCATGCCCCAACCAGATCACAGTTACCCAAAGAATGGTCATCGACAATCATTTTTGCGAGCATAACAGGAAAGCATACATTGTATATACGTACGCGAATAATGTTTAAAAATTGTCGTCTGTCTGTCTGTTTTCGATTAGCTAAAAACTACTGAACGGATTTTCATGCGGTTTTCTCCAATAGACAATGTGATTTGTGAGATACGTTTAGGTATGTAATTTGTTAAGGTTTTGGGTAAAATGGTTGAAATAGGACGATAATAATTTAAAATTTCGTTTGTTAATAACGAATGCCTAACGAATTGCAAGCGGCTGACAGGCTAGTATTAGATATTGTAACAATCGATATATGCATAAGGGAAATAGGAACTGTATTTGATGTTCAATCAAAACTACTGTACTTATCGGGATGGTACAGTGACCATTGGAAGCGGAAACGCTAGATCGTTCCAGGCTACTTAATTTTTGTATTGTATTGACCTTTTATGTTGATTTTTAATGAACTTTTATATGCCCAGACTTGTACATACTTAATATTTTTATGTATGCTCGAGGCCTTAACGCTAGGTAACTTTTCTTTATAAATTTTAATTAATACAAGGCGGAGAAGTTAATTTATTTAAATCGGGAAATATGCTAATCTCCACCTTAACACTTCGTCTGTAAACCGGGGTCGTTCGTGTCCGAGCAAAACTAAAACTAGTTCGTACTGGAAAATTGGGGGTAGGGATGGCTTCCCTTTCTACCCCTAAAAAAAGTTATATAGGAGGGGGAACTGATACCAAAGTTTCAAATTTCCAGTACCTTCCAAATAGTTGTGATAAGCGCACAAATTTTGGAGTGGACACGAACGACCCCCGTTTACAGACGGCGTGTAGTAAATAGGTAAGTTGAAAAAACCTTTTTTTTCTGCTTTCTTGTCTTTTTGGCATCAGCATTCATCAGGAATTTTCTGGAATTTTTTTTCGTTAGCTTTTTTTGAAAATGGAGCAGCGATCGGCAGCCGAAGTCACGCGCGTACTACGTAAACGCGATGAAACAATTCATTTTGGAGGCGATGAAAGTGAAGAGGAGATAGACGCGGTCGAAGAGGCTGATAGTGAAGCAAGTGAGATTAGTGTCTCTGATTTGGAGTCGACGGATAGCGAAAGTGAGGTTGAAGAAGAGGAAGAAGGTGGAGAAGAAGGAAGACGCCGTAAATTTGTCTATGGAAAAGATAAATACAAATGGTGCCTCAACCCTCCGGAAACTCGAGGACGCAGGTCACACTTCTATAACAAAACCAAATGCGGCACAGATCTTTTTGACCAGCTGTGCGGGAATTATACGTGCGCTCGTACAACCAGTCGCTGGCCAATGCGCTTTTTTTTAGGGATGCTTGATCAGGCGAGCGTTAATGCCAGTATTTTGTACAATTTATTGCCTGAAAATCCTCTGAAAAACAGGAGAGAATTTTTAAAAAATCTGGCTCTGTCGCTGATAAAGCCACATTTGCAAGACCGTGTAATGCAACCCGGATTGCATCGATCATTGACAACCGGCATCAATGAGATCCTGTCGGGAACCGAAATCGAAGATAGGCAACTTCTGGGATCCGATAGATTGGAAAAAAGGAAACGTTGCTATTATTGCAAACACGATAGCGATCGTAAAACGCAATACTGTTGCGCGAAGTGTAAAAGGCCAGTGTGCGAAGAGCATCGCATCGTGTGTTGTGCACATTGCATTGAATAATTATTATTATTAAGTGAACAATTATAGTGATAATAATAATAATAGTAGTAGTAATAATAATAATAATAGTAATAACATAATATAAGTTTAATATGATTTTTATTGTGAAGAAAAAGATATTAATTAAATATAATGTATTTTTATAGCAATGCATCGTACCTTATTTATTGCCTGTTTTCATCTATAAAACTAAAGCATTTCACTTAAAATTATCGGGACAAAATGATTTTTTTCTTGAAGGTAATCTATTCACCTTCAATTTCCAATTTGAAAAATTTAAATATCTTTATTTCTCTTTGAATTACAAATTTTTTTGTAAATTGAATTTTTTTTCTGTTTTTCTTTGTTTATTTAACAAAAAAATTATGAATAAATTAAATTTTCGATATTTTTAACATTTATTCTTTGAAATGAATGTTTCATGTAATCCCATGAATTTTTTCAGATTTTTTTGAATGTATGAAGGAGGTGAAATAGTGGTCGGACGCGAAAGACCCCCGTTTACAGACGGAAGGTGCGAAAAAAACGTTTACAGACGAAGTGTTAAATATTCTCACCATCTTCAGTATAATAAAGTGTTTGTTAAATAGTCCCTAATAGGTAATTAAGTTGTAAGTATTCCGTTGTAGTAGAAAAGTTAGAGAAGTGTGACCTTATCGTTTAATAGGATTTAGGAAATAGAAAACGGTCGGTTAATATACATAATGAACTTAGAACGGGCAAGGTGAAGGTCAGGTTTCTAGGTATTATGAACCTTTTTAGGAACTTGCGATTTAGTATTCAAGCCATGTAATGATCTGCTTAATTAGTATAGTCGCCTACTTTCTTCGGTAAGAAGATTATAAATTAGGTTTTCTTGTACGTTTCAAATATCTTAACTAATTAAAACATAGATTAAGGCGTATATAACTATAGTTATGACTCTCATATACCTTTATAACAATACGGCAATCTATCTAATTATGTTACTGTTGAAATCCTGATATTTACTATCAAACGATTGTCCTAAGAATGTAGTTCTAGAACATATTTAGAGCAGACGCCGGTGACGATAGTTACTTTCTCTTTTAAATGTAGGTTCTGTTTGTTAATTAACTTGTTAGCGTACTTACGTAGGTCATTTAAGAATCTGCCGTATGGCACATAGAAATAGGTGGTCTTCGTGTAATCTATTATTGTTCGACACTATTTTATGAATTGTATAGTGCTTACCGTCTGGTACAGTACCGTCGATTTACCATGCTTCTGTAGAAAAAAAAAACGAAAGTAAACAAGTTCAAACCGTGCAAGTACAAGTCGCGTCATGAACAGGAATACATTTTTTAATCAATAATCTCGAACCGATGTTATACAACATTCCTCTTTAAAACGAATGTTTTCAGAATGTAATAATGTAAGACAATCAATTGCTTTCCATTTTCTTGTTCGTCACTTTCAATAAAGCGGGAGTTGGAATCGTTTTTTGATATTTAAGTTATTGTAATTAAGTATTGTTATTTTTAAGTTGTCTTCGCTTTTTATGTAAGCTGTGTTCACTTTTTTAAAGCAGGCATCATTTTTAATTTTGATTTTTATCGTGTGTATGTTTTGATATCAGTGTGTTGTCTGGTTTGTGAACCAAATAAAAAAGGATATCAGCCCTTTAAGCCTATAATAGTTGAACTCAATAAAACTGATCCAGATAGTATATTGTGAAATGACCGGTCAAAACCCCGGCAGGGGACGTAACACCTGCGTCCGATCCGAGATTACGTAAGGACGCGCAGCATCGAATGAACTAGAAGATAACGATTTTGATAAAACAGTAGCTATAATTGACAGTAGAATGGGAGCATTAACATGTTCATTTTGAATAAGTTAATCTTTTAGAAACCTGTACTATAGAATATTTGAAATTATTAATCAAACTTATATGACCTTTTCTAAATTTTATACAATGTTGTTGAAGCAATAAGACTTTGATTATATGTAACACTACTAGTTCTACTCATTCCACTAGTTAGTAAGCCAAAGATTGTGCCACCTGTGGCGTTCTGGGTTAGGTAAAAACGCATCTTCATGACAACAAAAAATATGCATGGCAATTTCTGTGGAGATAGATTAATATTAGTTATTATATATATTCGCTATTTTCGTGTTAAATTTTACTAAAATCTGTTCAGTATTTTCTGAGTGATGCGTGTTAATGATAAGATAAAGATGTCAAACATTTTTTTTGGTTTAATGTCGCTAAATTAAATCCTCCAAGTATAATATAATGTGAAAATTTGATTCTGATACCATATTATTATATGCATAAATTTTTTTTTTTTTTTTTACGTTGAAGCTTGAAAATCAATGTGCTCCAGAATATTGCAGTTGTTAGCACCTTTTGTAGAAATTGAAAGATTAATAGGAAGCCAGCTGGTTGTTTAATGTGTACGAAGTGTAGCATGTACTGGGATTAGGTCAATCTATATATAATATTATAAAGAGGAAAGATCTGTATTTTTGTATATTTATTTGAAACGAATAAACTCAAGGACTACTGGACCTATTTCAAAAAATCTTTCACCATTAGATAAAACCATTAAATAAAACTTTATTTCCACGCGAACGGAGCCGCAGACGTAGCTAGTATTATATAAAACAGAATTATACGAGTAAAATTATTACAAAAAAATTTCAATACTTAAAAGAAACTTATTAATTGTTTGCCATTGGCCTTTAAGAATCACAAACAAATCCCCTGATCCTGTACTGCGCAGGCCAGTGAACGAGGAATCTGTTCGTATAAGTTTAAGTTATTTAATATGGCTTATGGGGATCATACATCGGAACGACGCATGTAATTCTGAGATCCACGCCTGATATGCGCAGTTCATTGCAAATATTGAGATATATTATAACTGCTCTGCTTATTCTGCGAACAAAATATATATACATAGATGCTTCTTAATTCGGTCTTCTCACAAGAGTTTGTTAGGTTGTTTGTTTGTTTGAACGCGATAATCTTAGGAACTACCAGTCGGATTTTGAATATTCTTTCTGTGTGTGATGGAAAAATCATTGAGGAAGGTTTTAGTTTACTTAATATCACGCTACTAGCAATAGGAGCATAACTGTATTGAAAGAAATTACGAAAACGGTCAATAATGATTAAGTAATTTAAATTTGCACGGGAACGATGTCGCGGGCGTAGTTAGTAAGCAATAGATAGATATAGTAAAGTATTTCAAAGCTTCGTAATGAATGATATATGATGGTATTAAGTAAATTCGTTTAATATTTAATGTTTTATAACTCGACCGAGTGTGTGACTGTACAGAGCTTATTTTACGCTCCTTATTACATAAATGACTTAAAATTTAATCATTCGTAAGCATTTACAGCCGTTTCGCGAACACCATAAAGTTGAGAACGTCTTTAATTAAACTGCGATGACATTCGTTAAAGTATAATAGATAATAAAAGCAACGTTTTAAACCTAAGCATGGCGCTGATTAGACGTTTACGACTCCACTTCATGATACCGCATTGAAAAATGGTCCAGCTTAAGAATATCAAGGAATATTTAAAATATTTTTTAAGATAATTCACCCATAAAGGGTCAAGCGTTGTGTTTATAGTGATCAGTCTAGAGAACTCAGAAGGATCATTTATGGATTACACAAAAATTGTGGACGAATTTAGAACGACCGCTCAGTGCGTTAGGTAGTGATGAATCGACGGGTTATATTGCTAGACCGAACTGCAGTGCAGTTAGCATGTTTTAAAGTTTATTATAGGTATTTGATTTGACCACAACCTCGGCTGTTGTTAGTTGGAATGTTGCTCAAGATGGTAACACGTTAAGTCTAGTGGAAGTACTGGCTCTTAAGTTGCCGTTGCCGGACTACACCACTATTGCTACTTGGTGTCAGGCTTTGATCATGAAGGTGGTCAGTGAACCAGATAGGCTTTACCATGATTTTTACCTGTACCGAACGATCAGGCTTAATAATGTAACAGACTTAATGATGAAACCGACGTGTGGGTTTATAAGCTATATTTATTTCTTCTGTGCGTGTCTCGACTTTTTTTTTCATTATTTTACTTATATCACACTTAAGTCATTAATATTAATAATGTTTATATATTCCTACTGAGCAGAGATGGAAGGTAGCTGTAAAATATATCGTCCACTAACTGTGCTCGCGACATCGTTTGCATGGAACAATAAATGATTTATTTTACTACCTTTTATCTGCGGCTTCGTTCATGGTAATATGGGTTTTGTCAAATTGGATAAAGCAATAACAAGTCTCATACAAAGTTTACTCCTCTCTTTATCCCCTTTTAATAAGTTTTTTGGCGAGAAATAGTGGCCTATAACCGTTTCTAAGGTCTCATCTATCTCTACACCTAAATTCATCACATTCAATCCAGCGGCTTAAGCGTAACAAACTCACTTTCACATTTGTTTACTAGATTTTATGTGCGACTTCGCTCGAGTTAATATTGATTTGGTCAAACAAATTGGATGACGCTTTAAAGAATTTCATACAAACTTTATCCCTCTGTTCACTTTACTTTCAACATTTTTTTTACGATAAAAAGTTAAGACAAAGCTTATCTGCGTCTCCATGATCCCATTTATCTCTGTGCAAAAAATAATCGTAATCAATTCAGCGGTTTAGGTGTGAAAGCGTAATAAACGAACTCACATTTGCATTTATAATATTAGTAAGGATATATAAGTATGGATTTATGCGCGTTATTGTAACTTTTTTCAATACGGCTTTACTCCTATTAGTGGCGATGTGGTGTTAAATAGCATAAAGCCTTCCTCAATGATTACTCTATCAAATACAGAAATATTTTTTTAAATCCGAATGGTTATTTCTAAGGTTAACGCGTTGAAACAAAACAACTTTTCCGTTTTATAATAATATCTTCATATAGTATAACAACTTAATATATAGGAATCACAGGGTTAATATAACTAAATTAGATGATATCAACACGTGTGTTCGGTTGGGGTTCAGCTGTGCATATTTATGGTATTATAGCATAGCAGTGTCGTCGTCCCCCGTCTGTGTTGTCGACTCGTTTCCACATTAAATTAGTTTCATTCATTTAGCGCAAACCAACACGACCGCCGGAACGTTGCTTGGCCCGCTAATATTGTCACAGATTTAATTGTCATCCGCTTAATTGCGCTATAAAATCTTAATACTGAGAAGGACTGTTATTCCCGTTCAGTTTTTATCTGCGTAATCCTTCATAATTCAATCAATAGGTTTTTATTACTTTATTAAAAAGTAATTTGTTTTTTACATCTTGAATTTCATAATCTATAAAAATTATAAAAAGCACAGGCTATATATAGCTATTTAGCGGTAGATTTACTACTTGAAAGTGGTAGCAAGCCATTAGATGAAGTGTAAAAACTGTTCTTGGTGTGTGCCAACATGGGAGAAGTGTCGTTATGGTGTTCTTTAGTGGGTAGTGTCGAATGTTTATCACCCGATTAGTCTTGCCACACACCCCTCTCGCCTTGGCCTGAGCCCGGACAACGTGTTTACGTGTTGCAATGAAGAAGTTCGTAAATAATAGGATTTTGATAACCACTTTATTAAAAAAAGGTGGTGGCTAACAAGGCGGGTATTAGAAAAAGGCCTACCGCCCTGCTATTGTTTCACCATGATTCTCTGCTTCTCCGAAAGCTCATGTTCACTGCAAGGATGCGAACTCACATTCATTGACGCGGCGTCCGTACACGCCATCACTGATATGTCATTGCTTCATAATGATATATTTTAATATACATATTTTGTGCATAAGTTTATTATTCTAATTACAAATTACAATAATAAGTGCATATATATATTTATCTTCCAATTATAGATATATATCTGTCATCCAATTATATGGCACTCGCGCCACTAAGTTATATACACATCTCTTGTCCAATTATGTAGTACTCGCGGCGCGCGACTGACGACTCGCGAAATTTAAGGGGTCGCCTCTCATTTGATATTCCATGTCCAGTCCGCATAATGGAATAACGCTGTGAGCCGACCGACGGACGGACGGACGATCCGATCGATCTCCCGCCTCGTATATATTTTATTTTCGGGGAATCGCCGCCAATGATGCCCGGTAACCCTTGTCAAGTCGCTAAAAATGTGTCTGATGCGTTGCGATTTCGTGGCTGATTTAACACTTTTGATTTTATGTTCTATACGTTATTTAGGGGCTTTTGTACGTTTTCTTACGTTAATGATAGTAGGTGTATCTAGTTTTGATAATTGACGACTCTGTGGTATATTGTATAATAATACGAATGTCTAACGATTACGAGAAATCTATTGCGAATGTTTCTCAAATCAATACGTATAATAAATCTGTAGTTTCGTCGGCATATGTTTTCTTAAAAAAAATGTAATAATATCTACTGTTAAAATTAATATAATTATAATTTAAGCGTTAGTTTATTCGAACTTAATTTTTAAAAATGTCTCTTTTCTAGCATAACAAATGTTTTTTGACAATTTTTCCTTCTGATTAAAAATCAATACTATTGACAATTCTTAAGACACCCTGTGTTGAACATTTTATAAAATCTACGAGATACTGTAGAATATTGTAGAAAAAGATAAATTTTTAACTAATTTTGATGTATTTTGAAAAGAAGATGTGATGTCATTCTCAAATTGATATGTGAAAATAAATTATAAATATAACCTCAAAAAATCATAAAATATAACTAAAAACTCAAAACCATAACTTCAAACAGCGACGTTAGTATAGCGCGATTGTAAATCAATCGATGTGTTTACATCACGGTTAGTTAAACACTACAGTTTGTTAAACTTAATACTCACAGGTTTTTTTGTTTAAAACGCAGTTTAAAATACGAGCGTCTGTTTAATTTAATTTATTCGCTGTAAAATAAAATGAATCCGTTATTTATCTTTACTGTTGTCTTAACGGGAATAAAATTCAATTCAGTTTCATTTAATTTAGTCGTAAACTAAGTCCAGTCTAAAAATATGACTGACGTTGACGTATAAATAACGTTTAAACCTTTATAAAATAATCACTACAAGTTTTACATAACTTTTATGTTTTCTTTTATGGACAATATCTCAAAAAGTGTTACTACGAGGGCATTAAAAAAACAACAAAAATAAAATATGTAAATTATTTTTAACATTAAAACAGTTTTATTGAATATACTTCTATCATAAAAAAATCTAAAGAGTTGACTGATTAAATTTCTATTTCTTTTACTCAGAGGAAAAAGGTTCAAAGATTTTTAAAATGAATATGTTAGTGCTCTATGTCTCACCTATTCAAAGAAGACGAACCACCGTGTCGGTGTCCCGACAGTTCCGTCGAGTCATCATTGTTACTAAAGCTTGTTATCACCGGACGGGAAAAAAAGGATATACTTATATATATTGCTCTTCAGATTACCTTATTTTATCTTAGTAGGTACAATATAAAGTTTAACAACAGAATCACTTTTTATACATTGTAACCTTTATTGTGGTCAAACCAAAGTTACGCCTGTTTGATTTGAATCACAGACCACTAGTTCATCAGGATCCAATAAACATCATCATTTCATATTTTGAAACTAGTTTTTCTTCAAACTTAAAGCAAGTCTTCTCAACTGTGATTCCCTTCCAGGAACTCCAAACCTCTTGGTGGTTGTCGTTATTACCAAAAATTTGTTCCAAATTTAAGTCTGGTTACATAGGTCATAGTCACAAGCCACCTCTCTGACATATGTTTTATATTCATGTACAACTAACTACCTATATACAAATAGACTGGAACATACTTCCTTTGACATTTTCAACTTTAAACCGTAGCTGTAAAGTCTAAAAGTAACATAAATTTACGACCGAGATATGTTGTCATATATGCCTTCTAATGGCTTTGGAGAGACTTACCTTTGTTAATGGCTATATAATATCCATTAAATATAGACAAGTTCGAAGACTTATAGCTTCGTGCACAGAGACCAGGAATAAATAACATCTGACATACGAGACGCGTAAAAGGGTCGCCAAGCTCTTTAAAATTAGACCTTAGTTTTATTTTACGCTTTTTTATCTTGCGCAGTCAAGCAATGTAGCTTGTTATTTATTGGTATAAAAAGTTAATAATGCAAAACTATTTTTATAATAACCTTTTTTTCAACGAATCTTTTACGCAATATTTAACACAACTATAAATATTCATTGTAAAATACAAGACGAGGTAAAAAATATATTGTGGAATAGTTTGTTCTAAGATGCCACGTCGATCAACATGTATTCGAATTTTACAATAAACTTTTGAAAAAATAACATCCTAATGGCAACTACAGCATGGTAAGGCATTTCTTAATTATTGATCATGTGGTCGTATACTTCTCTCAATTTAACAATCGGTCGTTAAATGCATAGTCATAGGTGTAATGTATTACCACCTTGGGTCACATTGTCATCTAATATCAAATCAGATTGTAACAAAACTCTATATAAACCTCTATTGAAAAACAAAAAGAAACTGTATAAAGGATAAATCTTAGTTTTTGTCATTAGGTAATTAGTCTTCGCCCTAGATAATACACGAATACTATATACGAGTAGTCTTCAGAAAATGCTTTATTTTAATTTTTCTAAAGTGGTTAATTTATTACTGTTTATGTAATAGTTCTGTTATTATTGGCAATAAACGTTGAATTTGTATTTAAAATTTTAATCAGATTTGAACATAAATATTAGGGTAGCCCAAAAAACAGATTTATTTTTAAGTCTCGTACCTAAATAGGTAAGTTTATAATGTTTTAAGAGTCCCCTAGCCCTTCGTACTTATTCATCTTCAGAAGTAGCTCGAAAGATATAAAGTACTTGTCTTGGAAACTTTGAAAAATTTGAAGCGACCTTTAAATATTAAAATACCTACTTGACATTTTCGTCAGAAAATAACGAGAAAAACAGATATCATTTTTATAAATTAAAAAATTGTAGTGAACCTTAAAAAAATTTTTTGACCCTACCGTTTGGAATGGTCTCTTAAAACATTGTAAACTAACATATTTTGATACGAAATAAATAAAAAAAAATGCCATTCTAATAAATATTGGTTACTGGGATTTTTTAAATAAAAAGATTATATGTATATCGATTTTGTTTGGTATATATGTATATCCTTCAAATAATTGTGGCCGTACAGCTGCTGGAAATAGTCATTGTCATTAGGCAACATTTACGGAAAATTCGGTAAAAACCTCTACGTTCATTCTGCTTTCACGATTCGAATGCATGCTTTATTTATGGCTATACCACTTTTATTCTTGCATATAACATCCATAATACGGTCTTTATTAATATATTATTCACCAACTAACCGCAGTTTTTTTTTTTATTTGAATAGTTTTAATTCTGTTCTGGTTGAATTTATATTTGATGTTATATCAAAAGAATTTAATATCTATCACATATGAAATTCAAAATATAATATTCCATATAATTTTTGAATTGAATTATATGTAGTCGTAAAATTTATGGATTAATGTTACTTTAACACTGTTAATATTGTTCTGGTAAATACACAGAGCAAAACACATAATTTTACATTTAAGAAAGTTATAAGTAGAATTATGTATGCATCCGTAGTTAATGTACTTTGACTTTCCTTTAGAAGAAAAATGCATAGTATAAAAGAAGAATATTTCCAAGGAATATATTATTGACACATTTCATATTATATATATATATATATGATATGATATTTTAGTGTTTTTTATCTCTTACAATACTTTTGGGTAAACATCTTTTGTGGAAATATAATTTTCTGATTTATAAATAAAGAACGTATAGATGTTCTTTTGACTACTTTGGAGTTAAATCGAAAGACGAAACAGCGGTTACTTTTGTCGTTGTACCTTAAAATTATTAGAAAAATATTTTACCCTCTTTTAATTGTATATAACTTTTTTGCTTATTACTATTTTCGCTGTAGCATATGAGTTTTCTTATTTACTGCTGAACAGTGTGTAGTTCGTCTCTATTCCTAAAATATACATTTGTAGGATCTAGCTAACTGTTGTATGTAATCTATTTATTATTAATATAAAATACATTAAATAAAGTTAAACAGAATAAAACAACAGAACGAGATGCAAACTGTTAAGCTTAAAAACGGATTTACCATGAATTTAAACGTGAAATTAAAATCTTATACTTCCGATTTCAGCTGGTTTTTATCGTGATGTAGTTACTCAACGAAATAAACACAGAAACGCACTGATGTATATTGAGCAAGGGTTTTTCATTATGTTCCATCATGTTTTAAGTAAATAATAAATATGTTTGTGAAGTGCCCGTCTGTCTTCGTAGTAGATTATATAAAGTACCCTTAATTAATTTAAGGTATTTTAACGTAGCAGTTTATAGGCAGAATACAATATTAAGCTGCGTTGTCAATATTAAAGTAAAAGTAATATTGTTTTTTTTTGGTACTAAGTAGATCATCATATTGTAGAGTCCATTTTGTCTATAGTTCACTATTTTTGATATAATTTTATATTAATATGCTTTCAAATTTATTTCATATTTATATAATATAATGTTGTTTGCAGTATAAGAAGTTGTTTGTACTTACAAAATTAAAAAATAATATTTTAGGAGTTATTCATTAATTATGTAAGGATGATTTTGACCACTTTTGACAGCTTTTCCGTGTAAGACTTTATAAGATTTCTCGGACGCCGCCTTCCCTTTCTGATGTAAGAATTAAATGACGTTAATGATGTTTGAAACTTATCATTTTTATAATATAACTTTGAAAATAGTTTTCTTTTTGATATATATTTTGATTTTAACTGTTAATTAATTAACTTGACCACTATTTTTTTTATATTTTAGGAATATCATACTTTCAGTAGTCCCAGATAAGTAGTACTTAATCCGTACCTGTAAACCGCAAACAAAAACTAGCGCTGTTTCCATTACATGCAGAAGTTGTGAATTCAATGCAGGCAGATTTCGTTTCATATTGTTTTTTTTTGTTTTTTGAAAACTATTTTTATTTATCGCCGTCGTATACTGGTACAATGTTGCGTTGGTGTGGTGGATAGTAAGTTTTTAATTAATTTACTCACTCGTTAATTAATTCATATACCGAGTTTGCCTTTTATAGTACCGCTGATCAAACAAAACGCGTTTAATCCCGTTACCACTGTATTAAAAATTCGGCTTCATTTATTATTTGTTTTATTATCTTTTGTGAGTAAATAATATTTTATTGTGTTCTCGTTCATTTACGTTTCTGTTTAAATTTCAGGTTTGGGGTTGTAGGAACGTGTGTGTGTTTGGATCACTAGTATATTAATATATTAATATTAAGTAATTAATATTTATTTTATATATATATTAATTAATATTTATTTATAATAATTAATATTAATTAATTAATATATTAATAGTATAGGATCACTAGCATAGTAATAAATATGCCACCCCAACTCCATTACCTATTCCTCCTATTAAAATAATCAAGTGCATTATATATATATATATATATATAATAAAAACAAACTTAGGAATCATAATTAAATGTATACTTAAGCTAAAGTATCTAAAATGGCCACGATTAGTATAAGCTGTATGCTAATGTATATATGTATTTTAAAGTAGTTTTTTATTGTCTCGTAAGTAATAAATAAAATAAAAAAAAACGTGGCGGACCAAGAGTCTGCAGAACTAACAATATTAGAGAGAAAGAATATGGTACAGTAATTATTTAGTTCACACGATTTTTTTTTGGTAATGAGTAGCAAACAGGCAATAGGCCCACCTGATGGTAAATGGTTACCATTGCCAATCGATAGCTGCAACACCATGGGTGTTACAGCCATGTTGCTGACCTTGGCGGTATTATTGCTCGTGTTAATCCAACTGTAGGGATAGAAAGATTGAAAAAGTTGCTATGAAATTGGAAATTTTGAGACACTGAACGTGCTATTTTTTTTTCAATTCACTATCGTAACTCATTATGGATAGCCGTGATTCGTTTTTTTTTTAATTTTGTGAGCGTTGTTGTTCATGGAAAAATGTACGGCATAAATACTGTTGTGGTCTTGAATATGGTGGTGGTTGGTGGTTATTGAATAAATACATCGTTCTGTGGATAAGTAATTAAATATTAAATGAATTACAAAATATATTATACCCATATTATAAGTATAGACCTATATCTACGAAGAATTTACCAAGTCAGGTTGTGTGTATTTTAGTAAATAAATATATATATTTTAAAAGTAAATATAAGTAAATATTAATAATTGGATAAATTTATCAGTGTTTCTTATAATTTAATATTATCTTTCGTTACAGTTTAAAGATGTTAGGTATTCTAATAAATTCCTCCTACTGGGGTGAATTTTATTTGTTTACTATATAAAAAATAACTATGATATGTTTTTGAGACTGTTTAAAATTATATATGTTACTTTCATTTGTTTAGATTTTTATATATACTTTAAGTATAAATTAATGTATTACTAAAATGAGACTTAATTGTACATATTATATTAGGGCTCGAAGATTATAGGAAATTACTCTTTGTAATAATTCTTATTTCTCAAGCTAATACAAAAGTTGGCTTCGCGCCATCGATTAAAATTACAAACTTGAGGAAATTCAACCAGGTTTAATAAGTTCCGTGTAAAATTAGACGGCGCCCTCGAGAGCTCGCAGCTCTACCTAAGGTAAATATCGTTTCGGTAGGCCCGAGTTTTTGATAAAGGAATTGTTTTCGAAATTTATGCCCCCGAGACCTTTCTGGTAATGAATAAGTCGCTATATGCCTCGGTATTATCGGCGTGCGCTTTAACTCGCATATGTAGGAACGAATTTTATTGAGTGTGACTCATACGAATTTGTTGTTTTCAGGATAAATTTCATTATTTAATTTTATCGGAATAACTCGAGCAGTGAATAAATATAAAGTCGGTGGTTTTGAAGAATATACGCAGTATGAGGATGGGTAGTATATATCTGTTACTGGTGTGCTTGAAACAACTGTAGGTATTTACCAATACCAGAGATAGGCTCACTTTTCTCATAAGGTTAATAACTAAACTTGAAGTAAAAATTGATTAAAAAAAACAATAATTAGTAGTTATTAAACAAGTTAACACTTATTACAGTCATGTGTCATCTAAATTAATCTTTATGGGCGACATAATTGAAGACAATTACGGGCTGAAGCGATGGGGATAGACTCATATTTAGCTGATTAAACAAACCAAAAAAGACGACTACCCAAAAAGAAGGCCTTTGTTGGTTTTGTACGTAGATCTTACATAAGACACCCACCTTTCACCGGACAGCAAAAGTAATGGGTTATGTTAGATTCTTACTGACTAGAAACCTATAGATTCTGTACCTTCTATCAAGATTGATAAAACGCTTTCGCATTCATTATCTAATTCCGGTAAGATTCAAATCTAATTAAGGGCGCCCTTGACTGAGGTTGGGGATCGGCACACCCAGACAAAACCTTCGAAGAGGTGCGCGCAGAAATTCTTCACGCTCTTTCTCGGGTCTGCACTGCAATAGCAAGAGATGTGCCTGCATCTGCCGCTGCACGCCACTCTAAGGCCCAAAAGGTGTCCCGGAAGACAATTCACGAAAAAAAACTATAGAATATTGAACTGGTCGTTAAAAGTAAATTTCTTGCGACGCTCCCTAAAAAGAAGCTTTTTATGAGAAAACACTGGAACATATTTTCTTCATAAGGAAGCTTTTTAGAGGGTGAGGTAAGAAATTATTTTTTTAACAATCAGTAAAATGTTAAAACACTTAACAAACAAAATAAGTATTTTTTACTTTTATAGTATTAATATGGTGAAAGCTAACAAGTACATAGTATATGTAACTTCTTTTACTGTGGTTTAATAACGTTAACATGTTTCAAAGGTAACTTATGTTGGTATCCTTTGATAAAGTTTGTATATATTTTTATGATTAAATCGGTTACGACTTTTAATATGATATAATGAATCTGTATACCCATATCTAAATGAAAGAAAGAAGGAATTCTTATAGTGTTTTGTAGCTACTGATTAAGTTTCATGTTAAGAAGTAATAAGAAGTTAGTAACAGTATGTTTTTTTCGCCATTACAAAAATGTCCTCAAAATATCCATATTGATTATGATCGAATTTCGACATATTAATAAAATTGAGCTAATAATATTTTTAAAGTATTGATAGTTCAGCGGAAGCTTGTATAGTAGAGTACACGGCAATCGACGTTAGTTTATATCGCAGCAATGAACCTCAGTTTTCATCATGTCCTTATAATTCCTTTTGATAGTGTATGAACTTGGCTAACTTTATTATACCTTATCTCAATGTAACTACTTTACTTAAAATAGAAAATCTGGCATCGTACACTTGTGTACTTCGATAATTAAACTTGATAGCTAATTCCCCACTAAACCGACTGTGTTAAAATATTGTGTCTCATCGTTATTTTTAGATCAGTTGAGAATGTAGCCAGAATCTAAAAGTATTTTATTAATATTATAAATGTAAGTTTGTAAGCTTTTAAATTATTTCCATGGTCTTTATGACTTTTTTGTAGTTTTATTTATTAAATATACTCTTTTGTTTTTCCGGATGGTCATTTAACAATTTTAACTTTTGTAATTGATAATATGTATTCTCGATGCTCTAAAGTGGATCTAAAAAGTGAATAATTTGAAGAAAATTGAGTGCTTTCCTATTGAAATTTACAACTAGGTTGCGCCCCTTTATTTTTGATTGATTCTCTCGACGACTCAAAGGTTGTACTTCAATCTAAATTGGATCTGAATTCGGATCTCAATAATGTGAATGGCGTTTCGACTTTAACCCTCGTATAACCCCATTAATCTCGATAAGGATCTGGGGAAGAACTTCGCTGTTTTATTAACGAAATAGTTTGCTTATTTACTGAAACATTAATTTTTAATAATAGAATAGTTTCTGCTAGTTATGCAGTATATTTTATTTCGACATTAATAGAGTAAGCTAAACTTCCCTCTTCAGTAAATCGATCTATGATGTATGCTGAAGCGATGATAATTCAGTTGGTAGTGTGTAACATATGCCGCGTCAATGGACGTGAGTTCGAATTTACCTTTAATGAGCTTGAGCTGTCGGTAAAGGAAAACATCGTGATAAAACCGTAGCATGTTGGTAGAATTTATTGTAATACTCACCTTGCTAGCTACCACCCTCCAGTTCAAAATCCGCCAATTACCTATAGGTGTGTTCCGGCAGTTGCACTTGAGAGCCAGTCCATCTACTAGGCTTAACGTGTCCACCATCTTGGGTCACTTCGTCACTTCATATCAGGTCACTTTGTGGCCATAACGCTGAGTCTATAATCTATAAAAAAAACAATTCAATAATTGTTTTGCGATATATTAGATCACTCTTCACCTACAAATAACGGGATGAAATTCAATGACGATTACATAGTCGTTTACAGTTGTAATCATCTGCCGTAAACATTTCTGTTCTATTTACGCTTTTAATTATTTTATCTAGCTTTAACTTGCCACTCCGCTCGCGTTAATATTGATTTTGTCAAACAAATTGTATAATCAATAAAACCTTTCATACAAAGGATATCCTTCTCTTCATCCCACTTCCAGTAAATTTTTGTCAAGAAAAAGTAGCCGTGACCGTCACCGTATCACCATCTCCAGTTTCCCATCTATCTCTATATTAAAATTCAGCATAATCGATTCTGCGGTTTAGGCATGAAAATGTAACAAACAAACACTCACTTTCACATTTATAATATTAGTAAGAATAAGGATAATGATTTACTTAATCACGAAATTGCAGTACTTAAATGGCTGCATAAGTTGCTTATTCATATAATATTCTTCCAAATGGATTGAATTGTGAAATAAGCTCGTGTTTATTCTTTCAAATAAATAAATATACATATTTTATAATTAATCATTTCTTGCTCTTGCGATGTCGCATATCTTTAATAAAAAAGTTTTTCTTTTTTTAATATAAAAACTGACTACATTTTAGTAAATATACGACGTACGTACAATAAAACAAGTTCATAATTAAGTAAATTCAATATACATTTATATGAGGTTTTTAGTTATGAAAATATTGCGGGAGGAGCTTGTTTTTGTATATCAAAATCGTTTAATTAACGCCCGGGGTCAAACATACTGCTGCATAACACGCAAATTGACTAGTCCAGTTTATATTGGTGTCTGTATTTTTGTTTAATCGTATACAGAACCTAATACTTGTATTCATAAAACCTTGCAAACTGTATAATCTATTAGATTTTTCCCCGCATTTTTGCAGTCTTATTTTTACTGTTATAATTACTGTAGTATGACTAATTAATTGGTATTTGTTAAGCAGAATTCTAGGATTCAGAAATATTAAATTCTACATAGGTATACAGCTTGATCGAGTTTTTACTTTAATAATAAGAGTACGCGGGGGCGCGGGCAGAGCGGCTCGGTCGTGAACTGGCGACAGTGTTTGTATTGAAGTATCCATTATCTTGATGAGGCGCATGCTATTCATGCCAATATATACATGTGTACATAAACGAAGACTATATGATCACAATATAAGTTACAAACCTTTATTTTTTATTTTTACTGTCATCGCAACAACATTTTAGAAGATATAGTTGTAAAGATCAATAATACGTAGAAACTAAAAGGGGGCATCATTATAAATAAGGTTTTCTAAATATAGATGAGACTAGTTACCGTTCAATATGTTTCATATATTAATAAGTTTAATTCAAGTAGTAAGACTATTTCGATAATATTAAAATTCTATGATCTTTTTTACAATTATGAAATGTGATAAATATTCTTGTAAATTTGGAAAATTATTACACTAACATTTTGAATATGATGTTCAGTCAACCTCGAGTTGATCACACTTTCTATTTGAGTTTAATTTTACCCTTCATATTCTTGTGTTTTAGTTTATCTTTTCCTACAATTACTTGGTAAAATGAATGTATATAAAAATCAATCAGCTAATGGCTATCCGTAGGCTGTCGTCAATGTCATACTGAATTTAAAAGTCTCTCAGCAATTGACTGATCCCAAACAAAATAATATAGTTTTCGGGACTCGTTCATGTTCAGATTTCTATCACCTCGGTTGAAAACACATTGGTACAATAACATATCATTATTTTTATACGTCACTAGTTGAATCCGTGATTTCGACTCCGTGTATTTGAATGATGTTTCGTATAATTTTTAGACTTCTACTGTGTGAGCATGGTATTATTATAAGAATATAAGTATCCTTTATGTTATCCTATATTGTTTGTTATTATCGCAACAAACAAAATGCACTTCTATATCGACAACGTGTATTATTTGTGTATTGTGTATTTATTGTTTTATAATATGTTTTACGTAAGATTTGGCTCGGTTACACTTTTATTATACCCATACACAGTATTTTACTTAATAATAGTCGTTTTAAAAATAGGGTTCAGTATGATAAACACGAAAATCCTTGCCTTAATGATTCTAGCACGCATTATGTACAACATATGTTCTTCAAGTCTATTACATAAAGTGTGGGTATCAGAGTGTTAAAGTAAACACGTCGTGTTGCCCTGCAGCGAATTAAGGTAGATCGCATTGTGTGAACTGAAGCGATTTTTGGAAAATAGGTACTTCCCCTTTGGTAGGATACGCATGGAAATGATTTTTTATTCGATTCATGACTTTAATACATTAGATGTAACATTTGTCAGTGTCAGTTGATATATCTCTGTTAACCAAGTACAGTTATGTACCCGACTTGGTCGCGACTACCAGACGCGCCACAGTGACTGAGGTAAGTTGAGTTCTATTATATCCAGTTGCTGATAGCCTTGCAGACTATAATGATGATTGCAATCATAGACGGATTCCTTATCTCTCGGTTGTAGTAATTGTTTTTGATTTGGACGTATGCTTATTTTCAAACAAAGCTTCACCACTATTCCGTAATACGGTAAAAAGAAAGCTGTTATAAATTGTAAGCAAAAAGTGCATTTTTCAAACATTTTCAAACATTATGGCATACTTTTTTTTTGTAAAATATTTGCTAAGCGCTGTTAAAAAAATTATAATCTTATTATAATATGTTAAGATTTCAGTTTTTAAATGCTCAATGTAAAAGGAATATTAAATTTGTAAATCTGTCATAATATATTATGTCATGAAAGTAATAATCTAATTTTCAAAATATATAACTTTTCGGACGTAAAGATGAACAAAACACATCGATTATATTTTACTAAAATGAACACACTAAATTACAATTACATTATCAAGAATATTCGGTGCCAGTTAAACCCACAGTATTATAAAACATTTTTTCATCTAACCTTTTTAGAGAGGACGCGAGAGCTGTTGCCTTTGTACAAGTGGTCGCTTTTGTACGTATAATGTAACCTCTCCTTTCCGCCTCTTGATCAGCGACATCATTAAGGAACGCGCGTGATCCTGGCCAGCTCTCGTGTCAAACGGCTTCTTGCCGGCACGACAGGCTCGCTGAAATATACTGCCTTGTGTACCTAATTAAGGCGTCCTAATGTTGACATGTTATAGAGAGGTATTACTTAAACAACATTCCTGTATTATTAAAAAAATATTTATGTAATTTTAATTGTTGCTTTACTGTTAACTGTTTGTGTCTTAGTTACTTTATAAAAGAATCTTATTCTTATCTTATTTTATAAAGAAATATGTACAGCTAAAGCTAAATTGTAAATGATACTTAACTATTTTTTGAAAAAGTTATATGTTTTGATGCTGTTTGAAAATATTATATTGTAAATTCTTTACTATTAGTTATCATGAAAAAAATTATGTTAGAACTATTTTCAATGTTACTTTATATAAACAGTAACGTTATACAGATTGATATCGAGTTGTTTTTACGCGATAACACCATTAAGATTTTTATGCATGTATCACTAACATAAAGAGTTTCTCGTAAGTTATACAAGCACTAGTTGTTAAAGATGAATGTTCTACGTGGTTAAGTGTTGTGTTAACTTTGAAAAGAGGTGCTTTATTTAAATTATTAAAATGTACATGGGACTTTATCGCAAGCGTTTGTTTTTTCAGCTAAACGTTTTGTACGTCGACGAAGGTTTCAAGAACTTATTTCGCAATAACTCATTCTGAAAACAGTTTTACGAGTTGAGGACCAATTTTCTTTTAAATTTTTCTGCATCACTACTAACGTTATTATTTTATTATGTGAATATTTCAGATGAGTTAATTTTAAAAATGCATATGCTTTGATTTTTTCTATAATGTTTTTAAAAGATTTAATATAGTTTAATTTTTACTTGTTTGAGCTTGAATTCGATCTGCTGATTCTCTATATATGGCTAGACGTAGTAAAATTAAAACGTATTTTTAAAAAGTTGACAAGATATATGTACATATAAAAGACTCGTACATTTTACATGAGATATGTAATTTATTATGTACAAAGCTTCCGTTACAAATAGAAAAATATTAATTGTACTGTCGTAAAATAAGGCAGCATTAAATGACTAAAAACTCGCGTAATCAAGGCAAGAAACTTTTAACGTGGATGTCGTTTTTTTACCAAAAGTATATTTAACATTTATTTACAATTTACTATTTAGTATACAAAAAGTTTCCCTTTTTTATGGAATAGGGGGCAAACGGGCAGGAGGCTCACCTGATGGAAAGTGATCACCGCCGCCCATGACACCTGCAACACCGGAGGGCTTGCAAGTGCGTTGCCGGCGTTTAGCAAGTATAGGTGTGTTCCGGCTGCATTCTAGACCAGTTTCTCTACTAAGATTACCTCGTTACCGCTTTGACCCACATGACCACTTACCATTAGCTCAGTTTGTAATCAAAACGTAAATAAATAAAAAAATACTATCACCGAGGACTTCCAACAGATATTAAAAATTAAAAAGTATTTTTTTAGTGTTCTCTCAATTCAATCAGAAAAATTAAACTTTAATTGACATTAGTCTCGTTTTCGGATTATTAGCGCAAAAATTATAATCAACAGTTTTGTATGATCTATTGATTCATCAAAACACAGACTGCACGGCTTTAGTGGAAAATAATTAGTATACATTTTAGTTATTAAGAGTGTTAATATTTACCCAAATTGCAATGATATCACTTTCCAATATTATTTTATTTGTATCACGTGGCGCGAGAATGTCGGTGACACGACTTTGAAGTTTTGCCTGTTCAAATCAAAACACTTTATTCAGTTTAAGGCGCTATAAACGTCAAAATTACCACCAATACGGAAAATAACCCAGTCCTCAAGAAGAACCTTCAGGAAATATGAGCTGGCTTTATCTATCTTCGGTACATATTAAAAAAAATGGGTATACAATAGTTTCTGGAGGATGCACATAAAAAGGTGTTAATTCGAGATATCACCAGCATTCACATATCGATTTACCCTATTGCCGCTCTTTGACATCAAAACCCGCTTGACATGGTGCTTGAACTTTCTGTCCGATAAATCGGCAATATGCTTCGGCAAAAAATCACACTATTACCTAAAAAACTGTGACTGGTCTTACTGGGTTTCACATATAGGATGGCCGATATATATAAAATATCCTAGTGCCACTTATAAAAGTTTTGACATTAAAAAAACGAGAACATTAGTATTAATGATAAAGGTATTACATAGAAACATAAGTGAGCGGTCGACAAAATAGCAGTCCGAGAGCGCAGGTTGACGACGGGAGTCCAAATAGCTTTGTTTACGATGTCGATACAGTACGACGAAGCGATGGTGGCGCGCAGGATATGTATTCAACTGTGGTATGAAGTTATCTACACCTCATTTGATATTCATTAGTCAGAAATATCATGCGTCGCGTCGTTTTATGTTTACGATGCTATATAACTTGCACATATACATATTTAAGTGAACGACTTATTTTCTGATTGTATCATTGAGTAATTTCTACTGTGTTTTCTTCCTATAGAATTGAATAAGTTCAGCTTATTGTGGCATGAACTCGTGAATTGAAAGTTTTGTTCCACCTTCTTCTTCCTTGAGTATAACTAAATAAAAACGAGCAGCTACATGAACCCTTTGTTCCACGGTCTTCTTAACTTCACCCTTGTTAAGTATATCGGTACAAGATGTTCTCCTCGTCCATTTCTTTACAGAAACTGTCATCTTAGTATTCATCTTTTAGATATACAATTCACCCATATCTTCGATCTTCCTCTACCCCTATGTATCGACATGATAGCAGCATTTCGGGCTGGATTGCCTTAGTACTCGCCCCAAAGCTCGGTGAACCTGTGAAAGCGCTTAAGGCTAACAGTATATGTCCAACCGAAAATAAAAGCATGGATGGCCGTCTGTCAAGAAATCTGATCTACCATAAGACATAATCGTATTATCAGTTCACAAAAATAAACGTTCTCTTATTCAAGTAAAAAGCGTAAAGATTGCTCACACCTAATTGTTTTTTTTTTGTTATGGTAAACTTATTTACATTTAGACTCTATTTTGCTATAAGCTTGACGATTTTGTATGTATTGCAGTATTTATGTTAGATCAAAATATTAGTTTAAACGGACACCTCCTTGTATGTTACTTTTTATAAGTGATTTTTTAGTTTATCCTCTATTAAAAATTATGACAGGTTTAAAGATGACGCACTTTAAAAGTAGTGTGAATAGCGTGAGTCTAGCCGAGGCTTACGTAGTGCGTTTCTTTAAAAAAAAAAGGAAATTTAAAGAGAATCAGCAGAAAATCAAAATCGCCAAAAGCTATAACTTTTCTCCGATTTATTTTAGTAATGAAATTGTATACCACGTCACAGGGGAAATTAAATACAAAAAATGTACACAGTAACATCCATATCTGTTTATAATTCTTATCATTTATTAATTTAATTATATGATTACTTGAAATTTATACGAATTACACATTTACATACTGTAAATATTATATATGCAACATAGTGATGGTAGTTATCTGATGAACCTACTGAATTGTAAATAATTAGAATACCTAATTTATTATTTTATGTCTGTAATCGTAATTGTCACTCATATAGATGTTCTGAACATTTACAGATATAGAAGAAATAAAGCTAATGAAACAGTTGTATTTGATTTTAAAAAGTTGATATTATTCACCTGCAAATGTTCAATTAATATTTAATTTCCTTTTAAATATAAATTTCCATGATGTCATCATCAAATGACTGAATGAATCATGAAATGAAAAAATGTTGAATGCATTTATACATATTATATATTAATGTAGTTAATCTTTGATATGAATAACTTAGAAGTAGACTCGATCGTGGAACAGGTGTATGAAATTCTCTGCGCAGATAAAGTGGAAAATATTTTGCTGTTCAAATATAGACTTATCTCACGATGACACTAAATTATTCAAATAACCTGGGCCTAGTCGCGGTACTTTCAAGATTCGTCTGCAGTCGTTCAACTCGCAATATCAGAGTTTTATTGTGATATTTTTATCTGTATTCCTTACAAATATTTTTCAATGTTCATAGTGTTTTTTTCACATTTCCTGTTAGAATATGTGTAGTCACAAGAATTAAAAGACGCCGAGAATTTTCTAATTTTATTATTTTTTCCTAATTTGAAATTTTCAATGATGAATAACTTTAAAGTAACTTTGAACTTTATTTTCCTTATACAAATAGTAATTGTTTGTTAATGTGAATAATAATGTTATTAAACACATATTCCTTCTATGTCAATGTCTCTGCGTAGTTAGATTCTAATACGGATCCTTAGTAGACACTATATTCTCATAAATAATATATATATTTTGTATACGGTTAATATAGCAAACAAGAACACAGTTGAGTTGATGATAATCGGTTCCATAGCATATTGTCTTTTGTAACATCTGAGGTACTATTAACGCCTTGACGACCTTGACCTCAAGTAGCTTTCGAAACTATACTTATCGTAAGATCATACACAAGGTTATATGCCTGCAGTTTTCTGTACGGCGAGATATTCCATCAGCTGAGAGAATAAGGAGATATCTCTGAAAAGGTTTGTCTGTGCCACGCTACTCTTACAATATGGTTAGGAATGTTATAGTTAATTTTAAATGTATGTATTTTTAGAAGCACATACAGCCGATGTAGTAGTTTAAAAGAATATTCAGGTCCATAATAATAACACGATGATATTCAAATAAGCACGTTTTCACTGATCTCTGATGACGGAACAGAATTAGAACCACGAAAGTCAATCTTACGTTCCTTCGATGATATTCTAGCTACGTACGATTAACGTCTCCCCTCGAGCTCTATGCTTTCTCTATTTTTACTAGCCCTGCATGCACTGTATTTTTACTACTTGGTGTTATCAACTACCATCGATTACCTGTGCTTGTAACAGTATATATAATATATATTAATTGAAACTAGTAACACAAAAAAACATGGCAAGATTAAGATGGAATCGTCACGGGTAGAAGTATAATGTCCGAATACTTCTCAGAGCTTCCCATTAAAGTGAGTGAGCTTGATGGAGGTGATTCGCTCAGAATATAAATGCGTCTCGGTCGGGTGCATTCTCGGAAATCATATTTGATACTACTCGGTTTTGCGCGGCTCTCGAAATGTTTACTTATAAAGTTACTACTTTTAAGTCGCTTTTTGTAGGCTCCGTGTTTTAAGATTTCTCAAACAGTATTCAACATTTTATAAAGATTCTATTATATTATAATTCTACAAGTAACTACGATGTTTCTTTTCACTGTATGCTTGAGTGTATTAGAGGATTAAAACCTACATCATTTGATGAAGTGTCTAAAAATGCTATAATGCACTTGTGCTACCATAACATCTAAACTTAATGTGTTTATTAAGGTGGCCCAAAGAAAAGGATTTTTTTGTGGTTTATTACAATTGTTTTTCTCATTATTTAATTATTTTCTAAAGAAAAATGATAAAGATCCTGAAAATATCAAGTTGAAATTTTAATATTTAAAGGTCGCTCTAAATTTTTCATTCTTTCTGAGTATTTTTTCGAGAAAGTTTTATTTTGATTTATAACGATCTTAGAAATTTAAAAAATTTGGAGTGATGATTAAATATTAAAAAAAAAATTGATCTGCTGTTTGCAAGGGATTCTTAAATTATTGTAAACTAACATTGTACATATTTTGATACGATATACGAAAAAAAAAAAACGTTTTTCTTTGTAGACATCCTAGTGTTTATAAAAGGTTAAATACTGTAATTAGCCATTACATTCTTAATACCTGACATTTTAATATATATAAGCTGTGTATATATGTTTAATATGTAAATAGCAAACAAGTACGGCGTCTCTCTGATTTTAAGTCATTATTGTACTTTATAGCTATGCACAGTTTATATTAAAAGCATTGAATTTCTGAGGCCAGTAATAAAGTAGGTAGAATACTTATGAGAACTATATTAGCACGACTCGTTTGTCGGTGGGTACTGCCAACATTGGCTAGACAATTGTTAGAAAGTGCCCCATCACCAATGTTTTATCATAATTTTATACTTTATTGGATGGCTTAGGTCATTTATACTCTTCTTATTTATAGAATACCTTTCCAATTAGAGAAGTTTTGCAATTATCTCTGCTGCATACTATTTTTGCTACTTAGCAAGGCGCGAAAGTACCATTGCAATACTTATTTCCGTCCGATACGCAACCATGATTTTCTTTTACGACTGGATTTCCATTTCCTTGTTACCTTTTTCATCATTACTATTTTTTTATTTATTATAAGTTGAGCGTTTGGCTACAACCTCAACTGATATTAAGTACAATTTTGCCAAAAACGGTGGATGTGTTCAGCCCAGTGTAGGGTCTGGCTCCATAGTGTAACTGCTTAGGAACTCATAAGAATTCTGCGACCAATTTCAAAATTAAGGATAATTTAAAAACTCTTTATGATGATATGGTTTCATCACTATGTTTTCTTTCACCAAAAGCTCATTGAAGGGATTCGAATTCACGCTCGTCGCTGCGATGTTCATACACGTTGCTAATGAGCTATCATAGCTCCGAGAAATGCTCATATGTTTCATAGCCGAGCACAAGTCCTATATATGCAACTCGAGGCTATTGGTAGTATATAATATTTAAGCTTTTATATCATAATCTAAAAACCTTCAATATTCTACTGTTCCTTGGCAATGGGAATATATAGTATATATTATAGGCAATAGCATTATAAATATCATGATTACGCTCCCACAATCGGATATTGCACAGATTTTGTTAGACTTAAAAAGGATTATAAACCAGTAAATAAAAAACTTTTCAAAGAAGTATCGTCTTATTTTTTTAAAAGAATATTTAAGCGTTCGCAACAATTTAAAAATGTCCATAGTTTAAAACTGAAATAGCTTCGTGTTTCTTAACTTCACCGGGCCACTACCATGAATCTTGTTCTCGTAAACCAAAGGAAATTGCTTGGTAAAAGTTTGTGGATTTATTGCGTATTTGTACGTCCGACTGTGTGTTGTAGAGATTAGACATTTTTCTCTGCGCTTTTACTCGATTTCTAGATAATAGGCTCCGTTTAACTCCATTGGCTTTTTAGACAGGTGTTTATAACTTTTTTAGTAAGTAAACGGGACATTTTTACACTCAGACTTTACTGTATAATTGCTTTAAAACTGTACATACTCTGGAGTAGGTTAATTTAGAAAGGTGGTTGGTGACTCGTGTGTAAATAATGCATCAAGCAAACGACAAGTCAGCGTTTTCATGTTGTTACCAAGTTAAATAAAAATAGCAATTTAAAATTAAATACGAGATCTAAAGTCACAAGTGTTTCGAGCGAGCCATAAGTTAGACTGGGCACGGTTTTATCTGGCCGGCGGCCGAGTTGAGTGAATCCAACCCATATTTCAGGCTACACGCCGCAATTTACATAATTAACCAACTTCCTAGCGACTTTCGCATCAACCTTCGCTTTACGTACATCACTGTTGGTGTTTTATACGTGTTCGTTGTAATGTTCGAGGGTTTCGGTTTGTTTTGTTACGTCTTTGGATTGTTTCTCGTTTACAATGTTCCGTGTTTTGTTTACAGACACGTTTTATTCAAACATCTAGCTGATTAGGTTCTTTTAGATATGTGTCAATGTTTTAGCTCTTTTGGAATGGTTCTTACTGATTGCTACTGATAAAAGTCTAGTATACTTAAACAGCTTGAGTCCGTTTTCTTTGCTATATTATTTTATAAAGTTGAGCATTTTTTACTTATCTATAACGTTTCTTCGATTGCCCCTTTTTGGGTTTTTTTTACCAAATAAAAGTATTAGTGTTACTCGATTTATTAGGTGTATGCGCTATATACATAGGAGATGAATTTTTTATATGTTGATAATCCTCATTGTTTTAGGGTAGTATAGTATTTATTATTAGACAGAATATCATCACATGGTGGTGCTATCATATTAAAAAGGGCAGGGTATGTTAGTGTTTAGTAGGTTATTTATAAAATGATCTATTTTATTATTTTAGGTTGTTTATTCTTAATCGTTAATATTCATTATTACATAAGAATTTTATTTGATTAAGCTAAATGACCATATTTACAGTACAACGTAAAAAATATAAATATCGAATGCGAACAAATTAACTTTTATATAAATATAAACACAGTTAAAAAAATATGATATATGAACACATTAAAGTAATTTATGTCGTAAAATGAAATTGTAATCTCGCTACGGATGACCGAAGTTTCACCTTATCCAAGATTTACGATTCCACGAGATATGTATTATAAATGCAACATTTTGGAGCGAGCCTCTCGCGACCTTTACTGGAGTACTTTTTGTACTTGTGGATTGTCATGTATTTGGAACTAGCTGTGCCTGCGACTTTGCGTTGAACTAAAAGTTGTTTTTATCGAAAAACCCTTTACTATTTGTCTCATAAATTTTTATATCATATATAAAAATAATTTATCGATTCCGACTGGTAGTTTAAGAGATAAACGCGTTTAAACATACAAACAAAAAAGCTTTTCGACTTTCGTTTATTAGTATATATTTACAATTGTTCTACATTCAATTGTTGTACATTTATGATGGGGAGTTGGCGTGATTGTAAGCCATTTGCTATCTACCTGTCGAACACAAGTTGAAAAGTCTATTGCCCAGCACCTATCAGCTTGTTTTTTCATTGCGCTATGAAAGAGGTTCCTTTCAATTGTCGTGTTGTCATTTATGGATCTATCATTATTTGTTATCAGGTTAGTTTGTGATTAAAAACGACTTTATCTACATATAACAATATTTTACATTATTAGGCTTTTGTCATTCTTTTTTTTCGGCCTATTGAATATTAATATTTACTTTTTTTATAACAATCCTTTGATAAAATGAAAAGAAAAAGGAATACACATTTTAAAGTTAATTAAACATGGTAACTATAGACTTATAACATTTCGTCTTAATCGTCTATGTAGATCATGTGTACTTGCAACAACTGCGATAATAAAAGGCAACTATTCCAAATCTACTATACTTTAATTAATTAAAAAAATATATATTAAAAATCTTTTTTTTTTCATTGCTGTGGGCTAACACTATTTTGTTCTTAAGACAAATGTTATTTCGTTATATTTTTTTATTATATCATTTTTCTTCATAAATATTCTACATACGGATTTTATATCCATAATTTTATTTTTATATTCTAGATATATTTTTTATCCATTTTTTTTTCTAAGGGCAATAGCGCATGCATTTAACCCTTAAGTTAAATAAACATTGGATAATTTTACCATTTCGCTTTAGCGTTCCGTGGACATTTATTCTTAAAGTGCTTTTATTTACAATGTTTAATTAGGTCTCTATGGAATTAAGCAAAAGCCCACGGACTCTAAAGCGGATGAGGTATTATTTATAAAAACGCGCTGGGGACTGTTGCGCCGAGGGCAATTTAAAACCACTTCCTGTTTTAAAAATTACTTATTAATTCTTAATTTTCTTTTCGGCGACATCTTTACCATAAAAATTATTTTATAAAACTTTACCCATAATGATTTGTGTATTTCGGAAAATGATATAGGTAATGTGATATGGGCCAGTGTCATATTTTGGCTTTACATTTTTTTTAATATAGTAGCTCGCTCATGTACTCGGTTCTGCCAATGTCGTGATAAAATTAAAATAGTTTAATGCTAGCTGCTCACTGTAAATAGCGTCACTATATTTATTAATTGAAAACCAATCGCAAAATAGTTTTACTGTTCTTTTTATACATATTTAGTTTTTGTTTGCTCATTGAATTTCGTTTTAGTAATTCATATTACTCACAGTTTGTGTCGACGGGCACGACGTTTATATTTATACCTGATCTGTTATACTCTGTATCTGAACGATATACCTATCGTTTAAAACAATTGTCTCGCTCTATCCACAAATAATTGTTCTGGGTTTGGTTGTAACATTGTGTTCGTTAATTGTGGTTATAAAGACCGAAATTCCCTTTTAGCATGGTGGTAGGGCCTTTTCAGATGCCCGCCTGGCTAGCTACCACCCTCAAGTTGAAAATCTGCCGCCAAATACCAATAGGTGTGTTCCGACAGTTGCACTTGAGAGCCAGTTCCTCCAAATGTTTAGCGTGGTCTACCAACTTGGGCCGTATTGTCACTTAAGATCAGGTGAGATTATGGCCGTAACGGTAAGCCTTAACTATAATATTAATACTGTCCCTTGGTCGTGATAGTATCAAACCAAATACATGGAGGATTTAAATGATGATTTATGGAAATTTGTCTACGTTGTCGCATATGGTGCTTTGTTCGTCGGTAAAAAATAACATAGGTAATAGGATAAGTTATGTCAAAACTCACTATCATTGGTAGAATATAATTAATTTTCGTATCTAATATAATAAAATCAATACAGTCCGTTTAGCTGAAATTATTTGTGACCATCGTCGTTCGTTTTAGAGAGGAAAAATGCAAAATAATTTAGTCCTTAATTAATTAATTAAGCTGCGTCAAGCGGGCGGTACTCAATGTTTGGACGTTTAAAAATAAAATAAAAAAGGTCAATTAAAAGCCTTTCTAATAATATATATTTTTATGTGGAAATTTTAAAGCGGAAAATCACTGCTGGGATTTTCAAGCTTTTTAGGGTCTTATTAACTGATTTAGGTAGTATTTCATTATTTGTAGGTTTTATCGCGTGTACACAGTCTAATATAACTGTATGACCCAGGATGATAACATGCTAAGTCTACGAGAACATGTTCTTACGTGAAGTCAATACACAATGCAAGATCGACCCGGTACCTGAATATGCGATCTCGGACAACAATTCATTGGCAACATTCTTTCAATCGAAATCAGTGAGTCCAGTTGAATTATTTAGTTAGTTGATTCAAATATACGTAGAGATTGGGAGTGAATTGGACCTTTACAGACTTTTTTGAATTGAGAAATTTTGTGGTGGAAATATTATTATCAACACCATACATATAGATTATGATCTGTTAGTTTGGTTCATTCGACAAACCATAATAATGCTTAGTTACTGGTGTAAGGAGTGGCGTAATGCCGCCTTGGCGAAGTCGAATTATTAACTGTTGGTCTTGGCATTAGCTTTCTTTTAGTACCACGTCAACGCCAGTACTGCTGAGATCACAAATTCAACAGCGGTCTTAGTTGTCATCTCAGAGTTTAAGTATTTGGTAGCTCGATAAGCCTTGTCTGCTCTCTATATGCCACGAACTAAGAGTGATTTACAGTCACTTGTCAGTCGTCTAGTGCAGGGTGTTCATGGTCCTATTGGGTACACATCCCCATCACTCCGTTTCATTAATAGATCCGTATGATATCTAAATGCGATATGCCTAAATGTCTTACGTCAATATGGCTATTAGGTACTTGTATTAGTCGCTATTCCGTTTTACACAATTGTTGTGTCTAATAACCAGCTCCCTTATTACGTACTTAGTCAAAACAAAGCGATAGCAAGTCACAAATAATCTGCAATAAATTGAAAAATTAAGTAGACTAAAGCTGACACAATATGAATTTGCTATAATGAAGCAAACAGAGATTTTTGCTATCGCTTTGTTTTTGCGAAATAAGTGATGAGGGGCGGCAATGTACAAATATATATATATATATATATATATATATATATATTTAATACGTAAAGAAAAAAAATTGTACCGTTTTTCGTAATGTCAGTAAAAGTACCTGTTTTAACGTTTTGATGTTGTAAGTATATAACATACGTACATATACAGGTAAACGATGTTGGCTTGAAAAGTGGCACCACCTACGCACGTTTAGCCCTTGATGGACTTAATTAATTTTTGACACGTATTTGCCTTGTAAACGGGCCTTCGTCAAACCCTCTAATCTGTTTTACGATCGATTTACACTGGACCCAATGAACTGAAAGGTCTATATTAAATCACCTACATACATATATAATTTTTTAGGTTATAAACCCATGGCAGGTTCGGTGATACTGATATTTCGATTTAATTTGTTTTATTGTTATTTTACGATGTGGATTCGATTTTATTTTAAATTATAGTATACATTGGCCTTTTGTCTTATTTACTAATAGTTACTTCATGAAGACATCATTGCATGAACATGTAATAAAAAATGTTGTGAGGGTACCTATTGTTTTTCAAACTGGTACCTGATTTCTTTATATGTATTTTTGACATGGGTTTAAGTTAACAAAATTATAATATATTTCTACAATATAAAATTAGATAAGTTTAAAAAAAGATTCCTAATATCGTATAATAAAAGTAAGATTCTGCAGAAAATTGTTAATTAACCTGCAATCTTAATGTTAAAATATTTGACAAATGTCTGTGGTGTGTCGATCATCTATGACAAAGAGTGTGTCAATAAGTCAAGGTTAACACACATATTTTACGAACAAATATATACAAGTAAAAATAAATATAGTGAATCGGCGCCGGCTCAATATTTTGTTGGGACTGTAAAGTGTCACTGAAATTAAAGTGTAGGAAGAGAAATAATGATTCACTTTAATATCAAGGCGCATCGATCAGCACATCGCAAGGTATTTGTACTCTCTTTTTGATTTTCTATCTTTTTTTTACTAATCCTTGGTGTATTATTCACTCCATACTCTTAAAATCACAAATTTTAACAACTTAAAATTAAACCGAATATACAACGTAAACTTTTCTTTAAACATAATAAACAACAAACAAGAACATTCAACGGAGAGACACCAACAAAAACATTATTAGGAATGGGCGGGTCTTAACCGGCGCTGTCAAGCCTAGTTGCGGTCAGGGCGTCCGCAAAACACCGCTCGGTGATCACTCAGTCTATTCTACACTAGAGCCTTTATAATTCATTAGTTTGTTTAAACACTTTATACTTTAAACTATGAAGGATTATTTATATGTTGTTATTGTGAAACATCTGAAAACAAAATTTAGACATTATGATTAAATTTACTAAACAAATTTGCATATAAAAAGTCCACTTAATCCACATGATTAAACCCATTATTCGGTGACCTGTATCCGTTTAAAAAATACGTCATGTGCACCAACCCAAATATTGTCAAATAAAAGCTATTATTATGCTCCTTATCTCAAAGTTATCCTTTTTGCACATAACTGACATTGGCTTGATAACGATGATATCAATTGTAATATACCTTTGTTTATATTAGTTTGTTTTTTTAATTAAAGATATAGTCACGACTGCTTTAGCGAGAAAAGAAAATATTTTGTAGGTGTCTCGCAGATTGTTTTTATGTTCATAATATCATATCTGCGTAGTGAAAGGATACATCCTTTGAATTTGACGGGATCGCGACTGCCATAACCCAGTAGTAACATCTGCTAAAAATAACCGGTCAAAGGGACAATTTTTTTGACGGTTTGCTACGTCACGGGTTCAGTGTATATCCAGCTGTCGAGGAACTATAGCTTTTAACTAATAAGTTATTTACTTATGCAAAGACTTGAAATTCTTGCTACTTTATTTGATCCTTAAAATGAAAACATTTCCAAATAAAAGTTCTTGAACCAAATAGTAAATAAAAGAAAACATTTTCTAGTATCAAAACTCTTTTGTGCATACTTTGGTATTACGATGTAAGTTGGCGTAGTGACGTTTTTTCTTTAACCTCAAACGGATGGACGCTGGCAACAGACAATTGTAACGCCCAGTTTATAATAAATCACGTCTTGATTAATGAACTGCGACAGGGGTCCGCTTGGTAATCATATGACCGCGCGCGTCTGATGACTTGCACAGGCAACCTCTGCGTTACAAACATTAACTACGAATAAGTTTTTACTCGTAACTGTTCCAGTTCATACTTGAAAGGGTCCTTTGTCTACTTAAATGAAGAATAATATAACCTAATCTATACTTCAGTTTTTATAATTGTTTTAAAATCTATTATTTCCATATTTAATCTTCATTGGGCCCTTTTTTATTTTTTTCATTATATATTCTGCTAAAAGTAGTAGAACCATGTAAAATTCTATGAGACGACTCGGGCGCCATCTATTGCAAACTCTGTGTAACAGTACAGATTTTTAACGGTTGTGCGCGAAAAATAACTCGGTAAAGTTTCATTGTAACCTCATGAATGATTTATTTTAAGAACACACATAGGTTTATTCTATTATAGAAAACATTAGTTTATTTATTCATGTACATATTAATATGTATTCAAAATTATGTTTTTCTATTTAAACAAAATTCTTTAGTATGTCATCTGAAAGTAAGTGAATATATATTCAGTTTTCACTGTCACTGGTTTGAGTTATCGAACAAAACAATATTAGGTAGTGATATTGTTAATGTAATATAAATTAAACTAAACTAATATTTTGACTCGTGATTCGGTTATCGATAGTGGAATAATTCTGGTCGCTACGTGCCTGTGGTGACAAACAATCTCGAGGTGTCAAGACATTCTCAATTTCCGTCACTGCCGACAACTCACTTGATTGTAGAGCGGCATCAGTGAAACGGATTATTGTGTACGCCTTTTGTCGGCAACTAGCCTTCCAGATAAATATAATATATAAACTATTATGCAGTAGCCGTGTCCGCGACTTCGCTCGCGTGGAACTAAAATTTTATTGAATAATAATTTTTGTCCGTTTTTGTTACTTTTTAAAAGCTTTTTATTAATTTCAGTACAGCTTTGCTTCTATTAGTAGTAGCGTGATGTTATATAGCCTAAAGCTTTGCTCAATTATTGCTCTATGAAATGCAAAACGAATTTTTGAAGTCCGACTGATAGTTCCTAAGATTAGCGCGCTCAAACAATCAAAGTTTTCCGCTTTATGTACCGTTTATGAAATATTTTAGTAATTGCAGTTTTTTTATACAATCCAGTAATCCGGATATTCTGATAATCTGGCATCCCTGAGGTTTTAATGAAGCGGGATTAGTGAGACTACTTTAAATATATTCATAACAAATATAACATATAAATTCTAGCTTTCTGCCATTCTATTATATATAAATTTAAACTATGACAAATTTACGCTCATCTCTGCACACAGCATTCTCAAAATAGAATCCAAGTGTTGGCTTCTCGTAACAAATTTAATAATTTATACAGAAAATTATTATGTGTGGTTTAAATGTGAAATAACAAATATAGATTCTAAACCACTGAATTCGGAAATGTTACGTTGGGACAGGTCTGTTACGTTTTATTTTAACGTGTGGGTTATTTTAAAACAGTAACTTGGGGCAATAATTTTACAATGCCGATATATATAGTTATTAACTCGGGCTATTTATTTGAATGACAAAAACGCAGCATAACAATGTTAAAAAATAATAATTAAAAACTTAATCATTTCATGTTATTTTTAAATTTTTGCTAAGAGTTTTATGTACTCTTTTGCATATATATACTTACTAAACTGGGTATATGTGTGGAGCGAATTTATTCGTCGGCGAATCTGATTGATTTAATCCGGAGGGTTGACTGTTTCGAATATATTTTTTCTTTGGCTTTTCATCTATTATTTATTTAAATGCAAAAGGAATGTGCTGTTCTGTGATTGAAGTATGTAATAACGTTCATTTGTATACCTTAAATTTGAATGTCGTAAATGTAAAGCTGATACGCCGCGGCCGAGGGCATTGTTTACTTTTAATATCACCGTATTCATAAGGGATGTAGGTCTCGGATATACCTTTCTCTTTTATTATATTTCTAGCAAAAATATAATGGAATAACAAAATTACACGCACACGTAGCTCCATAGTAAGCGAAATTCGCGGCTATACTATTTTCATAAATTGCACTCGATTTCGTATGCGTAAGGTTAAATATTAAATATAGTAATCCTCTAAAGTACGGTACGTTTTTCTAAAAGTTTTTTTCAATGTGACCTATTTTTCTTTCGTGTTATTATTTTTTTAATTCAGTGAAAAACAATTATGTATGTTTTACTAAATAGTTTGGTAAATAATACCTTGAAGAGATGATAGCTCAGTTAATAGTGTGTACGAACGCCGCGTCAATTGTACGTGAGTTCGAATCCACTTGCAATGATCTTGAGCTTTCGGTGAAGGAAAACATCGTGGTGAAACAATAGCATGGTGGTAAGGCATTTTCTAATGATCGCTTCACTAGCTACCACCCTCAAGTTGAAAATCTGCCACCATATACGTATAGGTGTATACAGGTAGTTGCACTTTAGAGCCAGCCTCTCTACAAGGCTAGCATGTTTACCATCTTGGGTCACATAATCACTGAACATCAGATGAGATTGTGACCATAATTCTTAAAACCTATAAACTATAAAAGAAAACATTCATTTCATCCTTCATAGTTCTACCCTTTGTATTGTGTGTGTATGTTTAAATGTATGGTATTGTTTATGTAAATAAAATAAAATAATGGTTAGTAAAGGGTATGAAAGTTACGGATATTAATTTATAGCTTGATAATACAAAAAATATTAAAACTTGTTAATGTATATCTACAACATTTCGCATTTAGAACCATTTAGGTTTGATAAGAAGCTTAACACTAAATACAGCGTCAAATAAACTTTGCAGTCTTTAGAACTAGTTTCTAAAAGTTTTCTTAACCATAGACTCTTCTTAATTCACATGAATTATCAGTTAATTTTTAGTTTGAGTGAGCTCGGATTAAGAAATTTGGTTCCCTATAGAAATTCTTATAATTAAAACAAATTTAGTAAATTACAGAAAACTAACATTTCTTTGCAGTTATCGTCTATGATTCTATCTGATTTTATTACTTATGTACAATTACTTTGTTTTCAATTTATTTATCGGAATGAAATAACATTCAGCTATTCAACCTAGTAACATTACTTCGAGCTTGGAGTAATGCGGTGGATAAGTACGATAATTAGCCGACTTTATGAGATAATTTACTATAATATTCTTAATTTTTTTTAGTTAAGGTTTAGTGTTATGATCTGCCTTACTCCTGATGTTATGTGACGATGTCACCCAAGATAGTGCACAGGCTAGGCTTAGTGCAGGGATTGGCTCTTAAGCGCAACTGTCGGACCTATAGGTATTTGGTGGTAGATTTTCAACTTGATAGCCTCATAGATTGATTGATGGTGGTAGCTAACCAGACGAGCATTAGAATATACCCAACGACCATGCTCTCTCTAGTTTTATCACGATATTTTCCTTCACCGAAAACTCAAGCTTATTGTAGGTGAATTCGAACTCGCGTCCCTTGAGATGGCTTCTGTGTACACTACCAACTGAGCTATCATAGCTTCATAACATTTGCGTTCACAACAGAATAACATTCTAAGCGTATTTAATTGTGATTTATTCGCATTTTAAAATTCGTTACTTATTTCACTAGGCGTGATTTATTTTCATACATTTATACATATGTTATTGTGATTTATGCGGAGTGCGCGATGGATGAGCCCGTCGTCGACCCTACGGCCCTATGACATAAATTCTTACGTTTTACAAAACGCCACCTAAACGAAAATAATGTGTCGCAACTGAGCGGTGAAATTAATTTGACACCTGACTGGTATGAATTGTTGGGAGCAATAACGCATACTGTTACAGAAGGGTTATAATTTAATAGCTCTGTTTCTGTTCATCAAAGAGATATAATGGCAATAAGCTTCGAGTTTCATAACGTATTAATTTTATTTAATGTAAAGCTCTTAATTGAATTTTCGTTTTTACTAATGGAATATATCATATTTCTCCTTTTATTTTGTTTTTATTTAATAATTAATAAATAATAGAACTTACAGGGAAATTTTAGTTTACCTTATTATACGCTGATATATTTTGTATAATATTTACACGGAGAAGTATCGAAGTTCGGTCCCCAGCCACGATTGACATTTGTGTGATGAATATAATTTTCAGTTATAAATCATGCATTTTAAATATATCATGTGATAATTACCATAATATAAGCTTTGTTAAGGAAATAAATTGTTTGAAAAATACCGATTCATCTACACTGAAGTGAAAATGGGAAGGTTGTCAAAAAACCTAAAAAGACCGTACCACGATAAAAATTTACCGCTAAACATAAAAAAAAAAAATTGGAGCTACTGCACCTCTTATTCAGTCTATATTCGATGCAAAGCGTGTTTGTTATTATGTAACATATAGTCACTGATTATAAAAAATGTTTATGCTTAAGCAAAAATAGGACATAAAAGTTATTTCTTTTAGCATTAAATGTAACTTTCAAGTAATCACTACTTGAAAGTTGTTGCACTCAAAACATTGTTGAAATAAAATGAGATTTTAACAAACTGTTAACGATTAATATAAATTAGAAAAAGCAACGGGCTGTCTGCGTTTCGTAAGTTTTTTTTTCGTGCTGACTTCGTCCGTTTAGCACATTGTTAATTGATGAGAGAGTTAGCGCTGCACCGCACTGAACTATTTTCGCTGACAGTACCTTGTTAATTGATGCCGAAAAACATTACTAAGTAAATATGTTTAATCTACATATATATTTTCTACTTATATATAAAAATTTCGTGTCACGGTGTTTGTCGTCGCATTTTATTGTTTTTTTTTATGTATTTTTGGTATGAGAAAAGGTCGTAAAGTATGTTTCATGCCGCTTGGACTTAGGTGATTAAGGTGTCCCTATACAAAAGAAATCTATTTTTATGAAAAAATTTGTTTCATATATTCTTTTCATGGGTCATCAAAAAATACCTATAATCCCAAATTTTCACCCGACTCAGTGGGTTATGTGGGACTCGCTCCGCGCTAGGGATGCCCACTAAAACCACACGGTTAGCTGACGCCTTGCTATGGCGACACGGATTCGAACTTGCAATCACCGCGTTACCCCGCAAACCGGCCCGGCTTGATGGTAAGCCGGGCCTACATCCGGGTAGCCTTATGACCTACCCTCTCGGATGACCGTACTGGTACAATGAGGGGTGAGTTTCGATAACAGTTATATGCATAATTCAGTCGGTATTATTTTTGTTGCCATAGCGTCGAGTGATGTATATGCAGTGCAAGAGCATAACTATTCAACTGAGTATGTAATTTACAGCAATCTTGTGTCAAACGGACTACAGACGGAAACTAAAAACGGAAGATAGGTCAGACAACTACGCGAGAATGATGTAATATTGGGGACAGACCGTATATAGTTATTGGAATTTTAAAGCAATGGAGAAATAACAATGGTAGAGCTAGATACTTGGAATCCATAAAGCAAATTTATGATATTCGGTGAAGCATCGACCCGTTACATATTAATACTCGCTCTTAAAGGATTAATAGAGACAGCTAGCCATTACGTTAATTAAATTGATTGCGGGTAATAAAAGGTGTCATTCCGCTGTTACAGCCATCAAATGACTGACAATAATGGATTAGGACATCAAGGTGACACGTAAGTCACAATTTAATATCGTAAGTCGGCTTTACACTACAACTGTTTTGTCTTGTGTGCTGTATGCGGTAGGTACATCGAGTAGGCGTGTTGTTGTTTTATTTTATTACTTTTAATATTCGTAATGGTTAACACAGCGATATATTCTGTCATGCGTGTGAAGAGACCATTAATTGTATGACGTAATAAAATATTAAACATTTAATCGTTTCAGTTCGCACTTGAGTGGACATTTTATATATACACTAGCTTTAACCCACGGCTCCGCTCGCGTTAGGATTGATTTTGTTAACCAACTCTGGGTGTCGATCAATACAGAAATCTATGGTGCAAAAGTCATTTATTTATTTATGTCAGGATGTTGATCAATACAGGTGGATATGTTCTACTACCTAATAATAGTTGGTAAAACAAATTATGCATACTTTGTTTATTAAAGAATTATTCTTTAAACTGGAAACAAGAAAATGATGCAATATAAAGTTTCATACAAAGTTTGTCCCTCTCTTTACTACACTCCTTATAAGTTCTTCGCGGGACAGATTAGCCTATAACCGTCTCCTGGAAAGCATTTATCTCTACACCAAAATTCATCATAACCGATACAACAGTTTATGTGTGAAAGTGCAACAAACAAACAAAAAAACTCACTTTAGCATTTATAATATTGAGTATTAGTATAGTATGCATTGTTCCACATAACGATAGTACTACAATTTGGTTTTATATTTACGTCTTAAAAAAGTCTATTACTTAACTTTCTTTCGCAATATGTAAATGTACTAGCCGGGCTCAAATCAATACAAAAGTGACGTGTGGTGACTCTACGGGTGAAAGCACCATCATATACCAACTAAAACAATGTCACAACGACACTCGAACTCCCTTGTATAGCCAGAGACGAGGTACAGCTTTTATACTTTTTCTAGTCCCCGATGGTACAAGTCCCAAGTCCTAGGTTCTGTTTTTGTGGTTTGTGTGTTACTATCAGTTGAGTAATTAGGTGTTATATTTATTTAATATTTATTTATTTAGGTAACAAGCAACCTAATTAAGTACATTTATATCACAACAATGTAAAGGTACAGTGTAAAGGTCTATAGTACCATATATTTAAAATTAATTTGAAAAATAGTAAAATACAATCTATGTGTAAAATATTAAAAAATATATCAAAAGAAAAGTGCGGAAAAATACATAATTTCTTAATATGGGTCTTTATAACAATCCATCAACAACTTTATTTTTATAGAATGATAGTCTATTACAAAAAATGTCTATATCGTTAACACATTTGTTATAATGATACTAGTTAAAAGCGTTGAAAAAAGGAGTTTTTGAAATAATTTGTCCGACATAGAGGGGTCTGAAATGCACATTTTAGTCGTGTATTTAATCGTGAAAATTTAAAATAAACTTGTTCCAGCAGTGGAGAGCAGGTAATATAATTGCTTATTATTTTGTATGAAAAAATTGTGTCAAGAAGACACTCCTAACTCTCAACGACTGCATATTATGTCTAGAAGCGCTTGTTTATAAGATATATAATTTTCGCCAATTCTGAAGTCCAATATTGTATCAGCAGGTACTTTAAACCCACCACATCACACCACAAGCTTTGCCTACTTTGCAATTCAATGGCCATTTAAGGGCTTGTGTATAAAGCATATATAAAGGAAGTCATATATAAATCAGGCTATATTGTCTGCAAATTTAAATATTTTGTGAAGGATATATAACATTATTAGAAATACACAAAGAATGATCTATGAAATGTGTTTATCGGAATTGTGATAAACATTTTTGGTTACAAACAAGTCACGATCCCATGAAATCGTCATCGCAATCCGGTTTCGGTGTCGACGCAAAAACGGACGTGGCTCCATCAAACTAATGGCTGCAACACTTCAACCGCTTGCCGCTGCCATAAGTGCTACAAATCATGACGTCGGCTCATTCGTGCATAGTTTATATTGAGTGCGGTTCGATCCATCAATATTTTATTATACACTGCATTCGTATCTTTTGTCAGATATTTTAAATTCCGCGTATCAGGAAACTCGAATTTTCTTGTTCGTGTTTTTATTTCCTTGAAAGTTTCCTTTCAAATCGTCACCAAGGGACGAGAAGTTTGAATGTTTGATTTAAGAAGAGTAATATGTAAACTTACAAATTTTTTGTAAGGAATAATAGGGTGACAGGGAACGATAATTGTGCTTGAGTGAAGCGCGGCTGAATCTGGTGTAATATGTGCCGTTTTAGAATGATTAGGCTGGATTGGATTGACCAGAAGAAATTTTAAAGCTGCATAGTTTTAAGTGCCATGAGTTTTAATGGATATTATAGACGGGACTCGTCTCACGATTCCACCCACCCTTCGCGTCTTGGCCTAAGCCCGGGTACTGAGTTTACGTGTTGCGAGGATTTTTCACAACGTTAAAAATGATGGTGTATCAACCAGTAATCAAGCGAGGTGATAGATAATTCTACTCCAGTTACAATGACTTTTTTATGGTTTATTGTATTTTGGGATCAGTCGTATGATAGCCAACAGCTAACGGGCATGCAAGCTAGACAGTGACGACCGTCAAGGTATTACCGATTTCTCGGTGCTCGTCGATACTTTCGATTATAATATGGTTAAAACAATGCCGTCACCTTACCTATTTACTTTAAAACAAACGTGGATGGACATCGTACTGAAAAAAAATACGAGTTATAATATAAACTCGGTGATAGTTGTATTCGTCGCCAAAAGAGTATAATAGTGAACTTAACAAATAATACGAAGATATTTTAGTTATGAAACTATTACAAACCTAATATGCTTCAGAATAATATTAAAATCGTGCAAGCTTATTAATAAACATTTTTCGTAATTGGTATTGGTGACTTATTACTAAATATCATTAGGAATCCTTCTCCTTGACTACTTAATCATTGATAATTTTATGTTAGTTAAATTCGTAGAAACTGGGATAGGCTAAATTCTGTATACTTAATTTTAAAATTAGGCATACACATAAATACATCAAACACATTTAATGAAATTAATTAAAGTTTCCTAAATTATAGTGTAAGGCTTTACAACGACATTCCTAAGAATATAGTAATACTGACTTATTGTCCATAAGTTCACGCAACATGGCAAGCCGGTTTTCTTGTCAAAATAATATTATAAGATGGATTATTATGTGAATAATAGTCATGTGATGAGATTTACTAATTATATAGTTTAAATAAACAGATCGAACTATCTGCTGGTTCTTCTGTGTGACTGGGAAGTGTTAGTAATGTTTGAACACATAAGTAGTATTCTTAGAGTCTATATTAGATATTGTTTTTATTATGATTTTCTAATATTCATTTAAAAGCAAGCATGAATTATCATTACCAAAGCCTTGTGCAAGTGAAAAATTGACATATCCAATATCCTGTTTACGTGTGCGTGTGAGTTTATAATGCTCATAAAAAGAAAGAATTTAGTTTCGGTAATTTTCTGTTACTAAAAAATAATCAAGTACGAATTTATAATTGAAATAATTCTTCACGACCATATAAACACAACACTATGAGCAAATGGATGAAAAGAAATAATATATCATCTCAACGTTTGAAACAATTTATCATTCTTTGTTACGTGGGCAACATGATTTTATACATTCCAGACCCGAAAGTTTTATAGAAATATGTTCAAGCGAAAGTTTCATGAAGTTGTAAAAGGTCGACGAGACTTTTTCATTGTAATTATCAATTTAAATGTAATCTCATACATTTTAATGATAATATAAATGAAACATAGACAATTAAAAAATATATATATATTATTATTTCGTTATATCACCCAAATACAGATTGAGTGGATATATCCAAGACTTGCAACACTTATTGACTAAATTTAACCGGAACAAAGCTCTACGGAGAGATGTTATAGATCACTTAAAGCTTAATATAATGGACCAGTGCATGTTCTATAAAATCTTGGCCGCGCCTGCATGTGAAGAAGCCAAGATTTTATGGAATTTTGTCATCATTTCTAAGTTATTTTTGTAAATATTGTAAGGTCAGGGTACGAAGGGACTGAACAAATCCTTTGTGGATCTAAATCGCTAAATAAAATAATGACTTTAAAAAATAATTACAACAAAATTAAATATCAAACATTCATAAACAATATTGTTTGTGTACTTGGTAAAATACTCGATGGAAACGTCATTAATAGAAGTACATATATGTTCTTAGATAGGGTCATTTTTTGTTAACATGCTGAAAAAATATATTTACATATTTCCGTTCGCAATATGCCCGGCGGACTGCGAGAGGGGCGGATGGGTCCTAACGGGTCAGAAGTTCCCAAAATATTCACTAAAAGGCTATTACGATGACCGCAGATTACCTCTTGTTGCCATATTCCAGGGTGTGCTTTCGCACTACTTCTTAAACTAGGATCTTTCAGTAAAACAACACACTATAAATTACATGGTTAGCCTAGCTTCTGAAGCGGTAGCGTCGTCACTTTTTTTATAGTGTGTAGTTATGTCCCCAATCTCATCTGAGGAAGTGACGATGTGGTCGAAATGATGGGCATGTTAAGCCTAGTGGAGGGACTGGCTTTCAAGTGCAATAGCTGAAACATACATGTCGGCTGTTTTTTAATTTGCGCGTGGTAGCTAGCTAGGTGGGCGTTACAAAAATCTGACTATTTAGTTAGTTTAGACTTTTGTTTAGTAATACATATATTTTTAGTGAAAGATTTGAGACTTCGATGTGCATATACCGAGCCGGGTCGAGGGAAGCTCATACGAAATGCATATTATTCGCTGCGAGCTGACTCCGTAAGCGGCTGATTTTAAATTATAATTCTCGCTCGACTGAAACACCGCCGTATTACTTTAGGAACTGTTGGAATATTAAAATAATAATAATAATTCACACATAAATCTAGACAAAATAATCTACACCGTATAATGTCGCGGTTATATTTATATGAAATATTTTAAGTGTTCTATCTATCTTATATATTATTTATATTATATTTCAGGAAAATACAGTTCCTATATATTTTCATGCCAAGTGGAAACATTCGTAGGTGGATTTAAACTATATCACTGTCGTCTGTCGCCTTCCTGGTGCGACGTGGGTCCCGACTTGCAATTACCGCGTCAATCGGAGATGGATCAATACTACTTAGTTTTCACATTCCATTGTCTCATTGTATATTTTTTTTATTTACTTTTGTGTGCGCAGTGTACCGTGCGTGTGTATATAAGTTTATTTATTTTTAAAATATAAATATAATGTATTGGCATAATAAGAGCCACTATGTTTTTTATTTATCTTGTGTTGCGATATAGTGTAAGATTTGAACGATATATCAGTGAGTAATGTTGCTTTGTTCGACAGAAATAGCAATAGTACTATTTCTTCGGTTTGTAAAGTTAGCACACATTTGTCACTTGTTGCATTAAAGGAACAGCTATTGAAAGGGAGACGTCAGAAATCTTACACATCTACGTCCTTGAGCTGATGTTTGTAATCTCTTTAGGTTTCTAATTTAGGTCTCTTTTAGGTTTTTAATTCTCTTTGCAGTTGGTATAATATATTTAAAAAATGTGAGGTATTCAATAATATTTATTTATATGAAAATCAGGCCTATATCATCATATTTATTTATATTGTGTTCTATACAAGCGTTTGCCTAAATACTAAATGATACAGAAGCTTAAGACAATAAAATGCTAAGCACAAACGATGTAGAGAAAATTATAACTTTGTTAGTAATGTACTACGTAGAAAAAACAAATGAACAACGAGTCTCATATAGCGGTCTAGGGCTGAACTATGTTGACAGATTAGTAGATAACTAATTAGTTGATACAAGCGTATGTATTTTTATAGTGGTACAATATAGTAATAGCACTGGGCTTAATGGTAAGCATGGTATAATCGGGAAACAATGGTAATCATTGAGAGATTGATTATTATTTGTCCCTGTCATACTCCCTTGCAAGACCAGTGAGAGCAAGCAGCACTGAGAATCACATACTATCGCCATTTTATTAGGGGATCCTGACTCAGTCTAGTACAAATCTGTACGACTCTAATAATTCATAAACTAAAACAATATCTATAAAATGAAATACACATAATTTTATAACACTACTTATTTTCTTTATCCCTCATGAAATGAGTAGACATGAAAATTGTTCTTTATTGTCGTGGCCTATGAATTTCTATATAATTTTATTTTTATTTATTACCGTTACTACTATTTGTAGTAACATAACGATGAATCTCTTTGAAACATCAAGATAAATTTATCAGAATTCAAACAAAAAAGTCATTTATCAAACAAAGATAAAGTGGCAGATGTGTTTGACATTCTGAATAGCTATTCCTTTAAATCTTAGGCAACGATCACATGATTCGATCAGGAATGGCGTTGATTTTTTTTATCACAAAAGTTGTATGTATATGATTGCCTATATATACATTTATCTGAATATATGAATACGGAGGTTAGTAATGGATGTAAATGTTATAAAGAGGTTCTAGGTGTATATTAGTTTCTAGTATTCTAATTGAAACAACATGTGTGTTGTTTTATTGCTTGAATTAAATATATATTAATAAGTTTATTTATCTCTTTTATTATTAAAAATATGTAAAAATGAATTATTGAACATTTGTTTAAAACTTTGGTGTTTTCGGTACTATATGTTTAAGTATGTTTTATCACCTACATAAATTGGTGCTAAGGGTAGTAAACTATTCAAACGCCACCAAACTCGGAAGAAAGATGTGAAGAACAGTATGACCTCCGCCTGGCCGCCAATTTGTTCCTGAAACTAAATTTAACGAGGCAATCCATTACAAAGCCCATCGTTCTCGGATCATTGGCGAGCTCGTTAGAACATGATTGCATTTTAGTTCATAACCTTAATTAACTATAACATTATTAATTGATTGCTCTAAACTCTTGCCATTTTATCTTGATATATTATATTTCTGCATATAGAATTATAATTTAAACGGGATATGAGGTCACATATCGGTTTTGGCAGTTTCTCAGTATAATAAATTAAGCAAGAGCATGCAAGATTAGTAAAAACTGCTAAATTCGACTACTGAAAGAAGACTTTCATACATATTTCTATTTCAAATCTAATAAGTAATAGACTACGCCTTCAAATATTACTGTTGTTCGGTTCATGCCTTATGTGATTTTTCCATCCTTCATATAAACATTATCGGAAAGATGAAAGAAAGCGAAAACAAATCTGATTTTTAATTCATTCCTACATACGTCATCCGGTATTCATGAAAGTTGTGCTAAGATAGTGTATATGATGGGTGTAAAAGCAAATCCGTTTCAGTCCAACATTGGTATTTTGAAGTAAGTACACCAAATTGTATGTGGTACAATTTAAATTTTATTTAGGTTAAAATAGCAATTTTGGAATGAAGTGAATTTACTTGAACACATCTCATATGTGTATTAAGATCAATAATCGATACACGTTTGTATGAATATATTATTGGATCTACTAATCACATTAGAAAAATTCTTGCATTTTGTGGCTTATTAGGTGACCTGACAGACCTCGTTCTGATCTTTGCAGTAGTCAATAACTCAATCATGGCACATTCAAGGATAACGTCACTTGTCCAAATAATTTTTCAAGTCCGACTGGTAGTTCTAAAATTAGCGCATTCAAACAAATTTCTCCGATTTGCACTATTCATATAGAAAATATCTCGCAAATTGGGCCAAGCGCTATAATTTTAAATTTAAATGAACCGATTGAGTGGTTTCTGAGGTTGGTGTGGATGTACATCGTGACACGGGATTTATATATATAAAGATTTATTAGGAAAAGTTACACGTTATCGACCACCATAAAAACGGAGTGATTATCATACAGAATATTCTTCAGAAAGTGCGCTAACTGAGAACGAAATAGTATTGCAGGGAACTCGTATGGAGCGGTGTGTGGTAGTGCCAAGACGTAGAAAGAACTAAATATATTGCTTACATGAAATATTATATTTTTTGAGTAATACAATTTTTTTAACCGTTGAGTTCCAACCTTTAAATCATACTGTATTGAAGATAATACTGTTTACCATCGGGAAGCAATCATGGGAATGATAATACGCTCAGAACATATTCGAAGTAAAAAGTTTGCCTTCATTATGTGTAAAGTGCCATCTCCATTTAGCCAGAGTTGTGCACTCATCGGCGATGTGCACTAAATCTCGGTGGAATGTATTCAAAGCGAAGGTATAAGATCTGGGCTCAAAGCTTCTGCTTCGTTCCACGTTGGTTCATTCGACCCTATTTCTAATTCTTCTAAAAATTATTTTAAACCTTTGTTAATTATGTTTTTGTATGTTACATACGCAATATAGTGGCGCAGGCTACTAAGCCTTAAAAATATGAACGAAAATTGCAAGAATACTGTATTTTTGATGGTCTGGTTACAATTTTTTTATTATTTGACTAGACTCGCTTTTGTCTAATTCAAAGTAAACTTGTTAGAATATGCCAAAATATAGTAGGAGATATTTTGCGTAGCTGGCCTTTTTATTCATTATGTACGGTAGCCAAAAGAGGCCGTATATCACACGCGTAATTCGGCACATTGAATATTTCTTATTTTCCGAGAGACACATTGACAATGGACATAGTAGGGCTTATCTCGGGTTTGGGCAAATAGCCGACGGCACGGCGCTCCCCGGATAAAAGGGGCTTTCACTTAGAGATGTGCGAACTCGGACCTACGCGCTTTCATGTTCCGGTAAATATTTTGTTTGATATACTCGTCAGATACGTACGTGGATGCATATGTATAATTATATTTGTTTAAAAAGGCTTTTAGTGAGGTGATAGAACTATCTTTATACGAAGTGGGTTTGTTTAACTAGTGACATAATCGTATGTGTTTTTCTGTTTCAATAGGGTTGTGGTGGGGCAGTAATGTATTCGTTGTGATCAACTGGATCGCGACTACCACATACCAGCCGTAACACTCTGTATAGTTACGTATTTAGGAGGTTCGCGTTCCGATATCAGTTGGTGTATATATTACTCCCGTTGCACTGATGGTCTTTCGATAGTTCGATTAGAAGCGATGATTGCTCAGTTGGTAGTATGTACTGACGCCGCGTCAATCGATGTGAGCTTGAATCCCGGCAATGAGCTTGTGATTTCGATAAAGGATAACATCGTCATGAAACCATGCATGGTGGTAGGGCTTTTTCTAATGTCCACCTTGTTAGTTACCACTTCAATTTTAAAATCTGCCGCTAATACCTTTAGGTGTTTCCAGTAGTTGCAGTCCCTCCACTAGACTTACTTAAGTAGTGTTACTACTCCACTAGTCGTAACTTAACATCAGGTGCGACTGTGGCCATAACGCTAAACTTGTCAAGAATAAAAAAAAAATGTGTTGTTATGTTTGTTTTACAATATTCATATTACAATCTACGCGAAAATAATCCTCTCCATTTTTCAACTTGAATTGTGTTTGTAGCGTATTATTTTATTTCCTTCAATGACAATCAATCGCTGGCAAAAAGTTCGTTTGCGAAACGACTAAAGTTTTTTATAGCTTTTAAATCATCCTTCGGTATTTTCATAACAGTATAAATTTTATGAGCGGTAAACTGTAAACAGCATTGTGCGGAGTCAACAAGGAGATATATTTATCTGATTTATTGTTAGTATTATGAACGGTCGAGCGGAACGTGCCATGGTATGGCGAAACTACTACAGATGGCTCTATCGTGTATTTGAAATATTTTATAGAAAATATGAAATATTATGAGAATATTTAGGTAAAAATCTATTCGACTGCGTTAAATATAAATAGCTGCACACAATTGCACATCCTTACTAATATTATAAATGCAAAAGTGAGTTTGTTTGTTTGTTACGCTTTCACGCCTAAACCGCTGAATCGATTATGATGAATTTTTCTACAGAGATAGATGAGACCCTGGAGACGGTGATACGCTACTTTTTGTCCCTAAAACTTATTATAAATGGGGTAAAGATAGGGATATCTTTTTTATGAAACCTTTTATGGCGTCATCCGATTTGCTTGACAAAATCAATATTAACGCAATCGAAGGCACAGGTAGAAGCTAGTAAATATAAATGTTTAGGTGAAGTATATACTTTTGTGAAGTATATACTTTTAAATTTTTGTCATAAATTAGCTAGGAATATAATATTTTTCTGTTTAATTTTTTTTATTTTAACGGTCTTGGTTTATTTGTTAACGAATAAAAAGATATATTTAATAGTATGTACTATGGAATAGTAGTTAAAATTATTAACAAAAATCATTATAGTTTCAATATAATTTGAAGTTCTATTATAGGTTATATTATTTTGATTTACAATTCGTTTACATAATTTTAAATATAATAGACGATTTATCAAAATCGAGTGTACATGCTGTATAGATTTGATTGTGTCCGTGCGGTTGTCAGCGATACAGGTGCTAAACAGGCTTTTCGTCCTTCCCGGTTGAAATTGATAACGCACGACTGGTCACACAACCGGAAAATTTCGGAGAAACCGTTTTATATTCTTTTTCCTTTAATGGTCTTTAGGGTTGGCGTTAAGCCGCTAGTCACACTTTCGTTTAACAGGTGGTTTGTCTTGTGAATAATTACCCAATCGTATATTTAAATGCATTTATATACTATTAAAATTTTCAATAAACTACATATATATTCAACATACATTTAATAAATCTATAGTATAATTGTTTGAAGTATTATTTAAAATTTTGTTATCAAAATAATTACTGAAGTGAAACTTATGGGATCGCCTTGAAATACTTATCCGCAATCTTTTAATGTGACGCTCGTTCGGGAAAAGTCGGCTCGAGGCGAACGAGGGAGCGATAGAGATATAGTCATGTTGACTTATGTCATTAAGTCTTAATTTTTTGACCTAATATAAATAGAGTGTAAGAAGGCATTAAATTTGAAACTTCAAAGGAATAATGTTTTAGCCTGTTCTGAATCTGTTATATTTTAGCTGTAAATTCAATTTATTTGTATTTAAATACATACACTTACACTTTTAAATTAGTTTAAACTTAAATTTGATTGAAGTGGTTGAAGCTAGCCGTGTCCAAGTTCAATACCTTTCTTTAGAAAAATAATAAAATAATTTTACAATATTTATGACATCCCTATACAGTTAAGTAACTATAAATAATATAACTACCGATATTTATGGGTCCCCTGGCTGGCTTATTACATTTTGAAGACGCTGCCGATGGTCCGTGCTTACTTTTAATTTGCGGGCGCAGTTTACTCACGGCTGGGGCCGGTGCTAAATTCACCAGATCCCTGATAATGGGCCGGGTAATTTATTTTTAATATCCACATTTAACGTAATTTTATACGTTTCTCTTTTAAAAATGATTAAGTAATTTATTTTCTATATGATTAATAGAATGTTTGTTAATAATCGTTTACTCTGTTTATCTAGTTCTTGTTTCATTTTTTGTAACTCCGTTAAAAATTACGCTGATTATTAACATAAAAACTGCATGTTAATATGGTGATAATTTATGTATTTTAAATATAACTTAAACTGCAGCTAATAGATTTGAAAATCATGACGTGAATTTGATATATTAGAAGTTTTTCTAAGTTATTGCTACCATGTTGGCATACATGGCAATGAATATTGGCTTATCTTGAAACCTGACCAATCAAAAGACCGTCACTGCATCGAGTTTATCACCATGTGGTTGGTGGTCACGACCTCGTCTGGTACACATCTCTACTCCTTCCTAAAAGCAATTAATGTTATATCAGCGATTTTACTTTGTTTGGTGGATTATAGTTACCTACTTTTATTTGAATTATTTTGATAACTAAGACAGTAGAGTAGCAGTTATCCACGTTCGATAAATGTTTGTTTTGACGCTCCAATGAGTTTAAAAGAAAAAAACATATCGATTCCTGTTGTATACTAAGTGTTGCCTATATTTTCATAATATAGCTGCCTAGAATATTTTATAATGTTAATATACGTATTTACGTGTTACTTAATTAATAATTTCGGTTCTGTTATTGCGTGAATTGTACAGTAGATTTTAGGGTAAGATAAAAGTATTTAGTTAAGAAGAATGATCGTAGACAGTAAATTAATTTTTGGTAAAATAATATAGTATCCCTACTTGTCTATGCTTGATTGCGAAAATAATGTTCAAGGATTCCCTTAAACATTTGTTAATGCTTATTCGTACTCACGTGGAGCGTTATGGTAAATTTAAAAATATATTTGCCAATGCTTATGTAAGCTTAGGTAGTGGAAAATCAGATTATACTACAATTTTGCTTGCGTAATACTTGAATTGACCCCCTGTCTGCTTATGTAGAATAGTTGTAAAATAACTTATAAATTAAAATGTTCAATTTTGGTCATAACATTTCTTCTGATAGTATCTCTCTTAAAGTTCTTGAAAAAATGTCTCTTTAACATAGCTTAAGATATATTAATTTTCGTTACTTAAAAAATTATGTCAACTAGATTTGTTTATTTATCTTTGTATATATACAATTTATATTTGTATAAAAGTATTCATTACAGACGGTACACAATATTTATTGTATTTTTATTGAAGTCTACATAATACTTTACATGTGAAAAACGTAGGCATAATACATTAAAATAATATTGCCTAACTCGGCGTTATTCTCAGTAGAACTCGAAATAATATTGCCTCTTGTAATATGTGTACTTTATTAATGGAGCAGTGAGAGCATGTAGGCACTTGGACGTAAGCACTAAATCATTTGATCTACGCGTTTCCCCCCTTTTATTGGCTCACGCGCGGGCGTGAACGTAAAGTTGTAAAATGTGCTCTTTTTTCTTAATTCGCACGTTATTAGAATTCAATGATACGTTTCGTTTTTTACATAACCTTTAGATCTTTTGTGTAACTAAAATGAATTTAGCTCATCCCTTTTTGAAAATGTTCAGATAGGTTTTTATTTATATTGATAAAATAACTATATTCTAGGATGAATATTGAAAGGAGGATTACTCATGTCAAGTAGTATAAAGATGGTGCAAACACGGCTATGGCATGCTCACTGGAAATTCATCACCACACGGCATTTCACACGAGCACACTCACACGTTAGGTACACGGTTCTATGAGGGACCGTTCTGGCTATTACTGTGGTTTGGCCTTTTTTCTTGGTAAAACTGATAAGTACTCTTCAGAAGCAATGGACAAGTACAGTCCAATCATTCCGCCCTCAGCTAAAATCAGTAGAATCCTATATCTTAGGAGGTTGGTTTCACGTACCTATTCCGAGTTGTATCTGAGTAGGTTAGCTGCTTAGTATAGGATCCTTTTTAGGATTAGTGAGATTCGCGGTTTCTTCTCGAGTCATTAGCAAAAGTCCAAGCCGAATTTCTGCCTCTCAATGGCACCCTTGTGCTCGTTGCCTTCAGAGCTGAGTGCCTTTCGTACTCGTCTCCACAAGCTCGGTGAAGTTGTGAGAGATCCTCAGGCTAACAGCATATGTCCTTTCAAAGAAAGCTATTGCATGCAGGTGAAACGAGACACTCGAGGACACATCGGACGTTTGTCGTAGTTGGAACATCATCTATGGCCCGTAAGATCTATATTTTTCTATTATAATTTTTTCCATATTTTGGTGTTTATGCTGTAACTTTGTGGTGGTAACTTTGTCCCTTCATCATAAATAACCTCGGTGTTCGTTAGAAACGTGCAGATTTAAGTTTCACAGTGCTATAATTGTTTTTATTATTTTTTTAACCACTTCGCTTCTGATTGCAAAAATATATAATATTTTATGTCTATAATCCCCATTACATGGAAATAATACCTGAGTGTTATTTCACTGGAAAGGGAGACCTACAAACTTCTTTTGTTTCCTTATACACAAGCCTCGAGCTTGACGCAAAATAAGCGAATGTAGCAAAGTTACTGAATAAAGACGAAAATCCTAATATAATCTGAAAATTGCAAAACTTTAATGCTGAATTTCTTACATTCACGTAGAAAATGCTATAAGGAAATATTTGTAAAGTCCGCAAAATACCTATCAAACGTGATACACCCGAGCCATGTCTTCTCAGTGAAGCCGTAAACAATCCAAGGCAGCATTAATCTTGAAACTTTAGCAACGGCCAAATGTTTCATCACTGTGGCACTTTCTAACATTCTTTTCATCGCTTTGTTAAAGACGGTTCATACTCGTGGGATTTTATTTTAGGTATCAAAACAAAACTACCGTGAATTTATGACTGAGTAGGGCGTAGTAGGGCTAATTGGCATTGTTTAAATGCAAAGTAAAATTAGAGGTTGTCGATATCGTACACCGCTAACCAAGCTTCTTAGGGTGAAATCTATAGAACGTACTTAGCCTTTGTTTATCTTAAAACTAAGTAAAGTCCAAGTCGTTAACTTTAAACTAACACGCTATAAAGATTATGAAATCTATACAGAGTGATCTAGTATCTGAATATGTATTGCGCTAACATCAAATACGCGACAAACCATAACAAGGTTACTATGACTTGTTTGAGACCATATACATGGTGGTTGCGACCCAGTCGACGAGTATAGCTCCTTTAATACCTGCGATAAATTTGTTTTTAGTAACACGAGTGAATGAAATGTTGTAATTAGAAGGAACCTATTGAGAAACGACCGCGTGTGTATAGTCCCTAAAGTTGTTTTTATTGTACTCTCATTGCGAATGTTAGGCGGAGAGGCGTTTGTTTCTTTGCCCTCTACGAAACGGGCCCAATGTAAATTGTTCCTAGAAAGTTTGTGAAGGTTGTTTATTAAATTACCTCCGTCCGATAACGATTCGAGTGTCACGCCCCGGGGATGTGGTATAAACCATAAGCGACAAAGGTTTTTTTCTATATATGGAAATAAAGCTATGTCAATTTGTTTGTTAAAAGTGTACTGTAAAAGTATACTAAAAAAGGATTAATTAATACAAAAAAATAATTGCTTTTCTAATCGTTATATAATAAAAATAAGTTCAACGTTTTAATAAACTAACTGTATGTAAAATTGCTAAATTAAAGAATCTGAAATGCATGTATCTATATATGAAATGTGTTTGAATTATTCAGTAACACAATATGTATAAAATACAATAAAATATCGAAATTGATTCAGATTAAGCGAAATATGACAAAATAACATTCTGAGCGTTACAGTGTTTGATGTAATTGTTGAAGCGAAAACTGTTACTTGTTTTAAAGTGCCAAATGTAATATCCAATTGGTATGACTGTAGTGTCCGACCAGATTGATTGAGACAATTATTCAAGTACCAGGTATAATACCCGCCATAGTGGTGCATATGAGTGTGACGATTATAGGGCTCTGCCAATGTAATGTAATGTTCATGTTGGTAGAAAATATCTCCTGTCGGAGACTAGAAGAACTGTGAAATATGTTACTGGTCTCTTCCAGTGAGGGACAGTTAGAGGCGACGTGACAACTTCTTAGTGGGTATTTGAGGGTACTTATCTCCTGATGAGTTGTCATACGCTTCTCTTGTGGCGAATTTTGCTAAAGGACGTATGTAAATCTATTTTTATCACGTAAAAAAGGTAAAGCCAAGCACCTTCCTCAATAAAGAGTCTATCTAAAGCAAAAAACTTTATCAAATCAGACTAAAAACTTCATGATAGTTGTGGGGTTATCTAGATTTTTTTTATTAATATTAAGTGGTGCTCATCCAATTTGATAAATGGTTCTTCAATAAGTACATAAAGTAAAAGTATAATTGAACCAATTTCGTACTTTAGTTATTATTAATTATTCACTTCTTAGGGTTAATCAATTTTTAGTAACGAGTTTAGAATTTTTATATAATAATTCTTATCTATTTCAATACTAGATGTTTAATATAATTGCTTTTTTATTTTTACAAATTGCATCTCCACCGCTCAAATAGTGTCTCACCTCAATAAACATCATTATCGACAAAAAGGCGTTTAAAGTTTATGCTACTCTTATGTTTTCCGTTACGGATGTTTACTTTAGTAGACAACAAACGGTTTTCAGCCTTTTGAAAGCATGCTTGAAAGTTACAAAACGACATTTCAATATCCTGGAAATCTAATAGTACAATAAAAATGATTTTAATATTTTCGGTTGTGACAGTATTTGAGCGGGGTTGCGGAACATTAGATTTGACGTTGATAAAAAAGTGGTTTCAATTTTTTTTTATGATTTTTAATACGCCGATATAAGAAATTAAGTTATGCTCGTTAGTAGAATAATAATAAGAAGAAATGTAATCTCGGTACGCGACATCTGTTATACTATCGATCATCCCAGTGTGCAATTTTCCGGACTCACGCCCAAATCCGTCCCGCGTCGGATCATCCCGGTTCGCTAATTCGTCATGTCCAGGGTTGCCGGCTCATTATAACAGGAATACATATCTTGAATTTATGAACCCGTTGGACCACAAACTCATCTAATTTGAATTGACCATGCAGCTCCAAGATATGTCTAACGGTTTAAGAGCCACCTCGCTGCTGATGCCTTGTCAAGTACTGTAGGTTCGTATTCAATTATGCGTGTGATTTACAAGTTATTGTTTTGAGTGTTAGTGTTACTTTGTATCCGTAAATTGTGTCTTCTAAACCCTCGTAATAAAGGGATACTGATTTCTTTTGCGCTATCCTTTAGAAAGCCACTAGAAAACGTACTGACTTAGTTGCAAAGATATTTTAAGAACAATTGTTCGCCCAAAGGTCGAAATATGCGTATAGTATTTATTAAAAAATTGAGAGCAGTTTTTGTAAAGGATAAAATACTTTCCATTTTTTTTATTAATAACACATTCAGTTTCTTGATAGTTATTAAACAAAAAAGATTTATTTATAACTCGTCGTTTTCATAAAAACAAGGAACAGAAAGTATGTATATTCTTGGTAATTTTATATTGGTTTATATGAATTCAAGAGAGAAGCGTGGCATATGATATAATATTTCGGACCTTAGTCCTGATCGTCGCTTTTGTTATTCTGCGACTGTATTTATTAAACAAATTTCTTTAGTACACAAAAAGTTCTCGAAAGCGTTTAGGATTGGCAACCCTTAAACATGACTATCCTGATTTTGAGAATATTCAATTTTTATCTCTGGCAGCGCACGGACAGATGGTTTGGTGGGTCACCCAGACGCATTATTTAAGGTGACCATTACATTTTCCACTTTGAAAATTGGACCATAATCTTATAAGGATAATAGAAATTGGTATGATTTTTCTGAAATTTAAATCTGTATGTGATATTAGACGTATTATGGAATAGGTTTCTCCTGTATTTATTTAAAATTATGAAGAGTTTTTTAAATTTAAATCTTCATGTGTCTTTCTACTACTGTGGAATAAGCAGTGGTGAAAGGTTATGTTATTACTAGTGTTATTTGTCGTCAACTAGAATAAATTGTTAGTCCAAGTAGGTTATACAAAAAAATTACATATCAATTTTCACGAGTAAGGAATTTATTTAGATTGTAAATCAATTTTAATTTAAAAATATAATAAAAATATATTCGATTGTAATATCTTATATTACTGATCTGAGATGTTACAGACCGTGGAGGTTAAGTTGAATCATAGTCAGAGGCTCGTTCCACAATCGTTTTTTTTTTCGCTTACAGTGTTGTACACTTCCGTACTCTCGAACGTTCTCAACTCAACTAAACTGACCAAACTCGCCTCGAGTGTCGCTTTCGAGTGTCGCTGAACCATAGCCGCGCTCGCAACGCACTTATATAGTAATCTGTGTTATCAACTACTCTCTTTCTCATTATTTTAAGTATGTAGTATTATGAAGTTTCCATATTAATAAGTTCGAAACGAGGTATGTAACGCCCGGCCATTAAACTTAAAAACTTTACCAATATTCGCAAATAGTTTTGTTTTTTATACATTCTTTAATTTCTCTCTAAATTGTGTAAAGAAATTTCACGTCTAAAATTGTCATTTAATAAATTGGCCTCATGTATGGTTTTACTTAAAATAACAATAATAATAAAAAATAATCACTGTTTTACAAATCCGATTTATAGGTTAAGAGAAACTCAAGCGTTATCGTAAAGGCGTCGAACAGCTATTTATAGATAAACAGACCGTATAGATGACAATATCAATTGCAATTATGCGTTTATTGGTCAATTAGTAAGCAATGTGCGCGAAACGTTGTACTGTGGCGTTTAAGCGGTATTAACGCGATAGCACGGGCCATTGGACGATGTTTATCGCGGGATCGCATCCATATCTATGTATATACAGCCGCACACTGACTCAGTGATAACACAGTAGCGTCTCCCTTATCCCTCCTGCTACGTCCGAGCTCTCGGTAATGTTGGTCGCTTGGACGCTATAGCCTAATATTTTACTCCTCTGAAAACGAGGGAATAAATGTCAATCTTTCAAAGTGTACCCTCATTCCTTAAGAATGGTTGAGTACTCGTGTGCGACTGGATAGTGAAACATGTATTGATAAACCTACCGGTTACTGGCTTCGATGTCGTAAATCATTATAAATATGATCATCTAAAATCTCTTCCATTTGATTTACTCCTGAAATGAGTTCAAATCTTAGTGTACAATGTTTCTTTTATACAAGTTTCAGTTGAGCATCCTTACTAATATTATAAATGCGAAAGTGGGTTTGTTGGGTTGTTACGTTTTCACACCAAAACTGCTGAATCGATTATGATAAATTTTGATAGATGGGAGCCTGGAGACGATGGTAGGCTACGTTTTCTCGTCAAAACCTTATGGGAAGTGGGGTAAAATGAGGGATAAACTTTGTGTGAAACTTTTTATTGCGTCATCCGATTTGTTTGACAAAATTAATTTTAACGCGAGCGAAGCCGCACGTAAACTCTAGCAATATTATAATTGTTAAAGTGAGTTTGTTTGTTTGTTACACTTTCACACGTAAAGCGCTGAATCGATTAGAATAAATTTTGGCATAGAGATCGATGGGAAGTGATAGGCTACTTTTTATCTCGAAAAACTTATCTCTGAAGTGGGGTAAAGATTTGGCTGTCAAAATCAATATTAACGCGAGCGGAGTTGCTGTTATAAGTTAGTATTACGATATTTTTTCATAATAATGCTTTATCAAGTGAAAATTTATTTAAGCGCTATGATTACTTTATTTTGTTGAGTATTGGGTACTGAGTCGTCACGCTCAGTTATGTAACGCTCGTTCGGGTTTGCTCGAGTCACTAAGTGAGCAAGAAAGACATAGTCAACGCGTCACTTACTCGAAAGTTTTCACTTCTATAAGTTGGTAATAATGGAAATTTAGGAAAATGATAATGTAAGTTAGGTTTCTCGTATTTATAATTTATATTAATAATTAAAGGACAGTGAAGAACATACAGTGTACATAGGTATTTCGAGTATGTTATACAAAATCCTTATGACAAAAAACAAGTGCGACGCGCGCGGGTCAGAGGGACCCTAATAACTTGCCCTGATGTCTAGCTCGCAAGGGTTGACGTTTAAACTTTACCCGAGGATGTTTACTGCGGCCCCGGTAGGGACCACTTACCGAGAAATACATAAAATTGAAGACATAGATACGCTGGACGTGGCCTTAAATTATGTGACTGTTGGACATTATCATCTATGAGGTTAGATTTGATATTTATAGTTATTTTCATTATCTATAATCTATAATCCTTACTGATGATATAAATGCGAAAGTGAGTTTGTTACGCTTTCACGCCCAATCCACTGAATCAATTATGCTGAATTGTGATATAGAAATAGATTGAGCCTTGGAGACGGTGATAGGCTATTTTTCTAGCCAAAAACTTATTGAAAATGGGGTATAGAGAGGAGTAAACTTTGTACTGCGTCATCCGGGTTAATAAAATCAATACTAACGTGAGCGAAGCCGCGAGTAAAAGTTATTCATGTATTTATGTTCTATTCCCAAGCTATTCATGTTCTATGCTCAATTGTATTATGTCGTTTAGTAAAGATTTGTATTTGTAGTCACATCTAGATGATTTTATATCCGGTCATAAAACCTTAAGCAGATAATTCAAGCTAGTTGCGTTTGAGTCGCCACCTGGGAGCTCCTAATTGCCTCAACACATCCTCTCAGTAAGCTAAGGTGCCATACACATGCTCAGTTTTACTACACATCCAATTAACGGGACTAATCTAGTGGATCTTCCGTTAACATGAATGAATTAAATAGATCAAATTTTTAACAGTAATGTTATCCATACGATTAGTTCATATATACTAGTTCTTGCTCTCAGAAGGGCTCTGGTGTGGCATGCTATATGTGTAGACACTTTAGCTCTATACCATATTTCTGTTATCGCTATAAAGGCTGCCTTTCGCAGAAGTTTCTAAGCTGCTCAAATGTTCGAACTTAATAGAGCAGAAGATCGTTAAGTCAAACCTCGATGAGTTAAAAATCCTCCGAATCTCGAGAAAATATTTTGTTTCCTTCCCTTCAAGCACCAAAACCTCCATTCTCTATAAGTCGAAAACTCTATAACTCGAATTTTTTTGCCTCTCTGGATGTTCGGCTTATAGAGGTTCTACTGTAATATGTATGTTTTTGAGCCGTTTGGAGCCGAAACGCTGGGCTCAGAGGGCCCGAGTGCAAACGTTTTGTACAAAGAAATTGCGCAACGCCTTTTTGATGAAAGCACGCAGGATCGTAATGCTAGTTACTACTTTACTCAGCAAATCAGCATTGCGATACAACATGGCAATGCTGCTAGCATTTTGGGTATACTACCTTTCGACTCCGATAAGCTGCTTTTAAAATAATATTTTATTTTTAAGTTTGTATTTTACTAATTCCTTATTTTCTTTATTAATATTATAAATGCGAAAGTGAGTTTGTTTGTTTGTTACGCTTTCACGCCTAAGCCACTGAATCGATTTTGGTATATCTAGAGGTAGATGGAATCTTGGAGACGGTGATAGGCTACTTTTATGGAAGTGGGGTGAAGAGAGTTATAAACTTTGTATGAAACTTTGAACTTTGTATTGCGTGATCCGATTTTAGAAAATCAATTTTACCGTGAACGAAGCCGCGGGTAAAAGCTGGTATAAAAATAAAAACCACCGCATGACAGGTTTAGATTCTATTAGCCGTCATCCGCTCGCTACGCTGGACATACAATGTATATTGTAAAAAAAAATACAAAAGGACAATGCAGTCCATAAGCTAAGTACCCTAGAACCATCTACGACCGTTTCCGTTTCGAATAGTCATGGTCCCATTCTCATAAGTTCAGTAGTTTATATAGATTTACAATATAACAAATAGCATTTCAATTTTATTGACTCTCATTGCTTGTTATAATTAAACCGCGTTAAATTTTATAGATTTACTTAACATCAAATATTTTCGTGGATATTATAGCCGATGGATTTCATTCTTTACTATCCATTTTATGGTTACAGTTTCAAATTCAAATGTGTTTCATTCGATTTAAGTCCTAAAAAGGCACACTTACCAATGTTAAAAGTCTACCATTGGTTCGGGAAGCCTCCCTACCATGGAGGAAACTCGGCGACATACTAGACTGGGCTATCTGTTTTTAATGGGTTATTTTTTTTTATAATTAAGGTTTAGCGTTGTGGCCACAACCATACCTGATGAGTATAAAATGGTTACAATTATATAATTCTACATAGCTACAGACATGGAACCATTTTCTGTTCTTTTAGAATTCATATATATAACTTTAGAAAATAACATGATCTTTAAACTTGTTAAATCTGGAAGCTGAGATGACTAATTTGTCTGTATATTTTATTGTATTATTAAAAACATTAATATACTTGATAGAATATTGTGTCCCATATCTATTCATTTTGAAAATGGTTTTCTTTGACGCGACGGTGTTCTGTTCCTTTAATGCATAGTAAAACGACATTATTTACGGGAATAAGGAAAAGTGACGTTTTTCCTTTTTCGCTTCTCTAAAAGATACGTGACCTTTTTATTTAGATACACGTTTTATATATACATATGTAATAATTGAATGTTATATTATGTCGGAAATTTATTGACGTAATTCCCTTGTGAGAGAAAAATATTGTAGATTCGTATTTTATCTGGTATGAATAATTATTCATTTATATATTTTATTTTAATATTTGTAAATGTGTTATTTTTGCATATTACAATGCAAAGGCAACGGTGATCATAGACAGATTGTAGTTCACCATTGGAATCTTTGGATTCCAATTCGGTTTCGGAATCATGCAGATTTGTACGCCTTTCTAATACATACTAGTTGACCTAAAAATATAGCAAACTAAAATAGTGACAGTGTCACGTCTTTTATTGTGAGGTATTATAAGGTGACAATATCGAGCCTTTTTAGGAAAAATACAATCGTCAAAGTTTTCTTTTATTGTAACCTCCTAAAAATTATCTTTGTAAACTAGAAGCAGTACGTTAATAGCTAGTACTTTAATAGATCAGTGATTAATTATGAACAAAAAGTCATAGCTTTTTTATAAAAATATTATAAATACTCTTTAATTAGGAATGAAAACTCTGTTTTGTAAAATGTTTAAATTGTCGCTTACGATGTTTTTCCTGAAAAGGCTCGATTAGGTCGCTTACAGTATTTTAGAACACGACACGTCAAAGCATATTATTATAGCGAATGTTGTACGTGTAGTATACATTAACGTCAATTACAAAAAATAAATGAAAATTTCGAATCTCTGATTGCGTAAATTTTTTCTGAGCTTCGGATATCTGACCGCTAAAATATTATGATATTATTTTAAACGTAATCCGGTATAATGCTACAAAAAGCGCAGTTGTAACGTTAGCCAGATTCTTATTCGTGACAGCAATAATGGAAAACATAAATCTAAGAGACAAATTGGTGGCCGTACACGCCAACGGCCATAGACGCGGATAGTATCGTGCCTCTTGACAACGCTTTACTTAAACCGCCTGGCATTTGCGTATTTCAAAATTCAATTTAAAAAGGAGTAGAGAGGATTTTCGCTTAAACGACCCGCAAATGTATCTTTGCCTAACATGTTAAACAGTGATATGCGTGCAGATGTGTTGAAGTTTAAGAAAAGGGAATAAGGTTGGTTATTGTGAGAATAAAGTATAAATAAAATATGGGTTTACAATTGAAGTCAGAGTTAATTTCGCGCCGGTTACGTCTAGCTACACCGAACATACTGTAGGGGCGTCTGAGTGACGTAGAAAACGCACATGTCCGATATTCAGTCTGGGGTCTTTTCCAGTATCCTTTTAATAGGTATATGTTGGCATGAATGGAAACATCGCTCGGTCTTGTATGTGAAAGTTAACGAGCGTGGGGATAAAGGCGAAAAGAGTTCGCTATCAAAGCGCCTGGTAACTGACAGTGAAATCAAAGGTTTAAGGTCATGCGAGATGTTAAAGGTTCGTAAGAGAGAAAATTAAGATTAATCCTAAATAAATTGTGCTAGTTATTTTTGTATTATATTAACATGATGTAGAGTTTATAAATTGATGTAGGCAGTCATGGTAAAAATCACTATACAAATATCTTAATAATGTTGACATATTTTTAGTAATCTTACAAAAAGAAAGTTGGTGCGTGATATAGAAAGATAGGTAATATAAAGTTTACCGTACTATATTAGTGTTTTCCCTTTAGCTAGCTTAATATTTCAGTGCCTTCGAACTGAAAATTTTAAGTTTAACACTAGATTTACGGATGTTGAATATATAGCTATTTTTACTGAAGTGAGCCAATTTGACTCATAAAAGAAAATTGAAGTTTTTTGCAAAGAAAATAGTTCCAAATCAATTTAAATAAAATGTTTATTATCAAAATTACCTTTGTGGATCAAATTTTCTGGTAAAAAATGATTTTTATAAAATTGTAAAATGTATATTACTTCACTGCACTGCTCACACGCGATGTATAAATCGAAATGATGACAGAAGTCGGTAATAATGTAGGGGAGTATCGAAAACAAGTGACAATGGCTCACATACATACAAATATTGTATGTGAGGAATGTCAAATGAGAAGAAAAACAAATCACGTGGAACTTGACTGTTGCCCAGGCCTTATAGGACCAATAAATTTCATGTTATGCGATTAATTGTTAAACCATTCTATGAGTCAAATTGGCTCACAACCGTGAAAATAGTTATACCACATATTCGATAATGCTAAATGAAGGGGTCTGCGGGAAGAGGAATGAACGTTTACATATATTTAATTAGTTAACTAAAAACCAGTTATGTTTTTAAAAAGTAATATTAAAGTTATATATATATACATATATATTTTAATGAGTCAAAGTGTCTAAGTGTTAATAACAACAGAAATTTATTTTCGTTGAAGCTGTTTTATATGTTTATATAAATTGCTACATTTCTGTAAATCACGTTGTAAATATTAAAAATATGTTGGTACTGTGTACTTTTAAGCTTGAATTGTCATGAAGCATAAATATTAATGATTGTATGTAGCCTAAATAAATAAAAAAGATGAATAAACCGGAGACATACAGATAAAAGTAAAATCGACTACAAGGCGTATAAACATTTGGTTTTCAATAAAAGTATTACTACTTATTATATAGTACAAATATAGTTGAGCGATACAGCTATTCAAAACATAGATACTATTAAAGCCCTTTTATTCCGAACTACAAGCAATTTAACGTTTTAGATTTTTATGAATTTTATTCGACGTGTCTCTCGGTATTCTGCAACTCTGGTCTAGTATGATCCTAAGGTTGAACGGATATTTAACTTCATTTTGTTATTGGACCCCCTGCGTTCTGATGTCCCCTCTTGGGTACCATAAGGTTACTTGTTTGCTCTATTTATTCATTTTGCAACGTAGCATATGTCCTGTGCAACTCCAGTTTAGGTGTTTTATACGAGTTATTTATTATATCCGTTACTTTTCTTCTCACTTTTTGTTTCTTATTTTTTTTCCTCCTTGTTTCCAAATTTCGGATTCTGTTTCTTTCCATTGCTCTTTATGTTTTAGCAAGTTTGTCTCTACGTACATATAACATCGACATAGCTATACCTAAAAATCTATGGTATTCATATAATAATAATAACAGTAACTTATATAATCAGAATCCATAATACAAAAGTGCATGGTTGCTACAGATATTGTATAATTTCACTTAAAAATCATATGGTTATATGTACGTAGTTCTACATTATGGATAACTGATGGTAAAATTTAACTTAACTAAACCGCTGCTATGAAATAGTATTAAACTCGGTGGGTTTATAACAACAAAATATTTATTCGTGGTTATTGACTCGAGTAAACCGACATGTTTGCCGAATAAACGGAACCCCTAAGCAACTAAGACCGCAGGCCGTTCACTTATTTGCGAACTCATTAACTTGTATAGATTAGAGACATAAAGAGCTGAGACAACTTTGAGTGGGACCCTTGGAGGTCTGAGCGCTGCTTGTTCGTAAAGCCGCTAACTTTACGACTTTCGTATAAATTCGACACCAGCTTTATATTTAAACGTGGAATATTTGTTACTAACAAATTTGAAATTACATTTGTTTTTTTCTTTTAAGATTACACGTGCAATAAGGATCAGATCCTTTTTAATAGTTGCGCAGCAAAGTGACTGCCCTGCATCTGATATTAAGTATAGTACAATTCAAATCGGCGGCGGCTGATACTGAGCCAAAATTCACTGCCAGTCAACTCTGTCATGCTAGCCTACTCAGGTACCTCTTCACGCCTCTTGTGAAGGACTATATCCAGACCTAGTCCAGTCCTGTTCAGACCTGCTGTGCTGGGGATTTTATTAACATATTTAATACAGATAAAGTACATTCACACTCGGACCAATAGTTTAGGGATAACACAAATAATTGCTCTGTACCAGAACAACACAACATGGCAAAAGCCGTCAAGCTACAGCTTAAAACCATCTCATCGATCATGCGGTCAAAATATCCATGAAGTATTATTTTTACAAGAGTTTTTTTATACATCCACATGGATTTTTATTATTATTAGTTATATAAAATTAATATTTTATTAATTTCATTAGATTTTTCTTGGTATAGTTATTGTAAATATGGATGTAAATATTTGATTTTTTTTATTATTCTTATCACTATTATAAATGCATTCGTGTTAACTGAAATAATATCGCACACACAAAAAATACTAATTATTAGCAAAAAAATAAAATTCAGAACAGACATTGAAACTCTGTCTTCACCAATTCTACGAGCGAAGTCATATTACACGAACAAAGCAAACATATCCAATCTTTTAAGGAAAACTTCGTGCCAAGCACCAAGAGGAAGTTTCCGAGTTATTTCAATCAATATATTAAAATGTATAAACGCAAATACATTACATATATGAAGATATTGGAGAAGTTGAGAATTATGAAATATAAACAAGCGATCAAATAAGGATCGACAGGCTAATACATGTCACCATTATTGTATATATTCATCATATTCTATATATATGTATATACTCCGCGCATGTTAATTTCAAAAACAATTAAATGGTTTTAGTATTGTGTTATAAGAAAACGTAATCAGAGGATTTTTAGGCATCTTAATTTTCTATTACTGAATGTAACGAAACACACAGTTAACCCTGGTCAGAGAATACACATGTGATTTAAACAACAGGAAAAAATAACAGAAGAGAGTGACATGTGTGTACTAATTGTGGCCCAAAACAGATACAGATCCCTACAACTCCGCCTAATTATTGGACGTAAATCAACTGATCTATGAACCCGATGAATGACAGATGGCAGTATGGTGCTAATTGTTGAGAGGAACAGTATACTTTTTACATCACAGTCAAGTTAGTCGAGTGGAAATCATTTGTATAGCATAAACAGTTCTAAGGTAATTATAGATACCTGGTTTTTAAGACTGTTTAGATAAATTCATTTCATTCCTATCAGAGTAGGTAAAGACAAAAATCGCATAAATTTAGTCATCTACATTATAAAATTAACTTTACAAATAACTTCCAAAATATATTTTTGATGTTTATAATTAAAACACGATATTTTTAATTGTCTTCAAATTGTTTTTACCTTAAAATACATTAAATTAAGCAATGTACAGTCAAGGCAGGAAGCGAGACGGGTCTAGTAGCCCGCAATATATCCCGAGGAAGACCGCAGTGGCTACGTGATGTCGCCTGAAATAACTTTACCTCTCGCCTCATAAATAGATACTGATTTAGCTTTAACTCAGAAAAGATTTCAGACTATTTACTGGCTGCTTTATTACACTTTAACGTTTAACGAATGGCTATAACATCTATCCTCATATGTAAAAAGGAATTCAGGATTAAAGACATTCATCTAAGCTAATCTCGGAAACTGTCCAACCGATTCAATACAATTTTGCAAATACGAATCGCATGAACCAACTTCAAAGATAAGATTTTATAGCGGTAAGTAGTCTTATACCTGAACAGAATAAGTGGCACCGTAGTCGATTCAAAGTTAACCGGGCCGATTAGTAAACATATATAAATCGCTGTCAATTTACATTATAGCAAATATTGTACAGCAGTAGGATATACTGATAAGGCGTATATTTATCTATATTCAAAACTCTACATTGAATTGAGCTTTCGGTGAAGGAAAATATCGTACTGAAACCATTGCATTATCTTTTTATTATTTTTTATCTTTTTATTATAATTATAATTACTATCAGGCGAAAAAAGTGTTCTGTGTAGAATGTGATATGTAGTATTTTTGTTGTATAAACATGTGAAACGGATACGTTATAGACAATAATAAGTGTATCTCGAAAATTAAACACTAAGTACTTGCAGTAGTGATTTAGAAGTTGTTCAGATTCGCTACGCTAACAAGCAAACTTTTAGTAACATATTTTTCGGAGTCTGATTTGTTTTCGTGAATTAGTTTGAGCGACATTCCAGCTTATAGTGACAAAGGAATACAATGCAGAGAAAGGAAAAAATATTCGTATATAAAAACTATATACAATACTAGCTGTGTCCGCGTGGAACTAAAAGTTTATTTAATAATTTTCATAATAAAGTGTTATATAGCCCATGTTACTCTGAGCTAATAAAGCTTTCTAATCGTTAAAGAATTTTTGAAATCAATTCAGTAGTTCTTGAGTTTATTCGTTACAAACAAAAATAGTTACCAAAATACAAATCTTCCTTCTTTATAATATTAGTATAGATAAAGCTATGCTGTCGATTTAATTCATTTGTATGAATGTTTTTCATCCATACTATGCTTGCTGTACCTGCGACTCAGTTCCAGTGAAATTAAATATTATTTGGTCATTTCTGCCTATTTATGTAACTGTTTAATACATCTTTCCTCTTTTTGGTAAAGGTGTCATGTTAAATACCCTATAGACTTTGTCAATTGTTCCTCTATTAATTACAGAAGGATTTTCGATACCCGATTGGTAGTTCATAAGAATAGCGTGTTCAAACAAACAAACTTTTCCACTTTTTAATATCTTTATATATAATATTTCGTGTCACATTGTTAGTCCGCGATGAACTCTTAATTGTAATAAACCATTATTAGACAAATTTTGTACACTGTGTGCAGTTTGATCCAACTTGAGAGATAGAATACTTTTCTAGTTATAATATAGATATTATATTGACATGATTTTGTTATTTAAAGTTTAATCACATGTAAGTTTACCTAACTACGGACGATAGCAAAACGTAACTACAACAAGGGCGAGTTGTAACTTTAATTCGGTGATTTCCAACGGTGAAAGTTTGTCAAGACGCAAATTAGTGGGCGAGGAAGAAATGGGGGATCTTCCGTTTCGACTACACCAGACTGAGTTGATTGCGGCGCGGCGCAGCTTCGGTGCGTTCTGCAATATTCACCGTCCCCAATTCTGTGGGAGGTTACATATAATTCATGATTTCTCACCCGTTCTGCTTAGACTACGTTACTGTGAATTCATTGAAATGTTTTTTATGTTCTATTTCTTTTTCTCTTATATTAATTTCAATTACTTTATTTAATGCGCATATTATTTTTATATCGTGATTTCTAATTATTTAGATGACTATCCGATTGTTAAGTGAAAAGTTAAGTTTTCAAAGAATTTAATCTCAGCGACGTATCGTTAATAAATTTTTTGAATTTTTGGCGACTCAAAATACATTTCCAGATTTTTTTATTTATAATAATGCTCATATTACAAAAGTTGTATGCAGAGATCGAACTTGCATTGTCTTCGTTGAATAATAATCATGTTTACTTGCCAACCCTACAACTGGGCTTCGGTTTTTTTTTTCAATAAAATGACTCCTCTGTCAAAATACTTTATAAGCGATATCAATGTTCGCAACTTCATGTTTACCTGTCTTTAATGGGGTTTTTGTATGATTAGGTTAAGAGGCTGTAGTGTTTTTTCTCATAGAAACCTCTAGGCTATTATAGGGGGCAAAGTTTCCTGTTATCTCAAGGGAAAAGGTACGAGTGATAAAATTTTGTCTCTATTTTTTTACTTAATTGAAACAGCAAGGAATTAGGGTGAAAAAAAAATATTATGCACATTGTTAATTATTTCTTTACTATTCTTGTAATTATGTAATTTGTGCATGAGAATATGTAATATAAAAAAATGGATGTTTTTGTATGTTTGCTTATACATGCGTATCCTTTCATCCGATTGCGATATAAGTTTAGTAAATTATTCTGCCTACGTTTGCAAACATTCCTGACTTTTTCGTGGAATTTCACGGTAATGCACGTATTATTGAATGCAGAGTCTCCTACCAGGCTATATCGCCTATGTAACGTACAAATAAAGAATTAACAAATGTGTAACCTTATATAATTCTGTAGCAGATTTAGACATAGAGTCGGAAAAGAAAGAATTTTATAAACCAACGTAGAATTTTATAGGTAAAAAATTCAAATGCCTGAATTGTACGAAAGTAAGACATATGTAATGTGAAATAGAAAGGAAAACTCTTAAGTAGTACAGTGCATTCTTTCTAACTATGCAACTAATATCGGCTTTGGTATATATATATGGTCGCGGCGTTCAGTGCTGTAATTGCAATTCCTAATAATTTATAGCCTAAGCATTTTACAACTAACTTTCACAATTTATATTTTCGAAGGCCGGAGCTTCTTCGGCTCCCGTATATTAGGATTGTATATTATATTATAAGAAATATATAAATATTGTCATTGCTACGTATAAAATGAGTTTGCGTTGTTATCGCTCATATTTAATTTTAAGTGCAATAATTTAGAATGTGTTATATACGTTTTTAAGTATGAAGATACGTTTGTGCATATTTGGTACTATGTTTGTTTTAATAATTATATTTATTTTGTGACAAATTTTACTTTCATTTTTGTGCCCAAAAATCTATTTTTGATCAATTCCATGAGAGATTTCTCAAAATGTTTCTTATACATACGTTGCAACATATTTAATTCAAACATATTCAGTTTATGTTTTTCATAAGTATTTATCCCGAGTCAAATACATATAAATGACAGATTGTACCATACAAAAAATTTATATACTGTGTTGATACCGGCAGCTGTTGTTATTTTAATATTATGAAGCCGAAAAATTTTTTTGCTGGTTCGTTTGATCGCACTATTCTTAAAAACTACCTGTCGGATTTCAAAAAATCTTTTTGTATTTGATAGAGCAATCATCGAGGAAGGCTATTAAACATCACGCAGCTGTCAATAGGAGCAAAACTGTATTGAAAAAAAAAATTAAAAACGGGTAAAAATGATTTTAAAATTTTAGTTCCATGCGCATGAAGTCGTAGGCACAGCTAGCGATAATATACGTTGTGACAGGTTTAATTTCAAAATATTCAATTTATATTTATAAATAAAAAATATATATGAATGACAGATGATAACCATAAGAAAAATTAACATCCTGGGTTGATAGTCGCAGCTGTTGTCTTTAATAAGTCTTTTTTTATCTTCATTTTATATAGAGACTTATCTATATCTAGTATATCTACAAAAAATACTTAGAATTAATGACGAAATTCCATAGATTTCTGGCTTCGTTACTTGCAGAAGCAGCCAAGAGTCTATGATACTAATGAGTATTCTTCTGTGAATCGGTGTAATTAATTAATATAGTTTAAAATATCTATCGTCAACTTTTTGTAAAAAGACAAAATAAATTAAAAATAAAACTTCCGATTCCAATTAGGGATTCTGATCGGGTACAGCTAAAACTGTCTCTGCAAACAGTATCGTACCTTGTTACTATTTCCCCTGTCACTTAAGATCCGCCCGTAATCTAGTTAAGATCTCAGTAACGTTTTGTTTTTGAGGTGGCCACAAATCATATTGGACAACTCCTATATATTCACATTAACGCGTTTTGTACACTATTTGTACTTGCAGATTGTATCTATTATGTGTAATTTAAGATTTATTTTGTCTTTGTCTTGCAAAGAGGATGTATAGTTATGCTGTTGGCATTTTCATTTTGATGTCAAATGTCTATTGATGCAACTTGGTGGTAAATTAACCTGAAAGCCGTCACTCTAAACGTATGAGACTCTTATGGCGTTATGAAACCTCTACGCCACTGTTCTTGACTTGTGTGTGCGCATATTAGTATATTCTTCGCTGCGTACTATTTTCTATTTTTTATTTCTTTGTATCTTTTATTTTCAATATTATTACTTTTTTAATTATAAATTCTTATATTAACTTAAATGTTTCACATCCGACTGGCGTCCCGTGATTGCTATTTTATTTTATCAGAGCGTTTTATTACTAAGGTAAGCTGACTTTTATTAGATGTGAAACATCTTATGTGGTGGTTCAGACCGTCTGTTGACGTGGCGATACGCTGTCACGCTATATCGTAGTATATGTAAAGAAGTGACTAATGAGAAGAATCATGTTGTCTCCATTTAATTTGTATATTGAGTATTTACTGTAATGTACATTAAATAACTAATCATCTTTATATTTAAAAACATCTCAGTACTCTTCGTTTTTGTTGGATGTGCCATAGTTATTTGCTTTCGTAAGCTATCTCATTAAGATTATAATTGGTACAAACAATCTTGATGTTTCACACCTGCCAGACGACCCGCGATGGCTCACTTTTTGTTATCATAATCATACTAATATTATAAATTCGAAAGTGAGTTTGTTTGTTACGCTTTCACGCCTAAACCGCTGAATAGATCATAATGAATTTTGGTATAGAGATAAATGCGAACTTTAAGATGGTGATAGACTACTTTTACTACTAACGCGAAATACGTATTAGAAGATGGGTAAAGAGAGGGACAAACTTTGTATGATACTTTTATGTGATTTGTTTGATAAAATCAATATTAATGCGAGCGAAGTCGCATGTAAAAGCTAGTACCATATAATAATGTATTTGTTTTAGTTCAGTTAACTATCCGAGAATGTAAAAAAAAATTGCCACCCTAACTGCTGATCTTTGTTCAATAAAACAGCTCTTTCCACGGAGACTGCGATGCCATCTCCGATGTCTTTTCAGTTTATTGATGGACACAACACTTTGTTTAGTGTATTTGTTTTCCATTTCGCCCCGTACTTTGTTTTGAATAATTTCAGTTTTTCAAACTATTTTCTACTCTGACGAAGTTTCTTTTGAGAATTAACGAACGACATTAACTACTGTAATCCGAAACCGATATATCATGGCAAGGAGTTAATGATTCTGAACTGAAGTGACTTAGTTAGAATAGGAGTTCGAATACCTGCAATTCTGTGAAAGAAAACGTGGTAACACTAATATCCCCAATTTAAAAATCTGCCGCCAAATATCTATGAGTGTTTTCCGACAGTGACAGTTGTGTACCAGTCCCTTTCCGAGATTTAGCGTGTTCACTTTCTTGGTGGAACCTCATCACTTTACATCAGATGAGATAAAGTGTAAAAATACCGTAAAAGAAATATATATTATGAAATTACATATTTACATTTCCTTTGGATATTTTTGAAGGTCAAATTCCCTTTGTTTAACGACATGACAGACCTTATATCCTAAAACTTAGAAAACACTATTACAAGTGCTAGGATTATGTTGTGTGTACTAGGTTCTCATAATGTTCGACGGACAACAATTTAGTTGCCGGCACACGTGTTCGGCTAAGAGGTCGGTTAAACGCTAAATGCAGCAACTATCGGGCACCTGCGCTTCCGATCTACAGCGCAGACATGCCCTTAATGGTATTTAATAGTTAAGACAGTCATCCAGTTGTATTGCTATGCTAAAGCTATAAAAATAAATAATTACATCTAACAAAAAAGAATTTTTGCGGCTTCGTTTGCATTAATATTGATTTTGTCACGCAATTATATTAAAGAGTCGTTTTAAGACTACTTTGGAAAACAAATACGCAGAATTTTATTATTAGTTATAAAAAATTATTCTCCAAAGTTAGAAGTAAATTATATGAGGCAATAAAAAGTTTCATGCTAAGTCTGTTTATCCCACTCTCATAAATTATATTAAAGTCATAAATGATATAGTAGTACTTAATTAGTTTTTTATATATCAAATAAGAAATATTTTCTGTTATGAAAAAATATTTACAGAAAACTAGTGTTCTCACAGTGATCGAACGAAATCACTGTTGACGATTTGTGGCAAAACTTTCTATATTTTTGTACTGAGAACTAAATCTCATCTATAGCAACTAAAAAAGAAAAAAATCGGTTGGATAACTAAAGAAAAGGGTACCGAGCTGTTTTGTCTTTATCTCTATTTGTCTACTATTATTATCAAGAGGAAACATTAATGTTTTTGTAGGTTTGTAACGAATAAACTCAAGAACTACTTTACCGATTTTAAAAAATACTTTCACCATATTATTCCTGACTAATATAGACTATATTTATTACTAAAAAAAAAGTATCCCTTTACGCTACCTCCAATACGAGCAAAGCTGTATTGAAAATAAGTTACAACAATGGGTAAATATTATTAAATAAATTTTAATTCCAAGCGAGAGAAGTCGCAGGTATAGCTATCTATTTATACGTTTGTTAATAACAACAAAAAGGACAAAAGTCTTTATGTATGAAACATTATTTTTTTATAAATAAGGAATCATTACTACGTTGTACATATAATTTTTTGACTTAGTTTTTTTAGAATACGCTTATTCCTGTTAGTGGACTGCCGGCATGTCAAAGGAAATACGCATTAAGGCGGCTAGAGAGTTTTCGGGTAATGGAGTATGTTAGGTAATTGTATTAGGAACTTTTTCAAGATGTCTCATTTTGCTGTGATCGAATTATAGCGATCCGGCCGGACATTGCTGATTCTTGGAATTACAAAGTCATTTCTTCTTTGAAGTGAAGTACGTTTGGATTTTGTAACACGGTGATGTTCTTTTAGTCGGATTAATAATGCGGTTTATAGTACAGGAATTAGGTTGAAGTGGAGTAACCAATTGAGAGAGAAATTTGAAAGTTTGTCATGTGTTTTTATTTATAGTAAGTAGCATGGGAACTACAACTACAAAAACAGTCGCAGATAAAAAATACTTTATTTAGTGTGAATTCTCAGAAGGCACTTATAAAAGTCAAAACATGTTTGAAAACCATCTTAGACATCGAGATACAGCATGGACTCGATAAACTTTGTTTTTTTTTTCTTTTATAGACATTGTCAGTCTGCACTGTATGCATGTTTGCGTGAAAATATCTTTACATTTCTCTTGAAGGATCGAATGTTACAGGAAAGAGAAATACACTGACTGGGAGATTTTGTTGCTTTTTTACAGTATAACGAAGTATCATATTGTGAACTGTTTGTTTGAGCTGAAGTCAAAAGTTTCTTTCAATATTGTATTTAAGAAACCCAGCGCGTATCGTACTCTTATAGAAAAGAAAACAACGAATTATTTTGAATAGTTCTTCAGAACACTCGTTAACTTTTATTTTTGTAGTATGTATATTCCACATTGCACATTTTAATACTCCCTTAATGTGCCGTGGACTAATGCATTTTTGTCATTTTGATGATTGTACTTTTTTCTCTAAAAAATTGAGCAATAAATTATCGCGTTATATTCTGCCTATATTTTATTTATCACACTAAGATGGCCAATTGTTAGCACACACACACATGCAAATCATACACGATAACTGTCCTTTCTAGTTGCGCCGAGTGCTGGGGGTTCGAATCCCAAAAGTCATCTATTTGTGTGATCCACAAATAATTGTTATTAGTCTGGTTGTTGCTTTTGTTCGTTACGTGTGTTTAGAAAGTCTTTTATACTACACATTGGTGAAATTGCCTATATAGTTAGATGGCAAAAATTCAAAAATGAATAATTACTCGTAAATTTCATTTCTGTATATGCTAAAAATGTGCTGATAAATCGGGAAATAACGTTATTAGCCTGTAACGCCTTTTTGTGTTTGGAACAGTTTCGGCGAGGCAATCAATTATGACTAAAAACAAAAAAAAAAAAACTGAACACTTGATTTTGAAACTGTAGTACTCTGCATAATTTCGAATATCAACACGCGATTTTATTTTACTTTTAAGGAAATTTTAGCTTTCAGCCAGTTGCGGGCGTATCAAAAGATAATTTGTATGCACGCCCGTCCTCTACTCACTTTCCACTAGCAATATCTAAAATTGATATTTGACATAGTACCGATGTCACATTCGCATGCGACTTTTACAGTCATTCGATATTTATTTTCACCTTAAAATATAGGTACATTAGTTGCTATTTCCTCTCGTGTATCGAAGTATTACTCAGGTGACTGTTTTTATTTATTTCTTAATGGATGCCTATAACGTTACATGAAACAATGATAAAACGCTAAAATATAAAGCCAACGAAAAGTATGGGATACCCGACAATTTGGCAAATTAAATATTCTCCCCTAGTGTTGTCTACATTCTGAAAGCTATTGTAAAATATCAAGTGAATCGAGCTTATAGTGTTATAGAGCTGCCGATAATTCTGTTTTGAAGTAATGATAGCTTAGTCGGTAGTGCGGACGAACGCCGTGTCAAGGGATGTGAGTTCGAATCTATCCCTACTGAGCTTGGGCTCTCGGTAAAGAAAAACATCATGATTAAAACCGTAGCATAGTGGTAGGGCTTTTTCTAATGCCCCTAAAACTACCCAGTTACCAACCTCAAGTTGAGAATCTGGTGGCAAATACCTAACAGTGTGTTCCGGCAAATGCACTTGAGAGCCAGTCTCTCCACTAGGCTTAGCGTGCCCACCATCTTAGACCACATCGTCACTCAACATCAGGTGACATTGTGGCCATAACGCTAAACCTAATTAACTATAATAACTAATATGAAAATCGTTTAAGGTTTACTTACATGTTGTATTTAACTATTTATATGTTAATAATGTACAACATAATTGATAATCTAACAGTATATGTGGTTATTTAACATAACGTAGCGCGATATTCAGTCCTAATCAATCAACCCGCGTGTCATTTGTAAACCTCGTGTTCTCGAGTCCCTTACATAAATTCAGTGGGAGCTCTGAATATTTTGTCACACCACTTTTGTTACGTCAAACGAAGGGTATATGTTCTTGCTAACACTATTCCGTATATTTAGATTTAATAACATTGATAATAATATTACGATAATTCATTAGAAAAAATATTAATGAGTTAGTTATAAGCTTAGATGTATTACTTTGAAAGTTTAAACATAAATTAATAAGCGTTTGCGTATTGTTTAAGAGACAAAGTATAGTATGACTTTTAACAACTTTGGTCCACAGTAGTAAAATGCTGTGTTTTAAAGTAAATGTAACTTTACATAGCATAGCATATTATTGTGGTATTGTTGTGGACACAATATTTTATTACAATTTTCCCATTTTTTGTATTAATATTCTTAGTAATATTACAAATGCGAAAGTGAGTTTGTTTGTTTGTTACGCGTTCACGCCTAAACCATTTAACCGATTATGATGTTGTTTGGTATAGAGATAGGTGGGAACTTGGAGACGGTGATAGGCTACTTTTTCCCGCGAAAAGTTTATTGTAAGTGGAGTAAACAGACTGATAAACTTTTTATGAACAATTTTCTTGCGTCATCCGATTTGTTTGACAAAATTAATATTGACGCGAGCGGAGCCGTTAAGAAAAGCTAGTATCTAATAAATATAACTGCTGTGTGCCAATTACCCATATGTTATATATTTTGAATCGTTTAGGTTTAATATTTAACCACAATATCACATATGATAAGTGATATGGCCCAACATATGGTAATTCATTAAGCTTACAGAAGAAATTAATTGAAATATAGTTACAAAATATTTTCAACTTGAGGTTATTACAGTTAGCTATGGTTTTATTATAATGTTTTAAGTGCAGTCCAATCTCAAGGTCGTTGCACTGATTCGAACTTACGTCGAGTGGTGGTACGGTGGGAGAAAACGCTACCACCGAGCCAACATCGTATCGATATAAATTAGTATCATATCGTATGGTAATCGAGCGCTCCTTTAAATTTGTTTGTTTTTGTTTTTTAATTTGTTTTAAAATACTGTTAAAGATCCTGATAAAAAAAGTGTACATAAAACTTGGTTATGTAATTCTAACCCACTCGATTTTAAGCCGACGTGCAATATATGCCAGAGTTAGCTTTAGGTAATAAATAAGTTAATTAGATTCATAGATTGAACTCTTAATTAGAGTTAAATCAATTTTCTTATTTTCAGATAACAGTATGAAGATATATGTTTTAACTTATATTCCGTTAGGTATAATAAGAATATTCAAAATACTAAATTAATGATTTATTAGAATATAACATTTTCTAAACTAAGTTTTGAGACATCGGTTTCAAGGGAATACTTTACTTGTCGTCGTGGCGTTGAAGATTGTAACGCTGATATATAGCTTTCTTCTATTAAAATAGTTCATGTGCGACTGAACTAAAATCATTAATAATAGCGCAATGCGATTGCAATTCAATGGCGTATGCTATGAAATATACATGAAGTTGATTGTGAATCATATCCTAATTATTTTTTGATTTTTTGTTACAGACTCGGAAGTAACTAAATAAAACCGTGTACTTATGTAGTAAGCATGTCACAAGTTGTAGGTACTCCTTTGGTGTGACAAAACAAAAATATATGATTTACCAATGTATATAATTTTCGAACACACTTATTTTACATATTTTATAGGTTTATCATTATGGCAACAATCTCATCTAATGTTCAGGGACGATGTGACCCAAGATGGTAAACACGTTAAACCTACAGGAGGTGCTACCTCTCAAATGAAACTGCCGAAACACACCTATAGGCATTTGTCGCCGGATTTGCAACTTGAGGGTGGTAACTAGTCAGGTGGATATTAGAAAAAGCCCTACCACCATGCCATGGCTTCATCACGATGTTTCGCTTCATCGTAAGCTCAGGCACATTGCAGGAATTCGAACTCACGCGCATTGACATTGAACTTGCTTCAAATGTTTTAGATTCAGAAATATTTGAACAACTTCATTATATATAGTTATTAGGGCTAATACATGTAATACCAACGAACTTCGTGGTGTCAGTTGACACATCGGTGTGCGCGTTTTCTACGTTTTTCCCAGAAATAATCGTGTAAACTAGTTATTTTTAAAAAAAGCTTCTTATAATTTCTGTTTCATTTGTAATTATCGTAAATGCATACATAAATAATAATGCCTCGCAACTCTTTCAATTTATACAAGAAGCACACCTCATTAAACACACGTCTTTATCCGGATAACACCTAATATAATCCAGGTGAATAGACCCCGAGAACATTTGTGGGGTTTACCCGGTAAGGAAATAACTACCGCCGTTTATGAGTAAAGGTAAGTTTCTGCTAATAAGCACGGCCGGGATGTAGGAAGGTTTTCTACCCAACAAGTTTATGTTACAAAACTTATATTTTTATATATATAAAAAAAAAAGATTAAGCTGATCAGATTATGTTTCGACAAATTAAAATTAAAATAAACGATAAAAAAATGGTATCGAAATAAATATCTATTTAGGAAAATTCTGTAGATTAAATTAATTGTTTCATTCATTGACGATGAATTAAAATGAAAATTTGAAACAAAAAATTATTTAGACGTACTTCTTAGGGAACCATGGATTCACAGTGGAACTCCGTGTAGTTCCCGTAACTTGTATACGCGTGTAGGTTTAAGGGCCTCTTTGCCGACACGCGTCAACACTCACCTTCGCTATTCTAGTTTCTTTCTCTGTCCAGTCAAATTTTTTAGGAGCCTTAGAGGCACTTTCTTGTATAGAACTTACTGCAGCCATAGCCATGCCAAGGTCTTTTAGCAGGTTATAGAAAGTTTTACCTGGTATACATTTTGCTCCCGTTTCGACCGCGTATAAATTAACCACGTAGCCATAGTCTATACTATAAATATTAGAGTTACTAAAAAGAAAATGTAGGTATTGTAAAAATAACATCGTAACTTTTGAAATAAACAAACAAAAAACGAGTAGAAATCTCATTATTATTGTACATCAAAGAGATTCATGATGCGAAACTTTATCTTAAATGAATAAAAAAGTCATTGAATACATATACACACAAGTAAACTTTTTTAAATGTAAGAACCTTATCCATAATATCTGAAGTTCTTGGCTCTAACGAGCCAAGTATATCGACCGAGTCGAGACGGAGCTCTCACAGCACCGCACCGCGCCCGTAGCGCCATCAGCTTTATTTCTAAATTGTGCTCGTTTTGCGATAGTGAAAATTGCAAAACATCACATTACGTTTCATAAAAAGGATTCTATAGCTTAAAGGTTAAACCTATAAAATTTACTCTTTGAAAAAATAAAATTGGTTTACCTTTTTAGTTTAATATGTATAATGATATTTAAAAACATTATATATTATAATGTATTGTTTTAATGTTAGAGGTATTAGAATTACAGCGGCAGCAAAATTTCCTTACACTTGTGTACCATTTCCAACGAGAATCAGTTCAGCTACTTTCCTTATATGTAAACTTTAGATTATTAACAATCCTTACAATATTATAATATAAACACGAAAGTTTGTAAGTACGGATGTGTGGATGTTTGTTACTCTTACACGCAAAAACTACTGAATGGATTTCAATGAAACTTTAGCTTATATATCATAATAACACAGGCTGTAATTTATAAAGATATTGCTTAAATTGTCCAATATACAACGATAAGTGTCAAGTAGCAAAAAATTCTGCAATCTGCTAGCTATTTTGACGTGCCCTGCAAAAACTATTAGAGTTACACTATATAATGTATAATGGAAATGTGTATCTTAAATAGCACTACAGATAAGCCTACGGCAGCATATATTTATATTTTATGCGTAAGCCATTATCGCCAAAATAATGAGCGGCCCGCGTAAAAATTAACAGAAGTCGCTGGTAAAATATAGTTTATAATATTAGTATGATGATGATGATGATGATTATTGCCACATCTTCATAAGATTGCTGTTACAACTACTGTCTAAACTATCACAAACTGAAAATAAATTATCCACTTAACCCGTGTAAGTAATAAAACTTAAACTTTAACCAAAAAAAGTGTAAATAATGTACTTGCTAAATTAAAATTGAAAACGTCTATATATAGAAGTTAATATACTTTTCCCTTGAACTTAACTTATCGAGATTCTGTTATACCTGATATAAAAAAATAACCTATTTAATGAAGTACAAATATCTGTTACTAAAATATTTTTAATCCTTTTGATAACGTAAATGATTGCTGTGAAAAGCAGTAAGTACAAAAAAAGGCTCACAAAAAAATATGTATAAAATACTAGGAGTTTTTATCCATCTCAGTAGTTGCGCAAAGAAGTCTTTGATAACAGATAAAAAATTCAGGAAGGTTTGCGTTTGACATTTATATGGATCGCGAAAAAGATATGAGATGTTATGACATTTTTATTCTTTTTACTAAGCTATTTATATAAACTAGTAAAACCCCTGTTGGCTTATTTATTACAAAGATATCATTCATATAGCATATTATGTACGTAATATTCACGTAACAGGAAATGGTTATTGTTACATTATTATAACACCACCTCGAGACTAGAAGACGTGTCCCTGGTCTCTGGCAACACAGGAGTTTGTAGTGTCGCCGTGGTGAGTTTTAGTGTGTAGCAGGGTAGCTCAAAAAAACAACAAATTTATTTTTAGAGTCTGGTACCAAAATATGCAAGTTTACAATGTTATAAGAGTCCTCAGAAAAAGACAGGTCAAAAAAATATTTTCGAAATATTTCTAGAATTTTCAACTAGTGTTTATCTTTTAACATGAGATTTTAAAATTTAATTTTAACATGAGATTTATCTTTAATTTTAAGGTTTAAAATTTTAACATGAGATTTATCTTAGTGGGTAGTGTTGGGTGATATGCACCCAATGAGTCACCACATACCCCTCACGCCTTGGTCTGAGCCCGGGCAATGTGTTTGCGCGTTGCGATGACAAAGTCGGGTAAGGAAGGGATTTTAAGGACCACGTTAACAAAAAAGGCATAACGCCGCCTGTAGTGACACGCTAAGTATAATATGTCGACTAGAAAAAATGTGAAAGCTGGCCCTGATCTCTAGAAACACAGGAGATCAAGGCGTCGCCGTGATGTTTTCGAGTTTCGAGTCGCTACGTATCCCTCCCGCCTGTGACCTGTCCTAAGGTAATTCGCGAGGGTTTCGCTGGGAAAAACTGGGTCGCGATTTTAATGCACTTATTCATAAACCTCTATTGGTGACTCATGGTTCATATTTCAAGATCAGCCAATATCTATTTAGTTGGTTTAATCGCTCCTGGGTTGGTATGACAACATCAATTAGGGACTTCTAATCAGTATATCCCTAGTGTTAAGCACTCAATTATAATGATGAAGATTATTTACATTTCCTTGAATAAAACTGGTAATTTCGAGAATATTTTTACTATGGCTGTTGTGGGACTTTCGAGTATACCGTCTGGTATTTTTCAGATATAATTATAAAAAAGTTTTATATAAATATGGTTTTCTACTGGTTGATTTTGCATTGACGGTTCCTTATGCACGATTATATTTATGAAATTATGTAAGCGCAGTGGTTACGTGATTAAATAGACGTAGGTTCACATTATTTCTCATTTAGCTTTTACCTCCGGCTTCGCTCGCGTTAATATTGATTCTGTTAAACAAACTTGATGACTCAATAGAAATTTTCATAGAAAGTTTGTCCTTTTCTTTACTCCACTTCCAAATAAGGTTTTCGCGAAAAAAGGAGTCTATCAGCGTCTCCAGGTTCCCATCTATCTCTATACCAAAATTCATCAAACGATTCAGGAGTCAAAGCGTGGGGAACAAACAAATTCACTGTCGTATTATTAATATTAGTATCATGATTAGGTTTCTTTCGTTGAAGTAAAACATTGTGATATAATCATAGCAAAGCGATATAGAATTATATTCGTCTGATTAGCTACAAGTTTTAAGTAGACAATTAGCGGCAACAACATTTAGGTGTGCTTTTGTAATTGCATTTGGAATTTGGAAGCTATAGTAGCATCTAAGCCTATATCATATCTTAACAACGGGTGAAATAGAGGCGAAACATCATACAAATAAAATAGCATAATATATTCTTTATCAAGTGAGAATACGAGCGAAGTGTAATAGGTAATAAAAAATTGAGGTAAAAAAATCCTAGACCTCCCACTCAAAGTCATGCAGCCAAAGTTATGTCCATTGGAGGCTGCACAGACTTTTGCAAGTATATTTTTGGTCTTAATTAAAACTTATCCCTGTTTCAGCACCGACACTGTTCATACTTAAAATTAACTGCTCCTGGCAGTGATATTTGCACTTATGTTAATCTAAATGTTTTATTCCATTGCAGATTATTATCTGTACCCACTACTTCGTTCGCGCGGAACTAAAAAATACCTATTTTTTTACTACACCTTTGCTTCTATTGGTGGTTGTGTAACGTTAAATAGCCTAAAGCCGTCCTCAGTAACTTTTCTATCGGATACCAAAATCATTTTTGAAATCCAACCGCTAGTTCCTATGATTAGCGCGTTCAAACAAACTTTTCCGCCTTATAATATCAATATAGATATGTTAATACAAACCCCAACACAATAAGAACATAGATTCTGTAAGATTTGTTTTATAAATTATGTTTGAGAAATTTTTATCAGATATAGATACTGAGTACATATACATATGAATATACGTATGTTCATTTTGTTAAATTTAATAGGTTGTTAGATACAGTTAGCGAATTTTAATTAACGACTACAGCTTAAACCTTCTATCAGCTGCCATTTCAGATGAGTGTCTTTTGTGATCGTAACAAAGCCCGGTGAAGTGAAGGCTCTTCAGGCCTAGCGTTAGTCAATCAAAAAATAAAGCTTGTATTATACTTATTCTATATTTCATTTTTGATCAGCGTTATACTACGAACGGTGAAGATAGAATACGCATTTTGAAGTTTCAGGAATCGGCGTGCAGAAACCTAAAGATATATCCGACGCTTAGACTAATATATATTTTATAATTTCTTTAAATTCCTTAAGATTTTTTTAGATGAAGTTTCCGTTTACCTGATTTTATAGTGTTGTTTATGTATTTGTTTAACGTATAATTAAAATTTAATGCGACGCATATTCAGGTTAAGCCAACGTAATTTCTCCCTGTAGAGACATTCGCTGTTGCATTATACTGAGACGGACTGAAATTATACCAGTGCTAATAGTTTGTTAAAAAATGCTTTCGGATTTATTTCGATGATGTATGAGAATACATAGTTTCGTACTCTTTAAATTCAGTTTACCAGACTACTGTTGTTGATATTAAATGTGAAAAAATAAATTTGGACTATTTAATTATAACAAGTCGCATATAGCAATGATAGCAATGTCTACTACTTATTCGAGAGTACGCGGGTACGATTCTAGCTCATGATTGGCTTTTGTTTGATGGCCATAATTTTGTATTGTGGTGATAAACATCGATGTGTAAAATGAATAAGCGCATTAATAATAAGCTTAGTGTCGTTTCCGACTGGGATAATGAGAATTTGATCAGGATAAACACAGAAAAAAACCCAGGCGTGTCTATTCTCTGCTAAACGAAGTCCATTCAACATGACTGCCCCTTATGAAGGTGTGTCCCCTAAGATTGCCGACAACCTCGATCTTCTTGGGATCCCATTAACATCTGATATTATTTTTGGGCGTGTAATTGAGTCAAAGGCAAGAACAACTGCCAAGAAATTGGGGATTCTCTTCAAGGTTTAGTGGTATTTCGCATCGGACCAACTTCTTACCATGTTTCAAGCGCAAGTAAGGTCGTGTATGGAGTATTGCTGCCACCTTTGGGATGGTTCAGCTAAATATGAACTGGCTGCTAGTGACTCCATTGAGCGCCGAGCTCTTCGGCTTGTGGGCGATGTGATACTGATGCAGGCAAAAATGCTCAGTCTAGAGCATAGACGTAAGGTAGCTTCTTGTTCAGTATTTCACAAGTTCAACCTTGTGAGTGCGCGCCGGAATTATGTGATTTAATCCCACCCAACACGTTTCACCACAGCACGACCAGACGCCGCGCGGTTTCCACCCTTATGTGGTAGAAGTACGAAACGATTTGCGTTTTCATTCATCATGCGGACAACAAAGGAGTGGAACTCTCTTCCGGCGTCTGCCTTTCCATCTACTTGTAATCTGGATAGTTTCAAGAGAGGAGTGAACAGGTATTTTTTAAGTTTGTTCGCTCCATCTTCGGCCTCTTCTATGCTTGCCACCGGGCATGATTGAGAACAAGCGCAAACTTATAAAACATAAAAAAACAACGTAACACGAAATTTTATACATAAAGATAATTCGGAAAAGTTTGTTTGTTGAACGCGCTAATCTTAGGAATCGTTGAGGAACACTTCGGCTATTTAACATCACGCTACTATCAATAGGAGCAGAGTTGCATTTAAAAATGTTACAAAAACGTGCAAAATTATCTAATAATTTTAGTTTAACGTGAACGAAGTCGCAGACACTACTAGTAAGAAAGATAAAAAGAAGGAAATTATATTGAATTCAAATTACGTGTTAAAACATTGAGAAAGCATACATTATTAGTTAATGTTATAGTTAGTTACTTAAAGTTAACGTTAACTATTAGTAAGCATTCTAATGTTGAGAATATTTTTGGAATCAGTCCAGTAGTACCCCATACTAAAAATATGTTAAATTTCTTATGATCATCTTTTTTTGTTTACGCAAAAAATTGTTTCCATTGTCGTGTAAGTTAGGTCTGATCTGGTCATCAGTAATCTTAGGTTATTAGAAGAGCTTTTATTCATTTTCGCAATTTTGGTATTTGTGACAAATATAAAACATTTATTAAAATGTGAATAACCATGTTATTTTTGTAGCCTATCTCATATCATTGAAGGTAGACAAAATCAACACAGCGATGTCTAAATCGTTCACATTTGATTAGTTATTTAATCCTTATATTATTCTTTATAACATGAAAATGCATTTATTATAGGATATATATACATCGATGATATAATAATTTTATTTGGAGCGATAAATAAATGATTGTGCGTAAACCATGAAACAAATCTTGCTACGAAATACCCAAGATTCCAACCGAGGGACGGCCCAATTGTTGTCAAATGAAGATTCAATTGGGCCAAATTAATTTGTTCTGAGTCACATCCTAAAGGCTCGTCCCTTCATTTACAAAGTCACGTGTACCTTTTAATTTAGTCTGGGTCTTAGAATTATTTGCATTGAAGTTATTTAAGGCTCTATAATTTCATTATTAAATTAAACAATTTTATTTAAAGTATAAAGGGAAATTTTATTAAGGTACATAATTAATTTAGTTAGATATAAATTACAAACCGAATAAAGAGTTTTTGTAATACTAGACATTTAAATCAAAATTGTACATCAATCATATAGTTCTACTTGCAATAATACTTTGTATTAGAATAGGATACAACAAATATGTATATTCGACTTGATTACCAAAGTAAGTCTATATCCAGCAATGAAGTGAATTTGCAGGAATCGACCAGACTGGGTTGCGACCAATAATGATAACAATAATGACACAGTGACCCACGCTTGTTCCGTTTTGGGATATACTAGTATATATTTAGTTACTGAACGGGTTCCCGGACCAAGGTGTCAACAAAGAATGCCGATTGCTGACCCTAAGTATTGTCTTTGTTTTGACATTATCTAAGCTTATCATCAATTAAAATGTCCTCGCTTTGCCGTGCTATTTAAAATAGTAATAAAAAAGGACAAAATAAATTGTACCTACTAACGTATGTAAAGTTATTTACTAAACAAGCCGAGGGACGTAAGCCGAAACTATCTAGATTCAAATATTTGTGTGGAATATGAATTTATCTGTGTTTTGTTAACGTAATAGAGCGATATTAAGTTACTGTTGTGAACGAAGCTTTGTAAAAACCGTTAACATATATTTAATTGGTATTTTCAATAAATTCCAATCGTAGATAAATTATTTTATTAATCAGTAATGTTTACACCTTCAACATTATATCGTAGAAGTTATGTTAAACCATAAATTTGTTGTTATATTCCTAATAAATTTGATTTCCATTGGCGATAAATGTCCTGTTAGATATTTTAGGTTAGATTATATGTCGATATATCTTGTTTCTCTATTACTGCTCGAACCCTACATCCTCAAACATAACGGAATCGGAAATATAATAAGTTTGCCTAAAGACTTATTGAAGTGTGTGGGGGATGGTAGATATAGAGCTGTACATAGTAGTGACCCGTTTTGTTGCGTTTCGTTGGTCACGTTTCAGTGTACATCCATCTTTTTTAACGTATGGAAATGCATCTACGCCTCCTCTCCTGTGTCCGAGTGCTATTTGCCGGGAATACTCTCTAAAACTCCACATATATCTGGCGCTTTCCTGGGGCGGCGCGGGTTAGATCTAGCAAGCACTATGTCCCCCGGGCGACCAACCCGTCCTGATGGTAATCTTGATAGAATACCCTAAGAGACGGCTGGAATAAGTGCCATGGAACGTGGATCTCCCGAGTAGCCCTCTCAGTACGGTTTAAGTGTACATCCATCGGCCGAGAGGCTTGCAGGCTTGACATGACAGCAACGAATACCTAATGAATTAATACACCACAGTGCTCGCTGTTGTGTCTTGATAATGCAGCGTCTTCACTTGGCGTACCACTGTAATAAAAATATTCTGCCTGGATTATTATAGAACATGATATATAAAATATAAATAATGCGGTTTATAATCAACGATTTATTAATAAAGGTAATCGGCCTAATAATAATAACACATTATTTCAAAAACAATGTCTATAGTTGTCATATGGAATGAAAAGTCCGGCGTAGAGGATTTGAAGTAATGATGGCGCTGTGATAGCGTATACAGACTAATGGCTATTGGACGTGAGTTGGAAAATGAGCCCGAAGTTTCGGTAATAATGAAACCATAGTATGGGTAAACCTATTATAATTATGGGCATTTTCTATTGCCCGCCTCAAGTTGCCCATTCACACTCGCCTTGTAAATTTGTTTTGTTAATCTTCTTTCATCCATCCTCTCTACATGCCCATACCAATTAAGCATTCCTTTCTCTATCTTTGTCACTACATCCTCTACCACACCACAACGTTTCCTTATCACACTAGTCCTTACTTTATCTATCATATAGATAGGTTAATGCTATATTATCCCTGAGTTAATTAATTAATTTTCAGTTCCATGCGTACGAAGTCGCAGGTACAACTGGTACAGTATAAAAAATTTTAGTCATAGGTAACAAATAGTTCAGCGTAGACTTAGCAGTTATTACATAAAATCAGTACGGTAAGATTGAATCTAGATTCCTTTCTCCTTCAGCGGATCGTAGTTTGCCCAGTCAAATATCAGTCAGTCGTGGGTGATATCTCACTTTATTGGCTTCTTCGCAAACACACTACCCTTGGCTTACCCCCGGACTTAAAGACGGGGCTTTGTCCTTGGTCCGTTGCATTGAACAATTGGCGTGTTCCGGACCGGGGGCGTATCTTGAATAGTTTAAACCGAGTATAAATTTTGATGTTGACAATTTAATTATGATTTCTCGGGAGTAGGTGCTGTTAGTGACTTATTATTCGCTTTAGTTTGAAGTAGAACATGTTATGTATTCTTGTAGACCTTTACTTATACAGTATAAATAGTTCACTAAACTCGTCAAATAGAGAAAATAGTCCGATATAGGTTAGCTATATAAGATTGAATCAACTCTTTAATCGCTGCTTTTAGGCTTTTATTAGTAATGCTCTAAAAAGCTATTAAATAAAGAGAATTTGGTACATTTGATATAACTATAATAAATTGTATAAAAAGTTCGTAATTCTAACATTGTATATAAGGGTGGTTGCATACTCATTACAGCATCCAAATACATAACTTTATGAATAATCCTACTATAAACCATTATTTGTTTCTTCAAAAACACTTATTGAAAAATAATTTTAACATATTAATATTAAAAAAGAGCGGTCTATGTACGCATGAGCCTTATGACTTATAGTTTTGTCGCCAGTACGGTGTGATGTATTTTTTAAGAAATATCGCTAATTATATTATGCTAAAAATATAATTTGTTAATGTTAGTTCATATTTTTCCATTAAAAAACTATCAACTTTAGTTTAGACATTATGGTACATATTACCTTGGAATAACCTATTTATTAAAATAGATTTAAAAAAATCAAATTTTCTAATATTATAGTAAAATATTTCTATCTTTCGTCTGATATTATTAACTCAAATAAGTTTCTAGAAATATTATCATTCCACTCGTTTTCTGTGACTTAATAACTGAAAATTGACATATTTAAAATGAATATCTCCAATGGTTATCAATCTAAATACGTTTAAAGTTGACATTAATGGTTTTAATTCTATATAACTCCTAATAGTTGGAATAAGATTATTAAAGATTAATATGGGGCATAAGTGCGGGCAATAAATTATCCTAATTTGCATTTATGTTACTATTGCAAATGATTGTATTAGAAATATTAGGTTCATGTTATAATGTGTGTTTTGAATTATTAAATCAGTATAATAGTGACGTTGAATTTAATTTATATTAATGAAGGTACTTCAACCAATTATGACTAAAATATCTGAGGAATTTCGGCAATTGAAAATTGACTCCGATAAGTCTAAGCCTCGAAATATATTACCTTTTGTATTTAATTAAACACCTACATATTTAAATAGTTTTGAGCGACAGGGGTTACATATTTAATACATTCGGTTAGTCACGCATTTTTTTTTACTTTACAAAGTGGTAGCATGGTGGAATTAGTTCAACGGAATACGAAAGCGGAATACTATTTCTGAAGTTTTAAAAATACGGATATATTAAATATAGATAAATAAAATGTACAGTGAAAAATATCTTATTCCAATATCTCCGGAGAGAGGAAATGGATCGGATGAGCGTGAAACTTTTAACTGTAATAATATTGTCGTTTGAGGCGATACTCCGGATCTCTCGCTACTCTTTGATGAATAAAAAATTTCAACATAACTTCATACTAACGTTATAATTAGACACGCTCTGTTGTTTGAATTAGAAACTTAAGAAATGAGAAGGAAATATTTCCCACGAGAAGAACGGTGTCAAATATCTTTTTGCTCCTTTTTAGATGAAAGTATTTCTGTCAAAAGTTTGTTATATTAATTAACGCCTTTAAATTTATATTTTTATATAACGTATTTTATACAACCTATAAGTGTTTGTTAACTATAAATTGTAATTAAAATTATGTTTATAATTGACGCGAGTGTAGCAAATTAGCGATGATAAGCAATAGTCGGCCGGTGCTTGAGTATGCAACAACGATGGCTTAGTGGTAGCGTGTTTGGATACTCCAGTGATCCACGTTAGTTCAAATTCTGTGATAAATCAGTCTCTTTAGTGATGTAAGTCATCGTGTAAAAAGTTTGTTGTGGTTGTAGGGCATTTCGACCGACTTCTTTTATGTTTAACAACCAGGCGAGGTTCTCACCTTGAAATGTAACTACTAGGCTTAGCATCTGTCAATCTTGAGCCACATTACTGACTTATTGACTACTGACTTATACTTGAATATTGACTTAACGTCAGATACCATTGTAATTGAACTCTAAATCGATAAAATAAGAGAAATAAACGCTGCACCTTTTGGAATATACTTATAGTAAGAGAGCCTTAAGTTTGATGGAACGACGATTAACGACTGTTAAGGGTCTCCGACAGTATCAGCTAGCTTTAGAGAGGGCCAAGTCTACTATTGAAATAATACTCAAAATAAAATTATCTTAAAAGTACACATATTAAGGCTGCTTATAAAAGTGAGGAAATAAAAAAGGTATAGAAGTGCCAGCGTACTGTACTAAACTTCGCTAAAGAAACTCGGCGAAAAACTGTTCGCTGAGAGCTTTATACGCGCAATATTTCATAGTTTAAAAGACGGAAGAACCGGATACCTTTTTATTTGATGTTTATAAAGTACCCATTCTTTGGGCGCACGCGGGTTTTTTGTTTGTAACTTGAGAGTTTGGGTTTTGTATAAGTTTCGACGATGTCGGAATATGAAACATGACTATTCAACTTTATATTGGTATTCTTTAATATATACGTATAGATATTGACATTGATATTGTGTCTGACTGGATTGAAACTTCCAGGCCTATGGGTGTAGAAATTAGTCAAAATGTTACTTTTGATTCGTCACCTTTGACGGTGACGAACGAATCCCAATGGATTGTTGATCCCTTGGTTGCTGCCATTGTTTTTGTATTGTACTGCGGCGGCACACAGGTAGGTGTGCACACACACAGGTAAGCGACCCCCGGAGTTGAACTGAGTCGTCCGCTGATGTTTAAAATACAGTTAATAAAGACGTAGTGTTAGTCTGACTGGCCGGGGGCGCATTCACCACGTATAACTATATTCGTTATAAGTAATTGACATTATTACAGTATATATATTGTAAAATTATAAATATCTTTAACACAACAGACTTACAATTAACCCATGACACCCCAAAGTAACTAGCCAACAGCCTTAACTTACTTCAGGATTGTCAATTTTCTGTAATACTGCTATACAACTGTTAACAATGTCAAGTTAGAAGGACTTTGCAGGCATAAGTAACAAACACATAGCAACAACTAAATGCGGAATAATTATTTATGGATCACATAAATAATTGTCTTATGTGGAACTCGAACTCTCAGCACTTAGGCTCGACGGTTGCAGCGAGGCAACTACTTTATCTGTCAGATCAACCGTATGATATAAAGAAAAATATTGAAGTGTGCATCATTTAAAAAATAGTTTAAAAGCATCAACAAGGCTTAAATCTATATGCTCATGTACTTTCTTCTTCATAACCCGTATCCCCCTAGGCAGGGTCGGTACAACATGTTTTCTTCTACAATACTACTCTATCAGCAGTTATATCAGTAATTACACTTTCTATACACATAATCATGCCTCACACAGTCCATGCATATTTTCTTCTGTTTTCTCTTTCTCCTACATCCATCCACCTTCATACTAAACATTCTTCTAGTTATATGGCTTTCATCTCTTCTCATAATATGTCCATGTCAGGCTAATCTATTTTCTCCTCAATTTCTCTGTCAGTGGTGCTATTGCAAAACTTCCTCGAATAGATCTATTCCTAATCTCATGCATTTTAGGTACTACACTCTTTATACAATTTTAAAACTGATTTTTGTGTTACATAAAGACATGATTGCGATGTTGTCAGTAAGTATATATTGTCTAGCACGCCAGTTTCAAAATAAACGACGCCTCACCCGAGACCTGCTTATTGCATTCGAGTGCAGTCGCTCGAAAGAAGTGACGTCACTTCGCTCTAAATTGTTACGCTTTTGTTTCCTTTATATGTTTACATGCCATGGCTAAAGCTTGAAAATTGTTTTACGATGCCTTTATAAATAACTTATACTAGTTATCAGAAGATAACTTACTAATAGTTTAAATGCATTTGGTAAAATAAACCAGTCCCAGTGATTTTGTTTTGTTTTGTCGATTTTAGGGAACAAACAGTTTAGATTCAGTTTACAGCATTTGATGGGTCACATGTTATTTTATAAATATCAAATAATTAAATAGGAAACGAAATATTTAACAAGCGACAATACAAACACTCTTTGTGGAGAATACAAAGCTTTGTTTTATCCGTTATAGCGGATATGTATCGGAAAGGACTTTAAACAATGTAAAACACGAAAATAGTAATCCAAACAAATATTTAAAATTTAAGTTATTTAAAATTATTAAAATAACAACAAATATAAAATATATATTTTTTAAGAATGACAATGTTTTAGTTTAATATTTTTCATCTTTAAAATCGCATTTGTTGGTTTCAGTTTTATAGTTAATGTTTAATGATGTTAAAAATACAAATATATATTAAGAAGTGCTTTTAAAATTATGTTGTGTTCAGTGTATATACTACGAATTAATTTTTACTATATTTTGCTTTACAAATAACAATTTCTTAAAAGATACTCTTAATAAAAAATTAAATCGCACACGGTTTTTCTTTACTTTAGAATACCTCTTATTAAGTGTATCTGTTTTCATATTTCTTAAATATGCAGCGTTGATTGCTCAGTGGCAGCGTTCATAGTGAGCTGAAATCCCTGCACTGGGGCGTGATTTTTCAGTGAGGGAAAATATTCCAATGAAACGACAGCACGGTGATAGGGAATTTTGTAATGCCCATCAAGCTAGCTACCAGCCATAACTTGTAAATATGTTCTCATGAGTCTATGTATGTGTTCCGACAGGTGCACTTGAAAGCCATGAGCAATGTTGAACATGTTACCATCGAAACCCACAATATCACTCAGACTATCGTAAAACGCTAAAACAATAAAGGATTTAAAAAATCCTGTATGTATTCACAACGAAGGTCTTCGATATGCAAATTACTATTGGCCAATTTAGATGCACTATTCTGGTGTACAAATGCTGCAGTTTTTTTTAATACTTTCCCTGCTTTAGCTTTAATGTTTCTTATTTTTAAAACAAATGCAATTTTACGTAACTTTTTGTATTACACAGGTCCATTTATTTGTCATTATTAACAGAATGGATAAGTTTTTCGACTTATCCGACATACAAGAGCCGTAGACAAAGAGGCACTAATTATTTTTTTCCATTTTTAATACCTTATAGGTTTAGCGTTATGAACACAATCTCAATTGATGTTATGAAGTTACGATGCCCCCTAGATGGTGGACATGCTAAGCCTCGTTGAGGGACTGGCTCTTAAGTGCAACTACTACAGCACACCTATAGGTATTTAGCGGCAGATTTTCAACTTAACGGTGATAGCTAACCAGACGGGCATTAAACAAAGCCGTACCACTATGCTATATTCATTACAATGTTTTCTTTCACCGAAAGCTTGAACTAGACTAAAACTAGAACTAAAAAGGTATTCGAAATAATGTCCATTGGCGCTGGGTTCATACACACTACCAACTAAACCAACATTACTTAAAATTCTGGGGGTTTAGAGGGTATTAAGGGTGCTCAAAGATTAATACGAAATTAACGGTGCCGTATGTTTATATTGAAGTAGTATTTGTTTTTGTGAACATAATTTATGGCCGTCAATAAAAGTTAACTGTGACACCGGGTTCCAGTTATAAAATAAAATCAAAACTAATGTCTCTTGTACTGGATACATTATAAAAAATTGTTTAGACCAAATGAGAAACAAAAAAAAATTGAATATATTGCAGATATTTCCCTCGAATCAAACTCGCGGCGCAAATAGGAAAACAACCAGCCGAATTTAGCTGCTGAATTGATCTGAAACAAAAATATCTCCGTCCGTGTATTCCAATTAAGGCTGACATTGATTCCGTCTGCAGGCCCCACCGTCGCGCTGTTTCAGTCTGGAATAACTGCGATCCGTAGCGATCGATTGGCTACTACTCGGTGAACGATCCTACGTCGAACTTGAAGCTGTGAATGATTTATTCTTCATGAATTATGTGTTATATTAAATTAGTAAATTATTCAGTAGGTAAGTGGTTATGTTTGATGTCCTAGCACCTAATATGATTACTAACAGCGAAATAATGGACAGTAGGTTTGATCATTTATTGGACAGGCAGCTGAAGCGATGATAGGTCAGTTGGTAGCACTATGAACGCCGCGACAATGAATGTGGGTGCCTTCGTGATTAAATCTTAACATGGTTTTTCTTATGACAGCCTGGATAGTTACCACCCTCAAGTTGATAAATCTAGCGAGAGTCAGTCCCTCCACTAGGCTTAGCGTGTCCACCATCTTAGGCCACAAAGTCACTTATCAGCAAGTGAGATTTTGGCCATAGCGCTAAATCTACGATGTATAAAAAAGCAAAAATTAGAATTCTGTTCGGATAGCTTATCGATCACTGTCAGATTAAACTGTATAATTGTGTAATAGTGAACTTTTGTTGAAAGGTGAACATTGTAACGGAACCTTCTAATGGTGGTAGAGCATGCCGCCGCCATCTCTGCCTTCGCCCCCGTTTCTTTCATCTCATTTCTCACACACGCTTTCATCTTTCGTCTGGCTGTACTCTTCCATTTTATCGTCGGACATTCATATCTATTCATTTTCTCACCACATGTAATAGAATTTAATTATTGAAATAAAACTAATTTTAACGGATTTTATCGCGGTTATTTTATTTATTTTGATCCTGACGTTTCGAAAGCTTTTCAGCCTTCGTGGTCACGGGGCGGACTCTAATTTTTTTAATAATTTAATTAATAAGAGTATATATTAAATCGATAGAAAATATCAGAATATATAAAATATCTACCTCCATAAATTAAATTGTTATTTGCATTTTGTGTGCATGAAACAAGCATTAATTTACTGACAACATAGTGGTTTGTGGTCGTCGCAATTGAAATTGTTCGATTAATGGTGGTAGCGCAGTGTACAAATATTAATTTATTTGCTCTGCTATAGTCACTTCAATGTCATACTTTGAATGATATTTATATGCTTATTCTATACTTGCGCCCAGTGTATCGGGCAATACATTTAAATCTATGCATTTAAATATCCAGAAGTAGTAAAATTTTACCGGTTTGTCAACGGACCTTTGGGACAAAGATTCTTACCGAGATAAGGCTTGGATTAAATCACCATACCAGCTCATGAATTGGATTTTTAAACTTCAAGAAGTCTATTATTTTGTATTTTTATAAGTTTTAGCACTCGATTGAAAACCGCAAACGAATTGTCACATTACGTTGTTAATCAATCTTACATATACGAGATCGGAGTCCAGAATACGATGTCAACTATCGACCGGTTGCGACCGGCTATTTGCGCAAAGGCCCGTGAGTCTCGTGTTTGCTATTTTAAGGCGTCTCATTTTGTATGAGCATATGAAATTAGGTTTATTTATCTCAGTAGAGTTCGATGTTCGTTTATATTGGACTTGTGTAAATTTCAGTCTACGTTGGTTACGAGGTATCATTTATTCACATGTTTTGATTTAAAATTTCTTTGAAAGATGAATGAATGCATTATTAAAGAAAGCTTTTTATACTTTTATTCTAATATAGTAGAACCTCGTTTAGTCGAACCTCGATAAGTTGAATACCTCCAAATCTCGAATATGTTTTGTTCTCTTCCCTTCAGTCACTAAAACCTCCATTATCTATAAGTCGAAAACTTTATAACTCCAATTTTTTGGCGTCTTCCTTGATGTTCGACTTATAGAGGTTCTACTGATGTTTTTTTTAAATATGCCATTTTATTGTAATTTTGTTTATAACCATGTTAATTCTATCAGCGTTGAGAAGAGTTCGATTTTATTTTAGTTATACATAAATATAATATAATGAAATTATTAAATTGATTACAGTTTCTGAGATCAAATACAAAAATAGTTACGATGTTTATTATGACAGTTGTAGATATCTGTAAGATGGGTGACGTAATGTGGATTACTACATTATCGCCGATAAATTGGTAAGATAATTCAATAAGAGATATAATATCATAACCGGATGAAATACAGAGCACTTGAGAATAGCATTGCGCATTTGCAACATGCGTGTTTCTGTAATGCAAAGATTTCTGCAGCGGCAAGTTCTTGATCAGTCATTTTTAGACACTTATATTGTAATGATAATAAATTTGAGAAGTCTCATTTTAACATTAATAAGTTACACAAACAATATGTAAACACGAATCTCACGGATTATAGACAGTTTTGGTTGGAATTGTTTGATTCTGCTGGCGGCACAAAATTATCCGGCCTGATAGGCAAATTAGTCTCCCGCATGTCTGTTCCGAGGATGAATCAGATCCGAAAAGGAACGGAACAAGCTACAGATATACTCATGTTGACGGTTGCTCAATTTGTGGTTAGGTATCATCACTTTTTTATATTAACATGCAACTTTTTATTACATGTTGATAAAAAATGAGATAGAAGGTACAATACAGTGTTACAGAATCCGGGAGTTGTACGTAGGTTAGCATGTATTTGTGTGTGTGCGCCTGCGTATTTTAAGGCGAATTTTTGGTTTCACTTCTAACGCGTGTGAACTGCGCACATAAGTTCCTTTTTTCTCAATTTTGTTTCCTACAAAGTCCTGTTGACATCGTCACATAATGGATATTATTAATTAACCTAACGTATTTGCGAACGATGCTCTCCACTGTAAAATTAATTATTTACGTTATTTGAAATAATTATGCCATAATTAAATAATATTTAATCCCCGCTTATAATCATAAGTTTGTTGTCTACTTGTTCATTAAAAGGTTTTGTTAAATTCCTATCATATGTTATTAACAATTCCATCATCTTTTTAACTGTAAGTAAACAATTCCACGTTATTGTGAAAATGCGACATCGCCTTTCGATTAGTGTGTTTGATATTGGATTATAGTAGTATTGGGCATAAGGATAACTAATGCCTATAAAATCTGTCGTCGGTGGTTTCAATTGTTCTCGTATCGCCGAAGAAGTATATACACATAAAACCCAATATGCATTCTTTTAAAAATGAGTTATATAGATTTAAAGTTGGTCTTAACTCTGTGGAATATGTAATGGTTTAAGATATAACTTTGATTTAGCTGTTTGATATAGACTAATTTGATATGGATTGGTATTTACTATAGGTAAGAGATACTTTTATTAAAGATATAAACTTACATTTAAAAGTGGTGGAATATATACACCTTCATTGATAAAGCAACGTCTTTATTACTTGGATTAAATCTAGCAGCGTTTGCGTTACTGCATTGAGGTTCAAAGAGTCTGGTCAGTGAGGTTCAGAGTCCAGTAAGTGCAGACTAGCACATAATATATTCCAAATACGACCCAGAGAAGCAATTTAATATCGACTGGTCCCAATTCCCAAAAGAGTTGAGGTTGATTATTGATAGCGTAGTCTATAGTTAATGTTTAAAATCAGTTGAATTGTATGCTTATTCGATACCATACCTTTTGTTGTATATTTATACTGGTGAATTTTAAAAATAAACGTCGTTCGAACATAGTCGGTAGTAAATAAATAATGTGGTACGTTGAAAGCAAGTGTTATCCGGGTCTAGGCAGATCCTCGAGACCGGTTGCGATTCGCGCGGCTGCGTATTGGATTGACATGTAATTTTGTGATCGCAATACACTCTATCAGATATCACAACGCGTATTGGTGAGAGACGACAAAACAAAAAAAAATATTTGAATCTCGTGGAACACTCGTATGGAACGAATTTCCTTACGTAGTATATTATTATTTACAAATTTATTATAATATCGTTTAACAAATACAAATAAATAAATTACTTGCGTCTGAGAGCAATTAAATTGAATTAAAAGTAGGAAATATCTTAATTTATATATTTTCACTAGTTGTGTAAATATGATTATTATATAATGTTTATCTTTCAACTAAATCAAATCACCTAAATCATTATAATACGCTACGAAACAGCTGGCGCATACAACCTGTACAAACTATGCCTGCGCAGCTGTTGAGAACTTACTGGCGGTCTCGAACCCATAAGCTACACCTATGACTGTGCACAGCCGATAGCATGCTCCGTATTGAAAACTGTGTAAACAATAGACATTTAGTGAAATATAGAACACACTAAAGAAAGGATCGTGGCGACAAGATCTTACATTTTCTTTTGTCTAGCCTCCATCCATACCGTGCGATAAGGACCTTCGTTCCAAAAAATAAACCCTAGTAAAAATTGAGCTTCTGTGAATAACCTTACTATAATTGTGTAATGTTTTCAATATATTACATTCATCACCTCATGAATACATAAATTCGTGTGATTTGATCTGATTTAGCCAAAAATAATTAGATTTTCTAACTTTGCCCTAGCATTCTTGACACAAGCTTTGGGGCAAGTATTTGGAATATACATTTTTTGATAAACTGGATATAACCAAAGACATAGAAAGGTATGAAAAACAATTAAAGATGTTTCTTGACGAGTGAAATATTAATACTAATTCTGTTTCTCTATTTAGTTATTTACTTACATGTGAATTGAATTATATATGTTGTTTTTTTCACTATAAGTTGTATGCAATGCTTTTTAGATTTGCAAATTACTTTTGTGTATTCTCTGTCTGAAGTAGTTTAACATATGTATATTATCATCCGCTGAAACTCCACTTTGAGAGTCTTATAGTATTTCCGATATAATCTAAAAAGAAGCACTGCCAACGAATATATTCGAATGTAAAACTTCGTTTCAAAGTAATAATAAACTTAGTGAAATGCTACTATCACTAGATGTGCACTGTAATGATACTATGTTTAACATTTACTCTCATATTGTAGCCTCAACTGAGGAGAGCAATTTCCTATTTTCGTCTGCACCGAGTCTCGATGTACTATCAAGGGCCCCTACTAAGCATTACAATTTAACTCCAACCTATAATTTATACTTTACGCTACTATTTCAATTAGTATGCTAACTTATTAATATTATAAATGCGAAATTGATTTTGTGTGTAAGTTTGTTACGCTTTCACACCAAATCGATTGTAATGCATTTTTGGTATAGAGTGAGATGGGACCTTAGGGTTTTTCTAGCGAAAAATTTATAGAAAGTTAGGTAAAGATAAGGATAAACTTTGTATAAAATCTTTTATTGCGTCATCCGAATTGTTTCAAACTTTAAAAAATAATTGCTTATAATTTCGAATATTGGTAAGTTCATATATAATTGACCAACATCCTAAAATAAATAATTAAATTGCGTTTGGTAGAAAAAATATATCTGTATCCTATGACAACAAGAATTGGTTGAAGCCGCGGGTAAAAGGTAGTAATAAATAATTATGAAGTTGTTCGACTTTATTCTTCGTTTCCCTTCAACCATGTAATCAGACAGGCAGTGGTTTCAAGCAATACATACATGGTAGTATTTACCTTGGCATAAGTAAAAAAATATCAGTTCATAATTAAACAAAATCGAGAAATATTTGACGATGCACAACCGTTTTTTTGCTGGTCGCTGTTGTTTTATGATTGTACTGTGCGTGCCAGCAAAAACACTATTGTCATTTTGCCGCATTGTTTCAAGAAAAAATATCGCAAAATTGTCAGAGTATTTTAAACAGTATTACTGTAGAATAGTAATTTATCGTTAGACACAGTGGAGTATTTCTTTGAGCCAAAAGTAAGAATAAATATGTGTAGTAGATTATCATCTCCAAATGTTCTCGGTGTGATTTACAAAAGTGCAAAAAATGTTTTTTCCAGTATTTAGTTACCGTGTGAGTGATATACAAAAAACCACGAGTAAGGGTGAAGCATTAGGTGGATTACACGGGTCGCGACCGAAGCGAGCCGCGCGAAATGACAAGTTAAGCACTTGCTCATCGTCTTAATGTCTAGACCGTAAGATACTGCACGAACACTGATAGAGAATGCTGTTTATCGAGGATTACAAACATGTGCACCGACTTTTTTACAACGTTTTGTTACACCTATTTAGCAAATTAAAAATCTGCCGTCACAAACGTGTGGGTTTGTTCCGGCAGTTGCATTTAAGAGCCAGTCCCTCCACTAGGCATATCGTGTCTACATCGTCTAAATACTACATCGTCCTTACCAGCAGGTGAGATTGTGGCCATATCGCTAAACCTATAAACTATAAAAAAACATCCGGCTAGATTAGGTAACTAACTTTATTTTACTAGGTAGCAAGGGGTATATTTATTAATTATCTCCAAATCTCGCATATTTGTAAGAACTCAGAGCAAGAATTAGATTAGTTATCTAGTTTCATTGTTGAAAACATAAATAGATGCTTAGTGGTAAATTTACAACCCTAAAATTGTAGCTGACTAGATGCTGGCTAACAGACAGAGAATGCTGTACGATAAAGCCGCCTTAGACACATAGAGGAGTTTTTATTCATCAAAATTTATTGGTTTTATTATATTCGAACCAGTCTAACCAGCCATCTACTAATAATCTTGTTTTATTTGTTATCAATATAAATCTGATACAACAATGACCACAAAGAATGATTTATTTTCAGTCTTCGCTGTCAAAAATAATATAATGTTTTATTTTCTGTTAGATTATTTATGATTGCTTATTTTGAATTCAATCTTATCACACGGATGCCTTTTACACGAATCGGATTTCTTTTCAATTTTGAGTTTGGTGAATTATTATATAGGGTCAAAATACAAATATATGTATTTTGTTGCGTCCTAATGCCTGTAAGTTGCAGATTCGATTGGTTCTTATGTATAAGTATATTGCTTCTTTTCCTAATTATATGCACCAAAGCTATTTTGATGAACCACAACGGTAAATGCTATGCCTCTATCTGCAGTTGTTTTTTAGATAAAGTCTTCAAATTAAATTAAAAATAAACGCTTTAAGGCACATTCATTATAGTATGAAAAATTCCCTTTTTTCTTTATTTCTTCCCAAAAAAACAGCTCAAATACTTTGCAAGTAGGTATAGTGTTAAAGATACTCGCAAAAGCAATTCAAAGACAAAAACAAAATCGTCGACATACATTACCGTTTTTATAACGCGCGCCAGGTGCGGATGTGAAATATTCTTCACATGGATTCTGTTCTTTATAAAACTGCACCGGCTGTGACTTTTAAATAAGATCTTGTTACAAGGTGTGATATTTTGAGAGAGTGGGAATTCTCAAACGGCCGGTTTCGTCGTATTGTATTATAATATAGAGTTGAAATGTTAAGAATTGTCTTTATTTTCTTCCATTTCTTCATTGTTTTTGTTATTACATGTGTCAAGTAAAATTACAGGCGACAATCTCATTTTTTGACACCTAGAGTTTAATAACAAAAATAATTGAATATATTATAATAAGTGTCTTTTGTTGAGTTTATTTAATTTAAAAGTGTCATAAAATTATGATTATTTTAGTTTATAGGTCTTCCATTCCACGTGACTCATATTATACTTGCTGACTATCCTTACTAATAAATTTCTTCTAATAACATACGCCTGCTTGCTTGATGGTATAAAAGTTGGTCGATATCACACTTTAGAGCTGACAAATATTTGGAAAGCTAACTCTCAGTTTCTCTGACTATAGTCTTGTCTTATAGTTTTTTGAGGGTTTTACCCAGACCACTATAGCGCCGAAAATTGATTGGTTACGATTATTGCATCTTGCATGTGATATTTAAATTGAAAATGAAGGATATTGGGAAGATAAACAAGAAATTACCAACTGTATAGAAGTGCTTGTCCCTCAGTTTCTACTGTAGCATTAACTTTACACTTTATTTTGTACACAATAGTTATACTGCATTGCAACACGTAAAAACTCGTTGCAAGTAATTGCTTTAGCGACAACTTGCTTTGCTTAGTGACACTTGAGAACTTTTTGCCGAGTAAACATTTTATTTTGTTGAATTATTATCGAGAAACTTTGGAGGGACATCGATGAATAAACTAATGATTATATATATATAAAAATAGACGTCAATGATTTTGAACTTAGATATTAAAAAGTGAAAACTTGCAAAAATATGTTAATATGTTATAACAGGCCTGGTAACCAGATCATAGGACATAATCTCATCATAAACGGCAAATGCAAAAAAATATTAACAAAAACATATAAAGTAATTATCAGTAATAAAATTTTATAAGGACACAAGAATAGATTGAACATGTCTAGTATGGAAGCTATTTTATTTATTGAGTAATTGATTTATTGAGTTTCAATGGTTTTGTCGAATGACTATAAGCCGAAATAACATTGCGTATATTACAACAATATGAGATATTTGTTCTCATTGACTGTTAGCTGTGACAGGTTGGTATTTGTTATTCCAATGGCGGAGCGTCCATGAAGCCTATGCGCGTGAATTAGGGTTCCTCGAAGAAGCAGACCGCGGTAGTCTTGTTATTTCATAGGGTTCACATTTGAGATCAAAGGCATAAACTAGTCGGACAAGAAAAGAAATACAAAAGCAGTATTATGCTTCTGTCACCATGGATCGGTAGTCATGATCCGACATCGATGCGAAGTACACGTGTAAAAAATGACGTAGCATATAACATAAAAAACCTTTATATTTATGAAGCGATGATAGCTCAGTGGTAGTGTGTACGATTTCGCGTCAAGGGACGTGAGTTCGAATCCAAATACCTACAATGAGCTTGAGCTTTCGGTGAAGGAAAACATCGTGAGGAAACCATAGCATGGTGGTAGGGCTTTTTCTAATGCCCGCCTGGGTAGCTACCACCCTCAAGTTGAAAAGACCTATAGGTGTGTACCGGCAGTTGCACTTGAGAGCCATTTCCTCCACAGGTTTAGCGTGTCTACCAACTTGGGCCATATCGTCACTTAAGATCAGGTGAGATTATGGCCATAACGCTAAACCTTAAGTATAAAAAAAAAACTAGTTTCTCCTATTGCGTGAAAGATATTTCAATTATGTTATTATAATAGTTCTTAGCTATTTATAGCTAATACTAGGTTTCGGACTAAGGGAAATTAATTATCTCTATAATACATTAAATATGAGGGATCGATACATCAAAAGAAAAATCTCGAGAGTGTATTGGTCCTTATGAAGCCGGATGTCTGTAATTGAGTTAGTGTCAGCACTCCATACTCCTCTTACGGTGAGGCCATGAAATTTGTGTCCTAATAAAAAGGATAACTGTCTATGCCGATATTGGTTTCCAGATTATATATTTTGAAGTCGTATAAAATTGAACTTTCTACATGTTCGAAACGTTGTAATAATGTAAATTACAATCTATCTATAACCCATATTATCGTGTAGAGTTTATTTTTGTCAGACGTCAAGTTTTGTGTGGGGCTTTTATATCTATATTTGGTTATTGCATTTATTTTCAGGGGTACCACTCGTTAACAAATAACTTCACCAATGTAAAAAGTAAATTGATTATGGTAAAATTTTAATCATTGGGAGATGAATACTACATACAAATACGTGTATTAAGAATGTACTAGTAATAAATAAATAATGATACTAGTGTATAAATAAATTTGTTTTCATTTACTAACAATAGCTTCATAATATTTTAACATTAGGTATTTTGTTCTTTACAGGTTTAGATTTAACTTACGTTTTTACCTGATGTAAAGTAAGATGTGTACCAAGATTGAAATTCTGAGTATAATGCGTTTACAATATGACATTGCAAAATGCCCTACAAGAATATTTAGTAGGATTTTTGTATGATTATAAACAACACTGACCGGCTCATTTTCCGTATACGCTACCGCAGTCATCATGGTTTATTTGATTAGATAAATGCAGGGAAAAAATAAAAGTTTTAATATGTTTTTGATATTTAATTTAATGTGGAAAAAGAATAAATCAAACTTATGTAACATCTGATCGCTGGTTTCATGGCCATGACATTAAGAGCCCGCAGCGGATACGAAATCAATGCGATGAATAGACGAGAAACGAATTGTGGGAATCGTCGGGATAAAGTTTGTAGCGGACAAACCGACGACGCTTCTCATATATACCTAGCATTAGATGGTATTCAATGATCTATGAAAATACATAACGTTATAGGGATCATATTAAGTCAATTATCGTCGTAGTATCGACATGTCATTAATCAATCTTTATTAAATAACTATGTTTATTTACATTATTGTGTTTTTATTTTTTGAAAGTATTTTAAAATAATATTATAGCTTGTGGTAATGGAACGTAGACTGCAATTACGTTTTCTACTGACTTATAACCAAAACGGAGTACTACGCATACCAATACTTTTTTACGCATATAGCTCTATCGGTTTCCACCCGATTTGAATATTTGACAGTTGGCATGCGGATTCGAATTTAAATTAAATATTTAACTAAATAGCTAATATATTTTACAATTATACTTGTGGGAGCGCAAGTTACTTCAGAGAGCGTATTATTAAAACTCGTAATGCGGAATACTGACTTACCAGGGCTCCTAGATACTCATTACATTAGTGTCAACTGTGGGCGGGAATTGAATACGTGATCTGTTAAAATAACAGTAGCGCTTACTATCACTTAAACTTGGGATTTCTCAAATAGCTTTGATAATATGCGAAATTGTTTCATATACTTCATTCAGTGAAGAAAAACCCCGCACAAATCAAATACCTCCAACACCTGTTGGACGGAGTAATTAAACGTGTCGCGTTGCGATTCATTAGGAGGCTCAACGCACAGTGCGTCAACAAGCACCGGCAATGATTTTAATTATTCTATTCTATTCTTTAAGAAACATCAGCATTTGCAATTAGTTTCCAAAAAGTAACATATGACAATGAAGACCAAATACAATTTATGTCAGTGTCTTTATAGCAATGTATGTTTATTATAGAAAAAATATAGCATGTGTTTAAGGATTAAAATTTTAAATTGCTTAATGCGTTAAATAAACTATGCATAAATTTTTAAAATTTTGAAAGTTTTTATTTATAGGAACATCACTAAAGTTATTTATTTAAGGATAGTCAAAGACTTAAACATCTAGCCTAGCTGTTGAAGCAGTTGCCTTGCGACCACCGTGCCAAAGTGTTGTGGGTTTAAGTCACGGAGAGGAGAATTATTTGTATCACCCACAAAGAATTGTTCTGAGTTTGGGTTTTCACTTTGTACATGTTAATTGTGGTTATAAAATTGTTCACACTGGACGTTAGCGAAACTGCGCATACATAGGCAGATGATAATAATAATAAAAAAAACATTCAGTCGTAACTGTCAAAGTGTGTAGCCAGAGACCGTAACACACTTTAATCATAGAACTTAAATATCTACTAGATAAATACTATAAAATAACTTTGCTCATGATCGACTATTGTTGGAGAGTGAGACTAGTAGTAATTTATAGATAAAGGAGCTCCTATTCAAACAATTCTAAATAACATTTTCAAGATACCGTATATTATAATGTAAAATAAGTTTATAATGTATGAAACATTTCACAATTCTGCATGGTGGTAGGACTTTTTCTAATGCCCGCCTGGCTAACTGCCACCCACTAGTTGAAAATCTGTCGCCAAACACTTGTAAATTATCCTTATACCTTAACCGTCTTGTTTAATAGGCAGCACGTACTACTTGGTTCTTCATATCACTAATACTTCAGTCCACTGATTCGCTCTGGAGCTCCACTGTCTCTGCCTCAGTATTATAAGACATATTTATATTGCCACAACCGGAAACTAAAAGCGCTAAAAGCGAACTAGTGTGAATATGATTATTAAAACAATTTTTATAAAATCTCGTCATTACAATTTGAATTTATAAAGTTATTTTTAACCAAACATGTAAATATCAATTTGAACCTATAAAGTTATTTTGAACTAACGTGTGAATATTTAAACCCTTGTAATATGAAATTTAAAGTAAAGAGACGATCAATGATAAATCAAAAATAAAGAGGCGACCAATGAAAAAGCCTAACACTTGAAATAGATTATTAAAACAATTTATATAAAACCTCTTCATTACAATTTGAATTTATAAAGTTAAATATAACCGAATGTAAATATTAATTTAAATCCAAGAAGTTATTTTGAACTAACGTATGAATATAGAATTCCATGCAATATGACATTTAATGTATAGAGAAGATCAACGATAAGGCTAAAAACAAAGCGGCGACCAATGATAATATGCTAACATTCGTCCATCCTGACAACTTTTCGCGTCCCCGCGATACATAACAGATCATTTTATATAAAACGATAATTTTAATAGTACAACGTCCAAAGTATATAGGCATAGGAGCCTAATAGCTAGGTAGCAGTTTAAAACATTAATTGGATCATAACAATTACACGATGAAAGTCATATTGTGGTACAGAGAAGATGACTCGAACGCTGTTCGAGTCTAGTGACACGGATGTTAGTTTAAGAAGGCCCCTTTCGACAATTGTAAAGACTCACTTTCACTACTCTTGTTTCTCTCTCCGCTCAGTATAAATTATTCCCGACATAAAGATATCTAAAGAATCGCGTCAGTAATAGAGATTATAAATCTTACGTCCCTTTGGTAACACTCCATCTACGTACGATGAATAACTGCCCTCGATGATTTACTGTGTTCTATGCGTCACTGAGTGGCCAATCTTTCGAATCCCTCACACTGCCTCTTAGCACGCTGCCACATTGCATACGTAGATTTTGGAGGTTGACCGTAGCGTCCCGTGATTTTGACTAGAGTTTCGCTCATAGCTCGAGATACATGTACACCTTGCACTGTAAAGGTTTGCTCATAGCGACAGAGGGTTCGCTCATAGCGATTTAAATGTACACTTTGCACTTCAGAATTCGCTCATAGCGACGTCATGTGCATATTGACTAGAGTTTCGCTCATAGCGAGATACATGTGCACCTTGCCCTGTAAAGGTTCGCTCATAGCGACAGAGGGTTTGCTCATAGCGATTTAAATATACACTTTGCACTTCAGAATTCGCTCATAGCGACATCATGTGCATATTGACTAGAGTTTCGCTCATAGCGAGATACATGTGCACCTTGCACTGTAAAGGTTCGCTCATAGCGACAGAGGGTTTGCTCATAGCGATTTAAATATACACTTTGCACTTCAGAATTCGCTCATAGCGACATCATGTGCATATTGACTAGAGTTTCGCTCATAGCGAGATACATGTGCACCTTGCACTGTAAAGGTTCGCTCATAACGACAGAGGGTTTGCTCATAGCGATTTAAATATACACTTTGCACTTCAGAATTCGCTCATAGCGACGTCATGTGCATATTGACTAGAGTTTCGCTCATAGCGATATACATGTGCATCTTGCACTGTAAAGGTTCGTTCATAGCGATTCTTTGCACATCAGAATTCGCTCGTAGCGACGTCATGTGCGTATTGACTTAAGTTTCGCTCATAGCGAGATACATGTGCACCTGGCACTGTAAAGGTTCGCTCATAGCGATTTAAATGGGCAGTTTTACACTTCAGAGGGTTCGCTCATAGCGATTCTTCGCACTTCAGAGGGTTCGCTCATAGCGATTCTTCGCACTTCAGAGGGTTCGCTCATAGCGATTCTTTGCACTTCAGAATTCGCTCATAGCGACGTCATGTGCATATTCCACGGGATGGCACCACTCATAATAAATGTACATCTCGCGCACCTCAGAAGGTTCATTAATAGTGACGTTATGTGTACATTGCAGTTCAATGGCGCCTCTCATAGAGGTCATGTATACATTGCACTTCGATGACCCCTCTCATAGTTAATGTGCATCTCACGCACTTCGATGACCCCTATCATAGTTAATGTGCACCTCACGTACTTCAGAAGGTTCACAAATAATGACGTTATGTGCACGTTGCACTCAATAGCTACTCTTATAAATAGGTCATGTGCACATTGCACGTTGCTGACGCCTCTCATAGTATATGTGCATCTCGTGTATTTCAGGAGGTTCACTATAAATGACGTTATCTGCCTATTGTACTTCAATGGCACCATTCATAGCGAGAAGTTTTTGCACTAAGACATCAGTGGATCTTGCTCTTAGCATGAAGCACTTTAGAAGCTTCGCTCATAACTTGATGTGTATGTTGCACTTAACAGTTTATGCTTATAATGCCCAGATGAATCTGTACACCTTTATTTTAATAACATGCGTACATTGCCTCACTTAAGTCGTTCTTCATAATTTCACTCATCACTTTTATCAATGAAATATAGACCCATTCATCAGAACTTTTACTCACGTCCGAGAGTACAGCGGCGGTTACCAAAGTATCTTCTGAATCAACAGTTACTATTTTTACTCGTTCCAGAGATTCTTTGTGTTATGAAGCTTGTACATATATGCCTCTTGTAACTCCATCTTGGAGGCTATAAATGTGGTCCCATGTTAATCTCGAAATGTACAAAGTTTTCTATTTACACTAACCAGCAGCACTTTGTCTTTATTGTAAAATGTCAATAGTTTCCGATTCCTTTTCTATGCTTTTATCTTCAGCATTCTAAAATTCTTTCTCAATTTTTTTTTTTTTTTTTTAGAAAATTTTGGGTATAGATATATGTGAACTAGTATCTCAGACTTTATTTTTATTTTGTAATTGGAACATTTGTTCCTGTTCTTTTTCCTGGTTAAATACTAATAATTCAAATATTACTGAATTACTACAACAAATGCTATCATCTAACGGTCATTTATATCATCATCATCTATGTTCTTGAAATTGCAATTTACATTTATGTTTTTCTCCTTTTTTTTTTTCACTTTTGTATACTATGCATTATTTCGTTTTTGAACACCGTTTTCTAAATTCTGCTTAATGTAATGCGCGGTTTTGCACTCATTTAACAATATAAAACTTCGCTTTATCACCAGTAAATACTTCTGAACTGGTTATTGAAGTCAAGTTGATCTCACGGAAACGGTCTGTTGTTTTACTTTTGTGTATATGTTCTCACGATAATACTTCCAAATATCTCCAAATAGAATGAGTTTCTTTTTAATTTTTTTTTTATATGTACATCACCGATCATTGATTATTTTTATCGATAACGATAATTTTCAAATAAAGTTCGATAGTTCGTTTCACTTTCGTTGCCAATGTTTTTGCTAATAAATAGTATTATTTAATAACCGTTGTACTTATAATAACTTTGTATCCATTAGTCTTTTATCAGCTGATAATTTCTACAGTCGGTTTCTACAGTCGGCATTATAATGTGATCGTTGGATATTTCAATAGTCACAGGACAGTATGCGGCCATAGTATTACAAAACACAAATGATTACAGTCTTGTATAGTGTTGAACATTAGGCAGAACCTTCCACACCTCACACAGAGCGTTTATTATCTGCAAACACCTTAGATCAAGCAACACAAGCGACACTTTTAAAGTGGTTAAAAAATGATCATTGTTTAGGCGTTGACCATACTAGGCAAGTATTATGCAGATAACGCTATAAAGCCGAATCCTAGAAAAACACAATCCTGTACTTTCTAATTGCGGAACCGACAGACGTTTATGCTTCAATACAAAGAAGAAGGTAGCATTGAGCTACAATCTATTCCGTGGCTTGATCTAGTCTGCCTGGGGCGCTATTCCACCTGTCATTAGCAAGCCAGGCTTTTGCTATTCGGCTCGATAAATACGCATATTCAGCGTGGCAACGCTCAGTACATATTCAGCGTGGCAACGCTCAGTACATCAAGCTCAAGACGTTCTTCCAATAGAGACACGAAAGATAAATGTGGCTAGAAAAGTTAGCACCGACATCAGGCTACGTGATTTCTGCCGTCAATGGTCTGAATTACATCTGCGTTTTCGGCTGTTGGGTTTCTGTTCAACGCGTTGGAATGAATCATGCCATTTTACAATACTCTTGAATCAAACTTCACAATAGTGCAACTCCAACACATGTTCTGAATCTCACTAAAGTGGCAATAACTATCGTTCAGAATGACTGAACTTTAGGTCGGTTGATAGAGGACTGGTCCCGTATCTTGTAGTATAATAATATTTCGTTTCCTAATCAGTTAAGCCAATAAACCAACATCCTTGCCCAAGTATGGGGGTAATCGTTCATAGTAATCCTTATCCCTGGGTCCCCCACATTAGACTATTGTGATACAAATCAGTTGGTTGTAAGCAACAATCATCTTTTCTAAGTTTCTACGTTTCTACGACGTTCGTTTCCACAACGTGCTGCTCGACCGATAAACGACTATCACTAAACACGTCCACGAGCACACCGCGAAGAAATAATAAAATATTCTGTCTTTTCATCAAACAAAATCCAACATCTGGCGGAGCACAGGAAAGGTAAAGTTGTTACACGACGTTGTGCTCAGTTCACGCTTCACTCATGCTCGACTCGTCTAGTGTAGGTACACCTAATTAGTTCACGCTTCACTCATGCTCGACTCGTCTAGTGTAGGTACACCTTATTAATCTTCTCTACATTATTATTTGCTTGGACAGTACAATCACGAGCCAAGACAGACTCTTTAATCTGAATTGGTTTTTTCTCATAGTTTAGAATAAAATAATTAAATATCCACTGCCATTCTTAACATTAAACGTACCAACTGTTATATAAAATGTGAGGTAGCTCTGTAGCAATTTGTTCAGTAAATAGATCATAGTTAATTTAATAAATATAGGTCATAGCTAAAGTAAAATTATCAGGTACGATGTATTTGAACGTAAGTTTTTGTGCCATCAATACCAATGAAATCTTTTTGTACCATCAATTATCAATGAAATCTTACACTTACCACATTTTACACTTACCACATTCACATATGTATTTTTAATAACTATCTGTTTTATGAAAGTATACCAATCATAAAAGATAATTTAATAAATATAGGTCATAGCTAAAGTAAAATTATCAGGTACGATGTATTTGAACGTAAGTTTTTGTGCCATCAATACCAATGAAATCTTTTTGTACCATCAATTATCAATGAAATCTTACACTTACCACATTTTACACATACCACATTCACATATGTATTTTTAATAACTATCTGTTTTATGAAAGTATACCAATCATAAAAGATATCTAATCGGTTAATTAATCGGTTAAACGGTTTGACACCCCTCAGAATACCTAAGAATTTATTAGTATAATTCAGGTAGTAGTTTGTCTGGATTTTCAATTCAGAATCCAATTTCGGAACAGCATTGTCGTTAGTAACTTTTTTCTCTACATTGAGAGTGCTGAGAATGCACAGATGAAATAAATCCTCTTTTAGTTTCTCGCCTCCGATTCAAATCTAGTCTTTTAAGATGACTGATCTTCTTTCACTCTTCGACCGGTCATTAGGTATTATTAATCCGTATAGTGATCAAAGACTTGAAATAATTATCACAACCGAGTATCTACTTCATAGTAGGTAATTCAAAATTCAACAAAACAGCAGAAAATAAGACCTCCGTCCACTATTGGACCGGTCATTAGGTATCATTTATCCGTATAGTGATCAAAGACCTGAAATAATTATCACAACCGAGTATCTAATTCATAGTAGGTAACTCATAATCAACAAAACAGCAGAAAATAAGACCTCCGTCCACTATTGGACCGGTCATTAGGTATCATTTATCCGTATAGTGATCAAAGACCTGAAATAATTATCACAACCGAGTATCTACTTCATAGTAGGTAATTCAAAATTCAACAAAACAGCAGAAAATAAGACCTCCGTCCACTATTGGACCGGTCATTAGGTATCATTTATCCGTATAGTGATCAAAGACCTGAAATAATTATCACAACCGAGTATCTACTTCATAGTAGGTAATTCAAAATTCAACAAAACAGCAGAAAATAAGACCTCCGTCCACTATTGGACCGGTCATTAGGTATCATTTATCCGTATAGTGATCAAAGATCTGAAATAATTATCACAACCGAGTATCTACTTTCGTAGTAGGTAACTCATATTCAACAAAACAACAGAAAATAAACATCTCTTTTATGTTAAAAGACACGATGTACACGACTTTGTTTAGTAGGCCATTCAAAATTCAACAAAAGAGCAGAAAATAAATTTCTACTTTTTTATTAATAAAGACTTCACTACTTTAAATAGTAGTGATATTCAAAATTCAACAGCAGTAAATAAGCATCTAATATACATACTTGAGTCATTTGTTGTTTTTTTTTTATAAAACGCGTTAGGTAATTCAAAATCAGCATTCAAGAAAAAAGTAAAAAATAAACATTTAATATACAGTTTAGTGAGTCTCTCATATATAATTTTTTTAATAAAATTGAGAGGGTGTTCACGACTTTAAGTGACTATTTATTTGTTTATGATAGTTTTAAGCCAGAATATGACCATGGGTAGAAATAACAATAATCACCATACCTTATTGCGGGCGTAAGATTACATCAAGGTGGAAGTAAATAATCCAATTTAAAAACCTTGATGTTTTCCCTCTTCTGAAATTGTAAATTATCCTTATACCTTAACCGTCTTGTTTAATAGGCAGCACGTACTACTTGGTTCTTCATATCACTAATACTTCAGTCCACTGATTCGCTCTGGAGCTCCACTGTCTCTGCCTCAGTATTATAAGACATATTTATATTGCCACAACCGGAAACTAAAAGCGCTAAAAGCGAACTAGTGTGAATATGATTATTAAAACAATTTTTATAAAATCTCGTCATTACAATTTGAATTTATAAAGTTATTTTTAACCAAACATGTAAATATCAATTTGAACCTATAAAGTTATTTTGAACTAACGTGTGAATATTTAAACCCTTGTAATATGAAATTTAAAGTAAAGAGACGATCAATGATAAATCAAAAATAAAGAGGCGACCAATGAAAAAGCCTAACACTTGAAATAGATTATTAAAACAATTTATATAAAACCTCTTCATTACAATTTGAATTTATAAAGTTAAATATAACCGAATGTAAATATTAATTTAAATCCAAGAAGTTATTTTGAACTAACGTATGAATATAGAATTCCATGCAATATGACATTTAATGTATAGAGAAGATCAACGATAAGGCTAAAAACAAAGCGGCGACCAATGATAATATGCTAACACACTATAGATGTGTTCCGGCAGCTGCACTTGAGTCCGCCCACTAGGCTTAACTTGTCCACCATCTTGGACCACATTTCACTTAATATCAGGTGAGATGAAGGTCATAAAGTCAATCATATAAACAATAAATAATGGGATTTCATTTTGTTTGTGAATATTTATAAAATTAGTCCATGACAAATTTGAAAATAAAATTATTCATTTAATTCTAATGAGTCGTTTAGTAAATTACCCGTTAAAATTTATTACCTACCTAAAGTATTGTAGATCCTACATGAATCGGTATTATAAAGCATAGGATTAACGTTAAAAATCAATGGATCGTGACTTGGTACTCCGTTGCCTACTCCGAACGAGCCGGCATCAAGTCGGTACTCCGTGTTTAGGATATAAGTCGACGTTTAATTGGCACGGAACTAACTTACCCGAGTCGGCATTTACCGACGAACTCGATCCATAATTGATGATCCATCTTGTAATAATGAAGCTATTCAAACTGAATTATTTAGTGCCGATTCATAAAAGTTGCTGGAACTTCTTATACGGTGCCGAATCAGACGGTGTTAGTATAAATTGTTTCTGTGGTTGACACAAAAATAAACAACTCTATATTTTGGCAAAATGAATATTAACGCGAGCGAAGCCACAGGTAAAAGGTAGTCTCTAATAAGTGTATTGGTAGAATTAAGTTGTGTAGGTAAATAATTCAATCGTAGATTTATAAATACTATAAATTACTATTCTATTTCTTCCTACTCATCGGTATTATAAGCGTTTATAATTCAGTAGTAATATTCAAATTACCACAAGCCATTATATCATCGTTTCATATCAATTATATAGGCTCATACAGCAATAAACTGTTCATTGAGTAGAGCGCGACGACGGCGGCGCGTTCTGCGCGTTCCATTACTGCTCATTACGTATTAAAGCTTTCAGTACTCGTCTGTGCGGCCCGCTCACTACATAATGCTCGCTAAATATAACGTTCAACCAAGCACTGTTCGCAATCTCGAGATGTATTGCTTTAAAATACAAAACAGTTCCTAATAACCGCCTAAGGAGTAAACCCTGTTTCATTGATATATTTCATAGATATAATAAATACATAAGTTTATTTTTTTATTTTTTGTCCTTTATAGATTTTTAGTGCAACTACAGGAAGCTTCCGCTAAGTGCTTGCCGACAGATTGTTACACTTAAGTGTGGTAGTTAAATCACCGTACTCTATGGCTTCATCGTGAAGTTTATTTCGTTGAATACCTACGTTCATTGTAGACTTTGAACCTACGATGTACTTAGTATTGTCTTCGTACTTTATACATTGATTGAAAAGTTCTGCGAACATATAACTGACCGGTCATTATTTCATTTCAGCAGTAAAAAAGACAAGCCGTTAAATTCAAATCAATTACTATTCAATTGCTATCTTTTTAAACGATATTAATACCAATAACATAATCTCACAGTTGACGTCGACGTTGTGAAAGGAATATTATGCATGAAAAGTATCATGTAAATAAGTTAGGTAGTTTTGGAAATATCGTAATCAAATCAAACATCTTTATTCAATTTAGGCCCAAAGAAAACGCTTATGAACGTCAAAACTACTACCAGTTCGGAACATAGGGTACTCACCTAGAAGAACCGGCAAGAAACTCGATCTGCATTTTTTTAGTCTTGTTCTTATCTTTTTTTATAATAGTCTAACGTGTTATAGTAGTTATTAGGGATGTACAAAGAGGGGTATCAATTCCAAATATCACGATCGATCACATATTGACCCACCCTATAATAAATAAATAGCCTTTTGACATCACAACCCGTTTGACATGGCTCTTGAACCTACTGTCCGGCAAATTCAGTGATGTGCTTTAGGACTTTATTATAAAACTTATCACTATTAACTAAAAAAAATATGTATGTAATGAGAAAGTTAATATGCAATACGAAAACATGAGTCCGCGTTTCAAACAGAAAAATATTTACAGTATAAAAATAGGACTGTAAAAAATGCATAGTGTTGTATTAGTTTCAAATACTTTTTATTTCCCATCCACCGATATCATTTGGGAATTAGTTATCCGGATTCATAGAGAACCTCTATGATTAATTATTACCTTGCAATATTCCATTTTAAAGTTAAATTATGTATCAGTTTATAATTTCGTTACGAACCAATTAAAATGATTTGTCGAGTAATAAATCGTTCGCTGCGAGCAACTCGACGCCAGAGTATTATTCGTTCCTATCGAAGTTCATTATTTATTTACTCGTTTCATACTTGTCGGTGGCCCAAGATCTCGGTACGCTCGACACTTCCCACACAGGTCTGGAAGCTATTGGCAGGTTCACGCTCGCATTTACTATTCATTACCAGTCCTTGTTCACTGAGAAGAGAGAGTTTTACTATTCAGATACGATATCGATCACCGTTTAGACTATTTTTTTATACTTCATAGGTTTGGCCACAATCTCAATTGTTGTTAAGTGACGATGTGGCCCAAGATGGACACGCTAAGCCTAGTTGGAGATACTGGCTCTCAAGTGCAACTGGGGGAACACACCTACAGACATTTGGCGGTAGATTTTCAACTTGAGGATGGTAACTAGCCTGTTGGGCATTCGAAAACCTTTTTTATAGTTAAGGTTTAGCGTTAAGGCCATAATTTCACCTGATCTTAAGTGATGATACGGCCCAAGTAGGTAGACACGCTAAACCTGAGGAGTTACTGACTCTCAAGTGTAACTGCCGGAACACTCCTATTGGTATTTGGCGGCAGATTTTCGAGATTTTGAGGGTGGTTGCTAGACAGGCGGGCATTAGAAATAGTCCTACCACCATGCTAAGGTTTCCTCAAGATGATTTCCTTCACCGAAAGCTTAAGCTTCATTGCAGGTGAATTTGGACTCACATCTATTGACGCCACGTCCGTACAAACTACCAACTAAGCTATCGTCCCTACGAAACTATAACAAACTCTGATTCGTTCACAAATGGATATCAAACGTAAGTAATCGAAAAATGTTTGTTGTATTATTTTCCTTATTATGTACAATTAATAATTATGTTCAAGTCCACTAAAAACTAATACGACGAATAACTATCTGGAATTCAAAGCTCGAATATTTAAAATAGGCACTGGGATCCAATGGAGCACTACTAAGCCGAGTACACGTAGAATCTCGAGAAGTACCTCTTCACCAGATTTCTCTTCAGATTATGCCATATCACCTATCACATGTAAACAATATGCGCGGGCCGCGTCGTTATGAGGAGCGTTATTCGTTTTAACCAGTCTTAACAGACACTACTCACCTATCTCTCTTCGTATTTTAGGAGGACCTTATTAATTTAGGCACATTACTGATGCTCTCACATTCACTTGTCAATGAACAGTAAATTATATGCCCTTGTTTGGTCGTATCAGATTTTTATTAATTCTCTTCAATATTGGTGTCATTTGATATTCCGTGATAATATTATGAATTTGACTTGAAGATTAATCTCTAACTTGGTGTCATATATATAGTTCAAAAGATATGAAAACATCATCGTTATATAATAAAATTATTATCATTATCAAATCATGTCGTTTGTTTCTCAAAAATAGGATAATATTATAATTTTTTTAAGTCAAGAAACTACTACCGTTTCAGTAGCAACATGGCGTTTTGGAAGTGAAGAAATGGCGAATATGTTTATTTTTATCTAATACGAGTCATATAATCTGGTTTTATACTTAGCAATGAACTTTTTGTGTTCGTCCTTAAAGGCCACAATGGACGGAGCTGTAATATATATTAATATAAATTATAGAAACTACGGTATATTTTCTATAGTAATCGGCGAGTGGCTACAGACGCAACTATAACGTATATTTTTATTATGTGACCAAAACATGTTGACAGATATAGCACTATATATTTTGCTATTTTAAGACACGTTAAGATATATTTCAAGAACAATAGGGTTTAATTTTTCATCTGTAATTTGTGTGCGCTGTGAACATAACTAGTTAGATCCATTTTACGATATCTAAAATTAAAACACTTTTAAGAATGTACCACAAGTACGCGCTTATGCATCGACGGCCGTAGAGCTAACGAGTGCAAAAATGTATGTTACAGGATAGCCGTATGTGGCAGCTTGCTATACCGTACTATATTAATATATATTGTAGCTCTGTCTGTTGTGGCTTCATTTCGACTTCATTAAAATACACCGCTCGTGAATGATACATAACCTTGATTAAATCGTGGGCCATTGACAAAGAGTATTTTCATTAAAAATATGTATACATTTGAAGCGATGACAGCTCAGATGGTAGTGTATATGGACGCCGCGTCAAGGGACGTGAGTTCGAATCCACCTAAAATGAGCTTGAGCTTTTGCTGAACGAATGGTGATAGGGTTTTTTCTAAGGTCCAACTTGCTAGCTACCACTCTCAAGTTGACAAATACCTAGATGTGTTCCGGGAGTTGTATGTAAGACCCAGTCATTCCAACTAGGCTTAGCGTGTCTATCTTGGGCCACAACGTCACATAACATAAGGTAAGAGTATGGCCATAACGCTAAACCTTAACCATAAAAAAGGTTTAAAATGCTATAGAAGTATTTCTAAAAATCGAATAAAACTAATAACCAGAAAAACATATTAAATTGCATTTTCAAGTTACGCAGCTACATAGTCTACATATTTACTGTATCCTACTCTGTTCTACCCGGAAGCTTGAAATGCTTGAACTTTGCGTTTTGAATTCAATCTTCCATTTAACCTCGACCCCTGAAAGAAAATCGTTTGGCTGTCAGTTTTGAACAGTCATATCTAGAGACTGAAGCCGCGTTTGAGCCATTGATTTTTAGGGTAACTATTTTTTATAAATTAAATATTTGTGATCTACCTATCTATATTCATAATAATGGTTTGAGTTCTACCCTCTTGTTTACGTAATTGGTGAAGAAAATTACCGGGATTTGACTTAACAAACTATGTTGTCAAACCTTTTTTGGTTCCAACGACAATCCCACCAAAAGTCTTTGAATTTTTATTAACCCTTTTTTGTTACACCTTTGTGTGTGAGTATTAAAAAAAACTCTATAGCTGTTTAAATAGTAATTTATAACTATTAGATTGACTTCAATAGAATCAATTAGTAAACATTGTTTCAAAAGATGAACTTAAAAATTTTAGAAGTATTTGATGGTCGACTAGAATTTTTTTTCTCTTTAAATTTTTTGTTGATGACTTTTTTGAATGAAGATATTATATCTCAGATGCTTTAATAAACTATTTGTTGTAAATAGAATTAATTAATGAAACTTAGAATTCGATACAAAGTTTGCTTAGTATGCTCATTTTGACAGCATTTCACGCTGAACAGTCTTAAGCGAAATTAAATCGCAAAATTGAATAAAACCCATGAACTTGTAAAATTATCTTTGTGTTTTAGTATCGAAAATATATTCTACTTTCGGTGAATTTTAATTTTAAGCCAATGAATAGATTGGTAATATGATAAGCGAAACAAACAAAGGGAGGTATGTAATTTATTGTGGCTTTAAAAACAAACGACTATGCTAATAGGTATTATATTTATATTCAAAATTATCTACAGTATTTAATTTACGACGATATAAATAAAATAAATTGTAAATTTAATTTAATATTTATTATTCTTCCCTTATAGTTACTGTTGTAGTTACTGAAATAGATCTAAACATAGATATTGTAAACGACATGTATATATCATATTACAATTATATTATATTAGCTGTTGGCCCTTGACTTCGTTCGCGTTATTCTCGTCAATCACTCTTGATCATAATATCGACATCCATGCCAAATTTCAAGTGTATAGATTTGGTAGTTTTGGAGATGTGATAAGTCAGGAAGTGGTATTTCACTTATGTATAGATAGTATTGATATTATATCACCCGGTTACTGTATAAAGCTTTCTGTAAAAGCGTATTCTGTTTGTATTGTTTTTTTGGCCATTTACGTTTTGTGGTATTCGTTTTGAAGATTCAAACTTTTTTTAATTTCTTTGGTTTCCATATCTCGTGGTTATTTTTTAACTTCCCTGTGAATAAATTTAACAATAATAAAAGTATATTATAATGAAGATTTAATGTAAAATAAATTAAAAAATGAGCAATCATGAATAACACAATTGGTTATTCTCATTTTATATAAAGATTATACAGTTGTATAAATATTGAAATATTATTATTGTACATATATTAGTACATATATTAGTTTTTATACATTAAAATGTATCCAGACGACACAATGACGACAAAAAGTAATTAAAAGTGTACACATACATGTCAAGTCAATTGCCATTCATATCAGCTTTTTATAATCTAATGGCGTGTGCAGTGAAGCCTTGTTTGCACTGTTCGTCCGCCAGCGCGCTTATTATGAATATAGTTACAACCGACCAAATAGAATTGTACGTCCAATCGTGCGAATAGTATAGAATTAGTTGAAGCTCTGACGTGGTCGGTTAGCACGTTCCGTGCGAGGAACAATGCATTATTGAAGGCAATCATGAGCATCGACCAGGTGGCTGTTTACTTCGCTTTCCCGCTCTATTATTGCCGCTAGATGTATCGTTCGATTCAGGTTGTATAACATTTTTAAAATGAGATCGTGGATATTTATTTATATCGCTGTTATGTTTGTGATCGTTTAGAGTATATTTTATTTTATGTAAACTAATCACTTGGTGTAATATTTGGTGCCAAAAGTGTAAATAGTGTTTTAATATCAATATGACGTACACACTTGTTACCTTAATACAATGGTACCTTAATATAACGAGCCCGGTATAACGAATTTTTAGATTTAATATTTTTTTTTGAAATTCCTAGAATCGACCGTAAGAACTAATGCAAAATACACGTTTACATTACCAATGCATTTATCAAAAATCTCCTTATAGCACGGTTATGTAGTGTATAACCTGATATTACGGGGAAATATAATTTTAAATGACTATCTTTAATAATTCTAACCGTTTTGTTGTTATTATTGCAAAAATGTGTACGAAATGAAAAAAATGTTATTTAAAATTGTTGCAAAACTTGATTCAGTACGGTTTGAAACAATATTTTGGTATATTTTTGTAAATAGGGAACACAGTAGACGGACGTTGTTTTGTTATAAATAGGCTCATTCTAAATATAGTTTTACATCATTCAAGTGACTCTATAAGTACATAAAAAATAAACATCGGTTAAGCCGTTTAGAAGGAGAATAATTACGAACTAACGAATAACGGAATTTTAATTATGACAGTAAACTAAAGTTCGTTCAAAAGTATGGAGAAAATTTAACTCGTTGCAAGGGAAGGAGTAACAGTGAAGGTACATAATCAAGATTTGAGGGTGACCCCATGCTGAGCTCACTGCTGATGGTAATCACAGCCTAGTAAAGTCTTCCTATTGTCCGCTTGAACCCAAAAACGGGCCATGAATATGGATTCATGTGGCCTTTGATTAAAACACTGATTACACGAAAGATTATACTGTATCTATCCTCTTATGTTAGTATACATTATTTGTATTTCTTGTTATAGTTAAAAATGTATTATATTACAATAAATTTGTTTAGGTAACTTTTAATATTTCATCATTAATGTTATTGACATCTGTTGCACAATTTTGATTTAAGTGTTTGTTTATTTAATTCATATGCCTAGAATGAATAAATTATTTTTTCTTATAAGCTAGTTGGAATAAATATTGTAAATACTATATAGCTGATGCGTTTGAACTTTATTCATGTTCTTTCAGTATCGCGTTTCATAAAGTTTGCTCCTAGTCGTTCTACATTGTGAAGGGATTATATATACCAATTTCCAAGTAAGCATATACTTTAAAAGTAATGATAAATAAATAATAAATGAGTAGAAGTCTCCTATCTATCTACTCATATATTGTTAAGAGCTGCGAAAACTTTGTTCCCTTTTAAATAATATTACGCGCATGTTAGATTTAGTATATTAAAGTTTTTATAGAGAAAAGCGTAGAAAGCTAAAATTTATATTTCATATGTGTTACAAATATTTAAATTTAATTAAATATAACGTTGATTGTTTACATTCATAATGTCATTGTCAAACATTCTCACAAAACAGTTATTGTCCGTACACATAAGCCTGAACTTTCGGTTACAGAAAACATCGTGATGAAACCATATCATGTTGGTAGGGCTTTTTCTAGGTGCTGCTAGCCCTCATGTTAAAATCTATCGCTATATACCTACATTTAGGTGTGTTCCGGTAGTTTCACTTGAGCGCCAGTGCCTCCTTTAGGCTTAGCGTGTACACCATCTGGGGCCACAAGGTCACTTAACATCAGGTGAGGTGGCCATAACGTTAAACACTTATAAAGTAATAAAAAGGTGTTTTGACATGTTGCAAAATGTTTAAAATTTACTTTTGTATGTACATATATGCTCTTTGACGATGATGGTTAATATTTACAATTTAATTACTTATTGTTGAATTTCGATCACTGGGCGACAATTAGTATATTAATAATAAATTCTGAGACCCAGTTTTGAACTTACGTGTATATATCTTACTGCCTCTGTGTAATCAATGAATCATCTGACTTAAATATGAAACGATTTTTAAGCCGTCCTAGTCAATCAAGATCGTTGCAATCCTCCGGCGTTTGTTTGGATGAACGCACACCTGTACCGAATTAATTGCCCCGCCGAGTCCAGCTAATTGTAAATGAGAGTGATATATTATATGCTTAACGAATCAAGGAACTTGACTTACGTGGAGCGTTTATTTGCGACAGTGGGTTCTGTTAGTGGCTTAATGCAATGATTCCAGGATATTGTTGGATAGTCATAGAACGAGTTCAAGAATTTACTTTGCTCCAGCTAATTGTGTCTGCATTTTTGTGCTCCACGCCGTGGTTGGCAACATACATGATGCGTTCTAAATTGGAGACGTAGCAAACTATTACCTGGTCACCCTATATGTAAGACTCAAGTAACAGTTTTTAGCCAAATGGGTAACCAGTTTTCTCGTGTAGCGGAGCATTAGTGTCGTTGTCAACGGTATATACTCGGACCCCAAGCCCGTGAATGCTGGTGTCCCACAAGGCTGTGTATTACCTCCCACCCCGTTTCTTCTGCATATCAATAACATGTTGTATACATTGCTATGCAGACGACAGCTCCGGGAATGCCGTGTACACCGGCCGTGACAACTTTTCTCGGGGACACGTCAACGAGTGCCGGATTAAACTTCTGTTTAAAGTCAAGACTTTATTATAGCAAGTCTCGGAATGGGCTAAATTTAGTCCAATTCAACCCCAAGAAGTCACCAGTTTGTGCGTCTACTGCTAAAAAGAACCACTATGTCGCGTTTCTTCGGTTCGAAAACGTTCCCTTAGGTAATTCGCCCGATATTGGAATTCTTGGAGTTGACATTTCGAGTGTCGTTCAGTTCCGTGGTCATCTGGAAGATAAGGCCAAATAAGTTTCCAAAAAGCTTAGTGTATGCAGTAGAGCGAGACAGTATTTCACGTCGGACCGTTGTCTTAAACTGTACAAAGCTCAGCTCCAGCTTCATATGAAATACTGTTCTCATCTCTGGCCAGGAGCGCCTCAATATCAGCTTCTTCTATTCGACTATATCCAACGTAGAGCATCTCGAATTGTACATAACCAAGTTCGTTCTTTCCGATCGAATCGAAATGTATTAGGTTTTACAACAAAGTCTCAAAGCACATTACCGTTTTGTTAGACAGAAATTTCAAGCACCGTGACAAGCGGGTTATTATGTCATAAGTTGGATTAATATGTGAACGATAATGATGTCTAAAATGAACACCCATCTCATTGCATCCAATGAAAACTATTGTAAATAAATTATTTTAAAATGTGCTTACTGATTGATTGATACATACTTACTTGAATCCAAAAAAAGATTCTAAATAATCTTTATGAAGGTTCATTATTAAATAACAGTCATATTTATATTTCTTCTCAAAACAAAGTGGTATAGTGGTAAGAATTCATACGGAATTATAGGCGGATTAAAAATAATTTATTAGAATTTTTTGACAGAATGATACTTGAACAAGTATACTGAATCGTTCAAACGTGGCATCTTGTTCGCATGACGATATACTCGTGTAAAGCTGTTATGATTATGATTAAATTGTCAAATTACGCGCGGCTTCCGAGAAATTTTCAAATTAATAATTCCTATTAAATTATATTCATATTCTTCCCCTTTACCAATTTTAACGAAATCATACGTCTTGTTATAAAATATGTTGTACATAGAACATACTTTAATTAATATTCTTACGCTGTTACTCTCTGAGGCAATGTGTAATTGTCTGTGGTAAATAAATATTTGGAAATATAATATTTTAATACCTAATTAAAATTAAATTCGCTTTCTTTAGTAGAATTATTATATTCTGCTGTCATGACGTATAATGTTACTTCATTACTTACATTTAATCATAGTACTTAACTACTACTAAATTGTATACTCTTTAAATACCTCAGCCTATTAATAATATACAATATGTATAAAAAAAATGTTGTTTCTTCCTCTATATTATACGTTTCAAAACCAGCTATTCAATTACGATAAAACTTCACTAAGTTTTATTCCTTTAAGACACAGTATTAGTACAAGAAATCTTTAATATATAGTAAACGAACCATTTTATTTCGGAGACAATAGAACCGAAGTCGCTGACACGCGCTAGTGTGAAATAAATTCAAACAGCTTTACTTCGGCTAATAAAAAAGAATAGAGCAGAATAAATATAACATTTATCGAATTAGGCTGGAACTTTGTTGAGACGTTGTGTGTTTCTGAATTAGTAATACCATTTTTCAGCTGACGTCCTTTTCTTTAGAAGTCAGCTACGAAGTTACTGGGAAAAGTTAGTGTCTAATATATTTATTTCGCAGAATCAATAAAAAACTAAACAGTCAACTACATGTAATGTTCAGAACATAATTGCTAATTTTTGCAACAAGAAGTAAAGGTGCACTTTAATAAACATGCACCAAACTTAAAAATATATATTCATCTCTAGGAGGCGCTAGCCGACCGCTACCACGGTCGTCTTGAGGTGTTTCTTGTCACATCGACCTAACCTAACCGAGGGTCTGGAACACTTCTGTCCGCCTACGTGCTATTTTTAAAGCTAGACATTTTAAAGTGTGAAACATTATTATTAAAGTGCGTTTATATATTCCCAATACTATTTCCTTATATTTTGTGGCTAAATATACATTTAGACTGACATTATAATTTTCATGGAAATAATAGTAATAGCTACTTCTCCATAGGCGTTAAGCTCTTTGAATACAAAGGACACGGTTGTGAACTTCGTAGCGACCACGAGGGTGCGTGATCTAGTAAAAAATATTATTACAGCTATAAGAAGTTACTCTCAAAGAGCTTACCAGATATATAAAGTTAGTTATACTTTCTTTATAAAAAATCTGTTCTATGTTTTATACTACAAAATTAGCGTACAAAGAAAAATATAGTTAATACTGAATCTTTCTTTATAGAAATTGTTAGCAGAATTGAATTATAAGTTTACTGTTTTTATAAATTTAAATTTAGCTCTATGTGGGTGGGTAGATAAGAAAATTGAAGGCGTATTTAAGGCGTAAGGCGTAATTGTATTACTCTATTTATTTTGTTGCAAAACCAGCTACTTTTTGTCTTGACTTTTCTTTGACGTGTTTGCGAAGAAGATTGTCTGCTTAATTAATAAAGGTAGAATTTTGTTCAATAAATTCGTTGAATTTATTTTTATATGTGTATATACATAGAAGTTAAAACAGTTTTCTTGTTGAATGAGTAGTTTTAAGGTTTATTAGGTGACTTTCTTTTCTAACCGATCAACAAATACTCATTCACGCTTTAAAAATGTAAATATTAAATTACATCCTCCTACTTATTTCGCATCGCTTCGTTTGCTAATTTAATATTGATCCAGATAATAATGACCGGCCATGAAAACAAAACGACGCTTTTAATATTCATCCGGATATTCGGAGGAGAAAAAAATACACGGTTCGCTCGTCGTCGTACTTGTCTCTCACCATTTCCTTATATCTGTTTTTGTTAAAACGCTTTCGGGAAATCCACGATTGACTATGAAAAAAAGAAAGACGACAAGATGACGTAACAGATCCCTCCTTATAAATCATTAATATAAATAATATTATTTTAAATCGATTGATTCAATTTAGGTACCGCTAGATTCGTTTATTTTCGATGGCCCGATAGAGTTCGGGTGCGGTGACGTCACGATTTTCAATTGATTTAGCGGCTTGAAGTTGTCTGTGTTTTATTAATGTACGTGGTTTTATTTAAATATTGCGTTTTTAGGTTATTGTTATTATGAAATGATTAAGTGGCAAGATTAGGTATATTTGTTTGTGATATAAAAGCATTATGAAGGATAAACACTAAATAATGTAATTTATTAATTATATCCATAATAATATCCTATAAATATAAAATATTAGACCTTTCACAAGACAACTACACTTGACAAATGTTACTAAATATTTAAAAATACTTAAAAAGTGGTATAATTTATAGATATGTTCTCAGTAAAAATTATTAACATAGCGAGGCATATATAGATTGGTCACTTTTTTCTTCACACACATTCATGGTGCACATTCTAAAATCTTCTAGTATTTATAAAATCATTTATAATCTTCTAAAACAGCTTTAAAAAGCTTCTAATTAAATTTGTATGTAAGTGTAAATTATAGGTGTTTTTTGTACTATTGACATTAAGGTCAAAAATATTGTTTCCTGTAACTGTGTTAACTAATATTAAGGATTATTATATTTGATATTTTTAACTAATAAAACCCAAAAGTGCCCTCAGAATCTGTATCCCGTATAACATGGGTATATATGTGAACATTAAATGGCCGCTCCTATGAGTTGTTAATAGCAATGATAAAATTACAGTAAAGCAATTATCATAGGCTGATAATATCTTATCATGTTGTTCGATGTCGGTTTGAAACCTACAATGTTCTTGAGCTTGCTTTGAAAGAAATTGTCGTGATAAAATTGCAGTATCGTGATAGAACATTTAGTGGTAGCCCTAACAACTATATTGAAGAGTAAAGCCTGCTAGCAAGAACCTATCGGTGTATTCAGGTAGTCGAAATTTAAATCAGTCCTATTTCTAAGTTTAATGACAATTGGATTATATCTCTAACCGATTTTTGAATTACCTCGTCCCATTTTTGGGTTTAGTTGGATTATATCTCAAAATTAGATGCAATGGAAAATATAATCCAATAAAAAATACTCTCAATTTTTTCTCTAATTGTTACAAAGATTAAGTCATCGCGCTTTGAAGATTGGCATTTTCAGTGTTATTGGTGAATTTTTCTCTCTCCATTTCTTTGTTCCGCCGAAGTGTTCTTAAGTTGTCACTTGATGATATTTCATTTTGGACAGTTTAAGGCGCCGTTCGCTTTATAGTGCGACAATGGTAATAGACGGCGATTCTTTAACTTTTTTTTTTATTTGTAATTGAATGTTTCGTATAATGTAATATATGAGGATATCTTTAGGCAGACACTGTTCTTATTGACGGTTTTTTTAAATGTTGTATTATGTACATTATGGTGTGTGATAGGGTTCAACATTTGCATGTAACTACAGCTGTAATGATAGTCTTAGGCGTGTCACTTCCCGGGATCTGATACTTTATCTGATAGGTACCTATGCCGAAGTGGTCTGCGACTATCATTGATATGATGATAGAAATATCACAGTGAATCTTCTTTTGTTTGGAACGTTTTGAGATCTATACAACTGTTAACAGGCTTACAGATCAGCATAATACCGATGAATTGCTGATCTCTCGGTGGCCGTCGTTCCTTACAGATTGTACTATACTCATAAACTACAGTGCTGTCAGTTTATCTTGCTTCTATAAAGAGCAATGCCCATTTAGTAGAATCGTGTACAGGCGCCACTACAATGAACGTTGGTACGAATTCCTGCATTGTGCCTAAGCTTTTGGTAAAAGAAAGCATCGTGATGAAACCAGCCGTTCTACTAGACTTAGCTTGTCCACTATCTTGGGCTGGATCATCACTTAACATCAGGTTGGATTGTGTCCATAACGATAAACATTTATAGAGTAAAAAAGAATACGTAGCAAATATTATTTAAAACTATCATGAAAGTTTAGTCTGTATTTTTTTTTATGAATCGTAAAGCTTTATTTAGCCCATAGTCTTTGTCAGCCAAATTTCACAATTTTTATTACTGTTTCATAGTTTTTTTACACAACATTTTAATAAACTGTAGTACTTACGAAACTTGACCTAACTTCTGATTGCCTAAATGTTTTCGTTACTTCTTGTACGGCTTCTCAATGTAACTTCAAGTTATATAAATAGTATAGTATAGTATAGTATAGTATAGTAAGAAAGTTTTCTTTTTAATTCTAAAAAAAGTATTGCTAAAACTTGAAACTATTGAACTATAAACAACGACATTTCATATATAATAAAGTATAACTGCACGCTAGATACAAGATAGTAAATAAACTTGCTTTAATACAACAAGTCTAAATAAGAAAATTGGGTTGTTATTATATTGCAAGAAGATACCGATTTAAAACAAAATTATGGAACGTTTGATGCTTTGAATGATTCTCCGTGGAAATTATTTTTTTCATATGAATTTATTGGATGGGTGGTAGAAAGACAGCTTCTTTGACAAGAAGGCAACAAGCCAGTTAAACGAAACAGCGTATACCTCCGTGCGGTCAACGCGGTATTGTTCAGCGGCCGCCCGCCCTGCCGCGGCAGTGCTACTCCGGTCGTCGCGTAGTCGACTCGCGCGTAGCAAGTACGCGCGTAGCTCGCTGCTACGAACCATAATAGTGTGGTGAAACATGTCCGTTGATGTATGTAATGTGAAGTGTCGAGTGTAGTTATGGAGTTGGAATACAAATACAGATGTTATTGTCTACCTTTATCATAGTTTATTTTTATTTGCAGCACTAACACACATGACTTGACTTTTTCCGATTTCCGTGTCGTAATATTTTTGGTTGTAATTAAGATTTGACAGATTATAGTTTTCCCATAGTTATATCGTACAAAGCGATGAGTGAGAGTTATTTCATTAAAAATTCGTCTATTATGTACTATGCCCCCTGTGTAATTTATCAAGAGTATAATAGATGATAATTGGATAAAAGTTTTATTTCACTCTATATTCGTTACTTTATTTTTAATTTATTCATAAAGTTACTTGATATCATAATAATAAATAAAACTAAGTAATATTTCATTCATATTTTTCATTCTTCCAGATTCTTACTTACAACACCATTACAAAATATAGGCGCAACATCAACGTGATTTTAACATTAAAATATATTTTATACGAAAGCGTTAAATTATAAAACATTTAAAAAAACGATACAAAATATCGACAATTCAAACCACTATACCTTTCGTAATGGCAATAACTTAAAATCTAACGAACACGGAGATACAGATAACGTGTTATTATTCGGAGACGACTTGACAGTAATGGTTTAAATATACTTTATTTTTTATACGATATTAACGTATTTTGTATGCCTTAGCGCATTCTAAGCTAATCTTTACGACCTAACTTTGTATTTTATATATTTCTACATGAGTTTATAATTACATACCTGGATGTTGTATGAACTTTTTATTTCTTTCATTCCCGACAAAAGGGATTATCAATGAGCACATCAACATTTTTGTCTGTTAGTTTAGTATTCTAAGTTACCTAGTCTAGCTTAGTAGGTTTAAATAAATAATTTTCTTTAACTTTGAGAATTTTAGTTTTGTAATAAATAAATTTATAAATTATAATTTGTTAATTATTATAAATAGATAATTAGAATTAGAATTTAGTCAAATATAATAAAGAGAGAAAAAATATATTTTCTTTCTTGATACAGAAAGCTTTTTAATATAACATCTTGAGCATGCACGGGAATAAAATTGATTCTCAAATTTAATGATCACGATAATGAGGTGCTGCTCATCGAATTTCGCAAATCGTACTTAAATGAGATAATTTATGGTATAATTAAATACGTCTTGACCTTAATAACCGATTTAGGTTATTACTCGAAATAATTATTGACGTTCGGATATATTTCATCTGATGCCGTTAAGAAGTTCAGTTGCAGAATATAAAACAAACTAACTGTACAGGCGACTTCCTTCGCATGGAACTAAAAATTATTGAAGTACATATTTTCTGAATAAAAGTGAGTTGTGTCTTTCATTTTTTTTTTAATTTATAATTATTAAAATAAAAAGTAGTCTATAGCACTCAGGGATATATACCTTTCTAAGAGTAAAAGATATTTCGAAATCGGATCAGTAGTAGATACCGAAGGTTACCCCGAACATCCAAACTTACAAACTTTACCTTTTTATAATCCTTACTAATATTATAAATGCGAAAGTGAATTTGTTTGTTTGTTACGCTTTGACGTCTAAACCACTGAATCGATTACTATAAATTTTGGTATAGAAGTCGATGGGAACCTGGAGATGGTAATAGGATACTTTTTCTCGCGACAAACTTATTGAAAGTGGGGTTAAAGAGAGGGATAAACTTTGTATAAAACTTCTTATTGCGTCATCCAATTTGCTTGAAAAGATCAATATCAACGCGAACAAAGCCGCAGGCAAAATCTAGTATTAGTATAGATTACGGGTTTTCGTATTTAATTGTATAAATGCGACTACATGATTGTCGCTATCATACCGGCCTGCTAGATACTTGAAATTAATATAATCATAGACATATGTACTGTGGGTTCGAATCCTGCACAAGGCAAATATTTGTATGATCCGCAAATAATTATTCTGAGTTTGATTGATAATTTGCGTTCGTTAATTGTGTTTACCTCCACAGGTTTAGAGTATCTTCCAACTTGGGTCGTATCATCACTTAAGATCAAGTAAGATTATGTCCATAATGCTAAACCTCAACTATAAAAAAAGTCCTTTCACTTGACAGTGACTTAGACTGTGAAAATTTCATAGCTAACACACATTTGTACCTATATGTTTATTTATGGGAGCGCAATCACGCGAGCTCAGTGCTTTTTCCTCATACCAATAGTCCGCAACTTGACTAAGGAAGTTGTTACTTCAAAAATACACTTACGTACTTCATACCCGACAATCATAATAGAGATAGAAATAATCATGCCAGAAAATAACCCGATGCTCTTCCAGTACACACATATCGGTATTTGGCAGCACATTTTCAACTCGAGGATAGTAGCTAGCCAGATGGGCATTAGAAAAAGCTCTACCACTATAGTTTCCTCACGATGTTTTCCTTCACCAAAAGCTCAGGTTCATTGCAGGGATCGAACTCACGTCCATTGACACGAGGTCTGTACATAATACCAACTAAGTGATCAATATTTAATTTGACTCTATTATTTTACTGAGGTTTACTATTCAAGCTTTACATATTATATAATGCTTAGGGTACATTATCTCGGTTAATACCTTTTGCCTCGTCTATAATTCATGTAAAACTGGTTTTTACTATTTTTATGATTATTTCCAGTTTATTTTCGCATTGTACTGATATACTGTAATGCCTTATTTTTTATAAAATAAATAACCAAAAGTAAACCTTATTATGTATTTTAACAGTATTCTTAGTTGCTATATTAAAGTTAAGTTCACTTTGCTTTATACTGAAGTGAAAATTCTTTGGCGTGAACATTTAAATACACACAAACTGAGATAGTGTCTCTTACTATATGTGACATAAGATTCTATACGTGCAGATTTATTATAATATGACTGATAATTATGAATTCTCAGGACTCGTAAATTATAATGGTGGTAGGGATTTTTCTAATGTCTACCGGGCTAGCTGCCATCGTCAAGTTGAAGGTCTGCCGTCAAATACCAATAGGTGTTTTCTGGTCGTTGCACTTGAGAGCCAATCTCTCCACTAAACATAGCGTGTTCTCCATCTTGGGCCTCATCGCCACTTAACATTGGTGTGATTGAGGCTGTAACACTAAACCTATAAGGTATAAAAATAATAATAATATTATCAATAATAATTAATTAGTCAATTACCATGTCTTAGCAGCTTAAGGGAATGCCTTGTTGATACCACCGCGCTGTGTTATCGATTCGAATCCCTCTCAGGACAATAACTTAATCCAGAAATGGTTTCCCTAATTCTGGGTATATTTTGTGTACGTTAATTATAAATTGGTAAAGTTCTCTACAACACAGGGCTTATCCCTGGGTCCACTCAAAGTTGGGGGATTGTATATAAAAAACCGGATTTGCATCTGGTTCGGACGGATCGACACATGCTTAAATACTTTTATCATTACATCCTTTGTTTGACTGCGACCAGATTTATATATACTCTCTTTGTCAAACTAATATGAATAGATAAGAATAGACGATAATGTTTCACGAGAAAATGAACGAGAACTAAAGCGGGGTCGATACGCTTGAAACACGCGATCCTTTGAATCGTTAGTTCTAAAGTCTAAGGAATATTGTACCGCTTAAGTTTTTATTCGTTTTTTGCTGCCTTTATACAACTCGTTTTTAAAAAGTTTTTGTTCGTACTCTATTTATGATAATTATAATAGAAATATAACGTAATATTGCTTGAGGAAGTGGATAGAAATTTCTAATAGCAAAACTGCATGTTACAGTTTGAAACACTATCAAAAACCGCAACAACCTGTATCCTTTACTTATTTTTAAAGCTATCGATCGTATTCGCTTGTTGTATAATGTATATCAATATTATAAAGCACATAAGTTTGTTTGTTTGAACGCACTAATCTATGGCACTACCAGTCGGATTTAAAAAAATATAACTGTATTTCATAGAGCAATAATTGAGGAAGGCTTTAAGCTATTTAACATAACGCTAGCATCAAAAAGGAGCAAAGCTGTATTTGAAAAAAGGTACAAAAAATATCAAAAATGATACGAACGAAGTCACAGGCACAGCTAGATTATAATATATAGCATAATTATTTTATTATATCTGTTATTAATTATTTTAAATGTAACGTCGAGCCACTTTAAAGGTTCTTAGCTAAAATAGAACCTATTAGGTGGCGCTGTTGACAACTTACAGTTTTTTTATCCAACTTTCCATCAAATTAGTTTTGATTTTACACCAAAAACATAGCTCTTGGCTTACCAGCTCGTTTACTAAATGTATAGGATAAGAGACATTGTGTGTCCACCAGGTCCGCTTGCTTGTTGTTTTATATATAAAAATTTCGTGTCACGCTGTTTGTCCGCGATGAGCTCCTAAACTACTGAACCGATTTAAGTTAAATATTACAAACTTTGTGCTGTTTGATCCAATCTAAGATATAGGATACTTTTTATCTTGATAAGTTATCATAACGCGGTAGATGACGCTGTAGTCGATGTGATTGACTACACGAAAAAGCAGAACAAAGTCTGTCAGGTCAGCTAATATATATAATATAAAATCCTAATGGAAGTATATATAGCATATAAAATAGGGCTTTATCCTATCACCTCTCGCTTAAAAGTAACCATATTATTTATTATACGACGTCATAAAAGTTAAAGGAAGAATAAAATTCTTTTTCATTTTCCTTTATAAATGTACACAAGAAACTCCTCGTTTTAATTAATAAAGAAAACATTCGTGAGCATGTAAAATCAGTTTCTTTTTAATTTATATATTTTTTTAACATAAAAATGTTATATTCTCTTCATTTTCCTTTATGCGCCATATGAAATGGTCATAAAATATGTAGACACTGACAAGAAGTAAAAAATGTTTTTTCATATAAATTGGACCGTTTCGCAACGTCTTTGACGGAAGCGTTTTATGTCAAACGGGGAAAAGCGAATTACCAAATTGTCAGTGAAGTGAAATTAGATACGATTCCCGTTTATTATTATAATATTGTTATTTTTTTTGTTTTAGATTACTTTTAATACGTCAAGTGTCATCGCTATGGTTTCTCGAGAAATGTTTTCGTTGGTATAATTTCCTTGTATATTTACGATCCTGAAACGTTTCTGAAGATATTAGTTAATCCATTTTGAAACTTGCTATGAAATACCAAATGTATATAGAAAAATCATTAGTATTAAATTATTCATTTATTTTACGTCAATAGTGAAGGACATAAGTTTTAGAAGGTGTTAAATTTTAATTATTTTGTATTTATATTTTGTATTTGTATTCTGATAAATTGTTGTGTATAACTATATAGTAATATCAACATAACACATGCGTAGAGCAAGACAGAATATACCTCTGTAATAATAAAATAATTACAATACTACAATAACGGACAGACAGACAAAAGACGTTTGCCATTTACCTATAAGGAAAAGAGCACAACAACGCATATTATTCACATTTATAATTATTTAATTAAAGACTAAAAACTTACTAGAGGTGCTTACATCGTTGAGGTTAATAATAAACTCTATTTTTGTATTTATAGTATTTATTTTAGATTTGTGTTGAGATAATTAAGCTTAGGAAAGGGAATCATTTATTCGGTATACTTAGTATTTCTGTAATTATTTGTCAAATATTTTATTAAACATATTGTATTATCTATACAAGTAAACATTGTACAAGCGTCAGTAGTTATGAACTAAGTTACATTGCATACATTGCGTGTTATGCACCGTTATAACACCACTGACCCCAACCCCACAACTTATGCTGTAATTTTACGATGAAATTACATGAATCGGGGTATCATATATTCGATAAGTATATCCGTTTGATCGCTGATAGGTTACTAAAAAGGAACGAGCTTTTCCGTTTATTTTTATGAAGATATTGCTTCCAGGTGTAGGTTGCGTGAGGGAAGTTACATCCTATAATGTCTATATGGAGCTTTATGGATAATCAATAAACGTATATAACTAAATTTTATAACATAATTTAATTTGTATATTTTTTTTAATTAAAAGGCACCAATAATACTTTTTTTAAGTAGGTTATGGCATTTGCTCATTAGGCAATTTCGGCAATGTCAATAGAGAATAGCCATACAAGCAACGAACACGAAGAAATACAAATATACGAATACAAATAATTGTCCCGTGTGGGGATCAAACCTATAACACGCATCAGTGAGGCGATAGGCTAAAACGCTAGACTCGCTATACTCAACCTTCGGTCCATCGGGCTGTTGTGATTAGTTCATCTGGTGCTACTTTTTTTTTGAATTTGTAACAATCGCGAAAACCAAAAGAAATCGTTACCCATAATATTATTGTTTGTGGTCCGCTATACCTTAACTAAAACAAATTTGCGGCCCCCTATAAAAAAAAGCTTGAGTATGTCTGCGCTAGACCAACCGTTTATTCATTCTCTTCAAAGGATAATAAACTTTGTTTATTACGGTTATTTTTCTGCACTTTTTGTAAAGTTCATTTTCTTAAATTTATCCTACCCAAGTAGGGTTGGCAGAATATGTTTTCCTTTTCCACGTTCATCTACCAGTTATCGGCTCAGTAACCACACCTTTCATATACCCACCTTTGTCAGTTTTCTTTTCCTCAATTATTTTTAGGTAATATTATTCTGGTTGAATGGATTATATGCCTTTTTCAACTTATGTTGATATGTTGTCGATATAACATGTTTAACATTTAATTGTCTTCCATTAGCTGCCGTCAGAATGATAACGCATAAGCCTATGTATAATACATATAAATAATATGAATAATTTATATTAAATAAAAATATTCAAGTTCTTTGGTGTTTCGACATATATGTGGTCATTACAAGTTTTTTGTACCATACGGTGCAAACGTTAGATCTTCTAACCATTTTGCGGTATCGGTGTTAACTTTTCTTAGGTGATCCCAATTTGGCCTAGTTGTTAACGCGAGGGACCTATTCCAAAATCGGTCCTAAACAAACAACAGGCAACGGGATATATTTGCCGCGGGAGGCCGGTGAGTAATAAAATTTAAATTTTGCTTTCAAATTAAAATCGTGTTTCGTTATGAATAATTGCTAACATTATTATGTAATTTGTAATGAATGATCTTTATAACGCTGAAGGTTTTTTTTAAATCTGTACTTTTATTAGGGACTTTTGTCTTCAAGGATATGCGTGATCCATGAACTGTCAAGGCTGAATATAGTAGCCAAACGGTGGCTCACCGATTGAATGATAACCGCGCCCTCATGACGACATGGCACCCACTAAATTGTTGTTTTTTTTTTGTACTGTGCACCATTCTGACTGTACTGCTTCTGATGTTAAGTACAGTATAATCCAAACCCGCGACGACTGAATGAATCAACATTCACTGTCAGTCACCGCTGTCTTGCTGATCTGCTTAGGTACTTCTTCACGCCTCTTTTGAAGGACCCAATATTATAGGAAGGTGGAAACACGCTGACAGGATGACAGTTTCACAACCTCACGGACCGACAGATATAAGAGTCGGCAAACTTTTTCGTTTTCGATGTTATAGGTGTCACCGTGAAATTGTGATCCCGAAGTCCCGCCCGCGTTGTTTTTAGTGGAATGGAGAAGAAGGGATTCGTTCAAAAGAGCTCTTTAGTAGATTCGCCATGATACAGACGGTAGAACACGCTTATGTCCCTGCACAATTACAGTGGTTCTAAGGTTTTGGTGATATCTGCATCATTTATATTTTTCCTTTAACCCCTGTATCTTTGCCCTACAATTTATGATTGCGTACTATTGTTAGAATGTATTGTTTAGTCAAGGTAGTTATAAAAGTTGTGTAAAGAAACAACCGATAACAAGTTCCATAGAAAGTTTTTACGGTGGTGTTATGCAGATTTACACGTATGTTTTTTAACGCCTCACCAGAAAGAATCGATATCGTAGAAGTGAAGGAATACGCTGAAGTAAAACGATTTCACATCTGTATGCAATACATGAATTTGTAAAATTTTGTTTGCTACATGGCCAAATCTTACATTTACTGAAAGAAAATTGACCAACCTAAAATTTACAAAATTAATCGGAAGTCATTTTTTTCAAGTCATGTGTGAATCAAGTATGTTGTTACAAACAGTATTAGCTGTTTTGTTTTGGGCTTATTTATAAACGTTAACACAAATTCAATAACTTTTTGAGTATTATAAAAAGACCCGAGCCGAGTAGTAAATGGCTGAAAATAATAAAATATTTCGTAATGATTTCTTAGGTTTACGCGAATATTATTCATTGAAATAAAACTAATTTAAACGGATTTTATCGCGGTTATTTATTAAATTTTGATCCCGACGTTTCGAAAGCTTTTCAGCCTTCGTGGTCACGGGGCGGACTGAGGTGTAGGTTGTCCAGAAAAGTTTATGTAAAATTAAATTGAAGGTAGACACAGTAACATAAACTTTTCTGCACAACCTACACCTCAGTCCGCCCCGTGACCACGAAGGCTGAAAAGCTTTCGAAACGTCGGGATCAAAATTTAATAAATAACGGCGATAAAATCCGTTTAAATTAGTTTTATTTCAAAAATATTTCGTAGCAGTAACAGTAATTTTGAAAAAAAAAAAAACATTTTGAATCTTTTACAAGAAGCATTAAAATATCAAATCGAAAGATTTCAGTTCTGTTTGATTTAATAAACTTGTAAGTTAAAATATTGGAAATTTAAATAGAAAATTTTATTGAAATTAAGTTCTAATGTAATGTAATTTTATTTATATCTGTGATAATTAATATCGCCGTGAAGGTTAAAATAACTGATGTCCGACGGTTTCGTGTTTGTTTTAATAGAGCGGTTAATGGATCAATATTTGAGATTCTAACAGAATATTCAATTTATTAATTAAGCATAGTTTTACACGGCAGTGACATATTTTTTTAATAACCGGTTTTCTATTAATCATGCGTTAATTAATAAGCCTATAGCAGGCTCTTTTAATGAGGTGACAACATCCAAGTATGTCCGGCTGACCCTGAACCGTGAGGCTCTATCTAACTTCACTGACTAGCCCATCTATTAACCACGACATGAAAAAGATGAAGAAAAAAACACAGTCCCATCCAAAAGCAATGACTTCCACCGTTAGATTTTAAGTTCATCGGGTTTCATTATTTTGCGACCTGTAAGTCTTTCAGCAGCTCTATATACAATGGTTAATCTATTAATGTGATGGGCTATGAGCGCGTGAATGGTGGTTGCGAACCAAATGAGCACAGATCATAACACATGTGTACCTTGCTTATCATGATTCTCCATAATATACACTAAAGTATCCAACGAAGTTATAAATAGCTGCTTTTCTTAACCCATAGTAAGTATTTTGCTATTTTTTTAGATTTATATGCTTTGTTGTAAAAATCGTAACGGATAATTCTTTAAATTAGGACAATTCGAAGTGTATCACATGAGGACAGCAAAATGTAGACGATATTCTCGCATTTCGTTAACTTTACCTATTTCAATTTGGATCTCTATCGAATGACGCTGAAGAAAGACATCGTGACGAAACCTGAACGCTTGAAAATGTTGTAGTGCCATTGTATATAAAAATATAGATATAGGTTTTAAGGTGTTTGAAATCGAAAATATGTCGGCGTTAATGCATAGGCCATTTCTCGAGAAGATTCCTTCACCCAGTACTGGAAGGCTTACTGACTAGTATTTTTATTATCGAAATTAGGTCCTGATAATATTTAATTTCTATTTACAAGATAATGTATTTTATATAAATTATATACATATATTTGTTATGTCAAAGTATGCGGTTATTTTATCCTGTATAGAAGCAATCATGGCTTAGTTGGTAGCGTGTACAGACGCCACGTCAATGGACGTGAGTTCCAATCCATACAATGTTCCTGCGCTTTCGATGAAGGAAAAAATTGTAATGAAACCATAACATGATAGTACCTATAGATGTATTCCGGAACTTTTTTAAAGGTTTAGCGTTATGATCACAATCTCACCTGATGCTAAGCGACGATGTGGCCCAAGATGCTGAATATGCTAAGCCTAATGAAGGAACTGGTTCTCAAGTCCAAGAAGTTGCACTTGAAACTTGACAAGCTAATAGTTGAAACTTGACATGTGTTAGGCAAACCAAAAATGCTGTTCTTCCTTTTGACCTTATAACACTCAGCTAAGAAATAAATCGTTTATATCATGTTTTGATGCACTCTACTAAACGTCCACAAATTACTCTATGTAAAATTGATTTAAAATGAATTTTTCACTTTCAGTAATTCTATTTAAAATTTTACCCTAAAACAGTTAGCGTCTACTTCATAAATTATCGACTCTGCTTCCGGGTCGATCGTTCTAACGACATTGTCATTTCTCATTTAAAAAAAGGAATCCAAAGTGAAGACTTGCAAGAGAAATTACTCAATTCGCTAAGATCTTTTTCAGTTCATTAATCCCCCAGATTGCGTTGCCATCCCAAATTCGAGACCTTTTGATAAATAATGGCCGTATTTGGCGTCTTATAGTTGGAGATTCCAGTTGACCTTACACTAGTCATATATTTTTTGTAGCTATTTCATGTTTAAAGAAGCTTTGTTCTTGTAAATGCTTTTTGTAATCATTTGCTTCTGAAAGACTGATGTTAGGCTGTTGACCAAGGTTAATTACTACGAGAATAAAACGATTTTTATGTAATTTTTTCATTGCCTTATACATATATATATTCATGTATCTAGAACTAATAAAGGTTTAATATGGTTTTCCAAGACCAAATAATTCGAAAAGGCGTATCATGGTGTTTAATCAGTGTACAGTTAGAGGGTTGTTACTCCAGTAGGAACTAGTTAATTGTCTTAGAACACTTATTATTACACTCTTTCGCTTAAACAAACATGTCTACAAAATCAGTATCCGGGACACTAGTAGATTCTGCACCAAAGCACCTCTTATGTCACTATGACCCATTAAAACTTAAAAGTAACTGGGTTCTAGATTTGCAGGTTTTCTTTACTAAAACGTCTTACACAAATAATACTACAGATGTAGGATTAGATCTGTCTGTTCTACAAAACACCGCTTAAGAGAAATTATACTGTACAAGTCCATTGTAGGCAGAACAAATATAATCGGCGAATCAACATAATACAGTATCTTAGTGTAAAAAGAGGGGCGTTCTCTACCTGTGGCTTTATAATTTTTACTTGAAAAATTTTGATATTGTTATAGAGAAGACATTCATACGTAACATGGGTATGCCATAACCGAGTAGGTAAAAAAATAATCAGCCGGCACTCAATTTATCCATTAACGCAGTGATAATACAGTAATAATTTAAAACAGCGGTTTAATTTCACGTGCGACCGCCCGCTTAATTTGAGTCGAGCAGGGCCCTTGAAATATGTTTCTGTTACGTTTAAATTAAACCGGGAGGAATCATTTTACGTTGAGCCTAACGGAATATTGGTGTGGTCATTGTTAGATAGGTTACCTTCTATTTGACTAATTTAAAAATATTCTTAACGCTATCTGTTTTAAAGCGATTGAAATTATTTTTACTTGTTTGACTCAGAAACGGCTAAAAGTAAGATACACATTTTTTTATTGAATAGGGGCCAAACGAGCAAACGGATCACCTGATGGTAAGTGATCACCGCCGCCCGTGGACACCCACATTACCAGAATCGCAGGTGCGTTGACGGTTGTAGTGCTATTTGACTCATATCCAATATTTTGGTGCTGGTAAATCCAATATTCTTAGTAGTTTATTTAAATTATGCCTAGGACTTGAGCATGGTAATACGTTTAGCCAAGAATTATCTCTTATCTTGAATATATACTTGACGATATATTTGAAATGATTCGTGGTAGATAGACGACCTTTTATATAGTATATACAGTATAGTATATTTAGTAAACTACGAAATCCGTTTTATTAACTGTCTTTTTATTAGTCGACAGGTCTGCAGACCTCTATGACAGTAAAGACTTGAATGAATTAACGATACCTTGGTGTTTATCGTTGCATTAGATTGTAATGCGCCTATTATATGAAGAATATTTTATTTTTTCTACATTTATTTCCTGTGTTTATGAATGTTTGTGGTAAGAAAGTTTTAACAAACGTATCGGTTTGTATGCGGTGTATCACACGTGAGGCAAGGACGGGCCACTGTAAACCCTGGTGCTAGGGTTGGTGCGTTTTATTATCTAATATTATTCACTGAAGAAATAATTTTTGTGGACTGTTTTGCACATTTTTTGGCATTTGCCTTGATACGTTTTATAATATTATTTATTATTAATTTTTTTTCTAATAGTAGCTTGGTAGAATATCTGCTATACCAGGGGTTCCCAAAGTGTGCACGCGGCGCCCAGAATGTGTAGAAGTGCGCCGTAAAGCGATTCTCTTTACCATTCTCCAAAACTCCAGCTTAAGTGTTCGCGAGTACAAAATAAACAATTTAATTTATATACTTACCTACGTGCTCGTAAATTGTTGAATTTATTTTCGTATAAATAAGCAGTTTGGATTCATAATGTGGATGTTTTAAATGTTGTGCCTATTTAACCATTGTACCTATCTATTTCTACCATCTAGGACGTTAAAGCGCCGCGACAAAATAGTAAACGGGTATGTGCGCCGCGAACTGATGAAAGATTGGGATTCCCTGGGCTATACCAATAACGGTAAGCACAGTAGAATTTCAAAGCAACCACGACCATTGAGGTATCAGCTACTCCTTGGGACTCGTTGCTGTTGTTGGACGATCTTGAAAGTATACATGTGATTTGTTCTAAGCCGCATGACAGCCCTATCTGCAGGACAGGTGTGTTCCGAGTTCGAGCCAAATCGTTAAGCTCGAACTGTTCGAAATAATAAGTAGTTCCACCGTTTGAGTTGCGGGAAATGTCGCCGGCAATTCTATTGAAAGCCTGAATGAAGATAAATGGTAGAGTCGGCTCCATAACGAGCCAAAGTCGACTGTTTTCAATTTGCTCGCTCTCTCTTCAAGTTCGATTTACTCTAAATTCTATGAAGTACATATTATTTTTATGTTCCTAACGATATCGCGCGTGTTTGCATAACTCTTTTATTATTTATAAATTATATTTACCTTCGAGTATATTGTGGTATTATTTATAAAACTGTCATGATTTGACTGCTATTTTAATTCACACATTTATTTTTCTGACCTTATATAATGTAATATTCGTGGTATTTTACGTGATCGGCTTCGGTAATTGTGATCAAGTATAGTAAATTATAAATATAAGCTGCAAACAACAAACCTCGTAGATAGATCTATCAAGAATGTCGTCTTCTTCTTAGAGCATTATTCGAAATTTTACTCTACTATTAAATTATATCGAGGTGATATTGACAAAATTGTATGTAAACACATGTTGCTCTTAAATCAGAAAAATGAGCGTAAACCAACATATTCATGATACAATTGAAATTAAAAAAAAATGGAGAACCAGAGAGATTTAGATTCAGAGACAAGGGGAGCATTCCAAAAATAAAATTTATTTTTCTTTTCTGCCTGGTAACAATACTACGTACTGGTCGTATTTCAATAAATATTTTACTATTTGATAGGGCGAATCATTGAGGACGGCTTTAGAATATTTAACATAACGTTTCCAACAATAGGAACAAAGTTGTGTTGAATTTTTATTACAAAAACGGTCAAAAATAATATGATAGTTTCAGGCAAACGAAGTGGCACACATCTAGTGTATTAATATAAGAATGCAAGGATGTTTTCAAAGGTTGATAGAGTATATTTTCTAAGAATTATAAATTCAAACTCGATTATTTTCGGCTTTAAATGTTATTATGAGTAAAATGGTTCAATTGTTTTGGATACACCTTTTTTTATCTTGTGGGTGTGGTATTGTTGAAGGACTACACTTAAACGTTTTTAAAGAGATTAATTGAAATTAGTGTACTTGAAGTTTGAAATAGGTGACCACTCGGTGAATTTCGCTCGTGATCCTCAATTTTGTAGGATTTAATGTTATTGCGTTGTTTTTGCCTAATAGAGTGTCTGTACAGTTATTAAATGTTCCTGTGTTTTGCTAATTAATAAATACCATTTCAAAATTATTTGGCGGCAATTAATATGTGATTATCGACCATACAGCCAAACACATATTATTATGTTTTTACATTAGGTGTATGAATTTATACAATGAATATTTTATTATATTTTATTAAATATACTTCATTTTACGTTCGTCTTCGCTCGTGTTAATATTGATTTTATCAAGCAAATCGGAAGCGCAGTAAAAAGTTTCATACAAAGTTCATCTTTTTACCCCACTTCCATTACGGTTTTTGCGAGAAAAAGTAGCCTATTACCGTTTTCAGGTACCCATCTATCTCTATACCAAAATTCATCATTATCAATTTAGCAGCTTAGGCATGAAAGCGTAAAAACTGATGCGGATGTGTACATACACTCCCCACGTAAATAAAGGTGTCTGCTTAATATATATACATAGCTGAGCTTACTCCTTCATTCGCGTGAAACTAAAAAATAGTTATAATTTTGTTCCTTTTTGCAACTTTTTTCTATACAGCTTTGCTCTTATTGGTGGTAGCGTGATGATAAGTAGTTTAAAGTCTTCGTCAATCATTGTAATATTCAATACAAAAAGGATTCCTGAAACCCAATGATACAATATGGAAAAAAGTGGTACATAGTTTACTCTTTACATATTAATATATTAATCAATATGTTTATTTTAGGTTTACACTAGTAAAACCGTTGTTAACATCTCTCATATCTAGTTAAACGTTTAATTTATATGTATATGCCAACATAACTATGTAGTTGTGAGAGCCAGTAGGATTCTGTGGCAATTACAGTAATGCATCGGACAATACAGTACCATTAGCTGTGATGCGTGTTTGATTTGGAAAGGCCACTATGGCATTCGGCTTTGTCCTTTGTGTAATGGATTTAGATGATCAGTTATTCCTAAGCTTTTTTATGTGATGATATTAATTACTATAACTTTATTTAAAGAGATTTTAATCAGAATCTAAACTAATTATGACTTAGCGATGTAAGAATCAAGGGCTATTTTGGAAAACCTTCAACAGGTGTGATATTTCAGTGATGGAAACAATGTAATACTATTTTAGTGATAGGGCATTAGTTCTCTTTAGAGTTGATAGATATTTTCCTTCTATCTATACATATATAGATCTAAGTATAAAATGCTGCGAAATCGAATTCGATTAAAATATATATTTATATTAGCAATATTGCATTTTTTTACGTTTCGTGATAAACGTTAATTATAATGGACGCTATCTTTATTTGCTTTGGCTTTGGTCTATGTTTATTTGGCTTTATCTTGAAAGAGCTTTGACTAATTTTTGTGTATGTAGCGAACACTCGCACACCAGAGTTTTATATATAAAAATAATGCCAAATAACAAAATTTATGAATTAAAGTAAATACCAATACATCAGAAATTATGATGATGAGAGAGAGATAATGATCCTTTCGAAATTAGACTTAATATTTTTTTTAAATATATATAATCATACTAGTTGACCCGGCAGACCTTTTTCTGCCTTTTCGAGTAGTCAATCACATCGACTACAGCGATATCTATCGCTTTATGGTCGATTATTTAGATAAAAAGTATCCTATCTCTTAAGTTGGATCAAATTGCACACTGTGTGCAAAATTAGATCAAAATTGGTTCAGTAGTTTAGGAGTTCATCGCGGACAAACAACGTAACACGATATTTTTAAATATAAAGATGTTAATTTTGCAGTAATAACGGGGAGAGCTTAATATACAATGAAATACATGTAAACTTGTATTCATTTGTACGTGACGCCTTTAAAAATGACTGAAAATAGTATAAACTATGTATAAATATTATACCCATTTTTTATCGTGATTTATTTAAAATATTGTGCCGTACAAATGTTATGTTTTATTTACGTAATCCCGGGATTCTAGTCGTGGTAGTTAGCGCCAAATACAGAGCCGACCGCATTTTATACCGAGAAAACTTAGTCTCGCGGGAAATCTTGGCCTTTATTATACGAGTACTATAATTAATTCAATTAAAGCAAACCCGAGTACCAGATTTTCAGGAATAATTATTTCCAATGCACTAGAAACGACCGACTATTTGTTTTCGTTATTTATTCTTGTTCAACATTTGATTTAAAAGAAAGTTTTTTTCTTTCATGTTTTTAGCCCAGCTGGTTAAGGTTCTTCCATTTTACAGAAGGTCTCAGGCGATTAACTTTGTCTTGTTGATTGTAAGGTTTCAAAGCGACTTTTAAATAAAGGGTTCAAGAGTCAATAAGCTGCAGTGATCGCTTACTATGTAGTGGGCTGTAGGTATAAATATTAGATCTAGATCAAAATCAGTAACGAGGGGCCGTGTCACTTCAGCATATGCTGAACTGGACACCGTTTTATAATATTTGAGCTCAGTTTATTATGATTATGTATGTAGAAGATACGAGGACATGTTTCCTATATGTGTAACTGTAGATTTTGCAGTTTCTTGTTTATTTTCATCATTAATTTCAATTCAAAAAATTTATATATCCGAATTGCCAGACAGTAAGTTCAAGCATCATGTCAAACGGGGTTTGATGTCAAAAGGAGTCAATAGGGTGGATCAATATGTGAGCGATAATGATGTCTGGGATTGTCCCGCTCTGTACAATCACTAATAACTATTGTAAAAGCACACATTAAAACATTATTTTTAAAATGTACCTAAAATAAGAGATATAAACTGTTATTTGACGTTTCTTCTCGGCGACTTGATTATTTTCGCTGGTAATTTTGACGTTCATAAGCGCCGTCTCAGTACCTAAGTTGAATAAAGATTTTTGATTTTATTTGATTTGATTAAACTTCTTATTAATAAGTTTTTTTTATTATTAATTAAAGAAGATCGTTTTTTCTCTTTCTTAAATTAAATGTTTCAAATCATGTATGTCATTACGCCAGTTTTATGTCTGTAACTTCGGCGGCTGCCTTCGAGTGAAACCGATCAACCGCCTATACTCTTGCGTCACAAATAACAGAATCGAGGCTTTGTCCTCACTCCTTTGCCGGTTACGGTTGATCGCACGTGACTGGTGTACAAACGGTCCGTATTTATTTCCTGTTTGTTCATATTTTGATTAACGAATATTTGTAAATATTTTTAGTACAGATTTGGTTACAGTTTGACCGAAATCAGATTTGAACTTTCGATAACGTTTGCACACCTCATACTGCATAGCGGGTGATATTGTGCTCTACTCTCGACACGATAAGATTATGCAACTTTTTGGTCTTAAACTGACTCTACCACAACCAATTGGCCTTTATACGATAATATTAGTTGATTTATTTCAAGAAAACACTTCAAATAATTTATCTCATATATTGTAAAAAAAAAACAATTTTATATTCAGCATCGATGCAAATTCGTTTGCATGCAATAACTGAACGGATTACTATTAAGCGAGGCGTGCGCCAAGAGGACGCTATATCTCCCATGCTTTTTACATCAGTTATGGAGGATGTTTTAAATGGTGTGTGATTGGAAGAAAGGAAGTTTTAAAATCAATGGTGTTTACTTGTCACACCTCCGTTTTGCAGGCGATATAGTTCTGATTAGTAATAAAATGCTTGATCTCTAAAGCATGATACAAAAGCTTCACCGTGCTTCTGTTATGGTTGGCTTTAGGATGAATATGTCGAAAACAAAGGTTATAACCAACATTTCGGATGATTAGCAATCCAGTGTGATAGTCAGAAATGAGACACTGCAAATAGTCAACAATTATATATATCTTGGGCAGTGTTTGTCCTTTGATAAAGAGCATCGATACAATGAGATTAATAGACGCATTGAATTAGGATGATCTGCTTTTAGCAAACTTGATGACTTTTTCCTGTATCGAAGAACGCCGCATTTGCTCAAGACCCGTCATTTAACCAGTGTGTCGTGCCCACTATGAAGTATGATGCTGAAATATGTCCACGTCACAAAAAAAACATGAGGGTTGTACAGGTAGCCATGGATCGTGTCATGTTAAGCATCATCTTGAGTGATAGAATAAAAATACGGATATCCGAAAAAATCACTAGGATATCGGTGTTCGTATTACTCAACTCAAATGGCGTTGGGCAGGCCACTTAGGCAGATGTAGTGATAGCAGGTGGAGTAGATCCCTGACCGAATGGTGATCCAGAGAGGACAGCAAAGCGTAGGTAGACTGATGGCAAAATGAGTCCACGATATTACTAATCTTGGGTAAGCCTGGCACAGAACAGGAAATAATAGCGTAAAAGGGAGGAGGCTTATGCATTGTAGTGGATGGAAAAGAGCTATCCATGATAATGATGATGAATTTTATATTGCTATCTTGAAAAAAAAAACGTTTAATTTTTTTACGTAGACATCCGGTTTTTTTATACGAGTAGGTCACGATAACTCTCAAAGAAATGGTCGTATCAAGACTGGGTTTCTTTTATTATCTTTAGAATAACATCAACCAGTTACCTATTTCGTATCAATAGCCTAATATCCGTAGTTCAACAATAAAAGCATTAAATCATGCTTGCTTAAAAATATAAATAATAATAATAATAATTTTATATCTTCAAGATATACATCCTTTGTGTATTACTTAAAATTAGATAAAACTAAAAATTAAAATAAAGTTAAGGATAAATCACTATACTTGTAACGTTGACATCTATACTAGTTAAAACTGTTTTATAGACGATAACGCTCTCAGTTTTATAAAATAATTAATATAATAATAGATATTTAATGAAATAAGTCAATGGTACGGGGCTTGTTTTTGTGTTGTAAAGAAACGACAGATGAAAAACAAAACTGTCCCTGCATGCTTAGAATCGATTACAAATGTATTGGATTCAAGTAAAAGCAGTCGACTCACGAACTAAGTTACTAGGCAATAACATTAAAAAATACACGCTACAGAAACGCTACCGGAAGTCTGTATCGCATTGTTACCACCAATTAAGGGGAGCGGAACACTTGTAGGGCGCCATAACCGCCACGCGGGAGGATTCGTCGGGGTCTACTAACAGAAGTTAGAATATTTCATGGTAATGTAACAGTATTTGATACTTGTATTTTTTCATTACCATCAATGCCTTTTTATAATAATAACGAATGTTTAATGCAAAAGACAGTAGCGCATTTTACGTTATACAATAAAGTATTTAAATGTGGTAAATGAGAATGGTATTTGTGGAGATTAGATTATAGAAATTTTCATTGTAGTAGGGGGGAGAAGTAACAACCAAACTCAGAACAATCATATATGGACCATACAAATTCGTCCTGTACGAGACTCGATCCCTCAACCCACTTCGATGCGGCGGTTACAGCGAGGCGACTACTTGAACAGCAAGACTAACAGTGCAGTTTTTTACTGATTAAAATTATATTACTTATAATATTTGATGTATATAAATAAAATATTGAAATTATTTTAAGATTTATTCATTACAAATATATCTCAAAGTGAATTTTACTATGTTACAAAGCGCAAAGCCAGTGGGGGTCTATCTGTTAGTTAAGCACAGAGTTTCTTTGACAGACGGAATACGTAATGAGAGGATACATCAAAGAGAATTTGTTTCCTTCGATTTTATTAGAAACTATTTACTGTCGCCGCTTTTGCCAGCGAGTAATTACTAACTATAGCTGTTTTTAATTTAAAATGTATGTCAGTTTATAATTAACATATATTATTAATATTATAAAGCGGAAAAGTATGTTTATTTGAACTCGCTGATCTTAGCAACTACCAGTAGGTACACAAAATTTCTTCTTGTAATTAATAGAGCAGTTATGGAGGAATGCTTTAGGGTATTTAACACCACGTAACCATCAATAGGAGCAAAGCGGTTTTAGGAAAAAGTTACAAAAACGGTCAAAAAATATTAAATAATTGTTGTTCCACGCAAACACAGCTAATGTATAAGGATACATTTATTTTACAGCCTCGGTATCTTTGAAAATAATGTTTTTAATTAATAACCATAAAATAAATTGGTTTGGTTTTTTTTTTGTAATTAATAGGTTTAGCGTATTGTACTCGGTCACATCTTTTGTTAAAATAAATATAACGACGTGGCCTAACATGGTAACGCGCGAATCTTTAAGGCAATATAACTCGCAGGTGCAAACGGCCAAACACAATCACAGGTGTTTGACGATAGGTTTCAAATTGAGGGTGGTAACATAGACAGGTGAGCATTACAAAATTAACAAGTTTCTCTACGTTTTTTTCGTCGAAATCTCTAGACCAGGAGTTCCCAAAGTTTGCGCCACGGCACCCTGGTGCGCCTTAGAGAATGAAGAAGGGCACCGTGAACCGATTTTCGTTACCATTCTCCGAAAACTCAACTTTAGTGTTCACGGGTATAAAATAAACAATTTAATTTCTATCTTGCTCGGAAACTGTTAATTTTAAGTTCATATAAATAAAGAGTTTGGATGAATAATGTGGATGTTTTTAATTTTGTGCCTATCAACATAACTAGTATCATTGTATCTATATATTTCAACCAGCTAGATAGATTAGGGCGCCGCAACAAAATAGTAAACATGTTTGTGTGCCGCAACTGAAAAAGAGTAGGAACCCCTAATCTAGACTGTTAGGATAATTAACAACAAAGTCATCATTACCTTTATAAACTTCATAGTTATTTATACTTTACAAATGTGAATCGGTTTTACAATGTTACAATCTAAACAACAACATTCACCCGTACAAAATCACCCGAGAATATATAAACAATAAACAGTACGGACGGTTGTGTGTGAAGGCTAATTGATTTCGGCTTGTCCTGTCCGCGAAGAATTTGCGATAACGGTCCGATACTGGTCCCTGTGTTGAATAATTAACGTTAAATTAGCAACAGTCCGCGCCCGGCGGGCTGTTTGACTGAGTAATGTCTTTTGGAAAAAAATCGATAAAACGCTAATGGTGTCTTCGTTTGCATAGGTTTACTTAGTGTCTCGTTTTATCCATTAAGTTTAGGGGACAGGGTTGTTTGAGTAGCTTTTAGCTTTTAATAAAATTTTATTGGAATTGACTGTAATAAAATTGTCTACACGCAAATTAAAATTGAAACCTGTACATTATATATTTTTAGAAAAGTATAGTTTTCGTATATCTTGATAACAATATAGAGGCCGAAAATCAGCCTATCACTTTGTATATATCATTTGTAATGTAGAACTTTTTACAGGCTTTTAGAAGTTGTTACAGAACATTTATTTAAGACCATATAGCACCGGAGGTCAGATTCTACTTTTTTCATAAAATCAATATTTACTATACACCGTGGTAATAGTGTTAGAATTTTTGACACACAGTTTAGTAAACACGATATTAAAATTAATTAAATGAATTAATAAGAGTCAAAGACCTAAAAACTTATGTTTTGTCAAAGATACCCGGCGTCTAAAGACGAAATTCTTTGACGATTGTATGTTAGAAGCGATGAGATATTATATGGTATTGAGACATGATCGTTATAGTCTTTATAAAAAAAAAAACTTAAATTCTCTCAATCGGTAATAAACATTGCTATGTTCACAGTTTCTCTCAGAAAACGCAGAATAATCAAACTTACCGATATAGCTAAAAACTGCTAGGTTTCAGTAGTAGATAAGTGGGCACGTAGTTTGTATAACGGATAACCGATAGAGCCAAAGTGTTCTCAAATCATAACCACGTACTTGAAGTTACAGCTTCCATAGATCTTTTTTTTGGGACGGGGGCAAACGAGCAAGCATGTCACCCGATGGTAAGTGATTACCGCCGCCCATGGACACCCACAATACCAGAGGAAACGCAGGGGCGTTGACGGCCTTTATAAGAGAGACTGGCTCTCAAGTACCACTGCCGGAACACACCTAATGGTATTTGGCGGCAGATTTTCAACTTGAGGGTGGTAGCTAGCCAGGGGGGGTATTAGAAAAAGCCCTACCACCATGCTATGGTTTTCTCACGATGTTTTCCCAGATAAGCCCAAGCTCATTATAGGTGGATTCTAACTTAAGTCCCTGGACGCGGAGTCTGTACACACAACCACTGAGCTATCATCGCTTAAATCATCGGTCACTGGAATAATGACCTGGTGAGAGTTGCTGGAACCCATTTTAATAGTGTCTAGGAGTGTACAATCTAGCAGTAGACATCTTTCAGTTGATAATATAATGATATAGTAACTGTGCCGGCGACTTTGTTTATGTGGAAGAAAAAAAATTTAATAATTTTTTCCCACTTTTGTAACTCTTTGCTCCTATTGGTGGTAGTGTGATGTCAAATAGCCTAAAGCCTTCCTTAATGATCGCTCTATTAAATACCAAATATTTTTTAAAATCCTACTGGTAGTGCGCGTTTAAACACACAAACACATTTTTCCGCTTTATCTTACTAATATAGAAGTAGGAGTGCCAAAATATATAATATGCTTATGTAAAAAGAATTAATCGGAAATTATTGTCGTAAATTCTAATTTTGTTTGCATTATTACTAAGCGAGATAAATTACCAAATGGAATAAATTTATCACAGAAATGAAACTAATCAAGAACGCGTAGCAAAACGAAATAAATCATTCATTCCGAATCGTCAATCCATTCCCGCTCACGGTTAGTTCGAACGAGAAAATCCCGACATTTGCCGTAATTAGGATGTAGTAACGAGTGGAACACTCGTTGGGCGCCGTAAGTGCCGAAACATGGGAAATTGTTAGTGAGGTGTATTTATTATTATTGCTTAGTAAACCGGAATTGTTAACAAACCGAATCTAGCTGCAACCTTTTTTTAAGTAATTGCTGTTTTTTGTGAATGACGTTTGTATATCTTATTTATTTATATTTTTATATAGTTCCCTATAATTCTAGAATTATTACTGACTACATACATTACATAATATGTTGATTAGGAACAAATTATTACTGAGGAGGATCTTTTCTAGGTGATATTTGGTTGAAAATTATCCAGAAAGTAGGACAGGAATACTTCTGGTATAGAAGTTCGTCAAATGAATTTAACAGAGTATAATACGTACATATAATTATACCAGGTAAGTTATACTATCTATCAAAGGTAATAAATAATAAATATATAAATAAAAATGTAATACTGTATGTGTGACCGACTTGGCAGTATTTTAATTTGGATAGTAATTTTCCGGGTTAGGATTTTAGAGAAAGGAAAATCGGAAATATTACCATAAATACTGAAAATTTTAGGAAAATGGTATGAGGACTGTTTATGGATAGTTAGCGACACTAATACGACCATAATAAAGGATTAGAACGATGGATACCCATAATTTCTTTTTATTTTATTCTCTACTGTCCCAGAAATAAATTCCGGAAGTTAGTCGATGTCGAAGTGTTGATGAGGTCATGTTACATATTAAAACTTCACCAAAATAATTGTAAGATATAACCACAGATGGCCCGGTCTACAGATGTTTTCGTTTCTTATCCAGTTTTTTGCACCGCTCATTCTCAAAGATGTTTACCTGCTACTGCACAAAATGTCTCCATTTTCATCGTTGTGCTACTTTAGCCTCCCACTGTGATGGTTCTATTATACATCTCCTCATGTGTCTTTTCAGGACGTCTATACATCTCTGGTACTGTCCGACATGTTTCCGATTACCATACTGCCTGTATATATCCAAGTACCGAGAGGTTTGTAGTCCGGTAAGATAGTGATGGTCCATGATATCTTGCTCTTATCTCGATGGTCGCTCTAGTTATTGAATTATACTGTACTGACATCAGATGCTGAGCTGTCTTATGTATAAAAAATTACATTAAAATTGGAAACAATTTTTTGTGTATCCCTTGTTATACTATATTATGTAGCACTTTACATAACTTTATGTTAACTGGTAGTAGGATGCATTTTGAATGTGTTTACATAGTGATATGCATATGTTGCTACATGTAGCACTTCATTCACAGCGTTACGTACAAAGAGCCTCGTTAGGCACATACCAGCGAACAAAGGCACGTTACACTCGCCGCGATCCTTACAGCATTTGCGAAGATGTTCGTATACGGAATTGCAAAATAATAAAGCCGTTTTGCCTTTTTAATGAGGTTTTAACGGTCCTCTGACCAAGTGCAAATGAGATTACCCGGGGAAAAAACCCCGACGTGCGAACAGGAACAATTGTTTTCTCTCGAAACAATGACAAATACAGAAAAACGGTCAGGACCCTAACGGTTTCTGTTCACGGATGTGTACATGCCTTGCGTAAACAAAATGCAGATAAGCCCGGTACGGACGAATAACCCTACCGCAATCAAGTAGGAAGCAAAACGAGGCCGTACTTGAAAGGAAACGAAGTAGACTCATCTCGAGAAGGGAGCTTTCGTTTAGGCCTGTGCGAAAAAGAGCCGTGCCATATAATTAAGTGTTATTTGTTTAGACAATGTAGTTTTAAAACCAATAATATTAACTGTACAGTAAAAATATAGTGTATGTGAGTCAGTTTTCACGCCTTAATTATTATTTTTTTAGTATTATTATAAAATATAGTTTTTTGTAGAGGTAATGTCACCATTAAAAATTGTTTTACGTTTCCATTAATTTACTAAATGCAAGTATTAGAGACAACACTAACTTATTGTTAGATAAGTATCTGTTACACGCTTTATGAGCCATAAAACGATTCGTATCGGATTGTTCAATCTATCTCTATCTCTAAAGCTAGTAATTTTGTTAGGAATAGTTACTCTAGTATGATGATAAATTTTACTGCAATGTAGGAAATGCTGTTTTTATTTTGTAAATTGATTGTTAAGTTTTAGGCGGCATTTTAGTCACTTATGTAGTTTTATTTATAACCCACCGTTTAAAAATGTTTTATAGTTTCTGAATAATATAATTAATTAATAGAATTATTATAATTGACCTTTTACCCATCAGGGAGTGATGCTTTAAGTATTGTCTCGAAGGCATTTTATTTTACTTGGTGACAGATTAACAGCACAGCGTCAATTTTAGTTTTTAATACCGAATCAATTTTCACATTTTCTTTTGTTTAATTGTAATTGAAACATGTTCATAATTAATATTACATCACACGTATTTGGACTTAAGTCTAGTTTCCTTCTTTTTATTATTGTTATTCTTTATCTGATAGTCGATTGTTGTATTTTCTGTAGTTTAAAATAAATAAACAATATATAATTTTAGGTAAAGTATGAATATATATTCATATATGTATATATGCCTCGTCATGCGTAGCAGGATGTGAAAACACGATTTCGTTGTTTTCACTATCCATCATAATTATTCATGGGCGCTACAAGGTTCCCCATGCGACGTAGTAAAACGAAGCACAACGTTCAGAATTTCTTTTAATTCGAACACTTGACAATAGTTCTTAATTCAGTGCAAGTGTACTTAATAAATAATCGTAGGTACCCACGCGGTCACAGACAAGTCCTCCAGTACACGTCTTGCAATGACCGAGTTTAAAGAACAACTTTGCCAATATTCCAAAGAAGACTTATCGACAAGGCTTTGTCCAGACGTCCCGGAAGTCTGTGGCGACATCTGCGTTTCCGCGATTAACAAACATTGAAGAGATCAAATGAACGTCTTATTACCCTCTCGAATGAAAACAGACTTTTAAAGACGGAAGTAGCTATACGGAAATGAAGTTCTTGTTATCGAAGACACAATCAAATGAACCTCTTATAGCATTTAAAACGATCAGAAAATAGATTGAGATAAAATAAGGAATATTTAGAGTCAATTCGCCAATTAATTTCGATCTTGTTATTCCATTTCCGACATATATATAATAATATACTGAATCAATATGATCCGAATAATCTGACTTCAAACGATATCTCTTACTATTCATAGTAATGTTTAGGATTTAACAGCTATTCAATTGGGCTTTGGTTTCAAGGTTTATGGGAATATTACAAATGAATTAATGATGTGTCTTGTGGTATGATGATTTACTTTATATGTTTTGTTCTTAGGTCATTAACAATACAATGATACTTAGATAATTAAACTGTTAAACGTGTATTTGTCACAACTGACATCGGCGAAATTGTTGAACTAATTAGAAGACATTAAAAATGGTTTTTGTTTTTAAATAATACTATGTTACATCTGTTTATTGTGTACTTAAATTATGGACGATCGAGGAGCTTTTAAAAAGAAACTGCTTAATATGTGTAAGCTTGGGAGAAGGGCTTTGGTAATAATTCTTTTGGCAGCCTCAGATGGTCTATATTCCTAGAAAGACACATTAATGTTCCAATGATTCCTGTCTTTGTCATGTAAACTGGGTTCTAGGGACGGCGATCTGAGATCGATTAATCGAATAATCGATTTTTAAGGTTGAAAATGCTCTAAATCGTTCCAGGTAATCGATATTTCACCCATCAAAATCGAGGTTCGATTCATATCTGTTTTCATAAAACATTATTTACAATTATTTAAATGTTTTATCCAAACACATATAAATGATAATTTTTCAAATATATAGAATAATAAAATTTATTATTTTGATATTCTTTTTGTTTTGTTATGTAAAGAAAATTTATTTTCTTCTTAAATATACTGTCAAGTTGTACGTTTCTTATACGCAACTTTTTTTAAATATTAGACCTTAATATGTATATTAAACATAAAAGCAGTTTTTTTATGGAATAGGAGGCAAACGAGCAAGCGGGTAACCTGATGGTAAGTGTTTATCGCCGCCAATGGATACCCGCAACAACAGAGCTATCGTAGGTAAGCTTTAAGGTATGCGTAAGCTCTGTTCTTGAGGGTTCCTAAATCGTATGGGTTTGGAAACACCGGAATTAATTCAGTTTAATGTATATATATAACACCTTGTCTACATTAATATTATAAAGCGATAAAGTTTATTTGTTTGAACGCGCTAACTCTAGAAACTACCAGCAGGATTTACAAAATTCTTTTTATATTTGATAGAGCAATCATTGAGGAAGACTATAAGCTATTTTAAATCACGCTTCCACTAATAGGATAAAGCTATATTGCACAGAAGTACAAAATCTATTGAAGAATTTTTAGTTCCACGCGAACGAAGTCGCGGACATTCTTAGTGTTACAGAAAAGATCTTTATTCTATACAAATTGAATTTATTATAATACATTATTAAATGTCATTTTCAAGAGAAAAGAAAAAAAATAATACAGCATTTTCTAATAAAAACGTACAAATAAATTTAAGTAATTGTCATTCGGCTAGATGAAGTCGTGTATCTACAATTATGGCTCTCAAAACGTTTAAGTTTATTCTAGAATTAGCTTTTACCTGCAGCTTTGCTCGCATTAGCATTAATTTTATCAAACAAATCGGATGACACAATTAAAAATTTCATACAAAGTTTATTCCTCATTTTACCCCACTTCCTATAAGTTTTTCGCGACAAAAAGTAGCCTGTCTCCGGGTTCCCATCTATCTCTACACCAAAATTCATCATACGATTATGATCGATACGAATCGATATTCAGCGGTATGGGCGTGAAAGCGTAACTAACAAACTTACTTTCGCTTTTATAATATTAGTTTAAGTTTGTAATCCTTACGGGTTTTTTCAACGTGGCGTGAGTAAAACATTATTGTGTAGAAGAATTCTCAGGGAAAAAAACTAAATACACGGGTTATTTACTAGGTTTGAGAAAATTTTACCATTTATTCGGGTGAGTTTAAACAGTTTATTAAAATTAAAAAACCATTATTAAAATTCTATGAATTTCTATCATTAATAACTATGCTTTGATATTTATATTATATATATATTATATTTTTTCTCAGCTCAATAAGTTTTCTATATATTCTCTATTATTATTGCTGTCCTCTTTCAGAACATGTAACCAGTATTCGATACCATGCTTGTCAACCATTGTCCACCGACGTATGAAAGAGTCTTTTGTCGTCCGCCAACCTTTTGAACTATGTTTACCTAAAGGGATCTTACGTTTTATATTTTACGCATAGCAATAACCTATTATCAGGGTTATTTTTGTACAAATAGATATATTCTATAAATTTATACTTAATTTTATAAAGCGGATAACTTTGTTTCTTTGAACGCTCTCATCTTAGGAACTACCTGTCGGATATCAAAAATTCTTTTTGCATTTGATAGAGCAATCATTAGGGAAGAATATAGGGTATTTAAGATCACGATACTACCAAAGCTATATTATTATTTTTTTATAAAAACGGGCAACGAACGAAGTCGCGGGTACAGCTAGTATATATGTAATTGAACTAAATGTGAACATCAAACATAATTATATTTTCAAAGATGTAATCAGAGTGTTCCTTAGCATTAATATACAGGCTGAAATTATTATATTTTGAACCGTGTTCATATTTTTCGTTCACATAGGCTACTTACCACTTAACATGTCTTCAGCCTATTCATATAACGACCATTGCCGTTGTGACCGCGCTGAAAACGTCACTAATGACGTCATAATTATCGCTTACGCTACGCTCACAACGATTCCATCTGCAAAGGTGTTTCATTTCATTTGTTTTAATGATTGTGTTAATAGTTTACTAAGCGACTGTCTAGATTATCGTCTAATAGAGGACATATGAGGGGTGTAAAAGCAAATCTGTTGCAGTCCAGAAACAGTAATAGTTGGTATACTTATCCCATTATCAATACCTAAATATAAGACCACTGTTTTTAGGGGATCTTTTAAATATGCCGCCACTCGATGCTGGAACAATATTCTAACGCCGTTGCGAAATAAAACTTGTAAATTTAGTTTTAGATATTATTTGAAACACCATTTATTACAGTTGCAAAAAAAGAATAAATTGAAAAAAGCTCTTACACTGCCATTAAATTCGTTTACACTCCAGTATACTTACACTATCAACACAACAATAAATTGAAAAAAAGTTTATAGAGAGTTGTATCTCACTTCCATCTAATGGCATTTACAGTTCATGCCAATCCACTGCCACAATCACTGACTTATTTATTCCCTAACTACTTCTATTCACACGCTGATTTATAGACATTACACTATCCATTCATACACTCTGCCGTAAATACACTATATTATTTAAATTTTTATTATATTATGTATACTGTTTATATTTTATGTTTATACAACATTAATTCGCCGATTCGACGTCTGTGCGGGTACAGGCCTCATACTAAAAACCAGCGCTGGAGTATATACCGTTATACCGCAAGCAGCTGAGTATGGGGCTGTTATTAGATATAATTAGCATTTAATGTGCGTTGTTTTGTATTATCTTGTATATTATATGATAATCTCTTTCTTTCTTTGTTACTTATTAAAAATACAAATTTTGGACTGAAGCTGATCTGCTTTTACACCCCATATATCCAGTCCACAGAGCTGTGAATTATTTAAATATTTTTTAGTATTAAAGTTTATTACTTACCACAGTTTTATATCTTTAGTTAAGCTGTAAACTACCGAACAGAGAAAGTTACACCAAAAATATTGCGTCAAGAATATCGTATACCACAAAATATTACTTTTAGTAACCAACCCCGGGCAACTCTTACGTTCTAAGGGATAAATAGTATCCCATCTTGAAAGCATAATATTAAACACATATTTATTTGTAAAAAAATATATCATTAAGCTAGAAAGCAACATAAATAATTAAATAGTACCTCGATGGTGTCGTGAATAAACCACATTTAAGTACATAGAAACGACTAAAATAATTCACTTGGTCGTCCTGTTCCCCGAGTCGCATGGGGCGAATAAAAAATAGTCCAATATCCAAGTAGCTCCGGTTGGTAGAAGCAAAAACAGGATGGACGGACAAATTTGCGTTTAGCGACTTATTAATCCCTAAAGGGTCCGTAATTATCCCAATTTCAACTAAACAAACTACTACAGGATTTCTTGTCTATTATTTGGTTATTGATAATTGAGATCACAAGTTAATTGAATACACCACGCGTCTTCGGTGTCTGCTGACCTCAGTAGAGCGTTAGATGGAATTGATCTAAGAATCAATATGTACGAAAGAGATACTTTATAGAACATCCATGTGTCAATATTAATTCAACATACTGTTTATGGACCGCATGTGACATATCTACAACATTTAATTTATAGTATGAATATGGAATGAATATCTTTCGGTCAATAAAATCAGGACGTCCTGCCTAACTTTTAACTATCTACTTAAGGGCACGTCATTTCGCACTTAACCACTTTTTTCACGACAACTCTAAAATTCATTAGGCAAGTGACAGGCAAAAAAAATTACGTAATTATTCATCGTGGACGTCGCTAAATCGTCAACGGCGCCGGTTTTTTAATGGGGATGAAAATAAAAAAAAGTTTTAAACATAATAAGAGGGGCGTGTCACAGTCCATAAGTTATTCATGAGCGTCTAAAAAACTTTGGGTAAAGTTCCCCCTTAAGATTTTGATTACAGCCTCTGGTGCATGTAGCGAAACGGGAGCAAATTTTTTTAATAATATCATAAAAATGTACGCGTTTCTTAGATACTTTATTTTTATTTATGGAGTTGGTAATAGAATAACCGATGAAGGCAAGTTTCTTGTTAACGAGTAACAACCTCGGATTATTTTCTTTCTAGTACAGAGTCATTTAATATGGTAACATACTTTCACAAGTGTATACTCGACAATGTGTATTTTTAAATATATATTAATATTATAGCGCGCAAAAGTTTGTTTATTTAAACGCCCTAATACTAAGAACTAAAAGTCGGATTTCAAAAAATATTTTTGTATTTGATAGAAGAATCATTAAAAATGTTTAAGCTATTAATATAACGCTGCAACCAATAGGAGCAAAGCTGTATTGAAAAAAGTTATAAAAACGGGAAAAATTATTAACAAATTTTTAGTTCCACGCGAACGAATTCGCAGACACAGCTAGTCGTCATATATAATACCTCTTAAGCGATTTCATTGAAATTTCGTCAATGCTTATTATTTGGTTCAGATTTAATAGATAAGAGAGTTTTAATTTCGATAACTGCATCCTATACTTGAACGTGATAAGTAGCTCTGTCGTCGAGTTTCTAAGTGATAGAAAAAACGAAACAACGTCATCTTGGCCTATTAGTTAATGTAGTTTTAGTTCGATAGTAAAAATGTGCACAAACGAAAGTATAGAAAAAATAGCATAATATTTTCTACAAAATTGATCTGGGCTCGACGGTTGTTAGGCTGTACGGGCAGGCAGTCTGAAACTCCGAAACTCGAATATTGCTTAGATCATCGTTAACACTCCGCTTAAAGTTTTATGAACTAATTAATAAGTTTTGAGCGAAGAATATTTTAAAATTTAATACACTCTCACCACTTTTGTAGTTTTGGTTTACTATCCCATTACTATGAAGAACTTTGTTTTTGACGTTTTGTTAGCCTGTAGCTAAATTAGTTATGATTGAACATTTCAACCTTTGTTATGCGAAACGATACGCCAGAAGCTGTTTCATACAAATTATTTTACTGTATAATTAGATATTTCCATACTAGTGAATAGCATATGAATATTATATTTGAATTTTTAACGAAATTTATAAACAAACTTGCGGTGCCCTGCGGCTTAACATTCATTTGCTTTGCAGTATTTATTTCGGATCAAATATTTACTTCTACTCATATTTTATGTTATCCATAAGTATTGTGTTGATGTTTACTAAATGTTATCATTTTCTTTTTCTCTTTTACCTATTGGACAAAATATTTATATAGACATAGTGACAGATTGTTCATATGTCGATGAATTATGATCTGAAAATGTCACGCGTGAAATGTATCTTTAATATTGAATTTAGTTTAATAGTATTATTACTGTATTCTAAACCATTACACTCATATTCGAAATACCACAAGTACTGCCGTCAATAAACTATCGTCGCTAATTTTATAGAATAATTTGCATATAATGAAGCGCTTAATAATTATGGGTTTGTATACAGAATTACTTTGTCTTTATTTTATTTAGGTACTTAGGTCCACAAAAGACTTGATAGTCCCAGCATACCCTGACCATAAAATATTTAATAAAAACTTTAGAGTTGATGACAAAATACCATAAAATCTTAGCTTCTTCACTTGCATATGCAGCTAAGATTTTATGGAACAGACCCTGATCCTGACCCTGATATTAAGCTTCAAATGATTCATATATACCAATATCTATCTTTTTTGAAAAGGTAACCAGGAAACACTATACACACTAGAAAGTCAAACACATATTTCTTAGATCGATGTAGTTAATCTTTTCCAAGTTACTGGAGAACTATCCAAGTAGTAAATTAAGGCAAGACGTTCCCAGACCAAGTCGTCGCATCGAAGAGCACTCGAAGCGCGAACTTTGATTAAGTGCAGAGTACATCGACGCGTTTAAACTAATGTTTAGTGTTGTCGTTCTACTTGTAAACCTACATTGTATTGTAAATTAGTTATTAAGGTTAAATTTAAGTTTTTTTGTAACAATATACTCTTAATTATAGCAGCTAAGTAATTAATCAAAATATCTCGTGATATCACCATGTTTATATACGAGCTTTCTAATAAATTAAATTAAGACTAAATAGTATTCTTCATACGAACTTTAGCAGTATTTATTATATTATTCAAAGGTATTATATATTTTTATATAGTTCATTAGTCTTATTTTCACATATATCGGTACTCCGAGCAACAAATACATATGTATATAACATATATACATTTGTATTTGATTTATTTAATCGTTAAAACAGTTGGCTTCCGTAATCTTCGTGCAAAATAGAAATAAATGTATTATTGCATTTATATTATTTACACATACTATTTATATTTACATGAATATTAAATGAACTTGACCCTTTTTTATAGTTAAGCGTTTTGACAACGATTAAGTAACGATGTGGCGCAAGATGGTGGACACGCTAAGCTTAGTGGAGGGACTGGCTCTTAAGTGTAGCTGCCGGAACACTCCTATAAGTATTTGGCGGCAGATTTTCAACTTAAGGGTGGTAGCTAGCCAGGCGTACATTAAAAATAGCCTTACCACCATATACTATGGTTTCACCACGATGTTTTCCTTCACCGAAAGCTCAAGCTCAGTGTAGGTGGATTTGCACTCACTTCCCTGGACGCGGAGTAATTACTACCAGCAGACCTATCATCGCTTCATTATTATTTTTACACAGTATTTTCTTTGTTTTGTTATAGCAACTTTTAACAATACAGTTTTGTAGACAAGTTTGGCATTATCGAGTGCAAATCTTTAAGTTTTTACCGGTACGAAAATTGAGCACTGCTCCTAAATAAGTTTTCACTTAAAAATATTCAGTTATTGCTCTTGTCTGATTTATAAATGTTAGTGAATGAAAAATATCGCACATATAATAACCGCACCTGGGCAAACATAAATCTCTCAACGTGTTCCGATGCGGCGGCCCGTCAAATGCTAACGGCATGTCATGTCAACGTCTAGCATATGGGGATAACATCCAACGCAACCCGATACTCTTGTCTACGATTGACGTATTTAACTGTTTCTAATTGGCGTTAGAGTTTTGTGATCGAAGAATTCGCATTAAAATTTACATACAAAAACAAAAAAAATATAGTAGGGTTTTATGAAACCACGATGCATGTGAAACTTTATTTGGGATCGTAGGCATTTAACTAAAGTTATTCGATTTAGGGTATTAAATCGCGTTTTTAATCTGAAATTAATAATTGGAAAATGGAAATAATGATGGGAAATCAATGCTACACGGTCATGCGAGCCGCGGGCGCCGCCATATTGGTCCTTGGCTGCTCTGCCGAGCGCCGTTCAGGTTACCGCTACTCAGCATCCTGCTGTAATACGACATGCGATAGATGGACGAAAAAATTAAAGGCCATGTAAAAAAATCTTTTAATAAACACGATAAATATAAGCTTAAACGTTTTAATACAGTTTTGGTGTTACGTTGTTGATAACTATTCCGTTATTTATAATCTTTTCTCATCAATATTAGTATTATAAAGTCGAAGAGTTTGTTTGTTTGAATGCGCTAATCTTAGTAACTGCTAGAGGGATTTCAAAAATTGATTTTGTATTTGATAGAACAATCATTGAGGAAGGCTTTAGACTATTCACCATCACGTTAAATAAGAACAAAGCTGTATCGAAAAAAATATTTACAGGGGCAAAAATTATTAAATAATTTTTAGTTCCACGCAAACGATGTCGCGGGTACAAATAGTATATAAGAAAAATAAAGCTCCTTTGACGTTCGATCACGTTAAAATTATTGAACTTATTAAGTTGGGACATTATGGCCATACCAAGCGAAAACGATCGAAGACCGTTCTAGGCTACTTAGTTTTGCATTCTCTTTACTTTGTAATTTTTTTTAATTAATTTTGTATGCTCAACATAGCGGGTGAGTTTGAGTGAGTTTTCTTATATTAAAAAAAATAACATCTTTAGACGCGTATTTCGTATCGTGAATCGGGCTAACTCGGTACCACTCGGCATCAAGCTCGTTCGGGTCCCTGACGCACTGAAACGTGAATACTCAGCTCCAGTTTCGGCTCGTCTCAATAATTACATTTTTATTATTACGTCGTAGGTATAATAATAAAATACTACTATCAAAGTTTACACTTCTATCGTCTGGTGACATATATATACCTATAAACATACCTTACATCTTCTGTCATCAGAAATCCCTACCATTGTGTGCAGATACTTTGCTCGGATAGAAAAATGAAACGTTGGAGTTTTTTTTGGATTATGTCCTTTTAATCGAGGTACTGTTTAGTTCCATCTTTGTACAGTTGGCAACAGTTCGTGTAATCCGTGGACATGTGTATATGTATGTTGTGTGTTTTTTGTGTGTATTACCGAATTTACGAGACAATCGTCTTGCCTTTTTATATAGCTATTTAATTTAGGTAAAGAATCTGATATCGAATTTAAAACTATGATAACTCAATTGGTACCTAAAAGAACTGGTCTTTGAATTTAGCTGTAACGAGCTCGAGCTTTCGGTGAAGAAAAACAGCGTGATGAAACCATAACACGGTGGTAGGGATTTTTTTAATGCCCACCTGGCTAGCTACCACCCTTAAGTCGAAAAATTGCCTCCAAATACTTATAGATGTGTTCTGGCAGCTGTACTTCAGATCCTGTCACTCCACTAGGCTTGGCGTATCCACTAACTTGGGCTACACCGTCTATTAACATCTGGTGAGATTGTAGCTATATATATATGAGCTATAAATAAAACAAAAAAAAAACCCTACTCGAGAGATTTACGCAATTATTCTATATGTTTCAAAAATTATAATATATAAACTCCACGGAGACCATTCACAACAAACTTTCACACAGTACTCCATAAAAAAAAATTGAAATCCGCGCCTAAAACACACCTTATTTAATTAAAGTTGTACGAACGAATTGCTGATTCACAGTGAAATTACTGATCGTATCGCATCGGAATTAAGTTCAAGGCGAAATTATATTGTACATAAAAATGTATATAAGGACTAAATAACTTTAAAGTATATTTAAAAATGTTTAGCGGCTAAAAACTCATTTGCGATTTTTTTTAATTTCAAATTTTCGTATTCCGGTGTAGTGCTGGCCGTATTTTTGGTAGAACGTTAAATGTGATGGTACCGTTCATACAGTACAGTATATAAAAGCACATGCAAATAGTGATCAGTAATCTATAATTTTCAAAATATGGTTTATATAAAGATGAAGCTTAATTACAGTTTTATTCTATTATTATATAATTCATCGCAGATCTAGGGAGGTGTCAGGCGGTATATTTGTATTATCGTAAAGCTCCATTTAAAAGCAGGATATTATCGAACTGTATATTTTTTTATATAGATTTGTCTCTTAACCGTCTGTTTAATTATTATTTTTTATTTAATTTAATTATTATCAATTAAATGCCTATTTTATTAACTTTCGCTTTGAGTTTAATTTCAATTTACATTTGTCCTTTTTAATTTTCATTATTATTCCTTTATGACTGTACTTTTAGATAATGTGTGTTAAACATGTTTTTTCATGTACATAAATGCGTCCTTAAATAGTGTTTTTTATTGTATATGTATAATACGGTATGAATTATAATAAAATTTCTTTTTAAAATAATTCAATTATATTTTATTTATTTTGAAGATAAATTTAAATTGGAATATCAAATTGAATACAGTTTGTGCACCAAATATAGAAATATAAATTAAAGAAATAAGTAACACAAAGCTGATTCTAAAATCTCGGAGTGATTCCATTTCATGCTTAGACTTGAGAAATATTCCATCTTCAATGCGTTGTTGATAAGTTATTTCAAAGAATTATTCAATTTTTTAAAGGTTTCGTACGAAAACTGTTTTCTTTTACCTATAGGCAAATAGTATAATTATAAATATTCGGAGATTTTAGAAACACGTAGTATTTCACTCTGTTTTACTTCTTTGATCGATGTTTAGGTGAGTATAGTCTGTTTTATAATTTAGGTTTAGAATTTTAGGATTAGACACGTGAGCATTTTAATAAGCCCTACCACCATGCTAGGTTATCATCACGATGTTTGTCTTCACCGAAAATTCAAGCTCATTGCAGGTGGATTCGAACCTACGTCCACTAAGACGGTGTCCGTACACATTACTAACTAAGTTATCATCGCTTCATGAGAAGTGAAAGTATTAAGATTTATTAAGTTAAAAAGAAGTAGATATTTTTATCAATATTTTTGGTTTTATATGAGCAATATTAAAATAATTATAATAGATTGTAAAGTAGTTATATATATACTCGTAAATTTGTAAAGAGTAGCTTGAGGTTACAAAGTACATTTGATAAACAAACTAAAATGTCTATTATTAATTAACAGAAGTGCTTTACTTGACAAATTTCATACAATAAAGCTGTATAATAATGGATTAGCTATTTCATGATGCAGTGTTACCGGTCTATTGTTAAGATGCGATGGCAATCGCTTGCAGACAAGCCGATTTGAATGCGCGTGCTAGTGTATACGGATATTAAGGGCGGATAATAACTAAGGTATGCTTTAGCTATATGGCTTTAAAACGTAATGATGTAATATTTGTTTTTATGACTATTTCATTTTATTTAACTATGTTAATCTTAACTAATATTATAAATGTGAAAGTAAAATATTTTGTTTGTTGCTCATTCACGGTGTAATTGCTCAACCTCCCACTATGAAATTTTGCAAGCATGTTATCAGGGGAAGAGAAAATAACATAAGGAAATTCCATTAAAAAAAAGTATTGTTGCTTACGCAACTACAGCACCATAACAGTAATAAAAATAAAAGAAATATTGTTACTATTTATATATGTAAAATACTCAATAGAAATAAACGTCTGTCTACATATCAGATTGAATATCTACTCGTATCAATATACTTGTAGTACGTGTTTATTTGCTTGATGATAATCCTTGCTTTTAATGAAATCACCTATTCATCGGTAGGTCATTGCTGTAGTTTCAGTCCTCTAGGCACCCGGATATACATTAACTTGTTCTCAAAACATGATAAACCAAAAGATAGCCGCCGTGAAGAGTTATTGAATTTGTGTATTATGATAACGATCAAATGTGCTTGAACACACTGTACTGCACTATCTCTGTCCGCGACTTTGTTCGCGTGGAATCAAAAATTATTTCATCATTTTTACTAATTTTTGTAATTTTTAATTCAATACACCTTTGCTTCTATTGGTGGTAGCGTGATATTTAATAGCTAAAAGCTTTTTGCAATGATTGGTCTATCAAATCCAAAAATATTTTTTGGAAATCCTAATGGTAGTTCATATGATTATCGCGTTGAAACAAACTTTTCTCGTTTTATAATAGTAAATCTTGATAGTACTTGATATAGGTGTAAGCACAATATCATTCGTAACACAATCCAACTAAAAGTATAATAAAAACTGTAGGAAAAATAAGCCGTTTTTTGTATTTGGTCGTTCCCTCGTATTTAAATAACCTTTGACCAAAGCGGCGAGTTGCCAAACCGTCGCTCGCTTCGTACAAAACCGCGCTAAATTCCCTACTTTCAATTCCCGCACAAATGTACGACTCGGGTCGGATTCGACCACGTGTTCGGAATTGCCTCGGGATATAGCTTTACCAGGTGTATATTTATGGGGGATGTGCATAGAATATCCGAGTGAATAAGAGTTTATTGTGGCTTTATTCATTTTTTAACATTTGCGATGTAGGACGATTCCGTTGTTGGATAGAGTCGAAATTTCTACTTGCAATCGAAATAATGATACGTAGATATATAACTGTTTGTTTTTGTTGTATTGATTTATTTATTCATGTATATACAGAAGCTATTTTAATTCACAGGTTACGGATATGCTTATGCTTATTTATAAGATTATTAAAAGTATTGTTCCTTATTTGGCCAGTTTGTTTTATTTTTCTTTATCATGTATTTGTGGATAAATCACTAGGAAATTAACCTCAATTTGTTCCTTTATGGTATTTTTCATTATACTGTAATGAATTATAGCCAAAGTAATTTTGATATTAAATCAACCATTACTAAAATATAGTTTGATTTTTATACTCAGTGATAGCAAATGTTTGATCCAAGTTGTAGATCGTTGATGATATTTGAAAGATCGATATTTTATAATTATAATTATATATACATTTAAAGAAAAACTGCCACCATAATAAGCTGTTAGATATCTACATATACATACACAAGAAAAAAAAGCGGTCTGTTTTTCTCCTCTGCTTGCTATTTCGTTCTTTTTTGAATATATTAGATGGAATCTGTTTCATTTTTTGTCCACGTAAATGTACAAAATTTTCTGAAAGTGTCAATCAATAATTATCATGGTCGAATTTCAAGTACTGAAAGAACACTCATTTCCTAAAAATTTGCTTTAAAATGTTCCCAATATAATTGTAAACTTACAAATTACTCATTTACTGTGTATTTAAATATAAAATATAACTACTAGATAGTGATAGTGGATCACATAATTAGAATACTGTCTTAAAGAATAAGTCGAATAATACGTCTATCCGCAATTAACCAGAGTATTATGTAAGCACTTCATAAATGCCTACTGGAAACAGACGAAATAAGTGTCCCGCTGGATACGAATTTCACACAATTGCAAATATTTACCGTCACGTCAGTGTCATAAGATACACAGTCTGAGGTCGATTGAATCGCTCTTTGTGAGCGGTCCTTAACGACCCGTCCCCTCTGGCCCCGACCTCCCCAAAGCCGCAGGACCAAACACAGCTTGAATCCAAATGGTAAATATCAATTATTGAACGTACATTTGCAGTATCGAGTGCCTTAATGGAGGTTATTTTCATAAACTTTCTTGTTATATTGTTGGTCGTTTTGTGTATAGTTTTTATGTATTTAATAACTTCAGTTCTGAGACTGAAGTATTTTCCAGAATGCCGAAAGAGTATTTGTGAAAACTCTGATGTTGCTGTTTATCTTATTATTATATATTTTGGCTTAGCACTCCAAGAACGCAGACTTTGTTGGACGATATTTGTTTATGATTTGTTTTATTAGTTAATTCAAGGTACAATGATTTTACACCACTTTAAAAAGTTAGTTTCTTTTGTTATTATTTTTTTACCTGCGATTGTTGTGTCAATGTGTTTCAAATTATTAGGCAATGAAAATTCTAAACTTTATATACGCCAAATTATTGTTATTGGATCAATTTTATATCTCGTTATAATGTAAATTAAATCCCAATGTGGATGAAATAAAGTTCCCGTTATACCACTGTGAGGGGATATTTCCATCAGTACCCAATTAAAACTTAAGTAATTCCAAGTTTTAATTACATTGACTCTTAAAGCAAAAACTAGAACTATTCGTACGGTTGTATTTTGTATGTTGGAATGAGTGTTCATTTTATATGCAGCCTGGTTTTTTTATTATTTACAAATAGTTTTAGCCAGTGTGGCGTCTGTTTCTCGTCTGTAAATAAGTCGCAATAAAAGGTATTGAAATGAAATTACTTAACTACGCGATATCTGAGGAAAATTGGAGTAGATTCGATGTGTTCCAGTGGAATGTTTTTGATTCCAAATACTAACGAAATACTTAGTTGTTCTTCTGGAGGTTTTACTCGTGCATTATTGTATGTAATAAAAATTTAATTTTGGTCAAGATGTTTTTAACTTACCTATAAAAATATTATTGTGAAAATTGTATTGTGAAGGACCTACCACTTGTATTATTTATATTACGTTCAATTATTTCTATTCTTGGATTTTCGATTTGATTCTAATGTATTATAGGTTGAGAGGACGTCAACAAATTTAGTAGTCGTTGAAACTACTTGTACTAACTAATATATTCTTACAAAAAATTAAGTAAGATGATTCGATTTCGGTGAAGTCGGTGATTATTTACAGTTACAGGAACAGTTTACAGTCTCGTTGCATTTTTCTTTCTACTCGAAAAAATCTATTTGTTGAAATATCTTACATGGGTACATTTCAGTAGCTGCTTGAAGAATTCCCCATATAAGATGGGTATTGTTTTAAAGCTGCCTCGGGTGTTACATGCGTTGATAGGTTACGGTAACCGCTTATCGTCTAACGGTAAACGCTTTAGTTATATAAATAAAATGAAATATTGATAGTCTTTGATTGCAATATTTAAAAAATTTACATACATTTTTAACTCATGATAAAAATATACCGTATAACTCTCAGAGCCAGTCCTTTCATTAGGTTTAACGGATCCACCATCTTGGCCCACATCGTCACAGGTCACTTAACATCAGGTGAGTTTGTGGTTATAACGCTAAACCTATAAATGCCACAAAAATGTTCTGTTTCCCGGTGATAGGTAAAATTTCCAAACTATTGTATTTGGGATTTGTTATAGACAGAGTATATCTAATTATTGAGAAGCTTGATGAAGTGACTTCTCGGTATTCACGGATATTTTTTGACTGTATTATACATATTTTCTTGTACAGTGTACTTCTAAAATAGATTTCGTCTGTAGATACTGCCCGTCTAAGTATTGAATTGAATGGAGTTCATTACAATTCCAGTCTTAACTCGTATGGCCGCAAAGTGCATTCTCGGAATGCATCTGGATATTAGGTCTATACGTGACGCGAACACTGTTTAAACAAAAGCCTGACCATTCAAACAGTATGGGCAAACACTGGTAATGTGCCTATTTGTGCGGTCTATCGGAGCTGAATGAGTAATTGGAGTTAAAAACATTTCCAAATATGTTGGAAATTTGTTACGTGTAGAACCCACTTAAACATATATAATTGTTTGAGTTATATTATAGTCTTTGGTAGACTCTTGACTTGTCATATGTTGGTGTCTATTTACGTTCGTAAGTTGGTATTTCACCCTTTATAGTTTAATGTAATAATAGCATTTCACCTTATATATTGAAATATTGATTACTATAACTACTTTATTAGCCAATGTCTTGTATAAAAATACTGCTTTATGACATGCTATATACGTTGACCTGTGTTCGCTCAAGAAAAGCCGCGTGAATCTGCCAGAAAGTTGTCAAATAAAAACTGCTACTTTGTCCAATATATTTTAAAATTAAACTTTTTGCACATAGCGGATGTGACTAACAAGCGTTGCCGGTTGGAGTACCTACCGTAAGGTTACGCTGCAGCAAAAACGTGTTGGAGAATATCGATACTGTATTTGTTTTTTTTTTGTTTAACTGTTTGTTTATCCAGCAATAAATTTCGTTCTTTTTTCTGTCCCTGTGTCTGACTGGCTTTCTTTCTTTTTTTTTCTTTATATCGTTTCACTAATACGATTTATGCTGAACATATTTTTTATAGGCAATATACATTGTATTAGAAAACTACTTACCTAGCTTCATCCAGAAAATAGTATATGGTCTGGGTGCATTACGAGATTAAGTCGATACGTGACGCGGCCTGTACAAACAAAGATTTCACCGAACAAACAAGCCATCATACGATTGTGGCTTATGTAGTCGAGTGAAGCGTTTCTCATTAATAATTAGAATTGTTTTACAAATAGGTTAGTAATAAAACAATCACTTGTTATTTCAAAGAAGAAGAAAGAAAAGAACTGTAATAAAGTATGTGAAAACTTTAATAATAAAGCTATTATATCTTTTCACTCTCTTCTTTTGTACTCTTAGTTTATACTTATATCGAAATCGGTGTAATGTAATCTATTGGCATAACAAATTGTTAAATTAATTATGATTCCTATGAAAAGGAATCTGGATTAACTTTTCTATTATAGACCTCACTGCCGTCTTAGATCTTTTAATAGATTATAGAGAGATTTTGCTGATTTACCTTTCGACCCATCGTTTACTACGTAGACAACAAATTAACCCCGTTGCTATTCCTGTTCAGGTCATTTAGTAGCTCGTAATTTTTGACAAGTCAAAGTTCCGGCGTTCCTTAATACATTAAGCGGGTGGACGTATTCATTACCGGTCGCATACAAAACTTTCTATAAACTCACCCCGAATGCTTTCGCAGTCGTGAATAATTAAATCTATTATTGTCGAATCCAAAATTGAATTATTAAAATGTTAACGGCGACCTTTGTTGTTTGTTTATTTAGATCGTTTGTTTCTCGATTTTTATGCTAAATAATTAAAAAAAAATCTGCTCTTTCTTTTACTGTCCTTGAATATGGAATGGATCTTACCATAATAATATTCTATTAATACTGAGACACTCAAAATCCCTCTGCTATTCTATTAAAATCATTTTAATTTTACTTTCATTTAAAAATGAGTTTCTCCACTAAAAGTATTTGTTAGTGAATAAAAAACAATTGATGTACATAAATACAGCGTAGTTAAAATATGCATAAAACATACCTAAAACCAATTTACTGAACATGAACAAATTTATAGATATTAAAATTATACCATAATAACCAAAATAGAACTATACATGATGTCACATACAGATTGTACTATTACAGCATTGGATTACTAACAATTACACGTATTTTTAATATTCGAATAATATTAAAGAATTATGATGAAAGAATTATAAAGTAATATAATGTATATTCACTGGATTATGAAAAATTTTACTTTCTACGAAATACATTGCGTATAACGATCTCGAAGAAAATTCGTAATTAAGAATAAATACAGACACATAAAAATAAATATAAAAAATATGATTTTTTATTTTAAACCGTATTTTTGTAATTCGACTGCATTCCTAATTTAGCTATCTGAGTACTGGTCGACGTCTGTCGCCTGTCATATTCGTAATTAAATTCTCTTAAAGTTTCGCCCGCGCCACTTTCTTTTTAAACTCCATAACTTATATTTTAATTTAATTATGAGGACGTTTATAATTTTCCGCCTCGGAGGCTTCCGTTTCGACGTAAATTGTTAAAGTTTCGTTTATTTATTACTCATATTTATATCGCGGTTCGGTTTTGACAGTTGTAGTTAATACTGTTGTTTACAAGCGTCGAGAACGAGTAGTGTTCTGTTAGATTAATTTTATCCTTGTGATTTTAGTAAGACAGACTGTATTTGCTTGATATCGTCCAAACAAAATATTCCAAGAGTGTCAATATCTTGTTGCGTCTGCATCTATTGTATGAATCGATTTAATTTCTATATATCTATAATTCAGTGTAGAGGAAATTGTCAAGAGATTCAGTAGAGGAAAGATCCGCCTCGAAGGACTATGTAGAAAGTAGTGCCGTGTCGTCGTGTGCGTAGTTGTCGATAGAGAGCAATTGTGTTGAGCGGTTTATGGGTTGCAAACAAACATAATTTAATTTCAAGTAAAATATATAAATACACGAAGTGCATTAAGAATATAATGAATTTGAAGCGATGATAGCTCAGTGGTAGTGTGTATGACTTCACGTCAAGGGACGTGAGTTCGAATCCAAGCACCTACAATGAGTTTGAGCTTTCGGTGAAGGAAAACATCGTGAGGAAACCATAGCATGGTGGTAGGGCTTTTTCCAATGCCCGCCTGGCTAGCAACCACCCTCAAGTTAAAAACCTGCCGCTAAATACCAATAGGTGTGTTCCGGCAGCTGCACTTGAGAGCCAGTTCCTCCACAGGTTTAGCGTGCCTACCAACTAGGGCCGTATCGTCACTTAAGATCAGGTGAGATTATGACCATAGCGCTAAACTATAAAAAGAGAAAAAAAAATTGTACATATGAACGTAACATGAGTTTGTTTGCTTGTAACACTTTCACGCCTAAACCTCTGAATCGATTATGATCAGCTTTGGTGTAGAGATAGATGGGACCTTGTAGACGGTGATAGGCTAATTTGTCTGGCGAAAAACTCATTGGTAGTAGGGTAGAGAGAAGGATAAACTTTGTATGAAACTTATTGTTGCGGCATTCGATATGTTTCACAAAATCTATATTATCGCGAGCGAAGCTGCGAATAAAAGCTAGTAAGAAGATATATGAATAATGTTGGGTCGACGGTAATTCAATACACACGCAATGCACTGCAGTACACTTAAATGAGACAAGTGGTCGTCTAATTTTACTCCTAGCCGAGTCCTGTGGTTAATGTAAGGTGCCCAAAACTAGTGGAAGGTCGTACGTAGTCTTAACAGCCTCCAGATACTTTGGGAATGCGTAGATATTTCGATATGGTTTATTATTGTACTTACAGATTCATACAACTGTTCCTTATTATTTCCGCATTTTATTTTTAGATCTATAAAGTTTAGACATTTTATATGTTTGATAGGGTTATTATGTTTATTTTATTATTAAATTACGGTAATATATGGTGAGAAATGTTTAATTGGGTTTTTGAAAACATTTTTTTTTGTGATAAATGGAAATATTATATATTAGTTTTATAACAAAACTATTTTTTTTTGCAATAATTCAAAAGTTATTTCAAAATAAAAATTAATTTTTGAATCCAGTACGGAAGACACGCCGACAACTCCCGAACAAACCCGAGCGCGTGTGACGTCATAATGTTAGTTTTCACTCATTGCAGTTGATAGAAAAATAATAAATACAGTGTTTTGATCTATTTAATTTTGTTGTCATTATTAAATATTTAAATTTATATTAAAAATGTCGAACCTCAAAAGTTATCGTTCTTGTTTTATACCATTATGTACGAATACTACAAAGGCAACTCCTGACAAAATGTTTTTAAATGTTCCCCAAGATGTCAAACGCCGAAATAAATGGTTTCAAGCAGTGCACCGTGATATTCCCCAAACAAAATCGATTTTTTTGTTGTTGTGAAGATCATTTCGATGTAAGTATTTCTTAATACCATTGTTATTAATTATTATTTATCTAAGTATACAAATAAAATAATTATTATATTTAAGTAAAGTTCAGTAAATAAATTTTCATTTAATATATTATTTTTTAACAGACTTACCTTGATGCCTTGGCACCTCGAACTTCAGCAGAATTAGACCGAACGTCATTTAAAAAAAAATCGGTGATCATAAATATATCAACATCAGGAATATTATCAGACTTTGCCTTAATAAATACTTTATCACACATAGCTAATCGGAACCAACTAACAACTCGTATTTTAGCAATAAATTTTCAATATCATTGTCTAGTCACGTGTAATAGCCGTAAACGCTGTACTGTTATTAAATAGCTATAACATTATGACGTCACAACTATGGTGACCAATCATGGCGCGTTTATAGTCACGTGATTTTATTTAAATTTCATCAATATTAATAGTTTATAATTAATTGAAAAAATAATTTTTTTTTAAGTTTTTTGCATCAAATATCAATATTATTAATAATAAAGTTTTAAAATACATAAAAAAATATTTTTTTTTTTTTCAAAAACCCAATTGTCTTATAAAGTGGATCAAAACCACGAAAGCCGGCTTAAAAGTGATAGACTATTCATAATACGTTTTTGACATGAATAAGCTTACTTCCAATATAATCTCTAATGAACATTGAGATTTATGCCGTTGATAAGTCATTTTTGCTTTGTAATATATAGAATAAAGCTGTAACACTAGTCTACCTACCTAATTGTCTCTCCACTATTCTTTTGAAAACCCTGATTTACTTGTTTATGAGACATGCTAATCTCGTTATTTCATCAGTAGGTATCTTCAATCTATTTATTTTTCTCAATTTTCATCGTAGTACGGCATTGTTCACGATGATAAGTAAAGGGTAATCCAAAGGTTACGACGTCCTCCAAAGGATCTACAAATCCATCGCCCGTTGCAGCTGACACGCCAGTTTAGGCAAATATTGACATGTAAAATATGTGTAAGCTTCATCAATAATTTCCAGTAAACCTGTCCATTGTCTTTATTATCCTAATTGAATTACGGATACAAGAGTTTCATCATAAGCTTGTTTTTGATTCATCATAAGCTTGAGTTTTTTAATTGACTTTTATGCATTTAAATATCTTACATTTAAAATAATGTAGAGTCAAATGCTAAACTAAAAATCATAACTATTATATTATTTTATTTAAATTTATTCAATTAATTTATGGATGGATGGGTGTTTGAAGTAACTTGAATAGTTAATATTAACAATAAATATATCTGAGGAAGCATGAAAATAGCAACAGTGCCAGATAAATTGAGGAATAACAAGATTAGCATGACATAGGCATGTTATAAGAAGAGATGAAAGTCATATAATTAGAAGAATGTTACGTATGAAGGTAGATGAATGTAGGAGAAGAGAAAGGCCGAAGAAAATATGGATGGGATGTATGAGGAATTCTATGTGTATATAAATGTGAATACTTTGCTGAAATCTGATAGAATAGAGTGGAATAAGAAAACATGTTGTGCCGACCCTACTTAGGTGGAGTAAGAATTATGAGGAAGGAGATATTAAATTAATTCATAGATTTCTTCTAAATGTAATCACACTTTTCTGCGTTATAATTTGTGTATATTAGCTCGCGCAGGTTATTTTTATATGGTGAATAAGTAACACGGTCATGTGATATTGTACGTGCGTTCATAGTAAAACATAAATTGCCAACATATAGAGCAGCTAAAGCCACACGCCCATTTCCAAAATGAATCGCGCACGCAAAGTTGGCTCATATAAATGCAACACGGGCTTTTCACCGTCTCCGCCGACCGAAAGCCTGCCTGCCTGCTGTGGAACGAACTTCCACAAATAAGTTTAATACTATTTTCTTACACCGCGGCGCCCCTGCCGTTTTATTTATCTTATTGCTTTCTCGAATGCCGTTTGATTTAGTTTCCGTGATAATAATAGAAGTTTTACTTTGAAAAGTCGGTTTGCTACTCGCTTAAATACGGGTGATACCAATTAAATTTGTAATAAGTCTACGTAAGTTACTGATTTTATTTATCATTCATTGGTTTCCAGTGAGAAATTTAATGTAATCAACAGCAATCAATCGAGTATAAAAACCTGAACTGTATAAAACAGGCAAAAATATGTTAAATAATTGTTAGTCATATGCGAACAAAGTCGCGAGAGTAGCTATTAATATGAAAATAATGGTTAATAGTGTCATGAAACAGTAAATTTAAAACTATAACATCTCCGTTAGTTTTCTGGTATAGTGGACAGGAAGCCCTACCTGAACAGAAATGTCGCCTCTAGATTTCCATCAATTAGTGCATTTTATGTGATGAGTTGTAAATGTCCGTTGTATATGTAGTATATCATCTGTTTAGATACCATAATACAATAATTGCTTACTTTTGATTTAAAATGTAATATAAATTTTTGTACCTCCTTTTTCTTACTATTTAGAGACACGAATTATACAAATTTATTAACTCATGCAACAATCTGTTTCGTAATTCAGTAATCAGATTTAAATAACTGTTTGAAATATTACGTATTAGCGCTTGTATGTTCATAAATAAGGCAACACAATGCTGTAAAATAATTTGAGTCTTTGTTTTGTATTATATCGCGTGGGTACGAACAATACTCTTTTGATAACTTACTCAATTATTTCTCTCATAAGAGTTTGCCTACACTGTAATATCTAGGTAAAATATAAAGATAAAGCGCCGTCACAATGCTTATTTGTTTAATTAACTATTAATTACATTTCTTAGTATAAGGCATATATATTATCCAACCATTTATCTTATTTTTGACATTTCGTGTACAACTGAATTAGTAATGCCCTAATACGTTACTGATACGATTTCCTATAACAATTGATTTTATTTATGACGAAGTTTTAATCGGTTTAACACAATGATAAGTATTTTGTGTTTGGTCAACATTTTTATTTTGTAAACACACCCTGGCGTTTAAATGACATGAAAATAAACCACCTTGGGCATTGTTTTGCACTTTTCAGTAGTCGTAACTTGACTAAAGCGTCATCTATCACGTTCATGGATAGGGTCACATATCGAAATAAAAAGTATATCATCTCAATTGGCACCAAATAATACATAATTACAAAATTTCACTGAAATTCACTGTTTAGCGATTACTAAGATCGCCGTAGATTGACATTGTGACACAGAACTTTATGTGTAAAATTTTATAGGTAAAATAGTTTTATAAATAAACTGAGCAATACCTAATATGTGTTGCTATAACTCTTAGATATAATTGTTCTGGTATCGAGTCAAGAATGTTTGCTCGTATACGCTGGAAAATTTACTGAAACTCTCAATAAAATCACAATAGTGTCAACGATTTAAAAACGGCCTAAACCTTGAGGAAAACATATAAAGAATATGCATTTTTATTTGTGTACATTCACAGTAGATTTTTATTTTTTGTTAAAAACATCTCAAAAATTACGCTTTGCTTTTTAAATATAGCAAAAAACCTTTTTTTATAAATGTAGTATTAAAATATTCTCATGCATACCTTATTGTAAATATACACTCTGCTATAAAATTTAATCAATATTAAATAGTACTGTAAAATAAGTACTAAAACAACAATAGGTCAGTTTAAAGATGTTGCATAAAATCGGATTCCTTCAAACTACTGAAGTAGTTATATTAAATCATAATCGTCAATATTATGCATTTTAAGCTATTACTTGGTAGTTTTCAAATAATTCATTTTATTTTTTCATTTTTATGGTTACCATACTTTATATTTTGTTCTGAAGAAAGTATACCGTGTAATGATTGTATATTTTTTCACAATGTCAGGACACTTCCTTATCATCATATTGAGTATTATTAAAAAGTAAATATCATCTGTAAGAAACGTGATACTGTTCTAAATTTTTGTCATTAATCTAATCTAATTTATAATTTATTTAACCTACCAAGTCTTTTTTAATCGAAAGCTATATTTGAATTTCGAATAAAGTGTAGACGAATGTCGACTAAACATGGCAAGAATAAAGTAAATATTAGTGGAATAAACCCATTTGTTCCTAAATTAAAATAATTATTTTAGCACTGACCGGTCGACTTTTGTCTATATTTTAAATCCGAGTTCATGAGTGGTTGTCACTAAAAAATAGAGTTTGTAATTTAATATATAAGGCTGACGTTACATTGTATTTTCCCTTCAGTAAATATTCTATTTGCTATTTTAACGGACATATTCCCTTGGAATATAATTAAAATCAATAACTTGATTGACTTCCAAAGCCTAAGGCATAATTAACGAGGAGAATTAATGACGTCAAAGAAGAAATATTTCATCAGCGAGATCGTGACAAACATAACAAAGGGATGTTTTACAAAGACTGCAAACCGTTTGAACGGTCGGTTGAATTGATTGAATCCAATGAGCCGATTCAACGACGTGAAATGACTTACAAGATGTTAGACGTAAAGTATTCCAGACGTTGCATTTGATGCGAACAATGTTGGAAGATTTTCTTTATTGGGAGTTGTGTATTCTAATATTAGCAAATAATTTATTTTATGAACAGCAGGGCACAAATATAAATTAATCTATTATTAGTTGTTTTTTTATTTTTTATTGGACATATGCATTTAGCATTATGGGCTTTAAAAAATTCACCGGGGTTTGGGCGCGAGTACTAAGGCATTCAGCTCGAAGCAACGAGCGCAAGTGAGCTATAAAGAAATCGCGGTCTTGACTAATCCTAAATAGCATCCTAAACTAAGCAGAAAAACTTACTATACTATGAGGCATATTAATAGCGCGAACTAACCTAAAACTAAAGGAATTGTAATGACTTACCTCAGGGTGGAATGACGGGACAGTACTTGTCCTACAATAACTGAGGAAGGCTTAAACAGATAATAACAAATAAAAAATCTCTGAAATCTGTTGGTGGTAAATAACATTTTAAGACTATAGAATCAAAAAAATCACTTTGACAAAAACATAGCAATACATCACGGGTATTGTTACAAACCCGCGATGTAGGCTATGCGACCATTATGTTTGCTTAGACACTGGTTAACACTTGCCGGATAAATGGTGTATATCCAGCAATCAGACGGTGTGGGAAGGATCTACAGTCTGAGTACCGCCATCGTAGTATCAAACCGACGTAGTGACCCTGTTTTGAATTACCACCATTCGTAATCACCACTGTACACGACCGCCTACCGAGAGAGAGACTTGCAAGCGGATTACTTCGACGGACTGTTAGTCATTTGAAATGTAAGGGGTATCGAATACCGTCTGAGTTAGCCAAGCCATCTGCCTGTTCAATTGCGAAGCCTGTAATACCCCTGGTGTTACGGCTGTCCATAAGAGACGATAACCATATACTATCAGATGGGCCGTCTGGCTGTTTGCTGTTCATTAGCATAAAAAAAACAACCATTTTCAGTTTATATTATTCAGGCATTGCGGTTTTGATTCGTTGTTCTTCTTAAAAAGACACGAAAATATGTTAGACTAGAGTATTCATTACATTAATATTTAGGTGATGTCATTGACTTTGTTTCCGGTCAACCGCGCGTGATATTAATATTCGTTCTTAGTTGGAAGGTTTGACAGTAATATGTCTGTCAGATTTCAAGTCAATAATTCATGTAGTTTTGTCAATACTGAGATAAATTAGTGAACCAATGGTCATATCACTTATGCACTTTCTAAAATCGTTCAGTTTCCAATCAATTACAGAGAGACTTACATATCTGATTAATAATGGCGGCAGTTGATGGAATGCCGATCTCTTGCTGGTCACTGTTATAACTGAATTATACCGTAATTACCCAACGGTAATGGCATTGTGTCGTTATTTTTATGTGCTTCTATAAAAAAGTAGCATGAAAGTAATAAATATTATACTTTTGAAGTTAACCACCCGTTTTATTCTCGGCAAATAATCGAGGGTCGCCGTGAGAGCTGTTAAGATTTGGCGCCAGTCCACATCGCCGGACGAGATGTTTTACCTTTACACTTGTAATGAGCACCTCGGAGAAACGTGGTCAGAGTTTAATGTGAAATTGCGAGCGTTCTAAATTGAGCGTACCGAAATGTAACTTGAGTCGCATGAATTAAAGCCTTAATTTTCTCGTGTGCTAAAGTTTTAGAAACGTTCTCATTAATTCTTGTATAACGGGTTATATGTGCCCGCGACTTCGTTCACGTATTACTAAAATTATTTTGCTATCAAACGGGGACAGTGCATTTTTATGGATGTATTTTGTACTTATTTGTTTCTCTGATAATGACTAAGCGAAATATCGTGTTAATTGTTTAAGTAATTGTAACTTAAAAACATAACAATATATGAATTCATTACTATATAATTACATATTGATATTTGTTATATCGTAACAATATCAAAATGATCATATATTTTTAGTAAAAAAAAACTTTATTAAATCAAATTATATTTATACTTTTTCCGAAAATAATATCGATAAAATTAAATGTTTATTATAGGAAGTGACATATAAATTCCTACGTCTAAAATTTTATCAGAATCTTTTCAGAAACGGTTCCGATAAATGCCAATATGTAAATTAACGAATATTTTTCTGTTTATTTCAAGGTCAGTGGCCAGTTAAATATATATATAAAAAATAAAAGAACACTAGACAAACAAATAACAGGTTTATTAATATATCTTTAAAAACAATTAAAACGACTGTACTACACTTAATAAAGACATTAAATTATAAACACTTAGCAAATTTTCGACATACTTGGAAATCTATTTTTCGGGTGATAACACGACGAACTGGTCATGAAGTTAAAATCGTTCAATGTGATGTTACCGTGTTACTATTTTATTATGTATGTATTAATGGTAATTGAAATTATGAGGAACAAAGAAAAAAAAATTGAAGTTTGATATGATCTGTACACCGACTTCGCTTACAAAAGGATTTTAAGATATTTATCCATTCAGATTTTTTATGAATATATAAACAACTAATGTATATAGCCTTCTCAATTAGGTATTAGAAGAAAAAGTTATAGAATGTAGGTAACCGATACATTACCTTAACAATATTATTGTAAATTATGTAGGTAAGTGAAGTAGAAAAAAATTGAACTGTTAATAGCCTTCTCAATTAGGCAACCAGGTCATCCAGTGGTGCGCGAACGTTAAAAATTTAAAACTCAATTAAAACCCCTTTGTTATCGTCAATTAATTCCGCTAACATAAAGGGCCTCGGATATGTTCGAGCTTTACCTGTAATTCAATTATAGTTTATTCATTTTCTGCTAATATGTTTTTGTTAAGAAACTTTCGTACGTGTTATAAATTGTATCGTAACTAAAAGTAGTTTAATTTAAACCGTATATTGATTCTACGAATTTCGAAGGCGGATCACGTTCGTTTGAAATTATTCGAGTAACCCGACGTTTAGATAAAGGTTTAAATGTGTGATCGAATTTGAAAAGCGCCCGTGGAAATTGCAGGGTGGAGCCATACTCGAAAGTCGTAAACGTTTCGAAGTGGTTTTTATGTCGGCAACACGAGTAAGTTCACTTAGTATCGCAAACACTGGCAGAATGTTCAACCGAGCACTTTATGAAACCAAATACGTGTAGTCACGTAAACTGAAACGATTGTTTAACATTCATCTGTACCGTTGTATTATATTTTTATATAGTTCATTATATTTTGTAATTTATATATTTATCTTTATTAAATGAACAATTTGTATTGACAAAGATTTCATTGAACTCCATTAAGTTAGAAATTCTTTGCCCATTGCCTTGCCTTAAAAAGAAAAACTTTTCAAAAGTAAAATGTAATATTTTTGAAAAATGAGGTATGCAAAAACCATTTTATTATTAAACTACGCGTACTAAGCTATTGATGACTTACTGATAACTGGCTGATATTATTCTAAAGATAATAAACAAAACTCGGTCTTGATCCGTTATACAGTTTTTTATTAAGGTAGCAAAATAAAACTGTTTATTTTTTCAAGATATTTGATATATTATGTGAAGTGTTTTCTTGAGATACATGTACTCATATTATCGTTTATTGTTGGCTGTAATACAGGCAGTTTAAGAGCAAAACATTGCTTGATCTTGACGTGTCGAGAGTAGAGCACTATATCACCCGCTTCGCGGTATGAGGCGTGCTACAGTATCAGTACACAAATAAGTCATTTTATAAATTTAGCTTTATGTCATTGAAAAACAGGCATAATATTTACAGGACTTTTAATAATGACATTGACATATTTTAAATATTGAATATATAACATGTATTATATATTCAAAGAGGTGCAATTACAAGGTGATGTCGAGATGGCAAAGCAAACTAACGCTACGTATGAACATAGAGACAACGCACGTATGTTAGTAAATCAGTTGGCAGGCGGTCCGCGTGCCACGTAGCTGCAATCTGCAAGCTTATGATTTATATTGCGGTACAGTTAGAATGTCCTCTGGTATTCACTTGTTAACGTTAGAATTAGTTTTCTGCGCCAAGAAATAACGTTCCTTATACTCATTTATTTTAAACATTCTTAAGTTTAATTTATAACCTTTGTATAAAATAGAATATAAGCGATGAAGCGATAGGTAATGTGGATCCCGCGTCGATGGTCGTGAGTTCGATCCCTGTAATGAGCTTGAGCTTTCGGTGAGGGAAAACTTCGTGATGGAATCATAGCATAGTGATAAGCTTTTTCGAATACCCGTCTATTTATTTACCTCCCTCAAGTTGAAAATCTGTCGCGACATACCTATACGTGTGTTCCGGCAGTTGCACTTGCAAGCCAGTCTCACCAGTAGGCTTAGCGTGTCCACCAACTTGGGCCACATCGTTACATCATGTGAGATTGCGCCTATAACGCTATACCTATAAATAAAAATAACAAATAAAACTACTACTGCTATAGAATCTTTGCTGGCTTCTACTGTGATATCACTCTGGTCGTACTTATTTCCGTAAGGTAAGGTAACAGTGTTCATGACTTTTCGGAATACTAATAATAGTGATAAATGGAACTGGACGTTTGAACCAACACATGTTTTGTTAGTATGATCGGATTAAGGATTTATCTTTATTTATTTGTTTAGTACCGCCAGTGGTCAGCGTATCGAAGGTTATAATTAAGATAATTCTGAAAAAATAGTAAACTAGATCAGGGGTCTCCGAACTACGGCCCGCGGGATAAATCCGACCCGCAACAGCTTAAGACTAGTGTCATCAACCCGCGACAGCCAATGTGTTATTGTTGTTACTATTATATAGAAATATAGTTAATGGCAGAAAAATTAAAACTGTATTGGCCCATTGAACATACTGAAAAAATCATTATTACCCTAAGGTTTCAAAGTTAGAGACCCCTGCACTAGATCTTTCAAGGCAACCACAACATGGATATTAGTAGAACAAGAAAAATACATAATCCACAGTATTAATAGATCATTCACCATTATACATTTATGAGGAGAGAAAAGTTATAGGTTTCACTTTGACTAGAGTCCGAATAGAGTTTTTACCTTAATATTACCAGTTTCAAACTAGGCTTGTTACTCGAACGTTAATTGCTAAAGCGTAACTGCGCATCAAAGTTCTCAAAGCACTTTAAGTTCATATAACTCGTGATAAGCGTATATTCATTTATTTACTACATAAATTTTAAACTCAAAATATTACTTTATAAATAACTTACGGCGAACTTAGGGTAGAAAGAAATTTGAAACTAAAATTGAAATAGATCATGTATAGAAACCAATTATTACATCTTGAGTTGTCGTAGAGAGCGAACGCTTAATTTGAACTTACAGAATCCGTTTATTATTTTGTTTATAATTCGCTGTGCCTGCGACTTCGTTCGCGTGGAACTAAGAAAGTCCATACTAAAAATGTAATAACTAAAAATAACTTGTAACTTTTTTCAATACAGCTTTATACCTATTTGTTTGTAGCGTGATGTTAAATAGCCTATAACCTTCCTCATTGATTTCTCTATCAAATACAAATCCTAGGATTAGCGCGTTTAAATAAACATAATATATATAATAATACATTATATAGAAATATCGAACGACTTTTTGGTCAGTCACCTGTAGGAAATATTTTTTGCTAAGATTCGAATTGATTTTATACAACTCTCCGTGTGACCTTTTATGCTGGTTATTTAGTTTCCTTATAGAAAAGATGATCATTTTCGGGATAAAAGGATAGATATAATCTTTATTTCTACAAAATCCAATAACCTATGTCCGCCTAAAATTCAAAGGCGTAATAATATTCAGGCACAGCTCGCGCTAGTTTCCCGCCCATTAATTGTCAAAGTTGGGGAACATAACCCCAAGCGACCGCCGCGATATCTAGCGTGTGTTTAAATAAACTTTGTAGAAATTATCGCATGCGCCAAGAAACACTTGTATGTAATAGCTTTGAGAGATCTAATCAAAATTTATCTGCAATGAGTATAATAATGACTGAAAATATATTATCTTCAAACATTATATTTTCTCAAGACTTGAAGTAATTATTATCACACTAAACCAAAAAAGAAACTGTAAATAGATTTTCAAAGTTGTAATATAAGTGATTAAATAAGTATTATCTAAAATTCAAAGGAAATCGGATGAATCGGAATTAAAAATTTGATACAAAATTTATTCCATCCTTTACTCTACTTCCTATAAGTTTTTCGTTACAAAAGATTGCTTATCATCGTCTACAGGGTCCATCTATCTCTATACTATAATTCATCATAATAGATATGGTAGTTTAATCATGAAAACATAAAAAACAAACTCACTTTCACGTATATAATATAAAAATATTATTAGGTAAGTATATAAGTACAAGAATGTATAATATGGTAAGGATAAGGATTATTAAAAAAAAAAGATAACACTGTATTTATATAGGAAATATGTCTTCGGTAGACATAACCGAAATTACTATCCCTAACGTGGAATGGAAGCCGAACCGTGACAGAATAGAGATTAATCAGCTGAAATACATTTTTGACAAATTCGTAGTTCTCAGTACAAATATTTCCCGTAGTTAGTAAAGTCGGGAGTAGATATGCCACTTTTCTGAAAAGTATTATTATACCGACGCTGCACTCGCGTTAATTTTGATTTTGTTAAAAAAATAGACGACGCAATAAAAAGTTTTATACAAAGTTTGTCCCTATTTTTTACCACACTTCCTATAATTTTGAGCAAGAAAAAGTAGCCTATCTGCGTCTCCAGAGTCCTATCTATCTCTATACCAAAATTCATTACAATCGATTCAGCGGCTTAGACGTAACAAACTCACTTTCGTAGTTATAATATTAGTATAAATATAGATTATATCCTAGAAAAATAATTTATTCACTTACCGAGCAATTAGTTCCCGCTGTCTAACTTTCTGAGTATTTCAAATTTTGCGTGATCCGTATGTAGCACAAAGCACTACGACAATGCCACAACGCCACAATGAAGTTGTGCGGCTTTGCGTAGATACCTGATTTATGCAAGAACGAAGCTGAACTGGCTTACGAAGCACTCGTCCGTTAACGCTCACATCGTCACACAAGAGGAATAATTGTTCAGTAAACATGGCAGGAATTAGTTTATCTATCAGAAAACTTGTCAAGTAAGAGTCAGACCAAGTTCATCAGATGGTAACGACTTTATGAATTGATAAAAGATAAAAGCAAAAATTAAGTTTAAGAGTTCACTTTAGGTTCTCTCTAATTAATTAAATATTGACGCAAAAAGTTTATTTATATTATTTTATTACAAACAATATAAACTACACATTTGTATTAATATTATAAAGCGGAACAGTTTGTTTGTTTAAACGCGCTATTCTTAGGAACTACCAGTTGGATTTCCAAAATTTTTTTTTGTATTTGATAGAGCAATCATTGAGGAAGTTTTAAGCTTATTTAACATGACGCATCAGCAAAGCTGTATTGAAAAAAATTATAATAATGGGCAAAATAATTATTATATAAAATGTTGGTTTCGCGCGAATGATATCGCGGGCACAACTATTCATGATATATTTGATATTAGTATTACGGATATGAGCATTAAAACTTGATAATATTTTTATAAGATGTTTAGCATAATCAGTCAACTATGAAATAACTATTTCGTGGTCTGATATAATTATTTTATTATCAAAGAGTGGTGTTATTCCAATAAAACGATCAGCCAACTTCCTTGAATTCAAATAATTTTGCCTGGCTTCTCGTATTTTAACAAGTAGCATATTTTAAAGCTTGACACAAATTCCGAGCTCCTCGGATCCATGTTACGCAACGCAAACACGCCGAGGTGTGTCAACAACCCGACTCGTTGCAAATGTTTCTATTTCATACGATTTTATATCATATCGTAAGTGTATGTTGCCAAAACATAACTCTGTACATTACCTTCTTCGCGTTCACTTAGTAACTTCACAACAAAGCTAACTTGTAAATTTTTTAATACATTTACACTCTTTCATTTTATCTCTAGATAAAAACAAGCTACAGTCCAGTAATATGTGAAAGGTTCCATTATAATTATGTTCATTAAAAAGAATACAACGATAATAGTTCAGCTAATAGTGTGTACGGACACCTCGACAATGGACGTTGGGCTTTTGTAAAGGTAAACATTGTGATGAAACCATAGCATGGTGGTATGGCTTTTACTAATGCCCGCCTGGCTAGTTACCTCCCTAAAGTTGAAATACATATAGGTATGTTTCCAAGCCAAATACATATCTGTATGTTCTGGTCCCTCCACTAGACTTAGCGTGTCCTCCATCTTGGGCCAAATCTTCACTTTACATGAGGAGGATTGTGGCCATAACCTTAACTATAAAAAATACATTAAGGCGAAACAGAAATAAGATTAAAATAGCTATTATTATTATTTGTCAGAGATAATTTAGATATCATTAAGCTAACCAATTATAATATCCATACAAAGGGATCTGCTAATCAATTATTATTGTTCTATTCCTGTCAAAATAACAAGATGGGCTTAAAGCAAGCAGTTGAAAAGAAGCAAACGCTTCCGCGAAGACGTTTGTGTTTGAATGGAAAACACTCATTACAATGACAAAGATCTTGTCTACAGCAGACTTAATTAATCATTGTGTTTACTGATTAGCATTTCCGTTTATGGAACTCTATCAGCGAATTTACATCCAGATAGAATAATTGAATTATGATCCCACGCTTTAATATTTCTTATTTATTGAGATATTATTGTTGAAAAAAATTGAATTATGTATACTAAATTATGTTTTTTTTTACAAATTTGATGGAAAACTAACGGTTTTAAAGTCGCTATTTCAATTTAATACTTTTTAAAATTTATTTGTACAACATACATGTATATTCTATTTAAATCCTGTCTGAAACGCGTCTTAAAGTAGTAATACACAAACTGATTCGTTGCGTATACATTACAAGGGAAATTTCTATTAACTACCGTCATCATCTCATTATTATTTTGACTTAACATGACGAGATTTAAAAGATATTCGTACATGGATCAAACACACAACACGCGTCAGCGAGGCGTAACACTGGACCAATAGGAAACTATATAAATGGAAAATAATTTATAATAGAAATTAGCTAGTCATGAGTGAATTCTTCTAAGATTTATACTTTAGTTTTCTCACATATCAAAATAAGAAATTCGTAAATAAAACCTAAAACGCTAAATTGTTTAAAAGAAGTTTGAAGTATAATATCCTGTATGGCTATAATTATCTATTTTTTTATGTTTCACGTTTTTTGGTATGTACTTTAATAACCATGTCAGCAACCGTCGACAATTATTTAATATTACTTTATAATAACAGCTACGACCAAATGTGCGGTTCCCACAGCTTTTCTCTTACATTTCTTTGATTACGTAATGCTTACAAAAATAGTTCGCATTCGCAAATTGATGTACAAATCGTGTTACTGGATTTATTGTTACTGCCATATTTTTTATCTTTAAACATTTATTTCGATTACTTACTTACGATGTCTTACGGCATATTAAATCTCGCCTTTTATTTGATTCACGATCAAAAATGTTTTTGGATCCCTTTCTAGTTTATTTCTTGTATGATGGAATGTTGCATATCGGCATAGATTACTTAGTGATTATAACCATTTTATTATTATTTTAACTGTCTGTGTTAGTTTATTTCCTCAAATAAATAATTTTGCACATTATCAATTGATGCATTAATTTCCTGTTAACAAACCGTCCTACGTATTCCATTTTAAAATGTATTGATATTAAAATTTAACTCATAGCAACGAACAAACATTATGAAAATTCAATATCCGTTCGAAGGACCGAGTTACTGCAACGAGAATACAACAGAACAAATTTACGACATTATTTTACGAATGAGAAGTTTGTTGAGCTCTATTATTACTTTGTTTTACTTTTCAAACAATTGGTACCGGTTCAGTAAATATAACCAATTTATGGCAGTTCTCACTAAAAATGCTTCAAATTTCCTGTTGGTCCTAATGTTCTGGAATGTAGTCAAAATGTTGCTACTAAATTCTCTTTTTTTTTTTTTGTAAAATTATCTTCTTAGAATCAGGACTGCCAAATCTGTCATAATTGATATGTTTAACATTACATTCTACTTTGCTAAACTAACCTGGCTAAGTGACATCGTCTAGTTGAATTATGTGACACTAAGCAACTATGAGTATGTTATGCTTAGCATGTTACCCTCCGAGGTCATATCTTTACATGACATCAAATGAGTTACTGCCGATATAAAAACCTTTTTGTTTTGATAATACCTTATATTCACTTGAAGTAACATTATAGATGTAGATAATGATAGAAAGGTTGTTACAGATTATAAGCAAGCAAATTGCCCTAACGATTACTATCAGTAGCTAGTCTGACACGCCCGCATAATTGTTGTGTGTCGTCTAAGTGTGTTTGATTTAAAACTACACATGCATTGGTATGCTATATATATAGAAGCAATGATGGCTCAGTTACTAGTATGTGTAGACTTCTCGTCAATGGACGTTACTTCGAATTCCTACAATGCCTGAGCAAAAATCCTGAGTTTGCGGCGAAGGAAAACATCGTAATGAAACCATAACAGGATGGTACCATGGTGATTCTTAAGTTGAAAAATTGCCGCCACCATCTCGGTTCACATCGTCACTTAACATCAGGTATGATTGTGGCTACAAGGCTAACCTTTAAATCTAGATAAACTAAATTAATGTTCCACTTGCGGTTAATATTAAAAGGTTAACGATCATTTATTTTACTTTCAAGACTTTCTTTACAAATACTTTCAAAATTCAGATATATGACAAAATATTAGAAACTTGGAACCCATTCAGTAACCGAATGGTCATGTAAGTACTGTTCTCCCAACTTCACCTCCAATCGGGGCAACAATACATTTCATAGATTTGATAAAACCAGTATGAAATCTTTAAGCGTAGTGCTTTTAGTTTGTGATGGATGAATATAGTACTTAAACAGTCTGATCATAGAAGCGAAATTCTGCTTGTTCTTACACCACATTCATATATTCCACATTACAGTTGCCTATAACACCCTCATGAATTAAGTAAAAGTCTATTATAGAGTAAATGTGTAAAGTTTTTGGTTTAGGTTTTAGGTTAATAGCAGATCCTATATCAACAGTAATACTAATATAATATAAGTTTTCTCTACATCATTAAAAGTTCTAATTAAACTTTGATAGTGGCAGATGAAACGTTCTAAATTGTTTCGCAGGAATTACTCTTCAACTAAATTTATTTTAGATTAACCGCTCTGTGCTCAGTCTAATTTTACCTACTCTATCAAATAAGTTAAATATTTCAACGTAACACTATTGACGCACTAATTAGGTCCTAATTATATGAAACAAAAAGAAAAATTTATATGTAGAATGCAGAAAGAAAAATCTGCTGAAATTTTTTCTCGAAAATTCTCTGCTTTGGTACAATGTATGTGAGATATAGCAAAATTTTCCAATCTGTAACTGTGTACTGATGAAATAGCCTAAATGTCGCGTAGTCGGCGTACATAAATCAAACGCTTATTCGGCAACGTGATCGAACCGCGTAGTCGAATCAACGGTCCATGTGAACTCATAAAAGTGCTGCGTTTGTACTGGACGTTTATGTTTGCTGTTTCGCATGACTCTGTCATTTAAAATATCACCTATTGAGCGCTTTCTGGAAAACCGACATTAGCTTAAAATTATATTATATACGGTTTGCATTTACTTATTACTTGCATTTTAAACACATACTTAAAACTAACTAAAGTTTTTGCTAAGGCTTATATGTCTAGAACCTGTTGTACCGGTTGATCTATGAGACATGATTGGTTGAAATAAGAGTAACTTTGTTTATGTACCACTGCGGTCTACAATGCTGTTAATTGAAGGATTTATAGGATCCAACGAGGGAGGTGGTAATTTATTATGTACGGTTTAGTTTAGTTTAAGATATGAAGTGAATTAACGTCTATTAAAATAATAACGTTCAATTTAATACCCACCGGATTTGAAAATATACAGTCTATACTCACATTGTTGGCGTTACTCCCAAATTTAGTACAAAATATAAGGACCCCTCTGACTATTAACGCAAATCAAATTCGTTTAGTGTAAAAGATTCTACTAGAACTACTTATAAGAAGTAATTGGATCACGCTTATATACCATAACTAGTGGTACCGGTAGAAAGACGTTTGCGACAAACTAAAAAATATAAATAAACTGGCATGACCTGCTGGATCCAAATGGAGCTAAGAACAATTCAAGTATTCTTATTCTTTCAGCCTTATTAATGCTAATTATTATAATAGAAGTAATTATAAATGCGAAAGTGTGTTTATTTGTTACGCTTTTACACCTAAACCGCTGAATCGATTAAAATGATTTTGTTATAGGGTTAGATGGAATCCTGGAGACGATGATAGGCTACTTATGCTTGCGAAAACCATATAGGAAGTGGGGTAAAAAGAGGGATAAACTCTTTATTAAGTCATCCGATTTGCTTTAATCTTTTTGATACTTTAGAAAATAACTGCTTACAATTTTAATTTTGGGTAAGTTCATATCTACCTATATTCACCAACATCCTGAAATCAATAGTTTAATAGAATTTGTTAGGAAACTTATTACTGCATCGATCGACAACCAAAATTGGTTGACAAAATCAATATTGACATGAGCGGAGTCAAGGGTAAAAGGTATTATTAAATAATTTTTAATTTCACGCGAACGAAGTCGTTAACACATCTAATAACTATATAAAATACTAAAATTTTGTACACATAAGTATATAGTACTAGAAAATGTATCCCAACGCAAAGGTACCGTAATGAAAGTTATATCGATTTTTAAATTTAATACTCAAAATACATTTACGTCGCTGGTCTTGTTTACACAGGAACCAATTACTTCTAGTCGTGGCCTCGATTCACTTTCACAGATTAATATACATACAATGCAAATTTATTATTAATAGGTATTGCCTGGTACGTGGAATTCGTAAAGGCGACAAAGCGATATTGTTATATCCACGATCTCTCTGATATTAGTTATTATTCATATTTGTTCACTATTATGTTAGCGATGATGAAGTTGTTATAATACTGTGCTTGTGTAGAAATGAAGACAAAATATTTTCCCACATAAAGCGTTTATATAATTCGTTGTATGAATATTTTAAGATCAAACATTTGATTCTGTTCTAAATATATTAGTAGCACCAGTGGCTGAAATGTGGAAGTACTCAACTTAGTAATTAGTTTGATTGTATTTATCAGTTACTTACATTTACCTGCGAATTTGTTCGCTTAAAACTAAAATATTTTCCATTTCGTAGGAATACCAAACTTCACAGGATTATCCAATGGACTAATTAAAATTGGTCCAATCGGTTTGGAAACATCCTCAATTATTACTTTGGGATTTAATATTAGAAAAAGCTTTAACATTCGCTGATATGAATTTCTTTGCTATTTATAAATTGTTTTTAATATTATAATTCTTTGCTATTTATAATTTATAGATACATGCATATTGTAATATTGGGTATCGCTTCGACTGTTCGTTGTATTAGAATGTTAGAAAATACTTACCTTAAACTATCTTGTTAGTGGAGAAGTCAAAACAACGTCACTACCAACTCCGTTTATAAAGGGTGTCCAGTGGCAGATTTCAATGTTTGGAAAATTGTAAAAAAAAAACTACAGCTCTAATACAAAGTAGGTTTATTTTAATTTAATAACAATTAACGCGGATTTCATTTTTAAAAACCACGTTCTCCAAATGGCGGCCCTCAAGTCTGACACACTCTTCAAGTCTAGCACGCATGTTTTCGAAAACGCGTTTACAGAGCGACTGGGGAATTCTGCTGACTTCGGCTCGAATATTTTCTTTAACTTGTGTCACAGTGCTCGGATTTGTCTTGTAAACCATGGATTTTAAGTATCCCCATAAGAAAAAATCACATGGGCTTAAATCGGGTGACCTAGGTGGCCACGGTATGGTACCGTTTCGGGATATGTTTTATTCAGGGAATAACTGCTGCACTGCATTCATGGACACATTAGCAGTATGAGCTGTGGCCCCGTCCTGCTGGAACCATGTGTTTCGGTTGAAGGATGGACTATTCTGAAGTTCTAGTCTGAAAAAGTCATTTAACATCTGGGCGGGCATATCTCTCCGAATTAACAGTTACAGTTTGGCCACGTCCATTTTCAAAGAAATAAGGCCCTATGATTGCAGATGCAGATAAGGCACACCAAACTGTTACTTTAGGCTTATGTAAAGGCTCTTGATGCATTTGTCTTGGGTTGCGGACATCCCAGTAACGGAAATTCTGCTTATTTACATATCCTCCGATATGAAAGTGGGCTTCGTCACTGAAGAATATGTTGCCCATCCGAGTAGCAGTAGGAAATCTCAACAACATTACCTCTGCGTAAGTTTTTCTTAATTCAAAGTCAGAATCGTGTAAATCTTGTACGATTTGAATTTTATATGGATGAAACTTGAGTTTTTTTCACATTATAACCTGCATAGTTGATTTCGGAATTTCCAATATCGATGAACGTGCACGCAGTGATAATCGGGGATTTTCAACGACAGAAACCATAACACGCTCGCAATTTTCATCCGTGGCTACCGATGGCGTAGGTCCTGGCCTGGGTCTATTTAACGTTGATCCTGTAGATCTGAACCTTGCTACCCATAACTGAATGAGGTTGATCGATGGTCCATCACTTAATCGACGAATACCGTAACGATTATTAAATCGACGGCGTGCTTCAGTCAGCGAAAATCCACTCAAAATGTACGCCTTGACGGCAAAAGCGCGATGCTATCCACTCCACTGTTCCATGGCTACTAAAAAATCCGCAGCGTTTGCGCTTCTAAAGACGTCCCCCGCGCCCCTCTAGCGTGTTGCGTTCAAAAACTATGTTTGTTCAAAGTTTGAAATCTGCCACTGGACACCCTGTAGTTTTAGTTGTCATTAGAATTGTAACCAATTTTTTAACGCGAAATACTGAAACAGGATGGCTTAAAACTTTAAAATAAAGAAAACAGATAAAATTAAAAAATATAAAATTTGATGAAACTGTTGTTATGAGTATTGTGGTTAAATTATTTTTATGAGAGCATAGTTTAAGCAGACGCTATAACCGAAAACGGTTAGGAATAAATAATGAAGATAATGATAGTTCACCGAATGGTTATCAAAGGATAATCTAAGAACAACAACGATCAACGGTAGATCGGCAACCTATCACCGGTGTTCGCTGACATGCCGGTTTGCAAACCTTACCGCGGCTTGAGAAGATACACTAACTAATCCCAAAATTCTACAATATTGTACAGTGGTAGTGAACCTATAAATAAAAAAAATAGGTATAAATTCCTATCACTACCTTTAATTACTATACAGAGGTACAACGATTTTTTATAATACAACTGAGAGCCTACGGCCCACTCTATAGGATGTTTTATATGATTATCGTGATTCAAATTGACTGCTGTCAATGTCAAGTGTAAATGAACTAAGTCGTCACGCTGAAATCCCTGCGAAACATAAAACGAACGTTGCAAATCCCATTAAAAGTTAAAAATAAAAACGGCAGTCGTTTTCGCGTCCGACACTCGCAAATAAGATCGTTAGCGACTTAATTAAGATTGAGACTTGATTAAACGTTTCCTAGTGTTGGTATGATAGATGGATATTGCACTCCGCGACAGAGTTACGTCGTATTTCATATCTTACGATTATGAACTCTTGCTTTAAGGAACTCTTCAGTCATCTTTGCAATCAAAATTTACTGTGGATATAATTTAGGTATTTTCTAGTATTTCTTTAGATTCAGTTTATATTTTTTCCAGCATTCGTACTCTAGAGACAGATGTTCAAGCCTAGTGTATTATTTTTACGCTTTTGGATTTTAACATCAGACGAGAATGTAGTGAACCATGAAAAGGGAAAAAAGTTAGTTATGTACAAAATATAGTGTCCAATAGCAGTGATACTAAACTGTACATCTATTAGTTTCAATATTTAATTCTATATTCTTTATAGGTGATAGCGTGTCATTACAATCTTACTTGATATTAAGCGACAATGTGGTCCCAGATTAACACACGCTAAACCAAGTAAGAGGACTGGTTCAGTGCAACTAAAGGCATATAACTATAGGTGCTCGGATACACATTTGAAATTGATATATTCACTTATATCATAGACATTGTAGTCGTGAGGGGTGAATTTTATCAACGAACGTGACTTTTTATAATATTTTAAAATTTCTTGTCCAAAAGTGTCTCAAAAAATCATCGCTTCTTATTTTTGATATATATTATTTAAGGAAGTCTATGTATTCCAAATAATTATACATTATTTTAAGTTCTATTATTTTTAGGAACATAGGTAAAGTTTGACTGATATGGAAGGATTATAAACTTATTTATTACTGTTGCAAAATATAAATGCTCTCGCTACATTCCGAAGTATATGCCCATAATTGAACAGACTAGTTATAATACCTACCATTTAATATACAAAGAAACAATAATAATATTATAACATTATTTATTACTGTTGCAAAATATAAATGCTCTCGCTACATTCCGAAGTATATGCCCATAATTGAGCAGACTAGTTATAATACCTACCATTTAATATACAAAGAAACAATAATAATATTATAACATTATTTATTACTGTTGCAAAATATAAATGCTCTCGCTACATTCCGAAGTATATGCCCATAATTGAACAGACTAGTTATAATACCTACCAATTAATATAGAAAGAAACAATAATAATATTATAACATTATTTATTACTGTTGCAAAATATAAATGCTCTCGCTACATTCCGAAGTATATGCCCATAATTGAACAGACTAGTTATAATACCTACCATTTAATATACAAAGAAACAATAATAATATTATAACATTATTTATTACTGTTGCAAAATATAAATGCTCTCGCTACATTCCGAAGTATATGCCCATAATTGAGCAGACTAGTTATAATACCTATCATTTAATATACAAAGAAACAATAATAATATTATAACATTATTTATTACTGTTGCAAAATATAAATGCTCTCGCTACATTCCGAAGTATATGCCCATAATAGAACAGACTAGTTATAATACCTACCATTTAATATACAAAAAAACAATAATAATATTGAACTTTGTATTGCACGCCTCATAAGCGAAGCGTTTAGGTGGGTTACTTCTGTCACTTCACGCAAAACAACTGATGTTTCAAACTTAAAATGTCTCTATTTATCATATATTGAACTTGTAAAATAATATATACACATACAAATCAAGAAAAAACACTATTTTTAACACGTATGAAATTTTTTAATGCCATTTTTGTTATTGTAACTAGTAATAAAACTGTTTAAAAAAGTTCCGCCTTGAACGTCAGTGTGTCTGTATTTGTGGATCCTATATGTTATGACGATAACGACCGAAATACTTTACTAATCGAGTCTTTTTTTTTTCTTACGCTGCAGTATCGTTGGTAATATAACCCTATTACTTTTCACGGTCTGATTCGATGTGGTTTAATTGTTATTCAATAGACAAAAAAAAGAGAATTTATGAAGCGTGCACTTTTGGACTTTACAAACTAATTTAAACTAAGTCACATTGTCTATAGTGATTAGTGAGATTTTAATTTATTTTGATAAACTATTGTTAGATTTGATATATTTTTTTTATAGTTAATGTTTAGCGTAATGGACATAATCTCACCTGATCTTAAGTGATGATACGGCCCAAGTTGGTAGACACGCTAAACCTTTGGAGAAACTGGTTCTCAAGTGTAACTGCCGGAACACACCTACTGGTAGTTGGCGGCAGACTTTCAACTTGCGGATGGTAGCTAGCCAGGCGGGCATCAGAAAAAGCCCTACCACCATGCTATGGTTTCCTTACGATGTTTTCCTTCACCGGAAGCTCAAGCTCATTGTAGGTGGTTGGATTCGAACTCACGTCCCTTGACGCAAAGTCGTACACACTACCACTAAGCTATCATCGCTTCAGAATAGAAATAGTAGTTGTTTTAGAAAGATAATCGATTCAATAATAGTGACACGATGAGAGACATCGTGTGGCTGAGAGTAGATAACACCGAGACAGTTTCCGAAACTTGCGACTCGGATTTAGGTTTAAAGAGGCCTCCTATCGGCAATTGTCAATACTCACCTTCACCTTTCGTGTCTCTCTCTCTCTCACTGTTCAGTATAAATCATTCCAGATAATTATTTACAACATTCATATCAAATATTGTCAATAATAGAGATATATAAATCTTACGTCCCTTCGGTAACGTTCCAGCTAGGTGCGATGAATATCTAGCCTCGAGTGCTTTGCTTTGACTGAACTCAAAGCCGCGCTCGCATCGTACTTTTATACTACTAGGTTTTATAAACTACCCTCCATAAATTCACCTCTAACACTACATTAATCCGACTAGTTCTGTTATCCCAAATTATGAGACATGTAAACGACACGTTAAGTTACTTTTTATCACTACGGAATACAATCTGGAAATCGTATTTAAATAATAATTGAATTATAATAATTGTCCTAAACTTCTACCGGAAATTAATTGAATCTGTTCGAATATTCGGAAGGTACGACATTTAATACAGTAAAGTAACATAATCGTCAAGTACCCTACATTACGGAAACCAATTACTGGGCTCCTCATGCAAATAGCTTTATTCAGGACATCAACGGTCACACCTGGTCCGGTCTTATTGAAGTTATAAGTTGTGCAAACTGCTGCACGGCGTCTCTGCCTTATATCATTCTCGAGTTTAGTTTCTAATATATCTGTCTCCGTTACATGAATTAAATATGATATATCATTCCTTATTTTATATTTGACTAGCTATGACTGCGACTTCGTTCGCACGGAACTGAAAATTATTAAACTTATTTATAGCGTATATGACTCAGGGATAATACAGCAATTTAATGGTGAATGAATTTTTGAAATTGTCCCAGTAGTTATTAAGTTTATTCGTTATAAACAAAAATACATATCTTTGCTCTTTATAATATTAGTATAGATATTTCAAATTTGTTTAAATGTATTCAAACTTATATTTCCTTTAGAAAATATATCTCGATTATTCATGTTTAAGTTTTTTCAAGTATCTTGTTTATGTTGGGAAAAATCTGTGAGTAATATCTTAATATGGCGTGATAACTAGTTATACATACATATTGCTAAGAAATTAGTATCGGACTTTGTTTACGGTATTTCCATAAATTATGCATGATCCTGAAATTTATACTTATTTTGTGAAAGGATATGAATATTGTTACAAGCGATAGGTTAAGAAAACAGCAAAGAGTCGTTATAAAATCGTATGTAGATTTTACTACGACTTCATTCTCGTTTTCCCGTTAACCGTGCCTAAATGTAAAATCCATTCTTTGTGGGTGACTGCGTCTTGAAAGGAAAATGCATGCTGAATTTCAGGCAATAGATCTTGTATTTTTTGAGATATCGTAATGAACCAGTCGCTGATATTTCGCTTATATTTGTATGTATAGGTATTTATAAAAAATAGTTATATTTTGGTACAGTATTTATAATTTTATGCTTTAAAAGTTCAAATTAGATCTATCTTTGGTGCAAATTAAAATTATTCTATCACCGATCTATCTATCTGTATTCCAACTCCTTTTGATGCAATTTAAGTTGTAAAACAACATATTTTTCGAATGAATATGTTGTATCTACAACATTTAATATCGTTGCAGGTGTACAAACAAGAGAGCCGTGCATATGATTTTACAAGTAAACAGTAAAAAATGTGTTTGATTGAAGGAAATCCTAGTGTTGAATGTGAAAGGCGAACGTGCCAGTGTGGTGTGCTCCCCAGAGAGTACAGTTGAGAGGAACAAAGAGTGTAATATAACAATGGAATATGGTTGAAATTCGTCCGTCGCGAGTTTAAGACTGTGCTTCCTAAAATGCAATCGCGCATAAATCGACGCTTGATTTAGTAGAAAAAACGGACTTTTAAACAATTCATATTGTTAAATTGTTGTAAATATATTTATAAAAAAAAATATAATTTAAAAAAAAATTCTCGTTGTCTACCTGTTTTAAGGATAAAATATTTCGGAAATTTTTAAATCATCGAAGCGGTTGTCGTATTTTTGTGATAAATATCAATTATTATTAATTATAGTTATTTTATTAAGTGGCAAAACTCGGTTGTGATGTGTATAGAGTATAAGTTGTAGTTTAATTAATTGCGGTGGGTCGATTGGTAAGGTATTTTGTTTGGTCCGCACGCGCACGCAGCGCGGTGATTGATGTTGGGCGCTAGGGCGGCGAATACGTGTTTTCACGTAGTATTTGACGCAGGCGCAGGCGCGGCCCGGCGCCGATAAAATGCGAGAGAGGCGTCGCGCCCTACACCGCATCGTCGCTCTGCTGTTTGCCTGCCTCGTCTTCCTCAACTGTCAAGTCGACGCCGTTGGTAAGTCACTCTCTTTATACCTTCCATCTGGACTCTCGTATGCTGTTATCATAACCTACTACTTAAATTCATCGACTGCGCCTATTGATAAATATTGTCATTTTTATACATATATGATACATTTGTCATTTGAAGCGATGACAGCTCAGTGGTAGTGTGAACGGACGCTTCGAATACACCTACAATGAGCTTGAGCTTTCGATGAAGGAAAACACCGGTAGGACACCATAGCATAGTGATAGGATTTTTCTAATACCCGCCTAGCTAGCTACCAGCTTTCAAGTTGAAATTTTGCTGCCCAATACCAATAGGTGTCTTCCGGCAGTTGCACTTGAGAGCCAGTTGCTCCACAGGTTTAGTGCGTCAACTTACATGAGCTGTATCATCACTTAAAATCAGGTGATATTATGGCCATAACACTAAAACCTATAAACTATATAAAAATCGCTGAAAGTTAACAATTTTTTCTTTAAAACTAACTCTACTTACATTAAATTATACAGTAACATAAAATGATATGTAAATGATTCTGTAATTACATGACTTTATATTCTAATAGAAGCAAACGAGGGTCCTAACAAAATTGCATGTTAAAGTAAGACATTTTATAGTTAAATATACTAAGTTGAATGTAAAAACCGAATTGACGAAGTAAAGGCACTTTAGTTATTAAAGCTATACACTTTAAGGTCGGACTTTAATTGTTTGTAGTTAAATTGGAATTCGTAGAAATGAGGAATAAATGTCGTTTGACAATTATTTCGCGTTTAGTCTACTACTAACTAGTATAATTACATGTATACTGTATTATTATGTACTTGATTGTAAAAAAGTGACATAACCTTAATTACCCACGAAAATTCGAAGGCTAATGTTATTTTTATTTGAGTGTTAATTATTTTTAGTGAATTATTTTTTAAACAATTTGTCATGTAATTTCTAAATGTGTTTAGTGATGAGTTTTATCGAGATGACCATTCATTGATGTGCATCTGATTGGTGACATTGTTTTTCACGGGAAAACTAGAAGGAGTATGAAAGTTTTTCTAGAAGTAGTTTAAAAGCTGTAAAAGTGATGGGGACTGTAGGTTCGATTATAGGGTTTTATATTGGCGCTTCTTACCTAATGCTTTAACGAGAGGATGTATTTAATGCATTTTACCACGGTAACAAAAAAAGCCGGCTCTTTGTTCATATTGTTTACTAACAACAACATGACTTATCGGTCAAGTTGGTTTAATATAAATATTTTACTACAAAAGATTTGCCAAAGCAGTCAAAGTCATGTAAGTAAAGGAGCAGAAGTACATAGTTGAATGTAACTTTAGACAACAGAGGGAAGTCCTGTATATCAGAGGCACTTAAGCCTAGGTAATAACTTTACTTTGTCATCGCTGCTACAGAGACGCTGGATCTAACTGTAGCTTGTTTAAATGTTCTGAAGCTTGCAAATATGGTTATGTTTAATGGTTATGGTTTATGGTTGGTTGAAATGGTTTATGGTTGGAATGGTTTATGGTTATGTTACATGACAAAAGAAGAAAATAGTCAATATCGTCTAACATATATCCTTACTAATACTATAAGCGTGGAAGTTTGTAAGTATGGATGTTTGTTTCCCTTTCAACAACTGAAGGATTTTAATGAAACTTTACAATAATATAATTTATGCATCAGAAAAACACATAGGTTATTATTTATAAAGATATTGTGTGAATTGTCCAAAATATAACGGTAAGTGTCAAGTTAGTAGGAAAATTTTCTGCCATCTGCGAGCTATTCTGGCGTGCGCTACAAAAACCGTTAGAGTTACACCTATATAATAAACAATAGAAATGTTTATCTTAAATAGTCCTGCAAAAAATCCACGACAGCATATATCTATCTTTTATGTGTAAGCTATTATTGTCAAAACAGTGAGCGGCCCGCGTATAAATGACTACGAGCTCTAATAATGTTGGTATACCAGTCTCCTTTGATATAATTTATATAAAGTAGTGGGTACCGGCATCAGAATGGTTTGACAAAATCAATATTGACGCGAGCAAAGCTCCGAATAAAAGCTAGTAGTTTTATATCTAAAGCTCATCTAGTAATTTGCAACCGTCGAGTTATAAACTGCGAACAAATTATCTATAGGTATAATAGATGCTCGAGATATTATTCCTATACTAGGATTAGTCATAATTCTAGAAGAAGTTCGAAAGCTGTCCCTGGTCTCTGGCAACACAGGAGTTTGAAGTATTGCCTGGTGCGTTTTAGTGGGTAATGTTAGGTGATTAACATCCTATGAATTACTACATGCCCCTCTCGCCTTGGCCTGAGCCCGGGTAATACGCTTGCGCGTTGCGATGAGGAAGTTCGTAAAGAATTGGATTTTAAAGACCACGTTAATAAAAAAAAACGCTTATTAGTAACCAAAGATAGCGTACCTTACATAAATTGTAAGGTAAAGTAACATTTCAAAATTGAGAACTATAATTAAAATCGACTGCCGTTAGGGATACGTGGTTTTAAAGATTTTCTTCAATATAATGCATAAATGTGGTCAAAGTTTTTTTTTTTAATTATGGCATCGGCTTATTTATACTACATGCACAATTTCAAGTGTGACCCTGTCATACTTGTGCAAACATCACGTAAGAAAATGTTATTCAAAAAGTTTTAAGTTTTCACAAGTGCAAAGATAATAAATACACTTAATAGAAAAAGTAATATTATTGTAATTGCAATGAAATTGTTATTAGATTTTTTTTTTTAATTCAAACTGTTTGTCGAATGAATAGCGAAATTCCAAAATTGTATCTGTTAATATTACTTCATAGAAAATATATGTATACAAAATAGTAAAAACTGTCAATCGCGAATGTCTTTTAATAACAGAAGTTAAAATCCACCCTTAGAAAAGTTTCCATTTACATTTCGGTAAACATGTGCAGAACCTTGTAAAATCCAATTTTATTCTATATGAATACTTCCATATTCAGTCATTAGCATATTATGGACCATGGGTACATATTAACATAAAAACAGATATCACATACAGTGCCGAGTTAACCCTAACCGCATAATTATACAACGTTGTTTTATGAAAATTTGTTGTAAAAAAACAACATTCATATTTAGTAGCGGTGGGGTTGTAAACTTCAGAGCAAGATAGAGGAAATGATTTGAAGCGATGATGGTTCAGTTAGCAGTGGGTACCGAGCCCTCGTCAATAATTCTAAATTCGAATCCATGCAAGGAGCCTGAGCTTTCAGTTAAGGAAAAGTTATATTTGTCTTTTTTCTATCGTTTGGTGCCTAAAAACATCGCCATGGAACCGTAGCATATTGGTAAGGAATTTTTCATGACCACCTGGCTAATACGAATCAGTTTCCGTATTCGGCTTAGCGTGTTTCCATCTACGGTCACAATGGCACTTCACATCAAGTGAATCTGAGGTCAAACGCTAAACCTACAATGTATAATAACAAAAAAAAAATTCGCTACATCACGCAGACAATAGGATGTTTGCTACATATATATCACAGCTGTGTCCGAGATATGGTTCGCGTGAAACTAAAAATACTTTATTCATTTTTGCCCGTCTTTGTAGATTTTTTTAATATAGCTTCGCTCCTATTGGCGGTAGCGTGATATTAAATAGTCTTACTCATTTTTTTTTTCAAATACAAAAAGATTTTTTGAAATCCGATTGAATTTGAATTTCTGAGATTAGTGTATTCAAACAAACTTTTCCGCTTTATAATATTAATATAGATATCGTTGAAAGATTTCTTGTATTATATACGTTATGGCAACCGTAATCGCTGATATTGAGTAGACATTTAATGTAGACAAATAAAAACGGTGGTAATTCAGAGCGTGCTGTATCATTTCGGTTCATTAATTGCGTTCATAAGTTTGACGTCGGTCGTTTTATAGTCCGAGCAGCCGCCGCCGACGCCCGCTTATGCAAATAGCCCGCGCCGAGTGTCAGTAATGCCGACATTACAACAATTTAAGAAGTATAACAACAATAAGTGTATCCTATATATTTAGTGAAAAATCCTTTGTGATCAGTTATTGCAAGGTATAAGTTATTTAAACGTTGTTTACGTTGTGATGGTGATCACAAGTATCGTTTTAGACATTTTATAGATTCTGTGTAGTTTCGCTTTTCGAGATGCTATTTCTTGAACGTTCCTAAGCTTATTTGATCTTCTTATGCTGAAGTTAATATCTATGTAATTTTTTGGGAGCGCAATAAAAGTCAAGTATCCGTAATGGTTTTTATTGTACCTGAGAATGTTCTTAAGAAACATGAATTTACTTGAAAGTAACTACTACATATTACTAGTTATAATATATATAATAATAGTTATTATATATAATAATAATAGTTGGTACTTACTATAGCTCAGAATTTACAATTGTTACAGAAAATAGTTTTGTCGTTACTTATTTCACGTGCCCTCGCTGTACGTCCCCTAAAAATGCAACAATTTTGTATAATACTTATAAAAATCAAATAAAATTATTGTCAGTTTCCTCTATAACTGTGATGTTTATCATATCGTTGGTAGAGTATTGACGTTCATAACTGCCCTTTAAGTTTTAAATTGAATATATATTTGTTTTTATATTTATATTTCATTATCACCACAAGAAAATAATTAATATTTGTAAACCCTGTAATATACTAGCATACTATATATGTCCACTAACCGTAACCCGCCAGCTACGCTAGACGGTTAGACATACAAATATAAATCGCACAAAATAATGTCAAACGGACAGTGGAATTAAAAACTAAGTCTCACAGATACATCAAAGAAAAACTCCCTATCGAATGAACATCCCGTTAACTTTAGTAGTTTTTGACGTGATTGAACGTTGAATGTAATGTATTTTCCTTATATATCAACGTATGCATAGATTATAACCCGTATATTAGTTTTGCACTAAGACATTTTATCGGTATCATAAACGAACAAAAAAAAAATTGCCTTATATTCGTACATATCGTGGAATAAGTAAAAAAGATTTCGTATTAGAGACGCCTTTACGACACTCCGAAATATATATTACAAACGTGACTATCCGTCGATCTGGATTACAGATGGCGGATCGATTCAACTGTAGAGATGTTAAGTTGGGAATTAAGCTTGTAGGTACTTTCAAGGTTCAGTAAGTTGTTATTTTTTTTTTGTGATTGCTAATGAATATTATATTAGAGGTCAATCAAGTCGATCGCTTTGACAAAGTGTTTATCCATATCAGATTTGTAATTAGGTCTGGTATACATAAGTTTTTTTTAATAAATATAAAAAAAAATGGTCTGAAGAAGGCACTTATGAACGTTACATTCAGAAAAGATTATAGTTGATCAAAGCCGGCAAGAAACTCAGTATCAAAATCTGTAATATATTTGTAACGGCGTGTAACTCACTAATATTCATGCATTGATCCACCCTGTAATAACCGTTGCACAGTGAAATTTGCACGAAATGGGCCTTATTATTATCGACAAATCGGTAATATACATAAGAACCATATAAAACCGAACATTATCACCTAAAACCTTATTAAGGTGAGATTTTTATTCCTTCCCCTCAAATTTCTGTCCATCCATCGCATGTCGCATTACAGCCGGCCGCGGAGTAGGGGTAAAGTGAAAGGCGCTCGGCAAAGCAGCCAAGGCCAATATAACGGCGCCCATGGCTCGCACCAGCGTTGCCTCTATAGCATTTAAATTTTCACTCATTCGTGCAAGTGCTATTTGTGTGCTTTGATCAGTGTTTTGATAAGAAAGTTGCACTTGCATCGTGGTTTGATAAAACGACAAAATGTTTTTTTTTGGTAGTACTGAGTCCTAAAGATGGAATGAACACCAATTTGAGTTTAATTCTGATATAAAATATGTGCTGGTGGTCTACCAAATCTCTTATAGTGGTTACATTTTCGCATTCTCGTAAACAAAATAATCCTAAAAAATCGTTGACTTCATCCGTCCGCTCTGATTTGTATTTTAATATGCACAAGGGGTGGTAGTATTCGAACGAAGCTGTCATACATCTCTAAAGTGATCATGTACAGTAGACATATGTTGGGTCGTATGTATACAGCAGAGAAAATTCATATAGACATAGAATATTTATTTCTTTTAATTATATCTATATTATAAGTACTCTATATATGAGTAATGAGAAGTTTAATTTCTAGGTTAACGAGTTTCTGACAATGTTTTTCAAGTAACTAAAGAATAATAAATGTGAATCGTTAAAATAGTTTCAGAAAAAACAATTATATATTTAATAATAATCTATCTATTACTAAGATTATATTTAAAACTGCTTAAAAAAAGCAAATCTAATTAACTTATTAAATTAAGAATAATATTTCTTAATTGTTTAAATAAAAAATACACGAACCTAACACTAAATAAATTTTAAGAAACCGAATATTAATTCTCACATCTTTATCATATGTATGTGTGGGATATTATAGTTGTTCTATAGTTCAATATTTTATATAATTATTTGTCAAGAATATGATAATTAAAAAGTTATCTCTCAGTACTTTAACGTGTCTCGGTCTATTCAATGAGCCAAGCGCATTACGATCTAGTACTTCTTAGTCACTTAAAATGAGATTAGATTCCGGCCAAACGGCTATACATGTAAAGGAAAGTAATTATTACGTAAGTAAATATTTTGTATAAAAAGAACTTTGTTATTGTAATATTCGTTTATCTATAATTTTATGAAGTTCGTTACCAACCCAAAGAGCGGTAAGTAAAGAGCACTTGAATTAAGTAAGTGCTGTATAAGTATCGAAATACTGATTGTTTCGAACGTTTCGTTTACGTAAATATTTTGTTATTAACAACAACCTTTATTATAACAACTAAAACTTTTGTTATACCGTTAGTACAGGCCTTTATAAATATTTATAAATCGAATACCTGAACAATCTTTGTTCTTTAGCGTAGTAATAACTATGGGTAGAATGCCCACCTTCGTCCTTCGCCAGACCACTTTGTTTCGCTTACTCATTTTTTATGTTCACTGTTTCCGTTATATGTTTATGGTTGAGCTCTTGATTATATATTTGTATGATTGAATTTTACATTACAATTATTTGAGTTATATATGAGCGCAAATGTGGCACTTTTTAACATTTCAGAGTGAAATAAGCAAAAATATTAGGTACGTAGCTGTAAATAAACGACTTATTTTGAATACTAATTAAATAGAAACAAACTTCTTAGCAAACTATGGATTCACGGGTCCATCGTTTAGCAGAGAGGGAAACTTTGAGTAGCTCCCGAGTCTTGTGGGGTTTAAGCGGCCCCTTTCCGACGCGCGTCAATTCTTACTTTCACTACTCATGTTTCTCTCCCTGTTTAGACAAATTTAGTAGGAGCATGCTAGCGCAGCTTTAGAGGCATGATCTAGTACAGCACTTACATCAGTCCTAGACAGGTCAAGATCTTTTAGAAGGCTATAGAGAGATTTTGCCGATATACCTCTCGCGCCCGCTTCAACCGCGTATAAATGAACCACGTATCCATTCCTGTTCAAGTCGTTTAGTAGCTGGTAATGTTAATTTGTTATTTAAACGAAATTTTACCTAAAGATATGTGGATCAAAAGTGTAAAAAAGTTGCGTGTGTCCGCTTCAATGTGCAACTAGAGTTTATTCCTTCAGTAAGATTTGAAACATAACTATTGTTACTAGAATAGGGGCGCAACGTACGTTACGTAGAAAAACGTAACACTTCTATTCGTTTCACTTCTTATAAAAAATTTAATACGAGGGGTCATATTAGGAAAATCGATTTTTTTTAGGAATAACATCCAACAAAATGTTAATTCAGTGTAACCGAATGTTTTTTCATATATTAATCATTTATTCATACGCTTGCAATCACATCGTTGATTTAATTTGGAAAATGATGAAAATCGTATTACATATTGCCTTTGATGTCCAGTATTATAGATGCAAATGGTATGCACTCAGATGCCTTACCTGTATTACTTTGCTGGCAGTTGGTTCTCTCTCTCTCATTTAATTAAGGTTCATCTATTCGCTCGGACGGATGAACCATTTCGTCCGAGCTGTAGAGCCGCAGAGACCACGTGTCTTCCGCGCTCAAGAACATAATCTAAATGCTAATATATCTACGTCAATGCAAGCTCTCTACTGTCGGGATTTCCACGACACATTTTCACGATAATGTGTGCTCGCATGTTATATGCTTTTTTTATTTTTACACATCTTGTATATATATGTATCTTCTGTGGTTTCAGTTTGTGATTATGTTTTTCTGAAGTTTTGGATCCGAAAGCCTGTGTATATTAATATAATATTTATAGTAATAATTTTTGACCCGAAATTATTTGAAACTTGAAATTAATATACTTCCACGTAATAACTGAATCATGTGTTGTTCTTAATCAGGCGTTTTTAAAATTCATCTCCTACGTGTCTGAGAAGGGGGTAACAAAGAACCAATATGTTACAAACAACTAATATGTCTCTGTTAGATCTATTAATAAATATAAATTCAAATATAAAAACTGTAAAATTAAAATATTATACTCGACAGAAACGAATCTGCAGGCAATTTAAGAACCCCGTTTTTGTAAAAAAAAAAATATGCAAGTTTGCTCCTATTGGTGGTAACGTGATTTTAAATATCTTAAAGCGTTCGTCAGTGATCGTGCCATTTAAAAAAAATATTTTTTGTAAATACGATTTGCAGTTCCTAAGATTAGCGCGCTCATACAAACAAACTTTTCCGCTTTATGATATTAGTATAGGTAAATACACCATTTTGCAGTTTCAGTAAAAGGTTCCCTTAAAATACAAATGAATAACTATCTACTTTGAAAACCATAAAAGTTTGTTATGTATCACAAAGTAAATATGTAACTACGGAATAGAACTGTATGAAACTCGTTCAGTACATGTACACAGAATGGGATCGCCGTGGGCCATTACATTTTGCATCTTATCAATATGAATGAGATATAACTACGGCTCTTGTTGATAATGGTTATTGCTATTTTCTATACATATCTCCTAACAATAGCAAGTTGTGGTATCGTTTTCCTGGCGCAATATCAATATTAATTTGTTTATAAAATGTATATAAAAATACTTTTTGTAATGTTACAAGGATCTTGCAGTTAATATTTCTAATGAAATAAAATTTAGGTCCGTTTTGAACTACTATGAGATGTCTAATAAGTAAAGTTTTGCACTTAATCTAGTTTATGATTAAAGCGAAGCTTATTCAGAAGCGATGATAGCTCAGTTGGTAGTGGGTAGGGACGCCGCAGCAAGGGACGTGAGTTCGAATCCACCTATAACGAGCTTGAGCTTTCGGTGAAGGAAAAACATCCTGATGAAACCATAGCATGGTGGTAGGGCTTCATCTAATGCCCGTCTGGTTAGCTACCACCCTCAAGTTGAAAAGACCTATAGGTGTGTACCGGCAGTTGCACTTGAGAGCCAGTCTCTCCTCTTGGCTTAGCGTGTCCACCATCTTGGGCCGCATCGCCTCTTAACATCAGGTGAGATTGTAGTCATAACGCTAAAAACATTAACTATAAAAAGATACGATGTAGAATGCTAATAACAGTATTAATTTTGATAACCGTAATAATAATAACTGTAGGTAACTTCTCCATGTCTCCCTATCACATCGTTTAGTTCTCAAATACGAATTCTTGTAGCATACATTAAAATTTATTGATATCGAAACTGTAGGTATGGTTTCGAAATGTTTTGAACACGACCGCCGTATCGATTACTCGTCGTGGTACGGTTTTAATCATGAAATTTATGAATCTGCAGATTGTAAGCAAATATACGAGGTACAGGCGTAAATAAAAGTAAAAATCGATATATCATATAAAACTAAAATTACGATTGATTTGCAATTTAATGTGGATATTCCTTTCACAATCTAAAATTACATAAATAAAATATTAATATTAATGAATAGAATTAAAGCAATGATACCTCGGACGCCGCGTTAATGGACGTGAGTTCGAATCCCAAATGAGCTTGAGCTTTCGGTGAAGGAAAACATCGTGATGAAACAATAGCATAGTATATATAGGTGGGGATTTTTCCAATGCACGCCTCTTACCACCCTTCATACTTCTCTTTAAATGGAAATTTGCTGTCAAATACCGTAGATGTGTTCCCGGTAGTTGTACTTGACAGCCAGTACCTCCACTAGGCTGTGCGTCATCATTTTAGACCACATCGTCTCTTAACATCAGGTGAGATTGTGACCACAACATTAAACCTATAAACTATATACAAAATTTGAGCAAAGTTGCAGATACCGCCTAGTTAGTAGGTAATAAGAGTTGTCATAAATGTTTAAAAATTGATCGAAGTAAGACCCTAAAACGATATTTATAGTACATACTATAAAACAATTTATAGTACGTACAATAAAATTTCATACACGTTATATGTAATTTCATCTTATATTGTACTTCTTTTATGTAATTTATGTATTTAGGTAATAAATCGGTTACAACATTAAACTGTTATAGTTACAAGATGACTGTATATAAATAATCAAATAAGCAGTAAAGATTTAAATAAAAAAATTCATAAGAATTCCATCAAAATTTTTTTTTATTTTTTTTTATATATGTCATGATTCTATTGTAACAGAAAAATAATAATTATAAAAAGTTTTGTGTATTTTTTAATTAATATCTGATAATCTCCGTTTATTTACTTTTCATGTATTTATTTATTAAGATACACATCTCACATTAAGTTATGCTGTGGGCCAACATGATATTGAAGGTGCTTTTAAGTATAGTTGCTAGTAAATACATATAAGTGTTTTGGGATAGTTTAGAAACTTAAGTTTGGTGCTTAGTTAGACAGTCATTACACAATGTCCTACCACTTGGCTGTGATCTTAACATGAGGTTGTCCTTCATCGAATGTTCAGATATAAATATATATATTTATACATTCTGAATATGCATATTATCTTATCGACTGTACTTGAAATATGGCTTTTCGTGAAGTTCAAACGTTAATGTTTTTGTCGTTTCCGTCGGTCGTCGGCTTAATTTCCATTGAAATGGAATTTTTTCCTCAGTATTTATTTGAATTAGATATTTCTTTAGTAGAAGTATTATGATACGTTTAACCTAAGTAAATAATCTTCAAGTCAAACATTTATTTGTATTTAATCGTGCGTACATAAAGGCAAGTGAGTGTTTTGTTTTAGTTTGTAAATAAAAAAATACCACATAGATTCTGAATAGTGTAGTATTCATGGAAGATAATAAAATTTCGTTCTTTAACTATCGATTCGTTATTGTTTAGGGTTCAAGTCTTGTATATATAGGTCCTACATGAATACTAATATCACCCGCCATAACATTGACTAGGTGTAAGAATAGCACGAATTATGAGAATATTTATATTTCTTTCTGATATCAACAATCATCAAATGGTAAATGGATATAAAAAAAAAACTTTATTCAATTAAGGCGCTTCTGAACGTCAAAACTACTACCAGTTCGGATAATAATCCAGTCATCGAGAAAAACCGGCAGGAAACTTGATCTGGTTTTATATATATTTTTTGTTTGTATTTTTTTTAAGATACTAATTTAAATACGTTTTAGCGAATGCACAGAGAGGTATGTCAATTCCAGACATCGCCATCGTTCACATATTGTTACACACTGTAATAGCCCTTTGACATTAAAACCTGCTTGACGTGATGCTTAAACTTACTATCTGGCAAATCAGTAATGTGTTTCTGAACTTTGTTTTAAAATCTAATACTATTACCTAAAATCTTTTACTGGTCATACTGAGTCTAAAATATGGGGTGGCCAGCTTGTCACAATTTCTAGTATTGGAGTCATGCCCGTCTGTAACACAATCCAGCTTAAACAAATTTTTGAGAACATACATTAAACTATCAAGAATATACTAGGAGGGCAGAGTTAAGATACCGAATTCCGGAAACATAGTCTTTAATGATTCGCTAGGTTTCATATTGTAAATTGCTTGAACTGCTCGTTTATGTAAAATAAATACGGTGTCTACCACAGCTACTGTCCCCCACATCAAAATAATATAAGACATTATGCTATGGAAGTAAGCGAAGTAAACAAACCTAGCAGTGGCAATGTCTGTCAGCTACCGAATCTTGCGAACAGCGAATGCAGCAGAACTTAGTCCCCGCCAATTATTTGTGGTGAGGTCACAAGTCACAGTGTTGTAATTTTTAATCAAGCGTGATGCCCAAGATCACCGTATTATCAATTAAGCCTACTAAATTCCCTTCGATCTTGATTCTAGTGTCAACCCGAGGAACATTAGGCAAGGTAAATCTAATACATTTAGTTTTGTCTACATTTAGCAATAAATTATTTAATGCAAACCGATCACAAATTTTATTTAAAGTTTTTATATATATACGAAAACTCTGAATCTCTCCTATCCACTTAAAATATAATTGAAGTATCGTCTGCAAAAAAAACCATGTCAGCGCAGTTATGAACCATCAGCGATCACTTATCATTAGATTATTTATTACAATACAGTTACAACAGACAGTTGTAAAAGGTAATTACAATACACAAGTATTTAATAGATATTTTTTATCATACATTGATGTCCTTGGTAAACCTATTTATAAATTTGATTCAGAATTAAACTTGGTTATTTACAATACAGACGCATTTTATAGATGTTTTTTTATCATACCTTGATGTCGCTTAAAATTTTACTTAACCAGAGCATTATTCAAAAATAATGTACATAAATAATTAATTATACTGAGCGAACATAGTAAAATCTTGTTAGAAATGATATATAAAATTCATTATATCCTAGTAAAACACGTAGCATGATGATTATATACTCTCAAAGTTTTTAATCCGAAACGATGTTTCATTATTCTGAAGTATCTAATTAAAAATACTATTAAATTTTGTTCATAATCATTACATAAAACTGCTAAGTAATATTTATTGTGTTTAAAAATGTCTCACGATTTCTTTTAAACAATGAGAAACTGCTTTAATGTAACACAGTTGACAGTAGAATGGTCAAACAATGCATCTGCGGCGCTGTGAGCGAGCGACGCGACGTTTGTACACGATGGTGGACCGGGCGGGCCGTTGCAAACCGTTATTAAACTTAAATAGGGCTGGGCACCGATGCAGAAACTTCCCATTACTTGGGATCGAAAGAAAATCTCTTATCAGAAGCGATCATTGGGCCGGATTAATATCTAACAGTGCTCCAACGGTCGGCGAAATGAGATTTTTACGCGTTGAAACCTTTATGCTTTCCGGGGCGGCACGGTTCGTCTTTTGTTTTTAATAGTTTTATTTCATAAAATAGCCTCGCAGACCAAATTCTCTGTAAAGGGGGAATCCTTATGAAATATCCGATCGGTTCTATACATTTTTATTAATAATAAAAATATTTGGGCTGTTTTTGGGGTCACTTATATTAACCTCGATTCACTTCGATGTCCCGTCCAATTGAATGTTACTTGACGGAAATCACTGATTTTATATAAAGGTTCATAGTCATTTTATTTAAGTTTATTAAGTGTATACTGCAGGCATTTTCTCATCGAAATGGGGAAAAAATCATCCATTTATAATATTTTATGCCATATTGATAGCTATCGTGTTTTTAGTTTAGGCCCTGAACAATCATATTCAAAGCGTTGAACAGATTTACATAAAATGTATCATAGAATTTGGTTATAAAATAGGATACAGGATACTTTTTATCAGTAATAACTAGCATCGATCGATAGAACAAATTTCGAAAATTTTTGTGAGTTCTTGACTATCGATAACAAAAAACCTTACTTTAAGGGACACAATGAAATCTGAACATCCCTCCAAACGTTTTCCCTTCCCTCGACGGTTCAAACGTCTTTAGTTGAGCTCCAAAACGACCGCCAAAGTCTATTGTCTCCCAGTTTATTCGAAGAATTTCACTTCCGTGCCATTAATTTTCCATTTTCCGCCTAAATCGACTATTGAGTGGCTCAACCGGTGAAATTTGAGCGACAAAATTCCCAATAAGTTAGTTTTATGTTTATCGGATAACCGATTGTCTCAGACATTATGGATTAAGCTTAACAATGGTTATTTACTATGTAGGTATCTAAAAAAATAACACATCGTAGTAGAGCGATCTTTGTACTCATCTTAGTCAATAAAAAAATTGCCAATGGAATGGTTGTTGCTTCACCCTCCGTAACGAAGTACTTTCGATATGAATCCCGTACAGGACAATCGTTTAATTAATGCACAAATAATACTTTTGAGTTTGGTTGTTGCTTTGTGTTCGTTAATTATGTTTATAAATTACTTCACACTTCATACTTCATATTGGCTAAATTTCCTACATAGCCAAATGCCATGTAATAAAAATAAAATAAAATAATTTAGCTCAAAACTGCTTTATTCGTTTACAAGATAGTTATAATTTTGATTCCATATCCAACAAGTAAATATTACTTACGTAATACGGTAGTAATTACAGTAATAGGACACGATAGTCTTCTCGTGCTAAATCACAACCTCCACTTACTAGGAGTAATAAGATGTTACAGTGGTACACTACGGTGTATCATATTCCACCGTGTGTTTCCAATAATCCAGCGGGATGGTAGTCATCTGTAGCTATTACTTGTTTTGTCACGTTTAGGGCATCATGGCGTGTGTGTTTTCAGGAACCCTGTAGAAATCTGATGAATAACTGATCTATCACTGATTGTCATGGTTTTGAATTTAGATGCATATCTTTCGCTACTGTGTCGTCACTATGTCGTGGTTACAGTCTTCGTATGTATCCCGAGGAATCATCTAGAACCCAGATAGAGGATAGCTGATATATCAGCGGTTGTTGTTGTTTTTGAATTTAGATTCTTACCTAATAGTACAGTGTCGCCACTCTGTCGTACTGATATAAAATAAGGTTAAAAGCATTAGACCAATCGTGTGCCCGCAGTCGACTGTCATTGTAGGCTCGCAAATTTAAATGTTTAATTAGTTCTCTTACTTCTCGCGGAACTAGGTGTAACCAGCCTTAGTTTAATAGGTTCAGCAAACATGGCAGTGTTAAAAATAAGAGTAAGTTTAAAAAAGCAATTATGTTGAAGTATGAGAAATTAAATGTAGCATTTACGAAAGATGTAAGCAAACAAACCCGGAGATAAGCTGCACCCAAGGCGAAATTGTTAAAACGTCGAGACCCTTTAACAAAGAACCTTATTAACCCCCGTACTAACTAATGGACGATAGGGTTACAAAGTGACCTGACTCCGGTCCTTTGTAATGTTGAAATACTTATTATTATTTTAGGGTCTTCTCGAATGCTTATTTCTGTTTGCAAACGACCATTTTTCCACCAGCTTGTGAAACGCTTAATGCATTTAATTGAATTATTATCCATACGTAAATACGAAAATACGTCTCTGAGTATACTACTATTTAAAAGCAACTACGGCCACTAAGAGATCTGCGATCCATAGTTAGTCCTCATTGCAATACCGGCCAAACCAAAACCCAAAGAGAGGTACCATTGTCAGGCCCTATTACACCTAAGCTTGCCACAAAGAAGCATGTGTGATAATGAAAATCCTCTTGAAAACATTTTTTTATGGTTAAAGTTTAGCGTTATGGCCGCAATTTTACCTTATGTTAAGTGACTATGTGGCCCAAGATGGCGGACACGCTGAGCCTAGTAACGGAACTGGTTTTCAAATGCAATAGCTGGAACACACGTGTAGGTGTTATCGGCAGATTTTTAACTTGCGGGTGATAGCTAGCCAGGACGTTTTCCTTCACCGGAAGCTCAAGCTTATTATAGGTGGATTTGAACTCACGTCCCTTGACGCGGCTTCTGTTCACACTACCAAGAGAGCTATCAGCGCGTGATTGTCATATCCGACCACATTTGATACATAAGGCATTTTTATTTTGGAATCAAGTTCAAAAAAGGAATAAATAACCATTATTCCCAGCGCTCAATAACCGTGTTTTGTTTTTGATTTTTTTTTCGGCCGATGAAGGTATGGCCATTTTCTTTTGTAGCGTACTTTTTAGGTCAGTAATTTAAAACACCAGAATGAGGTCGATTCCGAGAGTTTAAAAAGCATACATTAAAGAGATCGAATTCGCGGGCCCTTCAAAAGATGGCATCTCGAGTGTTGTCGGCAAACCGTTTCGCTTTGAGCGGACTTTTTCATTCCTTTACTTCGTAGGCAGTATGTTAACTAGTGTGAGGCGTGGGCAGTAAGCGATGAAAAGAGATGTACACACGATACTTGCATAGTTTAGACGTCGCGTTTGCTTGCCAAAGTTAATGGAACTTGTTGGGGGGAGTGAAAGGCTGTCTTATCTCGACCGTTTAAGAGTACTCCAGCTTGTTTGTCCTGTGAACATGCATTTTGTTAAAAGCTTTCTTGTTTTCACAGAGAATTTTGTTAGACGTTAGATAAGTTGAATACAAATATTCACAAACATATAGAAATTATCAATTTTCTGTAACATTAAAGACATATTTTAATATTTAATAATTAAATAAAAATTATTTTCATTTATATTTAAAATTTTAATTTGATATTCAATAACGTTAAAACTACTAAACTTATTGGACTATTAACATTCGAAGCGGAAATATTGGTAGATGCTTCTAAGGTACTTCGTTCTTGGATTCCATTATACTTTGTATTTTTTATTTATTTAAAAGAAAGAAAGAAATGTATGATTTTTTTATTTATCATTTTAATAAAGAAAAGGATTTAATTTTTAATGTCCACTGTACCGGGTAGGTGACGGCTTGTTAAGAACTTTAAAATCCACATATATTTGAAACACAAAATCGGTATTTATTTCATCTAGGTTAAGGAGTTTATTGTTAAGATATGTCGTCGATTTAGCATTTAGAATGTGATCTCATACATTTTTCTAATTACTCCCCAGTAGTTCTAGTACAAGACGGGTCAGTGACTACTATTTAATTTTTATGTTTTGGGACCAGGCAATTTACGAGTATATACAATTATATTTGAGTACCGAGACCCGTACAGACTGACATGAAAATACCTTCGCTAGATTGTATTTTTTTTTCACATAGGAAATGCCTTTACTCATTACCTTCCCAGCCCGGAGGGAAGAACCGGGACTGCCCACTAAAACTCTAAAGGCTGGCAATCACCACGTCGTCCCGGCGAACGATCCAGCCTGATGGTAAGTTGGGGCCTCCATTCTGGCAAGATGTCAAGCTGACCTCTCAATCGGCCGCATTGGTACAATGAAAGACGGGTCCCCCGACGTGTACAGCTGTGGATGCATCGAACCATATCCTTCCATATTCAAAGGGAGCAAGCCAATCGCTGCCGCTGACCACATGGTACGAGGTCCACATCCCTTAAAATAGGACTCGAACCGGCATCGCCTATCGAAAATCAGGCTCTGATATTTCAGAATACCGATCGCGCCATGTTTGCTGCAGTTTTTTTTCTGTGCTAGCTACTATCTACAGATAAAAGAGAATTATCTAGTTCATAAATAGTAATCTGTTTCCAAACAACAACTAAAAAGTTTATTTACGGTGTGAAAGTATGCAATATAATAATATACATGACAGTTTTAACAATTCCATTAAACGCATGACGGTGTTGTCCATATCGCCATAAAATTCGTGTCTCTTTCAATAATAATTGCTGTCCGCTCACGCTTTCTGTAATTAAACACGATTTTATTTATTCCATGCCAGGTTTTTACACACTTTTATGTTACTTCCAATATTTCATAATATGTATAAATCTGAAATAGATTATTGACATGAATTTCAAACATATTCATACATTACACAGAATTTAGAGCCATAATCACCTCGAGTGTATGTCTATGTATGTTTAAGTAGTCATACGCCTATTTTTATTATGCCAGTTTGTTTGTATATCACCTGTGATTTTTAAAACTATTTAGCTAACTTTCTTTCATCCGATTTTGGTAAAACTTTTGTGAGTGGTCTTGCTTACATTCTAAAGGTTCCTTTAATTCAACAAGCTTACAATAAGTGGTGTGCGAATTTTTTTAAGGTAATGTGAACAAAGATTTAAACGATAGCTGATATTTTAGAATTATCATTATTTATGATTAATAAAACTCGACATTCGAGCTTGCTACAGTGCTGGTTGTAAGTGGAATTGCCACCTTCAACTGGATTTTATATGAGAAATTAATAGTTAGATTTTGACTAAATCTTAAATAGCTATACATATACAGAGTACATTAGGTAATACAAGCTTTCTAAATTATCTTACACATATTTAGTAATTATTAGATTTTTACGGTATTTAATGTTATAGTAAATTAAGTGAAAAATTTCATTACATAAGTATCAAGGAAAATATGTTCATCACATTTATTTTCAAAATCTTCTAAAAGAGTAAAGCCTCAAAACATCTACGGGTCATCGCGATTCGACCCGTACCAGTAAAGTGCTTTATAGATCCAACAAACATATAACTAACCCCTTACATCAAGCCAGGGTTCGGCGGTCATTTGTGACGGGTCAATTTTCGGCTTCAATCCAATGTACTTCCTGCTTCCAGACTAGTGTGAGCATATAATGCTTATGAAAAATTACCCATTTGGTCATGAATATGGTTTCTAAATTATTGTATGACTTAATGCATTCTTTTATTATTTGCCAATTAATTTATTATTTATTTGGGTTCCTGTCCAGCATTTTTAGAATGTAGGCTATTTTATTGGTGTATTGAAAACAAATTGATTTGACAAAATTATCGTTTACTTTTCGCTTTTAGGAACTTTTCTACGCGTTTTACATCCAATGAGGTCTTATACGATACTGTCGGCTACTATTAGCTAAATGTTGGTATATGTTTTTTAATTATAAAATATCGGTCAAACAAAATGGTGGATCTCCTGATGAAACTGTCAATGAGTTTTTGTAACAAGTTAAAATAGGTTTATTACATTTATTATTTACAATTCACTTGTGCACAGTTAACAACATATACCACGCAAAATGTATAACATAAGTCATTTGAATGAAAGATAAATTTATGGAGAAATGAAAGTACCTATCATATAATATAATTGAAAATACAAATAAAATATCGTAATGCATGGTCACCCTACATACGAGTATATTTTATATGGTGGGGACTCTTTTACGTGCAGATTACGGGCAAGTTTTGGTTAAGTTCCTTTGGTACGGTTATTGTTTGGCCTTTGACTACAAATTTCAGTAGGTAATAGTGTGAGGGTTGAGATAACTGCGGTATCGAAAACTATAGTTACGTATCGTAACATTACGTTAAATCACGTTATCTATAGGTATATGTATGAAAATGTGTTTGTTCTTAATATTTGTCTTGTATCTAAATTTGATAGTACTATATTATGTTCGTTTTATGTTTATGTTTATATATATGTATTTATAGATTTTTTTATAGTTTATAAGCTTAGAGCTATGCCCCTAATTTCACCTGATGTTATGTGACGATGTGGTTCAAGATGGTGAATAGACTAAGCCTAGTGGAGTGACCTGCTCTCAAGTGCAACTGCTGGAACACACCTATAGGTATTTGGCGGAAGATTTTGAACCTGACAGTGAATTTATGGGACGGTGACGGGATTTTAAAGTCCATTGTAATACAGAAAATTATATAAACTGCGGGTGTTATCGTTTATTTAAAAATAGTTCACACTACTAAAAATATCTATGTTAGTCAAATTATTAATTAATTTATCTGCAACTAAGTAGATTTAGGTGTTGTATTATATTGATTTTCATTGGCTTAAACCTAACTAGGTAACCTGAACAAATATAATATAAATATAAATAATATTAATATGTTTATTAAATTCGTTGCAGCGATTCCAATAAACCAATTAATTATTAATACAAAAAATGCTTACTGAATGGTACTAAATTTGCAGTTTTTGTTTTAAGTAATTTCCAATGGTCGCTGATGTTCTTTCGACGGGCACTCCTTAGGTTATATATTCTCAAATCGGCCTGTCAAAATGTAACAAATTGTAAATCTAAATGCGTTGTAAAAGTTACCCCTTGTCACGACAGCCGCTACCGTCACGCGATGTTAATTAAAATAGTCTGCCGTTGGTTAAAGGCCTTGATGAAACTTTTATAGTAAAGTTTTTTTATTAAACTCAATTTTACACACGATCTGCTAATTTCAAACTAAGTGAAGATTCTATTATGGTAACTAAACAGCTGATATTAATATATATATATACTTACTAGTCCTTATGTTCACTTCCTTACTAATATTATAAATGCGAAAGTGAGTTCGTTTGTTTGTTACGCTTTCACGACTAAACCGCTGAATCAATTATGATGAATTTTGGCATATAGATAGATGGAAACCTGGAGACGCTGATAAACTTATTGGAAGTTGGGTAAAGAGAGGGATAAACTTTGTATGAAACTTTTATTGCGTCATCAGATTTGTTTGACAAAATCAATATTAACTCGAGCGAAGCCGCATGTAATAGCCAGTATATTGATATAGGAGGCGTAACTGCTTAGTTGAACGACGTAGTAGGTATCTGCTTATATGTAATTGGGTCGTGGGTCGTGGGTTGTTGGGTCTATCGTACACATCGTGATAAACGCGTACAAGTGGCTCTCGTTAAATTTATAATGTGTCGGTTTTACCTATTGCCGAGTTACCGTTCTCTCGGTCATCATAATCGCCCTTGGATTCTTCTGAGCTGATCATCAGGCTCATACACGATCAACTCACAAAAGGCATCATGATAAAACCACCAGTTGGTTTGCATCTAACATAGCTTCATGTAATTTTAAGAATTTTATATTCTTAATAGTAAATAAAAGCACTGTGAACATAGAAAATTCATTGATATATGATCTATTAGGAGAATGAAAGAATATTTAAGCTAACAGTATATAAGCGATAAAGAACCAATTGATAAGGTCATACAGGTAATGTAAAGCAAATCTTACATATTTTTTATATCTTTATTTCACATGATTTGACAGCAATTTCATTCTTATTTCGATGTCGAAACATAAAAGGTATATAAAGGATAATATGTGTAGACTATGAAATCAAAACAATGTTTTGTTTGTCTGCCCATTAGTTGTAAGAGAAAGCAGTCGTCGATTTTAGTGAAATTTCAACATTTTCACATGATAACTACAGCGCTCCTGTGTTCACAGTTTCTATTAATTTCGTTTATTAAAATGTGAAGTTGCTAGCTCGCGGTGCTTGCTTTTATGTAATGGCTAACGGTTAGATGAAGTATAACTTTTATAGAACTATTTTTACTTGTATATTTTTTCCACTATAGAGTTAGAGTTAGGCCACAATCTTACCTGATCTTAGTGATTATATAGATGAGTACGGTCACTCGCTAAACCTACAGATATTTGATGACAGTTTTTCAACATAAAGATGATAGATAGTCTGGAGGACATTTAAAGAATACTCTATGATCGTACTATGGCACCGTCATCATGTTTTCCTTCACAGAAACATCAAATTAATTGTAGAATCCGAAGATATTACAAGCGCGGTTACGCCTATAAACTTTAAAACATGTATATTGTAGGAATGAACTATGTCGATCATGAGCAAATTTTTGACCGCACTTGCGCAATTTTCAAGTGGCTGTGATCACTAGATTTTTTGTGGGCTAAATTCGCGCTTGAGCTTATAGCACTGAACCATTCACAAGTTTACATTTACAAGTTAATTATTTGCCCCGGAATGTTCCATATCAGCTAAAGCCGTGTTTACCCATAAGACAAATTGACAAATAAAACTTAAAATACATGATGAATACAAATAAGCTCGAAATGAAAATCACATAGATCATTACGTTTGTTACAATCTTCAACTACATATATATTACAATAGTTGTGTTTATAAACATACTAGCCTTTTTGTAATAATATACATTATGTAAGTCTAATAATAAGGTTCTTTTCTATAACCCTGACAATAAGTTTGCAAAATAGGTTAATTTTGTATTTATAATATTAGTTAGAAACAAATATATCGACCGGCTTATGTGAGATGTCTACTAACTTTTAAATAAATCACTGTATTACAAAGTTTTACTAGAATCCATAATTTCAAAGTGACACAAAAGCTCTACCTTCGGACTTTGCTTTCGCATGGACAGGGATAATAAATACGGTACTTTATTCACGGGGCATGTAATTAGTCATGTCGCTACACACCTGTAAACACAAGTGCATATAAATTGTAAGTTCTATGTTATTATTTACCCTGCATTGTTACTTCGTTGTCGTAATCCGTTTGTTATGTAGGGCGTTGTAACATATAATCGTCTTTTCTTAAATGCTGAGGCAGAATTCAATGCATATACAAGAACTATCTATTCCATTTTTATTTAGGAAATACTGGAAACCAGTTGTGCGATCAGTATGGTTAGCATTACTTTTAAGTGTTTTCCAATAACGTCGCACGTTTATTTGTTATCTTTGGTGCCAATTTTAATGTTGCATCGTTTTGGTGTGGACTAAAACAAAAAAGTTAATCATATTTGTAAATAAATATGTCATTCAACAAAAAAAAAAGTTACCGGTAGTAAGTCCAGTAATGTATTCATTGATGTATCGTATATGGAACATTATAATTACATCTGACTGTGTGGCGATCACAATATACCAGTTTTAATACCCGCTACAATGTATCAATATTGGAATGTCGCGTTTCAGAATCAGCCAGCGTATGTCCAAATGAGAGTACGTTTGCAGGCTTTTAGTGGTCGCATTATTTTTGGATTATGCTATTCCTCTCATCACACATAGTGGATACTTGAATGTAGGTACTATTATAAAAAATAACTACAAATTAAAAAAAAAATTGAACTTGTAAAACCCATTTATGTAGTCTCTTGTGTCTCTATGAAGCGATAATGGCTTAGTTGCCGCGTCAATGTACGTGAGTTCGAATCCACCAGCAAAGAGCCTGAACTCTCTGTGAAGGAAAATATTATGATGAAACCATAGCATGGTGGTAGAATTTTTTCTAACGTCCGACTGGCTAGCTACCACTTTCAAGTTGAAAATCTGCCGCTAAATACGTATAGGTGTGTACTGGCAGTTGCACTTGAGAACTAATCCTTCCACTAGGTTTAGCGTGTTCATTGTCTAGGGCCAAATCTTCATTCAACATCAGGTGAGATTGTAGCCATAATTCTAAACTAATAAACCGTTTAAAAAAATCTAAAGAATATCTCGCGAACCATTGTAAGGAAATATTTTACTGTGATTCATTATCTTACAATTCATTATGTACATTAATAGTTGATTACAATTACCTGAATCCTTAACTCGGAACGTTGAAAGATGAAACTCGAAATCTGGAAGTCGACACAACATAAGAGAAACTAGTGTCTGCCGGGGATAATAACTCATGTTCCGTGTGTTCAACGGGCGTGTAATTATTTATGTTGTAGTATCCAGTGTTTGCTCACCGGCGACCGGTTGCGAACCACTGCCACCCAGGTGACAACCGGGTTTTGTGGAGAAACCGCCTCTTGGGGTAGTATAAGTGCAACCGTGATAATTTGTTTTACGAAGATATGCAAATGTTTTATACATTCGTGAGTGGAGCCCTAAATTAACTTGAATAGTGTACTGCAGTGAAACATTTTGTATTAATAGATTATATTTAATTTATTTTCTTTTTTTATTTGACTTGATTTGACTGAACTTTGGCTTTATTTGACATTTTTATTTTACTGTAAATATGCATACTGATAATGTTACATTATCAGGTAGTATAGATCAAGTATGTTCTTATTACTACTAAAAACGTCCCAATTCTTACCTTTCAAAAGGAACTTATTATGAATAGCTCCAATTTTAATGTGGGGCAGTGACCTCATAAATAACGCTTTCATACCGTGCCCCATCTATTAATATTATATCTGTAGCACGTTATACGTACATACCTACAGCGAGTTATTACCCCTACATCTAAGTCACGCGTTTTGGCATTTTTTCCTAATCTCCCTTGCTCCTCGTAAAAATAATAAAGCTTTGTATAATAAAAAAAAACGTACACGATAAAATATTTTACGCGGAAGATACAATGTATATCTCGGTTACGTACGAGTATGCCCGAGAGACCTTTTCTTTAATAAGTCATGTTTTTAAAATCCGACGGTTTACAATCGCGTATTACTCTTATACAATATAAGTACGTCGAATTCGTATATCTAAATACATTCTATGTGGATGACAGATTATTCGCAAAAAAAGAATATTTCTTGACGATTTTCGGATTACATCGTAGTCTATTACCAGATGAAATGTTGTTCCAACGTCTTATATATTGCACTAGCTGTGCCTACAATGTCGTTCCCGGGGAACTAAAAAGTATTTGATATTTTTAACCCGATTTTATAACTTTTTCCAATACAGCTTTGCACCTTTTGGTGGTAGCATGATGTTAAATAACCTAAAGCCTTCCTCGATGAATACTCAAATACAATCGGTTTTTTTTTTATCCATTGGTAGTCCTTATGTTTAGCGCATTCAAACAAAGAAACTTTTCCGCTCTATATTATTAATATAGATGTATTTTAATTTTACTGTATATATTAACTCTCTCACACAAGTTTCATATAATGATGATATATAAAAATAAACCGCAATGTATTGTTATCGTATGGTACTGATAACACATAAATCGAAAAAGTAAATAATGAACAAAACGTTTCAACTTTACCGTCTATTTCACAGAATCGCAATCACCATTTGATTCTGTTTGCAAGTTGGGACAGAAAAAAATGAGTAACAAACATACAACAATACAAAATAAAATCAATCGCGCCCCCACTATACCCGTTATTCGACGTACGGAAAACAAACAGAAACTTTGAAACAACAAACCGCCCTCTCTGCTTCGGAGCTCGTATAATGTCTACTTAAACATGGTTACAACGATGTTCTGTTAGGAATACAATGTTTTTCTGTTTTACCTAAAATTTACATTCGACCGCTTGATTAGCATAGTACAGTATATTTATATACATATGTAACCCCGCAGAGGTTATAATGGCGACGTACAAGCTTCTCTGCAGTTTGATTATTCAAAAATACTTAATTTTCTGTTGGCTAGCGATAACGATCATAATATTCTATTTCTTCGGACTATAATTACACCAATTTTTTTAAATACCCGAAGTGATCTGTTGCTTGCCACTTTTTCGGGTATCCCGGGTAAACATTCATTTTCGTAAACCCTCTAAAAACGTCGACCTGGCACGAAAGGAGTATATGGGATTCATGTCATTCCAATTACCAGAAATATCCACTCAAACGACGACTCTCACATTCTCCCCTTATTTCCGGATATCAGAGATTGCTTTCAAAATAATTTTAGTCTCTAGAGGGGGAGCCCTTGCCCCTTACAAAAGTCCTTAGCTACACGAATGTGACGACCGTCAGGGTTTTACCTTACGACGTCTACTTTCCCCGTAACTCACACCAAGGTTTATCTTTCGATTTCGTGAGAGAGTATTTCTTTCAAACAAAAAAAGTCTAGTAAAGTACATCTAACTTTCTATCTTTACTTGAAGGTTCATCCGCGTGCTCGCTCGGCTAAACTAGTTTATAAAAGTATTCATTTAAGCGTATCGACATGCACGAATAGTGTTTTGCTAGGTTTACTAACAAACTTTACTCTATAATTACGTATTTCGTAAGCGAAACGATATCACTGCCTCTAGCCAAGTTAAGTTTTTCTGCTATAGTTAGCGTACGAGAAAACTAAAAATGTATGGCATGACATTCTAAACACTTCATCGATGACATATTGCAATCCTAAATCCTCTTTATTAGAGCGTGTTAATATAACTAACATTCGCATACATTTGAAACACATTATTGATATATGCTGATTACTGTTTTCTTTCAAGTTAAAGGTTGTGGAAAAAGACAACTTGGCTAGGAGCTTAGAAATCACTAAATATACATTTCGAAATGCGCAATAAAGCCAGGGCCGGGTTTAGATGAATAAAGGGCCTAGGCTATTCCACTTAGTAGGTCGTTTCACCTCTCGCGTTAATCTTATACGTTTTATGTTTGATTGTCATATGCATAAATAAAGGCCGGCAACGCACTTGCGATTCCCGTGGTGTTGTGGGGTGTCCATGGGCCACTATTACATAAAAATCTCCTTATTTTCGGTCCAGTGTTTAGTTTTCACAGTATTTAGAATAGTGTAACTATAATTATGCTAACAACTTACATGTTGGCTGTATATTGCGGCTTTGTATAATGTTTCTTCAGTGAAGAAGGTTTTTAGAGCTCCTTGACTTCTTGAATGGATTGATATAACAGGTTTGTGATTAAAAATTGCTAGGTGAAAAAGGAAGTAGGCAATTTGTATGTACTTGAGAATCAACCTGAGGGTAATTACAGTTTGTCATGGAGTTAAAATAATGCTGGTTTTGTTTTACACCGTGCCTAGTCGAGGTCGATCGTGTTGTGGCGCGTCGCATTGTGTTACTGCAATGGAAAAAGGTGTATTCACGACACTATAAAATAGTGCATTTTCTTATAATAACATTTTTATAATAGTATAGAAAAATATATATTTTATACTTTATAGGTTTAGCGTCATGGCCACAATTTCAACTGATGTTGAATGGCATGCTAAGACTTGTAAAGCGACTGTCTCTCAAGTGCAACTTCCGAAACACACCTCTAGGTATTTGACGGCAGATTTTCAACTTGAGGGTGGTAGATAGTCAGACTGGTTACTAGAAAAAGCCCTACCATCATACTATGGTTTCATCACGATGTTATTTTTTCACCGAAAGCTCAATCTCATTGCAGGAATTCGAACTTATATTATACGGTGGATCAATACGTGAGCGATTGTGATGTCTGGAATTGACACCCTTCTCTGTACATCCGCTAACAGCTACTGTAACACATTAAACTATTATATAAAATAAGATAAAATAAGACTTAAAAAACATGCAGATCGAGTTTCTTGCCGGTTTTTCTCGATGACTGCGTTACTTTCAGAACAGGTAATAGTTTTGACCTTCATAAGCGTCATCTTTGGGCCTAAATTGAATAAAGTTTTTGATCTGATTTGACGTCCATTGACGCGGCTTTCGTGCACGCTACTAACTGAGCTATCATCACTTTACTCTATTACTGTATTTTGCATGAAGATAAGGATGATAATATATTCAAAGCAATGGATTTAACCGCTGAAAATCTATGGCGATTTGCAAGACGGTGGTATATCATGATGATTATTAAAAATTTCTATAATTGACAGAATATGAAAAGTTGTAGAAAAATAAACCATATAATCGTGTTAAGAACATTTAAATTCATGAAGTTATTTGTTACAATTATTAAAAATCATGTCTCCAATGGATCAAGTGTTTTCAAATGTAAAAAGTCTGTCATTTCCAAAACACGGCTTTATTGTGTTCACAATTGGAAAACGATACTTTCGCGTTTACGGAGTACACAGGGTGTGTAATTATATAGCCGTGCCGGTTCGCCGCTATGTTCTCGTGTTCGTATGACGTTTCGTTTGCCCAACAATCGCGTTTAGCCCTGTGCAAATGAGAAATTGTTTGATAATTTAAATTTAATTCCCGCTCGCCGGTAATTTGTTTGCTGGGTTTATTGAAGCTGTAATAATTGTCTAAATGCGGAGGTGGGCTTGCAACTGGAGGCCATTGATGATTGCTTTCTTCTAGCTAATGTATTTTTAGTTGACAAATGAATTAGTATTTTTTTTAAATTAATATTACAATGTATACAAATAATTTGTTGATCGCCGAAATATGAAATAAATCCTGCGTCGCGTGTAATCGACCAAAACCAAGTTACAAAATTTATATCATGTCAGTGCCGTAAGTGAGTCAGTTATAAAAAAAAATATAAACTAATAAATTATATTATCGTTTTAACCTTCTGACTGGAGCTAATGATAAAGCTTTTATATTACAACTTTTTAGTTTTAATTTATATTCGTTATTTAGACATATAATAGTTTGTCTTGTTGTTGAATAGTTTAATAGCATTTAATGTATAATTATTTTTGTATAGACTTATATTGTCCAACAATAGATTTTCTTTATTTCTTCTTAAGTATATTCTTAGTAAGGAAAATTTTGCAAATTAAACGTATTATACTTCTCTTAATGATATAACTGTTATTCAATAGACATTTTTATGATGGTTATGATGAAAATGACAAAAATTAATTGCTGATGCTAAAGTTACATCTATGCGACACTTAAGATAATGCACAAAGTAGATTATTAAATTTTATAAAATAATTTTCTTTCATATAATGTTCGCTATATACATATTAATTAATGGATAATACTGCATATGTGTACACCATTGTTGTCTGCGATTTTTCACGTCAACATGTTCGTTTATAGTAAAATATTAATAATTTGTCGGTTAAAGTTTGATCGGTACGAAAAATGAAAACAAAATATTAATATAAAAAAAACTTCTAATGTTTGCGTAAACATAAATTCACACAATGGAAACAAAACACTTCCGTTGGAATAGTGTACGTACACTTTATTTACTTAATTCGCAGCGTGTCGCGACACTACGTACGACGGTTGAGGGCAGCCAAGGGCGGGCGGCACCGATCGTGTTTGCCAATTTACCTCTCGCAGCGACGTTCTCACCTGTTGTGAAATTTTACGGTTAGCTCACGGACGGTTTGCGGTTTTACAACCGAGTCGTAACATACGAAAACCAGTCATTATCCCGCATGTGTAGAGCGCGTTAAGAATGATATGTATCTGTGCGGTAATACACTTTGATAATACGGCATGTTCTATTTAATGGATTTTTTTTTATCATAAGTGTAATAAAACGTTGCTGCATTTGTTTTATTATGTACTGCGATCGTGAAATTATTCCCTTGGTATATGTATATACTAAACAGTTTATTCCATATAACCGAATACAATGACGAGAGTAGAAATGCCTTCTAAACCTTGTTGTTAACTGATTGGTTTGCCCAACTAGTGGTGGTGTTTTCACGTTCAATATATTACGTACGTAAATACAAAAAAAATGTTATTGATTTTCATTTCGAAAGAGTTTATATTTAAGAAAAAACGATCATATACAATATTTTTAATAAACAAATTACCATTTAAACAACCACGTACTTTGGAGGAATAAAGTAATCTGTTCCTAAGTGTTTTCGGTTTAGCGAATGCTTACACTCTAAGCTAACAGTTAATTCATGACAGCTCCTCTGCCATTTCATATGTAGGTATGTACGTGGCTAACATATCCTAAACGTGATCCCATAAACGTGCCATCGCAATTGAGGTAGGTCAGGATACTGTCACAGTACGTGTAATGTATAGGCGATCTATCCTTGAGCCTGTTACATTCCTAAATTAATACAGTAATCACAATATATATAAGATTTCTTTAACTTAAAAAATATTCAAAATTTAAACATACATATATAAGCAAAATTACACTAACTAAATCATCACGATAATTTCAAAACTACCACAATATTTTTTTTTTATTAAGACGATTCGCAAGAAACTTGGACGTGTTTATAAATGTATATTTTTTATTGCTGTGAAAATTCACTACTCCCATGTTCGCCAATCAGATTTGTCTTTACGATTTGCCGACACAATTATATATCGCAACCAATTAGCTCATTTAGCCGTTCAATCAACAGCCTAGCCTCTTTACTGACCAGCACCGTTCAACTAGCGGACCGTGCAACTAGTAATAATAAAGGTAATAAAAAAATATCTTGTAGGCGGAGTGTGTAGCGGTGAGGTGTGATTTCTGGGTTAGGTAAGGTTGGACTTGTGATAACAAGCAGCGCGAGACGACCGTGGCAGCGATCGGCAAACGCCCCTTTATTATAAGTTTGGGCAATATATTGAAGTTTATATTGTAGGCTGTCTATTGAACGGCTTATTAATCTAGGTGCCTGCGACATATACATTATACATATTAATGGAATAAATTACATCCGCCCGTTACACTGTTCATACAAAAATAAGTTCACAATAAACTAAGTAGCATAGAACCATCAAAAAACGTTACCTCTTCAAATGGTCATAGTCTTACCCTGATAAGTTCAGTAGTTTTGATGTGATTGAGCATTAAAGTAACTGTATCTTTTTGCGATTACGCATTACGATAAGATGTCGTTAATGGGATTTTGTACCATAATAATTGACAGCTCCTTACTTATCTTACTTACCATAGCGTATGGTTTCGTCATCTTATGATGTATATATATCGGCGCAAATATTATATAAGCAGAAAATACGATGAAAGTGCTTTAACGAATGTTAGTGCAGTACGAGTACGTCAACGACTTATGATTATTAAAAGTACTTCAACTGATGTTTGCGCATTACGTGATGGCAGCGCTCCACTATACTACAAAAAGGTGCTCCGTAACGCTGGCTAAGATATATCGTGAAAGACTCTCGAGCGAGACTGATTGTTTGGAGTTTGTTATCATTTTACAAATAAAAACGTGAGTCAACCAGATGGCTTATTTCCTGAAAGTACTCCCGTTAAAAAGAATACTAATGTTAAAAAATGAAATCGGCACATAAGTGTGAATTCTAAGAAAGTGTTAACAATGGTTTATTCTTCGGTTCGCGTGTTTTGTATTTATAAAATATAGCGGGCGGTGTGTATTATACAGGTAGTACTTTGTGAAACCACAATAAAAGATCGCGCGGCGGTGCAAATTATACAAAATAGCCATAATACAATCAAGAGGTAATACAAAACAATTAGTAGAAGAATTGCTTAACAAAACACAACCCAAATAAGAGTCATATGCGTACAAGCTAATTCGGCAATTTAATATTTTTTTATTTTATTAAAAACAGTTAAACATTCTTGTGATACAACAGTCTTTATCTGAAACCCTTAGAATATATATAGCAGACATCCAAACAGTCGTTTAGTTCAGTTTCGGAAATTCAATTGTGCTAAACTATACGCCTTAATTACTTGAAATTTCATATAGATATTACTTTTATAACGTAGACACACCCTAAGAACAGTTTCCTCATTACGTATTCAGCAAAAGCAAAGCAATAGCAAGATTCCCAATTATTCGACGATAAATTGACAAATTAAATACACTAAAGCTGATATATAATATGAATTTACCATGTACTTTTGCGAAACACGTAATAATGGGGCGGGGTTTACGATCACGAGTAATTGACGGGAAAAAGCTCTCGAAGTCGCATGCATCGGCTACTTTCATTATATTCAATTACTCTGCCAAACATGTCAAGAAATAAATTGCGGACTATTCAGCAATATGAAATAAATATTTTCTTCAATTCTTCAGATGCTTGGAAGGAATTTTTGATGACCATAATCTTATCTGATATTAAGTGATGATGTGGCCCAAGATGGAAGTCACGCTTAGCCTCGAGGAGGGGCTGGTCGACAAAACAAATGTTTTTATGTAATAAAAAAAATTAGAGACTTTTGTACCTTTGCCTTTTTAAAACCTTCGTTTGCGTCTATTAATCCTTCAAGAATAGTATATTTTCTGGATGAAAGAGACCTATGTTATTTTGTGTACTCTTGCCGGCATGTATGCAAAATTTCATGAAGATCGCTTGAATAGTTAAGGCATAAAGGCATTCGCATTTATAATGTTAGAATGGGATGATAAGTTTAATGTAGTGTCACGTTAACTAAAATTTTTTGCATGTCAACATATATACGATATCTCTTTCATTCGGCTAATAAAAAGGTTTACTAAATGAGGAATGCATTTCTTATATTCATAAGATACTTATCGTACAACATAAAAAGATAAACATAATCTAAGCTGTAACCCTCGATTAGTAGAGCTTGTTAAACTGCTAACAATACGGCACAAGTTTTATCGAATAATGAATATATCTTTCGTTACAGGCGCCGTATATTAAAATAACTTGTATCAAAATACTAAGTCATCATACAAATTAGTTCGCTACGTACTTTTATTGAAAGCCGCGTCAAAATTCTCTAATTAATTAGTATTTCAGCGACGTAATTACTTAATTAGAAAATGACTTGTGGCAGCCATCGATCTTTATCTTGCCAGTAAATGTATTGAAGGCGAAATAATTTGCTTTTAACATTGATTTTAGTACGGCTTCATAAAGAAATGTTTAATATTTTTGATTCAGTATTAATAATAATATTGAACTAATTTTAAACTAATCTATGGCTATTTTTAGTTGTGGCTACCATAATATCCTAATATAAATTTTCAGTTATAGAGCCTGAATTTCAAGACTGTAATTAACCTGACCAACCGCAAAATATCTTATTACGTCTGTACTTAACAAGTTTTAACGAGAAGTATATTCTAATTATTATTAAAAAAAACTACCGAAGATATATGCACCTGATAATTGCAACTTTCGATCTAGCGTATTAGATTGCTTTACTGTCAAATATTATTTTAACCGGCATAAAACATTATATACGGTGCGTTGCTGATACAAGGTATTTAAAATGAATGTTAGCTCAGAAACAAAAAAGGAAACTCTTCAATAACAAGCATATGTAAAAAGTACGAAGTCTTATTTATGCCATTGTGAAATCTATGGTGACATAATTATACTATTTCGTTATAATATATTTATTTTATTATTATTCGTTATAATAAGTCGTGATATAATTGTAATGTTATTGAGTCTTAGTACGTTTTCAAATTTTCAACCCAATCAAACTACTCAAAGATGCTGAAAATTTTGTCGAAATATTCCGTTACATTGATAAAGAGATACTTGTAATACTTACAAGTGAAACTAATATATGAGCGTTAATTTATAAAGTTGTTTCGCTATTTCTTATAACTTGATACATTATATAGCGAAATCTATCCAGCCCATGGAGTCTCAAATTATTACATTAGACGCCCACACGTTCACGGAACTGCTTCACCGCCATAATATACCTATTTCACGAGCGATAAAATTCTTCCGAAACGTGCTGATAACGACATTTTTTAACTTCATATTTGATTTATAGTCAACTGTATATATTACACGTAGATATAAAACTTTGTACGAAAGTTAGGCTTCCAGCAACTATAATATAAAGCGTTTAATATTTTTACTACTGTAAAAGATCTATGTTCGACTACAACTCACATTTTCTTTTTTTTTATAATTTTTATAACAGGTTTTAACAAGCCACATTATCACCTCATATTAAGTAAAAATGTAGCATATGTAGATCTCTGGTCACACCTGTAGGTTCTTGGCGGTATATTTGTAACTTGAAGCTAACCAGACAAGCATTAAATAATACCTACCTACCACCATACACCGTTTCATCAGAATGTTGTCCTTCAACGAAAACTTAAGCTTAGTGCGTAGATTCGAAGTTACATCGGTGGGCGCAGTGACTGTACGCGCCACCACCGACCTATAATTGCTTGTGAAGGTTTTATGATTATTAAAAAAAACAATGTTATATATTATGTTGTTATGAGAACATCTTCAAAATGGCAGCTTTTTTAACCGCATTGTTCTTCGCCGTTAACTAATTATGTTAATTTAATTAGGTCTTTAAAAACGATTAAAAAATTTATTGAAAATATAACTCATTGATAGGGATTCGTTGTTTTATAGTTCTTTAATTATTTGTAAGCGGACTAAGTCGAGGCGATTTCCATATTATATATATATATATATATATATATATATATATATATATATATATATATATATATATATATATATATATATATATATATATATGTGCTTATATGCGTAACTAAGTTATGTCAAAGCACGTCGAATAAGGCGTAGGGTATAACTTGGCTTATTAAATTATCCGAGGCAACGTTAGACGGTAATATCTGTCGGATAATCCGGTATCGTGGGATAGTAACTTTGTTATATGGGCACTTTATTTAGAAATATGATGGCTTACATTATTACGTCCCTACACCTATGTTGTTGAGCATACTGATGTATTAATTTGTGTACATTTTTTGTATATTTCACACTTGAGTTTGAAATATATTTAGGTACACTTTCGCATGTTCAATGTTCATTTAAAGCGGAAAGTCTTATGTTTTATTTTTACCGGAAAAGTTAGTGAGGAAAACATGCTAGCAAAAGAAAGTATGTGTGTGAAAATAAATCCTTCTGTATCGGATTTTTAATTTTATTTTTTCTATAATGAAAAACATATATGTGGATATCAATATTAACCAACTATAACATACTTCTGAGTAGCTGCTTGGTAAACAATAAAAATGTGCTTAAAAAAATCTTGTAACGTACGCTATATGTAATAAATGTTTATGAATTATTTCACGTGACTAAAGACTGTCTGCCAAGCCCCGTATAATGCTTTATAGGTATCTTAGTATGACTTAAGGAATACACAACTTATTGCAGCATTATTCATGGACTTCCATCCATCCAGCCAACCGAAAAACGTTCTCTGCTGGACATAGGGTCCACCAAAGATATCCACGACGACCGGTCTTGCGCCAACCGCATCATGGACTTATGTCAGCATATTGAATGTGGTTAAATGACAATGTACATGGAAATACCACAAACTTGGTTAAACTTGTTCTAAAAATTTAGATGCCGAAATACATCTGTAGGTAGTCTGTTCCGAAAGGGTTTTAAACTTGAGAATGGTAAACTAGCCAGGCGAATATTAGAAAATGCTATACCACTGAACATTCAAAGAGTTCTCATCGCAAAAAAGTGATATTAATATTGCAAAAAAGGAGCAAAACAAAAACAAACAGTTAATTTGGTTACATAAAGTAGTGGATAACGTTTGTTCCACCGTGTTTATCGCTGGCTGACTTCCAATGCAGTTGTTATTTTGCAAATTAGCCGCATGACACAGAATTTAATGATTTCCTGTTTCGTTGTAGAGTTAATATAAAAAATGGAAAAAGAGGTGTGTATATTTACTCGTGTTATATTTGTCATTCGCTATATTTTAGCAAGTGGGACTAACTATAATATAAATTTTGAAGTGTAAGACTTATGAGAACAAATTTTAACATAAATATATTTCAATCTGTATCCTTACTAATATTATAAAATCGAAAGTGAGATTCTTTTTTGTTACGCTTTCACGCCTAAACCGCTGAGTCGATTAAGATGAATGTTGATATAAAGATAGATAGGACCCTAGAGCCGGTGATAGGCTAATTATATCCTCGAAAAACTTATTATAAGTGGGTTAAAGGTAAGGATAAACCTTGTATGGAAAATCTTTTTTGCGTCATCCGATCTGTCTGACAAAATCAATATTAACGCGAGAGAAGCCGCACGTAAAATCTGGTATTGTATAAATAAAAGTACTTATCCTTCGATCAGTTATATGGTTTATTGACTTAGAAAGTCTAATACAAAGTAACAAGATTAATTTAAAAAATATAAAATAATTATTATTTTATTAAAATTGTCGAGATTAATCTCGCGAGATATCGTTTTTTAACCGCAAGATAATGATAAATTTATCTAATTTGCATTCCATTTTGGATTAACTTCTCTTTCGACCCCTGAGCACACCTCTCGGATCTCGCCAATTTAAAATATAAATTATTTCATAAAATGTCAATGGGTTTTATGTCTGTGATAAATTATTTTCACCAAAATATCCGAAGCTTTTGTGGTATGTATTATAACATTTTTTCAAAGAATATAAGTTGAATAAAACTTTCGCTTATTTGAATACATTTTTAATCAATAAAACATAATATAATATTATTCTCGTATATTATGTACTACACAACTACCCGTGAAAGTTGAATCCCAAATAATAATATTAACTCGAATGTGAATTTTTTGTTTGTTATTTTATCACGCCTTAAGTAACGACTCAACCGATCAATATGAAATTTTGTACATCCGTTATCAGAGACACAGAAAAGTATGTAGGGTCCTTTTCGTCCACAAAAAAGTACTGTTCTCAAGGAAAAAATATATCTTTTCATCCCCCGCAAATGAAGTCGCGGGTAAAGTTAGTTATTTTGTATAAGAAACAGCAGCTGCCAACATATTTTTTGGCGAAATATTTTATCCCTAGACTATAAACTGATTTCGAAATTTAACGTATTAGTCACAATACAACGTTCTTTAAAAGGTTTTTTATTGATACATTTAGGTGTAATATATAAAAAAAGAAGATACTAGTATACAATGCAAACTTATTAAACCATCAATCGGAAGTAACATTCGGACGGGTCTATCAGATATCACGTACAAGTTCGATTAACGATACCTCCGCCTTCCCATTCGCAGACACTAACACGTCAATCGGCGAAAATCGCGGATCGTACGGGAAAAATAAACGCGATTTCCCAGCCGCTACCTACCATTCCGTCCGCCGCGCCGGTCAGGATCGAACTCATCAATCATTACCCGACTACGGTTGATCGATGTTTTGGCCCGTCGAGATTGTGCCGCCCTCCGTCGGCGTATCAATTTATAAGACAAAGAATGAACTGCCTATCTCATTCCGGATTAACGTTAAACATTCACGAGCGAAACGTTTTTTCCGCTTACGGTCTTGTGATACATCCAAATAGGTCAAGCGTGAAATTTATTTGTTTTTTTGCCTTTATTATATATATTTGTGTGTGGAGATAATTTATCGTTATTGTATTTTTTTTTTATTTTCAAGGACAACATCTGTTGTAAATAAACAGTTTGTCAATAAGTTAAAGCTACTTTAACCGGTTTACTCTTTATAGTGGTGATCTACAAGGTGGTACTGTAGTGACATACAAGCTTAATGCGCTCATCTTAATGTAAAAGTAAAGTCCATACTCGGTGTTGGGATTGAAGATGAATTACAACAACCTTCCCTGTTCTATACGAGCCAAAAGTTATGTAAATTACGTTAAACTACAAGTTTCCGAATTTTTCAAAGTTCAAATATATCTATTAATGTCCTGCAGTAATACTATTAGGTGACGGTGAAGGGAAGCAACATGAGGAAAATGTCTTGTAGCAGTGCCACAGAACGTGGGAAAAATATTATTTTACGGGGCAATACGTCGTAGGTAAGTATGAATATTAAGCTGATGCCGAAGTTTTGGTAAAGCCAATCGCTCAGTTATTAGCGTTTTCAGACCGCTGTACATCTTCAAAAGTTTTATTGAAATTTACATATTTTTTTTAAACACCCTATTGTAGTTTAGATATAAAATAGCATGGAATAAGTTGTTATGTGTAGGATGATTTTTCCTATATCAATAAACATACAGCCTTCTGCTTTGGCTCCCACGTCAAGACCCTGGAGTGCTGTATCAATCATTGCGACAGATCATCCTTGGGCTCAGCATGAATAACAGATTTAAACCCAACGATATTAGACAGTGACGTATCAATTTGTTGCCTGTTTGAACAAACGACAGTTTATGGTGTACTTTTTGTATTTTTTGGTAAAATTTTGTAAATTGCATGAGTTCACTATTATATGAGTAACTTAGATGAGGAATTCGTGACATTCCTTATTGAGCCAATATTAGCTATGTCCGTGCATTTAAAAAATATTTTTTCTATGATCAAACATCATATTTCAATAAATTCACTGCTAAATTGTTGTTTTGGTAAAAGCTACAATAGACTACTGTTTTTAAAGTCTACTATTAAAAAAAAAAAACCTGTTATGTATCCAAAATTCAAAGCAAGAACTTAACGTTTTTCCAATTTTATGATAAAAGTATGTTTTTCTAGGGTTAAATATTTAAATGGATACTTTAGTATGTACAAGCATTTAAGTCTAATCCTTCTAAAACATAAAACGAGCCTCTTATTGTTCTACTGTAGACCTACGGCGATGTTAATAATAACGTTATTGGTTTTTTAATAACAGCGAAATGTTTCCTCAAAGGTAACTTAATGAAGAGCGAACTCTGAGACCCTTCTGCGAGTAACACTAACCTCTTAAGCAATAAAACACGATGATAAATAATTATCTCCATCTCCGGAGACCGAGTTGGGTAAATAGAAATTATGCTTAATTAAACACAACACGATGCACTGCTCGGTGTTTACTACAGAACGGAAACGTTATTTCCGCTTTAGTTATTATCGCGAATAAAGTTCCGTCTGCTATTCTTATCGCTAGACAGAATGGCTGAACAATTGTTTTAAAAAATTTCACCGACACAAGTGAAGCAATTCGTTTTGTTATACTTTATAACATTAGCATGACATCTTGACACGCCAAACCTAGTGAAGAGACTGGCTCTAAAATGTAACTGCCGGAACACACCTATAGGTATTTGGTGGCAGACTTTCATCTTGAGGGTGGTAGCTGGCATGTATACATGACAGGTAGGCATTAGAAAACCCCTACCTTTATAGTTTCATCGCGATGTTTTCCTTCATAGGAAATTCAGGTTCATTTCGGGTAGATTCGAATTCACGTCCACTGACGCGGCGTCTACACACACTACCAACTGCCAAGTATCACGTACATACTACCAAGTCATCCATCGTCGCTGCAAATGTTCACTGTATACAATCACTGACCCAATTAGATACACAAATATAATGCACCCTCTTTGTATGGCTATAAATAAAACAACATATTAACATAAGAAATGATAACATATTATGTATTTATATTTCGCTTAACTTCATAGGTATAGATACCGAATTCGACAACTTGCGTGCTATTTAGTAAAATTACAGTATCATAATATGGTTGTATCTAGAGCTCGTTAAGATAAGTGCCACTTTCGAGATGAAAATCTGTCGTAAAGTCGCTGTCAACCAGTTCCGGTATTTACATTTGAATGTCGATTCCATTTTTCCATTCTGCGGCCATAACTCTAATAGTTTTGAAATTCTTCAAGAAACATAAAGATTAGCTTTTATTCGCCCAAGGTTTTTTTAGTTCTCTGATATTCAACGACGATGTGGCCCAACATGTTGGAAACACTAAGCCCAATAATAGCGGGACTGGCTCTCAAATGCAATTGCTAGGGCATACATAAAAGTATTTCACTACAGATTTTCAACGTGAGGGTGGCAGCTAACTAGACGGCCAATAAAAAAAGCTGTTTTCCTTACGATGTTTTTCTACACCGAAAGCTCAGGCTCATTGCAGGGACCTGAAATCATTTCCATTGACGCGGCGTCCATACACACTACCAACTGAGCCATTATCACTTTAAATATTAGGATATCCATGCATAATAGGCATCTATACATATAATAAGAATGTAAATTTACCATGTCTGTACTTTTTAGATTTGTGAAAAAAAAATATTACAATTGACTAAGAATAAGTAATCAAATAAATTTACAGCATTTTTAGAAATGTCTGATCGTCTGTTTATGCACGTATTACTGCTAAAGTACCACATTTATAATAAAACATCACCAAGGACATCAAACAGAGTAACTTTTAATCTTTGTTTCATTAAAATCGATTAACTCTATCAAAAGTTATTGTAATTTAAATGACGGCGCAAGATTACATAAATAATTTTAGTTCCACGCGATAGAAGCCACTGGCACAGCTAAATTTATAATATTATCGTACTATTATATTCTATGGTATGTTTCCTTAAAACAATATTTCACTTGTTACATATTTTCTGTAAATAGACACCTGACCAACTTATGAACGCGATATCATTCTCAGGAATAATGTGATTATATTCTTAAAAGTAATGCAGTCACATGGTTTACAGAATTTTACAATATGCAAAAATGTATATACGAAATATTTTTGGTTATCAAATCATGGATACTGTCAATAATGGAATATAGCTCGGGGTTCTCATCATAAATTACGTTGCGACTTCTCATATGTTAAACTGGAACATGGAACCTGAGTGATGCAAATATCTCATCGTTATTGAGATTTTAATCAATCCAAGTTTGAATAATGCTTAAATTAATGGGTAATCTTTAATATTATTCTACGAAATTAATACATCATTTTTTAAAGAAGGCTTAATACATATGGAGGCGGCTTTTCACGGTAGTACTTCCGTATGCTATTGCACAGACCACTAAAGAACAGGTTATTTTATATACTTTGACCACAATCTCATTCGAAATTTAGTTACCATGTGTTCTATGGTAGTACGTAACAATTTTAGTATTGAGTTGAACTGGTTCTCTTATGCGGTTACCGGAATGAAACTTTTGTGCTTCACGTCAAATTTTCAAAGTCGCAACTTAAGAACTCACTTGAGACACTTCATAACGGGTTGGCACTTTTTATTATGTTAAAAATTCGTGCCAGAAAAACCTTTTTCATAGGAACTTGAAAACAAAATGCATTACAAATATAAATAATACTCTTAAGAAAAGTAATTTTTTTTTGTCTTTGAAAATATTTTATCCCTACCAATGGTGGCAAATCTAAAGCAAAAAAGACACTTCAAATAGTAACGGGACATCCAGCAGACTAAGTAATAGAAATTACTGTCTTTACCGTTAATGTCTATACCGATCATACTTTAAAAGCGTTTCACTGTAATCAATCACCTGTTCAGTGATTGACCTAACTTATACTTTACCGTGCCAATTACAGATCTAACTTATATTTCAGGGACTACTGTTTTCCTGATGTCACTAGTTAGAGTATTGCATTTTGTTGATTCTGATAACGATTCCTTTAATAGACATTTTTTAATATAAGGATAAAGTGAGATGCTATTTGAGATTTATTAACGGCTATCGACACCCAATTCCAAGTTGACGGTTACTCTTTATGGGTAAGCTACCGATCGTATATACACTGACGCCGAAAACTTTATTGGTATATTTAAATAAGGATGCATATCGGTCCGGGTAAAACCATAAGTTTATGTTCAGCGAAGTAAATTATTACGGTTTCCCGGTCCAATATATATTTATCTGGGGCTGTGGTGGAACTCGCGGTTTTGCTTTGTAACTCCTGTACAGATTGAGTTACAACTTCCATCGAACCTCACAAAATTACAATTTGCAAACTATGACAGCCGCTTATTTACATGAATATCACCTCACGGCGCCGTCAACGCTAATTGTAATATTAATAACGCTATTGTATTGTATTATTGTAATAATAATAACGCTAATTGTCAACGCTAAAATTTTAATTTTTTAAAGGTACGATCATTACTGTGTATTATTATTTTATTATATTTCTACATACACATGCGACATATATTTTTTTGTTTCTTTTTATTCTTTCTATAATTGTTTTCCTATACTTATACTAAAAGAAAATTATATACAATGTTGTTGACATTGAATTGAAACCAATATATCAATGTCATCGAAATTACACAGAGAATTAAGGTGTTTTTATGTGGTTGATTGTGAAAACTCATTTGTTCTGTAGAATCTTCCTGCCATATACCCTGGGGGTGTGAAATGGGTTATCCAGTACGGTTTTGTGGTACAGTTCAAAATGTATCCACTCTTTCAGCAATACGTCGACACAACCTGCTATTTAATTATATAACCCATAAACTGAAAGCCCTTTTAGTTCATGAATTATTAATATTGTTATCTTAAAGCATCGCTTCATCCGTTAACGCAAACATACTCGACTCGCAATCTAACGTCATAGCTTTTACTCTGATCCATTAACTCCGTATTAATTGATTCATTGATGCATGCCAAGCTCGCCTTAGGCGGTGTTTACACAGGCGCAGTGAGCAATGTGCTCAGGCATAATTTACTATGTTAATATGTTCTTGATCGGCGATACTATTCGTGGACGACTAAAATAATAAAAAGATTTTGCTATTTGACATAGACTATTATGAAAGTTGCAATGAGTTTTAATTATTGCGTTGAAATTGTAAAACTATTCTATCATTTCAGCTGTCATGGAAATTCTCTTTTTATAATGTGTGCTGGTCATAGAATATTCCGGTTTACTTTGTGGTACGTGTATAGGATTAAATATATTATTATTGATCCATATGGACGGATATGGTTTTATTTGTATGTGGTAGAATAAAATTATTTTCAGTATTATTTTAATCAATATACCAACCGCTATATATTCAGCAATCGAGTGTGCGATTGGTCGCGACAACTATCCACGTGGTAATAAACCTGTCCTAGCGTATGTCTAATTTGACCCGTTTTTGTATTAACCAACGTATACTCAGTTGACTAGAGGTTTATATGTCGGTGACACTGACGATCCCTGATAGATGCCTGTTTCAGTGGTCATCATTCTTCTTTGATTGTATTGTACTTACCATTAGAGTCCTACTATAAAAAAACGATTTGAAATAATTCGTGAGTTTTTTTATTGATATTAGTTAGTGATGTACTTTTAATGAATCAGTAAAAGTTTTGTGTTTCCTGCTATTACTAGTTTATAGGATTTTTATCTGGAGTAAAGTTTAATAATGCTAATCGCCCAGTGTGTTTAGAGCTCTAGTTAAAGCGAACCATAGAGTTAGCGCGAGTTTCATGTCCCATCGATTTCGCACAGTTTGAGGAAACATTAAGCCGATCGCGATCGTTACATCAGTTGTTGTCGCTAAACATTGATGAATTATAGTTCGATGTTAGTTTAGACAGATAGCACCGAAATGTAATTCCACTGCGACTAATGATTTGAAACGATGTCGTAAACTTAACTGCGTACTTAGTTGCTACATAGCATAAACTCGTATGGAGGTTAGTAAAGTTAATAAGGGTTTATGTTACCGATTGCTTTAACAATAACACTAAGTGCAATATCTATTACTTTCACACACTTGAGGACTCGATGTTAGTATCCGTTACCACTGATTATTACTCTTTTACTTAAGATATACTTATATTAGAAATATAAGTATAAAAATATAAATGTAATTATAAGTAATGACTACTTTAAAATATTTAGATCTAGAAATTGCAGCATCTTGATATTATTCCTTTACTATAATAACTAGTGATATATATATTCCGTTTTCATTTCTGATTATGAAGAAAATGGGAACATTCTCGAAAGCTCTCGTAAATACGGTATAATTTTAATGTCACCGACGATTCTATTAAAAAAGTGGCAGTAGCAGCAGCTAGAAATAGGACAGCGACGTCTACAGACAGACAATACGCGGAAATATAACAGAGGAAGATAATTATTTCTTTGAATAATTCAGGAGTAACGAGAATAGTTCTGATCCACGTCCGACGTGGCGTTTGTTTGTAGAATTTCTTTGATTAGAAATTGCAATTGTAATCTCTGAGCAATTTCATAAATTATTGCGCTTTTATTTGGGCTGTCACTATCGTTTCACTCTTCAAATACTTTAAATTTTTATCTTTACATCTTAAATATGGTGCACTTGTTTTTGTAACTCTGCTCCTTCTAAATGGCTTGGCAATTTTTTCTACTTAGAAGATCATCTGGATGGTTCTTAGGTACAATTGGAACCAGCGATATATATAGTCAATCATATCGACTTCAACGTCATCTATCGCGTTATGATCACTTAGCGAGATAAAAAGTATCCTATAATAGTAGATGTCGCTGTAGTCAATGTGATTGACTACTCGAAAAGACAGAAAAAGGTCTGCCAGGTCAGCTAGTATATACTATATATAGTAATCCTCGAATTCAGCCTTTCATCATTTTTTCTGCTAGTTATATTGTAAATTATTGTTAGATGATTCACTTTAGTAAACGTGAACTTATAAACTTGAAACATGGTCAATTGCTTGATTGTTTTAAATAAGCATTATAAATAATTACCGAATACACTGATAGAAGAACAACTCCAGTGTAGGAATACAGAACAAAAATGTCTCACACCATAGAGTCCCTGACGTACTCACAGGATTAAGAAGTAGTCATGACGTCACAGTCTGCGAGATTCAGGTTAGTGCCAGTGTATTTAGTAAAGGACGGCTGTGTATGCTTTCAAATGGTCGCCTGTTTTGGTTACAAGCGTTAAGCTCATCTGTTGACAGACGCTTATATTGTTTCGGCAGCTGCAATTAACGAAAACCCTCGTTCTGCGTTTAGTATGTTGCCAGTTGTTTAAGCACTTAAATCATAAACTTACATATAATTATGGAAGACCATAAGTCGTTAGTGTGCAAATTACCTTGATTAATCTTCAAATTAACTTATTTGTTCTAGTAACTGGAAGAATCAACAGCTTACCGCATTTTACCTCGCTAATGGTTAGACTATCTGTCACTCACGCGAATCTAACCTATTCTAACTAAACACCAAATCCAAAGAATCTAATCCAAAGAACACGGCGCATCAAAAAAAAAGTCAACAACTATTTATAACGCCTGCACAAAGACAAAATAAGTTAGAAATTAAATTATGTACAAATATTTGTAAACAAAATTGACAACAAAAACTGTAATTAAATTTAACTTAGATAATAGAAAATGTTTGCTTTAATCGGTATTATTTCATATAACTACGTTTAGTTTTATGTTCGTAGCTCATATTTTAGTATATTGTATGTCGGAAATATTTAGTCTCCATTCAAACGCCTGCGAATATAAACGCTTAAAAGCTCTCTATTGTACGAATATTTTATGTGTACGAGCTCTTTAAGGCGCAGTTTGTAACTGACCTTCTTTAATTTATTTTATTTTATTAAACTTATATTCAGACGATTTTTATACTATCTTGATTGAATTCATATACTCTGTCCTCGTAGTAGGTATATTTTATTTTTAATTTGAAATTTTTATAATAGTGTAATTTACTAACACATCCCTAGGTTATTATATCAAAGTGGATCATATTATCACCATAGGTTTCATATACAATTAGACATACAAATTATTACGAGGTGCAATAAATTCCTCATAACTACCTTCTTTTGGATTGATATGTAGTTCTTCGATATACTGTTTCCCATAAGATATAGTGTCATCACTATGCCAAGTATTTATAAAATGAACTTGAATTTATTTACCTTAGTTTGTGCATTTACTGTATGCTCTACTTTGAATACATTGCACTAATTCAGTTTGATGAAATTAGTATTAACTTAAAAAAATTAACATTGAAATGAGTAAAGTATTTTCTAAGTAATTTAATTTGGTTACAAGTTCGTTTTATGTTCATTGATGATACATCGAAGAGTTACAGTTTATAAACATTTTAATATGCTGCTACATGTTTAGCCTACATAGGTTATACTAGTTATTCTTAGGATAGGGAACGCCTTTGTGAAATATTGTCAACATATTAATGATATCCATCCCGGCAATGTAGTTATAAAATCTATGTTGATAAATGGAAAGTTATGTCGATCGACCCAGTGACCTACACGCTATTACTAAAACGTCACCAGTTCACAACCGGTCAGGTTTTTTGTTAAAAAATAAAAACATGGCATCAAGTTTTTATATATCTGTAACGTCTCGGATCAATTTTTAACATCTGTGATCAAATCCAAAGCAGTATCCGCGTCTATGACACCGTATCGGAGATTTTAGTATCTCATAAACTTTATGTGGTCATTTGTCGTAAAATTTTCAGTATCTTTTTATTTACTCTTGCTGAAATTCGAGATGAAAATTATGTATTTGAAGGGATGACAGCTCAGTCGGTCGTGTGTACGGACGCCACGTCGAGAGACGTGAGTTCGAATCTACGAATAATAAGCTTGAGCTTTCGGTGAAGGAAAACACCGTGATAACACGATAGCATGGTGGTAGGGCTTTTTCTAATTCCCGCTTGGTGGTACCTAACCACTCTATAAATTAAAAATCTACCACCAAATACCTATAGTACCTGCGGTTGCACTTGAGTGCCAGTTCCTCCAATAGGCTTAGTGTATCGACTATCTTAGGCCACATCGTAACTTAACATCAGGTGAGATTGTGGGCACAACACTAAATCTTAAATGTGTACATTAAAAAAAAAAAACCTCATAATGAACTTTAATGTCAATTGTGCATAAAGGTAAACTTAGCCTTAAGTCCCCTAAACTCGTATTAAATGAATCGAGATCTTCTCTTGCATGTCTTAAAATGCCTTTGCTTAATCATCTCCAGTATTGTATTGTAAACCTTTTCATCACTCAGTTTGTTTTTAATTTACCTGAGCCCCGTTCGATATTTCAAAGAGACTTTTGTTTATCTTTGAAGCGCTCCCTTCGGTTCCTATTCAGTACACGTTTATGTAGTCTTAAATCTTTATAGCTATTATCCGTTTAAATATTTGCTGTTGTTGTACATCCTGCATACTGATCGAACATCATTTTCAACGTCTTTTTACTAAAGCGTGGAGACTTTATTTAAGCCTTGTTATTTAAGCCTTGTATTAGTACTGTAAACTTATTTTTTTTACTTAAATTGTAACGACTTAGGATATAGGTACTGTAAAACATTTTTAAATGTTGAATTATTATCAAAATAAATAATACCGTTGTCATAAGTATTAGTATATTTGTAATATACCTTTTATAATATCTAATTTAATCTAATTTTTGAGGAATAGCTATATAACTGTTTGTTTAGTTATGAAATTATGAGGTTTAGAGAAACTAGGCTTGAGGTACATAAGAGAGTAGTTAACACGTTGTTGGACAGTAACGCTCTCAGGCGTCAAGATCATAAAAATGATACGGCAGTACACCTGTCGACGGACATGTTTTTAACTTTCTAACATCGCTACGCCCGCAGATGTTCGATTTTTCATACTATTACACGGATCGGCATGTTATATAATATTGTCACTAGAGGTACAATTAAGATCTGCGTACTGGCACATCACAATGTTCAAAAACTCATTCAAAATAATTATATCAATGCACACATCGTCATTTTTTTATTTGGCTATATTCACACACTACGCTTGTGGGCGTCATATTTACATACAATCAGTAGGGTAGTTAGTGCACCGCAGTGGTAAGGCTATGTGTAGTAACACTTGCAATTGTCTTTCTAAAAGCAAAATTGTGTTTGTTTTGTGTACATGTAATGTTTTATTTGATAAAAAATGAATAGTTCTTTGTTAGGAGTCTTGTCGAATAATAAATAAATAAAGCATCTATATTGCTACATTGTAGCCTATATATGACAAAACGCCTTACGATGTAAACGGCTTAATCCATTCTGTCATATCAAATAATTGTATAATTACGCGTTGTGACTTTACGCCTATAGGCAATGTATGAAATTTGGTAGTGCCTCAGCAGGCACTGCCACTAATTATGTACTGTCCATCCACGTTTTAAGGTTGAATAATGTGATAAACTTATAACGTTCGTAATATTAGTAAGGATTACCAATAAACAATATTTATTTTATCCATATTGTGGAGAAATGTTAGCATAGCATACCAATTAAATGTAAACACAAAACTGTATATATGAAGTAAAAATTCTCTCTATTCTGTATTTACAGACTTGCTGGTTACAGTCTAGTGATATTGTGACATCGTAAGTGCTACGTCTTTAAAGTATCCCAACCCGACGCCATTTCATGTTCAGAACTATACATCAATCCCACGGTCCAGTACGGTTATATTCATACGTGAAGTCAGACTCCGTGCATATAATTTAGCTGAGTGCTCTCTTGTGCCGTCATAATGTGTGTCTAGATAACGACCGTGAATGTTATGGCACTCAACGTTCTTGATGTAATGCGAGCATATTTTGAATGGCGTCTTAAATTCTGTATCATTTACTAACATGAAAATTGTATTTTGTGTTCGTTTTTTATTATTTCTACTTCGTTTGCTTCTTTATCCGAATAAAAGATCATGTTCTAATGTATATTTAGCGTTAGAATATTCAATACGAAACGGTGAAACAATAAAATAAATAGTAATTATGACTAAATAGGAAGGGACACATGAGCAATGATCACCGATAATGTTCTGATATCTCGTTGGTCACCATTGTTTTTGGACGGTACTGTGCTTACCGTCAAAAACAAGTAAAAAAATATATAAAAGCCGTAAAAGTTACTTACTATTGAGAAGCGCTAAAGATTATATTATATGCCTAGATAAGAAAGAAGTGGTAGGAATCTAATCACAACATGAGTTGGAACTTTGAATTACTCACTTTGCTTACTATTGGACAATATACGACCGAGAATCTATTTAAATAGCATCTGAGAGCCAGATTTCATTTTAAGCGAGGTTGTCAACTACATATTCTTCAAATGACATGGGCTTAATGAATGTTAAATGAAACAAAAAAAAATTGAACCAGGATAATTTATATAAGATTGCATAATATGTGCAGAAATTAAGCGATGATAAAGTGAAGTAACTCGTGTTTGTTGAATAAACAGCACGCGTTACTGAGCTTGCCCGATGTCCGGGGTAGGTTTGTACCCCTGCCGCTTACAAATGAGGGTCTAATTGTTCGGAGTTCCGGATCTATTCAGTCCCAAAGATACATGAAAAGGTACGGCCGCTTTACGAACGAGCCTATCTGTAGGATTAAATGTTCTCATTATGTTGATTAGATTTGAATGTTAATAATCTCAGATACATGAATATACATATTACATTCAGGCGGTTATCGAAATTGAATTACTTTATATGAAGTCTACCATTGACTTTGGTACAATATTTCTAAGTTATATACTTATACAGGGTTACGAGAAGTTATAGAATGTATTCGGTATTTTTTATGATGTATAAAAAACCTTGAAGGTTTATACTTAATCTCATATACTATTTTTCTTGTCTATCTCTAATCTCGTGTATCTATGTTGCCAATCCCATATTTAACTGGTTTACCATTAATAGTTGGAAACTATCCTAAAGTGATTATTTTTGTTCACTACATATATTTTATTTCGATGAATAATATTTGCGTAAACATAAGAAATCATTATATAATCAAGGTAAATGGAACAGATAAGATCAAATATTTATATAATATTTGAGCATAACTTTCGTTTCGATTAGATTTAACTAATGTTTTACTAAATGCTATTACCATACAATAATTGACACGTGGCTTACAAATTGTTCAACGTCTTAATAGCAATACCAAGATGAAAGGGGATTTAGTAAGAATCCTTGATAGTATTGTGGTCTTGGTTTATCACACTGGATACAAAATTACAATGAGATTCGGAAAATACATTGTTGGTAGTAATATAATTTTCTGCTAATTTCAAAGTTCGTAAAATTAGCCAGGATATAAATATTGCCAGTATTAAATTGCTACATAACATAACTTAATATGTATTTCAATATAATAAATACTGTTCATGACAGTAACTGAGTTATACATTATATATCTATTAAAATAAAACCAAACAATTAAAAAAACCGACAACATCACTTTGCGAATAACTAAACAGCAAGTCTTTAAAATTTAGTATCTTAACATTGTCCTCGGGAATTTAACATCTTTACTCTCCCAATACATCTTTGAAAATTTTATTTGTGTTCCATAAACTTGAATTACTTCAATTTTGTAATCAATAACCATAATAAGTAAGATTAATAGTAGTTTCTTAAGTTGCACGAGGTGAAGGACATATCTAAGCAAGCTTTATACTGTGGATCATTAATGTCTGTAATGTCCGGATTTGACTCTATTAAAAGTAATATTGCCTATAAACGTTACTTGCGAAGTAAAAAAATGGTAGACACGGACGAATTTATTACAGACTTTACTCAATGATCGACCTACTTTTCGAAGCGATGGCTGTTTTAAATCCTTTTTCGAGCCTATATCAAATAAATACATTAATTGACATCAGATAATAGTTGGTTGTCAGCTTAAACGGCGTTTCCATTGTGATATTACTACTATTTTATAGTAAATTTTACTTATAACTGTTTGCCATTTATGAGATAAGGTAGAGCATCATAATATAATTCTTGTAACATGATGTAAGGAATTTTAAGAAAATAATATCTTTAACATACCGAAATAAAATAAATTTGTAAAGAAAATCTTTCACTTTTTTAATAAATAAAATCAAAAACCTATTTCTTTGCAATGCCCGTTGTATCTAGTGCGGAAAATTGTTCTATAACTTCATGGAACGAAACAGAGGGTTCGCGCAAAAAATATTCATAACTTAGGACGTGATTCGAAATTAATATCAGCCTGCGGGTGCGGACAAACGTATAATTTTTTATCTGAATACCCTAGGGACTTTGTGTCATACATGATGAGAAATCCAGTACCTATTCTTGTAAGTGATATTCAACGCGAGTCGTGCAATAAAACTGTTCTACTTTGTAATAAATCAACACTTACTGTGAATCTTTATACATTAACTCTGAAATTAGTTTTCTTCATTACTGAACCTATACCCAATATTAGTATTTTACCCTACACATTTCTTATAATCATTTCTTATCCTATTCTAATATCTATCCTTCAAATTTTTTATGGAACACAATTTTATACCCAGTCATTTAATTCCAAAGTAAATAACGCTTGTTTTGTAGTTCATACAATTAACGTATATGTTCACTATACATATATGATTTGAATTAAATTTGTCAATATTGGTTTTTTGATTGGTTTGATATGAATTTGATTTAGGTGTGTTCCGGCAGTTGCACTTGCAAGCCAGTCCCTCTACAGATTTAGCGTGTCTACCAACTTGGGCCGTATCGTCACTTAAGATCAGGTGTGATTATGGCCACAACGCTAAAACTTCAACTATAAACAAAATAGGTTATCATTATTTACGAGTTTATACGCTAAGTAAGTAAGCTAAATGGGAAATGGATTTCAGGTACATCTACCCGAGCACATTTGTGTAGCTCGTAGGCTGCTAGGTGACAGATTTTCAACTTGAATCGTGCTATGGGTTACCAAATTGTTTTCTTTCGCCATATATTTCTGTTAATACGGTAACCGTAAAGGCTACCAGTGACTCATAATTGCTTATTTACTTTGTAAGTATACTGCGATAGGCGCTTTTTTTATAAAACCTCAAGTAAAGCTTTATGGCTCAAGTATTTGATATCACAACTGGCAGCTATAGTCATCACACAAAAGTTATTACTTGGTGAGGACTGAACTTCTGTTTCTATAGTACGAGGTTTGTTTAAGTAGTATACTCGCAACGTCAAGTAAAATGAGTCATCATCTTCATGTTCTGTTATCATGTCATTTGGGATCTGCGCAGTACGTTTCCTTCTTCCAAAAATCTGTATCAGCTGTCATCTTTTAATTTACTCCCTTTTTTTCATCTCATTCCTCATACACGGTGTCCATTTTTTCTTTGGTCCTCCTCTTCGTTTTCATCCTTCAACATTCATATCCATTACTTTTCTCACCAACGATTTCCTTTTCAATCATGTTAAGTAGAATGAGTCTAAGTTAAAAATGCTAATCTTTCAAAGAGTTAGAGTTTAATATACGTTTCTGATTACACTGTTCGGTACAATTTCAAATAGGTATTCCCAGGAGCGTAATTGGCGGTATCCACTCAACGTCGATTCGTGTTCGTTCGGCTTTGTTTACCATACTGAATGACCAACAGTTGCTTAATAATCTGTAACAATCGCAGATTAGTGGTTCGTGAGTGGAATTCCCGTTCCGAGACCCCCCTTTTGTTGTAAAACTATTCTGTTTCGATAGTCGCGGTTGCCTTATCTCGGTCTTTATAATATTATATTGTTGATTAGGTACAAAGGAAATTAAGCTTTGAATGTGATTTCTATTGGTTATTTTCTCTGTATTTCGTTTTTATTGCTCCTATATTTCTGTTCAAATTTGTATTATGATTACCATTATGATACTGTTGAATAGGGTAATTTAAAGTAATGCAGTTAAATTTCTGGGAAGTGAGAATTGTATTGTCTTTTTTTTGTAAATATGTTTTATGTGAGATTTTAAGTGTCTAAATATATATATTTTTATGTAATAGAAATAATTAAACATTATTTATGTATAATTAATAACACGCCCTCGGTTTTGCACGCCTTTTTCATGCAGAAATTATATTCGACTCGTAGCTTTATTTTTACTCATTTCATTAAAAATTATTATGACCCTATCAATTTCGGAATTGTAATATATCATTTATAATAGACCCATATCAAACAATGTAAAAAGAAAGATATGAAGTTTATATGTAGGAAGTAATAGTCTGAATTACTGACACAAAAATCACGTTTTTCTTTTAATTCTTAAAAAGCTACACATCCTAAATATCAATGCTAGTTTCATTTCTATTCAATGTATTATAATTAAATAAGTAACTATTTTTCTACGTATTTTAGGGGGGTCAGTATTTGAAAAACATAATTTCTTTAAAAGTACTAGTTGGGCTAATATACATTGTACAACCATTTTCTTCCATTCGTTATTAGCCCGACTACTGCATCTCCTAATGCGTATAGTTATAACTTCTCTTTGTAAAAAATAAAACAATTAGAACTGCTAATATTCACAGTAATCAATCAAACGGTTTAAAGATTATCTATTTTCAGATATATCTCACCATTCACTTATAGTATATTCTATAATTACAGTTTTTTAAACTGCTCATAAAATCTTGCCTTCGACACGAAATATTTTAGTACTCCAATTTAAAAAATAGATGAAACATGCTCAGTTTACCAAGTAACTTGTCAATTAACAAACAAAGCAAACGTAATGAATATCTGTCAAAATGTAAACTTTTTATTAAACTAGCTGAATTGTCTCGTTTTATATCAAGTTCGCGTCTTCGTCTATTTTCAAATGTCTGAAAGCAGACAGTAAAATCAAAATGTAAAAATACAGAAGCTTTCAATAGTATTCTTTAAATAAAATATGTGGTTGCTGTCTCGATGTGTATTTATAAAGTTATGTGTACATACAAGTGAATACCGTTACAGAGCGAAATTACATTGGCGGACGATCGTACGAAGGAAAATTGCATAAAAGGGTTCATAAAATTTCGATCCGACCACCGCTCGAACGACCATTCCACTTTATTGTGCTTTTAATGGGCGTATTACAGTCATCTGCTCGAAACGATTTCTCGTGCTGCGAGTAATTTAAAAAATAAATGACATGTCGGTAAATAAACATTTATTGATCTGAATAATTTATATCATAAAAATAAATAACCACTTTTCAGAATACGAATTGCAGAAATGTGAGAATTTTTATTTGCATAAGACTCCTTGATAAATGAATGATTTGATTTACAAAACTTTTTAGTACCTCTAAATAGAAATTTTGTTTATAGAAATCGCCTGTTTTATAATCCGTTTATACGAAACATATTTCACTTTTTTTTTAATTTAACAACAGTAAAACCATTTACACATCTTTAGTTAATCTAATTTATAGGTGCTTTCAAACACAAGTCATTATGATACTGGTTCCAGAAATTAATATACTTAAAGGTTTCTCTATAGTTGCTATTGAACTTTGTATATAATGGTTGTGATCTAATCTCGCAAAAGTTTTGTCTACAATGCCCGCCTCAAATTTATTGATAATTTATATGCATTTATATTATAGTATAAATATAAATATAAATGTACAGTTCTCATAAAATATCTACGTAAGTTGTTAGGCGATTCTCTACACGACACAAACTATTTTTTAATAAAGAGTTGTTAAAAGCGTACAACTGCAGTTTTGAATACGAGCCTGAATCCGGTCACGTTCGAATATATTGGGAAATCGTGAATGTCGAGGGCTTCCTTTTTTGTGGACTATTTGATTTTTTAGCCTAAACTTTGTTTCAAAGCGATCACATATTTGTGTAGGTGAAAATGTATGTATTTAAAATCCACCTATACAATTAAGAAGGAAAATGAAACGTTTCTATAGTTTCTTTGTACTCAATTGACTGTTACTACTAATTTATAAACTTCACTGTTAACTTAAAAAAAAGTAACTAAAACGGGCAAAAATTATAAGTACTATACGCATATACGTACTACATGAACGAAGACGCGGGGACTGCTAGTACGATACTTAACTGATGACTACATACATACATATCTACATACGTGATGATAAGCACAGTACAATGTAAACAAAGTAGCAACCATAGAGAAATAATACACTGATTGATACTAGAAACTTGTTAAGCCACGAAGATACGTCACCGTGATTGGTTTATAACAATATTCATTACGGTTGCGACCGACCTGCCACTAAAACTCTGTAACATATCTAGTCCATTGTGGTCGTGATCCAATCGCACAAAATTGTCGTGTTTGGCCACCGAGTAAATTTTCTCTCCATTGCAGTTATATTTGTGTTTGGTCATTTTAAAATGCATGTCCTTGTTCTTTTTGACCATAAACATCTAAAATTCTATCTACGTCATAAGTTTTTGTTGGTAATTTATTAAAAAGCTATAGTTAAGTAATACTGCTTAATTTCGTCTTGACTGGTATGTGCTATCAATAAATCAATGTTAGCCTTACATAAGTAGGCGGATACGTCGGTAGCCCACTCTGTAATTTGTCCTGAATAAAATGCGGACAATTGCGTAGCCTCATTACGATTTGTTCGGACCGTAGGTCGACGTGCGTAGGTTTTTTCTCCAGCATAGTGGCACATTACGATTGCCTATAAATGAAACGACCCCGGAAATGGGCGACACAAGTTACCTTACGGGCTTTCTATGAGCTCGAAATAGAGGAGATTTACTCAATCAAACACTAGGGGCATTAAATGCTTTCACATCTCCCGTTATGTTGCAAATATAACTACGATGTTATTTCCATTTTAATTATTTATATGTATTTACAAGTTTTTATAGGGCTTTAATTTATTACCCTAATGGATTTATAAAACACTCAAAGAGTAAAATGAAACCCTTTTCATTTCACGAAGGTCTGTATTGAATTTAATAATGTTGCTTAGATAAAAAGGATTATGTTTAATATTATTTAACAATCGAACTAAAATTTCAAATTACCCTCAACAGTAACGAAACATCGGTATCCAGTACGTTCTTTATTTGCTCATTTTTTTCCATTCATTGAAAGTAACTAAACCATTGAAGATGTTATCTATTTGATAGCAAAATAATGATTAGTTCAACTATCAAGTCTTAAATTACTAAGTTACTTCCACGTTCAGGATTCTTGTTACCTTTGATTCTACAACCGATAGTCTATGTGTTTCTGCTAATATCCATCTTGCTACGATATATTATAATTTTTTCTTTAATAGCTATATGCTTTTCATATCTACTTTCATTACATACACGTTGTATATTGAGGTTGAGCTAACCTTCGTGGAATTTTGTATAGATAGTATGATTCTTTATGTCATGCTTTTTCTCGAAGTTATTGATAATAGGCTTGAAAGCGCTTAATTGTGTCTAAGTAATATTTCTCTTGGCTAAGGTTAGTATGAAAGAATACGATACTTATTTTCTCCGTACTTGAGTCTTTGAACACTTATATACTAAAAATACTATTGTGATTTCTTATAGACACATATGTATATTTATGCAACAGTGCTTTCAATTTTGAGCCTTTAAGTGTTCATTCCGTATTCATATTTAATGACTTTGGAAGTTGATGATTATGAATTTGAGCGTAACTATAGCGCGTCTTAATTTTTCCAGTTCAAATCCACTTATCTGAATTTCGTGAACTCCCTCGCTCTCATATTGTAGAAAAAAAGGTATTTATGCATCACACGGTACATTTATATACACAAAAATTACAAATTTAAAATTATATTAATAAAAAGGACAAACATAACGACTTAAAATGAAACAATGAGTAACGCGTTGAATTTGAATAAATTGGTTCACTTGTACTTTGCGTTATATTTTTCTCGTGCACTCTTGGATAATGTATCACATATGCTTTTTAGTAGTAACTTGTAATCAATACTAATATTATAAATGCGAAAGTGAGTTTGTGTGTTTATTACGCTTTCACGACTCGGATTCCATTATTATGAATTTTAGTATAGGGATTAATGAAACCTTAGAGACGGTGGTAAGCTACTTTTTTCGCAAAAAACTTATTACAAAAGGAGTAAAGGGAAGGATAAACTTGGTATAAAACTTTTTATTGTGTCATCCGATTTGTTTGACAAAATCAACAATAACGCAAGCGAAGCCGCAGACAAAATCTAGTAGTTCATAAACACTCGTCGATACAGTGGTGCCTTCAAATACGCCAATGTTCGCCGTTACTGTTTACATTTCAAAAATTTCAGTAGAATAAGATATTTACCTCTAAGAATATTAATTTCAAACAAGAAGCACTTTATTCACTGAAAATTTTAAGAGACTTGTTAGGTATTTTGCTACTTAAAACCATTATGAAATTAAGTAAAAACTTTTCGTAATAACGAGAATTTGTTAGATATTTATGGTGATCAAAACAGGCAAGGCCTATCATTAATTTGGCGTTGCGGCGATGTCCCTCGCATTACATACATTATTACCAAATCGACAAGTAACGATAAATGATCCGAACCAAAACCGATGGCTAGAGCTCCGACTCGTAACAGGAAATGTAATGTAGAATTAAAAAAATTAGGTCCTAGCTGAGTCCGCGACTCCGTTCGCATGGAAGTAAAAATTCATATTGGATTTCATAAAAAAAAAAAAATTATATAGCCTATGATAGTCAGGGCTAATATAACAATAGAATAAATATTATTGTAAGGAGAAATATTTGTATTTTTATTTGTAACGAATAACCTCAAAAACAACTTGACAAATTTCAAAAATTATTTCACCATTAGCATGCTATATTATCCCTGAGTAACATAGGCTAAAATTCGTTAAATTATTATTATTTTCAGTTCCATGCGAACAAAGTTGTAGGCACAGCTAGTAAGCTATATATATACATATTGTAATATAACGTAAATCAAAGAGACATTTTTTAATCTTTCAGTCAATGCTCATCCATATTCGCTTCTTGTGCTTTCGTTTTCTGAAAAAAGTGTTTACAATATAAAGTCTATCATTTCTCATAAAGCTAATGAGTAGAAAACCTTGTGGTTTAGATTACCATTTGAAAATTTTCGAACTCTCAGCCCATAACCATCTTATTTGCTCAGTGTAATGTTGGAGTTTTCAATGTGAAGTGTGTGAAGTGGGTTTGGAGTTTTTTCCTAATATAGCCTCCACCTCATCGTTGAACTGTGATAAAGACGGAGCATATATGACTCATATAAACTTCAACGAATAGAATTGATAGTTATGCAAGAGGTTATATGGCCAAGAAAAACGGAAACGATTCTACTGTAAACAATCCCCGAGCCTGTTTTCGCTCCTTTCTATTCAATGCGGAAGCATTTTTTTAATACTTTTTAAATTTAACGTTACGGTCACAATCTCACCTGATGTTAAATAACAATGTGATCCAAGATGGAAGGTACGCTAAGCATAATGGAAAGACTGGATCTCAACTGCAACTGCCAAAACACACCACCATATTTGGCAGCAGATTTTTAACTTGAGGGTGGTGGCTAACTAATTATGCAGTAAATCAAACCTTACTACCACGTTGTTTTTCTTCACCAAAACCTTTGTATTTTTTTTTTTACAACGTAACATTGTACAGCGTGGCGGTCATGTGACGGCTATTAAGTACGTAACAGTATATATGCTACTGCAAACTAAGCAAATGATTAGAACAAATGTTATTATTAAAAAACAAAGCTTACTCTATATACGACTTTAACACGCAATAAAGTATTCTGCAAACCCTTGAACACAACGACTCGGTCGTAACTCACTCGGACGAACGCGAACGTCGAGGCGTGGAACTTCCATTTTTACACTTTTTACTAATGTGTATACACGCTCGGTTTTTATCCACGGTCGGCACTTAATCACTTGCGTTCGTGAAAATTTCTATTTTGTCCACAGCGACGAATGAGTAAATTTTGTTGGTAAAAAAAAAAAGTAATTCCCGGGCGTTAATTTGTTTCGTAGGATTTTAAAATTTAATTTTATTAAAGCTAAGACTTTTTTGTGTAAGATTAAGATATTATCTGAAAATGTTTTGGCTTTCGTGCGAACAATCAGGTCAAGTCCTTCTTCTCTCGTAATGTTTTTCCTATACTTTTTTATTAGAAAACATTATGTTATAGATTACAGAGATTTTATAAAGCAATTAAGGCTCAGTTGGTAGTGTCTATGGTCGCCGTGTCGTTGGATTCGAGTTTAAAACCCTACAATGATCAATGAGCTTTCAGTAAAGGAAAATATCCTTATGAAACCATAGCATTGAGGTAGGGTTTTTCTAATGCCCATCTTAGTAGCTACTAACTTCAATTTGAAAATCCGCCATCAAATTTCTATAGGTGCGTTCCGGCATTTGCACTTGATAGTTAGTGAGATTGTGGCTATATCGCTAAACTTCTAAAAGAATATCATTGACCCAAGACTTTAGTAGATGTCGACAGTAACATAAACTTATTAGAAACCAACACGCCTCAACTGTTATTCTAATTAAAATACGAAACCGAGATGCGTAAAGCTATTAACGATGAATGCTTAATCAATTTACGTGTGAAATAGAGTAATTATAAATTATTTAGTATTAAATTATCTAAATTTAAACATTTAACAGAAACTTTTACTTAATTGTAAAGACCATTTAGTTTTAAATCGTAAACTTAGTGTTTTTTAATAAAAAATAGTTCGCCCCGGTAGAATAAGTAGGGTGTGTTTACTATAAAGATTTTAGAACGTAATATAAAAATGTAAAAGTATGTATACAAAACTAGTCGATGTAAGAATACTCTGTAAACTAATTTATAAAATAAAATAAAAATATTGGAATGTTAATTTACTTCCATACTTTATCACTAAAGATCACTGGTCACCGCCAGAGTCCAATCAATTCATGTTAAAAGAAAGAGACGACCCTAGGGAATTTTGTTTCCTTTCAAATCCATTAGGTACTCTATACATAAACGTACTATCAAGTTATCCATTTGACTTCGCTTTTTGTTTTTGAAAGATCATCCATTACCGGCGTAAAAGGTTCCGACGAAAGGTCCCGTATCCCAGAGGCTCTGCCCAGTTGTGTTTTCTTAGTAAGTTTTCATAACGACGGCTTTTAGATTGGTTGTTATATGTGTAATTTATAAATGAATACGTAAAGATTTTTTTCCTGCGAGTAAACTATTGCATGTTCGCAGAAACTTATCTGCGAAGGAGTATAGATATCTAAAATTGATATGTACATATGTTACGACTACAAAATAAAAAGAGGAAACATATATTTTTTACTTTAATACAACCAGTATCGAAGCTATAACATGTCAAAACGGTTGCATAGAGTATAGAATTTCGCCAACCAATTTTAGAAAGATGTCAGTTCATTAATAGAATTCAAAAATATTAATGTTAGCCATAAAAAAATATACGTTCAAACTTAAAAAGTAATGACTTTATAACGAATTCCAATGGCTACCACTAGCACCTGATGATAATTTTTGTTATGTTGGGTATAGTCAATCATACCAATTGCCTATCAACGGAATATGCTTTTACTTCTACTAACAGACAGACGCGGCAGGGCACTGTTATTTATAATATGCGATGAAGTGCCATACCGTCACTTAATATCAACGATTATGGGTAAACACAAAATCTACAAACATTTAATAGAACACCACGCAAATTTATAACTAGAAAAAGTAAATATTTTAGTTGGAGCGATAAGCGTAACATCGAATATACAATTCTCTTGAACCCGCATAAATAAATATTTTCGCTAAAGGAATACACATCTGTCAAATTGCTGAGAAGAAAGTTGTACTGAAGTTCCCGATCAAATCGAAAGGAAGTTTATATGAACTCGAAGGATGAGAATGACATATATTGACGTACTCGGCTATCGGTCGCGCCTGTACTTGCGTTCTATTTATATTTCGTTCTATATAACACGATATTATGTTACTAGGAGTCGGTATAAATTATGCATCGTTTGACATAATATTTGGATCAAAATCACTGTGTCGTACAAACGAAACATACGATTTAAATGTGTTAAGAATGAAAAAAATGATAGTATCTGATCCTATATTCATTAAATAGTACCTGTCAGCGAGCTAGTAAGGATCTGTACCCGATAAGGTCGTGCTTTCACATACATGATGATAAAAACGACACTGTGTCTCTCATTATTTGCCTCACGTTGCTGGATCAGCCAATGAGTGTCCAGATGGTTTTTTTTTTCGAACTTTACATACGCTGTTAGCCTTAAGGGCTTTGACAGCTTCACCGAACTTTTTGTCGAGATGATCAGTTCCTTCCGAGATATAAAATGTCTGAAAGCAATCCCTGGCCGCTGTGGTGTTTTAATGGCAGCGCTTGGCAGTTTCCATATGATGAGTCCCTTGCTTTCTTTCTTTTCTTTTCTTCTTTCTAATCTGATGGATTGGCAATCTCTTTAAGTACCTCTTTATTTTTGAATTGTACTTTTTGTCATCAGGTATAGTGCAGTTTGTCAATTTGTTGTACTACAATAAGTTTATATACTTAGTTGTTTATTCGTGGTGTAATGAATTCTCGTATCCTATTTAAAATAATAAAATAAAATAAAAAGCCTTTTATTTCCTGGAAATAGGTATGTTACAGTATTAGTGTAGTAAGTTAAATATCTCAATATCTCTCTCCTTATACCTTCTCTACAGAAAACCATTTTTCTCAATCTTGAGCTAGTTGTGTCCAGCAGGGACCAACTATTTTTATTAATTCATCTGCGTATATCGTGTGATCTTCAATCCTATTTGCCACCCTGTAAATATTGGTTTATTTTAGCCTACATTTTGATTCGACATTAATACGTAGGATACAATTTGCAGAACATTTATAACAAATAAATTAATCTCTATGCACTTCAATCAGTCAACGCATGCGTTTGAATGCCAATTATCCTAATGAATGGTTGGCGTGCACCGCGGTTTACTTTGTTTTGATCAAACATTGTATACTGCTCTATATTATGTACAAACAACATACTCGAATTGCCTAGGCTTTATACTAAATATTAAGTAAATATGTTATTAAGTATTATAGTTTTATTATGTTATTAAGTATTTATAGTATTATAGTATTATAGTTATTAAGTATTATAATAAGTTATTAGTATTAAGTATATACTAATTAAATGCTGTTAGTATTAATAATGTTACATGAATAACGACTATAAGTTTGTTCTCATAATATAATAAACTGTGTCCGCGACTTCATTCGCCTGGAACTAATAATTTATGAATAACTTAAATAGTCTTTGAAACCCTTTCAATACAGCTTTGTTCCTATAAGTGGTAGCGGATGTTAAATAACCTACAGCGTTCCTCAATTATTGTTCTATAAAATACCTAAATAATTTTTGTAATTCGACCGGCAGTTCCTAAGATTAGCGTGTTTAAATAAACAAACGAACATTTTTCCTTTATAATATAAAGATTGATTAGTTGTGCTCGCATTTTTCTTCGCATGTAACTAAAACATATTTTTCGGAAAAAGTCCTTTTTTCTGGATAATTTTTTTATGATACTGGCTATATATTACATAAATAGAATTTTTCGAAACCGAATGTAGTAGTAGATATTAGTGCGTTTAATTAAAAACTCTCTTCAGCTTTATTATATTAATATAAATAAATAAAATCATTGTTATTATAAAAATTGATGAAGTTAATAAAACATTCTGATTTATATCACACAGAAAATAAAAAAAATCATGCAGGATTTATGATATAAACACGTTTAACGCACTTCGTATAATTTAGAACTGTTAAAGTTACTCTTCAGTTTATTATCTACCAAATTACTCGAACCCAATTAAATTCACTCGAATAATTTTATCACGCAATAATATTTAATTTTGCTGTTACCTGCTTTATATTAATATACAACATCAAAACGTTTGCGAGGCAATTTAAACGCACGATTTGGCAAACTAATATCGTATTCGGTACGTATTTTAACGTTTTACGGGCCATTGTAATATTTTATGTTAAATCGTAAAAACGACTCGCCGAATATGACAAACGTGTGTTTTCAAAATTGACTTCGTTCTCGTGGCTTTTTTATAGTATTTATTGTTTTAGTGTATTCTATTACAAATGTTAACTAAAGGTTATATGATATTAAACAAAAAAACAGAAATTTTAGAGAGCAAAATGTCTTGAAATGAGATACAATACAAAAAGCAGTTTTTTGAACCAGCGTTTCAATGAATGCATGAATATTTTATTGCAATTTTTGTGTGTACATTGTTATTTGCCACAAGGTAATTTCTATCAACTGATCAGCTGAACCGTAAAAAAATACCACAGTATAGGTGCAAACACAAATAGTGCAAATTAAATAATTAGTAAAATAAATATCATAATACATAAAATGTAGTAATGTCGCGTTGACTATATCTCTCTCAACCCCTTAGACGACTCAAGCAGACTTTTCCCTAGCGAGGGTAACGACCCAGTCTTATTCAACAACCACAATATTGGCTGCACACTAAAAAAAAAAACATTAATATTCTCATTTGTTTTCAGTAGATTCCTTATTTTGGAAATTATTATTTAATACTTGATAGCTGATTTATAGTAAAGTATTTAATTAGTTTTTATTATGTACCAACAAAAAGATGTTGAACAAATGGTAATGTCAATCTATCAATCAACTCTTTAAATATAAGCGTTTGTTCTTCTTTATTTACAAATGTTGACTATTCACATTATCGTCCACAACGCTAAAGTGGCTAACAATTGTATTGGTTTGGGTTTCGACCATCATAAACCAAATCTAAGTCCCGTCATCATGGTATACATCCCGTCTCGTTCCGGGATCCATTGATGTATATCGAGAGGTCAATTCTAGTGCTGGTAAATCCATCACGGTGATTCTGGTTAATATCAGCCAATATATATGGAGTTGAACAGAAGAGTCCAGGACGCCAAGACAGCAGTGGATTGCTAATCTTTGAAAGTTTACCTCATTAAAATAGTAACTTATGTAAGTGTTATAAGTTATGTAAGTAAAAACAGATTTCTTACAAGAGTTTGGAAAACCAGTAGGTTATTCCATGAAAAAATAATGTTTTCCTTACATAAAAGTTCCACGGATGATTGTTCCTATAAATAAATAGATAAAGGTCACGTAATATCTATATTGGATTATCAGATGGCAATTTCGCAGAACGGTAAGTAGGCGTCAAAGCATACAACCTCAAAAGACAATAGTAACCTCTCTGTCGAAGGTAAAGAAAGAAAGCGACGAATCTAATAAACGGATCCCCTATCCATTTCGTTTGTCGCTGTATATCCAGTGGAATAGGAGACCCGAACGTCTTCATTGGCCCTCTTCGTTATCATTTCCCGATATTGTTTGCAGGGATCGGGGCGGTCCATGTTACGCTGGTTTGATGCACGTTCAATTCTCCGAAATGGAAGGGTGTACCCCAGGGACGCGCTCACACAATAGACCTTTCCGAATGAGAGCCATTAATTCGCATCTTTGTTTTATAAAGCTCAATGTGACATGAATTGACGTTACGTGAGTCCATTCACTGGTTATTATTTACTCGAGAATTGTTTTACAGTTTAAAAAGACCCGCCTGGTCCTGTTTATTTATTTCTGATATATTTGTATTTACACAATTTTTTTTTTATATACGTCATATCTGTCTAATGTTTGTGTAACTTCTAACTTCTAAATGACTTCATATTATATTTCTACACTTTGTACTTTTTAGACGATGTTTCATAGATACGTACGTAGATAGTGTACGTCTTTTGTCGTGGTGTCTTTTAAGTCGGTATGACACCGAGATAAGGAAGGATATAGTGTCGCCCTGGGGAATTTTAATGGGTATCTCTGGTGGTGAGTCCCACATAGTCCTATTGTAACCTGCCCTAGCATACGCTGAAGAATGATATGCAAATGGATTTTATTCACATTTAAAAAATAAACGGCCAGTGTGACAAATGCAGCAATCTAACAGTATAAAAGAAATCTTATTGGCAGGGCGAATACCGTGTCTATGTGGATATTGATGTGATTGATGCGCCACGCTTTTTCATGTAACGTTCGCCGAGTCTATACAGCAGTAACTATATCTCTGTCGCTTTCTTAGACGACACTACCCGAACGAGCGTTACATAACCGAGCTCTTTAGCTCAATTTCATTCAATACACATTTTATTTTTATACTTTACTTGATTTTATGTGCGACTTGGCTCGCGTTAATATAGATTTTGTAAAATAAATCGGATGACTCAATAAAAAGTTTCATACAAAGTTTATCTGTCTATTTACCCTACTTCCAATAAAGAGTTCGCGAGAAAAGTTGCCTATCTCCGTCTTCTGGGTCCCATCTATTTCTGTACCAAAATACATCGCAATTGATTCAGCGGTTTAGGTGTGAAAGCGTAACTAATAAATAAACTCAATTTCCTAAGTTTTTTTAATAATTTTTAAGTTTGAACGTGGCCGAAGATGGTGGACATGCTGCCTTGTCGAGGGACCGTCTCCTAAGTGCAAGTCACGAAACACACCTATAAATATTTGGGGGTAGATTTTCAACTTGAGTGCAGTAGTTACCCAGGCAGGCATTACAAAAAACCGTGCCACCATGTTATAGTTTCATTTCGATGTTTTTATTCGCTACAGTTCGTTACAGTTGGACTCGAATTCACATCCATTGACGTGGCGATCATGCACACTACCAACCGAGCTCCGAAAAAGTGCTCGGCGGGCCTAAAGACATTTTCATTTTAAAATCTATTTATTGTAATTATAATCGAAACTGACCGTTTCCGAGATGCAGCAAAATTAACTTTTAAATCATGTCGACATCAAATCGACGTCTCTTATACCCGTGTACATTTTTATATTATTAAACTGTGGAGTGCGGATCAGAACAATGTTCGGGATTTACGACTGTTTGCGGAACAACGAATCTGTTCATACGGGGCAGAGCCGTTCCAAACGAGGTACATAAAATCTCCAGTATCGGGCCTGTAATAAAATTCTCCTTTTTATTCCTTAGCCGGACGTATGGCCGATCGCGGTTTCAAACGGACCTTTCCGCGAGACGTTTTCCCCGTTTATTTGTTTAGGATTCAAACCGATGTATGCATAAAGATGTGAAACACTTAGTTTTTTTGTCATATTTATATGTAATATTGGTGGACATTTTGCTATCATAATCAGAAATATTACATAGTAATGTGACCATGTCTTGTTTATTTAATTGGGATACTATATATCTAATATTTCTTGTGACTTATTTATTTGGTCCTATGATGTATAATATTGGTGATATTTAAGTGATGTATCTAGTCGAAATAAAACTAATTTAAACGGATTTTATCGCAGTTATTTATTAATTTTGATCCCGACGTTTCGAAAGCTTTCACAGTAACATGAACTTTTCTGGACAACCTACACCTCAGTCCGCCCCGTGACCACGAAGGCGGAAAAGCTTTCGAAACGTCAGCATCAAAATTAATAAATAACCGCGATTAAATCCGTTTAAATTAGCTTTATTTCGATGAATAATATTCGCGTAAACATAAGAAATCATGATGTAGCTTGCCTAATACTCATAATTCTGAATTGTGAACAATGTTTCGGAACATAATATATTAGTTGCTACAAGTACCAAGAGTTTCAAGAAGAGAATCATGAGATGAGATGATAGGTTTTATTATATTGAAGTATAGGGTAGGCTTGACAGTACAGATCAATCAAAATTATTAGTAACATCATGTACCAAGAGTGTACATTCGCCAATTCACAGCGTTACTGTTATGCGTATTTTTTCTTGTAGTATGATTCGATTTTGCAGTTGATATATGGTACATGTGATCAACTCGTGCATATTTGCCGTATTCGTACAACCCAGCTAGGTCTGGTGCCAGAGCTTTTTCTATTGTCCACCTGGCTAACAACCTCCCTCAAGTTGAAAATCTGTCGTCAAACATACCTATACAAGTGTTCCGGTAGTTGCAACTGAGAGCCAATCCCTCCATCAAGCTTAGCGTGTCAACCATCTTGGGCTACATCGTTAACATCAGGTGAGATTGTAGCCGTAACGTTAAACCTATAAAATGTATGAACATGTTACTCTACGTCGGTATTTCTGTTAATCTTATAAAGCCGACAAGAATATAAATTGGAATTATTGCGATTTCCTTAACTATAAACATAGTTATTAACATAAGATACATTAAATTTATACTGGATCTTTAAATATAAAACAGATTCAGAGAAAATGTAAAACCATATTGGAAACTTGTAGAGGTATCATTACGGAAAATCTAGGAAATATTAGAACGTTGGATATAACACGATTGCCATATACCTAATCTCTTTAATCTTTATAAAGGATCGAGAGATTATTATTATAAACCCAAAATATAAAGTGGGCGACCAAATAAACCTACAGATTTTAGTAGTCATTTAAAACTCAGTGCTCGTCGCGTTACGGTACGCGTAATGACCCAAAAAATGGGTCCACAAAATTAAACTAAGCTTAAGCCCGGACTCGCACTTCGCTAAGTACTTTATACGGCCTCCACATCGATATAGAGTTACAATTTTAACTTTTACGATCCATCTGTTTTATTTTTATGGACATTTCATAAAATAATTTTACGGTAACCTACATTAGGTAGACGTTTTGATATACTTTTCCTCTCGTATAGTATATTTTATTGATTTTTTTGTGTATGCTCATATAGATAGAACGCGTTTTCGTGAGAGAATGTGGTTTATTTATAAATGGATATATTTTACTATACATATAGTGTTTTCTATATGATACATATAATTTATATAAAATAAAACAACATTTAATAAGCAAAGAGAAAACAAAGTTCTGCATCTATTATAAAAATCATTTAACAGAACACGATCTCTGCAAATACTCACATAGTCGCATATTTTTATAATAAAACACCTAATACAAGTACAACTGAAAAAAAATTAGGGTTGTTTTATTTGTACCAATAAGGTTTGTAGAAAATGAAAAGTTGTCTTTCTCATGGCTATAGAAAATTTAACTTTTTTTTTGTTTATTTATTTAAACAAGAATGCAACAAGAAAATTCGAACATTAGTTTATAAAATTAAATCGTATCCAAACGATTTCAATCAAGTTAAAAATAAAGTTAGTGACACCAAAAAAATGAGAGGATAGTAGCAAACATAACGAGCATTATGATTATCTCAATAGAAACATGTTAAAGATTCAATTACTGTACCTTGAGGTCCTTTAACATGAATTAGATTATCAAAACTAAACCGATAAAAGGTTGTCTGGAAAATGCACTGCTTTTTAGAAAACAAATTTTTATTGCCCTTGAAATCACAAAATGCAAACGAATAAAATTACCCTAAGACGCAGTAGCAAGCAAACATGGTATTATTATAAAGGATAAAACCGAGTATTTTGAGAGGGCAAGCAGTATAAAAGTCTAGACGAGCTAGTTAACTTCGGGAGCTCGAGAATTTGTTTTTTAAAAATAATAGATTTGATCACTTTTAGATCTTTCATTTGTAGAAATTATACAATTGAACTAAATAATTACTGTGAAGTGATTATAGGCTCCCTTAAACTATACGTCTTAACCTAACGAGAGTCGATGATAGACTTTGTCGAGAACTGAACTAACTTATCCTACTTAATCTAAATATGCTGAAGTAGCATCTAGACTTCTTCCCGTAACATGGACGCGACGCTAGGTTATTAAGGGTTCCTATGCTTGTGGGAATATAAGTAGTTTGTCAACAATATTGTATGTAAATAAACATAATCCACTTTCAGCAGTTAGATTCACATCCATATTCTCTTTGGTATTAAATATACCAATCTTCATATTTTTTGGCTTATCTAAAAAAATTGAAATCTTTAAGATCCTTTGGATAATTATAAAAAGGTAATCAAGTGCATTAATGATCAAGAGTTGACGATGAATATGTTTTCCGAGACGGCATCATATTCAACTTAGTTGGGGAACTGGTTTCAATGTCTATAGATATTTAATGGCAAACTTGTAATAGCAAATTAATGGTCAATCGAATGTAGTATAAAATATGCTAATATGTGCTATCTTATGACTTATGTTACAAAAGAAGTATAAAATGGAATATTTGTTAAAATATTTTTCCTAAATTATTCGAACCGATAATAGCTCAGTGGTAGTGTGTACGACTTCGTGTCCAGGGACGTGAGTTCGAATCCACCTACAATGAGCTTGAGCTTTCGGTGAAGGAAAACATCGTGAGGAAACCATAGCCTGGTAGTAGGCTTTTTTTCTAATGCCCGCCTAGTTGTAAATCTGCCGCCAAATACCGATAGGTGTGTTCCGACAATTGCACTTGAGAGCCAGTTCCTCCACAGATTTAGCGTGTCAACCAACTTGGGCCGCATCGTCACTTAGGATCAGGTGAGATTATGGCCATAACGCTAAACCTTAACTATAAAAAAAAAAAAGTAAGCTGCATTTTGTTATTTGTAAATAATACATTCTTTAAACTTTAAATACTTAGTAAATAACAAGAACTTACAAGTGAATGTGAAGCAAATAATGAAACCTTAGAGAAACCGTACTGGAAAGTTTCCTGCAAAATACCGTTTGCAAATAAGGATTTTTCCTTTCAATACGGTTATATTTTCATTACAGCAGGTCCACATTTCAACGAGATGGTATACGAATGAATGCGCGCCGCGATCTCTCCTATTTTTCACGCCACTTTGGAATTCATAACTCGTTTTGACGTACGACTCCTTACCGCTGGTACATTCCCCGCGGAGCACTACTTATGATGCTGTCATGACTCCTTTATGCGTGGTCTTAACTCACGTCACTGTCTTACGGTAACGTTCAACGGTGTTTATTTACACCGCTTCTGAATTGTGTACCTTGTTATGCTCCGTCGCTAAGAGGTTTTGTTTTTTCCAATTTGAATAATAACGAAGTCTTTTCGTCGGAACGTCATGTAACAAATTAGATTTTTGAGGAAGTACATTCGATCTTGTCTCGTTTATTCTATCTGCAGTATATATGTCGTTTTGAAGCAATAATAGCAATGAGTTTGAACTTTCAGGGAAGGAAAACGTCGTGAGGAAACCATAGCATGATGGTAAAGCTTTTTCTTATGCCCGCCAGGCTAGCTGCCATTCTCTAATTGAAAATCTACCGACAAATACCTTTTTTTATAGTCAAGGTTTAGCGTTATGGCCATAATCTCACCTGATCTTAAGTCATGATACGGCCCAAGTTGTTGACAAGCTAAACCTGTAGAGGAACTGGCTCTCAGGTGAAGCTGCCGCAACACATCTATTAGTATTTGGTGGCAGATTTTTAACTTGAGGGTGGTTGCAAGGCAAGCGAGCATTACAAAAAGTCCTACCATCATGCTATGGTTTTCTCACGATGTTTTCCTTCACCGAAAGCTCAAACTCATTGTAGGTGGTTGGATCGGAACTCACGTCCCTTGGCGCGAAGTCGTACACATTACCACTAAGCTATCATCACTTCACCCCGTAGTTGCACCCGGTTCCGGCAGTTACATTTCAGAGCAAGTCCTGCTAGTAGGCTTAGCACGATCACCATCTTGGGAACACCATGGGACACAATCACTGGTCACTTTATAATACGGCCATATTGTGAGTAGGATGAAAGTTTTGTAACTAAGATAGTGTTAACTGTGAAAGAAAGATAGAAGCACGTGTGCAAGTATTATGTAGGGTATGCCATAAAAACTGTGAATATTCAGCTGACTGGATAAAGAAATTCAATATGTTGTTGGGATCTTATTTGAGGTTAAATAAGAGCAAGAAAACGGTCCAATATATAATATTAAGTGCATAAGTATCAATCTATTTCAAAGAAAAACACATATTTGAACCAAGTAGATGATAATATTTTAAATTAAATATTTAACGGCAGGTTTATAGGAACCATATATTTTTAAACCTCTTGGTATCTATATTTTCATTAAGCATTGCAATTCTTTCTCGTCTCAGGAACTATGCGCCGGCAATTAATGATTGCTCGCGCTTTACTATCGAAATTGTGTCATTTTTAATGTTTTATCGTTTCTCTATTCTCGTTTCATACTATTCATAAGGTTACTGTAATATTTTTCTTAAAAATGTGAATTTGAATAGGCATATACGATAAATACTAGTATTCTAACATTACACTAAGGTACTGATTCTGATTTAACTCATTTACATAGACAATAAAGCATAGTAACATACCATATTTTTTACAACTGTATAAACAGTTATCGTATCATTTCTTGTTTCTAAGTAATTCTTTCTAGACATCTGGATTCATTTATATTAGTCCATGGTTCAAGGACGTAAATCAGTAGCAGGGGAACTGGCGTTGAAATCACTCCCAAGAGATTTTACAGTAGAAAGCAACGGAAATTAGATACTCAAACTAATTATCTAGCTGTTAATTACGAGTAAATCGTATAATTAAGTATTGCTCTCGATTCGATTTTATATTATAAACTGATTGCAGATATTCAATAGTAGTCAATTAGTATTCAATTCAATAGTAAACTATATTATTAAGAAAATAAACAAAGCGATTCTATAACTACAAATCTAAGCTGGAATATAACTTTTTGTTTTTCAGTGTTGTAAAATCGTAATATTTATATACGTATCGAGCCTTTTCAGGAAAAACTTCACAAGCGACAATTCGCTTTTTTTACAGGAGTTTTTTCATTTCTAATTAACAAGTATTTAGGATATCTTTATAAAAATATTAAGCCTTATTGTTCACAACTATTCATCATCTTCTTATACTATTTCTAAGTTTTTTAGAGTCGGCGCAATACGTTTTCCTCTTCCATTTATCTCTGTCAGTCACCATCTTTTCATGCATTCCCTTTTTTTCATCTCATTCCTCACACACTTTCTCCACCTTTTTTTTGGTCTACTTCTTCCTGCCCATCCTTCAACATTCATATCCATTACTTTTCTCAATACCTGCATTTCGTCTTTTTTCATGACATGTCCAAACCAAGACAAGCGATTTCCGTTCAATTTCTCTACCACAGACACCACTTTCAAACTCTCTCTTACATACTCATTCCTGGCTTTGTCCATCCTTGTAACACCACACATCCATCTCAACATTCACATTTCTGCTGCATGTAATCGACACTCATCCGTATTCACAACACTCCGATCCATACATTATTGTTCATAAAACAGATCTATAAAAATAATGGATGTTAACTACGAATATTACAAAGATAATATTGAGGAGGTTTCAATAAAAAAATACTTTAATTTTTTTTTTCGCATATAATTTTTTTCTTGAAAAGACTCTATATATAATAAAACTGCAACTGAGACATACCTGTATACTGACCATTTTTAAAAATTATACATGGGTTACACTTTTTTATGGATGCTTGAATACATATAATATGCTTATGAACCGGATACACTGCAAAACCACCTGACCGATTGCCATGAAAAGTGTATATGTATTTTGCATAGAATGTTTTTGTGATATTCCAGTACCCAATAGGTGGCGCTGTTGTTCAGTTATTAACAACGTTCGTCTTCATAAATCTAACTCAATTTTTTTTGGACTTTGTGTAAGATTGTATAACATAATAAATTTATATAAGGCCGACTGTAATTCGAAGTACTGTAACGAGGGCTACCTTAGTACACTTGGGAATATCTGCAACCAGTTCACTTTTTATAATGAAACTGATAAAATATTTAATATTACTCACGTTGTATAAATTGAAGTATGAGTAGTCCCCTTACTCCCTGTAATGTACTATATTTACGCCAAATAAAGCTTTATCATGGTACCCAATATTCCACGCCCACGATCCAAATATGCCTCTTGACATACTGCCAGTTATAAATCAAATTTTTCTAGCGACAGACGTTCGCGATAGGCGACCGCCTTAAGTAAATTCACTTGGAATAACTTCGAAGAATAGTTTGATATTTTTATCTAACCTTAAATTATAGAGTGGATACAATCAGATTTATAATAAGCAAATAATGCTACCAAAATGTAAACGATAATAATAAAAATAAAATTGCTATACGCAAGTCATCATTTAATATCAGAGCAGATTATGCTCGAACACTAATCTATTTTTCATAATTCTAAATTTCAACCGGGCTATAACATCACCTATGTTATATATGTCTCTTATGTATATATGTCTGTTATTCTACACTGCTAATATCGGTCCTGAGCTAATCTCACACATAAGTTTGAATCGCAATAGTTACAATATCATCTATTCATCGAATTCGTGAAAATTCGACGCTTCGATTTTGCATAAGTATCCACTAATCCGTGAACGTTACCTATACAAGTTTATAGTCGATACTAAAGAATTTATTAAACTTTCTACCAATAAAGGATAATAAAATTATTTTATTTTATAAAACAATGTATAATAAATATAATAATATCAACGGAGCGTTCGTAATTGCCCTATTCGAATCACGCATAAATGCAGTTCTCATTATTTTGCGAAGTTCGTTCGCATTGTTGAACCAACGAAAACTATAACATCCGCGGTGCAAGCCAGGAGAGCCGGTGCGGATGATATTTGCATACAGTTCATAGTTGTTTTTGCGAATTCCCAGCGAACAAGAGCCAACAAAGTGCTGTTAAACTGTTTCTATAATTCCATAATATGCAACGCTGACAGCTATTTCCGCTAGCGTAAATCTGTTCTTTTATCCCTTTGAACTGAAATTGCAATTTTATTAGTATAAAGCACCCAGACTCCTTAATAATTTTACTAGGCATTACTTTGATGCTTGAATCCAGAGAGTATTACTATGCAGAATTGTAATAAGGCTTTAAACTAAAATCCCGACTTAATGCAATACTACTACTATTCCTTCAAGCAATATAAGTAAACATGAAACTAACATCAATATTATGCACAAAAATTCGATTCAAATACTTTGCAATCGGTAGGTGTTATAATATATGTTACAAGAATAGTTAATGACCTTAGATTTAAAATCCTATGTTTTATGTTTTTTAAATTTAATAACAAAATTTATATGAACTTATTTTCGATTTATTTTTAGTGAAAACTTCTTTAGGTATATTGGCTCTTTAGACATATTTGAAATGGAAAAAGAGCAACTCACGTTAACGTCACGCTTGAATACATACATATATACTGATATGTGTGTGTGTGTATTATGTAGAGAAAAATCATTATTTTTCAAAAAGCTGCGCAATACATTTTACTACTATATTAATACGAAAATAATTTGTAAATATTTCTTTATAACCCACAAATATGTATAAAAAATTGTGAAGCCAAGAACTTTACACTTGTAACGAGCAGTTCAACGAATGACAGTTTTCATTCTATACAGTTTCTACTTACATACTTGGTTTATTTTGTTGCGATTCACCGGATCCCTGTATATCACTCTTAGAAACTGTTATCTTTAATCGGATCAGTTGAACCGCTATTGTTCATTGGTACACGTTTACGGGTTATCTGTTAATCCCCTTTCTTTGGTCCAAGGTGCAAACCTTGGAAACCAGTATTTTTTATTCCCCGACATCAACAAGAGATGAAAACTTTTCCGTAGAGCCTTCGCGAAACTTTTCATCGACTAATCCCACTGTGGCCGCGCTAAATTCTGTATTTACTTTGTTGCCGAGCTCAAGCTTATGCGGTAGCATATTTTTCAACCAATCCGAGCGGTTTCATAGCGGATTTGTGGGGTGTTTGTTATCGTTAGTTGACGAAACTTCTGGTTTGCGATCGTCCATTCTGTCTAGGTGCCCCGTAGCCGAATTAAAACAAACGGCATTACGTTTAAAATTGTTCCAGATAAGTCTGGTTAGCTGAACCTGTTGTTACAAATATATATATATATTATCTTATAGTAGTAAACGGCGCAGTCCTGGGCAGTCCATTTAGAGAACCACCTTTGAGGTCAAAAACTCAGTTTTCGCATGAAAAAAAAAATTACAATGATTTAATTTAAAACATTCAAGTAATAAAACTCGACCAGTTCCAGTATATAGCGTATAAACGATACTAAGATATTCCCAAGATAATGTTACTTTAAAAGTTTTATTGACAAACAGTGCGGACCCGTCGCGGCGGTAACAAAGTTCGAACTGACCAACGTCTAACTTTTACATCATTTGCTTCTGTTATTGATATTGAGCCCCTGGCGGGATCGTACCTATAATGCTGCAGATGTCGCACAAAAGGTCCCATCGATACACAACATTATTCCGATTAATGAAACGGAAAATAGTATCTATTCATTCAAAAAGAATTTGCCTAACTTTGTACAAATATAGTGCATTTATTTCATTTTGTCTAACATATGCTTCATTATTTTTTAGTTCAATTTTCAGTTACTTTGCTAAGACCTTTTAGTGCCTAGATATCTAGCTATGTATGTAGAATCTGAGAAATGGATTGTATGTATCAACAATTGTATTCCATACATCGGGTCTATCAACCACCTTAGTGGCAACTAGAGTTCCTGGATCAGCTAGAGCATATTCAATGTAGAAGGGTTGTTGTAGGGATCTGTATTTTTTGTATCGTGTATAAGTTAAGCGTTATGTCTACAAGCTCACCTAATGTTTAGCAACGATGTGGCTCAAGCTGGTTAACAACACCCTAAATCTATTGACGGACTGGCACTCAAGTGTAACTGCCGGCACACACCTATAGGTATTTTCAACTTGAGGGTCATAGCTAGCCAGACGGGCATTAGAATTAGCTCTGCCGCTTTCAAATTCGACTGGGTCACGATCAATATGAACATGGTAAAAAATTTGTTACAGTAGATGCAGTTGTGGCAAGAGTGAAGGTTCGAGTCACCAAACTCTGAGTGACATTCTCCCGACTGTCGTTGTTTTTGGCAAGTTTACTACTTACTGTCAGCCACAAGAGTATGATTTTGCCTCGCTAATGTATATAATGGCTCGGCACAATCTATTATAATGTGGTAATTATTATAAATCTCCCAAATCCATTCGATGATTCTGAGTCCTTACAATCTGCCACGCTCGGCGGTACTTTGACCTCGTGCCAATTTGATTTATCGTCTACTGAATAACTTAAGATACTACTTTTCACATATTTCACCTTCATCGCGTCGGTTCGCAAGTTGATCTTATTTTAGTAGGCGTCAATACGAAATGGGACTATACGTAAATATTTGATCGCTATCTTTATACAGGGCGGTTATTAAACGCAAATCCGATGCGCTACCATTAAAATTATTTGCGCATTTATTAATTGATATGCTGGACGGGACATACCTAATAATTACCAACGGGCTATCATGGCTGTGGTCGATAACCAATTATACGTTGTTAATTAATTTTGTAAATTTATGGTTTTTATTTTTCAACGTTCATGATATATTGGTATTTATATTTATACTAAAATATAATTTTATATGGAAAGTGGGCTTATTGAGGTGTTCAATAAGTGCCTGTTTATGTGTGTATAAAGCGTAGTTGCAAACACTGCGATTGAAACGCAAATTCGTGGGTTCGATCCCGTCCACGATTATTTTTTATTTCATGAACATAATTATTTATATATCACTTATGTGTTTAGGTGTTTCTTTTGTATTGTATCAGGTGTTCAGTCTGCATAATAAAATTTTACTTACTTTAGAATTAAATGGTCGGTTGTGAAAATTTGTCTGAAATTTATTATTACTATTATTATACGTCAGAGAAAGATATTTAGGAAAACTACTATTTTATAAGGGAACAATTAATCTTCCATCTCCTACAATTGTCGAGTGCCATAACAGGTTCAATGCTGCTTTTCAACGTAAAAACTATGTCCGGTGATTATGTAGGTATCCTAGTATATCAAAGTATTTAAACGAAGAAGTGATAGGTACCTAGGAATTGAAATACGCACCGTATTTTTCTATTAGTTCAATTCCGCACTCTGGTATATATAGGCCTCTTATTTCTAACACCAGCTTTTCTATCTAAGCCAACCTCATCTATTATCTTCTGACGTGTTTGACAATGTAATTAGTTATCAACTGAAGCTCATCGTTCACTTGGAGAGTACCACTCAGTGACTGAATGATTCAATTGTTGCTATCCCGCCTTAAAGCATCTTACCTGTTTCCACTTCAGCATGGTAGTATGTGAACCAACATCTTGGGCTTAAACGTAACGTTAAATATCCTCGCCTGGAACACAATGTACTAAGTAGAAACTAACAATTAGAAACACTTTATTACTTCAATAATTCCATTAATGCAACTTTCATATAACTAGTTAGAAATGGAATGTTGAAACTTTCTAAAACCGTAATAAATAACTGAGACCGCAACACATCGTACTATTTCGATTGAGCGAATTATCTATTTTCGTATGCTCTCTATGTATAACAATGTGTACACTACACCGCGTCACTTCGAAACTCCCGGCGTCGTGCGTTCAATATTCAAGTGACGAAACGTAGGCTACGTTCTAAACTGCACCTCTACACTGCACAAAGAGAATCGATTTTGAAATATCAACGAAACAATGTTGTGTTTTAAATAGTTAAGGAATACAAGTGCAATCTGCGAATTTGTTGTCTCCGGTTGGAAAGTGACAAAATTCCGCTGACAATCGATAACTCTCGAATGGTCGTTATTGGATTGTCTGCTACTTGTCAATTATATGTAATTGAGACAATTATTATTAAATTGTATGTACACCTCTTTAGTTTTGTCTAATTAATAAATATAATCAACTTAATTAAGCCTTTATAAAGCATTGACACGGTCCTCGGCGTCATTAGTATAAACTATATAAATTTTACAAATTTTAAACTGTAATAAAAATGACTTAAATATTATTTCCTATATATACACATTACCCGTCCTTTTTTCATTTTTAAGAGAAACGCTGAAATATCTTTTTTTAAACCGAAGTTTTACACAAATCTAATTTTAAAAAAATTATATTATTTTCCATATAAACTATATCTCTTCCTTCTAAACTTGTAGAGATCGAATTTCGAGAAATCTCGTCGGTGAAGGAATATTTTGTGTCGAAGCCATAATTCGGAATAACGCTAATTTACAATGTTTACCTTTCCAGGTATATATCACCTTCAAATTACAAATCTGTTCCTAAACACAAATCACTCGGTTAAGCACCTAAGAATTTGTTGATTTTATACCTTTAAAGTGTTTGTAGGCTTTGGTAGTATAATTCCTAGCAATACAAGAACAAAATAAATTCTGCGAGGTTTACCACGCCTAATAAAATATAATAATAACCTTTGAAGAGGCTATGTGTTGCATATACAATAAGGTTATTATTAAACATGTTAACGTTCCCGCAATTCACATGCGTTAAATTCATATCGGATTATCCAATTAATACTGTGTAATCGCTTAGCTCACTAATTAATAACGCACTTGGTACAGGACTTAAAATTTAATTGTATACCGTTATTATCTGCCAAATGTTTACATGCAAATATTTATAAGTCCTATGGCCGATAGTAAAATTTCATTATTCTTGTATTTTCTAGCTAATTTGTATACTGTACATGTTTAAGCGTTTTGGCCACAATTTTATTTAATGTCAAATAGCGATGTGTTTCAAGATGGTGGGCACACTAAACCTAGTGAAGGGACTGTTTCTCAAGTGCAACTGCCAGAATACACTTATGGTTTTTCAACTTGAGGGTGGTAGTTAGTTAGGTGGTCATTTGAAAAAAAATCTAAAACCATGCTATGGTTTCATCGCCATAATTTAAGTGAAAAGAAAAAAAGGTAGCCTTTGGTGAAAAGCTCTGAATCATAACAGAGATTCCAACTCTCGTCTATTGACGGGGAATTCGTTCACACTATCAACTGAGTTACTTGTAGTATTTAAATTTTCGCCTACATTGGTTGTAATATTGAAACAAAGTTAATGTAATCAACAGCACTTAAAATTAAGGTCCGTCTGAGAATTCGGTCTAAGTAATTCCGAAAATCCAGCAAAATATCTCAATTTCAGTAATCACCTACAATACCCAGACTTACCCAGATTTAAACTAGGATGCCTCATATATTTATCTCTTAAAATCTTCTTGTTTTCTTTCTGACAGTTTTGTCAACTCTTCACTAGGTGAACGATTACTTTGTCGAATATAGGCCGATGTTTTCATAAATAATGTTGGTAAATGTTTTATAAAACTACATATGTTAATAGTTTTATTTTTGTCTCAATGATATTAATTTGATATTAAGTATTTGGTTATTTCTGATAAGAAAAACAAGATAATGAAGCTATCTTCTTCATGTGGCATTTGTCAGTATTGCTAGTGTGTTATGTTATTTCCTCAGGTATCTAAATATTATAAGATATTACTGTAACAAATTCTGGAATAATGATAATATTTTGATTAATAAATATAATTATATAACCTAATCATTATAATATTTTCTTGATAGTAGTCATTTAGTTTTGCTTTTCCCGGAACATCATTTTGTATTGTTTCGATCCGCAACTAAAATACCGTAATTCAGAAGTATCGATTATCACTCCCATCAACGACAAGATACTTTTTCTATTATGGAATCTGCCTATGTAGACTATTTTGCCGATGTCATGTGCGGATAAGCATACAAGCACCGGACATAAAATATCACCCAGAGTCAGACCAATTATTCATGTATCACACAAATAATGATTTTACTGATAATAATTTTAATGATACTACTGCAAACTACTGGTGTTTTTTTTTTTTTAGATCACTTCAATACTGACAAATCTTTCCGCTTTATAATACTATTATTAGTATAGATAGGAGTTCTGTTCCCACAGTTTTCTCGTAAGTTCATACATTGTTATCAGTTTTACGAACAGAATCACATGAAGTGAGATTAAGGCAAATAAACGGGGCAATACATATATATACAATACATATATATATATATATATATATATATATATATATATATATATATATATATATATATATATATATGTGTATATAATTTAAAACAAAACTCCTGTACCTTAAAAGTATTTATCATCGCTTTAAACTTGTGTCGCTAATAAACAGACGCTTTAAAGTTGCACAATTGTAAAAGTAAAATGCGGTATAAGTTAAATAGGGGTATGAAATTAAAAGACTCCTTTTTTTCTGTAATACTTCAGTATTACAATGATTTTAATGGCAAAATATTTTCGTATTTTCTACGTATTTAAGAGTTTAACTTTCGTTTCGATCTCAGAGCATAACTTGTTTATTTCACCTTTTTAGTCGAGACAAAGAATAGGATCAACCAGAATTTTTTTCACAGTATCTATCAATGATTCTACAACATAACAAAATATAATTATAAAAATACCGCAGCTTAACAATTCTTGCTCGTTTTGAAGCGATGATAGCTCAGTGGTAGTGTGTAGAATCGCCACGTCATGGGACGTGAGTTCGAATCCATTCATCTACAATGAACTTGAACTTTCGGTGAAGGAAAATATCGTGAGGAAACCATAGCATAGTGGTAGGGCTTTTTCTAATGACCGCCTGGCTAACTTCCACCCTCAAGTTGAAAATCTTCCGCCAAATACTAAAAGGTAAGTTACGGCAGTTGCACTTGAGAATCAGTCCCTCCATTTAAAAGGCCGACAACGCACCTACGATTCCCTTAGTATTGTGGGTGTCCATGGGCGGCAGTGATCACTTGCTATCAGGTGACATGCCCTTTCCCCCCTATACAAATAAAAAAACCTTTTAAATGCAACTTGTTTTGATTGGTAGCGTGGTGCTAAATAGCCTAAAACCTTCCTCAATATCAATAGCTCTATCAAATACAAAATAATTTTTTGATATCCGACTGGTAGTTCCTAAGATTAGCGCATTCAAACAAACAACATTTTCTCCCTTATGATATTATATGACATAATAAAATACATTCTAACCCTTGTTACCTTTATAAAGGGAAATACATACAAGAAGTAACTGCGAAAATCTAACCTCACTATTGTGAACTTGTGTAATTTGATGTATATATTTATATACTATGTTTCATAAGTGAAATGACGTCACTGGTTAGATGTGTGTCCCCAGAGCTATTACCGTAATTACTCGGTTTCAGAAGGTATCCCTTAGAGGGCGCTGGTCTCGTTAAGACCAACCGAAGGCCGACCCTTGGGACCCGCCAGAAAATTTCCAATTGCCCGTCATGCGTAAATATTGTTAAATAGAAGCCTCATCGAGTTTGAGATCAATACTTGAAGATGTTTTCGACGGTGGAATTTCTTTTCCCGTGTTTTTTTTTTTGGCGTGTCAAATGACTTCTTATAGATAATGAGCTCTTGAACCAGCGGGCGTATGAAAAATATAATTGTTAAGAAGATGTGAGTTTTCCTGCAAAATAATAATGTAACATCAAAAATTATTAGAATAAGACGTGAACGTTTAACGTGTTTTTGTATGTCTTTAAAGATTATTATTAATACAAATTATTATTCCTTTTTTTATTATGAAAATTAATCTTTCACTTAAGGAGACTCAGGTAAAGCTAAAGAAAAGAAGCAATTTTCTGTAGTTCTCAGTTTTATATAACATTAAAACTCTTTTTAGTAAAATCCAAAAGGCAATAAAATCATGGGTATAGAAAATTATTCGTATAAGGATTTATGTAAAATTACTTAATAAAGTCTAGACAAGACCTTGATGCGGTCAGTAAGTTACGGCCTAACGAGCGGTCGTTGAGCTGTTCGACTCTAACATATATTTATTATTCCGCACGTTTTGACGGCACAGGTAAAAGGTTTTTTAGATTAACCGTTACCCCATAATGAAGATAAAGGGTTCTAATAGCGTCTATGGCGTAAAAGAAAAACTGTAAACTGTAATGGGTTTGTTGTGCTAATTGGCCGTCCGATTTGGTACTTGGCTCGATTTATTACATTATTATTCACCCCACCATTGCTGGTTTGGAGTTCTAGATAATTTCTCTTGAGCATAATTATTGTTTTTGTTGGATCTTTCTCGAGGCAACGAGTTAAGCCTATTTTGTATATTTTAGAATTATACTATATTAATTCAATAAGCAATATACTTTATCTGGTAATAAGTAAAAATAATATTACTTTTTACTCTCTTAAACAAATTCGATTTTGAAGGTCGTTTTTCAATTAAGATTGCAGACTGGCAGCACTGTATTTTTTTAAATAGTATATACCAAAGATAATAGCGACAGCAAAGATAGCGTCAATCTAATAGCGCCTTTCGTTGTCATGCCGCCTTGTATGCATTTCTACTAATGGATATCCACTGACTTATTTCCAAATGCTATATATACTCCTTTTGAATACTGGATATATGTACATCAACTTAACCCAAACCGTGACTTGACTATGCATGCTCCACTATGGTTCTGAGGCACGATACATGGAATAAATGATGGTCGCGATCCAGTCAGGAACAAGTGTGTTCTACCACACACATCATTAAATGAATTACCAAGTATTTTTTTTATTACTTCGGCAAAATGGTACAGATGGTAAATGCTGTACGGTCCGCAAACAACGGCAATCGTTGAACGCTATTTTCATCGGCCATCGATCTCGTACCAGACAATTCTAATGCCTTTTCACTTTTCTTCCGAAGATCCTAAATAAAGAAGGGGCAAACACGTGTCCTGGAAGACTATTCCACATTTATACTACGTAGTGCGACAAAACTGAAAATTAGCGATGTGAAATTATTCGTTATAATAATTATTTCTGTGCTTCATATCTTCGGGTACTTTGTTCGTCATATAGTACTACTAAAAACGTATTTCTCTATCCCCCTACAAACAGTACTTATTTCGAAGAAGAAAGGTGGTATCTTAGATGTTTTTGTACTGTTGACAATATCTATGCAATATTTTATGAGTATCCGTTGGGTAATTAAGCCATGAAAGAGTAATAAACAACCGTCATATATCCGCAGTACTAAATAGGATTTTTTACATGATAATAATAAGTAATAGAATATTCAGATTTTTATAATTAAATGGGATTATCCTTTTATACTTATTATTTATTTATAACGCACAAATAATAAGCTTTTTTGCCATTTTTCCGAAAAAACAATAAAAATATCACTCTGCATATATTTATTTAATGTATTCACTTTGCGTTTCCTCTTGTTAAAAAAACAGAAATATTTTATTAGTTCATGTCAAATGTAATGATCCCGTATGTTTTTGAATAATTTAAATATTACCTGCAGATACTTGTTCTGCATTGTTTTACAAAATATATATATAATAACATTTACATTTAAAATTCAATTAGCTCATACATTTAATACCAAGATACCGAATGTATATATGTTACATACATAATACGTAAATACATTTTTGGCACGTAAATACATTTTTGGCTGTTTCTTCATTTATCAAACTAAGATTATGGCTTTATAGTATCTGCTCGTACACACGCGCTGTTCAAAGATATCTCAGTTTTAATTTAATGTTTCTTAACACAAAAATACTTGCGTTTTGAACGATTATCCAAATTAAAGGTAGGTAAACTAATTAGCGAAATGAAATAGTAGATTGATGCCTTCGGCGTCGGCAATCCGTTGTTTGATTCATATACTGTTGAATTTTATGTATGAATTAGTTGCACATGCGACTTCGTTCGCGTGGAACTAAAAATAATTAATAATTTTTGTCCCTTTTGTAACTTTCTGCTCTTATTGGTGGTAGCGTGGTGTTGAGTATTCCAAAGCCTTCCTCAATGATTACTCTACCTATCTATATCTATCTAAAAAGAACTGGTAATCAGTAAGATTAGTGTGTTCAAACATAAAAACAAACTTTTTGGCTTTATAATATCTATATTAATTAACCGCGCCTCCACTCGCGTCAAGTACTGAAATATTATGAACTAACTGGTCTAGTAGACGGTGTCTTGTCCTTTCTAGTAATCACTGTTTACTGCGTTCAGGGACAGCATAAAAATCTTCTTCATGAACATTCAGTATGTATAAGTACAACTTTTAATGACGATCACTTAAACGATGTAAGAAATAAGCGATTTATTGTTTACTCGGAAGGAATATTTTATCGTTTAAAAATATGTGCCACATACCATACATAATTTTGGTTCAACCATTCGCCAACGTCAAGTCAACCAACGACGTTAGCGGCCAATCGATACCAAGAGGGAGTGCAAAATAATATACACTTCAACATACATTTTTTATTTTCTTTTTATGCTAAAGATTATAGAAAAGGCAATTTGTGTAAGAGGGCAGATGTATGATGGTCTCATGGAGTCACGTTCCAGTGGGACATCATTGTCGTATTTTACCATCCGATTTAATTGAAACTTGGTGTTCTCTTTCACCGCAAAGTAGAGAGGCTACTAATTTATAATGCCACTATAAATACTCGAGGTATTTGCTGTGATTGTTGAAATATATTCCGGTCTTCACTTATTTACTGCATTATAGCAATTTTCGCTTTGACCTACAGAAATATCAAGTTATTAAATGAAAACGTTCCTATATATTTGTTGTTCGATTTTCTGTAAAGAAAATAGTAATACAATGGATTATTTTTTACATCATATATTTAATGTATATTTTTATAAACAAACAAAATTATAGCAATTCCTCATAAACCTTTTTATGTATTTTAAATTTGCAATTTCAAACATAATTGTTTTTTTGATAAAAAATAATATTCATACAGGTTGAGATACTAACAAATTTTTAAATGTGCCTATTGAAAGTACCAAGTTTAAAATATGGTGCGAATAATTATTTTTTATGGGTATTTGTAAATTTTGTTGTCACTTAACCATAGCTATAAAAATCTATACTTAGAGGCATTGTTTTTTGTTATATATGTTTTTTTAATTATTAAAACGTTATTTTACAACAGAATATTCAATTGTAACCCGCAAAGTGAGAACTATTGCAAATGAAAAGATGATATAAAAGCATCCCGAGACATTTAACAATGATGTTTATTACATAAAGGTTAGTCATTGACAGGAATCGAATTTTCGACGTTTTGAATTAATAATGAGTTTGCTACGATGTTCCACAAGCATTGCAAAAATATTTAATTGATCAATTATTTGTAGATTAGTACGCAAATACTAACGTAATTAGTATTACTTTTATTAATTGACCTTGTATTCTTCATTGTTTTTCTGGTTCTAGCTTGTTTGAGTATGTCTCGCAATTCGACTTCTTCATGGTAAAGATCTACTGTTGTTTGTTCCATGTACATTATTACTACCCTAGATCCTTCAGTTGGGGCCAGCTCTGAGTAGTAATTTACAGTCCCAATTCCTTTGTTGACTTTTTTTACTCTTTTTACTATTTCTGTTTAACTAATCGATTATTATATGGTTTTATATCTCTAATTCATCTCTCTTTAATTGGTATGTCCATCTCATGTTTTGTTAGTCGATTTTGGTTAAAATGTCTGTAGATTTGTTTTAGATCGTGATTACATTATTTTTTTGTATTTGTAGTTAAGTGTAAAAATAATAATTCTCCTCAAGAACCAATGTTATAAAAAACTGACATAAAAATAAAATAAAACTGCACTTCATGACACTTAATCTTTAGTTAAATAGAAACACATTTATTTCGGACGCGCGGTGGTACAAACTTGGGAAATTTCCTACTTTCACAATGTAATTAAATCGGATAGTTACCGCAGCTTTTGTATAATTGTCATAATGCCCTTGAATTATTGCACATAACTGAAAATATAAAATCTATGTATTAAAAAAAAACCATCAGAAATTTCCAATTTCGATTAAATTTTTTTGATTTCTATGGCAATGAAACGGATCTATTGAAATATGTTATGGACATGTAAATCTGATAACTGAAACTGTATTTATGAATACCTTAAATAGGTACTCACATCATGTTGCAAAGTTTTATCGATAAATTACCGTAACTACATCGCTTAATATTACTATTGTTTATTAGTGTTTACTAGAGTTTATTCGATTAATTTTATAGTATAATATAAAATACAAAGTGCAGTATAATTTAAAAACAAGGATGACCATCAAGAGACTAACAATGCATCGCCATTCAACGATGTCATAGGTATCTATCTGCCTATAGTACTAAATAACATCTTAAAATAAGTTTAGTAGATTATATAACTACTTTAATTATTACAAACAAAATTAGATGTACCTAAAACATATTCGGTAAATATTATAAAAATAATAATATAAAAGTTGTACGTCAAACTATATATGAGGCAGTTATTAAAAAAGGATTACCAATTAGACACGCATGATGATAATTCATGAATATGAACTGTCCTCGGCAATTACGGTGTCAGAGTGCTAACAATATAAGTTTTGACATCCATTACAGTTGACTCTTAAGTGGTGTTGTTCATTAGCGTATTTATGACACGCGGGTCCGAGTGCGCTCGCATGTTTTGTAATGTATAAAAAGACAGCAAGCTTCACATTTGTTTCTAGTTACCTTGTTCACTTTTGTATATTATATTGTAATATCTCTTATTTTTAAGTCATTAGTTAAAAGTAACAGCTCGATTTGTTTTAATATAGGAATTTCCGGTAAATTGTCTTTATTGCTTGTGATGTATACCTTCATAATAAGGGTTTTCACTTATTAGTCTTTCCCTATCTTAGCAAATGGGGTACTTTTCTTTTTGTGATATTTAAGCAAACCGAACAATGGATATTATGAAAAATTTTAAACTGTTATCCTATAGGTATATGAATGATCTTTTGTTCAAACCTCGATTGCCTGGCTTTCATCCTGTAGTACTTTGGATGAGTTTGCTGAAGTTATAGTAATTTTTTTACACTATCATGTCTCAGTGATGTGCCTCGATGATTAAACTGTTTCGGAGTAGGTCGAACAGCTTTGTGAGCGAATTTGTAAGCTAGATACACTGTCAAATCCTGGAATGCGTTACATCGACGTAGTGGAATAGTGTTTAGGTTAATTAAAATAATATTAAACATTTAATATGTAAATATGGAGAAAATAAAAGTGAAATGTTTTATTATTAAGAAAATATATTGAGCAAATTAATTCACTTAGTTACAAACTACTTATGTAGTTTTTCTGTGCGCTTCATAAATTATGATATATTCTATATACTAAATAAAGGAAAATTCTTGTCTAAACTATAATTGCAGTATCTATACTACTGTTATTTGAATCTGATTTTATTGATCAATGGGCTTCTTGATATAAGTGATGACGTAATTTTTATCGTTCATACATCACTCTGTTAGGCATCAATAAACATTTATTGTTAACAATTTCCAACTTCACATGTTCAACAATAACAGTTGGTCCCTTCAATTATGCAGTATCTAAAGTAATTTTCTAAAATCACTGTTTGGACTAATACAGGTCAAAATATCCATGTTGTTATTCCATCGCTTTCTAATAGTTTTTATAGTTTTAAAAAACCTTAGATGATTCTGTAGTAGATTCCTTGCTTAAATATTTTAAATACACTATCAATACCAGATCGCAAAAGCAAACTAGTATTTAGTCCTAGCGTTTGCATAGAGAATGTTAACATTGACTCACGTAAGATTTTGAATGAGTTCGAATCCACGTACAATGAGCTTGAGGTAATTGAACTTTCCGTGCATGAATAAAAATTGGTTTAAATTTGGTTATACCCTCATCTTGTATATCTAGTCAAGTTTACGGAGCGATCTTCGTAATAAAAAAAACTTAAATGACAAAGATTTAATTATTACTACTGTTACAAATGTTACTTAATGAATTGTCTGAACAGAATCAGATGTCCAGCACGACTGCTTAATTATCTTACTATGATTAAAAACGAAAACTATATTCTAATCGGTCCCATGAGTTATACGAGCGCGCTAGCTGGAATCGCAATGCTTACGCAGCGATTCCGTGGGAAGTCGTTGTTATCAATCGTCCTGGCGATCGCATAACTCCTCCCTCACCAAGCGCGAAATTATCGGGTTCCGTAGAAATGTTAATCTGGTTCCGATGATTTCGCGTGAACTTATGGCGATAATAATAGTACAATACACTAATACAGCTTACAATTAAAAACACATATAATATAATTGTCATTAAGCTAACGCTTTTCGTTTTGATTACTGATTCGAATAAATTCACTTTGCCACTTTCACTATAGAGCCCTTCACTAACCACATCACTTTCCTTTAACTTCAAGATACGTGAATAGTACTTCATTTCATCCAAATTTATGTTTCTGATGTTAACGGGTGCCAAAAACGTCGTGTTTACGATTTTCAGCTCAGGTAGCGCTAATATTGGTAAAATGTTATATTGATGATTTTTAGCAGATGTACTTCCGTATGTTAGCTTCATCTGGTTTATCTCAATTATACAGTTTTTTGCTGTTGTTACTATATAAGTACCATGAATTTGTTCCTTACTATCGTTATGATCACATTGTTCTGATAGTATCGTTGGTCGTCGGGTAAATACGATCCAACTTTCTAAACTAATCCGTTGCACCTTGACATCTTCTACTTCGACAGCATATTGAGTGCAATGAGTGTTTTCCACCTCGAACTCTAGTAGTTGCTCAGCGCATGTAGGAGTTCGTGAATGCATGATGTTGTCGTCTGTGCACAGGAACATATCTGCATCTATTTTCTCGCAGGGTTTCCCGATGGATAGGTATTTGGAATTTTTCGCCAAAAGGTAAGGGAATTCAGGAAAAACAGCAATTGTCTTATTGACATCAGTTTTGTACACGGGTAAGGAATATATTTTTATATAATCGAAAATATTTTTATTAGTTATCGGTACCTCTAGTATGAATGTTATCTGGTTTGCCTTTACATATGCATTTACCTTAATTACCCTTTCAAACTTAATTAAATTTGCTTCTTTAACCTCGTATATTAAATTATGGGACTGTTCTACTGATTTTAAAATAGTAAGTAGCTCAGTTGGATCAATAATAGACTGGTGTAATACAGAAACTTTGGTGAACGCTAAAGCTGTTTCTATTTCGTTTAATATAATATAAATCGTTCTAAAAGTACTCATAAAGGAGTCAAATACATTTACAACATATGTAAGATACAAACAATTATTTCCTTTATCGTTTTGGGACTTTATGATGTCCTCTATTCTTTTTAACCTTTTGTCCAAATTAACGACATTTTCATTTATAGTTTCTGTATTATTAACAAAATTGTCTAATATTTTTGTTACTACCGTTATTTTTCGTTGTAAGCCGATTTCTTTAGAAACTATTGCAGAAATTTCTTTATCATAGCGAATAGCATCCTGATAGTCTAAATTTCCCGAGATTGTTTTGATTAAAGAACCAAGGGGGTTGATGAGACCTCTCTTAGCTCTATGCGAAGGAACCAATTGCCGAAATTTTGAAATTGTTAAATTATTTAAATATTCTACCTGCATTTTTATGCCTATGAACTCGTGAACATATGGTTTATGTGATTCTATTATTTTTAGAAAATCCCTAAACTTTTGAGTGTTATCATTCAAGTTATCGTCTAGACTATCTAAATCGAATATTTTTGCAATTAGCCATTTATCTTCTTGTTTATGAGCTTGCCCTTCCTTGACCGGTAGAATCCCGGGGTTTCCTTCTAGCTTATGAAGTTGAAGGCCCAGGTTGAGGTGAAGAAGGGTCATTATGACCGTGCACCACCTGCGGAGGACGTTTAACGTTTTTTAATGCTACCTTTGTTTCTCTTTTGCCTATTTGAATGGGGACTACATTTCTTAATGCTTTTCCTTTTATTTTAGCGCTTTTGTACCTAGCCTTATCCTTGCTTTTTCTTGTGTTAACGTCTTTAACAAATACTACATCTCCTTCACTTAATTCTACATTTTCGCCTGACCGTTTCTCTCTAATAGTTTCCTTTTTTCTGATTATTTTATCAGATATGAGTTTATAAAGATACTTGGTTCGTTTAGCGTGATCTTTCATGAGTTGTTGCATGTAACATTTTTCAAATTCACCGTCAAACACTTTATTGGAATCTGTATGACCGAATACAATTTCGAACGGGGTTAAGTCAGTAGTAGAGTGTATGGTATTATTATATGCCATTATAGCGTACGTCATAACTGAAGCGGCATCAGTACATTTTTGTTCGTATTTGGCCAAGCGATATATCTCTATTAATGTTGAGTGGAAACGCTCAACTATACCAGTGGAATTTGGGTTGTGGGAAGTACAAATGTGTAGATCAATTTTGTACATTGACGTTAATTCTTTCATTAGTTCGTTATTAAATTCAGTACCTGGATCACTGCTTATTTTTCTGGGTACTCCGTACATAGAAAAGTATTTTATTAAGGCGCGGACTACTTCTGCAGTGGATTTATTATTTATTTCTATTGCCTGTCCTAATTTGCTAAAGGCATCTACAATGGTTAAATACTGTCGACTCTCGATACTGAAAATGTCTATAAATATTTCCTGGAAAGGAGCATCCTGAGTTTGTGTTAATTGCAAGGTGGGTTTTAAGGGTTTCCTATCATACTTCATTCTTTTACACGCTTCACATCCATTAATAACTGCAGACACTAATTCCTGCATGTTATCCCAATAGTAGCTTCGTCTAATTCTTACCATTGTTTCCTTTATTCCTCGATGGCATGTTTTCCCTTCATGATATTTCAGGATAACTGCTTTTTGTTCATTTTCATCTTCCACATACACAACTCTCTCCGTACATTCATAAAACTCAACCATACCTTCTCTAAATAATTTAATAATTACGCTACTGAATTCTTTCCTATGTTGTTTGTCCTCAAAATATATGAAATACTTAATTTTCGGTTTAATGTACTCTTTTAAAAATTGTATGATCAACTCTTCATTATTAACAGGCAGAAATACTTCTAAAACCTTTTGCTTGGCTCGCGATATGTCTCGAACCTGTAGTTTATTCCTAAACCATGTATAGACTAAAATTTGGTTGGGTTTTGTATCGATGGCTTCATTTAAAATGGGTATGCCTTTATTTTCCAATTCTACGGCGGAATGTATCGTTTCAGTATTAGTAGATGATGGAGGTAAGGGATAATTATTTTCTGATTCGTTTAAGTCGCTTAATGATATCGTATCAGCGCTATCTGATATTGATATAATATCCTCACTACATTTTCTAGCTGCCAATTTAGCTACTTTATCCTCTATTTCTTTTAAATGATCTTTTATTTTCTGCTGCTGGTCAATATCTATATTTACCTTCATTGAAATATTATCGGTGTCACCGATGGCATTTAATTTAATTCTGGATAGGGCATCAGCGTTCGTGTTTTGTTTGCCATTCTTATAGACTATCTTAAAGTCGTATTCTTGTAGACGTAATCTCCAACGCGTTAGTTTGCTGTTTGGTTCTTTTAAGGAGTATAACCAAGCTAGGGGTCGATGATCAGTAAAAATAGTAAATGTGTTACCATACAGGTAAGGTCTAAAGTGTTTTACGGCCCATACTATGGCCAAAAGCTCTCGCTCAATAGTACTGTATCGTGTTTCGGTATCGCTTAGAGTTCTGCTCGCGTAAGCGATAGGTTTGTCACTGCCAATAGTACCTTGCGATAATACGGCTCCTAATGCTACGGCAGATGCATCAGTTGTTAAGATGTATGGTTTAGAAGGGTCAGGATATTGAAGAAGGGGTGCGTTTGTTAGTAATTCCTTACAACGTTCGAAGGCATTTATGTAATTTTGGTCTACCACTATTTTATGTCTTTTCTTTAAGCAAGAGGTTAAGGGTTGTGTTACTTTTGCAAAATCCTTTATAAAACGCCTATAATAGCCAATTAATCCTAAAAAGCTTTTGATTTCTGTCACAGTTTTAGGTAAAGGATAGTCAAGTACGGCTTTTATTTTAGCGTCATTGGGTTTTAGTCCTTGGTCTGTTATAGTATGCCCTAAATATAAGACTTCTTTACGTAAAAACTCAGATTTGTCCAGTTGTACCTTTAGGTTTGTTGTTCTTAGTCGTGCAAATACAGCTCGTAAGTCATCAATATGTTCCTGTAAGCTTGAGCTATACACTATTATGTCATCCATATAGACTAAACAGTGATGACCTTGAAGTCCTCTAAGTACGTTATCCATAGTCCTCTGGAATGTCGCTGGGGCGGTTTTTAGGCCAAACGGCATTCTTAAAAACTCATAATGTCCGTCTGCACTGAATGCGGTTTTATGTCTGTCCTTTTCCTCGATTTCAATTTGATGGAATCCGTTAGCTAAGTCGAGTGTAGTAAAATATTTACTTTTACCTAACTTGTCAAATAAATCAGTTATATTGGGCAGTGGGTATTTGTCGTCAATAGTTATTTCATTAAGACGTCTGTAGTCTACAACCATACGGAACTTAACTTCGCCTGAAGCATCCATTTTTTTTGGTACTAGATGAACCGGTGCGTTCCAAGGTGAGTAAGATTCCCTAATTACATTATTTTTCAGTAATTTTTGAACTTGGGCTTTTATTTCCTCAGCTTGTGCTGGAGGTTGCCTGTAAGGTTTGACATATATTGGATCTTCATTTTTTGTCCTAATGGAATGTTTAACTTGATTAGTGAAAGTTAGGGGTAATTGATCGCTATAAAATATGTCTTTATACTCCTTACATAATAAACTTATACAATTCTTTTCCTCTTCGTTCATGTGGTCAAGTCTCAGTCTTGTCAAATTTTCATCAAGTATTATGTCCACCTCGACGTCTCTCATTTCTACGTCAGTACAGTATAACCCTTGGGAGTTTTCTAAATATTCGGTAACTTTGAAAGGTTTGATAATAGTTAGCATCTTTGATTCGTCTGAAGTATTCTGGATAATAGTACTAGCATATCCGTTTATACATTTGACTATGGCTGACGGCATCCTAACTCCTTCACAAAAGTTAGTGAAATTTAAAATTGCTTCCCCGGAGAATTGATCTGTAGGTAATTTTACAAGATGTTCCGTCCGTGGGTCTAGTTCAATAACATAGTCGCCTTCATTTATGATCGGAAGTGTTATTGTTTTGGTTACAAGCCTTGAATTTTTAAGATCAATAACGGCTTCTAGCTGTATTAATAGGTCGTTTCCTATCAGACCATCATACTTATTATCTACGTTATATACATAAAATTTATGAAACTTATTGCTATTGAAGGAAGGCATCAGTGGAATGTTGACCACTTTATTGTGCCTACTTGATGCGTGCGTACTAATCACAGTGAAGGGTTCACTTAGAGCGTAAGGCTCAAAGAATTGATGGGCTTTAAGCGGGCTTATGAACGATCTGGTACTTCCAGTATCAATCATGAGCTTTGCATCAATTTCCGGAATGTATACGTAAGGTAGTTTTAATTTCACGTCGCAATTTAAATGTACTATTTCTGGTTTTTTGTTAACGTTATAATACGAAAATTTTGAACTTCCTCTTCATCATTCTTCTCTGTTTTAACTTCCGACTCACTCATGCTTATTTCTTGCGATAGGTAATCTCCATAATGAGCTCCCTCATCGCCTTGATAGTACTCGTAAGCGTCACATTCATACCCGTTGTAATAATTGTTGTAGTATTCCACATCGCCTAAATCTATTTCATTAAGGCGGAAGCCTTGGGGTTGTGCTTGTCCCTGAGTTTTAAGCTGCGGTGCCGTCCGCATAGATACATCGGAATCACCAAGAGCCTTGGGGGGTGGATGTTTATACCCGAATTGACCTTGGCTGAATTGCGGGCGGTATCCGAATTGCTGTTGAGCGTTATTATTAAAATATGATGGCTGCATTATTCTAGGGTGTATGGCATTTTGTTGGGAACCGAACTGTGGCCTATACCCGAACTGTGGCTGAAAGCCAGGCGTTTTCTGATTAAACTGTGGTAGTCTCGTCTGATTATTTGGAATCCCAAATTTGAATTGGGGTGGATTAGGTACATGTACAGGTGGTCTAAACCCACCGAACTGTAAAGGTGTGCGGTTCATATTAGGTACGCTAGGTGGTGTATTATTTACTGTATTATATTTAAAGGGGGTCGGCGGTCCAGTTTGTTGTCTATTGACTTTACTTTTCGCATTATACTGTTCATAAAAATTAACCTCCTCTAACACATACTGCAACGCTGTCTCTAGTGTCGGTGGTGACTTCAACCTAACAACGCGTATAAGGTTCTCTGGTAAATTATATAAAAATACATTGAGTGCCATATTATTATATATAGTAGTTTTTGCACGTTTCATGTCACTATCTCGCAATTGGTTTACCTTCGATATGAGTACGGCCCTAGTTGATTGTATCCTATTACAAAAATCAATGTAACTTTCACCTTGTTTAATTTTTGTACTTTCTAATTCGATGGCTATGCATTCTTCGTTACGCGGATCACCAAAATGTTGGATTAACAATTCTTTAAATTGTGACCAAGTCTCGACATCATCTCGTTCGCTTAATAATGCCGCTGCTTCACCTGTTAACCTACTGGTAACCGAATGCATGACATACAAGTTTTGTTCAGGGCTTCCTTGGTATATGTTTATGACGTACTCACATTTTCTTAAAAATAGGTTCAGGTGTTTTTTGTTACCGTCAAAGGGTGGGACTAATTTAAGCATTTCATTTGGTATTACTTTAATAGCTGCCATTTTTATATAATAATTAGTCTAATACTACTAATAAAATTATAACAGTAAATTATTTTATTACAAGAAATTTCACTTATAATACACGAAAATATAATAACTTATTCCTATACTGACCTACCAATTTAGAGGTAAACCAGATAACTATAACGGACAAGGTTCGATTCCACTATAGTGATAAATGGGATACAGGAAAGGATGGCGAAAAATTCACTCACCGGCCAATCTGCATACTCCTTAAGATCCTTGACGAAGATTTGTTTGGTTCGAGGATCGCGCAACGCCGCGTACTCCAATCGCGAACACGCACTTTTTGAATTACGATTTTTCGCGTAACGCGACGTATAGCAGCACGATCCTACCGGCTGCGCCAGTCAAGTTTACGGAGCGATCTTCGTAATAAAAAAAACTTAAATGACAAAGATTTAATTATTACTACTGTTACAAATGTTACTTAATGAATTGTCTGAACAGAATCAGATGTCCAGCACGACTGCTTAATTATCTTACTATGATTAAAAACGAAAACTATATTCTAATCGTTCCCATGAGTTATACGAGCGCGCTAGCTGGAATCGCAATGCTTACGCAGCGATTCCGTGGGAAGTCGTTGTTATCAATCGTCCTGGCGATCGCATAACTATCTACTCAGTTTTGTATTATTAAACCAGAAGCTTGGCTCTTAAAATTGTTATCCATTCTGACAAAAGTTGCAATTTTCAGTTGAGTTATCAAAGGAAAAATCTTGTGAATAAAATTAAAAAAATATTTTATTGTCATAACAACGGATCGTCATAAATGCGAGAGTAAAATTTTGATTTTTTTACGGATGTGCCTCCTTAAAAGTATTTTAATGCGCCAAATGTTTTATTTATTTTCTAAAGAAAATCCCGTGTCGGCGCTTCACCGTTATCAGTTAGCTTGTGTGCGTATTTATCGAAGTTTCTCTTTATTCGTTCTCATAAAAGGCACTCGGACAACTTCTCAGGGAACTTTTAATGTGTATAAAAGCTTCGCACTCTTCTTGTTCTTTGCGTTGACCGATATGAAGTCTGGATATTTGTTTTTTTGAAATAAATATATTGTTGAAGCTGATTTTTATTTTCGTTTACTAAAACCGTTATTATTGGTTATCTGTCGGAAAGTAATGCTAAGTGGTTATTAATTTTGCAATACCTACAAATAGGCGGTTTTTTGTTTTTTTGTTTTCCACAACTATTTCTATGAATGGATGAATAAATAAATTCTTTATTGCACTTTAAATATATACATGGCGAGCTTAATACCATAAGACCATTTTCTTCCAGCTAACCAGCAGTATTGTAATAAGATATAATTACTACCATTGTAGGTAGTGAAAATTAAATATTTGCGAAATAAGAGTGTAATACTAAATATACTAACCTAATATAAATAAAACATAACGAATAGCAGATTAAATAAGCAAAATGTAGTTAAAATAAATAAACTAAATATACATACGTATATACATTTAAAAAACACATACATACATATGTACAAATATGGTTAAGATTAGACTTCGTTCGTTCTGTTTAATGGGAGTGTAGGGATTCACTACCACAGTTCTTAATGAAAGACTATTGTCGACATACATTCAAAACTTATATGATACCGTGGAATACAGTAACAAGATAGGTAAATAGACTCAAAAGCGAATTCATGGCCCGCTTCCAAAAGCAATTCATTACACTTTTTTATGTAGACATTGAAAATAAAATTGTAGTTATAAGAATAATAATGAAGTTTTTAAACAGATAGATCAAGAAAATTATTAGAATTACTTTTTATTGTAATATTAAGTTAATAATGCAGTCGCTTCGTGTAAGTGAATATTGCTGCTTATGGTAATAAACTGTACCAGTTTTAAAAACTAATAGTATTTAAAGTTAGGAACATATATATTATTTTGAGAAATCTTGTATACCGAGATGTTTTAATGTGGACAACAATAAAAGCACTGCTGTAGATAAAATCGTTCTATGCAGAAATTCAGTTTTAACAGTTTAAGGTATTCATAGTAATTTTACAACATAACTATACGTAGTTTGTACTAAAATATTTCATTCTATATTTTATTTAGATAACACCGTACTAAGTGTTGTGTCTAACAACGTAATAACTTTGTTATTAGGGAGGCCGAAGTGATCGGTGACTTACAAATTTCTGATCAACAGTTAATTCATTAGAAGTTGGCCCTCAATATTATTTATCTTCGTAGATGCGATATACAATCGTTTAGACTGGCCAGCAGCTTAAAACATATAACATGTATTAATTATAATGAAATATTTTTGCAAGTCTTTACGTATCGAGGCTTTAGAATCAAAATTTAAACAAGTGAAAGTTTAAAGTCTTTAATATAAATGACTGTTCAGGGATCCATTATCATACTACGGTTACTTTCCTGCAATCGATCCTTAAGATAATACTATGATAACTACAAGGTGCTGCTAGTTCAAATGATTATATAGAAGATGATAGTACTCGTGAATGCTTTAAGAAATACCTTTTTATTCAGGTGTTTTGATTTAATCACTATTTTACTACATAGCAAAATGCAAACCAAAGAAAAACCATATTACCCTATATTTCAAATAAATGCTAGAACTATTAAAAAGATTAGCTCAATTAGTGGAACAGTAACAAAACTTGTAATATTATTATTAATGTACATATAATAAAGTGTATGACTCCATATAAAAAGCTTAATCACTTAAATGACCAAATAAACTTATCTAAATCATAACTCAGGAGTAAAGACTACTTTTGTTTATTTCGATCAAGTGTGGTACCACGGGAGTTTTTATGTGTTATTGTTATAAAATATTATTATGAAATAAAACATTTTTTTTCACAGCAGTGGTGCTGCTCGTATGTCACATACGAAAAAGAGTAAGGTGACAACCAGTTCTCAACATTTGCTTGTAAAGTTTGAAATAAAGTTCAACGGAACTTTTCATTGAAACTTGGATACCTCTAATTAATTCCCTCGTTCATTAATTGTCAAGTTTTAATCAATGTCTGGTGCTGTTGAGAATCGGGCTAGTAAAAAAAGGAAAACTGAAACTTATTGTTTTAGGTTTCCTTATCTTTTGTAAATTTTCTTGCCGTTATCGTTGGTGATTTAATATCAATTTTCAAGTGCCTAGTTATATAGATAAACTATTACATTATGTGAACAAATGCAGAAAGATAGTGATGAATGTACCATAGCCACTTTATGTTACATATTTCTCCATGAAGCGATTCCGGATTAGTCGATATATACCTGTTTCTGTATTTGACTCTATCACGACCACCATATACGTAGTGGTAAACCCGTCACATAATTATTTTCTGGTGTGTATGTTTCGGGATTAGGTATATTCATTGGAAAGGACTTTGCAACCGATATGACAGTGATGAAATGCTAATCTATCTGTTGTCTCACTGTTTTGAATTATACTGTTCTTAGCATCAGATATAGTGCTGTCACTTTACCATTCTATAATAAAAAAGGTATTCAAGTGCTATTTTAAATATTATACAAGCTTATATGGAAATTCGGACGCATCAAGCATAACCGTTCTAAGTGAAATGGATTCGGAACAAATCCTGATTCTCGAAACTAAACTAGATTTCAGCAAACACCAGAAAGCTTATTTTAAAATCTCACATAAAAAATGGAGACACGAAAGAGACAAAAGACAACATTTCCAAAATTAATTTCAATTCAAAATCCTTTCCAACGTCCCTGTTATTCTGCGGTTGGACTTAAACGTCTTAAATGAATTGTCCCAGGCTTTGCTCACTCTATTCTTCGTTGACAATCCCTTGACGTGTTTTATGTTCTCATTTAAATTGCTTTTATCGTGAGCACGACGATTTCGCAAGCCACCGAAACGGCCGCGGCGGAATCTCGTTTTTCACTTTCAAAAGCTTAAATTACTGCTCCTTGCTTCCCTTAATTGCTTTCGCTGGTTAATGGTGACTTTTTTGTTCGGTCACTGAATGCGGTCGGTTACCGCATGTGTGTAGTTTTTACTGAGCGAGCAGTAGAATTGGTTATACAAGTTTCTGTTTCGCACAACTGTGTGTGAACTAGTTTTATTACAACACTAGCTGTGCCTGCGACTTCGTTCGCGTAGAAATAAAAATTGTTTAATTATTTTAACTCGTTCTTGTAACTTTTTTCAATACAGCTTAGCTTTGGTGTTAGCATGATTTTAAATAATCTAAAGCCTCCTTTATTGATTGCTCTATGTAGTACAAAAGTAATTTTTAAAATATGCTTGGTAGTTCCTGAGATTACCACGTTCAAGGAAACTTTTCGGCTTTATAATATTAATAACACAGATAAACGGCAAAATGATGGGACTGTGCTTAATGGTATGGGTAAGGAAAACCAAAAATAAAAACAACTATCAGAGGTCTGTGATCCACGGCCGGATGTCACTGTCGTATGGGCTTACGTTTGTGTTATTTTGACGGGTTTTTTTTTTAATGTATGGTGGTAACGATATAGTTGCGGGTACACATCCCTACAATTTGGTTTTGATTACTGGATACAGGCTGGCTTATTTCAAGACGCAAAACGCCTAAGCCTGTTTCTACTTGTACGATTTACATGTAGTGTATATATATTGTTTGCAATCCAAACCACCAAACGGTCTGAATACCGACAATAATATATGTATGTATTTTCCTGTTATCTATTTTATTAGCATTAATATATCCAGAATATATAATTAGTATATTCCACACGCTATTTTGTAGCATTGCAATACCATAATGAAGTTTTGTATTTCTGTTATCAACTCCCGATCAGGTAAAGCGGTAAAAAAGTTGTTTAGTTTGATTCTTTATCTCATATCCAGAGAAGAAAAATTATTCTACGTGATACGTGTCTTATGTTACTGACAGGAGTATAAGCTGCACTATTTTTTTTCTCTGTGTCGACAATAAAGAAGACTCGAAATTATAATTTATAACAAAGACTAGCTGACCCCGCAGGCGCTTTTTCGCCTCTTTCGGAAGTTAAAAACCTGACTTCAATGTCATCTACTATATCAGAAGTATGTAACTATGAACCATAATCACGATAAAAGAAACATATTACAAGAATTTTACTTCTAACAGTCAACTAATTAGAAGTGACACGATCACTAACAAACGTACATCTATACATATAATATGAATGTAAATTAAGCGGGGTCTGTACTATTTAGATCTATATGAAAAATAACTTGCAAGTGACTAAGAATATGTAATAATAAGAATAAATAAAAATGTACATAATTTTAAGAATTGTCTGTGTGTCTATTTATTTATGCACGCATTGCTGTTAAAGTACAAGTTTATGATAACACGTCAGCAAGGAAATCATAACGCGTATCCTCGAGTACGTTCAGTCTTTGTTTTATTAAAATCGGTGACCTGTATCAAAAGTTATTCTAATTTGAATTACTGCGCGAGATTAAATTATTTCAAACTACTTCAGTTTCAGGCAGTGCTAGTAAGATTTATAAAAAATGTAATTTACATATTTAGTGTAATTAAAGTATTATTATATGCATATGAAGACTTTCCCATTTTGTATTCTGTCTAAATTATCGACCAGCACGCATCTCTGCGGCTTAAGATTTAGAAATGCTGGCGTTCAGCCATCAATCTCGCACGTCACTTGCGATCCTTACGTCGGCGAATCACTTATTATCGATATTACGCCAGATTGAACGATCTAAATCTGAGTTTGAACGAGATAATTGGTCTAATATCCCAAATGTGTGTGAATAACAAAGACAGTGTTATCTCTTAATGTAACATGGTTTTTCCTAGTGCTTTCTAGCATAATAAAACATTGATTTAAATGCATTTGCATGGTGACAGGGCTTTTTCTAATGATCGCCTAGCTAGTTACCACCCTCAAGTTGAAAATGGCCGCAAAATACACACTCACTTCAGTCACTCTACTAGGGTTAGCGTGTCCTCCATTTTGGGTTACATCATTACATAACATCTGGTAGAGTTTGTGGCCACAATGCTCAACCTTCACTATAAAAAAATGCAAAATAAACAAATTATTAAAATATCAGTTCATATCAACTTGTGTCGCCTCAATGCTTTTCTGTTCAATTCACTGTTAATTAGATTTTATAGTAGAAAGTTTATTTACTTTCATTGGAAATGAAAGTGTGCTATAATAACTTTTGAAATATAACAATAAAAATCTTCTAACTTCTTAACTTTTTGTATCAATGTTATTATTCAATACTTATAAAATGATATCGCTTTAACTGAAAATTTACTATGCAATATTACAAGTAAAAATAAATACTTTCTTTATTTTCAATTTGTATGTTTTATGAGTAGCCCTGATCGATGTCCTTTTATATTTGACTTTATATACTGTATAAGTTCACCACTATAAGACAAGAATTTGGTTTGGTCTGAAATATGGAAATATTATACAAGTATATTTTTCATGTAAATAGATTCACTCCATTTTGATAGATAGACAAATATTTACTGTTTTCGAAATATTATCCACAGTTCCGTTGTTTGTCTGAACGGTAGACCTGGCTTGATGAAATGGATACCGGTTTTCGACGATAAATCGAAATATTTTTGGCATTGTGTTCGATTGAATATTTATGGAAATTGAAAATAGAAAAAAGCATTTAACATACACTGTATTTTCCGCAATACGTCATATGTTTCGACGTATGATCCGATGCATCAGATCTTGTAAGTCGATATAGTTTTGTATTCGTTAATATCTATGTACATAAAAGACAGTCCGATTTGTTGTTGGATTTGTTTCTGACCAGAAAAGTAGAATTAATTTAAGCATTCATTATATGAAATAAATAAAATCCTATATTGGGTATATCAAAAAGTTAACATGATATTCATAAATTTTTAGATGGTACGAAGTTTGCCGGGTCAGCCAGTTTATATAACACAAAGTTTATTTTATGTACGCAAATGTCCTGTTAACAGTTCCTTTCTGTCATATTAAACACAGAAATTGAAACAAGCAAACATACGGAATTTTGTACATAATATATACATACTTTAAAGGGAAATAAACACGTGGGAAATATGCGTGGCCGATATAAAACCGTTAAGGTAGCAATGGAACTGAAAAGAAAACCGGCGGAGCGCGAATTCGTATCCGTACTTTATTACGGACGCGTGTGGGGAACGCAGCCTTTTTTAGTGTTTATATTATCATCTCCTTGCGACTAGTGCTGCGAAATTCTTTGTTAATTTTTTATCGATTACTGGTATAACGTTTTAATTAATATACCAACCCATATTTTTAAAATATGCTACATTCATTATAAACTATATATGAACTAAAACTGATTTTTTTTATTATTTATGGTCCCCACAGAGACAAAATCGAAATGCTATTAGAACATGTTACACAAATTTAGCCGAAAAATGAATAGTCATTTAGTAATCACCAGATTATTTTTTATCCTCTATACTCTTATCGTTATGGCCACAATCTCACCTGATGTTAAGAGACGATGTATCCTGAGATGGTAGACATGCTGAGCCTAGTGGAGGGACTGACTCTCTAGTACAACTTCCGGAACACAAGGTATTTGGCGGCAGATTTTCAGCTTTAGGGTGGTAGCTAGCCAGGCCCTTATTAGAAAAGCCTTACTACCATCCAATAGGTTAATAAATATTAAGATTTATAATAATCAATATAATTGAAGTTGGTTCCAAGTTTCAAATTTTCTTTTACGTTAACTGGTTTTTTTTTTATTATACGAAGATGATAAATTTAAGCATACCGGTGGACGAATATAATTTCTATATGACAGTTTACAAAATGAAACAAGTGATTTATCAGTTAAAACTTATATGATACTTATAAATATCACATACTCATTACCGACCATAGATCATTAGTTTTGTTAAATATAATTCGATTACCAAATTTATCTTTAGATATCTACTGATATATTGATAATTTAATTTTAATATTACCAATGTAATTTACCCTTGTCAATCACTATTCGCATCACCGATACTAAGGCCGCAGATGTGCTATATATCCCTATATTAACGAACAAAAGGCTTCCAGTATAGGCGTCTGTGTTGAGTTGAACCAATACAGTGGTGGGATGCAAAATGTTTTACGGCTGTATCAAATACACCAGAAAGGTTTCAGGGAAATAATCAACGTTCGCTTTCAATTCACCGGATGTTTTCATACGAGATAAACTTGATATATAATGCTATTTAATGTGAAATACATTTTTTAATATTATTAATACTCAATTACTGTACTTTTCTATTTAGATTGGTAGAACATAATAATTTCGATCGATTGGACCTCCATCACCAAGCTGCGACTGTAGTTGCAAGATTTAAGTATATTGCTTTCAGGTTCAACCGGTGTAGGTGTACCCTGAAATGATATAGGGGATTTAGGAACTATGTTCTACTTTATCGCAATCACCATGCAACATGGTGATAACACTGTCATAGTGATTATTTTAGCTTATCGCAAAAGTTTAACCGTTTGCCGTATGGTTTGTTGATCTTTTAGTGACTGATTTTGTTTTAGTTTGTCCTGTGTTTTACCATTTTTTTATAGTTTACAGGCTTAGCGTTATGGCCACAATCTCATTTGATGTTAAGTGACTATATGACTGAAGATGGTGTGCACGCTAAGCCTAGTGTAAGGACTGACTCTCAAGTGCAACTACCGGAACACACCTATAGGTATTTGGCAGCAGATTTTCAAGTTGTGGGTGGTGGCTAGCCAGGTGGCCATTAGAAATAACCCTACCATCATGCTATAGTTTCATGACGACGTTGTCCTTCACCAAAAGTTCAAACTCATTGCAAGTGGATTTGAATTCGCGTCCATTTACGCGGCATCCATACACAGTACCAACCGAGCTATCTTCGCTTTGTCATGTTCTTTTGAAGTACTTCTATAAAAATAACTAAGTAGCGCCAGCTGGTTTTCAATTATGTAAATAAGTTCCAGTATGTTATTTTATTATTAGGCTATATCTTCATGAATTTCAACCCCTAACACCATAAATTGATGATTTCATATTAACGTATTGTATGGTATTCCTTTTATAGAACAGGCTAATATTAATGTTAAAAATTGTATATTACTTTATGAAACCAGTGATTTCAAATAAGCGGTGGTAATTCTTCTACTAAAAACGTTCACCTTTTCAGAATAAAACATTCATCTCTAAAATAAAATATGTTATGTTGGTACTCTATTTTGAGAGATTTTGTATTGAAAGCCGCTCACGATAGATAAGTTTATTATTATTTGGTACGAATCGTATTTTAGGAGTTTTTAGAGATCGAATAAAAGATATCCTTTGCCCTACCCTCTTGTAAATCGTATATAATCAACGAAATATATTTTAGTCAATTTTTCTATTTTATAATATCTCGCATAGGTGTACCGCTAAACTAACCAGAAATAGGTTTTGAACTATAAAAAAACTATTGAAATATTATATGTGATACGTCCTTAAAAAAAAAAATTCAATCCTCCTCAAATTAATTATCGAATCACTGCTCATAAAGTTTCGCTTTAACAAAAAGATGTAGGTCAATAAACATATTATTTCAGTATGCTCGTCGTGAGATCCAAAATGGACAAAACGTGCTATTGAGTTAATCAAGCTCCAATGTATTTACTTTTATACCGTAAAATTGCATATAAATAGATATCACAAAGATATTTAAAAACATACATATTTATTTATTTACAACTATAGAAAACATAACAGTCGGCAGTCAGATAAAGAATAACTCAAAATTAGTAAAACGTTGGATATTAGACTGAAGCCCGAATACGTTAGCAAACATTGAGAATACTTACACTATTAACAATTTTAAAAAGTTGTTTAAAGGAACATTAAATGTATAACATATATAAAATATCAGAAAAAGAAAAAAATAATACAGTAATAAAAACTAAAATTAAACCTTGTGAAAGAAAACAGAGTGAAAAATGCAATTAAGATTATTAAAGTAAAATACAGTGTATAAAATACTTGATTTATAATTTACTAGATTATATGTATTATGGTATATAAAGATTGATATGTGTTATAACTATTTGTACTATGAATAATTTTCTTAATGCATAATGAAGTATATCAGCTATTTTGGATTAACTGTGCCGTTACCAAACTTCTCCTAGCGAGCCACTCTTCATCCTCATATTTTCAATTAGACACCGCCGGTCGTTACTTACGCCGTTTAAAGGCACCTCAAACAAGTAATTTTGCCGGCAACACAGTAATTTTTCTAAATGGACGCCAGTTTAATATCGGTGTTGCCGCGTTTGATAAACGGCTGCACCATTGTCGGGGCCCGCCCGAGCCGCAGAATTAAAAGCCCGAGATAATTTACTCGCTAAATTTATTCAGCATGTTCCAGTAATGTCACGACCTACGATATTTTGTACAGATTACGAATTATATCTCATTCGTTGTACGGTTTGTGCCACATTTTACGAGAAAGAGCGGAGGCATTGTTTTATGATCCGGCATTAGGCCTTAAAACCATTTGCATAATTAAATCTTTTCCTGTGAAATAAACAAGTTATCTTTTGGAAATGTATGGAATTGAATTCTGCTTCGCTTTAGAGATATAAGTACGATTTCATTCTCGCTGGGCAATAATGTCCCGATCCGGAGGATTTTTATAGGACATATGCTGTTACCCTTAAGGACTTTAATAGCTTCACCAAGTTTTGGAGTGAGTACTAAGGCACTTAGCCCGAGGCAACGAGCACAAGGGAGCCATGAAGTGGGCGATCCTAGGCTTGGGCTCTTGCCGTAGGACGCGATAGGAAACCGCGGTTCTAACTAATGCTAAGAAGGATCCTATTTAAGCAGAAACCTACCCTACCATATCGCGAATTAATAGTGCGACCTAACATTTAAAGTAGGATTGTACTGACTGTCTCAGTGCAAAATGATGTACTCGTCCTACATTGACTGAAGATCCAGAGTATTAGCAGATTTTTTCTATTTATACTGTGGTGAAAACATCGATGTACGAACTTCCTCCTACAATGCGTAAAAGTACTACTTAAACTCAGTCCATAGGAAGACGGGCGTGTGGAAAACTGGTTGGGTAACAAGCACCGGCAAATACCGACTAAAAAGTCACAACGACAACAGTCAAACCCTCTTATTACCCAAAACCAGGGACAGATCTCATACTTATTCTAGTTTCCGGTAAGAGCCTGAGTATAATTTTAATTTCAAGGGAAACTAAAGCTATAAATACCATGTTAACCCATTACATTAATAATAATAGATTATATATGGCTGCAGTGATGCAGGTCTGTTAATAACTGATTTTAGAATAATTGTAATTTGCATATGTAATAAAAATAGTCCATGGTGTATTTGCGATCTGTACATTTTTTGTAACATCTGTCCATTGATTATAGTCAGGTATTTCAATAGATTTTAATGAAATTTGGCATAAAATCTATTTTATTGTAAGAAAGTCTAACGATATTTTTATGATAGAAAAACTAAAAAAGGGAAATTATCTTTCTTTTCTTTTTTTATACTTAAGGTTTAGCATTATGGCCATAATCTCACCTGATCTTAAGTGACGATACGGCCCAAGTTGGTAGACACGCTAAACCTGTGGAGGAACTGGCTCTCAAGTGCAGCTGCTGGAACACACCTATTGGTATTTGGCGGCAGGTTTACAACTTGAAGGTAGTAGCTACCCAGGGGGGCATTAGAAAAAGTCCTACCACCATGCTATGGTTTCCTCACGATGTTTTCCTTCACCGAAAGCTCAAGCTCATTGTAGGTGCTTGGATTCGAACTCACGTCCCTTGACGCGAAGTCGTACACACTACCACTGAGCTATCATCGCTTCATCGTTCACACTACCACTGAGCTATCATTTCAACTTTCAACTTAATGTCGTTACTATTATTCAATTACTTCCTTTTTTTATTGCCCTGTGACACAGGAGCTAATATGTAAGATATAAGATAAGTTCATGCAGTATGTTTGCTTCAAACATTTTAATGAGTATCACTTGGCTTACGTCACAAAAGGCTTATCGGTCATCAATCAACTTGTGCGCCAGTGGCCTCCTTTGCGTATTGCGTTAGATATTTTTCTCGCTGTCGACTAATCTCGAACTTTGAAAATGATTATCTGTCTGATTTCTATCATAAAGAGTTTCAATAACATTATCAAAAACCAGAACATATATTTATAAATAACATTTTGACTCGTAACCTGAGATAATTAAATTATTAGTAAAATATGATGCCAGTTCAAATTCACTCACTGTTTGGATTAATATTGTAATATATAATAAGATTACTATCGTCACACTAACTTAAATTGATAAAAAAAACACAAGCAATATATAATACTTGAGGCTATGATAGCTCAGCGCCAGTGTGTACAACTTCGCGTCAAGGGACGTGAGTTCGAATCCAACCACCTACAATGAGCTTGAGCTTTCGGTTAAGGAAAACATCGTGATGAAACCATAGCATGGTAGTAGGGCTTTTTCTAATGCGCACCTGGCTACAACCACCCTCAAGTTGAAAATCTACCGCCAAATATCAATAGGAGTGTTCCGGCAGCTACACTTGAGAGCCACTTCCTCCACAGCCTTAGTGTGTCTACCAACTTGGGCCATATCATCACATAAGATCAGGTGAGGTTATGGAATAGCGCTCAAACTATAACTGTATAAAAAAACGTCATACTCTACAAAATAGATACCAAACAATGATTTTTGATATAACCTAAAACCGTAATAGCGATCTTAAGAAATGATTAAATGGCCGCACGTCACCTTGGCGATACGTCACAGGAAAAGTAATAAATTCATCTCGGCTCTTTTGATAAAATTGATCGGGCTGTTATATTTCATATAACTTCCTATATTTGTTACTTTCAATAAATTTGCTAGCGATTCATTTGAAATTATTTTGTATTAATAAAGTACTAGAATATAGAATAGTTTTATTATATAAGAAATATAGAAGTTTTATTGACAATCGTTTCAATTTACAAACTGTCAGACTTACTACAGGTTAATATCTGTATAAGTAAACTTTATATGAATGGATCCGTCGGTATTATTAATTTTTTTTTTCAAAGTTAGTGAATAGCGTGTATAATACAAAAGTCGTAACGTTAATTCCAGTAATATTATTTATAAAATTATTTCTCGCCTAATGCCATTGTAACTTTAATTCAGTACGGGAACATTTCTATACATAAATAACGCGATCACGTGACACCGAGTCATTATTTGAATTTACACAACCCCGTAATGCAGATGGTGAGAAAATGGCTGCCAAATTATTATTTTTAATAGTAAATTAATCTTGGTTTTACCCGTGACGGTGGCCGTATGATTGGCCCATTCTAAAACTTGTAGTTTTAATTATTCGGTGTTTTTTTTATTTTTATTGCCACTTGGATTAGGCTCTGATGAATGATAACAGCCTATAATTTATACAATTATTATAAAGGGGTTATATATATAAGGTTCTATATTTGTAGGAGGTAACGTCTAGAATTTTTATAGGTTTAGCTTTATGGTTAGATTGTAATCTTACCTGATTTTAAGTGATGAAGTGATTTGAATCGATGATAGCTCGTGGTAGTATGAATGGACTCCGCGTCAAGGGAAGTAGGTTGGAATCCACCTACAATGAGCTTGAACTTTCTGAGAAGGAAAACATCGTGAGGAAACCATAGCATGGTGGTAAGGCTTTTTTTAATGCCCGCCTGACTAGCTACCACCCTCAAGTTGAAAATCTGCAACCAAATACCAATAGGTGTGTTCCGACAGTTGCATTTTCACTTGTTCATGCTCAACTCGAGGGTAGTAGCTAGCCAGGCGGGCATTAAAAAAAGCCCTACCATTATACTATGATCGTTTTACCACATAATCTTCCCGCTTTATTCGAAACATTGTTCTATTCATGAAAAACGATTTTATTACACAGAGATGTACATTATTTATTATTTCAAATAAATTTAATTACCTAATTATAGAACGAAGTCGCAGAAGATTTCTGGTTACGACTGAAAAGGATTAGAAATTAGTAGTAAAAATTGAAAATAAAAAACATACATCCTTAATTTAATTAATCATCTAAGAATACCCTATAAACATCAAAACACTCATTAATTTAAAAAAATAGCTTCAACCATTGAGAAGAATCAGCCAGAAATTCGATTGGGCTTACATTTTTACTGTAAGCTTAACTTAAATTTGTTAGATAAGCTTGCTTCTTCCGAATGGAATTGATTGACAGCTGTTATGCGTTTAGCGATAAATAACGTTAAACCTGTTCAAACACGGAGTCATGGGAAAAGCGAAGATAGGCCAAACATAAATACATATAAAAATAAAGCCGATATCAACAGGTCATAACGTTGAACCTATACAAACGCATACGTACTAGGGTCTTAGATCTTTTCGGTCTAATGGTAGTTGAGTGTACGAACTCTCATTCGATACATATTAATAATAACATCAGTGTTATTGAAATAAAACTAATTTAAACGGATTTTATCGCGGTTATTTATTAAATTTTGATCCCGACCTTTCGAAAGCTTTTCAGCCTTCGTGGTCACGGGGCGGACTGAGGTGTAGGTTGTCCAGAAAAGTTTATGTTACTGTGTCTACCTTCAATTTAATTTTTATTATTGATAGTGTTCCGATCTACGCAGAAAGAGCTCACAGTGTCTTGAGGTCTGGCAATTGGTCTTTTGGGTTCCGATTTAATTAAATGTATAATTGTATCCCAGGCTTGTGCTAGCTTCCAACCATCTTCTCTATTGAAATTTGGATGTTTTTTAATTTCAATAGCCTCACGAATCATCCTAGGTAGGAATCGGTGTTCTTTGGCAAGGATTTGTGGCTTGTCGAATCGAAGATAATGTTTGGAGCCTTCTTCTGAATGTTCAGCAACTGCTGACTTCGTAGAGCGTCGGTGTTTAACATCAGCTATATGTTCTTTCGACATGTACAGTCACATTCGATTTTGTATACGCCCTGTTCTTGTAGAGGTATATGACACTTGACAGGTGGTAAAAATTGACTAATCTTCTTGGGCGGCTTGAAGTAAGTTTTAATTGAAGCACGCTTCAGTACCTAGCCAATCTTGTCTGTGACCTCTCTTACAAAAGGTAACACAACAGGTACACGTTCTACTGTGGCTGGTTTCACTCGGTTTCCGTGACGGCGTGAAGTTTGTTTCGAAGGCGAAACGCCACGCCTTTTACCACCTGTCAAGTGTCATATACCTCTACAAGAACAGGGCGTATACAAAATCGAATGTGACTGTGGCCTCTCATATATCGGACAAACTAAAAGAAATATAGGGATCCGCGTAAAAGAACATATAGCTGATGTTAAACACCGACGCTCTACGAAGTCTGCAGTTGCAGAACATTCAGAAGAAGGCTCCAAACATTATCTTCGATTCGAGAAGCCACAAATCCTTGCCAAAGAACACCGATTCCTACCTAGGATGATTCGTGAGGCTATTGAAATTAAAAAACATCCAAATTTCAATAGAGAAGATGGTTGGAAGCTAGCACAAGCCTGGGATCCTATTATACATTTAATGAAATCGGAACCCAAAAGACCAATTGCCAGACCTCAAGACACTGTGAGCTCTTTCTGCGTAGATCGGAACACTATCAATAATAAAAATTAAATTGAAGGTAGACACAGTAATATAAACTTTTCTGGACAACCTACACCTCAGTCCGCCCCGTGACCACGAAGGCTGAAAAGCTTTCGAAACGTCGGGATCAAAATTTAATAAATAACCGCGATAAAATCCGTTTAAATTAGTTTTATTTCAATGAATAATATTCGCGTAAACCTAAGAAATCATAACATTAGTGTTAGATTGATATAAACCAGTTTGTATATGTCAGTGTAGTCGGTACAATAAGTCAGTTGGCGCCACTTTTAATATATGTATTTTGTGTTTTTTTTTTGTCGTATAATATCTCGTACCTTTTGTTCATTGTGTTTTTGCTACTTATTGTTGATTCCGAATAAATCTTAGAACAAATATTGAATGGCACTTTATTATTGCCAAAACTATTCAATAAGGTTCCAAATTGAGTCAAAAACCTTATTGCAGTGTTGTGTATTTACTTGTAAAAATGATATAGTAAACCAAAAAATTTACAATTTTTTTTTTCTTAACATTTTTAGAGATTATCAAAACTGATTCAAAGACTACTATTAATTATATTAAATTATTACTATTAATATATGTACATTATATATAAGTGACTTAAAATTTGGCATGGATAATCCTTTCATAATATTAACCCCCACTAATTATAGATTTTGCAATCATGTACGGTTGACACGAAAAGCACAAATGAAATTGGGGGAATCGGCCAGTGTATTCATTTTTTTTACATAAATGGAAATTTTCACAGAATAATATTGTTAATTCCACTAACAATAATTTTTTATTTTGTGTCTAAAAATTAATTTTTTATTGGACATGTGGAGAAACATATACATAAATAGAAAGTCAAAGCAAAAACATGAAAGAACTACACGATTGGCTTAGCGGTTAAAGCAGCTGCCTCACTGTAAACGCCCCGCCGAAGTACTGTGAGTTCGAGTCTGGCACCTCGCAATTGTTTATGTGATCCCCAAGTAATTGCTATATGTTTGTTGTTACTTTCTGGCCGTTTACTGTTTATAAAGTCCTACTTTATTTGGAATTGTCAAAATTGCCTACTTAAGTGGATGCCCTAATAATAATACAATAAAAAACTTTGTATAGTTTGATGAAGCCACAATGCAAGTGAAAGTTTTTTATTAATAGTAGACAAGATATTCCACTACACGGTCAGCTGATGCAGGCCATGGGAGGCCTGCATATTGTCCTTCGTTGCTCTGTCGAGCGCCTTTCACTTTACCGCCACTCCGAGACTGACTGTAAAGCGAAATGCGATATACGGACGAAAAAAATTGAGGCGATGAATAAAAATTTCCCTTTAAAAAGTATCAAATCAAAGAGTGTTTCAAAGAAATTATAATTCCCTTAGAAGGCTTAAGGAAAATACCGCATACTGACAAAAACGTTACAGCACATTGCAATGCTGCGATTGCAGTGTCAACACATATCTCTTCAGCCCAAAAATTAAATAGTCCGTAGTACTTTGGAGCAACGATAATTCATCGTTTAATCATTTAAATATACATACATAATAATAAATGTACTAGTAATTTGATTAGAAATGAACTGTAATCTCACGTAGCAGAAATCAAGGCAGTCGCCGTAGATTTAGTTGGATATTGTCACATTTGCAACACGGTATTAAAAAAAATATATCCCACATACCAATGTCATACAATCGAACCACACGGTCTGAGCTTTGGATTCACTATTCTACTATAACCTATTTTGCTACGTAATAAAAAGAGATCTCAATGTTTCGGATTTTTTGTACAGTGAGGGTGTGAAATAACCTTTCCTTCTTCACACGATATTGGGTCCTTCATGCATAACATTGGTAAATATTTATGCAATTCGACATGACAGCGGTGACAGCCAATGGATTCCTGATCTCCGATCATAATTGTTTTTGGAATGTGCTAGGCTCTCCATCGTACACATCGTCGCTTTTCCGTGTGACGATAAAAAATACGTTCGAAAATCAAACTTAATCTCGCTTTTGTGCCTTTGTACTGTGTGGAGTTATGATTCGTTATCGTAAATATCCTGGATCACGTGAAGTGAAGTCACATCATTATATATCACACGACGGCACCGTGTAAAGCAGCAGGTGAGGAAACGTCCCCCTTCCTTCCAACCGCCCCCGAGTCGTATAACAGGTTTTATGTTCGAATAGAAATAACTCACGATATCAACCATCAGTGTGTACGTCGAATTGTAAATTACAGGTTCGTGTAACGCGCCGCCTTATTGTTAACTTTTTTTCATAACGAGGATTAGTTTCGTTTACGAATTTCCCTGTCACGTTCACCTGGGCAGACTAGGACAGGGGTATGTGAGACTCGCCTGTGCTAACCTAACCTAGTTTTCATTTTCTAAAATCCTTAGCGTAAGAAAACAAGCGCGAAATGATATTCTAAACACAAATCGACAACATATCGCACTTTAATTGTAATGACTATAATAATATATAATGACTGCGTTTTGTCATACTACCATAACAATAACACGTTATAGCATTATTATAAATACTTTCACGTAATATATAAAATGAATATATAATTTATATATTTAACGATATGGCCATAATTTCACCTGATATTAAGTGGTGATGCGATCCAAGATGGTGAACACACTAGTGGAGTAGAGTTTTAGGTGTTTTCCGACAGTTACACTTGAGAGCCAGATCCTTCACAGGTTTAGCGTGTCTACCAATTTGGGCCGTATCTTCACTTAAGATTAGGTGATATTATGGCCATAAAGCTAAACCTCAACAATAAAAAAATATCTAAGCCCAGTGGAGGGACTGGCTCTTAAGTGCAACTGCCAGAACACACCTATAGGTATTTGCCGACAGGTTTTCAAATTGAGGTGGTAGCTAACCAGACAAAGCTCTACCACCGTGCAAAATATTGTATTTATGTATTATGTACATACATAGTATGAAGATATGCATAAAGTTAGCGTAGGAACGCACATAGCAAAAGTGCTTTTTAATATGATAGGCTTATATAAAGGATATGTTCAAACTTCCTTACATGTAATAACGTTAGGCTCTCACTGAATATTTGATGCGCTCTGTCGATAAGAACTCAGAACTTTATATGTATGGATACGGTTAACTATTAAAACGCGTATATTTTCGTAAAATACAAGATTGAACAAATAAAAACATGGCATTGAATACTTTATCTAATAAAAATAATAATGTTAGAGAGGTTTAAACTTTTAAATATAGAAGCATGACAAAGTGACAGTACTCTGATTATTGGTAAACATACTAGTACAATACAGAAACAAAAGCGGCTACCGAGGTAAGGATGATACATCTGTGGAACCGTCTTCCCGTTAGCATGTTCCCTCCTTCCTATGGTCTTTCAGAAGAGGTGTGAAAAGGTACCTAAGCGGTCCAGCGTGATAGCGGTGACTGGCAGTGAATTTAGGTTCATTGTCAGTCGCCGCTGATTAGAATTGTACTGTACTTAACATCAGGTGTAGTGCAGTCAATATGTTGCGTAATATAGAAAAAAATTTACGGACGTCACTATCATACGGAACTGTAAGACTTTTGGCACCTAGATATCTACGACTGACTGTTCCTTGTTTTCGGTCTCGGCTAATACTGTTAGTCTAACGGGCATCAACAGCTTTAGCGGACTTGTGGGGCGAGTGTGGAAGGCAGTCTGGAGGCAACGAGAATGAGTAACACGAGTCTATCAGGCTGATCCCGAAAAGTGACAGTTAATAGAATCATTATGAGGGGTGTATGAACATTAACAATTTCTCAGTAAAAATATTTTCAACTTATCCGTTTAAAAATAACTAGTAGAACAAAGCATATTAAAGGTCCTTTTATTCAGATCTGCATGTTTAAATTCATAATAATATATATTTTTACATGTATAATATAATAATAAAAAATTACATCATATACATAAATAACTGGTCCCTCCAATGTTTTTACGAACATTGGCGCCAGTATGTATGACTAACTTTCTTATAAGGGTAAATAGGTGAAGATAACTATTTTAAAAGTCTCTATTCTAGCTTTTGTATCCACTTTAGCTCGTTTATAAAAGCTAGTAATAAATGGATTAAAATTATTGTAGGGATTATTATAAATTTTATTGCAACCCTTTGTCTAATAAACCGTAATTGCATTTAATAAAAATGTTTTTAGAATATCCTAAAATGATTCCCCGAAGTTCACTTTCAAGCCTAGTAATCGAACAACCTCTTTTGACGTGGCGATAAAAAAGGGATCAATAAACAAATTTACACCGGAGAATGCAGTCTAATGAGTTAGAGAGAGAAAAGTCGAGAGTGAATTGAAACCGTCTGTTTCAGCATACCATTTGTATTCAGATGGGATGAGGGCCGGCCGCATTTTAATTTACTTACTCGAATTAAAACTGCGCGTGATACGAATTCGATCAGCCTTTTATTACTACACTTTATTTTTATCGTTGATTGAAGACGTTTCCGTGTTATTAGGACTCTCTAGCCGTCTTCGATGTGATTCAGCTCGAACAAGCCCCGTTATATTTCCCGTATCGACGCTCCTCCGAAGGCATATTTTGCAAATTGGCTATAACTTTCCCGTGATGAACTCGATTGTCCCCTATCGTTTATACTTTCAATTTGTAGTTTGAATGAAAGACTTTCTTCGAAGGATCAAGTTTGTCGGAACACGTTTTTATGTTCAAATACTTAATAGGGCCTTTTTATATTTATAAATAGTATTTTCTTTCTAAATCAGTTGGAGATCAGTTTGTAGGCGTCTTTATGTTTGGCTTTGTAAACAAGATGAAAATGTGTTTGTATTTGATTATAATGTACGATTTTCTAGTTTTAGCTTTTGTTAATGGACATGTACATCTCTGTTCACTGTTAGGTTTGATTACTGATGGTAGCGTGATGTTAAACAGCCTATAACCAATGATTGCTCTATCAAATACAAAATATTGATTTTTAATTCGACTAGTAGTTCCTAAGATAGACGCGTTCAAACAAACAAACTTTTCACTTTATAATATTACTAGATGACCCGGTGGTCTTCGTATCACCTAAAATTTATGTTCTTTTTATTCTCGCTAAAACTCAAAAATGGTTTGACCGTATTTTTTTTTACATTACCTCGCGTTATTTATAGGCACGCGCCGCTGGCCCCGCGGCCGGAACCGCCGCAACCAGTATATCCCTGCATTTTAAATCCGTAATATCTTTGAAAATTCAAAATCATTAATAACGCGAGAGAAGCCGCACGTAAAAGCTAGTTATAGTCTTATATTTTATAGCATGTGATAACGCAAAAGTATTGTATTTCCTGGTACAGCCCTTTAAAAAAAAACCCCAAGAAATAAGCAGTGATAGCTCAGTTGGTAGTGTGTATGGACGCTGCGTCAATGACGTGAGTTCGAATCCACCTACATTGAGCTAAAGGTTTTAGTGAAAGAAAACATCGTGATGAAACCATAGCATAGTGGTAGAGCCTTTTCAATGCCCACCTGCCTAGCTACCACCCTCAAGATGAAAATCCGCCAAATACCTAAAGATGTGTTGCCTAGTTACACTTCAAATCCAGTTCCTCCACTAGGTTTAGCGTATCCACCATTTTGGCGACATCATCAATTCACATCGGGTGAGATAGTGGCCATAACGCTAAACCTATAAAAGACAATCTATCATAGGTCGCTGCTGTAATACCGGCTTTAAAGTCTTTCGACAGCTGAATGGACGCTAGTTTTCTTCCAAAACATTTAAAGGAAAGGAGAACCACCTTAACAGGTTTATCACCATACTGCATGAAAGTTGCACCGCAGTCGGGTCTAGATTGCTACTATGCTCGAACAATATGTTACCCTTCTAATAGAACGCATATCCAATGATAAGTGGGCAGTTCACGTTGGTCGAGGCGATATCAGCAAACGCTACTACAGAACTATCATAGCTTGCACCCACCAACTGCTCCTTGTGAGTAGATCTCTTCAAATAAACGAGTAAGTGTATCTCGGGCTTCTTTATACCTTGATTGTGGTTAATTTATATGTAGTACTGATATTTTGTTAGTTAGTTAGTACTGTTAGTTTATACATTTAGCTTAATGGCCACAGTATCATCTGATGTTAAGTGATGATGTGGCCCAAGATGGTGGAAACGCTAAACTTAGTGGAGGGATTTGCTCTCAAGTGCAGCTGCGGGTATACACCTATAGGTATTTTGCGTAGATTGTCAGCTTGAGGATAGTATGTGAACTGTAAACAAGCTTTGCCACCATGCTTTAGTTTCATCACGAGGTTTTCCTTCGCAGAAAACTTAAGTTCATTGCAGGGATTCGAACTCACGTCGATTGAGCTATAATTGCTTCGATTACGATGTACGCACCAATAGCAATGATGCATTGTATTAATCGTAGCGCTACGTGTTACACTTCGCTACGACAATACGCAGCGACCTACGAACTAGCAGTGTATATATCTACTACGTGAATGTTATCACACGCAACGATGCAACGATTCGGCAACAGCCCAAGCCGAGGTTCGGTCACTAGTAACACCCTTGCGCAAGTTGCCCCTCGGGCTCGAGCGCCCTTCGCGCTCGCTCTTGTTGAGGTGAAGCTGTAAAAGCCCCTCAGGATAACAGTGTAGGTTCCATCAAAAAAAAAAATCACACGCAAGCGCGTTCATTTCTTTGTAATCGTCTACGGGGCCGATGTGCAATCCCAACTGTGTTCGTCCGTCACAACGTTTTGTTTCCTGTATTTTTAAGTTGTTTTAAGTATTTGCGCACCGTCCCGCATCCGAGCCGTTATCGTCAGATTCGATGTTTATATTTGCACAACAATCCCTGTATACAGCGCCGGCAACGGCTGCGAACGCTTTGTTGTGGTAATTTCATTAGACGGGGTCGCCTCACGATGAATATTAATAAGAGGCGACTCTGCATCGCGCACTTTTGCTTTTGACCGGGCCGTGTGCTCGTGTTGTTTCCACGTTATAATGTTGCTGAGAAAGTCGTCCATCGACTTGCATTTTACGTCATGGACACGTTTCTTTACTTTTTTATTTATTTAAAAGACGTTTATATTCGTGTTTTATATAAAGTATAACCTTGTGTAACATATATTTAAATTTTTTAATAATTAATATTTCAATTGTCGAAGCCTTTTATTTGTATAGAAATTAAATTATTAACATTTTAATAACAATAATTATTATTATATAAATTAGCCATTTTCCCCTTTTACAGCATTCCCGAAAGTCTACAAAATGAAATTACTTTTGTGCGAGGTCTAGTAAACTTTATAAAGATTTTCAGAAATTGCAAGAGAATTTTCATCGCAATCGCATGATTAGAAACACATAGAAAACAAAGAAAAGATATAATATAGTAAATGGGCAGACAGATGTATGTAGTTGCAATGTAATAGTGTCTGACTTATCTCTTCAAATTACTATTCCATTTCTAAATACGTTGATTCTTATGTCGATATCTTTGATGATTAATTCCAACGGATTTCCGGTTACAGCGAACGCTTTGTGGGATTGATTATGATGTGATATGTGTTCTGGTGTAACTTAGGTATCCAATCTTCTTATTGAATATCCCTTCACAAGTGGGACACGTAAGCAAACCATTTATATAATTACAGCCGCTGGTGGTCAGGCTTTTAGCTCACCGCTGTTTGCCGTCCAATACGATACATCTATACTTTAGTAATGATTTAACTACGAACTATCTTTGGTTCGCAAAAAAATAACAATGGCAACTTTTAGCTTACTTTTCTCTTATTTTAATTTGATAATGTAATATGTGATATGATTTGATATGATAATGATAATATTGATTTATTGTAAACCTATCTAGTACTGTCTCGTTTATCAAAAATAAATTTATTCGGTTCGTACCATTCTGTTTTATTACATCGTATCTTCAGCATTTATCAACCCGCAATTTTTTTTTCTTTTATACTTAAGGTTTAGCTTTATAGCGATAATCTCACCTGAACTTGAGTGACGATATGGCCCAAGTTGGTAGAGACGCTAAATCTGTGGAGGAACAGGCTCTCAAGTGCAGCTGCCGTAACACACCTATTGGTATTTGACAGCAGACTTTCAACTTGAGGGTGGTTGCTAGGCCAGGTGGGCATTAGAAAAAGCCATACCACCATGGTATGCTTTCTTCACGATGTTTTCCTTCACCGAAAGCTCAAGCTCTTTGTAGGTGGATGGATTCGAAATCACGTCCTTTGACGCGAAGTCGTACACACTACTACTGAGCTATCATCTCTTAAATTTTTATAACGCTTTATAAATGTAGGCTCTTGTCAGTAATGTTTTCAGTATTAAAAAATATAGTTATATAAGAGATGAAGCGACGATGGCTCTTGGTAGTGAGTACGAATCCTTGGTCAATAGACGTGAGTTTGGATTCTTGCAATGAGCCTGACCTTTTGATGAAGGAAAACATCGTGATGAAACCAAAGCACAGCGGTAGGATTTTTTCTAATGTCTGTTTGGCTATCTATTACACTCTAGTTGAAATCTGATGCCAAATACTTATACGTGTGTTCCGGCAGTTGAACTTGATAGCCAGTCCCTACATTAGGCTTAAAGTATCCACCATATTGGGCCACTTCGTCACTTAATATCAGGTAAAAATTATGGCCATAATGCTTAGCCCATAATGTTTTAAAAATTAATTTATCATACGTTAATAGTTCTCCCTAAGAGCCTCTTCATATCACCACCGAGCGTATATTTTGAAATAAGTAGTAAAATAAGCATACAATTGTTAAGTAAATAAAAATATTACCAAATTGTCTGCAATCGTATTGTGTTATTTTCGTACAAAAGTAAACGATCGAGGCATCACCTGGAAAATGATGAAATATGATTTATGGTGCGAGCACGTTTTTTCCCAGAGGCACATAATTAGATTAGCCTGGCGTCGCGCAGGAGGAGTAAACACCTCGGAGGCATCAGGTGACTTACTGAGGCCCTAATGTGCCCGGGAACTAAGCGGCAACCGTCGGCACATTCATAAAGCTACGTGATTATGTAAATGTGGCCGTGCGAAATTGATACTTTTGCGTGTTATGAGCCTCCTCAAAGAACCTCTAAAAAGTCGGAAACTATTGCAGTTACACATATGCGTTAATCTACTTGGTATATGATAATCTTCTATTTATTATATTTATTTAAAAGCCGATGTGTATATGTATATTTAATATACACTGCTAAACGACTGTAAAAATTTTTGGTGAAAATTTTAAGCAATCCTCAAATTTGCCCTGCGGATGATATTGTGAAGTTTTGGTAGGGATTGAATCAACAGAATTTTTGTAATCTACTTATAGATAATTAGCGCTATCCGTATATAGTCTGAACGGGTCGCTAGTAATATGTATATTATCATATAGTACTATTCTTTATATATTAACATGATATGAAAAACCATGTTGATAACACATCCGGATAAGTTAATAGAAAGAATATATTGAATATTTCATTCAAGTATTTTCTTTATGGTTTTTAGGGTTATGTGCCTCATAATAAAAAAGCTTAGCTAGTATAAGATGAATTTATATTGCCAGTAAATGTATCTACCCACGAATGTGAATGACCCCTTTTTGTAAAACTGAACTTTACGTTGAAATTCCGTTAAAATATCCAATAATAAGTAATATTGCCGACCTTGAAAAGTCAAGATTCTAGGTCATAGCCATAAATGCAGACTGAATGCTTAATTATTAAAACCAACATGCTAGTTCTTGGTGACCTCCAGTCTTAAACTTTCTCACGAAATGAGGATTTGTTTTATCTTATGAAGAAAATGAAATTCCTTCCTGAATAAACTATAATGTTATATATTAATAATTGTATACTTGCTGTATTTGCAAATTCTAGCAAAAACATTTTTTTTCCAATTAAATACGAATCACTATTCCGGTATCCATTAGAAACTTTGAATAATTTTAGAATACCAATGTATATTTACATGTAGATATAAAATTAAAATGACTATTCTTTGAAGTATACTTACACAGAATCTACTGAACGCATCGCTAAGGAACTATAACTAAAAGAAGCGGAAAAGTTAGTAAATGGTTCTATGCTATTTTTGTAGATTACGTAAACTTTTTGCTATTTTATTAATTATTTACAGACATTTTTTCGCTAATAAAAGAAAAGGCCAGCCGTTTCTCTGTATCCACAGGGCTTTCAATTTTAATTGTTTAATGTTTAATCAAACAGTTAGCAAACAATATTTATGTAGAATATACATGTAATATCTAACACTCAGAATGCGAATTATACTCGCTAATTAATTATCCGTTTTTTAAACAAAACTCAACTAAACACTGTAAAACCAATTATCTAGTAAAAATATCATATAAAATACATTATAATAGAAAATTATGACACTACATCCCTAACAGATATAAAAAATTTAAATAGGTATCCTTATAATTTAATATATTTTAAAAAATTAAACAAACTGAACGGAGGGTCGATTGAAGTGAGGTTTTCTTTAAAATTTTTTGCATAGGGTATACCTCGCTACATCTAGTGCAAAAGACAGCGTAATCTATTTTGTTGCACTCAGCATGCGCGTCTACAGATAAATCCTAAAAATAAAACCTACTTTTGTATTTGTTTCATCGTGTAATATAGTTTCAATAACATTGAGTGCAATTGTTGCTATCCATTATGTTTGCACAGTTTAGTGCTTGCGACGGTCCAAGCAATAACTTTCTTGATCGTGGGTTGTGAAACCAATATCCCTTGATACTGGTTTTCTATGCTGTCGTTTTTATTTTCATTTATAAGCTTACATTATTTGATTGTATTAAAACTAGTATTTTCCCAAGGTTTCCCTGGTATAGAAATAGATTTTATCATTGTAAAATGTATTTCCTTTCCCTCGAGAAAAGTTTTTGTATAGATGAATGGTAACCTGTGTCCTGTTCATTTGGTCTTATAACGTGTATATAACATGTCTATAACAAGTATAGACACGCTAAACCTGTAGAGGAACTGGCTCTCAAGTACAGCTGCCGGAACACACCTATTGGTATTTGGTGGCTCATTTTCAACTTAAGAGTGGTTGCTAGTTAGGCGGGCATTAGAAAAAAATGCTTTGCTATATTAGAATCTACGTAATATTCCTGATTCTATGTAAAGGTATACGCGACACCTAACAAGGCATGAGAATATACCTCCCTCCACTCCTTCATCGTTTGGACGTAAATAAAACCAACACCGGTGTTACAAGAGCCTTTTGTTTATAATAAACGAAAGACTAATAAGCTCATTACGAAATAGACTTTATTACAGTCGATCGAGTAATTCTAGATAGTCGTTAGGCGTGATGGTGCCTCTGTAAGCTACTGCGAGAGCTTTAATATGGATTTAGAACTTTATTTACACCGTAATTCGGTTCATTATAATAAAAACAAATTGCTATAACCATTACAGTTGATGTTTTGTATTAAATTTATTTCGCTATTCGGTTATAACGCCTTAAGTTCATCAACAATATCTATTTTAGCGCCTTACTTCCCTACGTAATTTAATCTTGGTTATCCCACGATAAGATAAACCTATTGAATTAATTTTACCATCATTATATTTTAAATTTTTTGGTTTAATTCCTCTTAGTTATTTACAATATTAAACCCAATCTCTAAATAGCATGTTTTTCTTATGGATGCGGTTTACTTTCGTGCTTGTGAAGATTTATTCGTAAAATCATTAATAGAAAACTAATAATGTCATATTCAATAGCATTCTGTTGTTATATGTTGTTGTAGAACTATATAATATAAAGTTAAATGTAGTGTAGTCAATTGTTTTGCACATTTTATTATGTTTTTCTCAACTTCAGTATTCATCCTGTTTAATCGAATATAAATCATTAATTTTGTTTTGATTATTCCTTATTTTAATACTTTCAAAGTGGTTTTCTAAAACGTTTTTGACTGTTTAATGTAAAAATTCTATTCTTAATTTTTCTCTGCGTATAGTTCCTAAAACAAATTATACAAGTAGCTCTTCGAATATTATTCACGATAAATATTGCGCGCCATACAAATATATTTCAAAATAAAAATGTTTATGTGGTAAGGAAAAAATCTTGCTGTGGCTTTATTCCTGTCGTATATATAGTATATTTATTCATAGAGTCCTTGCTATGGGAGATTTTATTTTCGCGATACACACGGCGTACTGGAATGATACATTTTTCGCATATCTTGTCCTGAATTTATTATAAGTTTTAAACGTTATTACAAATACGTCATAATATTTTCAATGGCATAAAAAGTATGAAACAAATAGACTCCCCAACCCAAATACCAAAAAAATGTAAAGTGTAAGTTTGATTATTGAATCAACAAAGCGCAGAGACCTTTCTCGATGTAATATCCCAGTATATTATGTTTGAAATAACTCTTTTATAATATTGAAAAATGTAATCTAGAACTTTTTCGTAAAATTGAGTCCAATTATTACCTAAATGTCTTAGATTTTTATTTTAAATTGACTTTGATGTTTTAGCAATTTAAATAAAAGAAATATGTATAAAATTAAATTAGTAACTCCATGCAACACTAATAGTATCGGTTGTATGAAGTAGGCGGCCGTATGACGCGCTTTCGATGTTCAATTTTTAGACACCTTGTATGCGACGTCACTCGCTCTATACATAAAGTTATTCTTTTATTCTCCACCTTGATTCTTCATAGTTGGATGTGTCACCGGAATACCTGAGTAAGAGTTCACTTTTTATATATCTCCAAACATGTTTATGAATCGTAAGTTTTTCGGCTTTATGTTACAGTTCTGATCGGATATATATACATATATACCTAAAATGTAATCATTCATATCTTTATGTCAGGTGCCTACTTTCGTCAGCTCTGTTTAAATTTTATTTATGTATAATGGTAAGATTACCTGTATATAAATGTACATTTGTAAAGTATATTCAATTGTAAATATATATGTATAATGTATGTAAATTATATTTTTGATGATGAACTTTTATAGCCATCACCTGTCGCTATATAAAAAATATTTTAAATAATCACCATATTCTACTAATTATGTTGAATATTCGTACTGTTGCGCGAAGTTTTGACAAAAGATGACAGAGAATTATTTAAAGACAATCACAATGTATAATTAAAAATAATAATGATATATTTTTTAATCTTGGTAAATGTTATACCTATGCTTGTTAGACATTTCAAATGGTGCGCAATCCTAGCATTTTATTATACCAATGTTATTCTGTTCATTAGTACGCTTATAATTCGAAGGGCAGTGAACCAATTTGTTTTAAATGATAGATGATTTCATTCTTTGATGAGGTTTTATTTGTTAATCCCACGATTGATTACATTTGATAACAGTAAGATGATTTCTATTGAATCAAGTCTTTATTTTTAACAATGTATTATATGTGTAAAGTTCATAAGCTTTATTAGATGGAAGAACAACAAGTTTTCAATCAAAACCACTGTTTTAATTATAGAGTAAAAATACTATCTAATATGTAACCAACATGTTCTATTATGGGACATAATAGTGAATTAGGTCGATTGAAATAAACCATGCAGTGTTAACTTTTGTTTTAATGACTTAAACATTATTTTAGTACCGTAGCCGTGGTTATACTTATAGTTCAAAACCTGGTTCCGGGAAATGTAACGTATAAAAGCTTTCTTTAATTTATTTGCATTACGTGCAAACACTCAAACCGGCTCTCGAGTAGAGTTACAACTCCAAATTCTCGGCAAAATCACATGCGAAGTGCATTAAGTCGGGCATGCAAGCAGCTACGCTCACCGCCGTTTATGCCTCATAAACTTGAGGGCGAATTCCAACGCTAGTTGTAGCGGTGTCTTCCATGGACTTAATGAACCGTATTTCTACTCCAGCGCCTTGAATTTTGATGTGCCTTACATTGTTTATGACCTATATTCGAAAGCTATTGCCGATAAATATATATATTAGACTGGTTGTTAAAAACTAAATTACATGCGACGCCCCCTAAAAATCCTAAAATGCTAGGTTTTTTTTTAAATCAAAACAACACGTGCCTCGAGCACGTATAGAGAACCTAAAAAACACAGACAAAATTAAGATTTGGGCTCTATTGAAAAAATATTTTAAGCTATTAGTTTAAAATTGTCAATGAGAATAGTAGTAATAATAATTTAGCTTGTCAATTATTTTTGATAATTAGAGAAGATATATAATAACATATTTATTAAGATACTAGCTGACCCGGTTAACTTGGTATCACGTAAAATCGATGATCTTTATTCTGGCTAAAACTCAAAAATGATTGGACCCATTTCTATTTATTTTCTTTTCATTTTCATTAGCTATAATCAATCCTAGTCAACCTTTCGAATTCAATTCGCCATGATCAATAGAACTGGCTATATTTAATATCATTTCCGTTTTTCATTTCATTTCGTTATTGATTAAAAGCAGCTAGTGTATATGAGCTGCTGAGATACTGTGTACTGTGTATGTGCTGACATGACAGCGATGACCAACGACGGTTTAGAAATCTATCCATCGTCACCGTTGTTATTATAAAAAGAGAAAACATGAAGACGAAACACACCAGTATCTACTCATTTTCATAACATGGAAACGCTTTCACCTCGACCGCTGCAAGTTACACAGTCAAAATTCTCGCGAAATCATATGCGAACTGCATTAAAGTTGTGCATGGAAGCTGCTACACTCGACGCTGTTTATACCTCATAAAACTAAAGGCTGGAGTGCTCTCCAGCGGAGTGCACGGGTCTCTATCGTGAACTTAATGAGTTAAATAACGCTTACACCTGCTCGAGACTTATCATGATCTTACTTTGTTATTGATATTATATTTGTATTCATTTATATACTGTTTTTTGAGTGTAGCTCTAGTCCTTTCAAAGTATATTTTATTAGCAGAAGAAAGAAAGAATGTAAATTAATGTAAGGTATAATGTAAGAATGTAAAGAATGTTAAGGAAAGTAATCGTCAAAAAATAAAAAATTAATCTTCTCAATAAAGTGACATCACCTACACAGTCCATAATTATGTCGGTCTGTTGAATAACCCTATACTTTCCCACAGATATCTATTAAACAATGGAACATTTACAGACTGTTCTTATTTTTGTCAGTAATTTATACCAAAGTTATATTACGTTATTTTATCTATACCGCAAAGTTATATTATGACACTAGTCCTAATGGTTTTCGCTGACATATTTAAAACAACGGCGATATCGAGTGATTGATACCTCGTTGACTTTGGTCAATGTAACGGTCAATGAAATATATGTACGTCGGTTGATCAGGCAATACGTAACGCATCTATTTGCCACTGTGGCGGATATTTCGTCTTTTTTAACGTAGTTAAATTCCATTTACTCGTTTCCCACTGGTCTCTACCTGCTACCATGCCCCTGTATACTCCCATTACTTGCCAAAGCCCGGGAAACTCTTTAAAATTGCAGTGCACTACAGCAGGCGTTATGTCCTGTGTAAACTGGTTGTGATCCAGTCTAGCCTGGACTAAAAATTATTTTATTCACATTAAATATACGCTGTTAATTTTAAAAATCACTGTATGTCTAGTTGTATGTTATATTTTTGAATGATGTTTGTTGCTTTCCCATAAATAGATTAATACGTAAAAATAATGTAGATAAATGCGACACTAGAGTTGTTAAATAAGGACTCGGATAGTGTCCGATATGCAGATAGGAATTAAAAAAGAAAAGAAGTCATAAATTCATAGGAAAAGTCCATTAATATTTGAAACGAACGACAATAGTGTCGTCTTTCCTATTAAGACTATATCTTCATCATATAAAGTAATATTATACATATCCTGTATACCGTCTACTCAGGTAACGTTATCTATAAAATATTACATACGCCTTCGTATAAACTAAGCAGAGAATATAACTTACATTGTAGCGTGTAAGAAAAGAATTTCCCGTGCGGCGGACACCGCAGACTATGTTCCTGAGAGATGAGAGATTGAACTATAAATTTAGAGATTGCATGAGCACTAATAGAGTCTTCCTTTAGGGTCGTTAAACAGCGATAGTATCTGCAATACAATTTTCCGTTACATTATCCTACAGTGTTATAATACGAAGTTTTTTTTTACGTTACTGCATTTATTTTACATTCGGATCAGGAATTATCAATGTACTGACTGATATAAATTACTATGCCAATGTAATGATTTCTAATAATCTCCAATTGGAAATACAGTATACTTAAATTTCCAAAAAAGTAAGTATTACTTAAATAACACAACCTTTCTCTAAAACTGTAGAATTATATACTTATAGAACTTTTTTTTTGCTCCGGCTTCCCTTTTTCTAACTTCCACCCTTCGCCACTGATAGATACAGATACATATTTAAAAACAAAGTTGGTGAGGCAGGCGTGTAAATAGCCGTGCTCACTCAGCGGCTTGAGAACACTTTATGACTGAACACGGGGAAGCGTGTCAGCCTAACTTTGTCTGTTTGCTTATAGTGAGATCGTGAACGGTAGAGGGTGGATCTGGCACTCAACTCAGCACTTAATGCGTAAATTCGCTTACCGATCTTCCCTTATTGCAGCTGCCAATCTTCCAAGGATCCAACAGTCACGGAGCTTGGTGGTCACCAGCAAAACGTTCACTCCCTTCACTTTAAATAATGTTCTGCAACATCTATATTTATATATTTCACAAGCGCTCCAAAATGGAGATGGTTTTAGTTCAAACCAAGATTTTTGCGGCGGTATGCGGGTTAGATATCGAGAACGGTTGTGCGGAATTTTTGCAAGTCAGCGCGTCGTTGTTAATGTCAAACGTCACCCCCCGTAAGAACACAATCTCACATAAAACAAACTAGATGGCGGGACTTCCGCCTCACCATGCTCCTCGCCTTGAAAGCTTCAGAGCTTTCAAAATAATCTAATCTACACTATAGGGGAACTACAGGGTCAAAATGAGAATGAGAAGTTTATGCGTATAGCGGAATGAAAAAATATAGGAGGACGGTTGACAGCAGTTTGAAACAATTTATAATAGCGGTCAAGATACAATTATAACGTTATCAAGAATAAAATTTAGTTTTTAGATAGGCTAAATATAAATATAGATTAAACTAAGATTAAAAACTAATATGTTAATAAGCTATAAATTAATTTATTGGGTAGGCAAAGGATACAGCTTAGTAACAGGACGTTTATATGTACCTGACGCGGTTCTGACTGAAGCGACTCGAACTATACCATCCGATCCAGGGAACACCTGAGTTATTACACCTAATGGCCAAGTTAAAGGTGGTACATTATCTTGACCCAAGAGAACGACAGTACCAATCTCTATAGGTCGAGCGGGTGTGCACCACTTCTGCCGAACTTGCAACGTGTGCAAATATTCAATACGCCATCTTTTCCAGTATGATAATACAAGCTGATCTAACAATTTTTTACGATTTGTTAAATTCCTGTTTTCTTCTGTCAGTTCAGAAGAAGGCAAGTAAGTAAGCGGACTGGACATTAAAAAATGCGACGGTGTAAGCACGTCCGGATGCGGATCTGATGATAAAACACTAAGTGGTCGAGAGTTTAAAAGACATTCTATTTGTGTAAGCACAGTCAAGAGTTCCTCATAAGTGAGAAGCTGCTTCCCTATGACTCTAAACAAATGAGTCTTAACACTTTTAATATTTGACTCCCAAATACCTCCAAAATGCGCGGCGCGTGGTGGAATCATAGTCCATTCAATGCGGGTTTTAAGAAGCTCCTGTTTAATGTCAGATTGGATTTTCGAATCTTGTAAGAACGAATATATTTCACTAAGCTGTGCCTTAGCTCCAATAAAATTAGTGCCATTGTCTGAGTACATAACGGAGACGGGACCGCGGCGAGAGATAAATCTTTTAAAAGCGGATATAAAAGTTTCAGAGGTGAGGTCTGATACAAGTTCGATATGTATGGCCTTTGTAACCAGACATATAAATAAACATATATAAACTTTCTGGGAACGTTGACCTCTGCGGCGAGTAGGTATATAAGCAATAGGACCAGCTAGGTCTACTCCGGTATGCACAAAGGCTTTAGCATCGCGGACACGGTATCCAGGTAGATCAGCCATCTTGGGTGTTGGATGTGTAGGATTTACATGAAAGCAAATATTGCATTTGCGGCAGCGAGAACGAATAACTGTCCTACCATCTAATATCCAAAACCGTTGCCTTATAATGGACATTAATAACCCGGGGCCAGTGTGGCAATAAGTATTATGATAGTGATCTATAATTAAATCAACAATGCGGTCACGATTAGGTAGAAGTGCAGGATGCTTGGCTTCATAGGGCAGATCAGACTTAGAGAGTCTACCTCCGATGCGTAAAATACCGTCTTCATCTACGAAAACCGATAAACTGCGCAACTTCTTGGAAGAAAGTTTGCCAGTTTTAAGTAAACTAATATCATTAGAAAAGTAAATGCTTTGAACAATTCGAATAATAAAATTTTCAGTGGTTAGAATATTTTTAACAGACTCCTGACCATGTAATCTGTTCGCGAATTTAAGGATATATACAAATATGCGCAATAGTTTATTCCATGAACAAACGCGGTTAGCTATAGTGTTTAAGGTGTGAAGTGGTTCAACATTCAGAGTTTCAGTAACGAATGTTTTTGATTTGAATTCTGGCAAAGTTTCACATTCAGACGGAGTAAATTTTAAGTGCCATTCACTTACGGGTTGATGAAGCCATATAGGACCGTTCCACCATAAAGAATGAGCGATTAAATCGGAAGGTAGCATACCACGTGAGAGACAATCGCTAGGATTTTCTTTTCCTGACACGTGATTAAAGCAAGCGGCAGGTAAATTTTCCTGAATTTTAGCGATACGATTACTCACGAAAACTGACCATCTATGTGGAGATGAATGGATCCATGAAAGAGTTATGGTGGAATCCGTGAAAGCGTAGACACCTACAATAGGCACACGAGTTGAAAGTTTGTCACGGACCACACGGACAAGCTTAGACAGCAACAAAGCAGCAACAAGTTCTAAACGAGCTAGTGTAGTTATTTTTGCTGGGGAAACTTTGGATTTTGCACATAGAAGCCGGACAGTGATATGATCTTCAGGATCGGTGATGTGTAAGTAAATACAGCAACCATAACCACTGAAGCTGGCGTCGCAAAAGGCTACAATATTCACTACAGATTCTCTAAATACGCCAATATGTCTCGGGATATTTAGAGAAGAGAGTGCAGGAAAATCATGCACAAAGGTGGAAAAGCGACTGATAATGGACTCCGGTGGAGTATCATCCCAGTTTATTTTAGCTAGCCAAAGTTCCTTAATAAGAATTTTAGCGTACAGTACAACGGGAGCCACAAGGCCAAGTACGTCGAATAAGCGGGCTACAAGTGAAAGAATCGTGCGCTTCGTGCATTTATTATCCAGAGGTACGGTCGTCAGAGAAAAGTAATCGTTCGCGGGTTCCCAAACTAAACCAAGGATTTTTAAATTATTAATATTATTATCTATGGCAGATATAACAACTGGTGCACGATGTGACTCGGGGAGAGTCTCCAACAAAGCGGGAGAATTGCTATTCCACTTGATAAGATCGAAGGAACCTAGTTTAAATAATTCGATTAACTGACGAGATAATCTCATTGCAGTGTGTTCATCAGGAAGAGAGTAGACAAAATCGTCCATATAAAATTGAGTGTCTACCAATTTAGAAACTTCAAAAAAGCGGTTACTATGATCGCACGCTAGTTTACGCAATGTGCGCATAGCTAAGTAAGGACTAGACTTTAGTCCGAAAGGAACGCGGTTAAAGTTAAAGGTGCGTATGGGTTCATTTTTGTTAAAGCGAAACAGAATTCGTAAATATTTGCGGTGATGCTCATTTACACCGATGCGTAAAAACATTTGTTTAATATCTGCAATTAAAGCTACGGGAAACGTACGAAAATCGAGCAATAATGAAAACAAATCGGTTTGTAAATTGGGTCCAACGTGTAAAATGTCATTCAGTGACAACCCTGAGTGTGTTTTAGCACTAGCATCTAATACAACGCGAATGGTGGTTTTATCCGGTTTAATTACAGCGTGATGTGGTATATAGTAGCCCTCTTCTGATAATTCAGAATCGAGTACCTCTGATAAATACCCCTGAGATATATAATCGGCGATTATTTTATTATAGTCCTCGCGTAGGGTTGGTACGTGCATGAATTTACGCTCGAGCGCAAGCAGCCGACGATGCGCCACCCCACGAGAATTGCCCAACTCAGACGGGTTTCGCGAGAAAGGTAAATCCACAAAATATTGACCGTCCTTAAATAAAACTGAAGAATCAAAAATATTTTCACAATTTAATTCATCCGGACTAATAAAACGTTGAGATGGAATATCTTCCAATTCGAAAAATTTCTGCAAGCCTGATTCTATCTCACTGTTCGCGAGGGCGGTGAATGAAGTACTATAAGTGGGGTCACAATGACTCATAATGTTTCCCATTAGTACGTAACCAAAACTAGTCAATATGGCGGGCGGCGCACGCTTACCTGACTCAATCCTGTCTCCTAAATAAATATAAGGAAATAGTTGTGCACCGAGAACAATGTCGATTTCTCCAGGTATGTTCCAAGTTAAATCGGCAAGCGGTAAATTACTTATATATGACATGTCGTCATTTAACTCAATAAAATTGGCGGGAAGTTTATCCGTAATGCAATCCACTACTAACGCGTGAATATAATATTTATTATAAGGATTACTGCGAGACTCTATCGTAAAGTTAATATAACCGTGTACAGGCCGTGAGGTCATACCAACACCATGCAAGAACGCGTTACTTAATTTAATTACAGGTATGTTTAAGCGTTTACAACAATCCATCGTAATTAAATTATCCTGAGACCCGTTGTCTATTAAACATCTGACTATGATCTTTTCTCGGTTATTACAATACGCATAGATTTGTGCAGTTGATAACAATATCGTCCTATGCAGCGAATGATCGCGAGCGCTGAGCGAGACAGAGCGAGTGGTGTTGTCATGCGGCAACGTGTTTTCAGTGGACAGCGCGGGCTCGGCCGCCATGTGAACAACAGAGGTTTGAATCCGCGACGGAGGCAGCGATTGCTCGCTCCTCGGATAATCATTCTTATTGTTAGAGAAATGTAATAAAGAATGATGTTGTTTTTTACAACTTTTACAAACATTACGTGATTTGCATTTAGATAATGAGTGGGATAAACTTAAACAATTAATACAGCCGCGTTTTGACTTAATAAATTCGAAACGAGCTTGCGGTGTGTTTATGTTTTTAAATTGTAAACAATGAAACAGCTGATGCTCACCGTTATCGCATAGCTGGCAGCGCGTTATAGAAGCTGGTTCATTACTCGACACAAAGGTTTTAGAACTACGATTACTATTTTGTATATTACGGCTATTAGTTACACTAATCTTTGCGCGGGGCTCGACATGAGAATTATGATTATGTGACCGCTCGAGTATTTTCACATAATCACGAATGAAAGAAATAAATTCCTTATACGAAGGTAATTCTTTCCCGCTGACACTATTCTCGAACTGTTGTAGTGTTTGGCAATCAATTTTTCTCAACCCACAATGTAATATGACAAAGTCTAACAGGTCGGGAATATCTAATAATTTTAATGCAGCAACAGAAGCGGAATATTTTTCTATAAATGTATTTAAACTGCCGGCAGTACCGACGCAACCTTTAATGTCCAGAATGTTATTAAGATAGTGAACACCTAGACTACGCTTATCTTGATACTTTTTTACCAAACTATCCCAAATTATGTTGTATGTATCCCCTGAAGGAACAATACCAGCGGTTAATTTAAAGGCATCTTGTGTTAAATTACTAATCAAATACTGCACACGTTGCGCATCCGTCAGATCGTTATTCAAATGCACATTATTACGAAATATTTCATAAAATATTGGCCAATTGTCCATTTTCCCATCAAATGACGGTAACTGGATAGGTGGCAATTTTACAATACCCTTCTTTTGGGTGGACGTAGATGTTTTACTGTTTGAAAGTATGAGATTACGTTTGTATTTAATACTCGAATATAAATCCTCAATTGAATTTAAACACGAGTAATCAGGCGGGGTACTATTAATTTTAAATTGTAACTCGTTAATATGATCAATTATTGTTTCAAACTTGCTGTATAATTCCGTAATAGACTCAGATTGTGCTAAAAATAACTCATTGGAACGTAAATCATAACTCGAAATATTGTTCGACAAATTAAATAAACGATTCATTCGTTCAAAAATACCTTCTTTTTTGGCTATAAGTTGATTAAGTTCCATTTCATACTTATTAGGAGCCATTGTAATAGTTTATAAAATGCAGATATATGAAAAATGTAGGGTAGAAGCGGGCGGTTGTACAAAAGTATGTAACTTATGTAATATTACGTATAGCGGGATGAATATATATGTAAATATGAACTGAGATCTATCCGGCTCGAAGGACCAGTATATATGGTGAGGCAGGCGTGTAAATAGCCGTGCTCACTCAGCGGCTTGAGAACACTTTATGACTGAACACGGGGAAGCGTGTCAGCCTAACTTTGTCTGTTTGCTTATAGTGAGATCGTGAACGGTAGAGGGTGGATCTGGCACTCAACTCAGCACTTAATGCGTAAATTCGCTTACCGATCTTCCCTTATTGCAGCTGCCAATCTTCCAAGGATCCAACAGTCACGGAGCTTGGTGGTCACCAGCAAAACGTTCACTCCCTTCACTTTAAATAATGTTCTGCAACATCTATATTTATATATTTCACAAGCGCTCCAAAATGGAGATGGTTTTAGTTCAAACCAAGATTTTTGCGGCGGTATGCGGGTTAGATATCGAGAACGGTTGTGCGGAATTTTTGCAAGTCAGCGCGTCGTTGTTAATGTCAAACGTCACCCCCCGTAAGAACACAATCTCACATAAAACAAACTAGATGGCGGGACTTCCGCCTCACCAAAAGTGATTTATATACTAATAGTTTTACTACGGAACTCTGAAAACGTATTTTTTTATAATAATTTGTTTCCAATGTATTTAAAGGATAATAAAACATTTGTAATGTTTAAAATTCAAGATATAAACTTATAATATTTCTAGGATTTTATTTATTTATTTACTCATTGGAAATCCATCAGCGTATATATTAAAAAAAAACACATAAGGCCATAATAAGATTATAGAAATATTAATAGTATATACACTGTTAAAATGAAATGTGGCAAATGACTATAAATAAAAATAAAACCTAAAATGAAAATAAAAAGACAAGATATACAATATTAAATATGTAAGAATTATGGCGCGTGATGCGTGCGTGCGTGTGTGTATATGTGTGTGCGTGTGTGTGAGTATGTGTTAAAGAGTGTGTGTATGTCTTTGCATATGAAATGTATTTTTATAGTTCAGACTCCGTTATTTATGTTTATGAGTTCAATCTTAGATGCTTTTCTGCTATATTGAAAGATATCTATATGGCTGTACATTGCATTGTAAGTGCCAGCAAGGCGACAAACTACCGAGTTTTGTGAATAGCTGGTATTTGCAAATGGAACATCAAAAAGTTGTGTATTGTGTGTGAGATACTTGGGAGTTCTAAACGATATTAGGGCTAAAAGATCTAAGCAATCTATATACCTGCAAAAATATCATATCATGCTGGCGGCGGCGTGCTTGCAGTTGATTCAATTGAAACTCCTTACATGTTTCGTTATAGTTGACATATGTTACACACTTTTAAAACATAAAAATTTTATATATTTTTTTTATACCTTCAATTCTGTCAATATGTTTGCTATAATGAGGTGTCCATATCACTGAAGCATTTTCAAGAATACTTCTAACATAGGCATAGTGTAACACCTTCATATAAACTATATTTTTAAATAGTTCACTTATGCGTTTGATAAACCTAGCTGTTTGTGAGCTTTACTTACAATTACATCTGTGTGCTCATTCATGGATAACTTATGATCTAATATGACACCTAAATCTTTAACGCTATTAACTTTTTTATAGATTCATTATTTATGCTGTATTGAAAATTAATGTTTTTAGTTTTACGCGAAAAAGTTATATTTAAACTTTAACAATGACTTTGATTCGATTTCTTTCATAATATTTTTCTAAAGTGGCAATAACACGTTGTATATTTTCAGAGTCAGAAACCGTTTTAACCTTTAGGTAATTTTTTTATCATCAGGAAACTAGATAATTTTAGAGTGTTTAAAACATTCGCCTATATCAAAGTGATATACATTATAAAGGAGTGAACCCAGAATGGATCCATGCGGGACGCCAGAGGGTATTTGAATAAAATCACTCCGAGATCCACTTATTATTTTAGAAGTAGTATCAACTTTTTATTACTTATTTCATCTTAGTTTAGGTAAATATACTCTACTTATACTGAATTAAGTCATAACAAAAAGATCGGCACTTGCAAAAAGTAACCAAAATGGTTGATAATAAAATGATATATTATTGATGAAGCTGAGTTTTAAAATTTATGAGAGAACAAACAAGAGACCATACGGCAGCGAGTGTGGGCGGGTTTCATATTAATGTGCGCTATTAAGCAAACGCTCGATAAACTCCCCCGGCGATAGAAAATCGATTTATACTCGTATCCGTGCTGCGATGAAGTACAGCGGCCGCGTGCCTCTGTGACTCTGATCCTGGCTTTATATGCGTCGACTATTAATCAGACTGTTCGAAACGACACAAACTGGCTACCTCACGCTCCATCTATTTGTAATTTTTTCACATTTCCAATGTTTTAAATAGTATTTGCCGACATTAATATTAAATAGGTTTTGAATATTTTTTCGCAAGTCGATGTTGAATTAAGAGAAATCGAACTCTATGGCAGTCGATTTCCTGGGGAGTGAGGTTAGGGCTTGCAAAACGCTAGTAATATCTTTGGTGTTACAAACATTTATCAGGTCTTAATATTGAAACAGTATTTTGCAAAATAACTTGAATAAACTGTAACTCAAGACAAATTGCTACTGGAAGCAAACTACTTAATTAAAATGTTCTATTCATTAGATGGATTTTATTCATGGTTTCAAGTAACGGTTTGATACTGATAACATGTGATGTTTATGAACAATATGTCTGAAGATTATACCGTACAAGACATAGGACTTGTTCCCATGTGTAAATTTCGGAAAACACTAAAAATTCAATCGGATATACCACACCAGCAATTTGATGTTTTACCATTTTTTATGCTAATGTAGAACAAACAGTCAGACGGCCCATCTGATACTAAATGGTTACCGTTGCCTGATACTAAATGGTTACCGTTGCCTATGAACAGCCGCAACACCAGGGGATAATATATGTTGTTGACCTTGCCGAAGAAGGCTAGTTCTCGTTCACTATTCCGGAACATACTGACCCTTTGCGGCAGTCTAAATCCGAGAATGGCCGCTAACCTGTCATGCAATATTCCTACCACGAAGCTGTGGCGGATCAAGGATTACATGGTTAACTCTCATGATCAAGCCAAAACTAACCATAAATATATATTCTAATTTTACTCCGTTCTGTGTATCAAAATGCAATTTTAAGAAAGTCTGCTTATATCGTTGTAAACTTGAAAAAAAAAAACACTTTTCTCTTCTCTTGGATGTGTTAAGGGAATCTCGTTAAAGTTCAAACAACTGAATTTCCCTTTATTTAAATTCGACGTTCTCGATAGGTATTATCGCCTATCTGTGTAATCTCTTCGCAATTACTTCGGATCTGCCTTGAGGTGTCGTTTTTGTGCGGGTCGGATTAGGGGTCATTGGAAATTCTTATTTATACGAAGACAGGACTTTAAAATTTTAAGGATAAATATAAAGGAGACGGAGAAAGCTTAAAGGATTTTAGCTCATCAAATCGTACAGAGCTTAGAATTTTATTAAAATAATAACGGGCAGTATCATAATTCTTACTTTAGTATTTACATTTCAGTGATTGCTTTTGACTAACTAAGCAAATTAAGAATATTTGACACGACATACAAAGTATTAATCGTAATTAAATAATTTGAATACCGTCATATTAATGATACATAATATTCCTGTACGGCATACATTCAGGTATATTTTTTTAAGAAATTAGAACATTTATATACATATTTATTCTAATAGGATCTTGGTTAATAAATCCTTACTAATATAATAAATAAGAATTTTAGTTTGTTTGTTATCTATTCACACTTTAAACTACTACTCAAGCTATATTTTATATTCATCTTGTCAGCCGTATATTAAAGAATAAGGGGGGGTACCTTACATACAGAAAAAAGTACTATTTCCTAGGAATAACACATAAATTTAAATTGACAATAACTAAAATAACGCAACATAAGTCGTGTAAAAAAATTAATACATCGTATAACGTTTAAACGATTTTTAATGGAAATGTATTTTTTTATGTTTCTGTAGATGGAATCACGATTGTATCTAGTTTATAAAACTTAATATATAAAAGCCTTGATAAATTTACTTAGATTAATTAGTTGATCATGTTTTTTATGAATGAATATTGGTTTGAGATTATTAAAAATAAAACTACGACAATAATGAAAAGAAAACATTTTTTATAACTACACATCTCTTTTTTAAGGCAAATAAAGTAATTACTGTTTGCTAAAAATTCAAGTGTCAACCACGTATTTTTTTTAAGTGAAGGTTTAGTCGCCGCCGCGACTATATCGCCATGGAACAAACAATTACATAGGTACAAATTAATTTTTGTTACATGGCGACGAAGCCTTCGATAAAAAAAACTACATATATTTTCTGTCTAATTTACAGTGAGGGCAATCGTATATCTTGAGATGACACAACTGTGACAGCCCCTCTTCCCGTCGATTTTTGCTTTTCTTTCGTTTATTTTTTCTAACACCGTCCCGCCTTTGATGCGGACAGCCTTTGTTTTGTTTTCATTGTTAGGCGTTTGTTTTTTTTTTTTTACCTTTTTGTCCTCTGCCATTCATTAGTGACATTCAAGAGAGTCGAGGGCGAAATTGTAAGTGGTCGCACGGCACTTGCTTCGGAATTTAAACGGATGGTTATTTTGATATCAGATCGTTATTCACTAAAATATGCATAAACTAATGTCATTGTCGGCCGTTTTTATTATTTTTCTTCTGAGATAGTTTCTTAAAGAACCTTTTTTTTTCACTGATATAAGTTACAGACAATATGAATTATTAAAACGAGTAAGCCCCAACTACTAACAAGAACGGAGCGCACAATCGAAATTGAGTAAAGAATTTATAAAAGTGGCATCGGAACAATAGAGAGTGAATTTTCATGCGGTATAGGTATTTAGCGAGGTTGTCATAAACTACATTAAAAAGATGATAATATGGTCGGTTTATTAAATCTATTTAATTATTATTACAATATAATCTTTATAAGTCGTTTCAGCGAGTTTGCGGTTAAATCAAGTGGCGCTTACCTCATGAAATTACAATTCATTTTAAAGATGTCGTAATTGTTCCTTACATTTTAAACGAAAATATTACTATAATTATTCCTACTTAGGTATACTTTTATAAGCAAAGCCTTGCTAACCATTATATTAAATTAATAGAAAGTGTAAAAAGGCAATGCCAGTTTTGAAGTGAGGACAAGTAACCTCACAGACTGACTGAATGTACTGTTAAGTGATATACTCAGAAAATATAACTTCTGCGATGATAGCTCAGTTGGTAGTGTGTGTCCGAACACACGTGTCAAAGGACGTGTGTTTGATCATTGCTATAAGTTTCAGCTATCGGTAAAGGAAAAAATCGTAATTGAACTATAGTATGGTGGTAGGGCTCTTTCTAATACCTGCCACCCTCAAGTTGAAAATCTGCCGCCAAATACCTATAGGTGTGTTCCGGTACTTGCGCTTGAAAGGAAGTATTTTCACTAGGCTTATCGTGGCCGCATCGTCATTACCATCAGGTGAGACTGGCCATTACACCAAAACCTATAAAGTCGAATAGCTTCTACTTGATGATGAGCGTTGTTGCTCTAAACTTGTCTAATATTTCAAACCGCGGAAATACACCCCCGTATACAGCATAAAGGTTCACTTATATTATCCATTTTTATCGCATCTCCATTCTCGATACTTCACGTGAATAATAGTCGAACTATACACGCTAGACAGAACTAAGATATAAATCTTTCAATAATCGATGTTCCCTCTTATGTTTATTTATTGAAGGCGGCGAAAGGATCGAGATACCGGGCCGTGGATTTTTTTTCCCCATGAAGCAATAACAATACATGATTTATTGTTCCGTTGAAAGCAATGAGACGAATACGTCCGCCGTTTTTACGATTCAGTCGAACGAAGTTATTTGTTTCAGGTGTTTCGCTTGGATCGCTGGAAAAAAAGAACAATCATGTTTTTTATGTTATGAATTCATATTGATAGTGCACTAGGGAAAGTAGTGCAGGAAGCCGTTGAGTGTTTCTTAAAGTATATTGTAAAAATGGTAAATGGGTAACAGGATGTAACAAAAGTGTTAAATTGGATCGAAACCAACACATAGAGCGCACTTAAATGTATGCTATCACTATGCGTTAAAAAACCTAAAAGCCTTTTCTTAATAGTCTTTTGTATTCTCGGATTTCGAAATTTACATGGCCGCCTGGCTAGGTACTATCCTCAAGTCGAGAATCTGCCGCCAAATACCTATGTATTATGTATGTGTTCCGACAGTTGCACTTAGCGTGTTTATCACATCGTCATTTAACATCAGGCGAAATATGTGGCCATAACGCTAAACCATAAAAAAGCCAGTCGATATTCATCATTCACCGAAATCATAGAACGAGTGAGCTTACTGATAGATATCATTTATCTTTAGTTGAAGACTGTTCCATTATGTATTATTTTCTACTTCTTAGTAGAATTACAATATTGCATGAAAATTTTTATCGGATTTCTTCTCTACTTCATAAAAAAACTTATGTAGTTAAGTGACGCCATTTTATCAATTTCCATCGTACGATCAAGTTACATCAAATTAGTTTTTGTGGAAACGTGCAAGCGGCCACTACTGTATATATATTCATTGTTAAATAAAAGTTTTCCTAACTAGCACTGAATCTTCTGATGATAAGAATAAGGCTAATTAAAATCAATAAGACCAATAAATAATCAGTCAGTGTTTGCCATTGGTATGTCCGTTTGTAAGCCGATAGGTAACTGAATTTCCACTAATTAATCCTGGACGAGGACACACTTAAAATTATATTAGAGCATATAATACACATATACACATATATACACATACACATACATATAATACAGCATATATACTCACCCGCTTTTACGTATTTAGCAAGAACAAAGCGATAGCAAAATTCGCAAATAATCGGCAGTAAATCGGTAAAATAAAGCTGATACATGAAACGAATTTGCCATTTCGAAGCAAATATTTGGCGATGTCGATTTGCTTTTGAAAACACTTGACAAGGTGGCCGGCCGCAGAGAAGTCAGACACTATTATATATAACCCATTATTAAATAACCCAGCGAAGAAAGTTAGTACAAATGCAAGAAAAACTAAATGAGAAAATTATAAAAAAGTAATAAAATTTACAAATGTTTGTATATACGTAGACTTCTTTAAGAGTTTAAACAATTTTTACCTCACCGAGAAACGGAAGTAGAGAATAAAATCCACTTCTTCCCAGTTTCATTGAATCGAACTTTTTATTCGTTTTTTAAAGTTACAACACATTTCTACTTAACAGGTTTTTAAGTAGCTCTAAAATTACACTCCACTCGGTAATGATACGAACTTGGGGCACGTGTTTTAGAGTGGTATGCATCGTTAAATCCTTTATTGGCTTAACGTAAATTATATTCCATATTAAACATCAACATTCTCATTTTCTGTATATATATTAGTAAAATATGGTAAAACATAATTATGACTTTTAGGTAAAAATGCTCGCTTGGGTGTTACGTAACGTTTGAGGAGAGGGTGGGGAGTGGTACAGAAAAATGTTACGGCACGTTACATGAGGAGGAGAAAGGCACAAAAATCTTCCAAAATTGCGTTTCGTAATACTTGAACCGCCACTTATACTTTATATGTTAAGTGATGATATAGCATAAGATGTTGGACACGCCTAACCTAGTGGAAGGACTGACTGTCAATGGCAACTGCCGGTACACACCTAAGTATTTCAGGGCAGATTTTCAATTTCTGGGCGGTAACTAGCCACGGGGGCATTAGAAAAAAAAACCTTAGATACTATGGCATCATCATGATGTTTTCCTTCACCGAAGGCTCAAGCTCATTACATGTATTCGAACTCACGTCCATTAGTGTGGCGTCCGTACACGTTACCAACTGAGCTATCCTCGCTTGTAAAACTATAAATGTGCGAAATGTGTAAAACGGATAGTATTTTGTAAACATTTCCTATTTTTACCCTAAAAAAAATAAACAACATAATAGAATGAAACAAAGTTTAGGTAAATATAATAGGTTAACAAGAAGCCCGCTATTAAAATTACACGCCAATATTGAGCCATTACTTATTCCATTTCTTCGTCAAAATCAAATTTATTACTTTCGAAACGATTAATTTAATAAGCCTGTATAGAATTTACCTGGCAGCCTATTAACGTCTACTCATTTGTATAGTAATTAAGGTTAATTACAGATAATTTTTTTAATACTAGTAACTCGTCCTGGCTGCGTACGAGTTGTTGAATCAATCATAGAAGATAAGCATATATCGATGATACACTTAATAGATCTTTTTAAGAGGAATGATTTTTAATTACATTGCTTTCATATAAATCTATTGATTCACGCGACGCACGCCATTAAAGCTCCCAGTCGGTATAGCTTTTCCCGCTTTTTTAACAATCATCGTGGTATTTATGTCAATATATACAAAACATTAATGAGTTATGTACTTAAAACTTCGTCATGCATCACCCTTTTATTAGTGGAAACCGTATGAAAACTTGTTTTTGAGTTTATCGCGTTCAGGCAGACGGATGTGGCGGTTCAGATATTTAGATATATGTCACAAACAATAAACAACATGACCTAAAAATTATAGCTTTTTTTTATTGAATATGCTTTTCAAATATTTTAATAACGCATTGTAATTACTGTAAAATTTTACAATTCTGTATTCATTGCCGCAATATTGATTTTATGTATATATTTATTAAGTAATTTGTGTAATTTATGTACATGATAAGTGCGTACCCTCTGAAGAACTAATAACATGTATATATATATATATATATATGTTGTATACATAACTTTATTTTCTGACAATGTGTCGAGTTTTATTCCACATTTATGTAACTGTTCAAAACTACAGTACTCTCACTTTATTTACAAAAACAGATCGTTGCCACATTATAACATGGTTATTTTTCAGTGGATACGCACAGTAAATCGAATCTATAATTTAAATAAAATTGAAAAATACGACAACCGCTCTAGTGTTACAAAAATAATTCTCATCTACCAGACGAAGAAACATTGGATACTGAACCAACTCCGGAGTTACCAGAGATACCAGAAACCCCAGATATTTCAGAAATACCAGATACATCTGATACACAAGAGTTACCTGAAGCACCAGAGATAGAAGAGATACCGGACACTCCAGAAATACCGGATATAGAAGAGTTACCGGATACTCCAGAATTACCACATATATCAAAGTTCCCAGAAATACCAGATTTACCGGAGGTTCAAGTAATCCATCATATGCCAGAATTACCGCATATGCCAGATTTACCGCATTTGCCAGAGTTACCGCATATGCCTGAAAATCCGCATTATCCAGATTTACCGCATATGCCAGAATTACCGCATATGCCAGAATTACCGCATATACCAGAGTTACCTCATCTACCAGAGCTACCGCATATATCCGAAGTTCCGCAAATAACGGAAGTAGTAACAGTACCAAGACCGGCGATTTTCACACCAATAAACGACACGGGAAATATTTACATACGTTATCTCACACGTAAGTTTAACTAATCAGAGTTTTTGTTACAGGAATCGCAGCAATCTGCTTGTTACCGCTGAAACCTCTTAATTTTGTGTAGTCTTAAATGTTTAGTAATGTACCATCTTCAGATGTATACTGTTAGTATTCACGTCAAAGATCTTTTGTCATGGGGTTATCAGGTTTAGATGAATCTTATATAATTTATATATGAATAGTTTATGCTCCCGGCATCTTGAGTATGAAGCAACTCGCAATGAGTCTTTTAATGACTATTATTCAAAAATCTCGTGGGAATATCTGGAAAAGCGCCATCGTAACACTATCAATGGCATGGGAATCCATAAAGTACATTGTTTAGTTATTGAACTATATAGTTACAGTTTTTTTGTCTATATTTTTTTATGTAAACAGGAAATGGCAAAGAAAATTAATTAAATTAAATTATTGTTGTGTTCTATAAGTAAAAAATATATTTATGTTTTTAGTGTCTGTTAGAAGAGCAAATAGTATAAGTAGAATTAAATATAAACTATTAAAAGTTTGAACACTTCGTTCTTACACAGTACAATCTAAAACAAGGGACGATCATAGAGTGATCCATAATTCGCTGTCAATCACCGCTATCATGCTACCTTGCTGGTCATATGAGACTGATAATACATAGGCTGGAATGTTATTCAAGAACTTCTTTTTACTGCAAAACTACAACATTATGCACATCTTTTTTTGAATCGAACGGAGTATACCACAAAGCTGTCACTTAGCAGTCTTTCGGGTGATAGTTATTTTATAGTTAGTAGAACAAGGTTGAATAGTTCTTCAGAACACTCGGCATCTCACAGAGTTTGTTATAAATTTTATATAACCTTGATTAATATTATATATAAATTATTTATAACCCATTAGTTTGCTTTTAAATCTGCACTCATTAGTATTTATTAATAGGCTTGAAACTGTTTCTACTCCGAACCGTTAACGGAAATAGAATTAATTACTATCCTAGTTTATTGGGCAGGACCGTTTTTGTACCGGCATCAGCCGCACACATTTCCCAAAATAGAATTATGCAAATTGAATTCCCGTTTCGAACGTTATAAATTTCATACAGTTTAAATCTCAATACACTTCTATTCCACGAGCGAAACCGGTTATGGCCGGATACGTTCAGATTATTGTCATAAATTGCCTATGCGGATAGATCCGCGTTCGGGCGGCGTATGCACATTTCGATTAACTATATTGCGAGTGGTGGTAGTACGGAGTAGTATGATGAAATATGCCAAGAACAATAAAATTAAATTGCAACGATTATGTTAATCGATTAATCGGGACAGTAATATTATTTCGTATGCGATTGTAAAATTGATTTTATGAAAAATACAAATACATTGTACGATAGAAGACATGTTCCACACTTAGTCTGTCTTTTAATATTACTAACAATAGAACTGTTATACAACAATACAACGACTGCCTGGAAGTTCTCAAGCAATTTGGAAAGGAGATACGTGCCCTCAGCTGCCTTATTTAGAAAATAGAGTTTCTTTTTCTATAATTATATTACTTGTAATAGACAAAACATAATCCTTATTTCCACTAATGAATTAGAATTAACAATTAATTTCTACAGTGAAATGAAACGTGAATCCAAATCGAATGCGAATTCGCTTGGACTAGATTTATTAAAAGATATCCAAAAAGAGACGCCTTAAAGGGCATAGCATGGATTCCTAAAATACAAGTACGTTAGTTTCCATTGAAATGACAAAGTCAATCGATCTGTATAAATAAAATACACCAAGTAAATACTAATTGAAGAGTTCCACAAAGCCTTACGGTACTATAAAGTATAATAAATTGATGTTATGGTTCTCAAGTACAACTGCCAGAACACACCTATAGTTCATTAGCGACAGATTTTCAACTAGAGGGTGATAGGGTAATATATAGGTATGAGAAAATTACCATCATGATTTCCTTCACCGAAATCGCATACTCATTGCAGAGATTCGAACTCACGTCCGTTGACGCGATGTCTATACCCACTTCCGATTGAGCTATCATCGCTTCGATATTAATTAGAGCCTGATAATTTGAACATTAATAAACAAGAGGCTACACAGTTTTTGCCCCATCCGTCAGCTAAGAACAGTGGACTCGATAACGATTACGCATCATTGAATATTGAATACCCGACAGTAATAATTGATCGCAATATTTCGCTTCGATGAGTTATTGCGTCTGCTCCTTCCGCTTTAGAGGTGTACCGATTTTGCGAATTCAATGGTGCCAAAGTTTACATTCACGTTAAAACGCTCGTCTCAGCGGTTTACTAGAAGAGCATTGCGCCTCTTTAGAATGCTGACATTTATGCTGCAGCTACCGCAAGCACAAATGAATGCTATACTTATTTTTTATTAAAATGCGTTTATCGACACGTCCCGCTCGGTATCCACTTTAATCCGGTACACATATAAAACGTGACCATTCAGCTTAGTCCGTAGAGAAATAAATATATCATATTTTCTTTTTTTTTTGCTTTCACTTCTTTCCTGGCGTATAACAGTAAATATTGAAATTAAAACAACTCATATATTTATCAAACACTTTATTGGTTTAGCATATGACCATAATCTCGTAATCTCTAAGTGACAACGTTGTCCAAAATAGTAAATTCGTTAAGTATAATAACAAATGCAGCTCCTTAAACGTACCTATTGGAGCCTGGTAAGATTTTTAAATATAAAGGTGGTAATAGCAAGACAGGTTACAGTAAATGCCCTGTCACTCTGCTAGGACTTCTCACAGTTAAGCTGTAACTTATTGCTATGATTCTAACCCATATCAATCAACACAAAATCCGTACGAGCTATTATTATGTAACCTTAGAGTCTTACAATATAACATTAATATTGCGTTATATATATATATAAATAATTGTTGACGGTATGTAATTGGGCATTGAGTGCTTAAGCATTACGTTTCCGTTTCTGATATACACGGGAACGAATTTAGACGACATTTTTATTTGTGTTCAGACCACGAGCGGCAATAATTCGTCCGAGTCCACGTGGCTCGCCGTGGGAATTCCCATGTCGTTCTATATGAATTGTTTTACGCTCTCGACGGTCTGGCCGTAGGTACTTTATTTTAGATATCTCTAATCTGGTAACCGACCTGCTGTGTCCGTTTCATGAATATTTTAAACTCCTGTGTGACAGTCTCGAAAAATACGTTAGTCGAATTTGTTTATTAATGGCGGATCGATGGGCGTATCGCCGCCCGGGGAGGTCACCGCGTATACATGGGCTACGTAAATGGGATTCCATTTTCTAGTTCAGAAATCAAGCGCCCTTGCGGCGTACGTCCGATGTTTTTTCTCTACCAGATGATTGCCTTTAGATATTTTCATTTCGGTTAGTGTAGTTACGACGGTCACATTACGCACACATATTTTTTTTGTAGTAGTTGAATGCGCATTTTTCCACAAAATAATGCCATTAATCTAGCCTGTAAGTAATGAAAATATAGTGAGTTCTCGCATCACCGTCCTCAGACCGTGTAATTCGGTGGAAAACAATTCTCGCTGAATTTACTCGGTGACACATGAGAGTCGGAAGTTGGCAACGCCTTTTCCGGCGCTACTTTTTGGTTTAGAAATTAAATTTTATGGGTCTTGGTCTTGGCTGCCTACAAGATTACGTGATTTTAGATAAAAATGATTCGACTCTCATGGATTGGAATGAATAAGCTGTATAGTAAAATTTCCGTTTTTGTTTACTTATCTAGCACACTTCAAATTTTTTTAAACAATAATCACAAATATTATTGGTGGACCTGTTTTGTGGACTAAGTTGTACGACTAAGTTTTGTTATTGGAGTTAAGGTTATTTTTTTTATTTTTGTTAAAGTGAACCGATACACTCTTATTTCAAATTAGGCTTTATATACATATGTGAAAGAATGCGGATATATCGGGGAAATCTAATTTATTCAGTTGGAAATTGGATTGGAATGGACCAAGTGCGGCAACGACTGTTCTAGTGGTCGTAAAAATGAACTGATGTCCGTCCCTATACATAATTCATATTAGCAACTTTAACCGGCTCTTACTTACACTGTACGGGTACGCAGCGGGGACACCGCAGATTTGCATTTAGGATGAAGGGATAAGTTTTTTATTGGATTACTTATCCGTTACGGAGTGCGCGTATCCCACGAGTTCAAGTTTCATTAAACATTCATTACTTAGGAAAATCGTAATTTAGAATTCTGTCGAGAATATATATACACATATTTGAAAGCATAGGTATGTATGTTTTTAGAAGTATAAAACAGCTAAAAAAATTAGGTAAATTAAGCGAATGAATATTAACGTAAAACTTTAAAAAATTAGACACAATGTATATGTACATCTTTTCTCAAGTGTAAATATTAAAATATTAAATGATTTGATTAAACTTCAAGATTCAAAACTTTTATAATAGAGCGCGTATATTCTATCTACGATATACCTCATATCAGTTGTAGTAACCCAACTATTTAGCCAAGAGGTTGCGGGTTTGATCCTACGAATTACTTTTAGCTAATGAATGTCAATTGTAATTACTATATATGTGAATTAATTACAAATATATGGATAGTATATTACTTATTTAGTCACCATAACAGAAGCTTTGGTTTGTTTAAAGTTAAATGGTCCTACAGGAAATTGTTTACCGATATTATTTATACGTATTATTATATCCTAAACCTGTTAACCCTGATTAAGGTCTGAAACAATCTTAATTTATTAATGTGTAGATGGAACTGCACCAAATTGGATAATGTTTAACTAATATTCAACTTTATAATTACAATAATATGGTATGTTTTTCTGTGTGCTATAGATCCGCCCGAGATCACCATACGACCTCGCAGCCTGCAGGTACGTCCCAACGGTACAGTTACGTTCAACTGCGCTGCGAGAGGAGATCCGATGCCTAATATACAGTGGCGAAAGAACGGCAAGAAAGTCTCCGGTGAGTATTATGATCACTTTGTAGCTCTGCTTCTTTAAAGAATTAACTATAACATCGAATCGATAAAACAATATTATGTGTGCATTTGACGGCAATCAATCCACTCATTTGAAATGTATATGATTCTAACAAGTGCAAACATGATTTTTATATGCAAAATGAAGATAAAAAATGCACTAAATATCATATGTAATAACTTTTCTTTTCAAATATTTTTATGTGTCTATTAAACTGTGACCGATTGTTGAAGAATTCTGCAATCAATTCAAGTATGTATATCATGAGTATAGGGTATTTTTAATGCCCGCCTGACTAGCTACCACCCTCAAGTTAAAGTCTGTCGCCACATACCTAGAGCTGCGTTCCGGCAGTTGCACTCCGGAGGCAGTCCCTCCATTGGCCTTAGCTCCATTGACTCGTAACTCAATGTCAGATGAGATTGTGGCCATTAAAATATCCTATAAACTATATATTTAAAAAAAGTATGGTCTAAGTATAGATTTAATTTATTGACAAATATGTCAAACTACTTTTCGTTATGATGAGGTACTTCAATACTCCTGGATTAACCTTAAATAAAAATATACATTATAAATGTTAAGTCCTTAAATTCATGTTTTCCGTTAAATGAACATTTGGTTACTTTAAATACTAATTTGAACTATGAAAAAAAAACTGTGGATTCAACTATAATCCATTAGATGTTTCAATTGTTGTACAATCCGATTAAACCGTCACCCGAACGCATTGGATACCCTTAGCTTATCACTTGTCCTTTTTCCGTTATCAAACAATAGACGCTTGAGGGAAAGAGATGACCCAAGCATTGTTACATGTTGCAAATTTCTTATTCGCGATTGAAATGTGAAGCAGACGTTTTGCGCCCATAAATATCAGGGGCCGGTAATGACGTCTATAAGCCCCGAGGCAATGAGCTGAAAAAAACGTATAGTCGGCCACACACGCTGAAAGAACTCCGGGCCCTTTTGGACTAAGGTCCATTTCACATAGTGATTTTTTGTATTTTTGTTTTCATTTTTATTCATATATTTTATTATTATTTGTTTATTTTAGTCAAGAAATAAGTTAATGATGGCAAGGTTTTCTAGAGACTACACTTTTAGTTTAAGTATCGTATACATTTTTAAAATTAGAATAAAATAAAGAGAGTTTTTCGCATTTAGCTTCCCCGTTCATATTTTTCAAGAAACATATTTTATACATTGAACAATAGTTAAACACATAGTATTGATAGCTTAAAAATAATGTATCGTCGTTGTCAAACCAATATGTAACAAAAATCTAAAAGTATAAATTTGAAATGTAAAACAAAATAGCAGTTTTTGTTTGATAATATTCTGACTGATAAGCATGGTAAATTTTCATTAGCGACTGAAGTTATGGTATAATGCTTAGAGTCATATTTCTATATTCTTATACGAATATTTGTTTAGTAAAAGAATCATAATAGTCGCAATGTCATTAACTTTACACTTCCATGATGGATTTCCGCAAAGTAACGCCTTGATTAATCAAATATTAAGATGTCATGGTTTGACAAGGTCGATATGGGTGTCTCTTTCTCACCAACATATAATAAAAATAAAACCAAATCAGTATCAAATAAATGATAAGGACCTTTTAAACGTTAATCTGTAACAACCGTTGCGTGTGAAACGATCCTTAATAGTTTCATGGCGTCGCCGTGAAAAATGTAATCGCGTATATCATAGGAACCGGAATCGTCGACCGTAAAAGAGTGATGGCCGCGATTACACTTACGCCTCTCGTTTCATATTATATCTGACTTATCAAACTTATTCACCATTTGTCGTAGTGTCGACACTACGCATCCATCAAGTGCCGGCGTTGATACGAAAAAATGCTAATACAAATTCCTTTCGAATTTGAGGAAACACTCAATTGTTTACTTATTTCTCTTTGTATATTTAGGTATTGAAACTGGCTGAAAATTTTTGGGCACCTATTTATATATACGAGGCATGCGTTGCAACGCCTTAGACATATTTTTTTTAATTAAGAATTTTCGTCGATGTAAACATGTATTCAGTAAAGTTTTATTACAATCCGATCAATAGTTCAAAAAAACATAAAATACCGACATACAAAGAAACATTCAAATTTATTTGTCCAATAGATAACAATTAAATTATGTAGTATTTTAATTTTGTTTTACTTATTATACACCATAACACTCCTAATTTTTCTATCTGTAACATATGCATCCAGCGATTGCCATCAGTAATAAGAGCCCCCTATGTATTACGTAGGTAGTAATATAATTTATATGCCTAGTAATATACACGAATTAAGTGTACAATAAACTTAAAAAATATATTTACTATTTAGGTTAGAAGATGTTGACCGCAATTTTACCTGATGTTAAATTACTATGTAAAACAGAATAGTAGCATGCTAGATGTTGTAAAGGAACTGATTTTCACATTGATCTGCCAGAATACGCATTTATTTGTGTAGTTACAGATTTTCAATTTACAAATTCATTTTGATGGTGGTATAGCTAGCTAACTAGGCGAATATTTGAAATTAGCCAATACCACGATATGGTTCCGTTACAAAATTTTCTTACACCGAAGTAACTGGTTCGTTGTAGAAATTCAATGTCACGAAAAACTATAACTGAAACATAATGTATTATTAATATATCCATAAAGCAATTAATGTTTATTTAAATTTATTAAAACAATATTTTACCGTACGATGTTCAACGAAAAGCTATCTTTACAATGCTTTTAACATAATTATGACAGTTAAATATAGACTGGTAAAACCTCTGGTAAGATCTCGCTCGACGTGTGTCTGTACAAAAATTATCTTCCTCCCTGTTGTGATATGACATATAGTTCTTGACTTATTGTACCTTTGTAATATCGACAAAGCGACAATCGTGACCAAGAATACTGACAGTTTGTTACAACATTTATTGCGTTTTCCTTACGTCTGTGTTCCACCTACTGTTAATATATACAATGATACATATTACAGTTAGTTTTACCGCGCATGATAGGTACATTCGTACGTAGTGGTTGTCTACGTTGTGAAGGAAACATCCATACCAAATTTCAAATCAACCTTACGTACAGTTTCGGAGATCTGGCAACAAGTGAGTTAAAAAAGATATATTGATTGTAAAAATGTCGAAGTCGAAGGTACCAATTAGCAGCTTATTGGTGGAAAAGATAATATTTATTTTGCGATAAAAAACGAACGCGATGTTAGCTTCACAACTATCAATGTCTATGTGATCTTTTATATAACCTGAGGGCATGAAGACATGCATTAATAAACTTACATGATAGAAAAGCGCAAACATGAACTCTTGTAATTAATGCAAATTAACTAAATTATAAAACGTATTTCGAACACAATACCCAAGGTGTATCACTGGTCATATTGGTGTGACACGTTTCGGAATCAGCAAGTATTTATCCAGTAATCGAATGGTGTGCTAGGGATAGATACTATATCGTCGCGCAGCCACTTTATATCTAGGTGCCAAAAGACTTTCAGGTCAGCATGATAATATTGACCGCCATAAATCGTAAACTTTCAATGGTAAACATTGTTTTTGTGTTGAACCATTACAACCTACCATGGCCTGTTAGGCTTGACCATTAGACCCATGCCTACCATAAGTCAGTACCGTGTCCCAAAAAATAAGTTCAAAAATCCATGGTCTGGTTGGCGTAGGTAGTTCACTAATATATTGACTACGTGTCATATTTGTAATGTAATATCAAATATTAGAAGTAGAACCATGTCCAGAGCTTATTAAAGTCGCGAACAAAAGTAGGAAAGAAAAGAAAAAAGAAAGCAGCAGGAAGGTTAGTGACTTTTCCGACAAACTGAACAATAAAACCGACACCCGTGCAAAGTCAGTGCGTCGTGTCGCGTCGCGTCGCACGCTAGATTGACAATCAGTAGACGCGTCACCGCTCCACCAACTTTGATGGATAACGCGCTGTCTACACCGCTGAACTTGTAATGTTTATACGATTTCTGTATTTATTTTTCCTTTTAGCGTGACATACGTTTGTGTACTTGTTCGAGGCTGTTTTTTTAAGAAACCTTCTTAAAAGGAATTAGGGAATAGGAATTACTTTTTGGAAATGACTGCTACTTAAGAATTGATTTTTTATAAAAGGCACCCGAATTTATAAATTCACGAAAAGAAAAGTTAATGACTTGGAGAAGCTACGTTTTGTGAAAGGCATGATTTAAATACTATATATCGTGATAAACTGGTCACCGCTTATTTTAGAATCAGTACGACTAGTAACAGTTTTTTTAGGTAATAGTGTTAGGTTTTACAACAAAGTCCCAATGCGCATTACCGAATTGCCGGACAGTAAGTTCAATCACCATGTCAAACGGGTTTCGATGTGAACAAGCTATTACAGGGTGAATTAATATGTGAGCAATGGCGATGTCTGGAATTAACACCTCTCTATGCATCCGCTAATAAACATTGTAAATACACAATTTAAACTATTATGTAATAATGTATGTTCGTCTCGGTGACAATGCTACTTTCCGAACCAGTGGTAGTTTTGACGTTCATAAGCGCCATCTTGGGGCCTAACGTAAATCAATTAATTTTGAAATTATTAGAAAATACAAGCGTTGACTCAAAAATTTACTGTGCGCCCTTTTCACTATTAATATCGTTATGTTTCAAAGACAATGATACCGAAAGTAGTAACTACGTTTGCAACTACGGGTAGCACCCGTCTTGAATAGACGTCATAATATTTCCAAGTTCATTTTGAAGACACTCGTAGGTATGAACGATAATCTTCCCATGAATTTGGCGTTACATTGTCGTAAATTAATATTGCGTTATAATTTTAATTTTATTTAGAACTAGCTTCGCCTAAGACTTTGTGGAACTAAAAATTATTCATTAATTTTTGTCCGTTTTTGTAACTTTTTTTAATCCAGTTTTGTTTCTGTTGGTGGTACCGTGATGTTACATAGCCTAAAGTCTTCTTCAATAATTGCTCTATAAAATACACAAATATTTTTTTTTATCTAGCATATAGTTCCTAAGATTAACGCGTTGAAATAAACAAACTCCGCTTAATAATATTACAATATAGATTGAAAATGCCTATTAATTTTGTAATACTTATTTTGTGATAAATATATAACCTACAACAGGCTAATGAAATCGCCGATCAAAGTACTTATGTAATATTTTAATACTCTATAATGTGATATCGTTTAACAACAGAATTCATAGTTTTAGAGTAACAGGGAGTAGTGGAAAAAACGTTAAAAATCTGTTCTCAAGTGCAAAGCGCACTCGAAAAACTTTATCATTTTAAAACCGTTCCGTCTCCATGAAAGACAACGATTATTCTCACTTGTAGTGAAATATATTTCCTTGCCTCTTCTTAACAACAGTGGCGATTCATGCGCTATTTAACCGACCATGTTTTTGTGAAATTACTCGTACTTTTATTACTCCTCGGTAAGAGCTTATTTTATTGTATACAGAAAACAGTATTAATGGTCAAGTTTAGCGAACTGTTTAATGTCACTATATATAATTTGTGTGTGTGTGTGTTTTTTTTAGTATGATTGTGATATACTCCCCAGTTTATTAATTTAATTTATAAAAGCACATGATTGTCAGACCCGCTGACTTCTATCAAAAGGAATGATAATAAACATAAGTCCCGAAGAAGTTGATATTTTTTGTAAATGTAGTTAATATAATGTCAACATGTCTTTGCCAGGTTTATCCCCTGTTTTTAATGTCCATGCTGAGTAAATGTTATTAATTTGTGCATTACAATTAACGTACTAATTCAGTTGCGCTAACATAGTCAAATTGAAGCGATTATAGCTCATTTGGTAGTATGTACGGACGCCGCGACAAGGGACGTGAGTTCGAATCCACCTATAATAAGCTTGAGCTTTTGGTAAAGGAAAACATCGTGATGATACCATAGCATGGTGGTAGGGCTTTTTCTAATGCCCGCCTGGCTAGCTACCACTCTCAAGTTGAAAATGTACCGCTAAATACCTATAGATGTGTTCCGGCAGTTGCACTTGAGAGTCAGTCCTTCCACTACGCTACAACTTAACTATAAAAAAAAAAACGTAAGTAAATAATTTAGTTGCCATAAAACTTCATACGAACTTTAAAGCTACTCTAGCATTGTTCTAAAACTTAAACGAGGTATAAGTGTAACTGTTTATTAGTTAACTTTAGTTTTGACTTACACTTTAAATTTTAGCCACTGAGTGTTGAGCATTATGTATTCACTTAGTTCTACGATTCTCATTGCATAATATAAATACTTCTATGTTTATTTCATTTCTTTTACTTTCATATATATGCTTCTATCACTGATATACACAGATATTCTGCAGTCTTCCACAGACTTCGTTCGCGTGGCACTAAAAAATATTTAATAACTTGATTTTACGTGCGACTTCGCTCGCTCTAATATTGATTTTGTCTAAGAAATTTGATTACGCAATAAAAAGTTTCATACAAAGCTTATACCTCTCTTTACCCCACTTCTAATTATTTATTCACGAGAAAAAATAACTTATCACCGTCTCCAGGGTCTCATCTATCTCAGTACCAAAATTCAAGTGATTCAGCGGTTTAGGCGTGAAAGCGTAATAAATAAACAAACTCGTTTTCACATTTATACTATTAGTAAGGATGTTTGCCTGTTTTTGCAACTTGTTTCTATACAGCTTTGCTTCTATTGGTGGTGGTTTGATGTTAAATAACCTAACCTAGTTTTCTAATTATTAAAATTAGACCAGTAGCTCTTAAAATTAGTGCATTCAAACAAACAAACAAGATTTTACATATACATACAAATACATAAGGACTGAGAATACGGATTTAATTTTTATTGATTTTTCGTTCGAAATCATACATATTAGTGACATAATGAGTTTTAAATTAACAAAACAGCATACTGGACATATGAAATACATTTATTCAAAACGTAACATTTTTTTGCCTTTTCTGAAGTGATCACCACAAAACCTTGAACTTTTTCCTACTATAGAAGGAAAAACCTAGTTAAAAAATAAGTATTATTTTCACCAATCTGCGATTGTCTGAAAACACCTCTTAATAAAAAAATATAAGTGAAGCGTCAGAGATTCCCGATACAAAAATTAAAGCTACAGCGGTAACAATTCAATCTGTAGAGTTTGGAGCAAAAAGCTCGTGTTTCCTCATTGCCGACAACGCAAATAATGTTGCTCAAGGGCGTAATTTAGTTTTTTCTTCTTTCTTTTGTCAATTTATTTTAATTGCCCGATCTTCAGTTCGGATAAAGGAAAATCTATTGTGTCCTCACGTTACGTATAAAACATGCGTGGTAAGCAAAGAAACATTGATGGCTTAGAATATACTTTTCCTTTGCATTGTTCTTGTACACTCAACCAAACTATTTGTTAAAGTCATAGGTACTTTTTATTTATATAGTACACATTTTTATGACAATTTTAAATTACACATCTAGCTGAACTGTATAGTTGCATCCTTTTTTCAATGGTGGCAGTGATTGCACTATACCAAAGCTCAAAAAACAATGACAACCGAGGGATAAAAAAATCCATTCGGAGTAATCGAGGTCATTCAAGTTTGCGACCGTTTTGGCAGCTGGATATTTATTGACCGAATTTGAAATATGGAAAACGAAAATTATTATATTAATAATTATGATTTTAATTCATCTTTATTTAATACCAGCGTTTACCTGCGACTTCGCTAGCGTTAATAATGATTTTGTCAAACAAATCGGATGACGCAATAAAAAGTTTCATACAAAGTTTATCCATCTGTTTACCCCACTTTCTATAAGTTTTTCGCGAGAAAAAGTAGCTCATCATTATTTCCAAGGTCTCATTTATATCAAAATTCATCATAACCGTTTCAGCGGTTTCGGCAACAAACAAACAAACTCTCTTTCGCATATATAATATTAGTAAGGATTTGCTTTTACCTGAGGCTCTGCTTGCGCAATTATTATATAAATATTAATTTAATGAAACAAATCGGATGATAAAATAAAAAATGTATACAAAGTTCATCCCTCTATTTAACCCACTTCTAATAAGTTTTTCGCAAGAAAAAGTAGCCTATCACCGTCTCCAGATTCCCGTCTATCTTTATACCAAAATCCATCACAATCGATTCGGTTTAGGCGTAAAAGCGTAACAAACAAACAAACTCACTTTAGCATTTATAATATTAGTAAGAGTAGTAGGAATAAGGATAGTAAGGATAAGTACATGTACTTTGTTTGTTTCTAAGACAACTCCCGCTCTAAGTATCTAGTTTTGTGTCGCAGGGGATTTTACAAACATATAATTAACGAATACAAAATAGCATCCAGAATCAGAATTATCATTTGCGAATCACAAAAATAATTGTCTTGTGCAGGATTCAAACCCACAGTACTCAGCGCGGCGGCAGCGAGTAGGCGACCGCTTAAACCGCTAGCTCAATCCTGCAGTCAGTTTATTTAAGAACTAGCTGTGCCAGTGACTTCGTTCACGTGGTTGTCGAGAACTAAAACGCCTCGCTTACATAAGAGTACAGTCAATTTCCGTGTTACATGGTGACGTCATATGCACAACTCCATTTATCGAATATGTAGTTTAACTGTCAACATTAGGTCTATTTTAGCGTTGCAAGTAACAGAATTTGTGAGAACGCTTTAAATTCATATTATCTAATATCTCTTTATAGAGTGAACCAATTACGTTGAAACGAACACTAATAATATATCAAGTTGCGTATATTATTTACGTATAAAATTTATCTACATAAGTTTCGTACATTTTACGTGATGCGTGTAAAGACAAACAGATAAACAGACGAAAATAACTAAAAATGCTTAAAATCAGTTTCGTTGTTTACTCTTTAACACCCTATTTTTTTTTATATTTTCGATATAAAAAAAGGACTTTCCTAAAGATTTATTATATGTATATAATTTACAAAAAAATGTATAATTTCTTTTAGTTTCCTTTACATTAGTATCAGTTAGAAAGTTATTTTAGGTGATAAATAATGTATTATATTCGTGTACAGGTATGCAATCCCGTTATCAAGTGTTTGGAATGGAGTCAGCAGCTGGTCCAGGCGCTAAAGGCGCTGTGCTCCGCATTGACCTAGTGCGGGCGGTGCGTGACGCCGCTACATACGAATGCGTCGCTGAGAATGGTGTCGGAGATGCAGTGACCGCTATCGCCACGTTGACTGTCTTTGAAGGTAAGTTATATTTAATAATCCATTTTTAAAACCTTACATATAGTCATTATTATACCATTGTCATCATCATCACCATGGACAGTTCTTTTCGACCATCAGCAGGGCATACGCCTTCTTCCTTTTCCTGTATCCGTTTCCTAGCCATTATTTCCTGTTCTGTGTCCAGGATTTTCCCACAAGATTATTAACTGGTAACTTTTATGTTTAAGGTGAATAAATTACTTAGGCGACTTATTCGATTTATGCATAGAAGGTTAACGTGACGTGAAGACTCATCAAGACGCACTAGCCAGTGTGACGTTTTAAGGCTATAAACCCTCCCTTCAAAAATGAATTACGTTATTCAATACAATTATTATATGAGATCATTAAAGAGTTTTGCGTACATTTTAGAGGCCTTTAATGTTTAGTTTTTAATATATTCGCAATATTTAACCGTCGTATGAGAAAGAATATTGTTATTTGCAAATAATCTTGTTGCGATATGTTTATAGCTTAACTCCAATAACTTGATATTTATTTAAAATATATAATATTTAACAATCAAAGCTCAAATGCATTATTTTCTTACTCTCATGTACGTAAGTACATACTTACCTGTTTTCTTTTCTATGTATTTAATGAAATGTTTTTTTAAATCATTTAAAACAAATCAATTAATGTTTCGCAATTTAATCTAGAACAAATGTGAATACGAATTCGGTCTTAAATATCTTCATATACTACGTTTTTAATGGGAACCCAATATAAAAATATTATTAGCTTTTACTGGCGGCTTCGCTCCCGATACTATTGATTTTGTCGAACAAATCGGATTACATAATAAAAAAATTCATAGAAAGTTTATCCCTCTGTTTATCCCACTTTCACTAAGTATTTCGCGAGAAAAAGTAACTTATCGCAGTCTTCAAGGTCCGATATACACTAAACAAGTAAACAAGGAACAAGTAAACACTTTCGCATAGTGGCGACAATATATACATATATGCGAATATATATTATACTATAGTAGACGATACGCATACATACAATTTTGGCGGTAGTAATTCAGTCTCCATAAGCCCGAAGTAAAGTCTCCAAAGGTATAAACCACACAAGCATTCGACACTATGATCCTTCCTGGGTATAACTCTGGGCACGGAAGACCTGCCTCTCAATAAATAAGCGTTAAAACCACTCACTGGGACGTAAATGCGATAAAGAGGACGCAGTTCGTATATACGGATTCTTTATACGCCGACTAACACAGTGCCTTCTGCACAGCTTAATGGCATGTTATCTTATTGTATACAAAGTTTTTCTGTAACGTTATTTCACTATTAAAATATCATATGACAAATTAAAATATTCAGTTCTTAGAATTTAACCTTTTACAATAGATGATGATTTTTTTTTATTTGTGTAAATATAGCTTTTGGTCACAATGTTGTGGATTCATGAGCTAATCTAAAAAGGTTGCACGCTATGCTTGATGGAAATGGCTCTCTGAGGAAAGTGTTGGAACATAGAAATAAATTAAAAATTCCGTGGAGTCATCATCATTTTAAATCATAAAATTCTCATACGAGAATTAGAATTCGCAATTTTAATATAGGTTAAATAGTCGAATTATGAAATTTATATTTTTTAAATATAAAATATGATGATTATCTATAAAATAGATAGATTTCGCAAATTAAGTAAAAAAAAAAAAATTGTAATATATATGTAGAATTCTTGATATATAACAAATTATAAATATTATTGAAACATGCAGCATTGATCGCATACTTGAAAAATAATATAAAATTCTATAGTTTCAATGTCAGTGCTTGGTTCTAGAAATCGACAGACGGCATCACAGTCGATCTTATAACATTGTTAGAGTTTGCAACGAAAGCAGAAGGTTTAAAGTACTTTTTCATGATAGTAAATATATTAATTGAATGACATAAATTAAGATTATTCTCCTTTATATGTTTAAGCAAAACTCAACTGGTTTTGTTACCATTCTAAAGTCTTAACTACTGGATATTTTGAACCATATGATGAAAATGATTTAGGCTGTACTAATTTATAGAATTTATTACCGTAATAAAATATTTAGAATTCCTTAATAAATTGAAATCTGATTATTAGAAAAAGCATTGTTTGTAAAAATTATATTCATGGATTTATCCTTTCATTTCGTTGACTACGATTTTCGAAGTCATAACCGAGAATTAAAGTTTGTTGATTCTATTTTCTTGTTTTATAAGTTTTTTACAATTTATATGTCGCGTCAGGCGTGACAGGGTGTAAAGTCACGTGTTCGTTATTTTTCACTATCCATGATTATGGGCACTGCTGGGTTCCCCAGATGACAAAGTAAAATGAAGTATAAAACGTTCACGATTTGTTTCAAATTGAATACTTCATAATAGTCCTTGAATAATTCATCTAGTGCAAGCGTATCTAATAAATAATTGTAGGTATCCACGCAGTCACAGACAATTCCTCTAGTACACGACTTGCTATGACCGAATTTAATTCAATATTCCAAGCAACACGTATCACTAAGCCTTTGTCCAGACATCCCGGAAGTGTGTAACGACATCCGCGTTTCCGCATATAACAAACATTAAAAGATCAAATGTCTTATTCACTCTCGAACGAAAACAGATTTTTTAAGACGGGAGTAGCTAAATGAAATTAACTTTTTTAATTTCGAAAGAACAATCAAATAAACTTCTTATAGCATTTACAAAATTAGAAAATAGATTGAGATAAAATAAGAAATATTTAGAGTCAATTAGCTGATTAATTTCCATCTTATCATTCTATTTCTGACATATATATTACGGATACTCTGGCGTGGAGTACCCAATATTGTTAATTAAAACTACACTTAGCATTGCATAGTTATTTGGTTTGTCGTTCTGTTGTTTTATTGCTGTCATATCTATATATTATATATATATATAATATGTGCTAAAATCGCCTATGACTTTAAGTACAATAAAGCATGTAAATAGCTTCGAAAATTTTTCGGTTATAATATAAGCTCTACAAGTTTACTAACAGACAACCTTTTATAATATATAAGAATAATACTAAGTATATTACTTTTTATAGCTACTAAATGGAACAAAGATATAAATTCGAATTGTAGTGATAAAACAAGTATCGAATAGCCTGCGGGTTAGCCTTTTATTACGATGGCACTTTTCTATTTACACTCTGTAAATTGTAGGATCGGTTTCAATGACTAAAATTGAATTTTATTTACCAGTGGATCTTATGCTTTTTGACTACACGTAAATTTCTTCAAGATGTGCCCGATATTGCACTACTAAACACGCATTATTGAAGCATTATTGATTAAAAAATACAGATAAGTTTCCATGGTTATCTCAGAATAAGCGCAATACAATCCAAAAATAAAAAAGATCACCACTGTGACTACACGATAGTGGCTATCATGCAGACTTGCAATTTGACTTAATTATATATAACTGCGTTAAATTATTTACAACAAAATTTAGATATACAATAAACCTGTCATTTAAATATATATAAAAATAAATTGGCATAGTGGCTCTCCTGATATAAGTGCAGCACTCAACAGACAGACGTTACCTTTCATAATATGTCAGAGTACATTATTTTTTTATTTCCATGCTTACGAAGAAATAAAAATTGAATTACTTAAATATTTATACATGAAGGTAATTTATACAAAGAATAAAATTAAAAATCTAAAACAGCTGAAATTTAGAAGATATTTTAGCAAATTTTTCATAATATATATCTGATATGAGATACAAATATCTAAAAATAGATGTTTGTAATTGAAGTAATTTTTATGTAGATTATGTTATTAATTAAAATTATCCTTGAAAGTTTTATTACCTAAGTATACTTTGTGAAAAATTATTAAACAGTCGAAATTACGGTATTTTCAAAAGGCTCACGATAAATTATTTTAACGTACGGACTATTAATTAATGGTGAAATTAAGTTTGTGTAGTCGTTTAGTGTAATTGAATAATTAACATTTCATTTACGTTGTTCTAAATTGTTTTTACCAAAAACCTTGACATCGAGTTTGTGTTCTATTTTTCTTATAAATTAAGAGTATGTAAATGATTAACTATTTTATTAATATCTTGTTTTATTAACTCGCCTTGTATGTATGAAGACGTCAGGGCGGAATTTTGTAATTGATTTTAAACTAACTTCCCGATAAGCTAACTACTTGACATTTGGACCATAGCTCAGACGTGGACGCCAATGCATGAAAATGGGTTAAATATTATTTGTTGGTTTTTTAGATAAAAAACTATATTCGATTTATAACTAACTTCTCTACTAGCTTAAATCTAACTGACAGTTGAACAGAATATATCTAAATTTAATTCATATAACCCTACCAGAAATTAATAATTAAGTTAAAAAAAAAAATGTACCATGCTTTTATAACGGACTAAAAAGTAGAAAATTAAAGATTTGAATTGATTTATATTTCATTTTTTAATTATATCATGGAAATGAAATATTTAATTAATAACTTAAAAAATAATACAGAAAGACATTTATAAAGACTGTTCCTTTAGCGAAGTCGTTTGATGTATTGCCGCCGAAGGTCGCCGTTGATTTCAATTTTATTCTGCTCACCGTTTCTTTGTTATAACAAAAAAATTAGTTTTTCATGATCATTTTTCTTCGTAAATAGGTATAATGGAGAAATATAAGTGTTAGAGATTTTTAACAAAGGAAAGAAATATTACAAAATAAAATATAAAGAACAAATATTTACGTTTTTTTTTTCAAAGCAGCACCATAGAGTATTAATAGGGCCTTGAGCCTCATTAAGAGGTCGCAGGTTCGCTTACAGTGTACAATAGATTTCTGTATTCTACTTTCGAGATCCCAATATCTGCAAGCTCATTAATTTAGGACAGTCTAGACTTAGCTTCAAAACAGACGGTCATGTTTTAACTTATTTCGAGATACTGTTATAATATACAGCAAAGAATCTATTTGTGACAAAATGACGTCACGCAGGAAAAAGGCGGTTGTCAAGAGAAAGATAATTCATCTTACAGCTGCTAAATATATAGATCTCTACCAATATGCGAGATTACTGTTTTTATACGACAAGAACATTATCTGTTTATAGGTACTACATAACAGATGTTAGGCCTGGATTACGTCAGTTATGGTCAATCCAGACACAATCGTTTTACCTATATACCAATTTTGAAGCTATAACAGCTCATGTGGTAGTGAGTAGGGATGCCATATCAATGGACTAGAGTTCGAATCAACGTGCAATGAGCTTGAACTTTCGGTGAAGGAAAACGTCGTAATGTAATCATAGCCTGATGGTAGAGCTTTTTCTAATGCCCACCTGGCTAGCAACCACCCTCAAGTTTAAAATCTGCCGCCAAATACCTATAGGTATGTTCCGGCAGCTACACTTGAGAACCAGTCCCTGCATTAAGCCTAACGTGGTCACCATCTATAGCCATATAGCTAAATATATAAACAATAAAAAAACTTGTCTCTGTATTCGTTGGCAGATCTTAGGCGCATACATGTCGTTAGAATACACTCAGTTAATGTCAAATGGGCATAGCTGTTCATTACGCATGACATATATAGCGTTACATAAAGACGAATTAATTAATCATATCATAGTATAATTAATGTCAGCGTTATCTATGAGAAATACGGATTTATGATAATACAAAAGCGATCTGATACGCGTAGTAGATTTAAGCGACCTCAATAAATCTTGCTAAATAGTTGAATATTATTACTAATTGTGTTAGTGAACCGTCTCAACCTCTTTCTAATAACCTCATAATTATTCTAGAAACGATTACAAATGGAATATGGAATATTATATTAAAATAATTAACAGAGTAAAACATTACTCTAATACATGGCGTATTTGAATAAAATCAGAATTATCAATACGCACATAAAAATATATAAGTAATGTATTGATAATATTTATTCTTATGTATATAATTGATATGATTTTTATATTAGTCTTTTTATTAAACATCGTAAAAGAATTCGGGCTATATCAATAATTTCTAAAAGCGGAATAAATAAATGCGAAGATTTTGTGTAGGACAGTATGTTAATATACAGAAATTAAAGTCATTTAGAAAAATAATCGTTTTCTGGAGTACACTAGTAAAATAAAAATAAAAAAAGATTGTACATAAATCACAAAGTAAATAAATACAACTATTTCCCTAGTAAAACGTTGATAAATATAAAATTACTGTAATGAAGGGATCGACAGGAGGTATATATGCACATACATCTTTGATACAGAATTACTGTATTAAGATAGCTGACAAATGATGGGCTTGTCCTCTTGTCAAATTATTACCTATAAATATTATAAAATTATATATTAAATTATATTATAAATAGTATAAATTATAAAATAAATTATTAACTAACCAATAAACCGACTTTTAAAAAATTATCTTTTAACTCATCTTTATTTAGATAACTAGCTTTTACCTACGGCTTCGCTCGCGTTAATTGTGATTATATATTCACAATGGTCAGCATTATATATTCACTTAGTTCCACGATTCTCATGGCATAATATAAATACTTCTATATTTATTTCATTTAATTCCCTTTACTTTTACTGATATATACAGGTAGTAAATTTTACGTGCAGCTCCGTTCTTATTACTATTGATTTTGATAAACAAATCGGATTACGCAATAAAACGTTTCATAAAAAGTTTATCCGTGTCTTTAACGCACTGCCCATAAGTTTTTCGCGAGAGAAAGTTATTATTTATAAGTAGCTTATTTAGTAGTATTATGAAAGCGTAACAAAGAAACTCATATTCGCATTTATAATATTAGTAAGTATGATTATTTAAACGATTGAAAAGTTTATTATTCTCAAAGCGAATAGGTTAACCGTATTTGATGATTATAACACATTTGAGAAGCATATCAAATGGCAAACACATGCCAGGGCCTTCATGTCCCCCCACGTAACTGATTGTCATATCACAGGCCGTCCCGGAGGAACGAGGAGTGACGTGGCATCGCGGGCGGACACCCGACGTGACCGCACGCGGCCTCTTTGATAAATTAATCATGCATAACATACAACCCTCTACCTTATATATTCTACATTTAAAGAAACCCATTTCACTAATACATATTATCTTAAGCTATCATACTGTATATTAACCTATATTCCTCTATAGCTATGTTAGATATTTCACAAATGAAGGGTTTCAAATGCTCCTTCCAAAAGACTTTATTTATTTACTATATTATTTTTTTAATAATTTTATTTGTGAATTGTTTAAAATACGCGCCGTGATAATGTGCTTTAATAATAACGTTATTTTGAACAAATAAAAAAGAAAAATGTACATTCAAGTAATATACTTTTGCTGACAATAAGTTTTTTTTTTTTATAGTTAATGTTTAGCGTTATGGCCATAATCTCACCTTATCTTGAGTGACGATACGGCCCAAGTTGGTAGACACGCTAAACCTGTGGAGGAACTGGCTCTCAAGTGCAGCTGCCGGAACACACCTATTGGTATTTGGCGGCAGGTTTTCAACTGGAGGGTGGTTGCTAGCTAGGCGGGAATTAAAAAAATCCCTACCATCATGCTACGGTTTCCTCACGATGTTTTCCTTCACCGAAAGCTCAAGCTCATTGTAGGTGGTTGAATTCGAACTTACGTCCCTTGACGCGAAATCGTAAACACTACCACTGAGCTATCATCGCTTCACATCATCGCATCATACTGTGCAAGATTACTAGCGCTCGTCTACCTTGTTTGTGTAATCCGTAAATACGCGCCATTTCGAAATGTTTGTATTCATAATCTAATGGGGAAAAATATAAAAAAGGAAAATACATTTATTTAATGCTAACTATGCCCGCGACTTCGCATTGAACTAAAAAGTTTTTAATAATTTTTGCTCGTTCATGTAACTTTTTTCAACACAACTTTACTTTTAAGCCTTCCTCAACTATTGCTCTATCAAATTAAAAAAAAGAAAAACCGACTGCTAGCTCCTACGATTAACGCGTTCAAACAAACAAACAAACTTGTCAACTTTTTAATATTACTCCGTTACTTTTATATAGACCAATTCAAAATAATACAAGAAATAAATGAATATAGACAATGAAACAATGAACAAATGAATATCAATGGCAGTAGTCACGGTTTTTGATACCTTTGAGATAAAAGGGTAAATAATTGGATATGATGTGATATGTCATTATTTTCTGAATCGTTCATTCCAACTTATTCAATTGTTATCTTGTCTCACTGACTTGGACGTTATTTCACATCGTACACCGCGCTACCAACGCATTTAATATTATTCAAAGAACTTTATTACAAATAATTAAAATACAGTAGAATCCGCAGACATGATATAGTCTACGGCTATTATGGAGTTCTTTTTATTTTTTTCTCAACAATATAACGTTGCGCGGTCTTCCATTGAATTGGCGTCTCATTATTCATCGGAGCGCGCCTTTCAAAATTAATTTGCGCGCATGCATATGCGATATCCGATATCGTATTGTCCCAACACAATTTATTTTTATATTTGTTCACATCATAAAAACGTATATCGTGTTGAGGCACTTTGTTTTAGTTTATTTTGTCTATGATATAAGAGAGAATGTTTTTTTAAATTATTATTTGTTAATAATAATTTAAATACACTCTAATAGGATGTAAGTGTTAATATTGGTATATTTATTAAGTTATATTTAGTTGCTATAATTAAACCAAATATCAATAATATTACGGTGGTTCGAAATACGTTGAAATGGAAAAGATGGACAAGACTATAAAATATATTTTTCTACACTTCTATCAACCATTCAACCGAAAAACGTTCACTGCTGGACATAGGTCTCCCTTAAAGATCTCCACGACGAACGGTCTTGCGCCACCCTCATCCAAGGGATTCCCGCGTCCTTCACCAGGTCTACGGTCCACGTCCAGATTAATATGCATACATATACATCGGTTTCATCAATAACATAGTAAGACTCAATTATTTCGTTCGCGTGGAACTTTTGAAAAATTAGCGTTATATAGTACCTACTTAGGCGGCCCCAGTCAACAACCCAAGCCGAGGAGCGGCCATATCATGGCTCCCTTGCGTACGTTACCTATCGGGCTGAGTGTCTTCCGCACTCAGCCCCAAAGCTCGGTAAAGCTGTGAAAGCCTATAGGGCTAACAGTATATGACCAATCAAAAAAATCCTTAGGTGTTGTTTACGCTCAGTATGGAAAAAACGTGTACGAAATTGAAGGCAGCAACTAGTATGTAAATGTACAAATATTAAATAGTTATGAAACACCAAAAACCTCAACACAGCAAAGTCCTAACCGCAAGTAGGTATAGAGAGGTAGGTATAAGGTATATAAAAGGAAGGCACACTTGCCGTTTCAGTTTCGCATGATTGCACGCCAGCCAGCTAGCTGGCTATACCTACTTACCTGTAACTGATTCTTCGTACCCGGAGCCCTTCGGAAGCCTATCTACATACACCTGAAACTGAAACTTGCTGAAACAAGTTACCCGACACTTCATTGTTTACATACCCGTCGACGCGTTGTTAACTCCTCCGACTTGGACGCGTGTTTGCGCTCTATATGTACCTAGAGTATAGTCTATTTCAATGAACTCTATGATCTTTCTTTACCTGAAGGATTTATAATTTGTAAATTAGTAAAGCAAAGTTCGCTTAGTAGTAGTGTCTACAGGTACGGAATCCAACGATGATAGTTCAAATCTCTTCCAAGGTGAACAAAGAAATATAATAAAATCATCATATTGTAGTAGAAAATCTTCTAATATCTACATATCTACCTGTTCTAGCTGATCAACAACCCCAATATCAAAAACTATCTTCAAATACATAGTGTCGAGCACTTCTACTCAACTGCCAATTCTAGGCTTACCATATTACCATCTTGGGCCTCACCTAATAGTAGGTAAGATCTATCAATCGGTAAAACTATAAATAATTAAAAAAAGAATGTAGTAAAACATACTTATAACAGTTTATTGTCCTTATTACTACATGTGACAAAAAAAATTCTATTAATAAAAACAACATTATTTAAATATTCTAATACGTAGGGACACTTACATTATAGAAATGATTATAAGGATATATGAGAGATAACCTGTTTGTTCTATAATTGATATTTTACAGTTTGTTAATTTTATAATATCAGAACAAAATATAATCCATTAATATAACTACATATAAATCGTCACCATTTATTTATTTAATACTTACCATTGTGTCAATATTCATATGATATAATCATATTGTTTTAAAGTTATGATACATAGTTGTGTCTACTAGTCTGTTCGCGTGGAACTTAAATCATAAAAAGAGTTATGTAGTCTATTTTATTCATGGCGAATGGAGAATTCTAATTGTGAAGGAATATTTGAAATCGGTCTAGCAGTTCTTGAGTTTATTCGTTACAAACTAAAATTCAAATCTTTCCTCTTTACAATATTGCTAAAAGATCAAAATTCGATGTAGTTTAAAAGCATAGTCAGGTCGATAATAATAACCCAATGCTATAAAAAAAAATCACGTTTCCACTGAACTGTTTCCATATCTCTGATGACGGAATAGAATTACAACCACGAAAGTCCATCTTTCGGTGATGTTCCGGCTACGTACGATGAACGTCTCGCCTCGAGCGCTACGCTTCGACTGTCTTTACTAGCTTATTTTTAAAAGACCTACACTGTTAGCCTAAAAGGCTTTTACAGTTTCACCAGGCTTTACAATCTTTACCTGCCGTTCTCGCACCGCATCTATATTACTCGACGTTATCAACTGCCCTCGATTAACTACGCTTCTAGCAATATTATGTACAGATTATATATTATCATTGTATTTTTTGCTTGATGATAAACACTATAAAATACTAAAATAGTGACTGCCACTGGGATTCTGTGATTCCTTAGGCAACTGAATAACCAAAGCTTAATTACCTTATTCAGAACTAAATTTTACGTGCGGCTTTGTAGGCGTTAATAATGATTTTGTCAAGAAAATCGGATGACGCAATAAAAAGTTTCATACACAGTTTATCCCTCTGTTCACCCCACTTCCAATAAGGTTTTGCAAAACCTATCACCGTTTCCAAGTTCCCATCTATCTCTATACCAAAATTCATCATGAGCGATTCAGCGGTTTAGGCGTGAAAGCGTAACAAAGAAACAAACAAATTCACTTTCGCATTTAGTAGTAAGGATAATTATGGAATTATACTCTTAGTGTTTTGGAAAGGAGCACATTGTAGAAGAGGTGTTAAGAGTTATTAAAGAAAGTTAATCATAAATATCTATAACACCGACAATAACAATTGAACGAAGTGATTGGCCATTTCAATTCGCTCTAAATAGGATCACACCCACATTATTCATGATTTCAATCAGTCACGTTGACAGTTAATATTTTATCTCGACCATATCTATTATTAAATTAATCCCACCTACACTTCCTTAGAAGGATTTTGAATATTTTTAGCCGGCGTAATAATATCTTCCGAATCACGCACTTGGCAGTTGAACGCCCACAAGTTTTGATTGGGTGTTGCTATCCCTTCAGCTCTCTCTCTGATCCGGATTATCGGATAACTTATAATGACGATCGTCGCCGACATATTAATAGGGTGAATTCGATGTGACGTCAAAATATTATTACCTTACCTACATTTTCGTCAACCTCTTGACATTCATTAAAAATTGTATTGTGGATATATATATACGAGGTCTGAATTAAATATACTTTTCCAAAAATTTAACTTTAATGCTCGTTTCTTATTATAAAAATCTTAACAGCACCACAACGTTCAGCTTAATGTACAGAGTGAATGAATGAATGCATCTAATATGATTGAAAATAAAATAGTAGGTTACGTTAGGAGATCTCATCCTAGATAATATATTATATTTTATAGATTTAGCGTTATAACTGCACTCTTACCTGATGTCATTTAGTTGTGGCCCATGATGGTGAACACGCTCAGCTTAGAAGTGGGATTGGCTTTCAAGTGCAAAGGTTTAACGTGTTCACCAACTTGGGCCATATCGTCACTCAAGATCAGCTGAGATTATAGCCATACCGCTAGAACCTATGAACCAAAAAAAACTGCCTTAACACACCTAAATATATTTAAATACAGGCTTGCATTAGAGTAGTAGCTAGCCAGGCGGACATTATAAAAAGCCCTACCACAGTACGACATTATATATTTAACAATTTGTATGTATACAGTGTAAACTGTATAATAAGCAATTTAACAATTTGGTCGGGTTACTATCAATTCCATATATTACTAAACTTTTTCTAATGCAACACTTGTTCTCTATAACAATAAATACTTTAGTATATAGACGTCAAGAAATATTTATCAATCATAATATGATCTATGTTATCAGTTTACAAAAGGTTCAGTTTCAGTTTTTAAGGTGGCAAATTATTTAAGAAAAATACTTTAGTTCGTAAACAATTGGTTTATTATTATTTACCCAACACATATTTGTCACAAGGTTTCAACTAAATCATCAAGAACTTTAATGACTACTTAATTTTAAACTGCTAACGTAACCAGTAAAAAAAGTAGTGCATATTGATGAAAAAGTATAGAAATACTTCTCCGCATGCAATTAAAACGCAAAACATAATTCCACCCCTTAAATTTCATCATAGTATAGTTATAATAGACAATGTCGTAAGATATGTCGTAAGGGACAATAAGATTTTAGAATTTAGGGAGGGTTTGAATTTATCCTGGAAATTTTTTAAGGGGTGATTTGTCCCTACTCGGGATAATATTTCTTGATGCAAATTTATATTTGCAGCGATGATAGCTCAGTGGTAGTTTGTACGGACGCCACGTCAAAGGACGTGAGTTCCTGCAATTAGCTTGTGCTTTCGGTCAAGTAAAACATCGTGATGAAATCATAGTATGGTTGTAGGGCATTTTCTAATGCTCGTCTGTGTAGCTACCACTCTCAAATTGAAAATCTGCCGCCAAATACCTATAGGTGTGTTCCGGCAGTTGCATTTGAGAGCCAGTCCTTCGACAGCTTTAGCGTGTTTTCCTGCTTGGGCAACATCGTCATTTAATATCAGGGTAGTCATAACGCTAAAACCGATAAACTATTAAAAAAAAGCTATCCCAATATTTTACAACAGTTTACGCGAGCAAAGCCACAGGTGGAAAGATAATTAATATTAAAACTGGTACATATAATGTACACATAGATGTGGTATATGCCTTTGCATAGGTACCCTCAGGATTTACCGCACGTGTATTTGTACAAAGTAGTTGGGAGCCATACTCCTCTTTGCTTACTCGGGAACTTTGTCTAGTCTAGTCTAGTTTGCGTACGCAAACATTATGGTGTTATCGCATCTTAACTGGAGCTTACTTATATTTCCCGTAGTTAAGCAATTTAATAAGGTAGTTTGCTTTTACTTGAAAATACTAGTATAACGTGCTTCTTTGGTTTATATCTCAAAGTTTTTTCTTTTTGTGGCACTGCCATATATCTCTAACAAATTTGTAACAACGAAACCAAAAGTAGACATTTTTTTTTTCAATCGATTCAGCTCGCCGTCAATTTTGATAATATTCAAAAACAGTTTGACTGCTAAAATTTACATTTAATCATTGACTTATACAAAAATAAAATAGATATAGCGAAAGGAACCTCGTTCCAATCGGGTACATAGGACACTGCTCTCTTTTTAGGAAAAAATAATAATAAAGAAAATATTTTCATGATTATGTTTTCCGCTCTTGGTGACAAATAACTTGTTAAAAAAAAAAGATTTATTATTTTTAATACGAATCGTACCTGCATTAAGAATCCTGGTAACATGTAATGTATGAGACGACATATACAAACAATCTTTTTGACTAACATGTAAACTGCTTGAGTATTTACATTATAATTGTAAACATAATCTATTAAGAAAATCAATAAGGCTCATTATGGACATTATCGAATTGAAACTCTAAGGGTTCAGTTTGAAGTTTTTACTATTTAGCTACTTGTCTTATTAAAAAAAACAAGCTGCTCCCTCAATTATGTCCCGTGGTAGTGACAGTTATTTTTCTATTTCTCGTTAATAGCACTATTAGTACAGTATCCTATGTCCTTTTCTGTACCTCTGACAGTGTATATACAAAATTTACCATTGATTACTTGAGTAGTTACGGCGTGAAAGTCAAACAACCAGACTAACTTACATTTGTGGTTATGATTTTACTAACAATGTTCTAAACAGCAATATAATTTTTTTCGAACGCTTTCTTGCAATGAGAAATATTTACACCTTCACCAGATTTCATTTTGGAATCAACTGATGTGAGTTAACAGCTATGTAACTAAAGGTTATTTAATAACAAAATAAAATGTTACCGTAACAATACAATAGTTTGATAATATTTCCCGACTGGCCTACATAAGGTCACGCGTGCCAGACGCCAGTTTAAACCGCTGCGTTGCTGGAGATGGTCGCGCCACGCCACCCACCTGCCGGCCCCTTTAATCTGAATATAAATTATCCATAATTAAAGAGGACTCGGACATGGGGAGAATAAATGCGACCACTTGAAACAAAGCTATGGTGCGTGGTTTAAATGGAAACTTAACGCGACAATAACGTTTTAGCCGGTATAGAAAGCTACTCGTTATATATTGAGATATACGTATTTTAAAACTTAATCAAAAAGTTCTAATTTCAAATATTTGAAATCGTAGAGCAACATTTTAAATAACTATACGACATATTGAATCTTTTGCATTAAATAGTCTAAACATACTGATGCGTTGAAATCGATGTTTTTTTATGTGTCTATTTATTTTAATGTATCAGAAAACAACGTTAATGTTAATATATCCAACTGTTTACCTTTTAAAACCTAAAGTATCAAAAAGGGATATTGTAGCCATTGGTTCTATATGATTTATCGAATATTAATTACTAGCTTTTACCCGCGGCATCGCACACGTTAATAATAATTTTTCTCAAATCGGATGACGTAATAAAAAAATTATACAAAGTTTATTCCTCTCTTTTTCACACTTCCAATAAAATTTTCGGGAGAAATAATCCCATCTATCTCTATACCAAAATTCATCACAAGCGGTTTAGACGTGAAAGGGTAACAAACTAACAAACCCACTTTCGCATTTAAAATATTAGTAAGAATAAAGCATTCATTTAAAGTTTCGACCAAAATTTCGATTAAAATTCGACCAAAAAAAATAGTTTTATCCTTATTACATGAAATCGCATTTCACTTGGACCAATCATATCTCGCTGAGCCCTTGTAATGCGAGCTCAAACGGCGCCATATTTTTTTCCAGAAGCTTTTGAGAGAAGTGGTACTAAATTCGACGCTACACGACGCATCGGAACGATTTCTGGATAGTGTGACTATCTAAGAACACTGCAATGCGACGGCTCACATTCGAAATATAAATATAATATTATAACACCTTTCTTCTGTTCACCTCTTTGCTGAATGTAAAGAGAAGATTATGAAGTCTATATTGTGTTTTAAAGAATGTTTTTCAAACAAAACCACGTACGAAACTGATTTGTTTACATTCATTTTGTAATATAACTAGCCGTCTTTTGCACCCTGCCCTAGGAACGCTAAAGTAAATCGAAAAAAAAACCTTTTCGCTTCGATTGGTCATAGTCCCATCCACATAAGTTCTGTAGGTTATCATGATTTAGCGTCAAAGAAATTGTATTTTCCTTAAGTATATATAGTTACAAAACTGAGATAGATGACGTATAGGTCCAGCCGTTTATCACCGCGATGAATATTGTTGATTCAAATTAAATTCTACTTGGGACTTTTATTCCTGTGATCTAATAATTATTATCCCGACCTTAGTATATTTTGTTTACATTAGTTCTATGTTTATATAATTCTATACCGTGGGCTGTATCTTTTTAACTAGAAAAGAACTGAAAATTGTCTGGTAAAGATATTAATAAAATGAAAAATAATATAAAAATAATAATAATTTTGCAGTCTGAAAGCACTTTGTATAATTTCCCTAAGTAAAGTCTAGCGTCGACGTTTCGCGGTAGGTTACCTGATTAACATCATCTCCCAGTGGAACTGTTTTGCGAAGCAGGTCAAAACTATAACGATACAAAGGATCATCCCGAACGTAGAATAAACGATCTTTTAAACTCTTTGTATAGAACACTATGCATCGAACCGTGGAGCCGGGGAAAGTTATCGATCGTTTTCCTCGACGGAGTAAAGTTTATAAGGCAACTTATGCTCGCTTAACATATTTTTCCGATGCGTAACAAATTCCCCTTTGAGCGTTCGAGTGTGTATAAATTTCTTTTATAATATACCTACTTTAGGATATTCGTATCTTTGTCTTTTTATACCATAGACGGTGTAGACAACAAAAGGCGCACAATGCAAAAACAATGGCGAACATTCATCAACGGTTGCCGCTTTATGTCAATCTCCTGGTCGTTCCTTGATCGGACACCAGCGCCTAACCAAACAGAAGAAAACCTCAGAAAAGGCAATGTGATAGGCTTATCATCATGTGTATTGTATTTGATATCCAATTACAAAAAGGCCATGAAACCCAGAAACTAACTAGTCTAAAACCATTTACGAACGCTTCCACTTTGAATGGTCAAAGTCCCACCCCGTCAAAAGAACTGTATTTTCCTTATTCTATATCTATATTGATTTTATAATGCGGAAAGGTTTGTTTTTTTTGTTTGAACGTTCTAATTTTGAAACCATTTGTCAGATTTCAAAAAAATTTTTTTTTTATTTGTTGGAGTAAACTCTGAGGAAGGCTTTAGGTTATTTAACATCACGCTACCACTAATTATAGCCAAGCTGTATTGAAAAAACTAAAAAAATATTAAAAATTACGCAGTCGCGGATAGAGCTAATATATGTATATATTGGAGCTAGATATACCTACCTACATTTTGTTATAGTGGACGTTACATCTGCTGCATAGAGGTCAAATTAAATGGTGGGTAAATTTATTATTTCTATAACCGTTTTAGTTAAATCTTTGTATGACTAAAAATAATATTTAACTTGTACAGTAGGTACGTTCTCGTGTAGTGAACTGAAAATTTCATTTCTAAACATTTACTTTTCAATTCCCATTCTTATATAGAATATAAATGTAAATTTTGTAATAGCGAATAGCTGTTACTCGAAATGTATTGCTGCAGTCATGTTTATGTGCTCTCAGAAACATGCAAATTCGATTTGTTGTATCGGAACGCGCCAGTTCGTGTTGTCGGTCGATGCAATAAGTTTCAAATAAATCGGAATATGCCAGTTGAAATTTTATTGAGGTGTCTATTAGAGGATGTATGTGTGGTGCACTTATAAAATGATTCAGGGCAAGTTCCTTCTCAGTGATTTATTATAGAGTTATAGACGTTTGACGTTTTGAAGCGATAATGATAACGGACGCCGTGTCAATGGACGTGAGTGTGAAACCACCTACAATTAGCTTGAGCTTTCGGTGAAGGAAAACATCTTGAGGAAACCATAGTATGGTGGTAGAGCTTTTTCAAATGCCCGCCTGGATAGCAACCACCCTCAAGTTGAAAATGTGCCATTAAATACCAATAGCTATGTTCCGGCAGTTGCACTAGAGAGCCAGTCCCTCTACAGGTTTCGTGTATCTACTAGCTTGGGTCGTATCGTCACTTAAGATCAGATCCTTATAGTATAGCGATTAAAACTCAACTATAAAAAAAAAACCTTTTTAATATCAAGCATTACAAGACACGGAAGAAAGTGTGAAGTGTGAAAGGTGTCTCTGGCAAAAACACATAGAGCACAGATATACATAATTTTTCACCATGTACTTACTGCTTAGAGTCACATATAATTTTATATTGGAAAATTTCTTTAGTACAATTACAATAACAATAAGCAGTTTCTTTTAACAATTACCTGTTTAAAGTATTTGCTGTAATACAAGGAACGTATATATTACCGTTTCAAAGTTATAATATAATATGCTGCGGGAAAATTTTGAAATTATAATATATTCGTAGTTTATCTTCGAAAGGGTTTGAGCCTAATCAACGCGGTTTCCGGATTAAAGGAATTAAAAGAAAAATTAACAGGAGGGGTGGGAACGAGCCCTCGGGCCGTATCTTCGACACGCTGGAGTTTGGTTCGCGGGGAAATAATAACGCATACACATTCTGTAAAGTCGCAATCTGTATTTTCACTTAAAATGATCCCTCCTCACGCTTATAAGCCGCCATTACAGCACACCGTATAAAATATAAACCGAAGCGTTTAAGGAAAATTTTAATTATCAAACTTGATATGTAAATATTTTGTTACATCGATTAAAATTTATTCCTTCGTGCTGATTTTCATAGTTGGCCCCCTTCTTAACGATTAGATCTATTTTAACATCTGTTTTATTTACGTAAATGGAATCCTTGTGCTTATTAATATTATAAATGCGATAATGAGTTTGTTTTGTTTTTATATTATGCTTTCACGCCTAAACCGCTAGATCGGTTATAATTAATTTTGGTATGGAGATAGATGTGAACCTGAAAACGATTATAGGCTACTTTTTCTCGCGAAAAACTTGTAGGTATTTGGTAAGTAGGTAGGTAAAGAGAGGAATAAACCTTGTATGAAACTTTTTCTTGCATCATCCTACTTGTTTCACTTTAGAGTGGTAGATAAAATCAACAATAATGCGAACGGAATCGCGGGTAAAAGCTAGTCTTCAATTTTTCTTAGGTGTAGTTGTATCGGATGGGTGATACTGTTGTATATATTTAGATTTGTTTCCGTTTTTCTGAATTTTTCTTGCTATTTAAAAACATCACATTATAATACAACAAATGAAAACAGTTTTTCCACCTACACAAAAAGTCCTCAAAATTTTTGTTAATAGGATAACGATAAAATTTTAATCAAAGTAAAAATGTGTATATGCGGCATTTGTGCATGGGCATTAAGGCTACAACAGACGGAGCTATAATATATATTAATGTAAATTATAGCAAGGTATATTACGGTATATTTTCTAAAGTAATCGACGAGTGGCCACAGTCACAGCTTTAACGTATATTTTTGTTACGTCACCAAAATATGTCGAAAGATATAGATATTTTGGTATATTTAAAACATATTAACGTATATTTTGATATATTTCAAGAACAACAGGGTATCATTCTTCGTCTGTCATTTGTATTTGCTGTGAAAATAACTAATTAGATCCATTATACGATATTTAATCATCATGATCATCATGCAACGATGGCCGCAGAGCTAACGAGTGCAAAAATAAATATTACAGCAAAGCTACCGTCTGTGGCAGGTTTGCTATAGCGTAATATATAGCTTACTATATCAATATTCATTATAGGTAAGGAATCTATACTTTTATGGTATCATTAAGTATATACGATCACGTATTGACAAACCATATAAATAAACATATTTACACATATAAAATATTGAAATTAGTCTTTCATAAATATCAAAAACGTGTCCTTGAATACGTAATCCATGCCTACATACATATTTATTAAATGTGTTAGTATGTAACGAATATGTTAATATGAAAGATATATTATTTAAATTTTGTGTTTGAATATTCCCTTGAATTATTTTACGATGTTTTATTTTGGTTTGTGAGTAGTATTTGTAATTAATGTATAACAATATTGCGAATATCTGAATATCTTGAAGCGATGGCAGTTCAGTTGATAGTGTGTACGGATGCCGTGTGACGTCGTTGACGTTGGACATGAGTTCAAACTCACCTGCATTGAGCTTGAGTTTTCGGTGAAGGTAAAACCTCGTGATGAAATCATAGCAGGTGGTAGGTCTTTTTCTAATGTTCTCCTGGTTGGCTACCACCCTCAAGTTGACAATCTGCCGCCTATAGGTGTGTTCCGGCTGTTGCACTTGAGAGCCAGTCCCTTACCTAGGCTTAGCGTATCAGCCATCTAGACCTACATCTTTATTTTTTGTGTACATTTTTTGCTGCTTTACAACAATGAAGTGTAGTATCATTTAAAATATAACTAACCTATATAATAATAATAAAGTCGCCTTTAACTCGTGCACTAAACCAGCACCGTTATAGTATTGCGAATCGTGGCAATCTCACTTCGCTTTGATATTGTTTGTGATTACAACAGTTTGTGTTGAGAGCTGGAGGTATAATTTTCCTCGATATCACGAAATAAACCGTCCGTTGTTCTGTTTGCTTTCTTAATAAAAACTTCTCTTGCGTTATTATTAGATTTAAACGTTTCGCTTTAGTTGACTGTCGACTGATTACGGAATAATTTTATCAAGAAAATAATTCAATACACATTTGCTCGCACTTTATAAACTATTATAGTTTGCTCTTAAGCATCTATTCTCGTATAAGGGCCCTGGTATATTTTTTATGAGGAATGCAATTCGTACAAGCGTTATCTTAGAAGCGTTTTGTGGTTGTGCGTAACGTACCTTGCGCAGCTTCCACTTTAAATCGAGTATAAGGGAACTCCACTCGTGCGTCGGAACTGACACACAAGCAAACTTTATTTAATTTTTATCTTTAACGATTTTCATCACTTATTACCTATACCAATATCGTCAAATGGAAAAACTTATTTGTTTGAACGCGCTAATCTTAGGAACTACCAGTCGTACTTCAAAACGTCTTTTTGTATTTGATAAAGCAATTATTGAGAAAAGTTTTAGGTTATTTTACAGCACGCTACCACCAATCGGCGCAAAGCTGTATTGAAAAAAGTTATAGAAACAAGCAAAAATTATTGAATCAAATTTTAGTTTCACACAAACGAAGTAGCGGATCCAGCTATTTATACAAGTGTTGGCTTATCATGGGATTGCAAATAAAAAAATACTGATTTGACTATCTATCAACATAGGTATATTAGGTAGAGTTAGTATATATATTTTATTTACTTTTGAAATTTAAAAATGTAATAAAGTATATATGGTTAACAAACAATTTCCAGTATTGAATCGCGTGTTATATATCTGATTAACATGAATATTGTAAGCCTCCAAGGCATCATGCGGCCATTTCTGTGCAATTGACGCGAAACCTCCCGGGCACCGTATATCAATCGATGTCCACTCACTCACCACGTAGCTGTATGTAATTAAATGGATATTAGAACTATGCACCGTAATTAAGTAAATGGGAAATACATACAAAAGAGTAAACACATAATCAATAATAATTCAAATGTGTATTTTATCATATTAAATGTCATATATCAACATGTTTCTCCCTCAATAATGTATCTAGGGATTTTTCCTTTGTGATATACATTTAAAATCATTTTTTATCGTAAATTAGATAAATTACTTCATTCTAAAAGCTTTTAGTTATCCACTATCTAGTGATTTGTATTATTTTTGTGTTATGCCCCTTTTAAGTGATTCTACGTTACAGGGAATACTTGGCAAATTAGTTTAAAACGTGTATTAATCACACTTGACAATCGCAAAGTTGCTTACATAAACAAGCAGATGCCTAAATAAATAAAAAAATAAGCACGAGTTTGACCTTTTATAAAATACTATCTGCGCGTCTTCGTTTTTTGCTTCTTCAAACTTTTCCACTTTAAAATAATAACAATATACTATCAAATCCAAAAAGATATTTTGAAATCCGACATGTAACTCCTAAGATTAGCGCGTTCAAACAAACAAACTTTTTGTTTTATAATAATAATAATAATAAAGATCCGTCCTCCTCGTTGAATGAGACAGTTTATAGAGGCGAGCTGTTAGCATAATAACTTGATGCAGACGTTACTAACTTCATGGAGCAGCTTCAACTGTGCAAGGATATTACCTCACTAAGCATGTTGTACCGTTTGTATCAAGGCAAATGTACTGAAGACCTATTTAACCTTATTCTTTACTTTCATGATTACATTACAATTACAAATAGCGACGTGAGTGAAAGCTCATCAGGTGATAATAAATAAAACATAAAAATAAAATTGTTTTTTTTTAGTTTTACATGTTTATGTGTGCGTAAAACATAACTATTAACTATAAACATTATATCGGCAAACGGTTGTTAGTCACGTACAATTTGTCTTCCGACAAAGGCCTCTTCTAAACATTTCCATTTTGTCCTGTTCTTTGCTGCAAAAGTCCATATTGTACCCGCTATGTTCTTGTGATCATCCTACCATCTCCTAGTCTGTCTACCTCTTTTTCTTTTACTATCTATCGGGTACCATTCTCTTATTAGTCTTGCCCATTTTTCTTTCTTCTCTCTCATCAAATGTCCTGTCCATCTCCACTTTAACTATTTATATGTCGTGTACGTTTATATGTGGTGATAAGCACTGGTAAATACCCACTAAAATACACTACGGCGACTCTCAATCAAGTGTCAGAATCCAGGAACAGCTTTCGTATTTCTAGACGTACCTATTCAACATAATTCTCTCTTCTCCCGTTTATAATAAAATTACAAGCGCTAGGCTCTGGAGTAATATCCATCTTTAATCTAACGATGTATATTTAAAACATCTAATCCAAAAAGGCTACGTTAAATGTAATTATTATTTTAAATAAATTCGAGTGTTTAAGAAAGCAGAAGCCACATCAATTGAGCGCGTCGTTTTTAAAAATGTCTTGCTCGCTCCACGTGGCTAGTTAACAGTATCTCACTAAACAGACATAGTAGTACTGTCGCGTCGAATAGCCGTTTAATTTTATACATATGACTGTAAAAGAAAGTGTTAAGAGGAAATTATTGGTCGCACAGCATTCTCATACAAATATAATTATTTGTTTTAATCTCTGTTTAGCAGTTTCAACGTTTGTGATATCTAGACTTTTAATAGTCACTTTTATACATTGATTTTAGTAAAAAAAATGGCATTACTTAGTTCATATCGTTAGCATTCTATTCAATTTAAATAAAGTAGCCAGAGATGACTTATGTTGACTCAGTCGTAACGCGTTCGATAGGTACATAAAAGTATAAATGCTACATTTGTTGTAATTTTATTCCAAATATGTTTCAGACGAATTTAAGTTTAAAAAATATTGTAAAGAAATAAAAGTCGTATTCGCATGGCACTTGTGTGCTCGATTGTACCCGCCTTCTCTCGAAGAGTCTCCGGGGTAATGAAAAGAAGTGTCCTCTTGTAACAGAGAAGCTTGTATTACCTTCGTACTTTAGTTTGTTTAAAAAAAAAAGAGAGAATAAAAATAAAATTAAATACGTTGGGGACATCTAGTGAATTTAAAAATTGCATGGATACACGTTTCTTAAGATACAAAGTTTTTTTTTTTTTGTAAATACTTTTTCTATCCGTATTGATTTTTACTTATAATTATCAGTTTTTTTAGCAACTAAAGTGGCAAATATGCTTTCGGTTCCTCTTACAGTAAGCAGTTGGCATGAGTAGAAATGGACGCTTGTGAGAACAGTTACATGATTAACATTGTTGTCCCCAGTGACCCAAAATGCTTTAGAAACCATCATGATTCCTTATGTTTACGCGATTATTACTCATGGAAATAAAACTAATTTAAACGGATTTTATCGCGGTTTTTTATAAATTTATATTTTTAAAAATTATATAGTTTTTTAAAAATTATAATTTTGTACATATAACCTAAAAGTTATTCTGTAATGTTTTTTAACTTTTAATAACCTTTTTTGAGAAATCTTATTATATCAACTCCGATTACAACAGATCAGACGTTTTTTTATAGTTAAGGTTTAAGCGTTATGGCCATAATCTCACCTGATCTTAAGTGACGATACGGCCCAAGTTGGTAGACACGCTAAACGTGTGGTGGAACCGGCTCTCAAAAAATTTGCTGAATAATGATATAACTGATGCGAAGAAACCACCTAATAGTATAACACATTACTTACATTTAGTTTGAAAGTTAGAGTGAGCACGGTATGACATAGTATAGAAAAATATATACGAAAACCATTCCGAAAACGTATGCAAGAAAAGCTGAAGAAAATAAATAAAAAAGTAACACACGTTTCCGTAACGGTGTATATAAAGTAGATACGTTTCTCGCTTCATTCCCCCATACTTTTCCCGTGGCTCGTGCAAATGGATGGTAATGTTAAGCTTGTTTACCGACACACATACGCTTTCAATGCGATCCGGTAGGAGTTCTCTACGGTTGCCAATATTTCGAAACTGGATTCAGATAAATCGAAGGAAACTAAAATTTACGAAGATTGTAATAGAGACCTACAAAATATTATTAAGGTATTTAATGTGAAAGTTCATTTTATGAAATTTGTAAATATTTTACTCACTACTCAATTAACTAGCAATTTCCGTCGATTTTCATATAGCGTTTTAAAGTATCACTAGCCGTATCCGCGACTTCGTTCGCGTGGAACTAAAATTATTTAATATTTTTTTTCAATACAGCTTTGATCCTATTGGTGCTAGCGTGATGGTAAAAAGTCTTCCTCAATGATTGATCTATGAAATTGAAAAATAATTTTATAAATGCAACTAATAGCGCCTAAGATTAGCGCGATCACACAAACAAAAAAACTTTTCCGGTGTATAATATATATATATATATATATAGATTATTCCCTTTGCGAGGTGGTGCAATGAGATAAAGTGGTCCGCAGGACCACGAGCACTGTACTTTATATATTCATATATATAAGATCTGCACGTAAGGGTTCCACACATTATTGAGCCGCAACTATCGTGAATACAGTGATAAATCTATTGCAATGGCTCCCTTTTGGTTTATTATGATTGAAGATTAATCTGAAACCGTGTAGTAATGAATGAAATGGACTGCAAGGTTGGCCTAGCGGTTGAAGTAGTTGCCTCCCTGCAATCGATGTACTGTGGGTTTGAGTCCCGCATGGACAATTATTTGTGTGAGCCATAAGTAATTGTCCCAAGTTCGGTTATTACTTTTTGTCTGTTAATTATGCGTATGAAGTCCTAAACACTTGACATTAGCGATGTTATGTACATATTGAGAAATAAAATAGGCTAGTTGAATATTTATAATCCTAATAAAATGAAGAAGTCCCAATCCTTCAAAAGATAGTCCACAAATTAACATACGCATAGAATAATCATGAATCTTAATATAACTTATAGTAACACCTTTATTTGACATATTGTTTTTACAATTTTAGTAATGACAGAGTTGCGTAGATATAATGACAGAATTGCAAATACCCTTAGGAATTTGCTAGAATCGATTACGGGAATGTATGAAAGCGTAATTGCGAAGATAAAACAGTAACGTATTTTCCTAAATTTTTAACAATGTAATTTAACACTACAATTAGTATTATGCATGTATGCATTATGTATACAGTGCTTCGAATTAAATTTAGCATCGGCAGCCTATTAAAATATGTGCCAACCCTAGAGGAAACTCCGTTAAAGCCGTAATCAAATACAAACATACTAGAATATCTTACTAAAAAAATATTTGGTTTATATTGGATTTTATATTTTCGGGTGTCTACACAGAATTAATTTCTAAGTATTTATTTTTTACCAGTATGCTAAAATTATGATTACTTTATGTATCAGTGCATGAGGACCCTCATGCTTCATGTAACACCATTTTTTATATTTGCTTTTTTATAAAATAAAATTTTTCGATGTGTTGTATGTATGTCAAATAAATACTTTTATATTACTTCTTTATAAGGTTTTCTCTGATATGATGGTATTTGTCGTAATGTAATGAGACTTGTGTGACTACGAAATATGATAAATTATTATAGCAAAATATTATAAATTTAATAAGTCGTTACTCGAAGCTAGTCGTTAGTCGAATCGTGTAAAATGTGAATTCATACGTAGTCGTAGGCATTTTGGATTATTAATATCATTATTATCATTCTGATTCCTATAGAATTAACTATTATATTCTAAAATATCTTCAGCCAGTACGCGAATTCGAAATATATACAAATATATTGATATCCAAATATATACATGTATAAAACATATATGAATAGATTTTGATGAAAATATCAGCATAATTCTCGAATACTTTCAACCAGTAAGGGGAAATTCATAATGTAGCTACCGGAAATGGCTTTGAAAGCATTGAGACGTTACAATGTGATTCGTCAATTTCGTAAAGTTAGCAAGATTACCTTCTCCAAGGGAATTATTTTGCTTTAAAGTTATACTTTAAATACGTAAATATGTACATACGTAATATCTGCGTGATGTTTATTTATCATTTTTGAAAATTTTGTAAGACCTTACATTTACAAATCTGTATCGTAGACTAAGTGTTAATAGCACATTTTGCTAAACGAGGAATGTAACAAGTGTCCTATTTCATCATATCACACTATACTTGACGTTTATGTGAAATTTAATTGACATCCATTCAATTATTTTAGAGTGATTGACAGCCACATTCAAAGGTATGTATCACATTAATAATATACATTTTCTACTTTTCAATACGACGTCATCCACTGCAGTAAGTAACAATATAGATAAACATGAATCTATTTAAAATTGGTTAACATTTGGTACTTGAATACAATTAATCGTTTTTATAAAGTCTACTGTTGTTAATTGTGGAAAGTTCACCTAAAGGCAACTTAAACGTGCAATATTTTTTTTATTAAATACATAATTGTACATTCAATTTATTAGTATTTAAAATTGTAAGCTACATTTAACTTGTGAATAGCGGTTAAAGGCGCTGATGGCTCAAGTGGTAGTGTGCACGGACGTCGCGTTCATGGGCATGAGTTCGAATCCCAGCAATGAAACTGAGCTTTTAAAGAATAGGGATTCCTTTCGCACTAATTCGAGTCTCTTGCAGGGAATGTTCGTGTACCTGCGTAGGTTGCGTTAGCTGTATATATACCGAAATATTAGACATCTAAATTCGTTATTACGGTGGCTTTTGTATCTGTTTTACGGTGTTTATAATCTACGATAACTCTAGTTACCGTTCAATTATCGTTAGGAGTCTTGAACGTTTCCCTTTAATTTATTTTATAAACAACTGCTTTTCAAGACCAGACAAATTGCTACCTGTGCAGGTGTTGTATCTCGTTACAAATTCAAAAATCTTTATATATAAAAAATTTCGTGGTACGTAGTTTGTCCGCAATGAACTCCTAAACTACTGAACCGATTTCAATCAAATTTTGTACACTGTGTGCAGTATGATCCAACTTGAGAGGTAGGATATTTTGAATCTCTAGATCTATAGATGACGCTGCAGTCTCGATCGTCTACTCGAAAAGGCAGAACATACGTTATAATATTTACAATAACAGGCCATTAATATAAGGCATACCGAGCATATAAGACTGCGCTGTATGTTCAAAGCAAAACTCGCATTATCCAATTTATTCCGCAAAACTCGCATAAAGGCAATGAGACGGTCTATTGGAGGCCCACAAAGAATTGAGTTACACTTGTCTCACAAGAAAACATTCCCGATGCCTAAGTATATTTCCTTTGTGACATAACAAACGTGATTCTGTTATTCTCCGAATCCAACAGTTGGAAGAGAGAATCGTATTAGTATATTCGGTATGGAATATACTCTTTCTCATGACGTGTCCTGCACAAATAAAACTTAATCAATACAAGTTAAGACCAGTAAAACCTAAGGGTTTAGTTTTCTATTCCCCACGTTATTGTTGATAACTATCGAAGCGATGATAGCTCAGTTGGTAGTGTGTACGAACGCCGTAATCAGCTTGAGTTTTTGGTGAAGGAAAACATCGTGATCAAACCATGTCATGGGGATAGGGCTTTTTCTAATACCCGCCTAGCTAGCTACCACCCTCAAGTTGATAAGCTACCGCCAAATACCTATAAGTGTGTTCCGATAGTTGTTCCATAACGTTAAACCTAAAAAGTATACATATATCCGGCTTCTTTATTACCTATTTCACAAACTTAAAGCAATAGTTCAAATCGGTAAATATTATATATAAATGAATACGAATTATAATATTAATGTAACTTCGGACCAACTTCTAATCTGTCGTTGAAAGCCATAATCGTGCTTATCATCAAGAAACAGTGCCGTCAAATTACTGTACTTTTTAAAAAAAAAAGCAAGTACTCCGAATCTGCATTTGCCGGGAAACCGTTCTCCTTTACTATTCATCAGGTATAATTACAAGCAAGCATTAACATATGTATATATGTCGTATGTTATTATAACGATCTTCCACGATTTTCAATTTTTATAAAATTTTAGAATAATTTTCTAACAACAAATTAAAGTGAAACACAATATCGCTATCTGGAAAGACAGTGAAGGCACATTTACACATTAAATTTTATCAACGCAAATGGCATGACTATCACAATATGACATCACAGAAAATCTCCACTGACGGTGTCATGTTCGCGCGTAATATGAGAACGGAACAACACACAAAAACCATTGGAAAATCTCATCTAATCTCGTCGAGGCATCTTATTCAGTTGCTAAACACAATACGGACGCATACAGAAGGCTTAAGAATTCATTTGATTTTGCCACCCATCGGAATATTCTTTATATTTTATCTAAAAAAGAACCTACATAAAGTAACAAAGGTAATATTTTTGCATACTTTGGCATTATTTTTATCCGGCTTACTAAATTACGACAAGTTGTAAGTCCTTAGATTTTCCGTCGCAGGTATTTTCTTAGGTCAGTTGTATTATTTTACGAATAATCTCCTTTTATTTATCATTTTAGGTCAACTTAAATTTAAATCTGCTAAACCATTTGGTAAATGGATTTGATCAATAGAGAGTTATATTCGACCTATAATATATTTTTAATTGACCTATGGTATTGACATGAGTGTTAAAATATTTATAATTAATACTACACATTTCTAAGATATTCTACTACTCATATGTACGACATGAATGACTGTGTTAGGAGGAGTTTGAAAGTGCCAGTGGAAGAGAAGTTGAGAGTGATATTTTGTCTTGGTATGGGCATGTCATGAGAAGAAAAATACGAATGTTGTTAGAAAAGTACGAATGTTGAAGGCTGGAAACTAAGAGGAAGGCCAAAGAAAAGATGGATAGAGTGTGTAAGTAATGAGATGAAAGAAAGGATAGCGGCTGGTAGAGATTGACAGAAAATAAAAGCGTATTAAACCGACCCCAAAAGAATTGGGGACAGGACAAGAGGATGATGATGAATATATATAATAGTACACATTTAAACGAGTTACAAAATGCAATCGTAATATAATTATATTATTGAAAAAGAGAATTGTAATAAAACATTTTATCTTTTAAATACGTTTCATTCGTACTCGTAAAATACAACCAATATGGAATCTGCGCGTCTGTATGGAATCCCTTTGTTACGCAGCGAGTTTTCTGTAAGCTCCCGTTATTGTGTGCTCATTCCCACTCGCGTCTCTGTATGTTAATATAAAGTTAATTATGCATTTTGCGTGCGCGAAACAAGCTTTCCTTCCATCCGACGGATCCCGGAGATTGCCTTACGTATTTAGTCCTGAATTTATACATTTAAAACGAGATTATGTGACCTGAACTGCGGAACTCCAAATTTAAGATTATAGTGTTAATTTTAGGATATTGTAACTTCAATATCTTCGTATTTAACTTTGATGTTATTTAATTTTGCAGATTACTGTTAAGTTAGTTAAATAAAGAAGTTTGTCAAGTTGAAACTCTGTCACCAAATATCAATAGGTATGTTCCGGCAGTAGCACTTGAGAGCCAATCCCTCCTACAAAGGCAGGCAACGCGCCTGCGATTCCCCTTGTGTTGTGGACGTCCATGGGCGGCGGAGATCACTTACCATGAGGTGAAACGCTTGCTCGTTTTCCCCCTATTCCATAAAAAAATAACGTTTGATGTTCTTTTCTTCTTTACCAGTATTCCTTTAAAAATGTATGTGGTAAATACGGCTATTGTTTGTGTCACATCATGTTTATCATCATGTACATTGTAAACATGTTTAAGTCAATGAAATAAAGTGATTTATAATAAAATAACGAAGCAGTGAAACAATACTCACATACACGAGTTACAATCAACCAACAAAAAGACAAAAAAAAATTAAGATAACGTCCAACTGAATTGCGTCCTGTTAAGAAACAGTAATTTTTTCTTAACTTGTATATAGAAAAATCCAACTATCCGTACCTACATTGTGTAATATGAAATGTGATACAATATAACTCACCTTTTAGACGTTGTCAGGCGGACCTCTGAGCACGTGAATCCGTCACTAGCTGTAATCCAGAGCTGACAAGGAGCCGAAAATTGCTATTCACGTAGTGCGGTTATTGTCGAGATTTGAGCCGCGGACAATTGTGTGGGATGACCTTCCCCGGCTTACTCTCTTGTGCTGCGTTTGAACTCAAAATAGTAACTCGTCTAGCTTTAGCTTACTAGGTGTTATAGGATGACATTTTTTTGTCTATGACCCTGCATCTTAGTGCTTGCTAAGGCATTCTTTATTATTGGTTAGACTACATCATTATTAACACTGGTATGTAATAATCCAAAAATAATGAAAAGTATTTACAATTTTGGATTTTTTCAATATTAAAAGATCATTTTAGGACATTTGTATTATTTAATTTTGGATGGTTTTATTGAAGTTGTAGTTTTATTTACAGGAATTTGTATTATTTACAGTCTATAAATTTATCACGCTGATCAATTTACCATTCAGGCGAAATAGCGGATAAGATAAATAAATGTGTATTTATGTACCGTGTGTAGTACTGTAAGAAAATAAGTCAATATTTTGTTTTGAATGTAAAACTGTCATTATATTTCAGTTCCATTCAACTACATAGAAGGTCGAAAAGTTTATGTATTTAATAAAACTGACTACAACAGTACGCATACTAAAAAATATTCAGCTGTGTAATATTTATTGTAAATTTAATCCAGATATCTGGACGTAAAATAGGTATTCGATAGCTTCAAACCAATATGAAATATTTGTAATCAATCATCACAAATATCATTCAGAATATTACTAATAATACAAAAAGATATTAGCAATTTGGATAGTATTTATTCATCATTTGCGTTATTATGTATCATCTGAATAATCAAATTTCGCCGTATGAATATCTTTCCATAATTGAGTCATATAGAATCAAAGGTGATCTCGTTATTTAAAATCTTTGAATTAAATAAGAGAAACGTGTCTGGAAAAAAATTTTCTTCAACATATTCAATTGCTTTGTATATTGACCTTGTAAGGCAAAAACTGGAATTATTGTTTTTATTTTTGTAAAACTCAAGTAATAGCATACACGATTAAAGAAAATATAATATATAAAATTTAATTTTGAATTTTCTGAATTTTAAAAAAGTTATCAGACCATCACCAGAAGTGAGTGATAACTTGCATTGTGTAGCTAGTGATTATTTGTATTTAAAAATAATTTTAGTATAAAAAAATTCAAATTTAATTATTTGTAAATAAAAATCAGTAATATTAGTCACGTTTTCACGTCACAACACACGATGGATTGTAGGTACAGTACAAAATGTGTAAAAAACTTGATTGTCATAACGACTAATATATATTAATTTCATAACAACATAGCAATTGTATTTAGGAATATGAATTTTAATGAACTCAATGTTCAACATTGTATTCTTTGTTTGTATTATATCACATGACCTTAAAGATTTTTCTCGTTTAAAGTTCGGCAAACACGTCTAAAGAAGTTTTCTCTTAGAAACATATTCTGGTACAGTACTGGCATAACGTAAACTTTTGAACGAGTGGACTACTGTCCCTTTCAAACGTAGCACAAGGTCGGAAACTAACGAATTGTCGGATTCTTACAATACATAAAGGCGTGCGGAGACACTTTTTAGCGTCATCTCTCTCGCGGGTGTAATGGCTGTGCCGTGTCGCATTTGTACCTCGCCAGAGATTCTTTTGTGTTGAAATGTTAACTTTCGGGATTACTAATGTAGTCCTTTGTTGTTAAATTTTATTGCCACATCATTTGAGATTCTGCGTGAAACGAGTAAAACATAAATTGCTATTCAACTGCGCACTTACATTTCCACTTACTAAAACTGGATATATAATAATGATAACATTGAATGTAAAAGGCTTGGAGCACAAAATGAAGACCAAAGGTACTTATTATACAAAACTATAAAGATTTTAGCCTTTACAGAATAGTTGCCTACAAAAATTAATGTTTTAAAAGATATACTAAACCATATAATTCATATGTAACTAAAGTTTTAAATGTAGTCAACACAGTGGGAATAATATCGTTTGATGTGCAGTATTAGGTTTTATATTTTGTACATTTGCATATGACCAGAATCTCACCTGACTTTAACTGATTATGTAGCTTTCCAGTACGGCTTACAAAGCACACTAATTAGTACTTAGTGGAGGATTATCAACTTGAGCGTAGCTGACCTAATGAACATTAAAAAACATTATGATTTCCTTTATTTTTATATAATAACTAGCTAGTTAAATTAGTAGTAATATTATATTAAAAAAAAACTTTTCACGCTCAAGGTCAACAGCTGTCGACATAAACCTATTGATATGCTCCGTCAAGTTTTAGTGCAAGTTTTAGTGATGGTTTAGCTTTAAGGCCATAATTGCACCTGATGTTAAGTGCTGATGGTGGGCACGCTAAGCCTAGTGGAGGGACTGGCTTCCAAGTGCAAGTACTATATTTTTCTTAAGTATCTATCTATGCATTGAATCATTCTTACGTAATTATATTACGTAGTTATTAAGTATCAAGCTTAACATAATTAACTGTTATGTAATGGTCTTAAAATTCTTATTATAATTTATTAACATACGGCATACGCTTTACTTCATGTAATATGAACTTAAAATGAAGATTAAGGATAACTCGTTTTAATCGTGGATTATTGTAAACTTGTTTAATTAACGACTTCCCATTGTCTGTTGCCGACAAAATATACAGTAGTATCTTATTATTCGCATTACAAGTAAACCTCTTCGTACTGATTTATGGAATATCCCACAGTCAACTAATTTATAAATAACTCGTAAAAATAAAATCATCCAAACGAAGGGAACTCGGTCTTTTCATATTCAGGTAACGCCTAAACGTATTACCAGGCGTCAGATTTACGCGAGTAACATAACACTGAATCCAATTCCCTAGGTATTACGGCTGATGAGAAACAATACACCTTTCGATTCAGGATTTCATTTCTAAATTCAAACACTAATATACGCCGTGCCTTGCAAAAGTGATAGCTGAATTTTATTTGAGATGTGTATTGTTGAATTTAGAAGGAGCAGTTATGGGTTATTACTTTTTGCGATAAAAAAAATGTAAGAAAACTACTTTGCTACATTGTTGAATATTACAGCATGATCAGATATATTGTAATAATTGTGATAGTAACAACGGAGTGTGCTGATTTAGGATACCGCCATATTGGATGAGACGAACAAAGGCGACGCTTCTATTGACCGTGGGACACATAAGCATAATCATCGTTATTGTTTTTGGTGTAAACATCTATGAGAAATATTTGCAGCAATATGTGCAGTTAACAAGCACACCAATATATACAATACCAATATTTTAAAGCATGCCATTTTTATTTAATGAGATTTGCAATTATTGTTCCGATACAGTATCTCTGCCAAAGAACAACTTGTGTATATCGTGACTTTACATATTGTATAGGTATATTAAATTGGTATTATAATATCTTTGACGCTATTAAATATCATAAACATCCGTCTTCGAATAACACAATGAAAATGTAGCATACAAAGGTCTGAAAACTTTACTCTGGTCTGGTTAACGCATGGCTTTCAAATGTGTTCCTTTTTCCTTCAAGTTTTACTTAAAAGTCTTTTCTCCGCTAGGTTTCGCGTGTTCACCATATTAAGACACATCGTCACTTAACATCAGGTAAGATTGTGGCCATTACGCTAAACATATTAGTAAAAAAAGAGTCTTATAAGTGAACGAAAAGAAATCGAACTATGTTATGTTACAAAAACAGTTAACGAACTGAAATAAATTTTAAGGAATCTTTTGTAAAGAACAAAACCCACCGTGTAAGTAACCAGATATTATTTATATTGTTTATATTTAAGAGAAAATTCAACGCCGGGAAAATTAAATTAAATAAATACGCACCTCTGTATATGTTGAAGAAATTAAATTTAACCGTATTAATTTCAAAAGGGTGGCTTTTTCTTTGGTTTCTCGCTTCGGTTGTTATTAATTTTCATATTTATTCAGCAAAATAGTAGACATTTGATACTATATGCTTATTACTCCTGTGTTTATTCTGACAAAAATACTATTTGTTATCCTCACTGGACTCGTATATTTGCAAAATTGGCAACCGATATCAAATACGAGTAGTAGACAAATATGTACATAATTCATATTGACAAATACGATGTTGTCCCAGTGATGATAGTATTTGTACACTGTGGTAATCAACATAGGTTCGAATTCTTAAATATAACCCTTTAGTTTTCCACCAAAAAAAAGCATCGTGGTGGATGGTGTTTGATACGTTGCAAGTGCTTCTATCTATCAAAAATTAGCAACAAATAAATTAATGTCGACAAGGAATAGATATAGATTGTACGGTTTACGTAGATGTTATGCGATCGCCTTACCGCTTATATATAGGCGGATTAATATGTGAGCGATCGTGATGGCTGAAATTGACACCCCTCTGTACATTCGCTAATAACTACTGTAAATACACATTAAACTATTATTTAAAAAAATGGATCTAAAAAAAATACATAAGAATAAGACCTAAAAAAAAGATGCAGATCGAGTCTCTTGCCAGTTCTCGATAACTGCGTTGCTTTCTGACGTTGACGTTCGTAAGCACGTTAGGGCCTAAATTAAATCAAGTTTTTTGATTCAATTTGCTGCTAATCCAATTTGATTTGAGTGCCCTGAATTCGGATCCTGCACAAGACAATTACTTATAGTAGTAGTATAATTAATTACAAGAAAATAATTCAAAACGACGAGATGAAGTAATCAATAAAAAAGAATTACGTATAATAAGCCTTTTTACTATCAACAAACTTAATCCGCCCTAACCAGATAATGTTACCTGGATAGATGTAGCTGCTCGTTTTTTTTCGTGATTTTAGCAGTACAACCAAAAAAGGGAAAAAGTCGTAAACACATTAGTGAAAGCTTTAAAGCATCCAAAGAGAACAAAACGAATTTATCCGGAAACGGAAACACAAGAAAGTTGGCCGAAATACGATTCCCTCGGAATGGGCATCTGTATCAAAGAGCGGAAATCGGGATAACTTAATTTCGGTCGTATCGAGCTTTCGTTGCAACGACAAAGCTTATCTAGAAACGTGCGTTGGACCTCTAATACTAACCAGTTCTTACTTACTGTATCATTCTGGCTGATTATAGAATATCAATTAAAACTCTATTCTTCAGCAAAAGAACCATCTACTTTAACCTTTCTTTTTTTGGTGATTTTAACTTTTAAAAAGACCTTAGTGAAATTATCTGAATGACTATGTTATTTTACCATCAATAAGAATATATGAAAAGCATGTCATTTTGGTTTCTTTACTTTTGTCTTAATTTAATTTTGAGACTTCGGTCGAAAAAGGACATGTCAGTCCCATCGTACAATGACCTTCTAATAACTATAAAAAATACTTAGAATATGTACGAAACTCACTTAGTTACTTACTAACTATTTTTACGAAAACAAAAATGTGCAATTAAGGGAAACAAATAAAGAAACCGGATGTTAACATTGACTAATTACAAATCGATTTCAGTAATATATCGAAGCTATTAGAGTCATTTTACTAAATTTTTATGGAACAACATTTACGTTCAAAATCAAAAATAGGGATTGATTCCAAACTAATTAAACCGAAGTGAACTTTTTCTTTAAAGTTTTGATTTGCGCCAATTTTAATATGATTGATATTTTATTATTTCGCTTTGGAAAGTTTGCATATCAAAATAGCTACACCTAACAAAAAATGATGACGCCCCATTCATATGTTGATGAATACTCAGTAGAATCTCGAAGAGATTCGTTCGAACGCCGATCTCGAAAATCCACATTCATTCGATATACTTATTGCTTTTTTTGTAAATGCTAGTTGCTAAATAATAATGAAATTGTTCTATATTTGCGTCTATAAACTACATTGAGCCAAAATTAATTAGAAATAATACTTGTTTTTATCAAAACTTCCAAATTGAAATTTTATACATTATTGTAGATACCAGCGATATTATTTTCATACAAGTTTAAATTCGAATAGAGCCATATTTCTGTACCATTTATTGTGTGACTGTATTACAGAATAAACGTGGGAGTTTGATTCTCGAATCTATTCATATATGATATTTAGAAAATACTTTCCTATAAAATATGTTGACTATATTTAAGAACTTCTGATGTTTTTTACCTTCTATTACTTTATTTCTCTGATTTTGGGCATGGTCATGATTCGATATACCTTGCGTTCTCTAAACCACTATACTTCAATTATATTTACCCAAGATTTCTTCAGCCTAAACAGAAAATATAAGTTCATAGACACAAACTTTATCATTATTCATGTTGTAAGTTATAAGTTTTTCTTATTTATTTTATCCCTATTCAGTTATAGTTTTTATAGTAATATTTACAATGCTAGTTGGTTTGCGGTTACCATTTGGCTTACCTTCAGAACAGAAAACTGTGAAAGAATTTAGTAAAACAATCATGTATAATCGGATTGTGTTTGCGATAAATCCTAACACGGCGCACACGAGAGTCCGCGGATAGGCTTCCACGTCACGATCTTCTCAGCCCACTGATAATGAAATTCTGAACCAGTTAAGAATGGCAACATTAAAATCCCGTAAGCCGATTGAAGCGATGACAGCTCAGTTGGTAGTGTACACGGACGCCGCGGTTCGCGCTTATTGATTCAAGACAACCAGTAAGTTCTCAATGGCTGCGCAGATATAGTTTGTATACGTTATACGAATCAGCTGTTTCGTAGCGTAGTCTATGTATTATAATTTTCACAACCAGAAAAAATAGATTCATTATGAAATTACCTCCCATTCCTTCTATTCATTATTATTATTCTTACCTCTGCGTTTCACATAATTGCTCTCAGACATTAATAATTATTTTATTTGTTACTCAATAATACGTTTATCAATAATAATATATAACGTAAGGAAATTCATTCCAACCGAGTGTTCCACGACACTCACATATTTTTATTACTGTTATAATTTATATTTTCTTCTTCTATTCTTTATTTATTATAAATTTTCAATATTTAATATATTTTTTTATATAATTTTTTAAGTTATTTTAAGTAGTGTAAGTATCGTCAATATGTTAACTCGTATTCGGGCTTCGGTCCAGTATCCATCTTTTTATTATTCCTATTTTATTCTTTACCTGACTGTCGACTGTTGTGTTTTCCAATAGTAATAAAAACTACGAGAAAAAATTGACGATTGTTCGTTTTACATAAAATAAGACACTCATAATTGTAAAAGTGGATTAATTTCAAACAAATGTTCATAAGTCATTTAAATATAATCTCGAAATGGATCTACTCTCCTATCGCAGAGTTCAAAGAAAACGAATCCGTTTTCCTTCTACTTAACATTATGCAAATTGAACCTTTGAGAGCGTGTAACTGGGGGCATATATTTTAATAATAATTACCGAGGGTTAATCATGTCTTTAACAAATATAACTCTGTCCGTATGTCTATTGGGATTGGTCGGACTTTAGTGAATGGTAACAGAACTGTTGCATAATACATATTAAACACTAACTCATAAACATATTTTGTGTGTACGGTTGGAGTAGCTGTTTTGGCGGTTGTCTCACTAGCGCGTGCTGGGGATTCGAATACCATATGACGCAAAGATTTTAAAAAATCAAATTTTTTTTTGATCATAGCTGTTACTTTTCGTTGCTGTTATGGCTATTATCATTGGACATTGGCGAAATTGCCTACATAAAAAAATATATTAAGTATTCGTTCAGATACTCGTATTATCTTCTTCAGGGTTTCATCTATCTCTATATCATATTCATCAAAATCGATTCAGCGGTTTAGGCGTCAAAACGTAACAAAGGATTGAAACAAAATTCACGGCGTGTCATATAATGATACAGCAAAAAAATATCCGTTTAATGAATAAGCAAAGCAATCTTCAGTGCGTAGAAATATTATATTATTGATAGGGGCTAACAAAGCGCTGGTTCTTCAGTCCGGCCCTGACGTGTGCGGTAACCCACAACCCCGTAAATTATGTTAGAAACCATGCCTATAACAACCGTAACTTCTGTCGGCTTAACATAGGTCGGTAATTATTATTAATGCCCGCGGAAACTCTTGGGATTTGTGAAGCATGAAGTTAGTACTATTAGAACTCTGTAGAAATGTTTGAATCGTTAGATTATGCAGTTCAACTCTAAGTTTATAAACTTTAATAGTGTATGATAATAAGTTCTGTAGTTATGTGTTGATTTATTGCTAATATCAAAAATTTTAGGTCCATCTTAGAATCCACTGACACCGTGTTTACAATTCTGTGGCTCATGCTATATGTTCCATTCTGTTGGTGTTCTAAGCAAAACAAGCCGATACAGAAACCACTGTAATACAGTAAACGGGATCTTTTTGAGGCCTGGGTAAACGGATATCCCCTCAACAATACCTGGAAGGGATATCAGAGGGCGATCTTGCGGTGTCTAATGAGTGTTGTTGGTTCACATATCCTTATAGCCATCCTGACTATGAGGAGATTCATAAGCTGATTTTCCAAAAAAAGTGTATTATTAGATTTACTAACTGTCGTACGTGATTGCATTTAAATTTTTCTATTAACATCGGTATTCTCAAAATCCATTCTAAGTATATGTATACCTTGTGACAGAAGTACGCATGATAAATCCTTTGATTTTTTTTGTTTGCCTTACACCTACCATCTTTCGTTTGCACCACCTTAAGGTTGACTGTTAGAGAATGCCTGTGGCATTAAGTCCGCCATTGTACCTTACATAAAGTGTAAAATAATAAATCAATAATATTAAATAAAAGTGATTTCTGTTTTTCTGTTATTAAGTTGGTTCTACATACATGCTAGGTATGTTCACGTGTCCCGAGTAATTCAGTATTGAAAGGCAATACCCAATATATATTTCAAAACAGAACCTCAGTCAAATTAATTCGGCATGTAATTATGTAATTTCGGATCTAACCAAACCCTTCTGTTTATCCAATTAATCGAGCGAACCTTTACCAGAGAATGAAATTCATTCGTATCTTAAAGTTCACAAAGCAATTTTGTTAAATCTACATCTTGCTATCGCCTTCTCACTTTTTCAAAGGGAACTGATGAGGCTTAACTACAGGGATGTACTTGATGAACTACTTGATCCCAAGTATCGTCAGATTCTTTGTTTTAGAAATTGTGTCAATTTAAAACAGAAATCACTTTTTTTATAACATGTGTGAAAAATACATGGAAGTACTTTTTCTCGAGAGGGGCGTATGGAAATGATCAAGTGAGCGGCACCGTCAAATACCTACTAAAAGATGTAACTAAGAGCCAAAATTAATCCTTATTACTGTAGACCTAGAATTGCTGTTGCACTATTTCGGGTGTCTGGCGGAAAAAAAAATACGAATAAATACCAAAAAGCTATTCACTCATTTACTTCTTTTAAATTCTTTTGAAGCGATTATAGCTCTGTTGATAGTATCTGCGGGCACCCAGTGAAGGGACGTGAGTTCTAATCCACCTGCAATGAGCAATGAGTTTGAACTTTTGGTAAAGAAAAACGTTGTGATGAATTAATAGTACGGTAGTAGGGCTATTTCTAATGCCCGCCTGGCTAGCTACCAACTTCAAGTTGAAAATCTACCGCCAAATACCTATAGGTGTGTGCGGCACTTGCGCTTGAGAGTCGGTCCTTCCACCAAGCATAGCGTCCCCACCGTTTTGGGTGACATCATCACTTAACATTAGGTGAGATTGTGGCCATAAAATTATAAAAAATCAATATTAATTGACTGTAACGTTGACCTAGCAATTTAAGCGGTCGTTAATTGATAGCGCCACGCTCAGAGTTATGAGTTCATACTTTAGGCTGAACAATTTTATTATTTTCAAAGTCCACAAGTTGTAGTCCTGCGACGGAACATTGCTTTGTATCTTTTAATTTTACTTTGGTAAAGTCTGCTGCGGCACAAGTGTTGATCCTTAGTGCTGTTGTTGTATTTAAAGTACACATATAATTATATTTTACTTTAAACTAGAATTTTCTATGATTTCTGCTTTATTTGCATAAGATGCAAAACATAACATTTAATCATTATTTCTCTCATTTTATAATCATATAATATAAAAATATATTACCGTTGTTCTAGGGGCCCTCGACCCTCGTATCAGTTTTTTAAATACCCGTTTATTAAAATCCTCTAGAAATAATGTCAGCCTTAAAGTCTTATAACTTAATCAAATTTCGTTCAGTCGAGCCACGAGCCGAGGAGAATTTCATTTCGCAAATTAACATCTCCTTACTATTTGAAATTTTACTGACTTCGTTAAGATTTAATTAAATTGATGTTACGTTTGTACAGATCGGATTATTGGGACGTGTTAGTATTTTGTCTATATAATCGTAAACAGAACGATTCCTTGTCACATTTCCCATGTCTCAAATTAGTTTAACATGTAAAGAACTATATTTTTGCATTGCTCTCTGTAATACTTAACTATTATTGACAGTTTAGTATTTGAAACGGCCTCAAAATCTTATTTGTACCAAAGTTCTCTTAGATTGTCAACTCCAATGCGTATTGCATCGCTTCTCTGTAATACTTACTATTATTGACATCTCGGTTTTTGAGACGGCCTCAAAATCTTATTTGAACCAAAGTTCTCTTAGATTCTCTATTCCAATGTGTGCCACAGCTCCATATTTTATTTATAACTGCAATACTAAGATCAACCAAGTACAATTGTACAAAGTTTAATCATTTCATTTTGTTCCCAGATGACAAAATCCCGCCCGGTTTTCCCACGATCACTCCACCGCCATCCATTATGGTCGTGGAAGTGGGACACACTGCCACCTTGCCTTGTCAAGCGACTGGTAACCCGACGCCGAAGATCAGATGGCTTTGGAACTCGCTACCGTTGGATGTCGCTTCGAACCCTAGATATGCGTTGCTGAACGATAAGATGCATGGTGAGTACTAAGATTTATGTTTTAAACTATTAATAATGTACTGTCTTTTTAGATCTAAAATGTATGTATAGATCTGTAGATATGTTTGTACATGTAATATACACTGGCCTATTATGAAATGCGAAAGCCATAAGGTGGTTATTATGGCGTATATGTATACGGTAGTCGCAAGCAAGTCGGGTATAAATACCTAACATCCTAAGTACGTATTTAAAGTCAAAGATGGTTTCACCGCTTTTGCTGAAATATTTAACACCGAAGTGTATGTCATGCCGCTATAAAATGTGTTAATAATAAATGTAAAAATACCTATATTTAAATTTCATATAATTAAAAGACATATGGAGTTATAAACAAGTTTCATTCAATAACCAAAAGAAATGAGAAACGAACACGATATTAGATTTAGTCAGTTCTATTGATCTTAACGAATTGAAGTTGGAAGGTTGATTAGGATTTATTATAGCTAATCAAAATGTAAAAAAATAAATAAAGAACATCGATTTTAGGTGACACGAAGTTCACCGGGTCAGCTAGTAATATATATATATATATATATATATATATATATATATAACACAAAAATTAGACTCCAATGAATCAAATAATTTAAGAATTCATATGTGACATAAAATGATTACGTCTGCTCTATTCCAAAACTTAAGACTTAATGACCAGGCGCGGACGTTCCTCGTTACTCTCATATTTATACTATTACCATCTACCGACAATTCCCATAATACATTTCGGTCCACCCGCAGAATCGTAAAGGTTGGTAATCACACCGACTTTTATACGTAAAAGAAATATATTAAAGAATCTTGAAACGCTTGGAAAAATGAAAAGAAGAATGTTCAATTTGTATAATCTAAAATGAAATCTATACATCCATCACGCTCCCGCAGCGTGTCAAATTGTAATGAAATATGTATATTGCCTTTTTGTAATACGTTTGTTACTGAGCAGACGAAGTAATACAAATGTACTGAGTAAAATATTGAAAAATGTATTATATTTCAGTATATATACAGTTTCTTTCGATAAAAGGTTATCTGATATTTAGCTTTGAGACAATATTACTGACAATGTCAACTAATAATTGAAACAATCGTGTTCGACTGGCTAGCGTCCGCACGGTGGACCCTCATGACATTGTCGACTAACATTAGATTGCAGATACATCTGTATATATTTTTAAGTTACATGTGCAATGGTGCACATAGATAATTCTAGTAGAGGGACTAGCTCTTAGATGCATCTGCCGGAAAGTACATGTTGGTATTCGGCGGCAGATTTTAAATTTGAGTTTGGTAGCTAGCCATGTGGGCATTAGGAAAAGCTCTACTACCATGCAAATTTTCATGTATCTCATATATTGTACTAACTTGAATGGTGTCATAACTTTACCTGGAATATGACATGTTTAAGCACAACTGTAGCGAATGTTATATATGGTGTAGTAAGATAGTTGTATCTTAACCGGGCATAATTCCAATAGATTGTCCTACATTAAGGTTAGTTTAAAACTCAAGATAAATGTCATTCTATAATTATTAGATAAAATGTAGTATTACATATTCTAAAACATACCTAGCCAACACGGTTGGCGTAGAGGTTCAAATCAAACTAAAAACTTTATCCAATTTAGGTCCTAAAAAGGTTAACGTCAAAACTACCATTTATAAAAAGTTGCCTCGTTGCGATATACGCGGCACCGAAGTGCTATGGGTTCGAATCTCGCCCAGGGCAGTTATTAATGTGATCCACAAATAATAGTTCCGAGTTTGGTTGTCACTTTGTGTCCGTTAATTGGGTTTATTAAGTCCTTATATTTTTTACATCGACGAAATTGTCTATATACAGATACCACAAATAAAAGCAACTTTATCTAAATGAATTATATACAAAAAAAGTGTAATATATATTGATTGAGATACACAGCCCTAAATTATTTGCGGTATCGATTAATGTGAAAAACCTTTGATTTAGAGAGCGTAATTAGTTTGCTAGTTGTGCCGACTGAAGGATTATCAGTTAGTTATATTAGTTAATTCTGCTAATACCCTTATTCGAGCCCTTATACATAGATACTCTACTGAATTGAAGCGGCTTACATTGAATTTCTAAATCTATACAAATAGATAACAATGAAACGACTGTGTGTTATTTTTAAAACAAAGCTTCAAGATTTTCTTAAGCTTTTGTAAAGGCCATCTTAAGAAGGTCTTAAATTTCATCCGTTTCAATTTTTTATGTACAAGTACATAATATAAACATGTAGTGTTATATAAATTAAAGAACGTCCTTTAGCGCCGCTATAAGACTTGTTTATATTAATTCCTTTGATAGATATCGATAGATGTAGCCAAACAAGGTCAAATGAATTACGAAGACTGTTTAAATATAATAAATCTTTTAATAATTCAGTTCGAACAAAAAGTTCACAATGTTGAACTATTGGCAAACAGTGAAAATGTGGAACAATCTTTCAAACTTTGCGTATTTTCTCTGTGCTATATATTGAAAATTTGCTATAAATTAGAACATAAAGAGGTATCGTCGTATATCGGCTTCCGTTGGAGGAAAATATCGCGAGGAACCATACTATGGTAGGGCTTTTTCTAATGCCCGCTTGGCTATATTTTTAATACAAGTATTTTTTATTATATTTAGAAACTACAAGTCGGATTAAAAAAAAAAAATGTAGTATTTGATAAGGCAACCTCCGAGGAAGGTTTTAAACTATTTAACATCGCGCTACTACTAATAGAAGCAGAGCAGTATTTAAAAAACTTACAAAAACAGACAAGAAATTATGAGATATTTTTTAGTTCTACGCGAACGAAAACGCGGGCACATTTAGTTGTATATTTACGACGCTGAAAATGATAAAATACGTATAAATAGACGACTGTATCAAAGTGCAGTACTGTTCTTATGTCCTTATCAAACCAATATTTGCTGTGTCCAAAAATTGTAACTTAGAATTTTAAATGACATTCGTAGTTTTTGTTTGACAATGTTCGGGCTGATGGATATAGTATATTTTTATAACGAGCAGTCACTTCAACTTCGAATCAGTAAAAATTTCTAAAATGTGCACAGAGCAGATATTGATTTTGTAACAACTTTGACAATCACCCGAAATTGGAAAACTATTATAAATTAACTAGCTGGTAACCCGCGATTTCGTTCGTGTTATTCTCATCAATCTTCCATCATCGTAACATCTCTTCTTACTGACTATCTACGCCATGAAAGGAGTACCCGTTGCAAATTTCAAGTTAATCAATGAAAAAATTCACACCTTATCGTATACACGTAGGCGATGAAATAAAAATAAGTTAAACCCGTATTTATTTATTTTTATTAAGGAGTGTTTATCCAAAATTTAAAGACTTTTGCCCCTCAGACAAACTTTGCCACCTCCGTTTATCTTCTTAGGGGTAAATGACGAAAAATCGCTTCTTTGTAAACATCTACATTACAAAAGGGAATTACAGTCAAAATTTTATGTTTCAAGCATTAGAAGATTCTGCAGTGCTTTGATGAATAGTCAACAAACGACCTTATTTATATAGAAATGACATTTGAAAGAAAGAAAGAAAGAAAGGTTTAGTTATTTGAAATCTTTATCGTTATAGTTCTTTGAATAACTCTTGGTATCTTTTCTAGACAGTAAACCTAATATATCAATGTACGCGTGGAAAACTTGGTTTTTGTTAGACACCGGTCTCGCGTCCGATAACTTGATACAAACACAATAATATTGTTTCGCGAACTTAACGTGAATTGCTTACATAACTGTAGAAATCTAACGTTCAAGTTGAGATAAATGGGATTACAGTCTCACACAAATAACTGAAACTATGTCTATTATTGGTATTATGTATTGGGATATGTTTCTGTAATGCCAAATGATGGAGTTAGTTTCTCCGAATTTGCAATATATGGGAATTTGTTATTAAATTATGTGAAAATTTGTAAAATCGTTTACAAAGAATCTTTATGAGTATTATTAATAGTATAAAGCAGAAAAGTTTGTTTGTTTGTTTCAACGCGCTAATCTTATAAACTATCAGTCGAATTTTAATGTTATTTTCTGTTTGATAGATCAATAATTGTGCAAGGGTTTAGACTATTTACCATCACGCTGCAAAGCTGTATTGAAAAAAGTACGATAACCGTGAAGAAAGAAGTGGCACACAATAGAAGGGCCTGAGGCGAGTTGGTCATTCGACAACAACCGAAAAAGCAAACGAATCAGAAACCCACCCAAATTCTTCTAGTATTAGTTATTTTGTATAGACTTTATTAACAGAATTAGTGAGTTTATTTCAACTTTCTTACTTTTAAACCGGGGTTGTTAGAAATCTAATACTATGAAGTGAGTAATCTATATATTAAACGGATATTACGATTTGGATGAAAATTTGTATTTAGCCATATTTATGCTTTTGATTTCACCTTTATAGTTGTAAAAAAGCGATTTTAAAGCGAGTTATTTCTAATCCCATAATTAATTACTGTTATGTTTTATTTTTATTTAATTAATGAATTCGCAAATATTTATTATCGTAAAATGTAAACGTTTATCCATATGTGATTGGTATCTAAATATAAATATTAAACCTTTTGAATGAAATACAATTTTGAAAAAAAAAAGAATACCGAGCTGAGCTTGTTCACCCTGATACTGTTGGTAAAATAAGCACCGTATAATATTTGAAGAAGCTATCAATTTATTTTACACAGATAATTTAATAGGCATGTCACGTTATGTATAAAATCGTTTTTGGCATCGTTATAATTAAAAACGCTATAACAACATCGCTTAACGTCACTGATAATTAAATTCATCCAAGAAAAGATGGGTATTATTAAATCACCCCGTGGAGACTAATTTAATTTGCAGATCCTCACGGAAGTTTCACCGTACGCCCAAGTCGGGCGCGTCCACAATATGATAAACCCGTAAGAAGAGCGACAAAATGTTAATTACGCCACAAATTAAGTGACGGAATAAATGATCTTGTTCTATGGCATTATGTTTTTCAATTATTTTGTATAACAAAGTTACTAATAGACCTCTCAAAAGAACTCATAAATAAACTTGGTTGTCTACTTCAGTGCCAGCACTCATTTCATCTCTATCTTCGAAAGTGTTATTTCTCATATGCCTAAATATGTAGCTAGATTGTAACCTTTTTTTATTAACGTGGTGTTTAGTCCCATTTTTAATGAACTTCCTCATCGCAATTCATAAACGCATGACGCGCGCTTAGGCAACATCGAGAGGGGCATGTGGTGACGTATCAGTTGTTAATCACCCAACAATAGCCACGAAAACGTGCCACGGCGACACTTCAAACTTCGCCAATCGCCTAAACTTGACTTGAAGAGTCAACTAGATTGAAACCTAAGGATGTAAAACACTTTATCTCTATTCTCCGTTGTTAAAGCTCCCAAAACACTAATATGAATACACATAATAGGCAAAAATGATCATCCAAGTTTTGGAGTGTCATATGCCGACACATTTGAAAATGTTTGTAAGCATTCGTTCAGCAGAACTGCAGTGAAACTTTGGAAGTTTTCTCTAGTAAATATGCAATTATCCAAGTCTCGGAATACTTTCAAGTGCACGCTTCGTGTATTCTAATGGAAGAAGTATATTAGAGAGCTTTAATTAGATAAAAATTATGTACCCTACATGCACTTTTCCGGGCGATTAAAAATGTATATTTTAACACTAGGTCCTTAGTTTGTAGAGTGGAGTTCAATAATCAATTTAATGAAAGCTAAAGTTAGAAGTACTTATGTTTTCTTAGTGCCCTCAATAATATAACCGTAAACTTATTTATTACATGTTTCTTACGGCAAGTTTTTTTGTATATCTTGATATTTTTGATTGACTTTTGTTAAATACATAGAGCCTAATGTAAGATATAGTTAAAAATAATAGTAAAATATGTTTTAGAGTAAGCAGAAATATATTATTAGCGTATGACAAGATCTACAGCGTATTTCAGTCCCATTCTCAGACATTTTATTAAATATATGCTTTACTAACTTCCTTATTATGCTCAATATCATTAACATCATTTCAAAAATATCGGTTAGGTACTAAAATTTGTCCACGTATCGTTTTATGACTTTCTTTTCAGCAAAATATGTGTTTAACTAAATGTAAATAATATTAATTTTAATGTCATTATGCACTTTACCAGAGGTGAGAAAGTAATTTAAATTCAGTTAGAGCCGGCTTGCCGGATACTTTTCCCCTGGGCTCTTTATAATCTCATTAATTTTAATTTATTCCACTGGATTATTTCTCCTTGGACGCTTCCGATATTTCGTAACTCTCTGGTAGAGAGCATGACTAGTGGTTCTGTTCTCAAATATTAATATTACTATTTTACTGGGCTTTGGTTAGGTATCCTTGTTAGTAAAAATAAATACGATTGTATATCTGATATTTCTGAAGGAGACCGTATTATAATCGCGTTTTAAAGAGCCCACCTCTGCAAACCTATAAATTTAGTAAAATTTGATTTGGGTCAATTGAAAAAATATCGACGAACAACTTTAATTTCACTACAATAACGGTGCTTCTTTGTTGCAATAATTTTAATTTTTATTAAAATGCTACGTGAGTAACTTCAAAATTCAGAATGATGTTAAAAATTAATGCATTTTCTTTACAAACGACTTCATATACCATGTATAAAGTTAATATTACTCGGGCCATTTTAATCAAATAAACGACTGCCATTACAATAGCAATTGAATTTAGATTTCTACGTAATAATCGTTTTTTTTTTTGTATTGAATTATACTTAACATCAGGCATAGTTCCGTTATATAGTAGCGCTACTGTAAAAAAAAATTTATCTTTATTTCATCACCGAGTACAATTTAAAAAATAATAGTCACATGCTAGTCATTAATCATCGTTTTCATACTTCTAGTAAAATCGTAAGGCGAAACCGTGGCCCCTTTTCCAAAACATTAATTTTAACGTAGTCTAGTATTAAATCTAGATCAATTACGAAGTTAAATGTATGTCATTAATCATTTCTAAGTATCAATGGGTAGCATTTATGAGATACATATAGCCGTTGATATCCGTAGCAAAACTAGCTAAGGGTGTGTAGTATTGGCCTGAAACCTTTAAGATAGGGGGATTTGTGGACTATGGATGTGGATATGATACTATAGATAATATTCTACATATGTATATGGTGGAACTGAACTAGTTGACAATATTTGAACGTATTATTTTATTATTATTTTACTATGTTTTTATTAGCTCGCTTTCTTGTATGTCTGTCCTGGTGGGATTGTGTAATTGATTTTAAACTAACTTCCCGATGAGCTAGATACTTGAAATTTGGAACATATCTCAAAAGTGGATGATAATGCATGAAAATGAAAATAAATTTGTTTGTTTGTTTCGATAATAAAATTATAATCGACTAGCTGAACCGGTGAACTTCGTATCACATTACAAATCTGTGAATGTCTTGGCTTTTCTTTGTTATAATATGTATTGTATGTATTATAAATATAAACGTTCCTCATGAATCACCCTATCTATTACTGAAACTGCATGAATATCCGTTGAATAGTTAAAAAAAAAAACAAGCGAATAGACAGTGGAAGCGACTTTATTTTATACTATGTAAATATATGTCTTGATTCACTGAAACGATGACACGTCATGCATGCATAAACAAACAGACAAATAGACAGATTCCAAAAATGCTAGAAGTGAGTTATGTTGGATATCGTTAAACACCCTGGCTATTTTTTTGGAAATATTTTCAATCTACAAGGGGTTTATAAGGATTTAAGGTTATCTGAAATACTATTAAATATGAATAAAAATGAGTTCAAAAGTGCTAGCAAAAGGTGCAAGTCCCACTAAGTTTATAGTAAACAGTATAAGCAATATAATGTACTGAACATTATTGATTTGCAATATATTATCTAAAAGAAACAATTGTTTTTATCAAATCGCATTCATTGGCATCACTTATTTTCTTAAGGTAGTTAAGAAATACATACAACATTCTAACAGTATATATGTCTGTTATACTTTACCCAAAACTCAAGCCACTTCTGCCGCGGGGCTGAAAAAGTTTCAGCATACGGAATGATTCTTTAACACCCCTTCTGGCGTCATTATCTCCTCCCAGAGCTTCCCCCGACGCGTTCAGAGGTCGCAGATACACGCCGTGATTGCGACCCACCGAGTGAGATTACATTTCATTTACATACAAATGCGAGACCTTCCGACTTTGAATGGGACGCGGCGGTCGACTGTTGTTCTAGTAAAAAGCGAGGCTTAATTCGAACAACAATAAGTGCTATGGCCACGATCGAGGTGTGTCTTTCTTTAACGTACGCGTCTATTGTTGCTTCCAGATATCGATACTTTTTTTTAACTTTTTGTAAAATTTCATTAGTTTTTTGCATCTTTATATATAAAAAGCTCGTGTCAGGATGCTCAGTCGCGCTAATTATGAAAACCGCTCAATATAATTCAATGAAATTTTATAAATGTGTATTACTAGTCCGGTTGCCACCCGTACTATAATATAAAGCATCTTACTATATTGTAGCCAATTGAACTAAATAATATAGAAAAATAGTATAGTTTTAAATGTACTATATTTTACATTACCTTATGCTGATACATTATTTGATATACAACTAGCCACTGAACTTTGTTCTCGTTGTTTTCAATATGAAATAACTAGTTTGCCATCTATTAAAATGTGGTATTACTAATTCATAGCCCTATGTAGTCCTGTCACCTATTAAAGTGACCAGAACATCGAGATATTTGTAGATAGATTTTACTCCTATCTACCATTCCTAACATTCATAACATTCCTTACACTTACATCTCTTACACCCCTTTCTGTCCATCCAATAAAAACCATGTAACTGTAATTGTCTTTTAATCAAAATTTGTTCATATAAAATTTAATCGGATCAAGTTTCTTGCCGGTTTCGTCTCAATAAATGACTTGTTTTCCGAGCCGGTGGTAGTTTTAAAATTCATGATCGCTTTCTCTGGTTCTTAATTTAATAAAGTATTTTGATTTGATTTCATAGGTTAATAAGCTTTTAGAGGTCTTGAAGGCCGATATTAATTGCTCAAGACATTGGTTCAAAAACGAGATCTTAATTCTATTGAGACTACTGAAAAAACCTTTTAAAAATTAAATAATTAATAAAACAATACGTTGTTTATTATAATATTAAACAGATTATATTCATACGTTTTCTATTTTAACTTTCAATCCTGTAATCTAATCTCATACCCAGACATTATTTCCGAACAATGTTCATATATTCATGACATAATCAAAAGCAATTATGCGGTGTTCAACAACTTTACAGACTAGAGTTTTCCTGTGGCAGTCCTATGCTTGTTAGACACTGCCTCATCGAACTATTTATATTTGCAACTTATGAGACCTTCACTAACTAATCTATATATTATAAATATCCTTATTCAGAATGTTATTTATTAGTTGGCTCCCTCTATATAAATAACATATTCAGACAAAATGCCTGTCTTTTATTTTGATTGGCGGGAAAAACGTCCATAAAAGTAAAATAGCGATAAATAGATGCAGAACCATTGGAATTCAAATAATAAATAGCCCTTAAATATATACAAATAATGTGTATACAAATGTAATACAATACAATACAATAATAAGTAAATAATGTTAATACAAATGGAAATTATTGTAACATTTAACATTTTTAAGTGTTGTTAATTATCACTCAATCGAAGTATTTTACCTCTGCGAATTCGAACCTAATAAAATCATCATTATTTCCACATAACGTACCTCCCATACCTTTACAGCAAGATGAATTTTCTTTATGGGTCACTCATTAAGGACGGAAAAGATGGTCTCATATAAGTGTCCACAGAAAATATGATCACCTTATATTGCTTAATCAACCACTGTGGGGCGTAAAATAAACCTTTCCTGTCCTTCCGTACTAAGAGCTAGATTAAACGGGACACCGCGATAAAGCTTCAATGACCACTGTAATTTGATCTGTGGAAGTTGGTCCCTATTTAAGCGGTCGGAGAGGTACGCCGGATCGTGATAGCGTGGTAGTAATATAATACCGCGCCGTACCCGCTATTCCGTTGGACGTTTATGAATAGCTGTTATTTTTCTTTTAATTACGCCCGCCCGTTGTCCGTTGTCGACGAGCTTTGTCGTCACTTTGCGGCCACTCAACTAACTCCGGATCATCATTTATATGACGGCTTTAGTAGATTTGGTCAAACTTCGTAATTTAACAGGTCCTATGAAGTTATTTAAAGCGGTGATAGCTCAGTTGGTAATGTGAGAGCACGCCACGTCAAGGGACGTGAGTTCGAATCCATCTTTTTTTTTATACTTAAGATTTAGCGTTATGGCCATAATCTCACCTGATCTTAAGTGACGATACGGCCCAAGTTTGTACACACGCTAAACTTGTGGAGGAACTGGCTCTCAAGTGCAGCTGCCGGAACACACCTATTGGTATTTGGCAGCAGGTTTACAACTTAAGGGTGGTTGCTAGCCAGGCGGGCATTAGAAAAAGCCCTACCACCATGATATGGTTTTCTCACGAGGTTTACCTTCACCGAAAGCTCAAGCTCATTGTAGGTGGTTGGATTTGAACTCACGTCCATTGACGCGAAGTCGTACACACTACCACTGAGCTATCATCGCTGCAAAACCCACAATGAGCTTGAACTTTCGGTGAAGGCAAACATTGTGATTAAACCATAGCATTGTGGTAGAGCTTTTTCTGATGCCCGCCTGGCTAATTATCACCCTCAAGTTCGAAATCTGCGGCCAAATACCTATAGGCTGTTTTCCGGCAGTTGTACTTTAATGCCAATTTCTTTACTAGGTAGCGTGTCCATCATCTTGAGCCACATCGTCACTTAACAGCAGGTGAGATTGTGATCATAGCGACAAACCTTAACTATAAAAAAAGGTTAGACAAAGTCATCTTTGACATACATATTTATATGTAAGTTACACCATTCTCCAACGAGTAAAAAATATACCTAATATATCCCTCTAATATTATTTTCACAAGAGAAATCATATCATTTATTCTTATTAATCGTTTCAAATTTGTATGGCTTGAACGTCCTCCGGTGTACAAACATAAATCGCTGTCAGACGCGGATCGGAAGGACTTTGGTATCCCACCCTCCTCAAATAAATATAATTATCAATTGTCGAAAGAAAAGTTACATACATTTTTACGTGTTAGACATTGTTTGTTTAAGAAACATCTGTATGTCCAACAGTTTTGTAGTCATCATATACGATTTTATGAGATACGAATTTGAACACAATCGCACCTGTCAGGTATCGATTTTACGAAAATGGTATCACGCGTTACCTGATGTAGAATGACTAGTTGTCAACTATAGCGCGCGGATCACACCTATCAATGCTTTGTGAAAGATTTTCAGCCAAGTGCGGTGGTAGTCTATCTAGCCAGTCTTTAGAAAATATCCTACTACCATATTTTGGTTTTATTACGCATTGTTCTTTCAACTTCAAATTCTTTGTTAAATTTCACGATCGATGTGGTGTTCGAATACGCTACAGCTATCATTGCTTCAAAAACCCTTGAACATTATCTTATATATAAAAAAATATTCTTTAACGTACATAATGTAGTTTACCTTAAATAAAACAAAATGAAAAGTACAATAGTCAAGGATGCGATAATCTCATTTGTAACGTTGACATCTATACTAGTTCAAAACTGTTTCATGTATGCCAATGCCATTTTGAAGCGATCATAGCTCAGTGGTAGTGTGTACGACTTCGCGTCAAGGGACGTGACTTCCACTCCAACTACAATGAACTTGAGTTTTCGGTGAAGGAAAACATTGTGAAAAAACCATAGCATGGTAGTAGGGCTTTTTTTAATGCCCCGCCTAGCTAGCAACCACCCTCAAGTTGAAAATCTGCCGCCAAATACCTATGGGTGTGTTTCGGCAGTTGCACTTGAGAACTAGTCCCTCCACAGGCTTATCGTGTCTACAGACTCGGGCCGTATTGTCACTTAAAGTTAGGTGAGATTATGGCCATAACAATAAACCTTAACTATAAAAACAGCTGTCAGTTTGTAGAACTAAGTTTGTAGAATACCTTTGGAAATAAGGACCTGCTTGTTTGTATGTATATGGGTGTGTCTCCGGTACTTACATAGGAGAGTGGATGAGTGAAGTGCGCGTGTAAGTTATTTAAATAGAGAGCTATTAGCCGTGTCCGCGACTCCGTTCGCGTGAAACGAAAATTTTATTTAATAATTTCTATAAAAAAATATTATATAGCCTATGTTACTCAGGGCTAATGTAGCATTCTAATTATGAAATAATTTTTGACATAGATCCCATAGTTCTTAAGTTTATTCGTTACAAACAATAATACAAATCCTTCCTCTTTATAATATTAGTACAGATTACAGAACGTAATTAAAATCTTATATTTTTTAAATTTCAGTCTTTTTATTATCATCGTTGTTATTAAACAGTTATATATAAATTGTTTTTAATAATGTCCGATAAGTTGTATAGGAAAAGCATTATTTAGCATTATTTTTAATACTATAGTATTTTTCTTAATATTAAACAAAGTATAATCTGAAGTAAACAACGTGCACCGCTTGAGTGCATTTCTATCACCATTTATCGCTTTAATTCTAACCTGCATACATCCATAAATTTCTCGTAACAATAACTAGAGAAACAAAGTTTAATGCGAAACGCTAACACGAGATTTTTATTCCATGAATTTGAATAAGTACAAAAAAGTATGTTTAACGTGGAATATAATAAATGCGTTTTACTTAGCACAACCCTGTATGTAACAGGTGTAAAAGATAAAGTCTGGCAACACTCAACAGTACGGTCACGTCATCGACCGCGAGCCCGCACTATAAGCGAAATGGCTAGGCAAAGCTTAGCTATTTAAAATCTAGACGGGTATTATTTCAAATCTGCTATGAGTAGGGTAAAACTCGTTGTCAACCCGAGGCGGCCTATAGAATTTCAAGTGCTCTAAATCCTTACAATTTATACGGAGGCGTTTGTTTTATTTATTGATTATGCAAGACTTATAGGAGAGTATACAGAGCCGTAGGCTGGAATATCTTACTTTCGATCTCTATTACGATATTTATTTTCTTTATAAAAACAGTTCAATATTTTAACTTTATAAATCTAAAAAATATCTTAAGTTTTACCTACAAATAAAATAGGAATTGTGCGAAATCTATACATTATTTTTATTTTTATATTGTTTACGGATTGTATGCATTTTTAGGTATGTAATCTAGTATAGAGGTATATGTGTACTTGTGTAAATCAATTAAATATCCTTTTGTAAATTATAATCGAATATACATTGTTATCAGTATGAGGAGTAAAAAATATTTAATTTAATTTTTTTACTTGTCTTACTGTATACGCATTATATTGAAACAATTGTGCAGATTTTATTGAAATTTTCCATGGTGATAAACACGACCGATATTATGGATTAGCGTATAGGATATAGTTTTAATACCATAACATCAAAGAATTCATCTTAGAAAGGGGTTAACATAAACTTGACGATTTATCCATACATTTGTATACTACCACAACCGATCAGAAAAATATTTGTTCTCTGATTACTAATACATTGAAATTTTTAATCATTCGGTTACTGAATAATAAGTGTTTGTAATGGTTTTGTGTCTGTAATTTAATTTAATTTTCATAGTTTATTTTCTTATTATAGCTTACTGAATTTATTCTTAATCTCATTCTAATGTTGTGGTAGTTGTATTGTGTCTTGTGTTTGTTATTTGTTTTTTTTTATAACAGACTATAATTATTATTATTTTTTTATTTTTAATAGATTGATATCAAATAATACGCTTGACATCGTATGTTTTATGATATATGTGGAAACGTAATTTTTTTTATATACTTAAAGTTTAGCGTTATGGCCATTATCTCACCTAATCTTAAGTGACGATACGGCCCAAGTTGGTAGACACGCTAAACCTGTGGAGGAACAGGCTCGCAAGTGCAGCTGCCGGAACACACCTATTGGTATTTGGCGGCAGGTTTACAACTTGAGGGTGGTAGCTAGCCAGGCGGGTATTAGAAAAAGCCCTGCCACCATGCTATGGTTTCCTCACGATGTTTTCCTTCACCGGAAGCCCAAGCTCATTGTAGGTGCTTCGATTCGACGCGAAATCGTTCACACTACCACTAAGCTATCATCGCTTCAAAAATGTGATAATCTATCGTGTCTACATTTATAAGGATAAAGAACTGTATGTTTCCTAAATAAATAAATAATTATACGATGTTACAGATAACGTATCAATGGACAGGATTTCTTGAACATTGTCTGGAAACCTTTAGCGGCACTATATGAGGATAGTTAAATCCCATCCCAGTGGCTGTCTCTGTTGCATTTAGATTTTCTTTACTTTGTCCATTTTTAAAGGATTATGTTTTGTTTGATAAATAAACCTATAACACTCGCGTACAAATTTGTGGCCACTTATTTTACGAGTATTATAAATAAATATGTTTTTTGTGAATACGCTTAAATAGATTCAAATAAAATATTATATAGAAACGCTTTAATTATGTCATTAGATAATTTTTATATTTTACAAAAAAATTACCAAACTATTACTAATTAACACCAAACGAAACAATCGACGTAGAAGTTAGTGCATATTGACTATTTAAAAAAATGCCAATGCCCAATAATACTTACTATCAAATAATATACACGTGTTTATATTAAAAAAAAACCAACAAGGTTAATAACACGCCGATCTATTAAAACTTTTTGTTAATTCAAAATTCGATTGAAGAATTCGTCCCTGTTTTGAATACAGTTTAAATTTCCTACAATTAGTAGGTACTTAGATATTTTATCCCTATACTTTAGTGTTGATTTTCCTCCTTAGTTGCTTTCATAGAAATTTAAATGTACATTCTTAAAAGTGCATTTTCGCAACCGATAACTTCAAAGTGGGGCACGATCATTTTCTTTAAACTGTTTGAATTTTGCAATTGATACTATCACTAACATATATTTTATAATAGTTGTGCCGCGCGGTTTCACTTGTGTTAAATTTCTGTTCTAAAAACTATCTCAATGTACGGCTTAGCATCATTGTTACCACCGCGATACGTTTTGTGCATTCGAATTGTACTCAGGGCAATTATTTCTGAGAATATCTAATGTCCCCTTCGACATAGATGTTCATAGCGATGATAGCTCAGTTTATAGTGTGTACGGATGCCGCCTCAAGGGACGAGAGTTCGAATCCACGTACAATAAGCTTGAGCTTTTGGTGAAGGATGATCGTGATATACATCGTGATGAACCCATAGCATGGTGGTGTAGGGCTTTCCTATTGCTACCTGGCTAACTACGAACCTCAAGTTGAAAATCTACTAGACCCTCCACAGTGTTCACCCGCTTGGACCGCATCATCACTTCATATCAGGTGAGATTGTGTCCATAACGCTAAACCTTAACTATTAAAAAAAATGTCTCGATCTCCAGTTCGGTAATTGCCTCTTCAAATAAGTATACTATACAAGGCAAAACGAGTCTTTTAAAGTGAACTGATCATTCTTGAGTTTAAAACATTAAACGCCATCTATGGCTCTGTAATTTTAGATGGAGATTTATGTATGACCCGTTTTAAAGAGTAGTCGTTAAAAATCAAGAGTTCACTACAGAGAGCGTATGGAGTTAGTGGTCGGCGTCGTTTCAAAGCGACCCTAATTTAATAAAGGGAGTGTGCGATCAAAAAGTTTAGTGAACGGGGCTGTATGAATACGTGTAATGAATAGAAATGTATAATTTTCAGCATTGTGCTGTTCGGCAACGTCTGGCGTTTCATTAATAGGTTTCAACGGAGCGATTCCGAGTTATATGTACAAAATCATATTTTGTATGATATATGTAATTTTTACCCGTCGATTTTATCGTAAAGTGACACGTATATTAGATATTATAGCTACCGAATACGAACATGAGTTTTTAACACTGAAAATGGCCCACGAGTGGGTGATATTCAATATAAAAAAAAGTTTATATATTTGTAATGTAAAACGTCGCGCATCTGACGTGTGATATACGATACTTGACTTGGAAATAAATATAAATGTAGAAATACATATATTACGAGAGTAGTATTCAGGATGCGCAGAGAAACCTTCGTCACCGCGATAACCAATCGTCGGCTGTCACAAATCCCAAAGCTGCGGGCGGCGCACGTGCCGCCCATCATTTTTATATATGATTAAACCAACACGCAAGGAATTGTCCAGTTTCGGGGTCAACGTGGGCTTGACACGCGCGTTTATGATTTCCATTTTCTTTTAATAATATTTTATCTAATTTAAAATGAGATTCTTATTTTATTTTTTATATTTTTAAGCTACTGAGATTAGTGTGGTAAACTCGTATATAAAAGAATTATATACTATCTATATTCGCGGTGACTTTGTTCGCGTGGAATTAAAATGCGAAAGTGAGTTTGTTTGTTACGCTTTCACGCCTAAACCTCTGAATAGATAATGATGAATTTTGGTATAGAGATAGATGGTACCTGGAGACAGTGATAGGCTACTTTTTGTCTCGAAAAACTTCTAGGAAGTGGGGGTAAAGACAGGGATAAACATTGTATAAAACATTTTATTTCGTCATCCTATTTGTTTGACAAAATCAATATTAACGCGAGCGAAGCCTCACGTATAATCTAGTATTAAATCATTTTTGCCCGCTTTTGTAACTTTTTTCAATACAGCTTTACACTTATTGACTGCATCACGATGACAAATAGTCTAAATGCTTCATCGATTATTACTTTATCCAATATTTCTTTTTTATCCGCTTGGAAGTATCCAAGATTAGCGCATTCAAACAAACAAACTTTTCGGCTTTATAATATTATAGACATCTTAAATTTTATCCAAACATTTATAATAGTTCCCGAAAAACTAATTACGTATACATAAATTACTATTTCTTTTTTTACTATTAGAGTCGCTAAATTTGAAACGAGATAATTAAGTAAATTATTAATTAATAACTGATCTCTACACCGAATACCATTATTTAAAACATATTTGTCTATTCGTTTTGTAAAAAGTTACCTTAAATGTTAAAATATTTTTAACCGACCGCGCCGTCTCGTATCTATTAAGTTTCCATTTTCGTGTCCACTTTGACGACAAACGTTTCATCTCTTTAACTTTCTACCTAGCAGCGATTTCACGAAAAGGAATCAGAGACGGTGTTTTTTTTTTAATGAAACAGTTTGTAACTTTATAATTACTTTTTCTTTTCGTATGTATTCGGGTCTTTGTGAAACAATGTCAAAGTAATGAATTATATATATCAAGCCGTTTGTAAGTACGCTTAGAAGAAGTAACGAAGAAAGTTACAAAAGCCGGTTTGTGTTAGTTCTCCTTTATTTGCTGTTTAAATCATGTATGTCTGTCTTTAGTGCCAGGCGCTTACATTTAACTGGGAAAACGAGAATTTAATCTCATAGAAGTATTGGTTTTTTTATTATTTTATGAAGATAATAAACAAGCATACAGTCTATGTGATGATTTTTAGTCACTGCGGTTCATTTATCGACGCTTACAACATCAACATTTATTTCACTCTATCCTAGAATTTCTTGTCAAAATCAGTTCAGCATACTTTTTCAGTATGTTTATGAGCCTTGGTATAATTATTTATTTGTATTTATTATTTTGGTATTTATGTGTAAAAATAAATAGCGTATTGTTCTATTTTCTTATATTTACGTAGTATATATTTATATATCGTTTTTCGTTTTTTGCTTTACACCTACCATCTTTTATCTCTGCACCACCTTAAGGTTGACTGTCAGAGAATTTTAATATTTGGAGGCAGATTTTCAATTTGTGGATGGTTGCCCAGCCGGGCATTAGAAAGAGCCCTACCACCATGCTATGATTTCATCACGATGTTTTCCTTTACCGAAAGCTGAAACTCATAGTAGAGATTCGAACTCACAGCCATTGACACGGCGTCTGTACACATTACATTTATACGTCCGAAACTAAAAGTTATTTTTCTATCCTTGTTTTTAATATTTGTGTATACTATTCGCTCGGCGATGGAAAACCGCTTAAAAAACACATTAATCACGGCAACTAGGCACGCCTTTATAAGTTATATTCACGTGAAGGTAGTAAATATACAAAGATTTATTGCCTAATAACAGTGTGCTCTGAGAGGCCATTAGAGCTGTGCCCAGAAGCCCGAGACACACTTCCGCGGCCCTTATACTGCTTTCTCACTCGTATTAGAGGTTATTAACTCAAAATACCTGGACAACACTTGATTAAAATTCGAAACTATTGTCATATAAATTAGCGCTCGGATATGTATTTCTTAATTTCTACATAAACGTTTTAAACATACAATTATAATGATGAAATTATAATTCTTCGTTTAATGACTATATGTAATTTAATAGCCTTGATTGTTCATTATAAAGTAATTATCCCATTCCTAAAACCTCTGGTGTATTGGATCATACAGTCCTAATGAGTTCCGATTCGTAATAAATTAGTGACGGTTAGGAAATTTCGATACTGCGTCGGTTGATATGGATTCGAATCTTTTTTTTTATACTTACGGTTTAGCGTTGTAGGCATAATCTCACCTGACCTTAAGCGACGATACGACCCAAGTTGGTAGACACGCTAAACCTGTGGAGGATCTCGCTCTCAAGTGCAACTGTCGGAACACACCTATTGGTATTTGGCGGCAGATTTTCAACTTGAGGTTGGTTGCTAGCCAGGCGGGCATTAGAAAAACCCCTAACACCATTCTATGGTTACCTCAAGATGTTTTCCTTCACCGAAAGCTCAAGCTCATTAAAGGTGGTTGGATTCGAACTCACGTCCCTTAACCCGAAGTCGTATACACTACCACTGAGCTATCATCGCTTCAGAAATCTTACAAAAAGCCCGATTTCGCACAAAAGGATCGTGACAATATTGTACTAAAGCATTTTTAATACTTACCACGCTAGCTACCAACCTCGAGTTGGAAATCTATTACCAAGGCTCGACTACACTTAAGAATTAACGCCTCCACTAAGTTTAGAATATAACCATTAATTATATTAACATTAAGTCAAATTTTTGTCTATGGTACATACACTACGAAAGAACAGATAAAGCTTATCTCAAAATATAATGTCTTTGGTTTATGTACTTTCGTATTATTGACTGAAATCATATACCAATGTAGTTAAATTGTCAGATTTAGATTGCAGAATGAAATCAGAATTCCGATTTGCAAGAAATGCTTACCGCTATGTATATTTTTGCTGCAAACAAGCACTTCTACTGTGTTTCTATTTGTGTTCGCTAGACAACATATACTGGCACATAATACTTTTCAAAGGTCCGAATTCGGTCCAAAAGTTCTAAACTACTTCACACGCACTGAACTATCGAACTGATGTACTACAATTTGGAACCGATGACGTGCCTTCGAATCTCTGCAAAGAGCTTAAGCTTTCTATGAAGAGAAACATCGTAATGAAACCATAGCATGGTAGTATGATTTTTTTTAATATCCGTCTGGCTAGCTACCATCCTTAAGTTGAAAATCTACCGTCAAATACTTGTAGATGTGTTTCGCCAATGGCACTTGCGAGCCAGGCATAGCGTGTCCAGTGTTTTGGGTCTACTCGTCACTTAACATTATGTGAGGTTGTGGCCATAACGGTATAACTATAAAGTTAAAAAATATATTGTCGAGATCCGTAGCAGACGTAACTGTCTACGTTCCTTCGAAAACCAATTAATATCTTATAAACTACTTTGCTATCTCCTCTGTTGAATATCATATATATTTATAATATGTATTTAGAAATAACTGATATAAGCTTATGACACACCGAATTTGTTTAATAAACGTTCCCATCTTTCTAGGTACACTGCAAATAGTCAAAAGCGAGGAGGAAGACTATGGGAAGTTTGAGTGCGTGGCGGAGAACTCCATCGGAACAGAATTCTCTAAACCGACGGTTTTGTACGTCAAAGGTAAGTTTCTTGAAGCTTGATGTGTAGAGTTATCCGGTTGCTGAGTCCAATGAAACAATGCAGTTGTACAAAGTAATTATAACAATGCGTTAGCTCTTTTATATAATATATGTATGTAGTTATATATATGTTGGAACAGGATGCAAAACAGCGTGGGCGTTTTCTCCTCAGAACATATTGCATGGGCACAGCACGGGTTACGAGCAGCAAAATAAATTATGTTGATCAGAATAGATTTACAACAAGTCGTAATGCAATTCCCAAACTACAATTTTCCAATTCCACTTTTACAATTTTTAAAATTCCAGACTCTGGTCAAATTGTTGACGTCAGAACGCTTGCGCTTTGTCAAATCAACTCCCGTACCAATGACATCATCGACATACATGTATATAAGGAAAAATGTAGTACTTTTGACAGTCCCCGCGGGTTGGAGCGCCTTCCGCGCTCACCCCACTAGTTCAGGTGAAGCTGTAAAAGCCCCTAAGGCTAACAGTGTAGGTCCTTTCGAAAAAAAAAAAAAAAACTTTTGACAGTCAATCACTCGTCAAAACTACTAAAATTAACAGGATGGAAGTATGACCACTCGTTACGGAATTTTTCGTCCATGCGCCTAGGATACTTAATTTTTGGATCTTATTTTCCTTTTGTCTTGTATTGCAATTTGTTTTTATGCAGTGATAGTAATTTGGTTTCTATTCGCTGTTCTATTTAGAGTTGCCAAAAACAAAAGACGTCTAGAGTAGCGGGCGAGTGACCTTTAATATTATATAAGCACTAGCAGTACTCGCGACTTCCTTCGCGTGTATCTTTTTTTTTATAGTTAAGGCTTAGCGTTATGGCCATATTCTCATCTGATCTTAAGTGACGATACGGCCCAAGTTGGTAGACACGCTAAACCTTTGGAGGAACTGACTCTCAAGTGCAACTGCCGGAGCACATCTATAGGTATTTGGCAGTAGATTTTCAACTTACGGGTTGTATGTATCCAGGGGAGCAATAGTAAAAGACCTACCACCATGATATGGTTTCATCACGATGTTTCCTTCACCGAAAACTCAAGCTAATTGTTGGTGGTTGGATTCGAACTGACGTCCCTTGACGCAAAGTCGTACACACTACCACTGAGCTATTATCGCTTCAAAATCTAAAATCATTTAAAAAATCTTGACCGTTTTTATAACTATTTTCAATACCGCTATTATTACTCCTATTGGATGTGGCGTGATGTTAAACAGCCTAAAGCCTTCGTTAATGAATTCTTTCTCAAATATAAAAAGTGTTATTGGAATCCGACTGGTAATCCCTAAGATTAGCGTGTGCAAACAAAAACTTTTCTGCTTTATAAAATTGGTATACATAACAATTCCTCGGAAGACGTAAAGGAATTAATAATTGAAACTCATTGTTATAAAAATGAATTAACAAATTTACACCTTTCGATAATTTAATTAAAATTATCATTGTAAATACAATAGTCCCAATGTTTATTTGAAAAGAACGATTCCCTGTTCATACTCTTTTTGTATGTATATATAAAATATGTAGGTTGCAACCTACATACGGATGGACTTAATAATATTCACAATACATTCACCTAATAGATAACGTCAGTGCATTGCGAGGTGCGGCACAGTGTGCCACCGCCGACACTTTATATCGGCTCGCTAACTTGCATACACATTTAGATAAAATGAATACTGATTGCCCTAGTTACTATAGTATATGTTAAGTTTTACATATCATATAAAATTTCTAATATTATATATGGAGGATTTTTAACGGAGCAATATATATTTATACTTTAACCGTTGTAGCCACGATGATTTTGAACGATTTTTATTGGAAAGATTTTTGGTTTTATAACATTACTAGTACTCAAACATAAGTAAGTCGGACAAAGTATTTAGAATTGTTACAAAAAACTAGTATCGATCGGTTTGCATCAAGAAAAAATATAACGTAAATTATTTACATGTCAATGCGTGTCAAATTATCTTGTTAAATTATGGGCAGATTCCTAAAATTTTACCTATAATTACAACAGTGAAGGTTGGGCAGCTTTACCGCCATGTTTATGGAATACGTATATATTTTGAATATATAAAAAAATAATATTGTTGCAAATATAAATAGGGAAAAATTGTTTGAAAAATAACTGACACTGTAAGAAATATTGAAGCAGCTACGTCTAGAAATAGAAATTCATGAACTTAGTATGTTCGTACTAATCGGTAAATCGAATAGCCGGTTTGGAAAATTATTTAAATGAAAGTGCTTACTTATAGTTATTGAACATTTATTACTAGATAATATGAAATTTTCTGCAAACTTATCACAATGACTTCTTTGTGAATATTAAATGATGCGAACAGACGTTGAAACATGCAAATAATTATTATGGCGCACTGTGTATCCATACAAGTTAAGAGTGCCAGTCGTTTATATTTATTTAAGTTGCGTAATATAAATAGTTCCATCAGTACGGTTATAAGATAGGAATGAAACAATAAAAACGAATTCAACCAAAATTTCATAAACGAGATATGTCTGGCGGTCTTTTAGAATATTTTCTATACATATATAACTATACCTAAATCAAATCTGTACGCGATTTTTTTTAATATAAACATTTTTTACGTTATAACGACCAAAATCTTATATATAGTTTTTATTTTTGTCTCTTCTTGTAAACGCATCAGCCCATAAGTACTAAATAGATTTTGCTGATATATGACGCTATGGTGGCCGAACATACTATGCTATATATGGTGATAACTAATATTTGGAATCAATATATATGGAGCTTTTTATTCCAAAAAATTGAAGATTTCTGCCATACGAAATAATACATAAAACTTAAAATTTAAATACAGTTTGATCAATAAATTATATTAATATTTTTTTCTTGGGTATGGTTATCTTTGTAATTACTGGAAAGGGTAAGATAACGTGTGTTGAGGAAGTTAATTTGTAGATAAATGTATTAAACGCAAATTTTGTAAATCCATAACCGCTCATCGCTCGTAAATTACGCCACGGGTCTGAGGAATAAGAAAACTTGGAAACTTACAGTAGTGACTGAGTCTTATTGAATTAGTTTGCAACTTGACGCAACGGAGTCTAGATTATTTTCATCTCTCGAAACGCTCTCCGGCTGTCAAATAGATTTATTTTCACGGGATTCCAGCTTCGCCTTCTACGTACATTTTATTAAAATGATTTCTTGCTTACAAGATATTTTTATATTAATGTTTGAATTCATAGATGTTCTGGTTTGAATTCACTACTCCCACTGGATAGTTAATTCCATAATTGAATTTTTAATTACAGTGACGCCATATATATATATTTTTTATACTTAAGGTTTAGCGTTATGGCCATAATCTCACCTGATCTTAAGTGTGGATACGACCCAAGTTGGTAGACACGCTAAACCTGTGGAGGAACTGGCTCTCAAGTGCAGCTGCCGTAACACACCTATTAGTATTTTGGCGGCAGGTTTACAACTTGAGGGTGGTAGCTACCCAGGCGGGCATTAGAAAAAGCCCTACCACCATGCTATGGTTTCCTCACGATGTTTTCCTTTACCGAAAGCTCAAGCTCATTGTAGGTGCTTGGATTCGAACTCACGTCCCTTGACGCGAAGTCATACACACTACCACTGAGCTATCATCGCTTCAGTCATACACACTACCAGTGAGCTATCATCGCTTCAAAATATAAATGAGTTCTAATGAAATCCCGGTTTGACATGGAAAAATGTATTGAAGCGATGATATCTCAGTTGATAGTGGGTACGAACGCCGTGATAATAAACGTGAGCTGGAATCCACCTGCAATGAGCTTGATCTTTCGGTAAAGTAAACCATAATGATAAAACGATAGCATAATGGTGATAGGGTTTTTTTTTAATGCGCGTCTAGCTAGCTCCCACCATCAAGTTAGCCAAATACTTACAGATGTGTTCTGGTAGTTGCATTTGAGAGTCAGTCCCTTCACTAGGTTTAGCGTTCCACCATCTCGGGCTACATAATCATTTAACCTCAGGTGAGACTGTAGCCATAACACTAAACCTATACAAAAAATACCGATGCAATAAATAATGTGACATGACACTTTAATGTATTACCCGGGTAACATTTATCCGTGACTTCATTCATGTGTATTTCTCGTGAACAGAAAGTCTATGGCTAACAAACTTCAAAAGGTCAGCCATTGTGGTAATCTAAAGATTGCCCGAAAATTTAAACAAAATCGGTCGAGTCCTTTTGGCATCCTCAGGGATAATACGTACATGAATCGTTTTTTTATAATATATGTGCAAAATTATAATACACGCGTGATAATTAGGTATTTTATAATGTTCAGATAGAAATCAAACCGATGGACTCGCTCAAGTTTAAGAACGAATAACCTACCGCTGTGTTCTAAATTGAGTCCAAAATCCATCTTTAGGCTTAGTACTTGCGGTCACATTGTAAACATTAAATTATATATTTCATATAAACAGAATTAAGAATAAGAAATTACTAGATAAGGTATAAAAAAGTTAATCAATGTTCAGTTAATTATCAAATGTTAAATGCACAATATTTGACTGTATTAAAATTATAATCAGTGATAAATAGGGTAATTAAAGAAAACATTCTTTACATTTGAAATGATTTGTTTATTAAAAATATAATACACTAAAATGCAATAAATAGAGTAACTAAAAAATATATCAAAAGAATGTATTTACTTGTTAACGATTTTAAATAGAAATGAAATTCTGAGTTTTATCTTTTATAATTTCTAGCTGGTCACAATATGTTAATAAAAAAAAGGCAGAAACGTATTTTACTAAGAAACAATGATAAATTCTCGCGATTTCTTTATCGCATTGTTGACTCCGTAGCTCTACCCAAGACTTACTCGACGTATATACTTGTTTTGTTTAAGCTTTGATTCGACAACTATTGTTCTTATTTTTCTAAGGCAATAAAGCTTCCATTGTTTACGAGAAAAAGCGCCACGAGGAAAAATGTGTCTCCCGTTCCTAAATTTTCTCTGTGTAGTAAACGCAGAACGACACTATGAAGTATGGAGTCAGGGGTAATGTCCGAATTTTCGCGTAGCTTTTTCAAAATGGAGCAATTCTGGGTCCCGAAGTTTTCCTAAGGGACGCGAGAACGTAGTACTTAAAAAAGGGATTGCCTCGTTCGAAACGTGATATATGGTTAACATAGTTATATTACAAAGAAGTAACGTTGCAAAAGAATATAATTTCACCACTATTGTGATAGTATGACCAAGCGATGAAGGAATGATAGCTCAGTTGGTAGTGTCTACGGACGACGCGTCAATGGACGTGAGTTCGAATCCCTGCATTAAGATTTACCTTTCGATGTAGAAAAACATCATGGTGAAACCATAGCATGGTGGTAGGGTTTTCTCTAAAAACGAGAGAATTGCCTGCCATGACACCAGTCCGTCCAAATGCAAGGGCAGCTTGCAAGGCTGCTCGGATGGGGCCCGGCTTACCGTCAGGCCGGGTCGGTCGTTGGGGTAACTCGGTCATTGCAAGTACGAACCCATATCGCCCCGGGAAAGTGACAGATGGCCGTGGGCTGTTGGTGGGTATCCCCTGCGGCTAGCGCCGAGTGAATCCCATATACCCTTCTCAATCCCCCGGTCTGGGAGGGGATTCGTTAATGCATTTCCCAACATTAAAAATAGGGTTTTTTCTAATAGCCGCTCTCTAATACCACTCTCAAGTTAGAAATCTGCCGTCAAATACCTATAGGTGTATTCCAGCAGTTGCAATTGAGATTCAGTCCTTCCACTAGACTTCACGTATGCACCACCTTGAGCCACATCGTCAGTTAACATCAATTGAAATCGCGGCCATAACACTGAACCTTAAAAAGTATAGATAATGTATAGATTTCTTCTAATGTTTATCTTTACCACCCAGTAAAGGTTCAAACCTTAGTAAATATATACAATATCAATCATTAATAATGGTCATCAATCTTTCAATGTCAACGGTGTTTAGTTTAACTATAATTTGGAGAAGCGAACTATAGAACTGTAGTCAACAGATAAAGCTCAATAATGATGAATGATATTAGCTATGGATTACCTTTTTCAACCGATAAAATAAACATAACTTTCAGAAGGGATCGGAATCCGTCAGAAAGTAAGTAAGACGAATAAGTTGTAAGTTGTAACAAATAGGTTAATCACTCGCTCTTGATTTATTTGTAAATAAACTAACTCCACGTCGAAATGAGAGACACTTGTTCAAGCACAATCGAATCGGAGAAATATTTTAAAGTAGCACATCGATACTTTCGAGAACAAACACAAAATACATAGGTGGATGAGATACGCAATAAGTTTAAAGTCACCCCAACTAAGAATACTTTGACTCTATCTTGACTTATGCTAAGTATGATAGGAAATGCAGAGCGAAGAATAGTTATATAGGTTATTTTCTAACATGTGATAAGGCAGCTAGATGGAATAAACAGTTTTGAATGTAGCAGTAGATTAGAAAGTTAAGAAGAAAAAACGTTAATGACGTTTTTAAAATTTGTTACATACGCTTTATTGAGTCTCGAACTATGTAAGACTTAATCGGTTATCATTCGAAAGGAACATAAGAAAGTGCACAACAAACAAACTCTCTTTCGCATTTATAATAATAATAAGGATAAGAATTTAAATTTTTAACTTCGAGTATTTGATACCTCTTTTATAGTTTAAACTTGCCTGTGATCATAGATAAATATAATAAACCTAGTGTTCATAATATTATTGTTTTCACATTAGTATAAAAAAATATTCAGACCATTTTTGTTCTAATTAATGTTATTAATAACCAGTTGAAATATTTAGATATAAATGTTTGTATAAGATTTGTTTTCTAAGCCGATTCCTCTCGAAACAGGCATGACAGATCTTGGGTACGGTTTTTTTACGTTATTGGCGTCGGACCTCTGTCAATGTCACCGCGTACGGTTAGCGTAATTAATCCATCCAATAGAACAAATACATACATACATGCATACAATTCAGTATATACTAAACAGGATAAATACAAAAGTAAAATGTAAAGAAATATAAAGTCTTATTGAAATATTTTCGGAAATTATATGTACAACAATTAATATTTCGCGTGCAGGCTTTGGAAAGGCGTGACTAGTGGAAACTTGAAAGCTGTCTCTGGTCTCTGGTAATACGGTAGGTTACCAAGGTGTTTTTAGTGGGTATTTGACATCTGATCAGTCGCCAAGTATACCGTCCTCCTTGACCTGGGCCAGAGCATGTGTTGTAAGGGTTTGCCAAGGGAATTATTATATTCATTTTCACTATGAAAAAAGGGCGTATGCATTCGCGGATCGTTCATTCGCTCGAGGTTAAACTTTACGTGCAACATGTATAAAGGTGTATGATATAGCACTGTTAACAAACAATAGATGGCGCAATTGTCTTTTCAGCCTTTAATATATTCTCCCTATAGTAGTATATTCGGTATATTTTAAATTTATTGCAGGATAGAATCTGAACGTATTCGGGGTGCATATGATTATGCTTTTCCTCAATGAAGTAGTAATGAAAACAGTGCACTTTAGTGCAAAATCAAAACATTTTCTCTTGAATAAAGAAATACGTTTTTAAACGAATCACATACTTCTATGTTTCTTCCAACTTTAATGACTGACCAAACTTTTCACAACAGCACGAACTATTCCATTCTAATCACGGCCTAGTACTAGAGTGGTCTGACATTTCTTGTAAATCATTAATGAAATTAGTTTCGTAATTACTTAAAGTCAATGTTTCTAGGCGCTTTCACGAGATCTTTAACGTGAAAAAGCTTACTGGAAACATCTTATTTGTGTTGATTTACTAATGGTAAGCATAATACAATCCAAAACTAACCACGACCTCCGAGTATCGATTCATCGAGGGGTGTAATCGCGAAACTCTGTAAATCAAAAGAGAATGACAGTAGTGGCTTTATGTAGTAGAGGTCGTCCAACTGGACTTAATAAAATTGTGAGGTCCTACTACAAACAAATTGCTTTAGGCTTGGAAAAAATGTATCAAATGTGCGGCGTACGTACGTACAGTTCAATTCTGACGTTACTCGCGGGGTATTTTCTTTTCTCTGGCCGTTTACCCGGCCACCTGACCCCGCCGTGTCACTCAATGTTTTTCCTTTTTTCATCCGTCCGTCCTTCCGTTTCCCAGAGTTCGGACTGTTTAGTCCGTTCGCCTTCATTTATTGTTTTTGTACGCTTACAAATTTGCAATTTTAATTTCACTTTCTCTTTTTAGTAGGATTAATTAAATTCTAAAATATACGAATAATTTAGGGTATTCATCTTTTTTTTAATAATTTTGAAATTTTCGGTGTTTATTTTCTCCTAACACTTAATTTGAACATTTGACTACTCTTTCATACTAAAGACCGCACAATAAGAGATCGCAGAAGTCATAACTAATACGATGTAAGTAATCTTAAGGGAAAAACCTAAGACTAGCACAGAACAGAAAACAATGACGTGAAAGGGTCGAGGCTTACGAAAAGAGCTGCTCATGATGATGATGATATTATTAAGTTATGCAGAAAGAAGCACAATATACATATAACATATATGTAATTAGCTGTAAATCATCTTAAATTAATTTGCCTTAAGTAAGACAATAACATCTAAATATTCAATTCATTACCATAAAAACCAAAACGAATAACAATACTACCGACCTAACCTATCCTTTTTTAATTTTTCAATAAATGTATAAGAATCAAATATTTAAATGATAGTTAACTATATACAACTTAAAATGAATAAACAAAATCAGCTTTGTGAAAATAGTTACGTAATTTAAAGGTACAAACGATAAGGGTTGTTAATTTACTGTGGAGTCAAAAACAAGGCTTCATTTCGTTCCTTCCGTCACAGATAATCAAAATGGATAGCCGGTCACATCCATAAAGAATAGCACTCACGTAACATCCAGTTTCATTTCCGCGCTAATAAAAGCAAAGGCAAAAAACATCATTCCACGCTCCAACTAATTTTAATTAATCGCAAAAACAAAGTAGCAGCCGCGTTACGGAAACGTTTTGAATAAAAGAATAATAATAATAATTCCGCTCGTGGCTGAGCTTCTTTATGGTTTAATTATTGAGCGGTAGCGAGTTAAAACGTATTACAATAAGCGTAAATATTATAACACCTAATGCAAGTTGTGTTAATTATTTTCTATAAACATTATAGAATTCGTATTATGGTCATAATCTCACCTGATATTAAGTGTCGATGTGCCCCAAGATCGTGGACACGCTAAGCCTAGTAGCGAGACTGGTTCTAATGTGCGACTACCGGAACACACGTATAGGTATTTGGCGGCAGATTTTCAACTTGTGGCTAGTAGCTAGCGAGGCGGGGATTACAAAGAGCTTTATCAAAGTGACGAATAACGCAAGTGTGACAGTTGTAAAGCGCACTGCGAGCTTTTATTTTTAGCCCGAAACGTAGAAAAATTGTGCGAGACGATTCCGTTCATAATGACGCTCTATGTATTTTCTTATGAGACATTCATCTTGGCTTGTATAGTCACGAAGGAAACTTCTTCCCGAGGTACTAATTAAACTGTCTGTTATACAATGTATATTAATAAAATCTACCATTATTTTCAAATAAAGTAGGCAAAATTCGCGATTTAAATTAGTTTGATGTTTTCAAGTTATCTTTGATTTGATTTGACTAAGATTCAAAAACTGTTAGAGGACTCATAAAAAGTTATTAAATCCAAATAAAGTCATGAAACATTTGGAAAATAATTGCAATATTCGCTTATAACTTAGACAACAGTTCCAAGATCGTGTCAGTGAGCGATGGCCGCCACAGATCGTCCGAAAGCCTCTGAATCCGAGGGCTGAGTCTGGCCACGTCTTACCTTAATTAAAAGAGGGCTGCGTCATATACTCTTGCATTTTAGAGCTTTTTGGTAAACCGCTGCTACGTGGACTAATGAAACTTAAAGACACCTCTACCAATTTAGTATGAACCGGCTTAGTTTTAATTAAAATAGATTTAATTCGTTTCTCAATTGTATTAAAAGTTGTAAACTCCCTAAACGTCGCCAGGGAAATATATGTATGATCAAATAAGTTTGTATGTAATTAGACCCCAGTCAAGCTATCGTTATCCTTACTAATATTATAAATGCGAAAGTGAGTTTGTTTTTTCCTTTTCGCTTTCACGTCTATAGAACCAAATCGATTATGATGAAACTTGATATAGAGATCTATGGGAAACTGGAAACGGTGATAGAGGACTTTTTATCGGGAACAATTTATAAGTGGAGTAAAGAGGAATAAAATTTGTAGGAAACTTTTTAACGCGTCATCCAATTTGCTTTAAATTTTTGGGGATTAATTGCTTATAATATCGAAATGTGGGTAATTTCATATCCACCTGTATTGAAATATATAATTTGCTGGCATTTTATAGAATAAATATTTCTGTATTGATCGACAATCAGAATTGATTGAAAATGCGAACACGCTGAGCGGCGGGTAAAAGAGAAAGGGATAGATTGTAATTTTATATTTTTGTTTGTAACGAATAATCTCAATAAGTATTGGACCGATTTCAAAATATCTTTAACCATTAAATTACTACATTAATCCTGAGTAACATAGGCATTATTAAAATAATAAAATTTTAGTTCCACGCGAACGGAGTCGCGGACACAGCTAGTATTTTATAATACTAAGTTGGTTCCAACACTTGATAACGTTTCATTATCGTATCTAAATTTATATTTAGCAGTGAACTTTGATAAGCTTACCTAGATGCATTTTTATTAAGTTGATAAATGATTAAAATTACCAGAATGTTCTAGAAACATTCGCGTGATACCGCAAAGTAGGTGCTAAGAAAATAGAAAACTGTACAGGTAACAGTATTGTAGTCACTAAATTATAAATCGATTTTCAAAGTATATATTCGCTTTCTTCCAGCTTCTTGTTTCCCCTGAATTACCACTTATATAATTATTTACTGTTATGGTTCAGGTTTAGTGTTATAGACATAATCTCACCTGATCTTAAGTGACGATTCGGCCCAAGTTGGTAGACATGCTAAACCTGTGCAGGGATTGGCTCTCAAGTGCAACTGCCAGAACAAACCTATTGGTATTTGGCGGCGAATTTTTCAACTTGAGGGTGGTTGCTGCCAGGAGGGCATTAGAAAAAGCCTTACCACCATGCTATGATGGTTTCCTCACGATGTTTTCATTTACCGAAAGCTCAAGCTCATTGTAGGTAGATTCGAACTCACGTCCATTGACGCAGAGTCCGTACACACTGCCACAAAACTATCATCACTTCACAGAGCAGAACGTATCGTGTTAGATCGTATAATATTTACAGATTAATATTATTGTCATATAAATATCTAATATGTCTATGATATCGAAGTGTCTGAAAGTGAATAGGTTGTAATGTATGGTGTTAGGATTACTTATGAAACTGAGACTGTAGAGTTATACTTGAAGTTTCTTCACGAGGTCAAATCAGTTTACACTTCCCTCAAACTTGCTCGACTTTGGTAGCGGTGGACGGGACACATAACCCGTTGAACAGACAGCCAATAGAACCAAGAAGTTCTTAATACATAGTATATTGTCAACGTATTGATGAAGGTTAAAGAAAGATAAAACTATGTATATGACACGAATCTTCAATATTTCAATTTACAGTTTCATTTACAATTTAAAATTTCAGCCTGACCAGACTTTGTAGATATTATAAAAGATGGGAGGGTTCGTCGAAATTTAATGTGGTGTTGAAAAGATTAAATAATTGTTTTTGTATATAAATTACTAGAAAAGAACATACTATAAGTGTGTGTCTCAATGTACAAATGGGAATGAAATACAAGTTGATTCATGTATCGAAGAATATTATTTCAAAGTAACATCAATCTATTCTAGAGTATAGAATAAGAATTTAATTCATTGGGAGATTAACAATATCAAATTATTATAAATACTTAATTTACCTTTTTTCTCGTTCAAACAGTGAATCTATTATCTTTTACTCGTATCTTATGTAAAAAACATAACTTAACACGGAGTGAGTGAGGTTTATGTGAAAAACATTGTCTTTATATGTTGTATGGATGGGGTCTCCTCTATAGTATTGTTTATAAAGGCACTTCCCTTCCATTAGTGAAACCTTTTGTTCTCCCTAATATATAGGTAAGCAACGTGTTTGTGAACAAAAGTAATTAAAGCAATGAACGGGTAGGTACTGGATATAACATGAAACCTCGCTGCCCACCTGCCTACCGACCACCCGACGAAATGCAACGTAGGGTTGGCTAGCAATTTTAATTAAATGTAAATATATTAAACACAGCTCTTAACATTTATAAATATTAGCTCGTCGGGTTGTAATAATATTCAAAGTATCCAGATGTAAACGATTGATAACATAAAAATGTTTTGTATATTATAAATGTGGAATAGTCTACAGGCATACTACATACAAGGTGTTAAATTGATTACTCTTAGTTTGGGAAGCTATGAAAATATAAGATGTAGTTTTTTTTTTTTAATATCCCTGAAATAGGTTCTAAAGATTATAAATGCAGTATTCATAGACTTTTAAAAAGGGAATAATATAGAATCCGTCTAGCTTAAAATCAATTAGATCGCTTAGAAGCAATGATAGCTCACTTGGTAGTGGGTACGGACATCGCGTCAAGGGACGTGAGTTTGAATTCACTTACAATGAGCCTAAGCTTTCGGTAAAGGAAAACATCGTGATGAAACCATAGCATGGTGATAGAACTTTTTCCAATGGCCGCCTGGCTAGCTATCGCCCTCAAGTTCAAAATCTGCCGCCAAATACATACAAGTGTGTTCTGGCAAGTGCACTTGAGAGCCAGACCTTCCACTAGGTTTCGCGCGTTCAACATCTTGGACTACATTGTCACTTAACATCACGTGAGACTATGGTCATAACGTTAAACCATAACTAAAAAAAAAACAATCTTGTTTTGTAACGTAAATTGTTACGTAAATAATATAGGTTAAAAGGGAATAAATATGCCTAAGAATGTATTTTGTCAAAATTAAGTGTTGGATATTTTCACGAACAGGCAACATTTGTGAAACATATATCATGTGTGGGATTCGTATCCATAGTAGTCAGTGTGATTGCACCAGATCCTTGACCGTTAAATCTGAACGCCGACCATGTAATTAATATTTGTATTATTTAAAGCTAAATATAAAATTGACAACCCTAACACCATTACTAGTAATGGTGGATCGCGTCAATGAGTAAAATACTTTCCAGCGTTGTTTATCGTAATGGAAACTTTAATTGTTTTTCCATTTTACTTTTAGATATTCACTATCAATTTCCATTTTACACATACAACATTAAGTAAACCTTAGTTTATCAAAGATATGTGAATATTGTAGTACCAAAACTATGATAAAATAGGAAAACGGAGCATTAGAATATAATTTTATAATATTTTAAATTATCAATATAAATATACTGGATTTAACAAATTCAATGAATATTAGAAGTTTCTCGTGATTCTAGAAAGCCTTATTAATGACAAGATTAAAAAATACCATATAATACTAATTGTGCCTGCGACTTCGTTCGCATGGAACTGAAAAATATTTTATAACTTTTTCCCTTTTTGTATTTTCCTAAGATTAATCCATTCAAACCAACAAACAAACTTTTCCGCTATCTGATATTGATATAGATTACAAGTATAAAATGTGTCTTTAAGTATATAATTAAGAGGGTGATTTAATTCACAGAGAGACGCGTGGCTCCACAATTCTCGATACCGCCGCCTCCTCGATCTGAAGTCATGCTCGGAGGGAATTTGACTCTCAAATGTGTAGCTTTTGGAGCACCAATGCCAACGGTTAAATGGAGGAAAGGTAAATGTTATTATTATTCTTTTTCATTATTTTGTATGTCTAACTATTATTAAGTATATAAAAACTACAAAAGTAAAAAAAAGATGAAATTTGTAGAGTTTGAGTAACGTCTGTTGAAAATTATTCATAATTGAAATTTCAATTTCTTAGTGCGCGTGTCACGACAAAATGTTTATTGACTAAAACGCGTAAAAAACGAGGTAAATAAAATACATATAAATTCATGAATGGACATCGCTATACAATTAAATTTGTCGTGAACAGCTTGTTGATACCGCGGCCGCATAAAATTGGTGGCGAAATATGTTCGAGCAAACCTTAACAACATCTAACTGCATTCCACGACCACTGACACTCTTCGAAGATGGTTGAGAAAAATACTTGACATAAAAATGAAAGAAAATTAAGAATAACATTATAACTGTTAAGCATGTTTTATATTATAATATAATTTTAGGTCTGACGAAGTGGTTGACCCCCGAAGATAATCCACCATTGGGTCTTAACAATCTCGAGTTGAAGGATATTCGCGAATCTGCTAATTACACGTGTGAAGCTGCCAGCGCGCTTGGAGTCATTGAAGCCGTGGCCGAAGTTAAAGTTCAATGTAAGTATGCCTTGAATAAAAAAGATTTTACTGAATCAATTAGTCTAGCAGAACCATTCCTTGCCTGTGTAGTAGGACTGTTTACTTTGTTAACACTAGTGTTTTCCCAGTAATTGAAATTTGACGATAATCGTTATTGAAATTTTAGGATATTTCTTGTAAAGGAAATAAAGTAAAGGATTTTTTAGTTGACCATTTTAAATATCAATAAAAACACTGCATGGCTAAATTAGTTCTTTATTCACTTTACTCCATTTGATGGCCTGTACACATAAATTATGATTATTAGGAAAGTGCACGCATTTCTTTATATAAAATATAAATATCAACTAAAGAGCTGATATTAACAATCGTAGCTTTAGATGTCTGTTACCAAAATGTATATAGAAATGTTTTTAGGGTCCAGTGTTAATACGAAATCGGTCATCTATGTTCCATACAGTAATTTATAATGATAGGCATTTGTTAAATCAAATCAAAGCTACATAATATAATTTTCCACTTAATTGATATTTTTAATAATACCATTAAGTACTCCTGGGTCTCGCGTATTCCCTAATTAATCCAACCAGTTTCCCTTATAACCTATTCGAACCGAACCAAGGATAGACTGAATCAAATTTTACTCATAACTTCTTTAGATAACTGTTGCAAATTTATGGTAATAACTCCGTCAGGGCGGCAAGGTGAAGGGAAGGATTTACGAAAATCAATTTGATAAATTGCGCCAAGTCGAGAGACATCCATTATGAATTAGTGTTATAATTCATAATTGAAAGGGTTGCAAAGTTGCGAGAGAGACAAACGAATGTCAGCGTGATTAATTATTAATTATTATGGTTTCTTTAGGTACCGTTTTGTCAGTTTAATTCGCAAAGGATTAAGGGGACGTCAGACTAACAGTACTTTTATAATTTTACATAGCATTTTTATTACTCGATTTATATTACAATACTGCTTATTGATAAAGATAGCAAAGAATTAGCTATGAAATTCTTATTTGCAGCATTACCAGGACCACCTTCGGAAGTAAGACCGTCTGAAATTACAGCAACAACTGTTCGATTGACGTGGACTTATAACGGCCCAGAAGAGCCGCAGTACTACGTCATACAGTACAAACCTAAGTACGCTAATCAGGTAAGATAAACCATATCTCAATTGGTTTCATATTATTTTGCAGATTTTAAAGTGAACTTTTTTTACATCGTCTTAAATTTTTTGCGTCCATCTATCGCATGTCGCATTACAGCCGGCCGCTGTGTAGGGGTAAAGTGAAAGGCGGTCTGTTTAAAATCCCTTCAGCGTATGTCTTTTCGAAAAAATAAACAGAGCTGCTAAGGCTAATATAGCATGTACTGTCGATTTCCCATTATCATTCCCATTTTCAAGTTATTCATTTAAAATTAAAAACGCGATTTTTTATAATAAAAATCGAATAATTTTCCGAAAATTTTTAGTTAAATGCCTATGATCCCATATAAAGTTTCACTTGCCTAGTGGTTTCATAAAACCACACTTTTTATTATTCTTTTTTACACATCAGAGCGTTTGGAAATATATTCTGCAAGCTAGACTTAAATCGCTGAGGTTTACTTCCACTCAGGCTTCCGTGCTTTTCCCTTCGCTTCTGTTAGAAATATATAACAATTGGTTTTCAATATAGGCCTTCAGTGAGATATCAGGAGTAATCACACAGTACTACGCTGTCACGAATCTGTCTCCCTACACGGAGTATGAGATGTACGTCATTGCTGTGAACAATATAGGCAGAGGACCGCCTTCTGCTCCGGCCGTCATCACCACTGGAGAAACCGGTATGTGTTCCCTCTGTGTCATTCTTGTGTACAGTAGCGAATACGGTGAAAGGGATATTATGTTTTTAAATAGTAATTATTAGTTTACAATTCTCATTTAAAATTTCACCATTATTTATAATATCACAGATTTCTTTAAATTAACTATTAACAAGAAAGTCAAAGACTTATGTAAACCAAAAGAAAAGAAAAAATACTCTTACCTATTGTTTTGATTAATAAAGATATGTCATTCCTTCGCATTTATCCATTCGCTTATTTTCGTTTCATTTATCTTGTCGACGCTTTCAAATGTAACTTTAAGCATTTACATATTTATAATTTACCACGCTTGGATTGGATAAATTAATTTTCGGTTACTTGCGCTACCTAAGTTTTAAGGTTATTACTTTGATCGTCTTTACATGCCGACGCGTTTACGCGACATTCGACGTTCGTCGCCGCTTCATGTAAGTTCGCTTCTTTTTCTACATTATTTTTTAATTCATTTGCACATTTTTTATCTTCTCTTGTAGATAATAGAAGTAGTGCGTTATAGTTTTCGGTTATGTTCTCATGCACCATTTCGTTTTTGAAGATGTTACGTGACCCGTTTAAGGGAAGAGATAATAATGAATTTGGTTTTACCCACACTTTCAATACTGTTTTATGTCTGCAGCACTGTATAAGCGTGTTTGTGTGTGTATGTATGTGTGTTTGATTGTGAGATTGAGGTTTTAATTACTAATGTTGCATTTATTTATATGCTTCCTTCCAGTGGATTCCTTGTTTGGAGGTGCGAGTAAGTATAAAACAAAAACATTATTTTTTATGTGAAATTCAACTAACTGGTGACTGGCATGGGCTTATTGTGAATTGGTAATAATTTTCATAGTTACGTTTATACTTGACTTAAAACACGAATTGGTTTATAGAAGAAAAACTTCCACTGTATTTCGTATACATTTGTTAATTACTTGGAATAATGTCAAATTCAGTTGTATTGCAGCATTACATCGTAGTATTATATTTAATTTTGATTTATACGTACTTTTAATTTCAATAGGACACTTTTTTAAAAGGAAATAACTAGATATGTCAGCATAATATAATTATATTATGTAATCATGTATCGTTTTAAATTATTTTAAATTAAGGCTCAGCTATTGTATATATATGATACAAAAGTACATATTTCATATTCTTGTACATGTATAAATATCCAAAGTAACATATTTGCTAAACTAATAATATCATCATTCAACGTAAACGTTACTGGTTCATTGGTTCACGTTAGAATTTAATCTTTACGCATATTCCTATCTCATAATGTATTGTCATTTCAACTAAGCAAACAAGATATAACTAATATTAAGCATACCTCGCTGGAGTATCATCATCTATATAAATATTTGAAACTATATTGCCGACGTATTCAAGTTGTTCATTAAAATTAGTAAACACTTATATTTCTATCTACTCTGGGGGTTTTATTTATGTTTATGGGTATTAACGTTATGGCCACAATATCACGTTGTGTTAAGTGGCGAATTGGCTCAATATGGTAGACACGCTAAGCCTAGTAGAGGGATTGGTTATCAAGTGCAACTGACGGAGCACACCTGTAGATATTTGGCCGTAGATTTTCAACTTGAGGGTGGAACCTAGCCTGGAAGGCATTAGAAAAAGCCCTACCGCTATGCTTTGAATTCATCACGATGTTTTCCTTGACTGAAAGCTCAAGCTCATTGTAGGTGGAGTCGGGCTCACGTCCTTAGACGGCGCATCTGTACACACTACCAGCTGAGCTATCATCGTTTTAAATTATATTACATATTATATAAAATGCTGAACGATCTGCGTTTGTGTAAGACAAGGCAACCTGCAATGAACTTAGCTACATCCTCCTAACTAAGGGGACTAGACCCTTGCTCATTCTTGACCACGCCCTTGCTATAATAATACATTTTCCGGGAAATGTAATAATATTATATTTCATTCTTCAAACCTCAGCGATAGAAATTACCGTGATCCTTTTGCAAAACAGACGAAATAAGAAAGTATGATGAGTTACTAATGAAAAGTCTACACTCGTCTTGTTTGAATGTTGTACATTTTATTTATTTCTCTTTATATGCAAAAATATTAAAAAGTTTGTTTGATAAATGAATAACATTACATCCGTACTTCTATCTCTTCTTCAATTAATCATGGTGAAGACATTGACAAACCCTTAAGATGTGAAGTTAATTTTTACTAGTATTATAAACGTGAAAGTGAAATTGTTTGTTTGTTACACTTTCACGCCTAAAAAGCTGAATCGATTATGATACTTTTTGGGTATATATATTGATGGGACCTTGGATACGGTTACTGGCTACTTTTTCTCACAAAAACTTATTGGAACTGAGGTAGAGAGAGATATAAACTTTGTATGAAACTTTTTATTGCGTCATCCGATTTGTTTCACGAAAACAGTATTAACGCGAGCGAAGCCGCGGGTAAAAACTAGTCTTACATTAAAATAAGTCGTGCCATTGTTTCTCAAAAATATAAAATGTATAATTTTTGAAATAGAAGTTGATCACGTTATGAAATAATTAATAACAGAAAAATTTATGGAGTTTTAAAATAGTTGTAAGTAAAACAAACCGAGATCGATATCGTCAAATATTAGAAATTAATTTATAGCAAATTTTGTTATAAAAGCTCGGTTAATTAAAACGGGACAAAGCTCGAAACGGACGAATAGTTGTAAATAAAAGAAAAGTTTGAATTGACGCTAGCGACCCGTATTCTGGTCGGGAACAAGATAATACCGTTTTAATAACATTGCACTGTGCGCCTGAGAAAGTTTTATTGTTTTGTGCCTTCTTAGTATTATTATAAACAGAGAGGAAATTTTTCATTGGGCGATGGCCGCCATCCCGTGTTAGACGGCGATTACAAATTCTATTAAGTGAGCTTTTCTACCGGGACGCTTATTCCACCTTATTATTTTTATTTTCATTTTTTGAAATAATTGCGATGAGCGAAGTCGTTCCTTAATTTGATACGACGATATTTTCGCAATATTACTTTTATGTTAATGTCTGTTTGGAGGAATTTTCACAAAAGAGTTTTGAGGGAGGCTGTTTTTTTTTGTGTACCCCTGTTATTTGATCCCGGCGACTTAAGTCTTTCATTCACTTCCACAAACCGTCTTTGGAGTAATATATTTTTTGTTTTAAAATACTTCGGCGAGTTTGTAAAAACTCGTCTAGAGTTCTAGAGTGGAAACATTTTTACGCTGGTATATACTTTTATAGTGAATAGCAAGATTGCCACACGCTTAAATGTTGTGTCGCTTTTAATTTCAAAGTAATTCTATTTATAAATGTCAATAATTTAGTATCATAGTAAATTTGTACCCGTTTCGTAACAACATTATAAAAAAAATGTGAACTCAGTTGTTAGTGTGACGGACGCCACGTCAATGGACGCGAGTTGGGACCTCTGTAATGAGCCAGAGCTTTCAGTGGAGGAAAAACATAGTGATAAAACCATAGCATGGTGGTATGGCTTTTCTAACGTTCGCCTGAATAGTGACCACCCTCAAGTTGAAAATCTGCCACCAAATACTTATAGGTGTGTTCCGACAGTGGCACTTGAGAGCCAGCCCATCTACTAGTTTTAGCGCATCCACCATCTTGGGCCACGTAGTCACTTAAATCGGGTTATATTGTGGCCTTGACGTTAAACCCAAAAGTGTAAAAAATATCCCCCTGGACATCTTATGAATGAATTTATATTTATCTTGTCATTTAATTAATATTTACATATAAACTAATAATAACATCAAATATTTCATAGAAAAAATATATTTACAAACACGTACATTCGTATAATTTTTCAATATCTTGGCATGTTTGTTACATTTAAAAAAAAAAAAAAATTACTAAATTATAAATACAAAATTTAGTTTGGAACATTCTTGAAAACAAATATTAGAAACTTCTGTTTGTATTCAACAGGTTCATTTATTCAGTATATTAATACTAGGTTTTGTGAAAAAATAAATGTTAAAGGGTTGCTGAAATCAAATTAAAATGTACAAAACCCACATCAAGTTTTTATTTTCATACCGTACGTAATTTGATACTCGATGTATATTTATTTATTTATTCGGTACTAAATGAAACATTGAACTTGTAACTACATTATATATTACATTACAACTACAAATATTGAAGTAACTAACTTATTTGATAATTGTATTTCTTGCGTACATTTACATATATCAATAAATGAACTGTCAATCATCTACATTCCTACAATCAATTAACTGTTTAAACATTCTATTTGCATATGGTGGTGAAGCGTAAATGATTTTTTTATACAATCAAATGCGAATTCTCTGCTAATAAAAGATAATTATATTAATTTTTGTCTCTCATAGAACCCGGATCAGCGCCGAGGAATGTCCAAGTTCGACCGTTGAGTTCGAGCACTATGGTGATACAATGGGAAGAACCGGAGACTCCAAATGGACAAGTAACGGTAAATATACTTGTTAGATTTCATACGTGAAAGCAAACATAATCTAAGAATTGTAATTTTTATTTTGAACTTGATCTTAATTGTCAATTCAATACCGTTCATGGCGACTTCTATAAAATAAATTCTTTCTTAATAAATTCATATATTTTGTGTTATTTTAATGATTTCAATATTTAATTTTAAACTATTTATGTATTATCTATGCTTATAAATGAAAAATAAACTATTTCGTATCGATATGTTGAATTATACGTTTAATATCTGAGTACAATGTCGATAGGCCCGTGCAACAGAAATAAAGTCCATAGCAAACCAAGATGGCATAGCCAAGAAAGCTTGAATTCCGTAACTTGTAATAAAATTACAGCATTGGGAAAAACTAAAGTAGGCTATTCAAATTTCGCCATCCCTACCTACCTCTACAATTAGATTCCACAAACGTAATTGTAATTAGTAGATTAAAGGTTCTTTATTTTGCAGTCTTATAAAATTTACTACACTACGGATCCTACACAACCATTGCAGTCGTGGCATTCGCAAACGGTAAGCATTTTGTATCTGCAATACATTGTTCTGATTCGTCAATTCTATCATTTATTTTAAAAATATAGTGTTGACACGTAACCTATAAGAAAGTTCTACTGTGCATTCAATTTAATTGTAAATTAGCTTGTATTTTGGTAAAGACTTTTTATCATAAACATAGTTCGTTAAATGAAATCTATATATTTTCGAATCGATGATAGCTCAGTTGGTAGTGTGTACGGACGCCGCGTCAAAGGACGTGAATTCGAATCCTAAGTGGATTAATGAAGCAATGAGCTTGATCTTTCCGTGAAAGAAAAGATCGTGATGAAACCATAGCATGGTGGTAGGGCTTTTTCTAATACCCCCCTGGCTAGCAACCATTATCAAGTTGAAAATCTGCCACCAAATATTTATTAATGTATTTCGGCAGTTGCACTTGAGAGCCAATCCCTCCACTACGCTTAGCATGTACACTATCTTGAGCCATATAGTCACTTAACCTCAGCAGAGACTGTAGCCATAACACTTAGTCTATAAACAATAAAAAAAATAACATATAAATATTATGAAATGTTATGTTATGTTATGTTACAAGTTAAAATAATTATTAATCTTTCTACTGTCAGGTGGATAACAGTCATCTGACTACAATAAGTGAATTGACGCCTCATACGGTTTACACTATACGCGTGCAAGCTTTCACATCGGTTGGTCCCGGCCCTGTGTCTGCTCCCGTCCAAGTCAAAACGCAGCAAGGTGAAGCAATATTTCTTAAAATTAAATTTAATTACTTTCCTTACTAGTTTACCTGTCAAGAACTCCCGAGAAATGTTTTAAAGAATGGATTGAGTGAAAAAGCAACTGCCCCTCAGTCCATAATCGCAGCATTAGAAGAACTATATTTAGTAATGCTATGAACTTTCCTAACTCGAATGAAACATTTATAAACATTATTCAGACCTTATTCATTCGTATCGCTCATTAAAAAGAATGTCTGCCCAAAAGGTGTACCTTCACAACCATCGAACCTCGTGGCTGTAGAAATAGGCGAGACTTCAGTCACTCTGTCATGGCAACGGCCAGCTCACGCTGGAGACAATATCGTTTCATACGAATTGTACTGGAACGATACGTATGCTAAAGATCATCATAAAAAGTAAGTAATTTTTTAAACGAATAATTAGTAACATTTGACACATGTCGAGTGGCATATTTATTTTTAGTATTGATCTTATTATACCGTTTGATGTGAAGGAACAAAGTTACTGGAACAATAGAACACATGAATTATATTATATAACAATAGATGTAATGTTACCCAGTTATTTCATTACGTTTGTATTATAATATAGCGGAGGCTGGTAAAGAGCCTCGCTTTTAGGTTGGTCTACCTTAGATAGCAAAAAGGAAACTAAATGTAAGGTAAAACTGGCGTTCCATTCTAATATGTAGCAGTCGATGATTCAATAGATCAATATCTCGTTTCAATAGTACCTAGACAATAGCAAAAAACCAAGGTTATAGATGGATGGTTATATGTCAATAGGTAGGTCAATCATACAAGCACATGTCTCAGTGTAGTATTTGTTTCCGTTAAAATACATTTATTACACTGGTATCATTTAATCGAACTACTTATAAAGTGGTATTACGATGCCTGTTCTTATACAGCTATAATTTGTTTAATTAGGCGCCAACATTCATTATGGTATCGTCGAAATTTGTTCACTATATCTGTACCGATGGAAGAAAACAATCTAAACTTTAGAAACAGATGTTACCTTCCTGACAATTAAAAAAAAAATAGAGCTTTCAAAAAGTAGCCTCATCAAAGAACTAGTTTTAGCAATAACACTAATTAAGTAATATCTAAGCAAAAAACCCGCTTATTGGTTTTAAACATAGTAGCATAGATATAGAAGCAGAGAAAATGGTGTTCGAGTAAAGTAAATAAAAACCGTTGTTAGTAATATGAAAACATCAAAATAACAATAACCAGCGTAACACGTAACAACATAGAGACCGCCAAAATTAAAGAAGGCACTAAGTATCGGGCAGTAACCACAGTTTTAAATTTTTATAGGTTTAACTTTTGACCACAATTTCAATTAGTGTTAAACGAGCTGTGAGTCAAGGTGTCATCAAGTCATGCTAGACCTACCGGAGGAAGTGGCATTTTAAGTGGCATTTTAAGTGGCTACCGGAACGCACATCTAGGTGCTTATCGATAGATTCTCAACTTGAAAGCAGTAGCTAGCCCAAAATGACCTATCATAATACAAATAAAAAATCTTGGCAACACATACATTGTTTTTGCCAGGCGGATTCCCATCACAGAAACATACACCCTAAACGGGCTGTATCCGAACACACTGTACTACATATGGCTCGCAGCATGGTCGCAGCGGGGAGAAGGCGCCACGACCTCAGCAATTGCAGTCCGAACGAAACAATACGGTATGTGGTAGCAGCGGTTCTTAGGAGGAGTGCCGTCATGTGAGAGTGATGTAGACAGCGCGAGTGGGAAGGAGCTTTACAAAGAAAGTTATATATCTATTACAATTGTTCATAACTGTATTAACCCTCATTTCCTTTGGTGGTACAATTTATGTAATGTTTCCTCTTGTCCTAATGTCACTGCAAAACTTATGTAGCTCTGGACGGAACTACATCGAAATATTAGTTTACAAATATAGGCTTTAAATTTTTATAGGTTTTGTTACTGTTATCAAAGTTATAAACGGTTTGGTCTTTAATCCTTTTAAGGCAATTTTTACTTTCAGATGTAACATACAATTACAAAATATTTTAGGTATGCTAAGTTGCAAAACATTTAGAACAAAGTGTAACGTCACATTCTTGAATAATTAATTGTCTTTGTACATTTATGCATATAGAACTACGTGGTATCGAAGTTAAACAAATTGAACCTGATTAAAATCATTTAATCTAGTAAAACATTTACTGGTACATACGTTGTATCAGGATTCTCGAAATGGTTAATAAAGATGAGTTTTACAATGTATGAGGCTTACAAATGTGAGTTCACGAACAAAAAGGCTTTCGGTATCGGTAAAGAAGATAGTTCTAATATTTACCTATAATAAATATAATTCAAATTGATACGTATTATATTATTCAATATAAAATTTAGCATATAACTATGCATATAAGTATAATCCAAAGAATATAGCATTTCAAATAATTATCATAAGGCATTACTCACAAAATACTTGACTTGGAATATTTAAGTAATATGACATCTCATCTCGTGATAATTAATTAATATGTTTTATAATTTAAAATCCAAACACTTTGTACTCGTGTGAGTTTCATTAATAGAATGCTCCTTCCCACAAGGCGTTTTGAGAAAATGTGAGTGTGATTGAACCTGTTGAGTATTTCAGGTAAACTCGTAATGTAATATTTCACATAAGAGCACCTGCCCGGCACGCTGCCAGTAATTCAAGCACAAGCACCAAGTTTTATATATCACAATATGTGTTTTGTAATTGTAAAATTATCGAAAGGGTCATGTGTACGCAGTATCACACACACTTCAACCTCAGATTACTTAAATTCTTGTTATTCAGGTTAACTCTTATGCGTACTCATCACCTTAGTAGTAGCTTTATGTTGTTCGTAGGTCAGTTTTAATATGAGATCGGCACCTCTTGTGACCTTATCTGTTGTTTTTATAACCCTAACGTCACAAACGACACACCTTAACTTCTGTTGTGTTTTCTAACCTAAATGTTATGTCGAATGCGTGTCGTTCGTGCCGTAAACTAGGTACAAAGTAATCACGATTTTCTTCCAATAGGAGAAAGTGTGACGGATGGCTTAGAGATGTATGGGCGAGCGGATACTACGTTGACACAACACAGACAACAAATAAATATGCATGCTCGACCGTTTGATTTGACGACCCATGTCGTATTATAACGTTTGTTTTATAAGCACTTTTATTTTATTTTCAATCGCATTCAGTGATTGCATCGGTTACATCGGTTAAGTTTTTGGGTATAACGGTACGCGATCTCTGGTGCATGTCTTTTTCAGTTTCAGGTTCTTGAAAATGGACAAATTAGTTTACTTATTATTATTTTTCATTTCTTCTTAACAAATGAGCCTGTTTAGTTCCCGGTGCGCCTCCGATGAATGTGACGGCCGTGGCTATTTCTCCCACCGCTATCCGCGTGTCCTGGCAGCCGCCACCGGCGGAGCGAGCGCACGGGAGGATCGCTTACTACAAGCTGTTGTGCGTTGAATCCGGCAGAGGAGACTCTGAAGCGACTGTTGTGAAACTTAATCACACGTCTTTTGTTCTGGACGAGTTACGACGTTGGACCGAATACCGAATTTGGGTGCTAGCCGGCACTAGCGTGGGAGATGGGCCATCCTCATACCCGGTCACCGTTCGCACGCATGAAGACGGTATGTGTCCATTTACTAACTGGAAACACTCACTTATCCTCTTCAATTTTACATAGCGCTCCATTTTATGATGATTTCAATATCGTTTAAATTCAAAACATAAAAACAGAACATTATTTTTAATAGTCATAAAATAACATAGTAGCATGAAATCGAGCGTTACATTCTGCCAAAGAAAATAATTAATTGCTAATTAATTGATCAATAATTTAATTATCTCCCAAATTAACAAAGTTCTTTGGCTGTGTAATATCAGAGGAGTTTCAAAAGATGAAGTAACTTTAGAATAATCTCAAATTAGCTATGAATTTATAAACCTTTGAGATGATTCTAAATGTTATAATTTGTGTACTATTTTTTTCTCTGATGTTACAACTTCGATCATATTTTAATAATTTTCAAATAATAACTAATAATTCAAAGCATTCATGAACTTTCATTGGTTTGTATCGGGATCTTCATTTGAGTGAAATAATACATATTCTCTACATATATATTGTTTAAGTAATATTTCGTAATTATGTGTCTAACATAATTGGTAAATAAATATTCATATGAAATTCATGTCGCCTAAGAATAATCTTCATTGAATATTTAAATATTTCACACTTACTACAATATCGATGAAATAGTAACTTAAAAATTAAAGAATACTACTGGATCTGAGAAAAAAAAAAATATGTACCGACTGTAATTATAATGTATTTTATTGTATGTATAACTGCATAATTGTACGGGTTTTCTTGGTGGTGGTATAAATTTAACGATCAATTCATTATTTCATAATTTTATACAATGAAACTTAACATTACATAAATACTAATGCCATTTTTTTCTTTTGTTCCTTTTTATGAGCGTATAGCAGGATTCTAAACAAGGAGGTCATTTCGCGTAACAAAATTTTACTATGCTTGCCGATAAATATTCCTTGTATATCTATCATATCACTGGTTATATTTGATTTATCACTATTTTAATATCGCTACAAACGGCGGCTTTATGTCGTCATTGGCACTCACTGTCACATGTAATGATTCGTTCCCACGAGGCGACTCGTCGGACTGTTACGTTGGAATTATAAGATAGCACTCACTGAAATGCAATTTATAACGCACTTAATTTTAGTGTCAACGGCACAGTTATATTGATTTTGGCGCACAGTTGTTGAGTATTTAGCAATGGACACAATTTGCATGCTTCTTTAAACGACACAGCACCGTTTTTCATTGAGTTTCATTGTGGGCACATGATAGGTTCGAGTCGAGCTGTACGCAATTACACTTTGTACCGATTGCGTTAAGCGCCGACACCATATTTAGGAAGCACTGACCATTAGCGACGATACGAGGTGAGAGAGCGAGTGCGTGATCAACAAAATAAAAATCCGACCCGTCGCTCAAATTGTACCGCATCGTTTAAGCATTAATATCGGTGTCATTGCTGATATTCATGTTAAAATCATGTGACGGTTGATTCTGAGCGAACGTTTGGTTGCACGCTCGACACGCACAAAGGCCCGAGCGCTGCATTTGAATACCAATACCGATTCCACACGACACGCGCGCATGCTACTAAACTACTCACAATTACTTATCTACTCACTGCACTATCCCACTACTGTCTACTATTGCGGGTACTACGGGCCGAAGCGATGTCCCGAGGATTCACTAAATTCCACTTAAAAACCCATTGGTCTTTCTTCGGATCCGAAGGACGAGAGCCATGACACTCTTCGCCTGTATCCCTGACTGCTCAGCTCGGTTACCTAGACTGCGCGCTACTACTCTATCTTTTCCTCTATCTCTGTCTATTTCACTTGCTCCTGCTACAACTTCTTGCCAGTAGCAATTTCACTCTCGCCTATCTTCTTCCTTCTGTATTCTCTATCAGACTATCGTCGTGCATGAACACTAGATATTGTGACATATACAGATCTAAATGCATTGCCGTCAACAACGAACGGGCGGGGCTCAAAGAACGCAACGTGATTACTAGCTACAATCACTCATGTAAAGTACATTTCAGATTTAATACTGATTACTGAACATTTTTTTTTGAAGATCACAGCCAATGGACACTGACACTGTCACAAACAACACAGAGGATAACATAAGGTATGCTGCACCACACACACAGGCAACGGCGGACGCTTATGACAAGACTCATACAAATGAAGCACACAAACATAGACTGGCGCCGTCGCGTTAATCAATACATGTGCGTGTGAGTGAATTCTCTGCACCAACGGATAAGATACTGTCGGTTCAAAAACAATATATTGCCCTTTTCTGTCAATAATTTACTCAAACCATAAAATTTGTCACATCTTTTTATAGAAAACTTACTTCATTTTACTAATAGGCAGGATACAGTTTGACTACGAACTAGAAATATAAATCTCCTTCTGTTTTGCTTCGTACACTCGACAGAAAAGAGCAAAGTTAAAAAACCTAGATGGGACAAGTACTCCGATTGGTACATACCAAATGCACTTCTAAAAAGTCTAAGAATAAGATAAAGCTGTATAAGAGTGCTCATTATTTGTCTGACCAGCGTTCTACTCGCGTTCTCTCACTAAGTAGTTCCGTTCGCCCTGCAATGTTCACACAATTTGTCTTAAATGTATTTGAATGCGTTTTTCTCTTTTTTCTCTCGTCACTGACTTTGTATGGGCCGCCGGTAACCCGTACAGCCGTAAGGAGTGAGTATAAATTACTATAGTGCTTCAATCAGTGTGCGTTTGTGCTTGTGCCTAAGCTTATAATTATGTAGATAAATCTTCCTAGCAACTAATTATGTAACGGACTGCAAGTGGTTACCTTTTAAAAGCATGTCTTTGTAGACGGTTTACTATTTTGAAAGACTTGATGTGTTCCTTATTGTAACAATTTACACTCCCAAGTCTATTACCGAAGCATGGTCCCTTGCAGTGTGTGAATATATGAAGCTATAAATAACTTTAATATAATTTTAGAAATGCTGCTTATGGACATTATAGATACTCACTAAATGTTGAATTCTTTGTAAATGCTTAACGATTTAGTTGTACTAAACTATGTGGATTGGAAGGTAACAGACTTTAATTGGTTATGGTGATGTGAAAGGGTAAATGATAATGTCTCAGTGTGTGTTGGTATTCAAATGCCCGATCGAGATGCTGCGCGGCGTGTGTAGACACTCGCCGGTGACCGAAATACTCTATCAGCATTGAAGTCGGTGATTGCTGACCGCACTTAAATTGTAAATAATTATTCTATTAACTATGCAACTGTGCTTCCCTGAAACACCAGAGACGAAGTCGCTTTCAGTTTAGCCCCTTTAAAGATGCTTTAGATAATTTGTTCTAGCACGCTCCCGTAGATGCTGATAGGGCATTTTAGGTCAAGATTAAAACAGATATGGTTCAGTTCTGTGACACTGTGTATATGTTTTCACAGTGCCGGGTGAACCGCAGGACGTTAAAGTCAGCGCCACCAACTCCACGTCAATTCATGTGACGTGGAAACCACCTCAAGAAAAGGAGAAGAATGGGATCATTCGTGGATATCATGTACATGTACAAGAAGTTAGAGAAGAGGTGAGTTGTGATAATTAAAATTAAGCTTATTATAGTAACCCACGTCCTCATTCGTAACGTACACTGTACTCAACCGTTAAACACATTTTTACCTTTTACACTGTAAACACATAAATTTCATAAAGCGCTAGATGAATGGCATTCATATCATTGCTGGTTCCACTATAGAATTTTTAATAATCATTGAAAAGCAAGTTAATAATAGTACTTTGTAAATATTTATCAATCTCATCAAAAATTTGATTTAATTAATCGAAAATCCAAATTAAAGACACTGACTATATCAAACACGGTGTTGAATATCTTTAAATGTCTTGTAATTCATTATCGAAATTAATTCCTTAATAACAACATCGTGTAAAGTATAAATCGATGATACCAAGTTGAGTAAAGATCATTAATTTTAAAAATAATATTTTAAAATTGACTTACATTTTCATAGGGTAAAGGCCTCCTCAACGACCCAATGCGTTTCAACGTAATGGACGATACTGCTCTCGAATTGAATATATCCGGCCTACAGCCGGATACTAGGTACAGCGTGCAAGTAGCGGCATTGACAAGGAAAGGAGACGGAGACCGAAGTGCGCCGGTGTCAGTCAAGACGCCTGGCGGAGTGCCAAATAGGCCTACCGTCAACCTTAAGTGAGTTACTATTATGTTCATTCAATTCCCATAATGTTTACACTGCACTGCAATAACTATTATGGTAGATATAATATGGTATTACTTAATAATTAGTGTCTAATTTATGATAAAATGAACAAAATGCTATAAATTTCATATTGGTATTATTTTACATACAATTGTTTTACGCCTTTTAATATTTTGTTCTCAGAGTTTTGGAGAGGGAGCCAATAGTATCTATAGAATTAGATTGGGCGAAGCCAACACAAACTTACGGTGATTTATTAGGATATCGTCTAAGATACGGTATTAAAGATCAACCTCTAGAAGAAATTAATTTCCCAGGAACAAAAGTTTCTTCATATAGAATCAACGATTTAGAAAGAGGTGTCCAATACGAATTTAGAGTAGCCGGTAAAAATAATATAGGTATCGGACAGGAAACAATTAAATATTGGCTTACGCCAGAAGGTGCACCAAAGGGGCCACCTACGAACGTAACTTACCACTTCCAAACTCCAGATATCATAAGTGTTACATGGGAACCACCAATCAGAGCAGACAGGAGTGGTCAGATAAAGAAATATGACATCCAATTCTTTAAGAGAGGCGATCAATCGTCCCTTATTGAGAAGACTACACACACGATGAAAGCAGTTTTCACTGGCCTTGAAGAAGATGCTCATTATGTATTCAAAGTTCGCGCATATACCGATCAAGGGGCTGGTCCTTTCAGTAAGGATATAGTAGCTCATACTGAAAGAGATATCGGTAGAGCTCCAATGTCGGTAAAAGCCGTAGCTACTTCTACATCAAGTGTCGAAGTATGGTGGGAAATGATCCGTTCTAGAAAGAAGATAATTGGCTATGTCATTTTTTACACAATGACACCCATCGAAGATTTAGATGAATGGCAACAAAAAAGTGTACCAGTAACACGTTCTGCTGATTTAGAAAATTTGGAAAACTCTGCAGAATATGCAATTGCTGTTGCAGCTAAAACTGCGGATGGGCTTGGTAGGTTATCTGAAAAAGTAACAGTTAAAGTAAAACCAGAAGAAGTGCCCTTACATATCCGAGCTCAAGATGTTTCTACACATTCTATGACACTTTCTTGGTCTCCTCCTTTACGCTTAAACCCTGTTAATTATAAAATATCTTATAATGCCATTAAAGAATTTGTCGATTCATTGGGCTTAACACAAACTCAAGAAATACTAAAGAAAGAAATCATAATAAAGCACGATAGAACATCGTATTCTATAAATGACTTATCACCTTTTACCACTTACAATGTAAACGTAAGTGCCATACCCAATGATAATTCTTATCGACCACCAACAAAAATTACCGTTACTACACAAATGGCGGCTCCCAAACCTATGGTAAAACCAGATTTTTATGGTGTTGTTGAAAACGAAATACTCGTAATTCTACCTCAAGCTTCTGAAGAATATGGGCCCATATCTCATTATTATTTAGTTGTAGTGCCTGATGATAAAGTACATAATCATAAGAATCCGGATCAGTTCCTAACAGATGATTTAATAAAGAATAATATGAGGACGGACGATGAAAACGCTCCCTATATTGCAGCTAAGTTTTTACAAAGAAATATTTTGTATACATTCCATCTCGGTAATGATGAAATGTATGAAGGATTTTTAAATAGGAGACTAAACCCAAGTAAAAGGTACCGAGTGTTCGTAAGAGCTGTTGTTGATACTCCACAAAAGCATCTTTATACGTCGAGTCCATTTTCAGAATATTTATCTCTAGATATGCGTGAAGCACCACCCGGAGAAGAACCTAGTAGGCCAGACCCGAAAGATATTAACGGAGACCCAGAAATTAAAATAGAAGAAAATAGGAAAGAAGCGGGGATGCTTTGGGTTATCGGACCAATCATAGCTGCGTTAATGCTTTCTTTGTGTCTAGTACTTTTATTCATAGTTAAGCGACGAAGACAACCTTGTAAAACTCCTGATCAAGCTGCTGTAACCAGACCTTTAATGTCAGCAGAACTTGGTTTTGGAGCTCCCTCGGACCCTGTCGAAATGAGACGTCTAAACTTCCAAACACCCGCAATGATTTCCCATCCTCCAATACCTATTTCGGAACTCGGGGAACATATTGACAGATTAAAAGCAGGTGATAATTTAAAATTCTCTCAGGAATACGAAAGCATTGAACCAGGACAACAGTTCACATGGGATCATTCCAACATGGAAGTGAATAAGCCAAAGAATCGTTACGCCAACGTCATAGCATATGATCATAGCAGAGTAATACTTCAGCCCATTGATGGGATACTCGGGAGTGATTATATAAACGCCAATTACTGTGATGGATATCGGAAACATAACGCATACGTCGCTACGCAGGGCCCTCTCCAAGAGACATTTGCTGACTTCTGGAGAATGTGCTGGGAACTTCGTACGTCCACTATTGTAATGATGACAAAATTAGAAGAAAGGACTAGGATCAAATGTGATCAATATTGGCCGAGTCGCGGAAATGAGACATATGGTATGATGACGGTAACCATAGCGGAAGTGCAAGAACTTTCGACATATTGCATTCGTACTTTCCAAGTTACAAGAAATGGTGGAGCTGAGCGTCGGGAAATCAAACAATTACAATTTACCGCTTGGCCAGATCACGGAGTTCCGGATCATCCGGCACCGTTTTTGCAATTCCTAAGGCGCGTTCGTGCTCTAAATCCTCCTGACGCTGGCCCTCTAGTTGTACATTGCTCTGCCGGTGTCGGCCGGACCGGTTGCTTTATAGTTATCGACTCAATGCTCGAACGAGCAAGACATGAACGTACTGTGGATATTTACGGGCACGTTACCTGTCTCCGAGCTCAACGTAATTACATGGTGCAGACAGAAGACCAGTACATCTTTATCCATGACGCGCTGTTGGAGGCAGTCGTTTGTGGCGACACAGAAGTCCCTGCTCGTAATTTGCACGCGCATATTCAAAAGCTCCTGCGCATCGATTCAATCGAGAATATATCTGGAATGGAATTGGAATTTAAGAAATTGGCCAATATGAAAGCCGACTCTAGTCGATTTGTCTCAGCCAGCTTGCCATGCAATAAGCATAAGAATAGATTAGTGCACATCTTGCCGTTTGAGTCTTCCCGTGTTTGCCTCACTCCTCGGGATGGCTCGGACTACATAAACGCGTCCTTCGTCGATGGCTATAGATACAAAGCAGCGTACATAGCTACTCAAGGACCACTGCTTGACACCACGGAGGATTTCTGGCGAATGCTTTGGGAACATAACTCAACTATTATCGTAATGCTGACCAAACTTAAGGAGATGGGTCGAGTATGTGTATTTATTTTACTTCGTTTAATAATTTCGTGTTGTATTATTCAATCGGAATAATATTTATTTTATCTTTTCAGGAGAAATGTCACCAATATTGGCCATCGGATCGTTCTGTGCGCTATCAGTGCTTTGTAGTTGATCCAATCGCTGAATATAACATGCCTCAATATATCTTGAGGGAATTCAAGGTAATTCCGTTGCAATGACAGTTATATAAACTTCCTAAGCTTAAATCTGTGATTTTTGGATTTTATCTGCAATTATCATTAACTAAGAACGAGGTAACCGTTGGTCTATAAAAAAAGTAAAACTGCTAAGATTTCCAACACAAATTAAAGTACATATGTAATGTTATCCGTAAATTGTTGTTATAGTTAATTAAAATAGACTAACATGAAATAGAAGCAACGATATCTACTGCCACACCCTTTTAATAATCGTTTAGAAATTATTGATTTATTATACTGAAAATTTTTGAATTGAGGCTGCTTCATTCTCCCCATGTGATATCAAAATACGACAACCTAAAAAGAGTTACTGTATTAATTTTCCCACATCCTCATGTGCATAATGATCATGATCTAATCAAGTACAGACCTTTACCGCCTAATTTTATTTTTAGATATATATCTATATATACTAGCTGATCCCAAAACGCAGCGTACCTTTTTCTTTAACGTGGTTGAGATCCACGGATCTCCCTATCGCGTAACTAGCTAAGAGAGGAATATATAGTGCAGTGTGAATGAGTAATAGTCATTAGAAAGCGCTTTATGATGATCTTACTTTCCCGCTTACTCAGCAGATACCGGTCCTTCATTACGTATTTCGATAAAGCATAGCCATAGCAAGGATCGATAAATATACGGTTCGAAAGGTCAAGTTCGTATTGTGTATCAACTTTAGTGTACTGAATTTGTCAAATTATTAACGAGTAGCTTTTACCCGTGGCTTCGCTTGCGTTAATATTGATTTTGTGAAACAAATCGGATGACGGAATAAAAAGTTTTATACAGACTTTATCCCTCTCTTTACCCTACCTCTAATAAGTTTTTTGCGAGAAATCACGAAATTTTTCGCATCGTCTTTTTTTTTATGGTTGAGGTTTTAGTGTTAAGGCCATAATCTCACCTGATCTTAAGTGACGATACGGCCCAAGTTGGTAGACGCGCTAAACCTGTAGAGGAACTGGCTCTCAAGTGTAGCTGCCGGAACACACCTATTGGTATTTGGCGGCAGGTTTTTAACTTGAGGGTGGTTGCTAGCCAGTCGGGCATTAGAAAAAGCCCTACCACCATGCTATGGTTTCCTCACTATGTTTTCCTTCACCGAAAGCTCAAACTCATTGTAGGTGCTTGGATTCGAACTCACGTCCCTTGACGTGAAGTCGTACACACTACCACTGAGCTATCATCGCTTCAAAAGTCCCATCTATTTCTATACTAGAATTTACCATGATCGATTCAGCCGTTTAGGCGTGAAAGCGTAACACACAAACTCGCTCTCACATTTATAATAATTAGTAAGGATATTCGCAATTTTTGCCTTTACTTTTACGTTAATAAGAGGGTCGTAAGGGCTGTCACCTGTAACCCTGCATGTGATATATCTATTTTAATATAACTAGCTGACGTGACAGACATTGTTCTGCCTTTTCGAGTAGTCACTCACATCGACTACAGTGACATCTACCGCGTTATGATCATTTATCGAGATAAAATGTATCCTAGCTCTCAAATTGGATCTAACTTCAAACAGTGTGCAAAATTTTATTCAAATCGGTTCATTTGAAGCGATCATAGCTCAGTGGTAGTGTGTACGACTTCGCGTCCAGGGACGTGAGTTCGAATCCAAGCACCTACAATGAGTTTCAGCTTTCGGTGAAGGAAAACATCGTGAGGAAACCATAGCATGGTGGTAGGGCTTTTTCTAATGCCCGCCTGGCTAGCTACCACCCTCAAGTTGTAAACCTTGCCACCAAATACCAAATAGGTCTGTTCCGGCAGCTGCACTTGAGAGCCAGTTCCTCCACAGGTTTAGCGTGTCTACCAACTTGGGCCGTATCGTCACTTAAGATCAGGTGAGATTATGGCCGTAGCGCTAAAATTTAAATATAAAAAAATAGTTTAGGAGTTCATCGTGGACAAACAACATGACACATTTTTTTTTATTCGCTAGAGCAATCATTAATGAAGGTTTTAAGTTACAGTTGTATTGATAAAAGTTACAAAAACCGGGCAAAAATTACTAAATACTTTTTAGTTCCACGCGAACGAAATCGCAGGCACAGCTATCCTTACCTCCTTACAATATCAGAAATGCGAATGTGACTTAATCTGTTTGTTACGCTGAATTTTTATATAGTAGATAGATGAGAACCTGGAGACGGCGATAGGCTACTTTTTCTCATGTAAAACTTATTGGAAGTGAAGTAAAGAAAGGGACTTATTTGTATAAAAACCAGATAAATACAACAGGTTTATTATTAGATTTGGAAATAACAAATCACCTTCCTATGACATGGAGTCATTCATAAGAAGGTGAAAAAGTATGTAAGCCAGCTAGTATGACAGCGGTGACTGATAATGAATTTTTGGCTTAATGTCAGTCTCAGCTGATTTGGATTGTATTGCAACACCAAGTGCAGTGCAGTCACTATGCTGTGCAATATAAAAAAAAATATTATTTTGTGTCTCTCGAAGGTAACGGACGCACGAGATGGAGCCTCTAGAACGGTCCGCCAGTTCCAGTTCACAGACTGGCCGGAGCAAGGCGTGCCTAAGAGCGGCGAAGGCTTCATTGACTTCCTCGGGCAAGTTCACAAGACCAAAGAGCAGTTCGGGCAAGACGGTCCGATTACTGTTCATTGCAGGTAAAATATAAAATCTTGTTATATTTACACGTAATAGACCAAAACGCGCACCATCGTGAGTTATTTAGTTAATTTTATCGATACTTTTCTATTGGTACATACATACAACGGTTACTGACTTTTGTTTGTCTTTATACATTAAGCGTCTACGTATACGTATTGACTATTTATTTAGAAAAAAAAGTTTATCGAAGTCTGCAGGCGTCTAGACAGAAGGGAAAAGTCTTTATATTTTCAAAATAATTGTATTGTCAAAATTTAGACTGTCACTATTTGTAAACTAAAATTATTGACATTTATCGGTACTTGAAGTAACAATTTTATACGGATTGTTTATTCATAAAAACACAGAAATAGGCTACGAGAGCTGATTCACCTATAATTCCCCTTTTTTTCTTTTGTTTATTCCATTATGGTGTCTACCTGTGTAGGCAATGTTACCAGTATCAATTGTAAAGGTCCCTGTATATACAATTAAGAAAACACGAAGTCAAAACCAAACTCAGAAATCATACAAATAATTTTCTCGCGTGAGACTGGACCGCACAGTATTTCGGCATGGCGGTTGCAGCGAAGCAACTGCTTTAATCCTTAGGCAAACAGCAATTAGTTAGTGAATCAGTGGCGGATAAACACTATTGCCGCCCGTAGGCTGTTAACATTTTAGCGTCCCCACCTACCTCTACAGTTATAATCCACATACGACTACGTAAATTGTAAAAATCGATAATAAAACTTAGATTCCAAGTGATGAAACATATTATATAACAACATTTAGGTATGTTTATAAATATGAATCATTTCAGTTTAAAGAAACTCTAAAATCTTCCGCCCTAGGCGCCAGCCTACTCAACCTACTGGTAAATCCACCACTGCAGTAAATATTGCAATGATGAGAATGACTGTTTTAAGACAATAGATATTTTTATGAACAATTTGATATTATCAAATGTGTATTGATAAGGTACTGTTTATATGTTGGTCTCTATAAGCAGTGTGATCATGAGGAAGGTTTAGGTGTACCTATAATCTGTTAAGGTTTTTTGTAAATCGCTTGAAATGTGACGATATTTTTTTTAAATATCAGAAAAAGTCAACCCGTTTGGGACATTTCCTATGGAAAACGCTGCCCATTTCCTTTTGAGATATAACAAAATAATGTATGGCGGGAAAGGTATATACAGAAAAGTCCGCGATGGTATATATCTCAGTTTTAACCACTACCCGTACGAATATGGAACGGGTGGCTAATGTAATAATGAAACAGCGCGGGCGTCGGACGCACCGGGGTGTTCATTACTCTGTCGACGGTGTTGGAGCGCATGCAGTACGAAGGCGTCGTCGACGTGTTCCAGACGGTGCGCACTTTGCGTACCCAGCGTCCGGCTATGGTGCAAACTGAGGTAACAATTATACCAATCATTCCTCACACATTACACCATAGTTTCTCCAACTTTTTTCGCCGCTGTACCTTTGATGTAGTTCTATATTTAATCAGAGAGAAAATAAAGAAAACTAAATTGTATATTTAATATGCCTTACAGATATGAATTAAATAAACTGTTTTTTTTTTTTTGTTTATATTATGACAAGTTGTTTACTTTTGTACAAGTAAAGATTGTCGGGAAATAATTTTAAAATGATGCCATATGATACCTTTGAAATACATATAATAACTTTATACAATAAATTGCATTTGGTACGCAACGCCTCAATAAACTTTGTTGAAAGCTTTACCACATTTTAAAATTTGGAAGTTAATTTCGATAATTAACGTCTTTATACGGCCATGCCAATGAGATTTTATTTATTTGAAAACGCAGACACAATTTTTAACCATACTTTAATGTTTTCATATAGGACCAGTACCAATTCTGCTACCGCGCCGCTCTGGAGTACCTCGGCTCGTTTGACCACTACGCTAACTGACGCTGAGACAGGCTCGTCTAAACTCCCAAACTAGTAGATCACTGTCGCACGCTTTATATTATATCTACAACGTACTTAACTTTGCATACGGAACATAGAAAATTCCCTTATTCCTGACCTGACATTATTTATTTTTAATAGACTGAAAAATAAAAAAAATAAAATAGTAATTTGTTTTATGTTAGGACATGATTAACATCTGCCATTGGACTCCAATTATGCGTTTCGAGTTCCAGGGTCTATCGATGTAATACCCAGTAATCATTTAGAGTGGATGGTATCTTTGCATGGTGGTAGGGCTTTTTCTAATGCCCACCTGATTAGCTACCACCCTCAAATTGAAAATCTACCGCCAAATACTTATAGGTGTGTTCCGGTAGTTGCACTTAAGAACCAGTCCCTCCATTAGGCTTAGCGTATTCACAATCTTGGGCCACATCGCCACTTAACATTACGTGAAATCTATACTCAAATGGGTCGAAACTTGCATGATAGCAACCACCTTTGATTGATGACCAATCTGCTCATGGTCACCGCCTCTTTTGGATTATATAAAAAAAATCAACAGTGCATTTTATAATAACATAAATTTTTCATATCAAATTCATTTTTCAATAGTTTCGTTAAATACAGATGAACTTAAAATAAAATATTATTCTAAAAGCACTATATCGGGGCAAAGTAGTAGGTAGCATTTCAGTTCTACGTGGTCTCAAATAATCCATATAAATCCATATAAATATAAATCGGTAAAAATCATCTATAATGATAAAAAAGTTCTATGTTCCGTGCGCACAAACGAACCAATCGACAGGGTTCCGAGTAGTTTGTTTTGTGTAATCTACTGTAGTGATGTACTCGCTACATCGACTGATTCTATCGACTATTATTTTCAACTAATTATTATGAGGCTAATAAAACATATACGAGTGCCTAGGAACGCTACTTATGATGTATATTTATGAAAATGAACAACTCTACACAATGATTGTGAGTCGGAAGGGTAATGAATCTAAATATTATCCTATTATCTAAACTTATAATGACGCAGCTATATTTTCTCTTTAAAATGAAACGGTATAAATTGTTAAAAGTCCATATTATAAAAAAAGAACATGTTAATAGATGCATTTATAAATGTATATAACGACAGAGTTTTGGAGTATATTTGGTAAACAGTGCAGTGGTTATGCCGCGAAAGATTATAGTTTGCAAAAAATTCTAGTTTCCTTCACACTATGGATACCATTTAAATCTGTATTATTAAGGATTTTAATGTGCGCATATACTTTATATACGCATATTTTTTATTTATTGCAAATATTTACATACAACAACTGTTCTATATAAATAAATTCAATACTCTTTCGAATTCAATTTGGCTGCATGGTCTAGGTGTCATTACCTTTTTCTTTCAGAGGGTCAAAGAAGAACCAAACAAAATATCTTTGAACTCTTTTTTTTTCAACCATACAATCTATTATTATTATAATATATGGTTATTGCACCATCAAGTTAAATAAAACCTGAAGTCAATTGAAATAGCTATTCACTACCGTATCCGTAGTGTGAAGACGTATTTACAATCTCGTAATATTAATAAAATGCGCTTAGAAATGTAACATAACCTATATGCTAATTAATATTCAATTCTGATCGTCGTATATACATACATATATACAAACATAATGTTGTAAAATGTATAAATAGTTATTGCAGCCTGTAATTAGAAGTTTATTTTTCATATCGGATGTTGAATTACGTGTTTAAGTAGTGTAAATTGTGGTACGTAACGTTTCGGTATTGCGATATATTATAAAGAACTAAACTCTAGACGAATCGGCTGTGTCGTGTGAAACTTAGTGTCAGTCCTGTGCGTAGTGTAGCTTTGTGTAAATATACTTTTCTTTCTACATAACCTTATTACTAAGATCTATTTTTTTTTAATTATTCTATTATTTTATGTCTTACTAAGTATACGCAGCTTCTTCTTTTTTATTCCTGGCAACTCAGTCCTCTTTAGAGACTATTACTGTCATTTTCAAGTGATAAGATTTGAGCATTTTGGGAATATGAAAATATCTTCAAAAGCATGGTGAATCTCTTGTTGAAGCTCTCTTGGGAGAGATTGTGGCAACTAATATATCATGTCCCGAATGAATATTCATAGTTAACTTTACTTACGCTCTTCAGCCACACTACATTGCTTAAAATCACAACATAACAGATCAAATTCTCGCCAAAAACCTAAGCGCAGTTTTAATTTAAAAAAAAAAATTCTAACGAGAAACATATGTAACTAATTTTATTCGAATTAATTTCCGAACGGCTCTTAAAGAGGTGGACTAACGTGCTCGGTGGCACGTTTGTTTGATATAGGTTTTTATCGCATTTGAATGATCGTGATTCTATGACATATCTCTGTTTTGTAGTTAGATAAAAACGTATTTCGTAGATGTGTTAAAGATTTGATCAAACGTTTGCAAGATATATACGAATTCGAATATACGAAACGTGAAACACTACTATGAATGGAGGTCGATCGTAAAAGGTTATGTATATGAATATGAAATATTAAGATGAGTCTTTTTAGAAAGGTTGAATTTTGATTTTGTGCTTTTTAAATGGATTAAGCGAACGTCACAAAACTATCGTACTAATTAATTTAAGCTATATTTAAATATACCTAACTGTTCTACAGTAATCCTCTTGCATACATTGTAGTACCTATACGTATAAAGGATTTTTTTAGGTTTTTCACTCGTTTTATACAATAACTATACTTAATAATTATATTGATCTATCTACGTACCTATAAGTTAAAATTTGAGCTTGTATGTAATTTTTAGATATAAAATCGAGTAATGGCGTTCTTCGAACGTTACACGTACGTATGTAGTTATCCGAACATTACAATATATGTTCGTCTAAGTAAAAATTAACATTTAATATTGATTATGTATCAATGCGGTCGGTTAATTCGGCCCGGTAATGACTGCCAATCGTTTCATATTAGCTATTAATGAAATATACATAACAAAATGTACGTAGGTTTTAATGAGAATACTTGTTAAATGAAAGTTATAGCGAAAATTTAAATAATACTCGTTGATAAGTGAACAGTGTTGCGTTTACACGCTGCCAGTCGAATAAACATTCCTCAAGAGGGAAGCGATAACAGGAATCGCTGATTTTCGGTTTCAAAATGGCAAATAAACATTACGTCGAGTGAGTTTTGCTATAGCATTGCTTTCGTGAAATCAGGGAACGTAATCATCATTCTATCAACGATTTGTCACAAGTCCTATCCATGACAATGCTGTTATGAGTATGGCAGCTACGAGTAAAGGAACAAAGGCAGTTATTTTAAAACGTTTATTAGTGCAACATTATAACTTTCATCAGTAATTTAAGCTTTATTATCATTCCTTATGTTATTTTTAATCGTTTTACATAATATTATATACATTTTAACATGTTATAAGTGATGCCAGTAATGCTAATTACATTTGCTTTAGCTTACATAAAAGTGCCACATACGCCGTATATACCAAAACCATACAGATGGTCATTATTTTTAATAAATTATTATACATATTTTGCCCTTTTTTTACCCAATTGATATTTCTCTTTGTTAAACAAATTTTAATTCGATTAAACGCACACAATCGATCTTTTTACAGTTTCCATTCTTTCGTTTTTAATTCCATACCTCTGTTAGCAGTAAGACATTATTTGTTCTACCTTTTAATGAAATATTTTATATAATAATAGGTCAATAGTTTATATAATGCCATAATGAGGTGCTGTTTATCCCATTTTTAGTACAAATTATTATATTTGTGTCCGTTAATGATCATCTAATTGTTTTAATAGAATAATTTTGTATACGCATTTTTAATTGTAATTGAAGATAATGTTGTAATTTGTTGTAAATTCTTATCAATGAATTGTACGTATTTTATTATTATGTGTCTTCATGAAAGTGTTAGTTAATTTTACGGTATATTTTGTTTAAGAAATTGACTAGGATAATTGAATTACTTTGTGAATTTTTGTTTACAAATTGACTTGCTCTATCATGGAGTTTTAATATAATTTGCCTTTAAGCAATTCCTTAAGCAGTTATAACCTTTTACAAACAGAAACTTCAGAATTTCTTCACTTTTGACGAGTTCAAAAGAGCGCGAAACTTCAGTATGCCTCCGCCATTTTGTTTACGCCATCATGATTACTTTTAAATGCACAAAAACATTGGTATGTTTTTATACAGTCTAAATTGCGAACAGTAAAATGAAATTCTATTTTCGGGAAATATGGCAGCTATATGTCGCATAGCTTTAAAATATTTTAGTGCAATTAAAATGGCGTGCGCAATACGGCAAGCAACGGGCCGATGTGTGGGTGTGTAAACGTAGAAATTTGTAGTTTATGATTATTTTGTAAAATACCCGCGCTGCGTCTCGGGACACAGTGGATTCGCAAATTATACATATGTATATGAAGAAATAAATTTATGTGAGACCATAAAAACTGTTGATATTTATTCTATACCCTATAGTTAACCTGCTACGATATTTAAAAATATACTTCCTTAGGAAAAAAAAGTGTGTGTCAGTTCCGACGCACGAACTTAGTTTACTTCTTGAGAACTATTATTATGTAGATTATGTAGAAAGAGGGTAAATAATATAATTCTAATAAAATATATAACATAAACTAAGTATACACGCATACATAAGCTCAAAGTGAATGGTCAAAGTACGTTGCCCAAAGGAACGTAACGCCTCATTTTTAGTTAACGCTCGATTTTACTCCTCATAAATTCTCATAAGTTCAGATTACTGCAGATTACCGAAACCTCATAAAAACATGTTTCAAATAAATTTTAATTTTCGATATAGAGTAAATAATTTTCTATAAATGTAACCAAAGGTGGATACTGAGGAGGGATACATTAATAATATAAACCTTAATATCGAAATAAAACTAATTTAAACAGATTCGATCGCGGTTATGTATTAAGTTTGATCCCGACATTTCGAAAGCTTTTTTCAGCCTTCGTGGTCACTCGAAGTTCGTTTCGTTACATTAGTTTTATTTCGAAGAGTAATATTCGTGTAAACATAAGAAATCATTATAAGCCTTGATAGATATTGACCTACAATATTTTTTTAAACTGTATAACTTCACTATAATAATTATTTTTATACAATGAACTCTATTCCTACAAATCATTTAAAATATTTAGTTCCTTTCACACGCAACTTTTAATAATTCAGATTTAGTACAATACGAAGTATAATTTTACCTCTACAACTAACTATTTCTTATTCAGTCGCCGTCTTCCTGCCGTTGTCAGATAATCCTATTATCAAAATATTGTGTAGGCCGCAAATTGGCACAATGAATACGTATTGCTGAGCGTTAATTATAATATCTGTGGGACGTGCCTCGTGAGATTGCCCGATCATTGTGGACACAGCCTTACGATATGGAATTAAAGACGGTGGAAATGACTATCGAATTTTTAATTGTTCGCATATATAAAAATATATTGTTCACGGGTAAAATTGAGGTAAATATGAACCTATATAAATTTTAATAAGGCGGAAAAGTTATTTTTTTTTCAACGCGTTAGTCCTATAAATTATAAGTCGGGTTTCAAAAGTAATATTGTTTGATATCGGAAGCTTTAAAAAAAGAATTTAAGATGTAGCCCTAAATGCTAACACGCTATAATTAAAAAGGTAGGCCGATAAAAAGTGCATTGGTGAATTAAATCGACATACGATTTTTTTTAATTTCATGCTTTGAAGAAGTCCAAAAAGCATTACATTTAACACCGTACAGTTACGTATTGACAATTTAGGGGTATAAAATTAAACCTGTTTCAGTCCAAAATTGTTTTTTTTTTTTAAGTAAGTACTTGGTGTTCTTATTGTTGTACTCGAAAGCAACAATTCGGTGGACTTACTTTAATAAATATAAATTTTGGTCTTTAGCGGATTCGCTTTTATACTTCTCAATTGCAAATACTTCGATAATTCTTACAGGCTAATTAATACAAGGAGATTTGCTAAACATATCATGAACGACCTAAAGGATTACAGTTAATTCTTTTTGCTTTATTCTTTTTAAATATAACATTCACACTAGGTAGGTCAAGGTATTAAGGTAGATTTTACAAACTTACAATTAACGGTAACAAATTAACTCCCTGACTCAAAATTATTTGTAGATCACAGAAATAAGTGCCTTATTCGAACACAGAAACTCAGCGTGGCAGCAGCGGCGAGACGACCGCTTAAACTGCTAAGCTAAAACCTATGTTTGTGTAGGTATATGAATCCATAAACATGTTACTGGAATCCAAAATACAGGATTTTTTATGTAGATCCAATTAACCCACAAAAATGATGAGATGTATATAATAATGAAATATATTTATTGAGAATCATTGATTCTATTAACTTCGTAGTAAATAATTGTACTATACTCATTGCTAAAAACTAAAACAGCCATACTCAACCTTTTTTCCATAGGGGCCAGAAACATGTGTTAGCCATGATGTCGTGGGCCGCAATAATAAAATATTTAGGTAATGATTTCCTTAGGTTTTATAGGTGCCTAAGTTATTTAAAATAAAATTATAACAGGTGGGCCAACCCAAAAGCCCGACAGGCCGCAGATTGAGTACAGCAGCACTAAAATGAAATCTCTTACACCTACAAACTTTATACGACAGTTCGCTACGTTTCATCACTTTGCCCATATTGTTACTATAAATTTATCTCATACAATTGAACAAAAATAATAAATACCTTTTTTATAGTTCAGGATTAGCGTTATGGCCATAATCTTACCTGATCTTAAGTGATGATACGGCCCAAGTTGGTAGACACGCTAAACCTGTGGAAGAACTGGCTCTTAACGCAACTGCCGGAACACACATATTGGTATTTGGCGGCAGATTTTCAACTTGAGGGTGGTTGCTAGACAACTGGAAATTAGAAAAAGTCCTACCACAATGTTGTGGTTTCCTCACGATGTTTTCCTTCAGCGAATACTCAAGCTGTTTATCGGTGGAATCGAGCTCACGTTCCTTGTGTCGCGGAGTCCGTACACACTATCACTGAGCTATCATCGCTTTACATAACCATAACCTCTTTTTATAGATATTTTTATATAAATAGATTTTGTTCTCATATCACAGTATAAAACAATAATGTCTCCATATATAGGACAAATCTAGTGTACTCGTAATTCCGTGTAGTTTTATTGTATACCTAACAGAGACATTTCGATCCTTTGAGTCTCAAGCTCAATATACAACTCAATTGATCGTACAAGGCAGACGATTTTGAATATGAATCGGAATAAACTGGACCTCTGCTTAAATGGTTATATTGAATCAACGTGCATATTCTTTTAAATATCTACATTTATTTATAAGTGCATATACACTACAAATTGTGTAGTTTGTCGTGTTGTATCTTAAATGGGATTATCAGAATTTTTTCTCAACTATCCTTTGTTATCAGGAACTATGACACTTCGCTTCCGTACTGGAAAAGGTTTATTGCTTTTAGATTTAGGAACATCTTAAAGGCTGGAAACGCACCTGCGATTTCCCTTGTGTTGTGGGTGTTCATGGGCGGCGCTGATCACTTACCATCAGGCTACACGCTTGTTCGTTTGCCTCCTTTTCCATAACAAAAACTTAAATAGTGATTTTAATTTATCAATAAAATAAATATAATGAGCATATGCTGATAATAATATGGACCGTTTATTTTGATAGTGGTGTTAGTCCATTTTCTTTTGTTTCGAGAAAATTACTATATTTGTTGATAATGCAATTTCATTTACCGACCGATTTTAAGTTGTACAAAACATGGGATTTTTTTGAGAAATTAAACACGGACTAGTTATATATAAAAAATTTACATTAAATTAAGCATGAATTATTAAATTATTATATAAAATTTTTCTCAAAAATGGACTTACAACTCTTTCAAAATAAACGGTCTATATGTTGATAATTACTATTTGTTATATTAACCAATAATTTATCTTTGCAAACGATCACTTGGTTTTTGTTTTTCTGACAAAAGTAAGCGTGATTAGTATTACACGATTTCCATACTCTGGTTATAAATATATACTCTGTTTTTTTATAAAATAATAAAAGAGTTATTCATGGCTTATATTAAACATATAAAGGAGACATATTAATATATCGTAGTACATTGATATCATTCAGAATATAATAACTGCAGCATACTCGTTGCTGTTAAAGAATCGATACGAAATTACGAATGTGTTTAAATCATCGGTTAAGCCTTGACGGGACGCGGTATTGGTCACAGGTTGGCCAAAGCTTTAATCCCGCCATAAAATATTGTTTCTCGTTTGTCTATTACATTATTTTAAAATTACTTTAAAAAATTAATACGTGATAAATTATGTAAATTAGACTGAGACTTGAAATGTCCAAATATTTATAGGTTGTATCAGTAATTAGTAAAAATCATGTAGGTAGTCATTTTATTTTTTGTAAGACACGGAGCTAACCTCGTGCGTACATTATATAACTATTGAAATAATCCAAAACTCAACAGTGGAAAAATATATTCAAGAATTATAATGATTAAAATAAAAATTCATATAGACAATAAATTTAAAAAAAAGTTGACCTGTCACAGGAACCCAGGCAGATATGAAAGATACTACAAACAGTCAGTATTACAATTTGTAATAAATAAAAGAGAGTAAAGAAAATATTATTGAGTAAAATAATAATAGTATAAAGCTCACAACATTTTTTTTTGATCTGACATTTGCTGTAATTCTTAAGGACTTTGACAGCTTCACCGAACTTTATTGGACGAGTGCTGAGGACACTCAACCCCGAGACAATGGACGCGAGGGTGCCAGAATGGACGAACCTCAACTTGGGCTGCTGCCGGGAAACGAAAGGATTCACGAGTCTAACTTAATGATTTTCAGGTGAAATTATCGGGCAAGGCTTCAATCCAAGAAGCAGCGAAGTGTATAATAGGGGGCGAATGATGGTATAAGCGAGCGTTATGCCATTTACCGTGACTGCAAACTGGTTAATTTTACTACCAAGGCGTGCCAATAGACGGTACACATCAAAATATATATCTCTTCTAAAGTTTCAAATAAACACACTGGTAATATCTTCAAATTACTGTAGCTAATTTAACAGATAAAGTAATACCATTTACCGCAACACACGTTCGTTCCTAACTTATTTATTACTTAACTCCCTGAGCGTCCCCGAAGAACGAAGCGCGAGAGATGTTTATTAAGCGTTACAATTCATTCCTCTAGTAAATGTAGACAGATTAATGACGCCGTTTATAATAAACAATATCATACTCTATACAGTCGGTGAGGTGGTTATTAAAATCCTTGAGGTAAATAGAGATCGTGGAGATGCGAAGGCGCGCCTCCTCGGTTACGTTATAAGAAATGTTTCTTTACAACCTCGTAAAAACTCGGTAGGTACAGATATGCCCTAGAAGTACTTAAGATGAAGATGTATATTTTTATACTTTAGTAACCTACGTATAGTTATAAACGTAATATATAGTTATCTACATTTCACTTTACTAAGTTTCCGTGATAATGATACTACTATATAATTTGTTTTTTAATACCACATGAAAGTAAAGACACTGTACCTGATGGTACGTACAGAACAATCTAAAACATCGAGAATCGTTAGCATATGTGATAAATAAGTTCACTGGTCCCAAATTCCCCAAATTATTTCTGAAGTAACGATAACATAGTGATGCGTACAGACGCCACGTAAGCTCGAATCCATACAATAAATTTGAACTTTCGGTGAAGAAACATTACATAGTGGTAGCTTTATCTAATACCCGTATGGGTAAATACCACCTTTATTTAGAACTTCTTCATCGTAACGTGCAAGCGCACTACCTGAGCTCAGCCAAGGCTAGAAGGCATGTGGTAACTGATCGGCTGATAATCACCCAACACACATAAAACGCACCACGACGACACTGAAAATGCCCATGTTGCCAGAGGCCAGGGACAGTTTTCGCACTTCTTCTAGTTGGGTAACAACAACCCTCAAGTTGAAAATCTTTCATCAAATAACTATAAGTGTATTCCGGCAGTTGCATTTGAGCACCAGTCCCTCCACTAGAATTAGCATGTCCACCACCTTGAGCCACATCGTCACTTAACATCAGGAGAAATTGTAGCTATAACGCTAAATCTAAAAAGTATTAAAAAAAACTAGTTTTCTTGTAACTGGACGTTTTACTTAGTAAATTGAGTCACGTTTTTCTCGAATACTTTTACTTTTAAATTTTAAAGGGTTTACTTTTTAACAAAAATCGACTTAATTAATATCCATTTATTTTGCTCAATTAAGTATTATTTTGCGTGACTTCGTCTGGTCTTATAGCAATTACGAGTTAAGGAATCGCTAATACTTTATTCTGAGAACTGACAAATAGAATACTTACATTTTTTTTTGCGCTCGCAAATTAATTAATACGGAGCTTCGCTGTACAGGGATATTAATAGAAGGATGAATTTAATAAACGTGCTTTGAAAATACTGATGACTACAACATAAGAAAAGAGTTCCATTAAAAGAGATACAATTTCAAGCTAATTAACAAATTGTGTTTAAATCATATACGACGTTAAGTTGCCACGAATTCAGTTCATCTTCAAAATATAAAATCCTTGTAAATCCAGGGCCCTTGAAGGGCTTATGTGCAGCCAATAGGATTCACGTTAAAAGTAGCAGGGGTTCGAATATGGAATTAATTTAGCCGCACCCCTCATGCCGTATGTAAATGAAATTGAACCGCCTTATTTCTATTGAAAAGGGTAGTATTGTGGCACACATGGTTTTTGTTTTTTTCCCTATCAATAATCTTTCTTTATTATTTATTATTCACGATAATATTATGATATTGTCAAATATTATGAGATTTTAAGAAACTGCAATCGGCTAATAGACATGCCTAGACAAAAAAAAATTCAGATGTTGATACTAAGGTAGGTCGATTATAAACCATGCTGCTATAAGACAAGCAATTGCAATTAACGCAAATTATAACTTTAATTTTTTCATTCGTTTCTTCTTCGCAATTTCAATTATCGTAATTTACGGGAGCCTATTAATAAATTTCGTAATTAAATTATTTACTCAATAGTTTTGAGAAACTTTCTTACGAGAATTTAATAAAACAATTGCTTAGTAGATATTGATAATATTTTAGTTAAAAGCGTTCTTAGGATGCGCAGATAAAGCCTCCGCGAGTGACGATGTCTACGTTCAGCCTATTTTGGTCCAGCTCTTTGCATAGGTTTCCACGGTTGCATAGCGGAAGCTATATTATTGGCAGTCACCTTAAAGTATTGGTTAGAGCGTCATATGGCTGTGGCAGAGAAAAAAACTACGAGCAGTGTCCGAGACTTGCGATACGGATGTAGGTTTAAGGGGCCTCTTGCCGACGATCATCACCACTCGCCTCCACTGCTTGTGTTTCCTTCTCTATCCTTTATTAATCATTCCCGATAATGATTTACAACATAAACACTATACATTGTCAATAATAGAAAAGTAGAAATCTTACGACCCTTCGGTGATGTTCCAGCTACGTGCGATGAATATCTGGCCTCGAGTGCTTCGCCCCGACTGAGCCCATAGCCACTCCCGCACCCACACACCAATCGATGCCCTCAACCACACTCTTATAACTACATTCCTAATATACTTATAACATAGGAGTATACTGAATAGCAGAATTGTTTTTATCAATATAACACTCGAACTAGAGATAAGACCACGAAATAGTTAAAAATAGAGTTTATTTGCTCACACGAAATATTATATTTGGAAATTTTAATCTGAAATGTGGCAGAATACAAATAATTTAAATAAACAATAAATAATTATCACTTACGAGTAGGTGTAATTAAAATTTGAGTTTATCATAACGAGTTCCTGTGTAATTAGACACCCTATACAAAATTTTCAGGGAGCGATATTTTAATTAGGTATTATATAATACTTATACAAAGATTATTGAAGATTTCGTATAAGTGTTGTAATTTTACTCTGAACCTCAAAATCATGTTTATGCATACTTTATAGGCATTCTATTAGGAAAAAATGTAAAATATATTTCAGCAAAATTAGATAATTAATAAACTGTATGCTATGCCGGTCATGAAAATCTGAATAATTGGAATCCTCCCATACTGTAACTTATTTATGGTGATTTTTCAAAAACCGGAACATTATTTCTTACCAAAAGCGTAATTATGAATTTTCATATTTCTAATGTACGAAATTATGGGTTTTCCATACAAAATTGAACATTTTCGGCATGAAAATTTGACAAACAGAGAGAGTTACTTTCGCATTTATAATTTTAATTTTGACTTTTGAGCAAGTATGACAATAGTCAAATAAAAAAAAGTAATTTAAATTTAAACCGAAGTCCACAAAATCACAAAAGTGATGTACACAAATAATTGTTCATATTTTTATTATTACACAGTGCCCTTTAATTGTTTTAATCCTTCGCATTTCGCTAAATTACCTACATACGCAGAGATGCCTATAACAAATAGAGAAATTAAAACTTTGGAATACAAAATGAATTTTTTCAAGAAATCGTCAACTCGATCAAATCCGATTACATCATGGACTTGTAAGCTTACGTGTCGTTCTCAGGTGAAGCGAAGTCAGCTGTTTTCAGATTTTCTGCTTGGTCCAATCGCCTTGAAAATTCGAGAGATATTAACTAACTCGAGGTGAGGATAGACTAAGGTATTTTTTTCCATACAGAACATAAAGTTTTTCTTGGTTTTGTAACTTTGGTTGTTTTTCGAAAGATGTGTGAAAACTGTTTTTTATAGTTTATTTATGCTCCTCCTGTTTGTAGTGAAATTTTGATTGCTATTGACTTTGATTTTGAATTGACCTTAATTAATAGCCGATTAAGTAAACAATAAACAAAGATGATCAATTATCATTTTTAATACATTTAATTTTCTTCTTCTTTTTTATTCTTGGCAACTAAATCCTGTTTAGAGACTATTCCCGCCATTGTCAAGTGATAAGATTTGGACATTTTGGACACATGAAACTATCTTCAACAAGATGTTCACGTAAAATATACCCTTTAATACACAATACAGAGCTAAATAACTAAGTACATAAATAAAAATAAAAATCACAATTTACCTCTCCTCTGAAAAACGGGACTAAGTGGCCCCCTACAACATGTAGATGTGGACTTTTTTTTTATGTTATGGCATCTGCCTGTACAGGCAATTTCGCCAAACTGTTTCTTAGTGAAGTAACTCTAATGAGAAATGTTTCAACTTTGCGGTTATTAGATATCTGTACAGGGTTGACGGATGTGTTGTAAATTGTAACACTTCATTTTACACCGAATCATTTGTTACGCTTTTTTTTTCTACCTGACTTACGCTGTTAGCCCCAAGGGCTTTGACAGCTTCACCGGACTTTGTATCTGTGACGCTGTGACGTAGCCTGCGCCGGCAAATTCTCGTATATAGCAAAATAAGACCAAAATATGCTCAATTGAAATAAAAAACCCGTGTGTAACTTTCAAGCAGACGTTTATTTTTCTTAGTTTCCTCTAAACCTGCAATTTCTGACTTTGGCAGTAAGCAAATTAGCTATAAAAAATATATATAGTTTAAATCGATATTTTTAATTTTGTAATATACATAGTGGCAGGTATATGCTGTGATTTCGTTTAATTTATAGGCTGTACAATCATGAATCATTTTTGTTTACTGACATTTATATTATATTTTACATAAAGAACGGTATTATTTTAATTTGTATAATATAAAACATAAGTATCAAATAACTGCCTTTGTTTATAATACTAGCTGGTGCCTCCGGCTTCGTTCGTGTTTTTCCCTCTAACCGCGCCTGATCATAAAATCCGATGTCAGTAGGTCTATAGGTCTAGTAGTTTCGAGCCCGTCAGCGATATTTCGCTTGTACAATTTGGCGTTAAATTTATTTTTACAAATATGAATAAATAGCTACATGTACAAATTACCGGACCTAACTCTGTCTCGCTGGCGATAACGACTTTGTAAGAATTACAACAAAACCATAATTAAGTATACAGTTATCGAAACAATCTTCGTGTAACATAACCGAGCACTCTGTACAACCCTTGTTAAAAACGCATTATTGGACGTTACATTTATATCAGATTAATTTAAAATTGATTTATTGCCAGATAACATGCATGCCTCGAGACTAATAATGTGGATAATTTATTTAAAATTACCTCTTATGTAACAATAATGTTTATTAATTATATAACATAATGTTATTTGTATACACTGTGTTGTTTGTTTGATTCGTATCAAATCTGTAATCGTTTTAAAATATATTATTATAGATTATAAATATTTAGTTTTTGTTCTGAGTCAACAGGATTTAGGTTAGGTTATAGTTAGATATATAGGTTATAGGTTACAGGTATACAGGTAGGTATACAGGTTATAGGTGAAGAATTTCCAGTTGAAAGAGGGGTACGCCAGGGAGACCCAATCTTACCAAAAATATTCTCAGCTGTCCTGGAAATGATATTCAGAAATTTGGATTGGACGAATAAAGGACTAAATATAAATGGCGAAAACCTGAGTCACCTACGCTTTGCAGACGACCTAATCTTATTTTCGAAAAACCCGAAAACCCTAGAGACAATGTTACAACAGTTAGCGAAAGAGAGCGAGAAGGCAGGCCTGTCAATGAACCTAACGAAAACAAAAGTAATGTCAAACTCCTCGCAAACAGAGCCCATAACAGTAAATAATGAAGAAATAGAGTACGTAAGGGAGTATGTGTATTTAGGACAGCTAATATCTATTGAGGAATGTATGCAAAAAGAAATAGAAAGAAGGATAGCTAATACTTGGAAGAGATATTGGTCACTCAATGAAGTCATGAAGAACAAAGATATGTCTATGAGGAACAAGAGGAGAGTATACATATATTTTATGTATCCTACCATGCTTACTATGTGGGTGCCAAACTTGGGCATTGACAGAAGAACTGGCAAGAAAAATAAAAATTTGTCAGACTGGAATGGAGAGAAGCACAATAGGAGTTAAAAGAAAAGACCGAGTTAAACTAAAATGTATGAAAAAGCAAAACAAAATTTAAGAATGCATACACAACATACAGGTGCTTAAAGTGGAAATGGGCTGGGCATATGATAAGAGAGAAGAGGGAGAAATGGACGAGACTAATAACTGAATGGCAACCACGAGATAGCAAAAGAAATAGAGGCAGACAAAATAGAAGATGGGAAGACGACATCAGAAAAATAGTAGGTCCAATATGGACTCGCATAGCGAAAGATAGAATAGAGTGGAAATCTTTAGAGGAGGCCTATGTCGAAAGACAAGCTGTAACCTAGAAACGACCGTTTACCGATACTTAATTTAAGTAAAAAAAAAACTGTTATAAGGTAAACATGTAGAAAAGAAAATCATTGTAAAGAAATAAGTTCAGCAATAAAGGCTATTTTATTTATTTTTATAGTTAGATAAGATGGATTCCATAAGCACAATTATATACAGGTAATCTCTAATATATCTCTCTCTTATCGTCTCTGAAGGGACTACGTATTTTATGTAGTTAGTGAGACACTGTATTTTGTATTTGAGATAATGTTTTGTACTTTTTACATAAAATACAATCTGTGGCGAATTTCTAAGTAGGCTATTGCCTGCAGTGGCATTCTTGGGCGCCAATTAAAAGGAGCATCAACTTTTAATTTAGTAATAAATGTAGCACAGGCGAAGATTTGATTCAGCCTATAGGCGGCACATTTGTAAAACTACATATCAACTAATATATATTAAAAAGGCAAATATTATACTTGTACACTGCTTGATCAAGAAACGAAACAATCTAAAAGAATGTCATTGTGCCAAGTTTATCACCATATACATGGTATTTGCGACCCAGTTATCTGATGATTATTATTATCCGGCTTGAATATTATATACAAAGGGTGATTGCACGTGAAGAGACTAAACGTGCCACTATGGCGCGTGTTGATGGTCACCATCATTATACCCTTGGTGTATCAAACATAACGACCTTTCCAGGCAGAGGCTGAGTCATGGAAATAAATTTTGAAGATATTTTTTTCAAGAATAACAATTATTCATCAATATATTATTGCAGGCTGCAATGAAAAAAATTTAATGTCTTTTACAATAAATACTTATTAAATTACAATAAAAGTTGTTAGTTTTAGCGATAGTGGCTCAGTAGTGGCGCTCGTAACTATGAGGTTAGGTCGATCGTCAGAATTTTTTATATGTAATTAGTATGAACTTTCCGTAAATGAAAAAATCCAAATGACACTTTAGCATATAATATTTTCGTTTCAAATTAATAATCTATCGGTTTAATAATATATGATAAAATAACCAGTTTCTTAGCTTAATTATCGTAAAGTACACTGTACAACGTCAATTAAAAAATTGTGAGATTATGGTCAAACGCTAAACATATATTTTTATTTACGTAAAATTTATAAAGTTTAAACAATTAAAATAAAAAATTCTTATGAATAAGAAAACGCCACCCAAGAAGGCTAGACCCTGAAAGGCGCCACTCGGTAAGGCGACATCCAGGAAGGCGACAGTCCAAAAGGCAATGCCCAGGAAGGCACCATCCAGGAATGCGACGTTCGGGAAGGCGACACCCAAGAAAACGACTGCGAGGAAGGCGACACTCAGGAAGGTTACGGCGTCATCCAGGAAGACGACACCCAGCAAAGCGACAGATGGCCATGAGATTTTAGTGGTTAGTCCCTTAGTAGTTAGATGGCTATTCCCGCGAGAGACTAGAAGTGTAAGTGTACCCCTTGGTATCTGGTAACACGGAAATTTAAAGTTTTCTTTTTTTTAAATCTTAGATTTAGTGTTCACAATTTCACCAGGTTTTAAGTGACGATGTGACCGAAGATGGTGGCCACGTTAGTCTAGTGGAGGGATTTGCTCTCAAGTGCAACTGCCGGAACACACCTACGGGTATTCAACGGCACATTTTCAACTTGAGGGTGGTAGCTAGCCAGGAGGGCATTAGAAAAAGCCCTACCACCATACAAAAAAGTGTCGCCGTGGTGAGTTTTAGTAGGTAGTGTCAGGTACTTATCACCCGATGAGTTGCCACACACTACTGTCGCCTTGGCTTAAGTCCGGTTAATGCGTTTCGTTACGATGAGTAAATGTACAAAGGATAGTATTTTGAACACCACGTTTGTATAAAAATGTCGGTCTTAGCTTATATTACTAGAGATTTGTACAAAGGAAATTATATTCTCCCCCCCAAGCCAAATACAGTTATTCAGTTAATAATTTAGTTTTTTTTTTTATTATAATATAAAACGCATTTGGAGGGTAATTAACCAGTTCAGTTCGCGTTTTTCCGAACCATTGAAATGATAATTTTCGCGCAGACTATAAACCTACTACCCTCAGGTAACATATTTCTAATGGAAATAGCTCAGTAAGAAACTGCAAGAGCACTGCTTATGCTGACGTAACTTTTGGAGGTAAACTGTTATTGTAGTCCTTCGAGTCGGATGATTTTATAGAGAACATTAAAATAGCGAATTCTTTCAATAGCCCCGTCACCCAGATCAGTTTCACGGATAACCGATTAAAATTAGGCTACCTATAACTTCTTCAGTATAAAAGACGAAAATAAAGAAAAAACGGATGACATTTTTTTTTGTAAATACTTTATTTAACCAACTTCTCTTATAACTATAACCTAAAACAACACTTATTAACGATCCATAATTTCTACTGAAGATAACTAAATAAACTATTCACAGGTACGTAATGACAGTTTTAATAATTCACTGCAAATAAATATAACCACTTCTTCGTAAGGATCGATCGTCAAAATAAATAGAACACAGTAACATATGGAGCCATTTAAGTATTATCTAAGCACTAAAAGCCCCCCCCCCCATTGGTTAGCTTATTTTTGATGGCAGAGTCAAGGCAGGGGCAGTTTAAGTGACGATGTGACCCAAAATGTTAGACACAGTAAGCCCAATGGAGTCCGACTCTCAAATGCAACTACCGGAGGATAGGTATCTGGTGGAAGATTTTCATCTTGAGGGTGGTAGCTAGCCAGGCCGGCATTAGATAAAGTTTTACTGCCATGCTATGGTTTCATCACGTTGTTTTCCTTCACCGAAGGATCAAGCTCATTGCAGAGATTCGAACTCACGTCCATTGATGTAGCGTCCGTACACACTACCAACTGAGCTATATAATTTATGTACGTTTTCTGATTTTAATTTTTATGTCAAATTGAATACAGTAGGATATGTTAACCCTAATTGTCTATGCTTGATAACGAAAATAATGTGCAGTACTTTAGTAGGGGGAAGGGGAGGGTACGAAATAACTAAAAGTCTGCTTATATAATACTTGAATAGCGCTTAATTATTGCAATGTAGTATGATAGTACATTTTTATTTACTCTGGTAGTGAACGACAAGTGACTTTTGGGGTAGAGGAACTTATGAATATATATATATATGAATATATATATATATTCATATATATGAATATATATATGAATATATATATAACTTATGAATATGAATAATGAATACACAAGAAATATTTTCAACTTGTCACAATTGTCATGAATTATTTCAATATCTCATTAAGAATTCTCTTGTCCGTATGTCGATAAGTGATGATTTTTACACCATGCACCAATCGATATAATACTGGAAAATGCAAATTAACACCTTTTCAAAACAGGTCTGGAAAAAAACAAATATTTCATAGTTAGTTTAGTAGCTAACTTAGCTTACTTAAGTTGATTTAGCTATTAGCTATTAATTTAGCACTTGCTGAAATGACAAACATTGTTCTTCCTATAGTCAAGGATTCGATTCCAGGACCACTTATCACAGTCAGGAATAACATGAAACCTTTCCTATGACAATACGTGTCTATTTTCATAGTATGTAGTCAATATGTCTTGGGGTTTAGCGTTTTATGCCTCTATCTACTAGAAGAACATTAGTTTCATAGAATAATGTGTTGATCCATAATATTTACCAATCATTAAGCAAAATTTCTAATTAAAATTTCGTTTATAATTTTCAAAAAATATGTAATGTTCACGTTTGTCGATGTATGAATGTATTGTGTATGTATGTGGATGTGTATGGATGCAGTTAAAAGTCGTGATAATAGCAATTTTTTTTTTGTATAGTTAATAGGTTAATACCTATAGGTATTTGGCGAAAGAGTCGGTGGTGTGTACGTACGCCGCGTCAAGGGACGTGAGTTCGAATCCACCTGGAATGAACATCGTGATGAAAGCATAGCATGGTGATAGGACATTTTCTATTGCCCGCCTGGCTTCCACCCTCAAGTTGGAAATCATCCATCAAATACCTATAGACGTGTAGGTATTTTCTGGCGGTTGCACCAATTGAGAGTCAGTTCCTATACTAGATTTATGACCACAATGCTAAAATATATTTATAGATTAGTAGGTACTATTTGGTATAAAATAAAGAACGTTAAAAACCTTACTTCTTTTGAAATCCAAATTTATTCAGAAGCGTCGGTTGATTGTTCGATAACGAAATAGTTCTCTTCAAACCGGGAACTTTGCAATTCGACTTTTTAATCCCATTTTTATTTGTGACATTTTTTATTGGACTAGAAATGCTTCTTTTAGTTATGTGTGTTTGATTTATGTTGCAATCTGATTTCTCTTTCAATGGCGATTCACCAAAGGAGGACTGAAAAATACAAAAGTAATCAATATAATTATCTATATTAATATTGTAGAGCGGAAAAGTTTGTGTTTTTTGAATCCGATAATTTTACCAAGTATCAGTCTTATATAAAAAATATTTTTGTATTTGATAGAGTAATCATCGAAGAAGGCTTCAGAGTATCTAACATTACAAGCAAATCTGTATTGAAAAAAAGTTAAACGAGCAAAAATTAATAACGAACGAAGCCGCGGGCATAGTTAGTAATAGATATAGTGCTTGTGTTTATTTTCACTTCAACGTTAACATACTTTAATACTAGATTCGCTTGCGTTGTCATTGATTTTGTCAAACAAATGGGATGAATCAATAAGAAATATCTTACAAAATTTATCCCTCTCTTTACCCCACTCCCAATAATGCATTTTGCATGGTGGTAGGGCTTTTTCTAATGCCCGCCTGGGTAGCTACCACCCTCAAGTTGCAAACCTGCCGCCAAATGCCAAGAGGTGTGTTCCGGCAGCAACATTTGAGAGCCAGTTCATCCACAGGTTTAGCGTGTCTACCAACTTAGGCCGTATCGTCCTTAAGATCAGGTGAGATTATGGCCACAACGCTAAACCTTAAGTATAAAAAAATAAAATAAAAAAAAAAAGATTTTTGCGAGGAAAAGTAGCCTATATCACCGACTCCAGATGTCCAATCTATCTCTGTAGCAAAATTCATCATGATCCATTCAGTGGTTTAGGCGTGAAAGCGGAGCAAACAAATAAACTAACCTACACATTTACAATATTAGTAAGGATAGTATACAGTATTTGCAAATATCCTGACAGTCATTATACAGCATACAAGCGAACTGAATTATAAATAACTGAAAATATGCATATTTAGTTGCCACTAATAAATACACTCTGGATAATTCTCACATTGTTTAGAATAATCTTTAAAGATTACAAAATTATTACAAAGTATAGGATTAAAGGACATGTATCCAGTTTTCAATCGAAGGATGATAGATCAGTTGATAGTGTGTACGGACCCCGCGTTAGTGGACGTGAGTTCGATCCCTGCAACCTGAGCTTTAAGTGAAGGTAAATATCGTGAGGTAACCATAGCACAGTGGTAGAGTTTTTTCTAATACCCACCTGGTTAACTACTACCCACAAGATGAAAACTTACCACCAAATACCTTTAAGTGTGTTCCGGCAGTTGCACTTGGAAGCCAATCCCCCTATTAGGTAAGCGTGTCCACCATCTTAGGTCACATCGTCACTCAACATCAAGTGAAATTGTAGACATAACGCTAAACCTAGTAAAAAATAAAAGTGCAATAAATTATAGAAACAAATAGGAACAGATATATTGTGTACGTTAACACGTCACGTGACCATGTCGATGACGACTTACATGAATTTACTCCCTATACGAACCGCTCTATAGAAGTTTACACTTCAAAAAACTATACAGCGACATTTACCGGCATCTTTTGCGCTGATAATTGGTACTAAAAACTAGATTAGAACCATATAAACACTAACCTGTGAACCGACTGGTGTAACTAAACGCTCATACGGATAAGTATTCTCTATCACAGATTCTTGAGTATCAACATCGAACATTGGCTGATCCCGAGACAATGATACAGACCTATTACTACCAGGGCTTGGACCCAATATTGGACTCGGTGACCGGCTCTGAACTATATTCTCCAATGTGTTCTCTTTCTGAGACAATTCCAATGGTGAATCGGTTTCGATATCAGACATCTTCAAACCATTATTTGATTTAACTTTAAAAGGGTTATAACTTTCCTTCGGTGACTCCTCAATAACAATACTCTCTCGGCTTTGATTCATACTTGATAACCCGCTGTCCTTATCGGAGGAGTTTATAAAGAACTTGCTTTCAACGACATCGTCTTCCAGAAGCGTCCTTGGAAACTTGCTGAGACGTTGCAGTATCGAACCTGTCAAGCATTTTTTATAGGATCTCAACTTGTTTTCTAATATCGGTGACTTTTCCTTTTGACTGCATGCCTCATCGGTCTCATCTTTAGCAAAGGCAATATTAAGTTCACCTTGGGAGTATTGTGTCAGCGGATGGGTCCTTTCATTGTGACAGTCTGTTTTCTGTTTCTTATTAACCGGCTCAGCACAATACATATTGCATAATGTATCTAGAGAGAGGCTGAAAGTTAAAATCAAGTGATCTAACCTTTCCACAAAACTAGATTTTAATTGATTTTGATTTTAATTAATATTAATTTTGTCAAATCAGATGACACAATAAAAAGTTTCATACAAAGATTATTCCTATCAATACCCCACTTTCAGTACGGTTTTCGCGAGAAAAAGCAGCCTATCACCGTCTCCAGGTTCCCATCTACCTCTCAACCAAAATTCATCATAATCGATTCAGCGGTTTAGGCGTGACAGCTTAACAAACAAATAAACTTTATCATTTATAAAATTTCATTAGGACTGCAGACCATGATAGGTCGATTTTACTGTCACATTATTGCTTTTTTGTACTGTCTCGAAATGAGCTTAAATGTGACGCGACCTTGAGATTTGACTTATAATTAGGCTTACCATAATTACGAAGAGCCAAACCGGGACGCAGAAGAGAAAGAGGCTCATTTTCCTTTTCGCTTAATTTGTGTTTTTCATATTTGAAATGCAATCAAAGTTATTATGAATTGAAAACATATTAATAAATGTGAATATATTTTTTATTAAAAAGAAACCGGGACTATCCCGGTCAAACCGGGACGTATGGTAAGCCTACTTATAATGACACTCGTCTACTTATCGATTCGTCGCCTATAAAGTATGGTTAAAATTCATGAAAAGTAAATACCTTTCGTCCTGCGTTTCCGGTACATATTTGTTAACTAGATTGACCATAACTTTCTTTTTTGGTCTCGTCTGTGTTAGTATCGCTGTGATGGGTTCGGGTTTGTTCAGTTTCCTCTGCCACGGACGAGGGTCATCGAGATGGACTTTGAAATCCGCCGACCAGACACTCGGATGCGACGATACCGCTTTCTCTTTCCAACTGCCTGTTTTTGTTTTCGTTACCTTAAAATAATCCCATATAAATTAATAAAAACCAATTTCATAATTAACCTACGAGTACTAGGCTAGTGACATGAAATAGGTAGCTGGTTTATGTTATTCTAAAGGTAGTAAACCAAATCCGGTCTCGATACTTCAAATTTTTCGGGAGTCCACGTAAAATATTTATTAATTTTTTTTCTTCAAAATATGAGATAAATCATTGAAGTGTTTTCTTGAAATACGTCTAATTATATTATCGCATAAATGCAAATTACTTGTGTTAAAGGCAGTTACAGAGCAATACATTGTTAGCTTTTGACGTGTCGAGAGTAGAGCACTACCTCACCCGCTTCGCGGTATGAGGCGTGCAAAACTTGTATATTTGAGCTAAAATAATTTTATATGAGTCAAACCAAATGAAAAATCTTCATTCAATTTAGACCATAAGAAATCGCTTGTGAACGTCAAAACTACCACCTATTCGGAAATTAAAGCAGTCGTCAAGACGCACCGGCAAGAAACTCGATCTGCATGTTTATATCTTTGCTTACTAGTTTTTTTTTTTCATATTTGTATAACGTTTGAAATTTTTAATTGTTATTGACGAAGATACAAAGAGAGGTGTCAATACCAGACATCACCATCGCTCACATATTTATCCACAATAATAGCCTATTGACATCAGAACTCGTTCGTCATGGTTCTGGAACTTACTATCCGGTAATTCGGTAATATGCTTCGAGACTTTACTTTAAAACCTAACACTATTACCTAAAAAACTGTTACCGATCTTACTGAGTCTACAGTAAAATAAATAGTGTGTCTAAGGGAGAGTACAGTACATGACTATCAAACAGACAGTCAGACAATTAATTAAGACCAATTATCCAATTATTATATTATTTAATAATTTTTACCCGTTTTCGAAACTTTATTCAATGCAGCTTTGCTGCTATTGGTGGTAAACTAATGTCAAATAGCAGAAAGCCTTTCTCAATTATTGCACTATTAATTACAAAAATAATTTTGAAATTCTACTGGTAATTTCTCAAACATACTAACAATCATACAAACTTTTTCGTATAATGAATGAATGAACACTTTATTGAACTTTTTAGTCTGTACACTGGCGACTTAAAACCACAAGGCATTTTCTTCCAGCTAATCAGCGGTATAATTATCAAGAAATACAAGTTATTTTAGGTATTGAAAGTATAGAAGAACCAAAAGGAAAAGTATATATATTTATAAATTATATTCAATGATTTTTACCTCAGTCGGCCTATTATCCGGATGCCACTCGTCCATTCTCTTCAAAGTAAACGGGTCCAAGTTGCCTAAAGCCAATTCAAAAGCCACCGAATCGTCCAACAGTTCACCGGCATTCACACAGAGAGCTTCTTCAATATCTGTAATTATATTTATTAAGTTTGTTTAAACACATTTCATTGTTACAAATACAGTGTAAACTCTATATAGTGGCACTCAACAATGGATTTTTATAACTTTGTTTAAGGTAAAAATCAACCAAAGTCAAGTATTTTTGACGATTTAAGAAGGCTGTCGTAAACGATTTTTCGATGGATTGGTGTTAAATGGTATATATACTATATCACTTCAAAGTAGATGAAGGCAATATATTGAAAATAACATAGTTGTATCTAGTATTTTTTTTACAGAACACACCTATAGTCTGGCGGGCATAGGAAAAGTCTTATCACTATGCTATGATCTCATCACGATATTTACCGTCACCGAAAGCTCAGGCTTATTCGGTGATCTTAACTCACGTCCATTGATGCGATATCCATACATTCAAATATTCAATTTAAATACAACTCTTAATTTCTGCCAATACTTTCTCAATACTGTATTTTCAATCAATCTCAGTAAGTATGTATCAAAGTATGTTCAATCTCAGCTAAGTCTCACAAGAATGTAATGCTATAGGTATCATTAGACTCAGCCAAAACTCACACAATACTTTATGACTGCCCTCTAGGTGTCCTTTCTTATATAGGGCATCCATAGATTCCATAGGTTTCAGGACTTACTTTTCTTAAATATCTAATTATCTTAAAACCGACCCACAATATAAAAATAACATCAATAATTATCATATATCTAAACACCCGTTTACAATACTATGAAATAAAATTATTACATTTTTAGTACATTCTAATTATTTTCAATATTGCCACCAGATATATAAAGAGAAATCATTATCTATAATTATCATATAAAAAAAACACTAAATACCTTCATGATCCGGATCACTTAGTCGCAACATCTTCCTTTCGATAGGATCATAAACATACTGATGTTTGAAAGTGGCCTCGGCTTTCAGAAAATTCTCTCTATACTCATCTGTCACTTTTAATGTTGATTTGTTGAAGAAACTGGGTAACTTCTTTAATGCCTGCAATATATTTTTAATTTACTCATAAATCAATATTAATAAAAATCATTAGGATGTGCCAACAAAACCTTTTTAATTATGTTTTCTTAAGTTACCATGAAAATATCTTTCAAGATGACGACAAAAAAAAATCTGAAAAGATGGAGCTCTTACTAATTATTATTTACATATTATATTTAGCTATTTATTATTAATATTATATATTATATCTTAATATTTTTATTAAGAATAAGAGATGGCTTTTAATTTTCCATTTAAATAACAGTTTTGTTTTAAATTGAAGTTTTAATGCGCTCGAACGAATTATCGTCCATTGAAATTGAAAACATATACATGTAGGGAATTAAACTATCTACAAAAAAGATCTGATCTCATTTCGTGCTCAGTTGACTCGAGGTTAAAGTTCGACCTCATATGGTAACGTATGATTTTTACAATTTTTATACTCTATCACAAAATAATGGCTTAAACATCATTTATACTGCATATCTAAACAATAAATCCCGTGACCAGAGCGTGTTAAAAACATGGTGTTTACTATGAATTGTGAAATCTATATATATAAAAATCTCGTGTCACGGTGTTTGTGGTCACACTTCTCTTACTTACACCCACAAATTAGTGCCAAATATCTATGGGTGTGTTCCGGCAGCTGCACTTGAGAGCCAGGCCCTACACAAATTTAGTGTGTTCTTCAACTTGGGCCACGTGGGCCACGTGGCTTCAACAAGTGATATTGCGGCCATAATACTAAACCTATAAACCATTTAAAAAAAAAAAAAACAGAATACTTACATTAGCAATATCCATGTCCTGAGTAGTGGTGACAAACTGCCTCGCTTTAGCAAGCCCAATGCCGGGTAGAGATGCCAAATAGTCACAACCTGACATGATGCACATTTGCCTAAACTTATCAAATGTATACCGTTCGATAGGACATTTCATGACTAGTGGCAGTTTAATTGTTTCCACCAGTGTACCGGTGCCTTCTAAATCCATTTTAAATAGAACCTGCAAACAGAAATTTCGTTGTTTGTACTTACCATCAGGTACAGTACATATAGGATATATTTATACTATAAAAGGGAAGGGTCTCTCTGGGATAGAGATAAAATGCTAAATTCCAATAACAAATAATTTTTGAAAAATAGTACTTTACTATTTACCTTTGTGCATCCAAATAATATTAAATCAGAATCCTCAGTTATTACCAACTGAGCAATATTCTTTACATTGAGATACGCCAATTGAGCATCGGCTTCGTAAGGTGCGACCACGCAATCAACATTTCTGTTTCTGCACTCCTTGATAAGAGATAAGGCCATAGAATGTGTTATATCCACACTACGTCGTATATACGATCGGGCTTCCTCTATCTGAAAAACGAAATAACATGTTCACACATGCAATATTTTTAACTTTCTTCTTCAAAGCAAAGATAACTTAGTGGGTAGTGTGACAGTATTGCTGGATGTGAGCTCGAATACCTGCAATGTGCCTGAGCTTTTTGTGGAGAAACCATTCTGTTGAAAAAACAGCAAGGTGGTAGAGCTTTTTTATGCCCACTTGACTAGCTACCACCCTCAAGTTCGAAATCTGCTGCCATATATCTATAGGTGTCTTCCGATGTTGCATTTGAGAGCCAGTCCCTCCACAAGGCTTAGCATGTCCACCATCTTGGACCACATCATCATTTCAAATCAAATGAGATAATGATAAACATATAAATTATTAAAAAAAACATTAATATTGATTTTATAGTAATACAAATGATTACAGCATGTAAAGTATATCTAATATAGTGAAACCATTTCTGTCCCAAGTATGGATTGAATCCTCAAACTAATTCATCACAAGACCTTTTCACATAAGGTCAAAGTTTTATTTTATAAATATTCATAAACTTATCAGGAAAATTTATAAATTAGAACTAGACCCAATACAAATTTCAAATTAATACAAGAGCTAATACTAGACAAATAACCATCTAAAAAAATGCAGAATGGGGTAGTCAAAAGAATAGTTTGAAATGCATTTATCTGATCAAAATGCACAATGAAAATAACAGAGAATAAACCTACATTTTCCTTCAAAAAGTTCTGTAATTTCTTTACTTAGTGGCGAGGTTGAACTTATTTTCTAAGAAGGGCTAATACACAAAAATATAGAAGTACCTTTCCAAGTGTCAACAACTCAGCTGCACGTTTTTTTGCTATATGTCTGGATCTGCAAACAAGCATTTACTTCATAAAGACTTCTAGCTTATTTAGCCTCTGAAAGATGATAGTTATGATAATCAATTTTATTTGATAAGTCACTATTAATATGCCTAGAATGAGTATCATACTATACCTATACTAATATAATAATGCTGATGTTTGTTTGAACATGCTAACATACCAATCAAATCGGAAACACTATTTTTGTATTAAATATTTAAATGTTAAAAAAGTTATAGGCTATTGACATCATGCCATGACCTTTAAGAGCTGATTAAGAGAACAAAAACAATACTTATTCTACCAATCCTCATGAAATTAAATCATACATGTTATACTGTTCTCTATGGATAAAGAAATAATTTGTAATTAAATGTGAACAAATACACAACAAACAAATTAAATATATATAAAACTTACTCTCTTCTCTTGGCTTCAGTCATTGCTTTAGCAGGCAGATGTCTTCCATCAAATACTAAAATTGGTTTTATATTCTTTGACAACAGCATTGTTACATACTTCATACAGTATTTAATATGACTGGAATAGATAGAAAACATCATTGATGCACTGAAATATATGTTAATTTATAATCATGTTGAGGTGATATATCATTGGTAAAAAAGTCTCTTTATAAAAAAAATATGAGATCTATGAAAATATGATGTTTACAGCTCATAAAACAATTTTGTAGTTTTAACATGTTATTACAGATATTTCTTAATTTATTAATATTCTATTATTAAGATATAAATATTTAAAAATATTGAAATTGGTGTACTGCTATTAATTTCCATACATCATGTGAGGCAGCCTAATTCTTGTGATATAATATTGGTAAGGGGATTGCAGAAAGTGTGACATAATATGATAAAGTGGGGGAATGAGTTTAAAATGTAACATTTTTCATTGTGTGACAGTATTTTATGAATGGTCCCATATAAAGATTCAGTGTCACATTATTTCTCTGTGATGAACAGTAACACTACTAAACAGGCCTTAATAAAACTTGTCTACTATGTGTGATTTCATCCAAGTTAGGATACTTTTTATTTCCATATGTTGACAATAACACTACAGATAGCACAGTGGTGGTGATTATTGATGACTGGATAGAGTGGAAGGTTAGCCAGGCCAGCTAAAGAATTATAAATTATAAATCTTGGTCACCTCCATAATTTAACCATCAAGATGACAGACAAAGTCCGGTGAAGCTGTCAAAGCCCTTGGGGCTAACAGCGTAAGTCAGGTCGAAAAAAAAAAAGACAGACAAAAAATACAAATCTTACAAGATTTTTGGTATTTTCCTGAAGAAAGATTTATAGACAGTTCCCGACAAAGCTTAGCAAACTTCAAGGCAAACAAAAAAAATTCATAAAAGAAATTTCAAAGACACAACTTTTCTATGTTATTTCAAACTATAAATAGATAAAAATGTGAATGTGAAACAACCACAAAATCAATAATAATTAACCACCAACCAATCAACCACCTAATCTCTTAGACCACTGGCTGTTTCCTGAATAGACAGTGACAGCGTAGTTCTCTAAGGAAAGGTAAAGATAGCTTGGAAGCAATTATGACTTTACAAACTACACTAAACATCTTGTGCTTAAACTGTAGAAAATATCATGATGAAAGTATTACATGATAGTAGAGCATTTTCTAATCCTCTTTTAAGTAACTACTACCCAGAAATTTACAATCTAACATCAAGTACTTATAAGTTATAGTAGTTAAACTTAAGAGACAGTACCTCCAATAGGCTTACTATGTTAAGCATATAAAAATAAAAATAAAATTGTTTAGTTAGCACAGGGACGAAATGTACTAATTTGGGTAAAAAAAAAATTACACTCTCCCTGGCGAGAGGGAAGCCATTACCCCACCAGAAAAACAATATTAGGCCAGGAGAGTATATGGGTCTGGGAACTCACAAATCAGTAATGCAAAGTAAAAATCTGCACTATAACCCTGCATTTCCCCCATTCTTGCCAGAAACCAGGAACTGCTATTGCAATATACCATAGGAATCAATGATAAAAAAAAAAAAAACTGACTTTCTATCAAATAAAACAAAAATAAAACGGGGCAGAATTATTCGGCTAGTTAATGTTTTGTTTTTACAATAAATTGTATAAGTTATTATAATTCTTTTGGCGTCTCTTTATATTAATTCATACTTTTTAATTGGGACAACCTAAACACAGTTACCATATACTTTTTAAGCTTATTTTTAATGTCGGCTCGGTAAGCAATCTTTAGCGCGCTTTATTGAGATTTGATCACAAATCCCTGAAGCAAAAATAAATGTGACGAGGAGAAAGTGATGTTCAAGTAAATAAGGTATATTATTTCTTACATGTCTGTTTCTTCTCCGCGCACCAATTTATCAGCACATGCAAACGCACCTTTATGAAGCCAACAGTAAGAATCTATAGCAACAGTGCATCCACTAAACTCACTAACATTAGCTCGTCGTGAAGCCTTTTCAATAAACGGTATTAAGCCTGTAATACCCATTATACTGTCACTTCTACTAATATTTACTTAATTGTAGCATTTAAACATAATTTCTAATAATTCAAACTCATAACCATACGAACATTTTCATAAAAACATTCTTACTCTAAATTATAAAATGTCAATTACCGCGCCATAAAATCACAGACTATAAAAGCATAATCAGGTATCAAACAAAACGAAAAACTACTACAAATATAAAAACACTTATCAGGCCAATACTTTATTGCCTGGTATTGCTATAATAAAGGTTTTCTCATATAAATTGAATATACAGAATTTAAAACTAGAACCAAAAAATAGATAAACAGAGATTGTTCAAAACTATAATCCAAAGCATCTAAGTGTGCAATTCTTATATTTTTATTTCTTGGCCATGCTAGTTATACTCTTGTATCAACAAGCACACGCAGCAATCTTTAATTTAAAAAATTCTGGACTAACATTTTGTTCTGAATTCAAATAGATAGGTTTTTAACTATAAACAAATATATGACTGAAGTAGATACAAAAAAAAGTAATTACTTATCAAAATCTATGTCTGGCTTTTACATTCCAATACAAAATATTGTTTACTATTGGTACATTAAAATGAGTAAAATTAAAGACGCAACAATTTCACTATTAGTATATTAAAAGTACGTAGTTTTGAATACAAATAAATGTAATATGACATATATGGAATCATATTTTTATTTAAAATGATACTTAAACACGGATCCACTTGTAGGGTAGATGTAAAAAAATATTTATGACATTGTGATGTTCCGTGTGCGTATTGACCTCTTTATTTTATTTCCTAAGTATAAAATTAAAGATTGGTCTCAGAGCGTGCCAGAAAACGTATTATATATGTTTAAAACTACTTAAAATGAGGTTTTATCCGCGTTTTCTTTCGTCAGTAGCAGTGCTTGCTATAACTTGTGTGGTATGTGCTGCAGCTTATTTTTACAAAAGCCGAAGTTCAGAGATAAATGAAGTTATGGTTTTTTGTAAACTTCAATTCAATGCGTACAACTGTTTTGATAAATTAATGAGTTATATTGAAGCTGCTACGAAACACGTTGACGTATGCATGCCGGGCATTCACAATTCAGCAATACAAGGTCGTTTAGTAAGTCTTGTAACAGAAAAAAAAATTAAACTTCGTATAATAATAGACCAATCTAGTTTTGATAACTCAAATAATTTTTTTATAAAGGAGCTTATTGGAATTGGTATGTATAATAAATATTACATATTTTTTAATATATAAGTTTGGTATATAATATTAATTGTAATTTGAATTATATAAATGATTTACACGAAGTATATGTTTACATTCTGTAACAAAAAGTATACATACCAGGCATAAAATTTTATATGTTTTATTTATTTTCAGAAACAACTAATCAACCGTATTCACTTTTCAGGTGCAGAAATCAAATGCAAAAACTCACAGTTCAACCATATGCAACATAAGTTTTGCTTAATTGACAGTCAAATTCTCATGACAGGCACCCTAAATTGGGGAAATGACCGTTCATCAGATCATTGGAATTATGTATACATAACTAATAAACATCAATTAGTTGAACCAGTGAAAAGAGAGTTTGAGGAACTATGGAGTACATGTTCCAATGAATTGGCTAATTTAGATGAACAGTCATTAGATGAAACATTGTGTACTACAGAAGCATATCAAAATGTTGAAAATGAAAATAAACCAGATGTAGTACTTAGAGATTCATTAACACCAGAAGTGTTTATAGTATAGTTTAAAATTTAGCAAATACAAAAATTAACATGTTGAATAAAAAGAACTCTCAACATGCCAATTCATAATTTATAGACATTTCTAAGCTGCTAGCAAGACTTATTAATGTTATTGTTTATTGTAAATAGTGATTGTTTTTGTTTTATAATAATTTCACAAATGTTCTGTCAACAGAAACATGCCCTTTGTATATTTTAACACTATTTTAGCATGCCTAAAAGACTGATGAATTAATATTGGAAAAAAAAAATTTCATAATCTGGCCTAGTGGAGCTGGCCTTAGCCATTTTCGACAAATCCTTTTTACTAGTAATCTATATTTATTCTAAAATTTCAATTTTAGAAACTGCTTTTTAGAAGAAAAGTGTTTCTTCATCTTTTATTTTCTAATTTTTGTCTAGTAACTATCTTTTTACTTCATTTTTAATAGAAGCTTTTCTATTTGGTCAGCTTTGAATTTTTTTAAACTTGTATGAAATTAATTAATTTATTGTTTATTGAATAAAATGAAACTAATTTTTGAATTAGTGTTTTAATATCATTTTATAGTTAATAAAATTACTTGTTAGATCTACCTTACAAAGAATGTTTGATAATCCTGTTAAGAAAACAAAACTATTATAATGACAATATTAGAAAAGTAATAAAAAACAAACAACTTTTTAAAGATAATGTAATTTCTAAAGATTTATAACCTATATACAATCTGTGAATTAATAATTAAATTATTCGCCACCTCTTATTGCTTTATATTTAGCTATTTCGTTGGGAAATGTTTTGGAGAGTTCTGATAACAAGTGACTCTTAAAACGCTTATAAGAATCAATCTTTCCTTTAACTTCTTCATTTTTAGCAAGAGCTTTATCTATGCAGTCTTTTGTATACAGCTGAGGATTACGACCCTGGTCAATGTAACTGAAAAAAGAATAACAGAAGAGTTAAAATTATTTTAACACTAATAACTACTTAGTTGTTTTTGATATAGTTATAAAATTGCAAATAATAGTTATATCTATTCTCAAACATCTTCATGAATGTATCAAATCATTTACTTATATATGTCATTTCACAATATTATTTCACTAACATATACAATCCTTACTAATATTACAAATGTGAAAGTGAGTTTGTTTGTTACACTTTCACCCTTAAACTGGTGAATCAATTAGTTTGGATTTTGGTATAGAGATAGATGGGAACCTGGAGACAGTGATAACCTATTTTTCTCACAAGAAACTTATTGAAAATGAGGTAAACATAGGGATAAACTTTTTATTGCATCATCTGATATGTTTGACAAAATCAATATTAATGCGAGCAAAGCCGTAGGTAAAAACTAGTATCTTAAAAATAACAAAAATTCTGAATAAAAGAACAAATACAATAGTTCAAATTAATTCACATAAAAATTCTTATCTGAGTCAGAATTAAGTTACAAGACTTTCATTACAATAAAAAGGTGGTGATCACTATTTCCATATATATAGTAATAAAATAATATTAAGCCATAAAATTTAAGGAAATACTTGTGCAAAACTATCACTCCGTTAAAAGGAATATCAAATACATTAATTTGGATATTGTATTCACACTATGTATTGGTTTTAAAACTTACTCAAATACTTCTGTAGGTACATGTATGTCTTGGACTTGTGACTTTAATTTATCTATTTCTTGAAGACCAGTGACCAAGGATTGTCTGCAACAGAAATTATACTAGATAAATTTATTCACATATAGCTACAGCAGATTATTTTCATAAAAAATGAAATAACCACAAATACATAAAACAAAGAATATTGTGTTAACAAAAATACTAATATTTAATGTCCATTTAAGAATAATTATATTTTTATGTCAGTAGAATAGGTAACTAAGCTTACATTTTTTGATTCAAAACACTTTGGCCTTGCGGTTGGAAATCACTAACGATAATGCGAATTTGTCTCACATTTTCTATAAACATTTCTAATTGGGTTTCAAGATTTTCTAAGGGCGAAGACATCTTTTTAATTATTATATTTTGATATTTGTATGTACTATATAAATACTAATGTCACGAAAACTGAAAGTTGTACATAACAATACAAAATATATAATCTTTATCATAGATAAAATACACTAATACTAGAGCTGTAACAACCCGTATGTATTCAGTACTGAGTAATAGATATACCATCTAGTACCGAGTACCAAAATGTTACCCACAAATGTATTTCGTTACTTGCATGTTTTCATACTGAATATACAAAATCCCAACTTCGCGATATCAATGTCATACCGAACACAACATGACTCGATGCGATGCTCTTTGCTAGGTATCAAAAATAATGATTAGGATAGTATAGAGTACTAATTGTTATACTAACGAATACATACGAGTATGCGATTACTTTACACCTCTAACTAATGCCAGAAAATCTATATTTGTCCTTTGCAGAATAGTTGAAAAAATATATTGATATTCAATAAATCGATGTATCGACTTAAAACATATATCAAATAGGTATGCAAACCGGTACTTTTTCCAAATCGACAAACAAATATTTGTTCTGTTTACTAACATTTTGTTTATAAATTACATTTTATGGTTCGTTCATACAAAACGTACCTTTAGATTGTTTCCCAGTACTTCGCGTCGGTTGCACTACTACTCACACTGCCCTCTATAAGAATACTAGTGACCCATCCCGGTTTTGTACACGTGAACATTTAGTTTTTAAACATTTTAAGATAAATATCAAATAACTTTTTTAAATAACTATTTATATTTTTCTTATTAAATTTTATATTTTTAACCATAAATCTAGTTAAATTCTCAAATTTTATTATTTATACATTTTATATATTTCGCATCCTATTACTCGTCGCTTTTCCCGTTGCACGGCATTGAGCCACTCCGGTCACAGTGCTGGGTGGAGAATTTAATTTTTATATTAGTACTTTGTTTAGGTTGACATTTTTGAATTTGTAGTATGTTTTTGAATTAACTGTCTGATTTAAATTATTCAAAAAGTAATCTATAGGTATTGAAACAGTTTTGGAAACGAAATGATTTATTTGGATAAGGATTAATACCAAGGTATGGATAACATAATCTGAATTCGGATGGAATTTATATCAATTATTAAAATAAAAATAAAAAAGTTACAGTGACATAACTATAATAGTTCAACATATGGTATTGTGAAGTTTTTTTATAGATAAATTAATATTGTTCTTTAATAGTTCTTAGATATAATATTAGTGTAGATAACAAGCAGCGTGAGTAGTGACGACAAACTCTGTTGATCCTTATAACTTCACCGTCTACATTCTTTTTCTGTGCGTGCATTTGTTGTAGCTAAACAAAATAAATTTTGATATATATTGCAGTGGATGTCTATTGTATATAATTTCGTGTTCAATGTTGTGTGAAACGTTTTTGGGAAATTGATATACAAACAAAATTCTTTTGTGTAATCTGGGGAAAAAAATCTGTGGTGAATATGACAAATTTATCAACACATCATCAAATTTTTTTCATCATCTTGTTGCAGTACTAACCTCTTAATTAAGAAAAAATATATGACTTGTCTGCATGCTTTATAACGGAAAAACTGTACGTATATAGAAATGTTTATTTTGTTATATAGTAATTTGAAAACATTTTGTAAATTGAATTCTAATAAATTATTCTCACTGGCAAATAATTCTACCGCGCTAAAACATGAAAAGAAAAAAAATCGGTTGAATGTGTCCGCTACAGTTGAAAATTTCCGCATCCGACATCGAAATCGGCGTCGGTATTAAACATCGTTATTATAAAATTGGTCAACTCTAATAACGATTGGTTTTGACACTTTTGACAATTTTGTAATTTTTTAACGAATGTAGGTATTTATGACTTTTATGGTTACTTTCGTCGGAGTTATTGGTTTTTAATTTTATGACTGTTATATAATTATTGATTTATAAACTAATAATAAATGTTTCCTGTTGTACATCTACGAACATAAAATTGTAATGGCACTTATTACAAATGAAACAAATACAAAAATATCATTATGGCAATCGGCTTTCGCCGGTGGTTGTGCTGGAGCTTTCACTCGTGCTGTAGCACAGCCTTTAGATGTACTGAAGATTCGATTTCAGCTACAACTAGAACCTATCAGTGTTAATAAGGGAAAATACTCTTCTATGCTACAAGCGGTTGCTTCTATTGTGAAAGAAGAAGGTTTAAGTACTTTATGGAGTGGTCATGTTCCCGCGCAATTACTGTCAATATCTTACGGACTCATACAATTTTCTAGTTTTGAACAGCTGACGCAACTGTGCCAAATATCTGATCCTCAATTCTATGATGTTCATAAACACTGGATAAATTTTTCCAATGGCGCAATAGCGGCATCAATTGCGACAGTAGCATCATTTCCATTCGACACGGTAAGAACAAGACTTATAGCTGAACAAAAGACTCACAAAGTATATAAGGGATTTCTGCATGCTTTTACAAGTATGTCAAGGTCTGAAGGTGTATCAGCCTTGTTTAAAGGTTTAATCCCGTCATTGGGACAGATTGCACCTCATGCAGGACTACAATTTGTGGTATACAAGTTATTTGCTGACACCATATTACCTCAAATACAATATTTCCAAATAAAAAGAAACAGTATGTATGTTGAGTCTACTTTATCAGCAAAACTAATATCTGGCTCCATAGCTGGATTTGTCTCTAAAACTGTTATATACCCGTTTGATTTAGTGAAGAAACGTTTGCAAATACAAGGTTTTCAAAAGCACAGAGCGAGTTTTGGTAGACAAATGTACTGTAATGGTTTATTTGATTGTGTTAAATTGACTGTAATAGAGGAGGGATTTCTGGCATTGTACAAAGGCTATTGGCCCAGTGTGATAAAAGCTGTATTAGTAACAGCACTACATTTTACTGTATATGATGAAATTAAATATCTTTTGTTAAAAATACAGGCTTGAGGTATTTAAAAGTACTATAGATCTGAATGATAGTAATGGAATGGTTTTATATTGATTGGTCATATGTATTTTTGTTTTTATTCTGATTTTATATTACATCCAAATATGTTGTTGACTTAAACTTCAGATGCTAAAATACAAAATGACATAAACCAGTTTCAAGAAATGAGAGTGATAGTTCAATTTCGTAGGTTTTTGAAGCAATGATAGCTCAATTAGTAGTATGTATGGATGCCACATCAAGGATATGTGTTTGAATCCACCTATAATGAGCTTGAGTTTTCCGTGGAGGAAAACATTGAAATGAAACCATAGCATGGTGATAATGCTTTTTTAATGCCCGCCTGAACTTGTTACCATCCTTAAGTTGAAAATTTGTCACCATATACCTATAGGTGTGTTCTGGCAGTTGCACTTGAGAGCCAGTTCCTCTACTAGGCTTAGCATGCCCACCATCTTGGGCCGCATCATCACTTAACTAATGTTAAGGTCAGATTGTGGGTTTATCATTTACTATATTATAAAAAAATGTGCAATTTAGATTAGGGAAAAGTAAAAGATATTCTTCTTTCTGTTAATTTATTCCTGCTAGAGTTATGTATTACAATTTTGTCATTTAATAAAATAGTGTCACATTTTCATTATTAGTACATCACTGTGAAGACTGTTTCTTCTAATATTTATTTAGTGTAGTTGTTTTCTGCCCATTTTTCTGTGATATTAGATTATGCTGTTCACATATAATATTAATTTACAAATTTACCTTTATTTATATATTACATAAAAAATGAAACTTGAATGTACATATTTTACTCAATCTTAAACATTTAAATAAACAGTGTCAAATATGGTATAAAACTTATTATTTCTTCTAACTGTCTGTGATTATCTATTAGTCCAAACTAATATTTTCAATTTAAAAGGAACCTGTTTCTTACATTTTCTGACCTAAACGAATTTGAGACCATGTATTGTGAAAAGAAAACTTCAAAGGGTGAAGTTAAGAATAAAAATATGTTTAGAGCACTTATCATTTCTTTTATTGGGAAATGAAAGATATTTGTACTTCTAATAAGACATATTTAATGTTTTTAATGCAATTTAATGCTGAATATTTTAATGTTAACAATATTTTAACTCATATGCTATAATGTATATACCTGTTTTCTTTAAGTAATATTTTGATTCATAATTAGCCCATGAATATGTAATTATCCATAAGATATAACGTAACCCATATTTCGCATCAAGGTATCTTTTATAGCTGGCTGTAACTCTTTCTTCATATAAGTAGTCAAGAGAGTTCTTATACCCTTTGTAAAAATGTCCTCCATTTCACGAGAAATGTCTTCAACTTCATCTAGTTCGACATCCGGTCTGAACAGTTTGCTCCTTTCATAGCTTACCCTACTACGAGGTTCATATGTTATATCCCAGTTATGGTCTGCGGATCGACTTCCAGGTCTACTTGAAAACTCATCTTCAATTCGAGGGTTAAAGTTGAATTCATCTGATCTCCTTCGGCGTCGTAAAGGCAAATTGTCTTTATTCCTAACCGAGTTCCTGTTAATATATTTCTCGCAACCATAAGCATAGACGCTTATGAAACCTGGTTCTACGAATTCTGAGTCAGTTTTCACGTTAAATTTTCCAGGTTGTTGATTTAATGGGCTAGTATGAAACCCGATGCCGGCCTTCCTTAGCCGCAATATCATGTTACAACCTTGTTCGCGCAGTCGTTGGGATGTTTCTTCCGGGTATGTCGACTCGAACGATCTAGATTCTGCGTAATGTCGTCTCAATCTTCGACTTGGAGGAATACTTCTGTCTAGTTCGGTCACGTCGTACAAGTCTACCACGCCGCTGATGGTTATATCATGGAACAAGAGCATAGTGTCAAGAGAGACGTTTCTAGGATCGAAATAGCATTTTTCTACGCGCACCCAATTGCTATTCTGCGGAAGACGTACTCGCATTCTTGTGACGTACATATCCATAGGCGTTGTCCTCATTTCCTGATACAGACTGTATCCATTAAAGTCTATACTTTGAGACTGAAAATTAGAATAATGTAAATTCATTATTCCTCTAATAGAAAATATTAAACAACAATAGTTACTTATTAAAGCAAATTCCAAAGAGAATGGCAAAGTTTTATAACTTGAGACCGTTTTTTTAAGGTCCTTTGTATTTTTTCTGTCTTTATTAGCGTCAAGTGTAAAAAGATATTATTTGAAATACATTTCGTGAGAAAACAAGGGAATACTTGATGGTTTCGACCATTTTATTAAACTAAACATTTGTGGAAACTACATAATTACTATACAGGGAAGTTCTCACCACAGGTATGTCTAAGCTCTTAGGTTGTGTTCTTTTACGCCTTTTAAGTTGGTCTAATGCCGTTTCTAACCGTGCTGAACATCGTTCACCGGCTATTGGTACAGTCGTAAGTGGAGGAAGACCACCTGAACCAAAATCTGACACTGGTCTATTGTCAAAACGTTTGACTTCGAACAGGGGTAGAAGACGTGCCTCTGAAATACGAAATACATCTCATTAAAATGTGATCTACGATGCATACTGTGACATTAAATCTGTTATCTGAATACTTAGATAGTAACCGAAATTAATACTTAAGTAAATAACTGAATCAACGTTAGTTTCGTCAGAACAATGTCAACTGAGATGTAAAAATTCGGTGGCTAGATAAGCGAAATACTTGAGATTCCGACTTGATATTACCTCGTTCACCTCAAAAGAGAATAAGTTTCTTATGAGAATAAATCAATATTGAAAGTAGCAAGAATGAAATATACTTCAGTTATATTTTCTAAATGAAAATCAAGTACTATAAAATGGATCCTAAACGAACATAAAATTTATTGTGCTACCGTATATCTTTGTTTATAAAATTCCATATCTATATAAATATCATAAAGCGGAAAATTTTCTTAGCGGCTTAGGAACTACCAGTTGGATTTGAAAACTTATTTGGAAGAAAAAAGGAAAGCTTGGAAGTTCTTAATTTTTCTATTTTGTAGTTTTTTATATATATATTTCATATAAAAAACATATAACCTGTTACATGTTATGGGTACCTTTTTTTATTGCTAATAAGAGCCACTAGGCAAGTTGACTTTTCCAAGGTCACTCCGAAAAAAAAAAACAAAATGTACAATGATATATATTTCATTGCACATAGTAAAGATGCCATGTTTTTAACACTCTGATAACAGGATTTAGTTTTCAGGTATGCCGTCGTTTTAGTGATTCAATTTCAATTTTCTTTTTGCGGTAACGATAGGAGAAAACGACAACTTAGCTAGAAGCTAGGGCAGGGTCAGAACAACATTTACTTTAAATAAAAATAACTTATTATATTATTGTTACATATATAATATGTATATTATTAGTGTTATAGTGTTTGTTCGTCACTGTATCGAGAATGCCAATTTCTGATATTCCACATAACGTAACGGTACTTTTAATGTAGATTATTTCATACCCTGCGATGATAGCTCAGTTGGTAGTGTGTACGGATGCCGCGTCAAGGGACTTGAGTTCGAATCCACCTATAATGAACTTGAGCTTTCGGTAAAGGAAACATCGTGATGAAACCATAGCATGGTGGTAGGTCATTTTCTATTGCTCCCCTGGATAGATACAACCTTCAAGTTGAAAATCTACTGCCAAATACCTATAGATGTGCTTTGGCAGTTTCACTTTAGAGCCAGTCCCTTCATTAGACTTAGCATATGCACCATCTTGAGCCACATCGTCACTTAACATCAGGTAAGATCGTGGCCCTAACGCTAAACCTTAACTATAAAAAAAAACCCTATTTTCCAGACTTTAGTGCGGACATTTGTTATTTTTGCGGTAAAATTTATTTACCGTGACATATGTTTCTTTTACCATATCATTATATGAAAAACTATAATTTAAACGATTTAGTAAATAAAACGTCCACAGAACGGACACAAGTAAAATGTAGAGCAGATCTTTAAAGTGAAACCGAAAGTTGAAATAACGTTTTCTGTTTGTAAACCGTCTTCTCACGTACCTATTGTTAGATGCGCAAACTCATCAAAATAACTACTTTACAACTAGCACCGTATCTTTACTAGTTGTTATTTATATAAACTGGGAGATATATAATTTTCACAATACTATAATAAAAGTGAGACTGGATTTTATCATATAATAACGCCAGAAAAGTTGGCAACATTCAAAATTTTAGACAAAACCTTTATATTTACATATCCAGATATATACTAGCTATAACCCGCTTGCTACGATAGACGTCTTTTGTTTTTATTAGCCGGAAAAAAGGTTATACAAAAGTAAATAAAAAACAAAAAAAACTGACTAACTTATGGCAAGATCTTCAAAACCACCAAAGCTCATGACTTAAAATTTGGTCTAGGTACCCACCGACAACGGATTTTAATATTATGCGCCTTTATAAGTAAACACGCGAATAAAGCCGAGGGCACCATGTATATAATAACCAAAAATTGTTCATTTCAGAACATATATGCCTATCGCTTAAAATCACTAAATATATTTAAATTAATTTTAATTTAGACTATGGTTTAATTTTCTGTTATACTAAGCAATGATGTATACATCATTATATTATATATAGGCTATATATTGGTACTCTATTGGCTTTCTCAGAGCGATTAAACGGTAATGTAAAATTATAGCAGAACCCCAAAAAAATACCAGATTATTTTAATTCAGATAAATTATCTATGTTTTTTCCTTGAAATATAAATGCTATATTCACGGAAATTAAACCTCAGACACCAGCTATAGCTTATAGTAAATGATAAAAATTTAATTATATTAGTTCACGAATAAAGAAGTGTGATAGCTCATTGTCATTTAAAATTTAGTACGATGTTCGATACTTTTTCACTTTTTTTAAACACATGAATATTACGTTCCTTGATAAACCTGTTGTTGGAAGTAATCTCTTTCGAAAATCCGTACATAAACTTTGTAAAATTACTAAAGCTAGGTATATTTATTCACATAACACATTCGATTTCACATCAATTCAAACATTTTGTATATAAACTTTCAAAAAACATTAAAACTGTACACCAGATTAATATTAATCACAAAAATGTTGTCTGTAAATTATCTTCAAATAAAGCACCTACCTTTCTCTGCTTCGGCGGTGGACAGTTGATTATCACTAGTTGAAGCTGTTTTAGCAAACAATAAAAACATCCACCAAAATCTCACCATTTTTATTAAAGAAAACCATTAAATCTGTAACTCATATATAAAAGAAGCTTAGAAAACTATGTCTAATATTAGTTTTTATTCCGTATGAATCGACTACTAAACTCTGCGAATTCTGAGGTTAGAATAAAAGTCAAACAATAAGAACACAGTCTTTGGAAAAATAATCCCCGCTTTTGTACCGAATGGATTCTCAGGAGTACTGTCGTTTGTGATTTGCGACAGTGTGCTTAGATGACAATGCATGTACTCGCTAAGTGAAAAAAAGATTATTGGAGCAAGAAGTAAAGGTGTCCGTGATGTCTCCATAAGTATAGTTATTAATAAAATTGACATCAATTAAGTACATCTTTTTTATGGGACATAATCATACCATTGTTTTTATCGCGTTTCTAGATGGAGCACAGTCTCGCCTAGTATTACATGACGATGTGACTTTGGTGATATCAACCTACGACTCCATAAAAGGGACTAATTCTGAAACGTTCTCGAATTGTTCCCTAATTGGTCACCTATACTTTAGACTCAGTAAGACCAGCAACCATTTTTTAGGTAATTGGGTCAGTTTTATAATAAAGTTTCAAAGCACATTACCGATTTGTCGGATTGTAAGTTGAAACACCATGCCAAGCTGGTTTTAGTGTCGAAAGGCTATTAACGGTGGAACAATATTGAACGATGGTGTGGTCTGGAATCAACACCCCTCTGTGCATCCGCTAAAAGCTTATTATAAACGTGTTTAAATTTTTGTTCGCTTAAACATTTAGGTAAAAAGATAATATAACCAGATCGAGTTTCTTGGTGGTTCTTCTCGATTACTGGGTCATTTTTCGAAACGGTGGTAGTTTTCACATTCATAAACGCTTTCTCGAGATCTAAATTGAATAAAGTAATTTTATTTGATTTGAAATATTAGGTGCTTCTTCATAACAACAATTTTATTGTGATATGGCAACTTCGCAACCAGAATAAATATCTAGCCCGTGTTAGTTACTGGTGGAAATGGTAAACATAGTTCTGGTAGATCGCTTAAGTCGAAGCAGTACGAAAGCAGTTATTGGTCTCAATGAGGTGAGGGAGAATGTACGGATTTTTAGTGAGTATGTATTTCTAGATCGCACCAGGTAGGTATATTCCAAAACACATAACCAGCAATAGGAGACGTACAATACTTATTGTACATGTATCATTATTTTCATGATTTTTTCGATCTTGACAGCATCAACCAATAAAAACTATATATTTTTAGATATACATTAAAATGATAGTTTTACACTGACAGATGTTTACCTAGTATTTTAACCAACTACATTTTCAATAAATAATATTTTATGATAGAAAATTGAGTACAATAGTTGTAAATATGGTTATAAGTTATATTGTGGTGTATAGAATATAATGGTAGAATAATAAGAGTCTGCCAATGCCGCACATAATCGTTTCATAGATAGCCCAGGAAAACGTGAGAATTAATTTTGTCCACGTTAAAAAAGATGAGCCACTTAACTCACGATTTTTTCACTTATACGTTTTAGCGTTATAGCCACAATCTTACCTGACGTTAAGTGGAGATGAGGTACGGTAGTGAACGGCTCTCAAATACAATTAGCGGAACACACCTATAGTTATATGACGGCAGATTTTCAATTTGCGAGAGGTAGCTAGCCACATGCTATACTTTCATCACGATGTTTTCTTTCACCGATGACTGATAACTAGACCTCATTGAAGGGATTCGAACTCACGTCTATTCACGCAGCGTCCGTACAGACTACCAACTGAGCCATCATTCTTTCATACCACTTATCACCTGGGAAAATATTTTCATTTGAACAGAAATTAAATAGTATTCAGATACGTATCGATCATGTTTCAATACAAAAAACAATCTTTGATAATAATTGAAGATCTACATAACTCATACATGTTTAGAATGTACAAAAGCGGTGATAGAAATAATAACAAACAATGACACTTTCGCATCTATTATTTTTTATCTACGACGACATCAAAAGCAACCTCGGAGCAGTAAGTAGACTGTGACGTTATTATGAATAGAAATTGGGTTACGGTGTTTAAGTTAGGCGGGGTTGACCGACCTCACATACCTTTAGTTTGTTTGCTGATAATTTTAATCTCGGATTAAACATTGTCGTGGCATTATCTTTAAAGCTTAAGTTCGATAAGGCGAATCTATAGGTACGTAGGTATACATAAGACAGCTCCACTCACTCATCGGCAAATATCCATTATTGAAAGATTAAGAAGTAAAATGAAAGAGAAATTGCTAGTAGATGGTTGGATTAGACTTTCGTCCCAATACCCAGTCCCGACGATCGATTTGCACGTCAGAATTGCTACGGTCCTCCATCAGGGTTTCCCCTGACCAGGCACAGTTAAACATCTTTCGGGTCCTATCATTTGTGCTCAGAGCGCGCCTGCCTTCAGAGAACACCGAACACCGACGAAGACCGGAACTCCATATCCCTGAGCGGACGGGGAGCATCCGACTCTACTTTCATTATGCCTTAATAATAATGGCGCTTTCACTAGCTATTTTTCTGTAAGCTTTCTTTGAAATCATAATTATAACCATATCTAATACAAGTTCTAAGGTATTGTCGATTTTTATAAATAAAAAAGTTAGCATTCATAAACGCCAGTGTACCAACTTCACGGATAAGTGTTTGATAAATATTATTAAAGGAGTAATATAGTATAATTTCGTAAAGCCGTTTCTCAATGGCTAAAATCCCAGTAAACGTCCGAAAAGACTGGATTCATTTTAATAGCGGTTGCTGCCTATTGTCATGTATATTACATTTTTCTTGAGAAATATCTGTGTAATATAAAATGTATTGCAAAAATATTGTGTATACTTACTACACTACAAAAGTATACAAGAGAAGTCAATGTAACAACGATTCAATACACAGATGGATTTACACTTGTAGTTCGTTTGTTCAGGGCGGCGAAATTTTCGAAGGCAGCAAAACCAAAGTCAGGCGTGTTTGCCTTCAAAAATATGTACAGCAATTATGATTTTAAATTCCATAACGCATATTCTTAGAGTATGTATTTGTTAATATTAATAAAAAATCAACTCTGAGCGACATATTACATTTATTCAGAAATTGTGCTCCAGTCCTTTACTCAAATAGTGCAGGATAAAGATAGGTAATAGGGCGGCGTTTTTCACGGTGACCCAGAACGGCATTTTTCACGGTGCTCCGGTGCGGCACTTAAGGTTAACCTGACCCTGTCAATAAATCTGTCAATATTTATATATTTATTGATATTTAAGTTAATTTTACGCGGTTAAGTTTGTTTATTTGTGTCTAACGCTGATTTCAGAAATTCAAAGATGTAACATCAATGGCTACAGCCAATAAGAGCAAAGCTGTATTGTTAAAATTAGTTAAATAATGTTTAGTTCCACACGATCTAAGTTACAGGAACATCTAATTAAATATATATATATATATAAACACTTCTGGAATCATCTATACTAATAATATAAAGACGAAAGATTTGTATTTTGGTTTCTAACGAATAAACTCAAGAACTACTGGACCAATTTTAAAAAATAATTTCAGCATTAGAATGCTACATTAGCCCTGAGTAACATAATCTATATAACATTTATAATGAAAATTATTAAATAAAATTTTAGTTCCTCGTGGAGTCGCGGACACAGCTAGTTAGAAAAAAAAAATAGTTTTATACACAGACTGTCACATTATACGTTAAATCCGTCCTATCATAAACGTGATGTTAGTAAATAATTTTTGACTTTTAACATTTGTTGATGCTATTGTTATTGAGAGTTTAAGTTTTGATCGACTTGACTGAATGTATTCAGACAATTATTTGTTTCGTAGATAGATTTGTTCATAGATAAGTAATTTAGGAACCAAGGGTCTCTTTCACTCTCAAGCTGTAAATTTATCACCAAATAGGGGTTTGTTTTAGCAGCTGCACTTGGTAGCTAGTCCCTCTAATAGGGGCAACCGCCTTCTCGGATCACATCGTCACTTAACATTAGGTAGATTATACCTTTAAAAATCTATTAACAGAATATTTCAGAAGAATTTTAACCTTATATTGCTAACGTACAATTATGTACAGTAATTAATTTATTCACAAATCTCATTAACTAATATCTGGTTGCGGTATTAATCAAGTGCATTTTCTATTCCGGTTTCATATTTACTATTTCTTAATGTGTATAATATAAAAAGTATGCTTAAATGATGATCATTAAAACAATGTCATTGTATTAGATTGTGTAAGCGTGTCCGTCGGTCGTGGTGCAAGCTGGGCGCCATTGTGGGGAGACAATGGAGAAAGCACTGGCTAAGCGGCATTTTATGAGGTCGCTGAAGCATCTGGAAATCCGTAACTATTACCCATTTACACTGGGTAAACAAACATATAATGATATCAGAACAAAGTAAGCGCTCAGTGAATCGATTTGGAAAGTCTTCAGGCTCACCATATTTCATGTAACAATGTTTATATTTATATTTGATATTATAAAGCAGAAACGTTTGGTTGTTTGTTTGTTTGAATGCGCTAATCTTAGGAACTAAGTCGGATTTCAAAAATACTTTTTGTATTTGACAGAGCAATCATTGAGGAAGGCTTTAGTATATTTGACATCACACTAACACCATTAGGAGCAGGACTATATTGAAAAAAGTTACAAAAACGTTCAATATTTTTTAGTTCCTCGCGAACTTAGTCGGGGGCTAGGCTTTTAATCATATATTAATCATTTGCATATTTTTAAACTGAGTACATAATACTAATTTAATTATAAAATATATACATTCTATTTTTCTTTTTATCGCATAAAGTTTAATTGACCACAAAACTATTTTATCGCGCATAAAAATCATCATTTCATATAATCACAATACAATGTTATTACGTTACTGGATTCAAGTAACGATAGAAACAACTATATTTACTAAAGAATGTGGATTGATATTCAATTGGAGTGCATGTAAGAGATATTATACAATACTCATGAATATTGATAAAATACGTAGATGTACTCAATGTACGGCGTACTTATTTAATTCTGATCTTCGAGGAAACTGGTCGTGTAACTTGGCTTATCGTAACATTTTACTTTAACGTTAAGATAACATGTAAGTTCTGTAAGATTCATATATGGTAAATCTATATTGCTCTATTCTCGAATCTTCTGTAAGTTCTTAGCATGTTTATTTTAAATAATTTTTAAACCGTAACTCGACCAATTTTTATGATTTTCATACTGAGATACTCAATACATTCATGATATATATAGGTAAGGTTTAGCGTTAAGACCATAATCTCAGCTGATCTTAAGTAACCGCACGGTCCAAGTTGGTAGACACGCTAAACCTGTAGAGGAACTGGCTCTCAAGTGCAACTGCCGGAACACACCTATTGCTATTTGGCGGCAGATTTTCAACTCGAGGTTGGTAGCTAGCCAGGCGGGCTTTAGAAACATCTCTACCCCTATGCTATGGTTTCCTCACTATGTTTTCCTGCACCGAAAGCTCAAACTCATCGTAGATATATTCGTACTCACGTCCCATGACGCTGCGTGCCTACACACTACTTCAATTCTTAGATTTTTTTAAATTCGATTGATAGTTCCTGAGATTAGCACGTTCAAACAAACAAACAAATGTTTCCGCTTTATAATATCGTAATATAAATATTCAAAAACAACAATTGTTCTATACAAATTCATACGTGCATTCATATTGATTTTGAAGAATTCGGCTTGTATGATAAAAAAACATTTTAATTTTCATTGTTATATACGTGACCTTTATATACAATCGTATTCGTGAGTACAAACAAACGTGGATAAATACATAATTATGACTTCAACTGAAACTAGTATGGAATACGGTACGCAAATATTTCAATTTACACATGTAATTACTATGCGCATAATATTTAGTACGTTGTGAGCTGGCTGAAACCGATGTTCGTGTTACACTGCCCGAGATATTATTACCAAGGTGAACATGTACCTTAGTAATACAATAGAAACGACAAGTAAATATATATGTATATTATTTTTGTATAATATTTAAACGAAATAACAATGGATTCTAATTTTTGTACAATTGTAAACTGATTATATCTATATTAGATATATACTAAAATTTTAATAATTTGGCGTTACATATAACACACTTGAAATTATCGATAAGGTTCGTAATGTAATGGTACCTAATATTCCTAATATTGTCAAGGGTCAGATTCACACCCACGGCTGACTTTTCTGTAAAAGCTTAACTATTAAAATAACACATCTGTATTTAATTTGAAAATAAATAGTAATTTGTGAAACCAGGCCTCCATTGAGGAGATGTCCTCATATATGTATGTATCTGTATATCCATACTCACTCTGCCATTGGGTTAAGCATAAAATATAAAGGGCCACTTCAATCCCTAAAAATCTCATACGATTTTTATATATCCAGTAATCCTTTTATATCTCCGAACCGGTTTTGATAATTATTTTCTAGCGTCGCTGTTTATTTTTTCATATAAATTTAATTCAGCTTTCCATATTATACCTATACTTAAACATTAAAATAAAATTACAAACCGATGACAGAAGCACTTAATTAGTAATTTGCTGTTCAGTAACTCTTTTCCAGACTCACTTACATTCAATAAAGTTAATTTTGGTTTTTATCTAATTCAAAATTTTCGTTCTCTTAGAGACGGCCTCACTAGTCGGTAATTATATGAGTTGTACGGAGTAATGACATTTCATATGCAAATCTTGGTATGTTGATGTATATAAATTTACACGTTAAAATGAAATTAGCACTTTCAATTACTTTATTTTTACTACTATTTTTTTTGCAAATGACTTACTTATTGATTTTTTACATCTAGTTAAGGTATTAGGTAATCTCACCTGATGTAAAGTGATGATGTGGCACAAGCTGGTGAACACGCTAAACCTGTGGAAGGACTGGTTCTCAAATGCAACTGCAGAAACAGACCTAAAGGTATTTGGTGACGGATTTTCAACTTGAGGGTGGTAGCTAGACCTAGTAGCTAGCCAGACGGGCATTATAAAAAGCCCTACCAGCATGCTAAACTAAGTTACAAACTTGCAAAGTTTACAAACTTAGAATTATGAAGCAACTATATAAAACTGCGATCGAACGATTTTTTATAATTTATTCTAATGTTAGTAATGGACTAACATCTTCTCAATTAATATTTTTATTTCGAAGATAAGCTGTTGGCAACTAGGACGAGGTTGCTGAAGTGACTGGTCCTCGATTTTGGCGGTTGTCGTACTTATAATTTTATTTAAATATATATTTTTTTATTTAAAGCTCACTAAACATTTCACTAAAATATGTTATTTTTATTATTATTGATATTCGTATAATTATTTAGTGTATCTGCTATCTAACTACTGATTTTTTTAATCCTATATACCTACCTCCTACGTAGAAATGCAAGGGAATGTCTTTGTATGAGGAAATAGTAACTTTCTAGAAGTCAAGAAGAAGACTTCTCTAGAAGACTCTTTCCGCAGCATTAAAAATACTCAATCAAAATAGTTAAGATCTACTTTCAGCATACATAAGTCGACCGCATATATATTATTTAAAATATATATATTTACTAGATTTTACGCGCGGCTTCGTTCACGTTAATATCGCTTTTGTCAAACAAATCGGATGACGCAATAAAAAGTTTAATACAAAGTTTATACCTCTACTTACGTCACTTCGAGTAAGGGTTTCGCGAGAAAAAGTAACTTACCTCTGTCTCATGAGTCGTTAGTCGAAATTCATCACAATCGATTCAGCGGTTTAGGCGAGAAAGCGTAACAAACAAACTCACTTTCGCATTTATAATATTAGCATGATTAAATAGTGTGATTGATTCTAACCCATTGGGGAAGTATAAAGGAGCAAAATTTGCTGATTTATACAATAAAAATTAAAAGTCAATATCTAATCAAATATTGACGTAAATTATATGCAGATTGGTATACCTTTACTATACACTAAAGTCTTATATCATTTTGTGCAGACGAATGAAGTAGTTAACATAATAAATATTCTATAATAACCATAATGTCATTTCAATTTACTACGATTCAATAAAATCATATTGACTGTATGTGTTATTACAGGAATGTGAAACCACTTTATTAGTTTTTTTAGTATTTAGTAATATATATTATTTATACGATTATATAACCATCTGATCTATATTAGCTAGCCCATTAAAAAAATGATAACGTTCATTATATTTTATTCTCTTTAGACAAATACTTTTCTTTAGGGCTAGGGTTAATGTCATATTAATTTTTAACCATTAGCGACAACTATGCGCATCTGCAAGCCTTAGTTTGTATTTACTTACACCAGATTATATTTATTATACTTGGCCAGCAGGCTTATTAAACTTCCGTATTTTTTAAGTATCTACTTATATTATTTATATACCGTAACTACTAAATTAATAATTTATTTAAATATTTTGAGTTAATGATATAGTAAATAAACAATCGTGAAGTAGAAATAATCGTCAACCAAAATCAGTCTGCATTTGGAACTGATATAATTACGTAATACTCAGTGTTTTCTTTAATATCTTGAGTGAATCGATAACAGTTAGTCGTGCCTGTGATAAACAATGATATAACAGTACCACATCATTAAGACGACCGTTGAAATCTTTCTGACAAAGAATGTAGTTTGTATAGTAAAGACTTCAACGCACAAGTTTTTTATATGTTTAGAGCCATAGTTTTAATAGTTTTGTCATGATTATTGGCCCTACATTTATAAGTAAACAGTAAATAAAATTAGAACTTTTAATACTTAATTTATTAACTATCCATCATTATAATACAATGTTTGTTAAATAGAAATATGTATTCCAAATGTTGTACCTATGACGATAATATACGAAGGTTTCTGTCAGCCTTTGTGCCCTAGTTACTGCGCAGACTCGCCCGGCTGTGTCTATAAATAATTTAAAACGCTATTGGATGTTAAATTGTACAAAACCATTTCTGTTCAATACCTCCCGGGGCGAGCTCCGTCCTCTGTCCTCTTTGCGCAGTTTCGTTGAGATCGTCCCCATATATTATCGTGTGTATGTATGTAGCTTTACATTAAGAGTTTAATATTTACTCACAAGGTGGTGTTAGTACTATTGGTTATAAATAGAGATAAAACATTTAATTATGATTTAAAAAAAATGGTTCAGGTCGTATGCGTTTAGATTAACTCAAATAAGTGCCGTTTGTATGACAATAATAAGGAAATTTCTTATTTTCTTGCTAAATTTATGATAAACCAAGAGATGTCGCTAGTTGCAACTGAATTTTGACAGTAAATTTTAATGTTGTCTCTCTCATTACTCATCTCACATCAGTCAAGTGAATCCGCTTAGTTCTGTTCTTATTAGTAATTATTTAAAGCAGCAGTCGATATACCAAATACGTGTTGAATAAAGTATACATCAGCGTGAACAATGGAGTTGTTTGTAGTAACGTTCAATGTTACGAGGTAATACAATAATATATTCTCATAGAAGTAAGACAAAAGAGTCGTCCTTCACACATTAATGGAGCATCGTTGAGCAAATAAGCCTGTTATCTGCACGTCCTACGGTTAGAGGTGATTATTGTATACGCTAACAACATTCACGCATTGCATGTAAGTATACATAATGAGATTCGAGTCCTTTACGCAGATGCGTTACTAACTATTTATAGGTGGTGGGTTCCTATCGCTTGCTGTAAAATATAGTAAGCTTACTAATGATCTAGTCATGGCTAAAGTTAAAATTCTGATAAAAGCACAAACAAGTGTTAAGGTCAAGAAAAAAAATTGTAAAAAGAAGTCATTGACAGGTAAAAATGATGAGGCAGTTAAAGACAATAGAGTGATGAGAAGACCAAGCAATTTGCAATTGCTCACATCTGATGAGAAAGTTAGGTATTTACTTGAAAATGGTCTACGATTGGGTGAAAAATTAGCACAGAAGAGGTCATCTAAAGAAACAATTAAAAAAAAAACTGCGAAAACTAAATCAAAATCGAAAGCCCCAACAGTCAGAGACAGGTTGATGACAAGAAGTGGCCGGATAAAAAAGAAACACAAAAATGATTTAAAACTAATGAACAACATTTTAAAGAGTGAACTAATGATTGAGGACAAAACCAAAGGAAAGAAAAGGAAGATTGGTACTACAAAATCTGTCATAAGAAGAAATAATAATAATGATGTCAAAACAAGTGATCAGAATAAAACAAACAAGTCAGAAAACAAATATGGTTCTAACATCACAAACACAAAAAAAAGAAAAAACTAAATACTAAGAAAGCATCTGGTAAAAAGGAATCAAAACCTAAGCAGGTCAAGCTTAGTAATGGCTTAGTATTGAAATTATCTACAGTTCAATGTGACTACTGCAAAAAGACATTCAGTAACAAATTTTCATTACGTAGACACATATTTGGTCATCTATATTCAAAGCCATACTCATGCTCATATTGCCCAAAGAAGTTCCAGTGTATTAATAATAGAAAAATTCATGAAAAGAAACAACATTTTGATGTAACAAATGAGCCAGGGATATTTGTATGTGTTGTTTGTAAGAAACCTTTTTTGTTGAAAGAAAATTTAGGCTTGCATCTTGCCAGTCATGTTAAAAATGAAAATTCCTACAAATGTATTTATTGTAACAGACAGTTTTCACATCATTTATTATTAAACCAGCATGAGAAACAACATTTAGTGAGAGGTAGATACCAATGTTCTTTATGTACTATGAGCTACGAATATCGTAATCAGTTAGCTGCTCATGTAAAAAGTCATTTAAAAATTAAAGATTTCATATGTCAATACTGCGGTAAAGACTTCTTAAGACTAAACTCGATGAGGAGACATGTACAAATTTGTCATGGTGGACACAGAATACAGTGTCCCATTTGTAATAAAAGCCTCAAAGGGCATTTGACAGAGCATATGAGAACTCACGAAAAGAACCGACCACATGAATGCCCAGATTGTGGACAGAGTTTCACTCAATCCACACAACTCAATGTACACCGCAGATCTCACACGGGTTACAAACCATACAAGTGTAGAATCTGTGATAAAAGTTTCTCGCATTCAAATGCTATGATGTTACACATCCGTCGGCATACTGGTGAGAAACCATTTGTATGTGCACTCTGTCCACTCTCATTTTCACAGCTGCCGCATATGAAGGCTCATATGCGTAACATTCATGGTAAAGACAACCCTTATAAATGTAAAAAATGTAACCAGTTCTTCAAGTTGAAGGTGCAGCTTGAAAGTCACGTTAAGACCTGCAAAGTAGAGTTAGAGAAGAAGAATAATTCGTCACTACAGTCTGAAGAAGTTGAGTTCGAATCTGCCATGACTCTGACGCGAATGAGATTCCTGTTGGCTCTACTCTTTACGATGATAGCGTCGAAAGAGAAACTCAAATGTTTAGGTGCGTAATATCTTATCAAATATTTATTACACTACACTGCCATAAGCACCTTATTTGAAGTGTTTTGAATACATTGCTTAATGTGTGTGTTTGCCAGTAACGGGTGTTCATTTCGAAACCGTCTACATGTGTTATCATTTTAAAGGGCGAATAATAAAAAGAAACCGATTAAAAAAATATTTATAGAACTCTAATACATTTTCCCGTACAATAGACATCAACGGGTTTTAAGTACCTACATACGGCGAGGTCATTGAATTCAAAGGGTACATAACAAGGTCGTATATTAATAACAATTAGTGTGCTCTGTCATTGAAAATGCATTTATCGATACGAATATTACAAAGCACTACATATTATCTTTCACCGGGTTGCGAAATGATTGTTGTGTGCTTAAGTGTTTGTGCGCACGTTGTCCATTGCATAGCTTACATCATCATGATTTTTATTCTAGTTAACATACTCGTCATTGTATCGGACGAGAGGCCGATCATCGAGAGTACATTGGTAATTTTATGAGTGAGTTCACTTTCCATTGTGTTGTTAATTTTGGTGTCGGGCTGGTGACGGTCGGGATGAATGTTATTTTTAAATGGGAATCGCCCATAGATTTATAGATCTAAGGTCCAATTTAGATATACAAGTTTTGGTGATGGATCCTTTTTCTATACAAATGCTTGGATGTTTATAATTTGCATATAATATTTGAAATATGCTGTATATATTGCGATGTAGCAACAATTATTATGTGAACATTAATTATGTATTTTGTTAAACAGGGTTTAATAAACGGTTAATAGATGACCTACTTGTGGACTCCCTTGAAGCGATGGGTAAAACTCCTTGCATGGATACAAGTATTTCACCTTTGAAACGTCTCAAGACTAATATTCAAATGCTATTCAACAACACGGTTCCTAAAAACAAGATAGAGAAGTTTCAGAAGGAGAATAAAACAACGGAAGAAATACTGGAGCTACTAACTAACGAGAAAAAGAAGATTGTTTAAGTATTTATTATTCGGTAAGTTGTTATTTGAGGCTGGTTTATTTTTATTTAGAAACATAATTATGCTATATATAAATATTGCAATTATTTCGAGTTATTTTTAAATATTGTTAATTTATTTATTGATCACCAAAGTTCTGATTTAATTTTAATGAAGCTTGTAACCAATTATACAATTTATTCTTTTTGAAAATATTGCAATGAGCTTATTGGCATATTGAATTTATTGTATTCATTTTTTATTGCCTGAATCGTCTGTTTATATTTAGGAAGACCAGCTGTGTACTTTATACAAAGCAAAACTTGATTTGGATTTCAAAGCCAAATAACAAATGATTCCTCCCACTTAACAAGCAACATATTTTTTTTTAAGTCATTAAATTTCATGCCTTATACATATCAACATAATAATATTATTATTTATAATTGGTTAAATAGTGTGCGTAGGTACTTTCGTATAATATTTTTTCAAAATGTTCATCCAAAAAATCACTTGTGTATCTATTAAAATACATAAACTAAGTAAGATCAAAGTAAGTTAATGATATATAATGACAAGACTCACATAGAGTTAATTTGACAATAATATACATGAATAGAATTAAAAGTTTATTTAAAAATAGTGATGTTATGGTTTCTTATTTAGACAAAAATTTAACAAGTTTTTTATTGAGTTCCGTGACATGAATCTACAAATCACATCCAAATACAGTCAAACCTGGATAAGCGTGATTTCCAGGAACTGTAATACTTTTCTCGCTTATAGTGGTTTTTGGCTAACCAAGTTTTTCGCTTACAGAGCTGTTGAAGTCAGTTTTCTCATAATGCTGAAAAGCTTTCGAAACGACGGGATCAAAATCAATAAATAACCGCGATAAAATCCGTTTAAATTAGTTTTATTTCAGTTTTCTCACTTGTAGATTTTTTAAGTGAGAATGAGTCATAAATAGTAGATATTAAATATACTCGACTAGACATGTGCTAAACAGTACACTGAAAACTCTTAATATCAACCATCGCCCAAAACATTGACTGTGAGTAATGTTAAATATTAATAAAATGATGAATCTTACTTGCATTATCCATTCGCTTTTGACATCATATATTGTCTTGCCTAATGCGTAGCAAAACTAAGTATATACTCACATTCATTCACTTCACACATTTAAATTTGCATGACTTCGTTGTAATATAAAAATACTGTATGGAATAAAAATAATGATGCATGGTGGTAGGACTTTTCTAATGCAACCACCCTCAAGTTGAAAATCTGCCACATAACATCAATAGGTGTGTTCCGACAGTTGCACTCGAGATTCAGTAACTCCACAGGTTTAGCATGTCTACCCACTTGGACCATATTGTCACTTAAGATCAGGTGAGATTATGGCTATGACACTTAACCTTAACTATAAAAAAATGTCTCATTTATATAGGTCCATGAGGCTAAACCAATTTTCTCTTATAGAAGTTTCTGTTTATAATTTATAGAAGTTTTACAGTACTATGAAATACCTAAATGAATACCTAAATAAACCTACCTACCTAAATAAATGAGTAAAATGACAGGACCTGGCAATTATTCTTACTTGTAGAGTTTTCGCGCTTATCGAGTTCTCACTCATTCCGGTTTGACTGTGTAACATAATTTGAGTATAATCATTGCGCTCTTTCTGACAGAGGTTGAGTATAATGAAAAATGTATAGATAAATTTAATTTCCGCTTTGGAAAATAGGCCGAACTATAGTAACTAATCAGCTGATATAATACACATATACAACTATCAAACAATGGACTCATCACACAGATGTCAGTTGTGGGCAGGAATCAAACTCGCAAGCAATTAGGTGAATGGTAGCTTGTACTACTAATGCGTCACAAAGCCATGCTGAATATAATATATGAAGCAACTACAATCATATATGTATATGCAATTTGTGTATGACGTATCCATTGGTAGATATTACTGATATGATTAGTGTTTTTGAATAATCATTTTTAGTATGGAAATAAATGTTTGTTCATTTGATTTTGTTTGGTAATTTTCTACAGTCTAGAAACGGGTGTGGTCTCTCTAATCAGGCATAACAATCTGCATTTCGTTAACGTTATTTGTATTATTTGTTACAAGCTCAGTTTTTATCTAAGTAATTAGTGTAAATAATTATAAGATTATTATATTGGACATAGTTAAGTGTAATCGTTGTGGTTGTGATGGCGTTAGGTCTATACATATATTTTACGACAGTATGTGGTCCGTTTTTTTTTTCTAAAATTTGAACTTTAACAGGGTTGCCACGTTAGTATATAGCATAGAAAGCATTTTTAGATAAGGTTTTGTCTATTCATTCAAATCAAAAATAAAGATATTAATTGCTGAACGTAAATAAAAACACAAAAACATTATAAAATTAAGGAATACTTCATATGTATTACTTGGTATCACATAGACCGTCCTAATGGATTTATTAATTAGACCCTAAATGTTTTGGTATTCTATTATGTATATTTTAACATTATAAAGCTTGAGCAAAATGTATTTTCACTAATACATATTAATAATGAATAATTTGTTAATTTATTTGGTGACCCTGTATGAAGATTTATTCTAACTGTACATGCAATTTCATTTCAAATAAAATCTATCAACTTATAATAATTTAAAGCATTATTGCTCCTATGAATATTTAGTATATATCTTTTTAAGTCAGGATTTGGTTAAATACCATTCTTACTCTTGTATATTAGAATATTCGGCACCTGTGGTCGACTAAAATAATACAACCCAAATAACCCCCAATACTTCCAAAGATATGCATAAATATAATGTTGTCTATTTAATTAAGGATTGATAATATTTTCATATTCTCATACAAGAATATGTAATATTAAAAAAAAAAAAACTGGCTTGATTGAAATGTATAGCCTATTAGGGTTGCTCTTATTAGGGTATAAGCCTTATCATTAGGGCTGCTGTATTTACTGAGAATAAGAATAACATCACATTTATAATAATAATATTAAGGTATTTTTTACTCTTATTAATATTACTGTAGGGGAATCGAAAATAGTGTAATGAAAATTTATTTTATTTGGATATGAATTCTGAAATGTCAAAAATATTTAATTTGGATACAACAAATATTTATAAATACATTTTTTGTTTTAAATATAAATCCATTTTATGACATTAAAATTGCAGATATTTAAAAATATTTTATCTAGAATTAACCACTCTGTTATTATATTCATTACTTAATTTCAAGCTTTTTCAGTTAAAATAACTTGGTGTTTCTGATCAAGGATTTAATATACATTTAAAGTGTTAGAAATACTAATGAACTAATTAAAAAAGGAAAGACTAACTGTCTTTGATAGGTTTTTAATTAATTATTTTTATAATTCAGGAAAATAAATATGGGCCATTTATAAAATAACTTTATTTTTAAATGGGAATTTTAGAGTTTTAAGTAATTCAAATGTTATTTAAGTGCAAGTTTTTATGTCTTGATTATATTATAGTACTATGTGTATGAATAATTGATGTTGCCTGCTTTTAATAACTGTCTGTTGTCACTTAATATTTTTTTTCATATTCGCGATGATATTATTCTTTGTATTAATTACGTAACAATCTATTAATTATCTTTTGCGAGGACATTTTCAAGGTAATGTTCTTATGCTGTATTATGACTTGAAATATTTATGTTAATAATAACATTCAGTTAGTATTACAATAGCTAGAATTTATTTCTAGTAGACTTTATTACATCAACAGTTCATTTTTTTTTTCAAAATTATATTACTTATTCTATGACATTTAAAATGGATCTCACTATGTGTAATTGTTCAATGAGACTTTTGTTGTCAAATACATCTTCTAGTATGATATAATTCTATGGTGAGAATATTTAGTTTGGGAATACATTCCACCAATCACAGAAGAAATAAAAAACGATTTGAAAGTTTTTACTATGCTATAATCAGAAGTGATTGTTGTTGTATAGAGGCACATCAATATTTATATATTTTAATATACACATCTTTAGTTTAAATTAAAAATAGTCATATTGTGAAAACTGATTTATTGTTTGACTTTCGCCAGTCGCAACTTATAACTTTTTAAAATAATTATATTAAGGTATAGGTATACCAAATTTTTTTCATTGTTTGAAATTTAAAAGTCGTAACTTTTTAAAAAGCTTTTTAATATACTTGCCATTACAAAGTGATTAGTCCAAAGAGTTACTCTTTCTTACTGCATTTTACTTGTTATGTATGTTAATTATTTATTAAGATTTATTTTTATATTATTTAATAGCATTCCTACGTTTTCAGAATGATTGTGCCATTTGATTGTTTGAAGGTTGATTATTTTTAATTATTGTAAAATCCAACACTTTTATTATAAATGATAAGGTTACTAATTTTACATAGTGAAAGTATTTTTATTATTATGTGTGTATACAATGTCATAAAATAATCATATATGTATATGATTAATGATTATACATATATAAGCAGACTCGAAAAGCACAAATTTTGTTGGCCCATTATTTGTAAAAACCTACAGTAGCAACTTACAGCACGGTAAACACCAAACAAGTATTTTATTATTATTAAAAGAGGCTAAACTTAATATAAAAGGCAGTTTCACCTGTTAAAATAATATATAACAAAAAATTAAACAATCAAATTTTACTGTATGAATGAAATCAAGTTTTAATATGTTATTCTTTGTGCCATTATTCTGTATGTTGCCTACGTTTCACTAAGTATTCATAATTCTCAAGACCGCGTTGTTTTCCTGTTCCATTAGTTTGTGAACATTATAATCATTAACGCAAGTGGAATGGAGTATTGGTTCACCATTGCAGATCGGTCGTTGTGAGCTGGTAATGACGTATTTGCGGCGACTACACCGACCATGGTCGTAATGTGAAATGGTTATAAAGTATGTTTTGAACATATCGAACGCTATGTGGATCATAGTCCTTTTGTATACTTAACGAATACGCAAAACCTAAAATAAATTATACAAAAAAAATCGATTTCTTCCCAGCTGTGGTTCAAATTTTTCTTCTGGAACGATTTTACTTATTACATGGTAGGGATGGAAAAGCTAGAAAAATCAAAATGTTTGATTTTTCGGCCACGACTCTTTCCTTAATCTGTTCTATATTACAATAAATTTTGTATAGTGTAGAGGTTATCCATAGCGCGTACGCTATTGGCCGTGCCCAGTCATAGGTACGCGGTTCTTGGTTCAAGACAGCAAGTAAGTTCTCAACGGCTGCGCAGATATAGTTTGTATACGTCATACGCGTTCAGCTGTTTCATAATGAATTAGATGAATCGAATGATGTAAAATCAAATGTTTATTTTCACAACTAAAAAAATATATTAATTACAAAATTTCCGACCATTCCTTCAATTCATTTGTTATCCTCTGCGTTTGGTTTAATTGCTCTCAGACGCTAGTAATTTATTTAATTTGTATTTGTTGATCAATACTATGTTAAGGTTTATCTAAAATAATATACTACATAAGAAAATTCGTTCCAACCGAGGGTAATACAACACTCACATATTTTTTAATTTATTCGTAAGTTGTGGTCCTAATTATTCCTTGTATTGCTAACAACTCAACAAATAATTAAAATCAATTAATATTGCTGATTACATTAAAAATAATAAATTATTACCGCACTCTCATAAACCTAAATTAAACTGAATACTGGCTTTTTTTTGTATAATTTGTTTCAACATGTGACATATTTATTATCATTTTATTAATTGATAATATCGTATAAATAATAAGCAAAAAAAATTTTTTAAACCAAAAACTCGCTTTTGTAGTGTAGTTCAAAGTTATTATTATTAAAAAAAAATTATGATTATTCGAATAAATTATATAAATATTTATTTCTAATACATTATTATTATACATTTTTGATTTCAACGTTTTTAACATACTTACTAAAAGAACATTGTGTATTTTGGTTTCAAGAAAAATATTCATCAAAACATACATAATAATGTACGTTTAAATAACCATATAAGACATTACATATTGAATTAATGATAGTTATTTACAGGCATGTTATGTAGCTATAATCTAGGTACAATCGTAGTCGATGTAAGCGCGATAAAATATTTTTGAATACAGTAAATATAACATACAAACATTTTTGTAATCTCTGTATGTGATGGGCTCCTCAGATATTGGCTGGTAGTACCAAAGAATAAAGAATTAGATTAATAAATATTTCAATCAAAATTTGCATTTTTATTCCGTCTATTTTTTTTTTTCGAAATATAATAAGAGACCGTTCATAAAATACGTCACACAAAATTTTATCTTTTATACCCTATTTCGTCACATCAAGCTATGTAACATTGTCACCCCCGAAACAATATTACGTCACAAATGATAGTACCCTCTCGTATATTATATATAAGCATAAATAGCAATACACAAATTTCAATATTTTTAAATGTAGTAATAAATCTTTTATATCTCTAAAACCATTTAACATTTACAAAATTGTTTTATGAGCTGCGAAAGTTACGTTTATTTAGACAGAACGCCCCCGCCCTGCGACGGCCCTTCCCCCCCATAAGTCCGAAAGTATTTTATGAACGGCGTCTAACTATAAGATTATTGTAGATTGTAGAGTAATAGAAATAAACATTTACTTGCAAGGACATGTCCCTATCAATAGAATTTAATCATTGAAAGTTAAAGTTTGTTTATTTGGATGAAACCAGGAAATTGCTAAAAAGTACCCAGACTTAACATTACGCTACAGAGTATTCAAGAGAAAATGTTATATAACAGCTGTAGTTGAAAATATGAACACTACGTTTCATATGCCACTGAATTTAACGTTATATAAATAATGTAGATTGCGAAACGATTATTTCAATATATCTAATTATTTTACTTATTCAATTTAAAATTGCCGCCTTTGATTCTGTGACGACACGTTCCTCGTAACTAGTCTACTGCCTTTTAATTTTCCTTTTTTTGAAAATGGTTCTTTTCTAAATAATTAATAAAACTTTAAAATAATTGTTGATATCTCGAACGGTTCCAAATTGAGGGTATGCTGGCGGTTGGCATTGGGTTATAAAGATTGTTATGGCACATTATACAACGAAGACAAAATTTCGCATATTAGTCCTTGTGTTCGTTAAAAAAATATATTGTTTATGCAAAGATATGTTGACACTATAATCAAACGTCTGAAGGGTGTTGCTTGAACTTATATGAACATTTGTTGCTATAAATATATGGTACTGCTGTAGATATATAGTTTTTCTTTGATCAATGAAAATTATTTAACGGGTAGCAATTTCTCTTTTTTGTCTAGGGCGACGTAAACGCTAGAGTAGGCACGGCTTGTGATTTATATTATGAAAAAAAAAGCTCAAAGCTAGTGACAGAGGCAAAGGTCATTAATTATAAAACTAAGTTCTCTAGCAATAGTGCTTATTAGGCTATGTTACATTCAGCGAACAAAACGCTTCAAACATGCCTTCGGCCGTTCCACATGAAAACCACGATCGTTGTGCCCACTAATATATTACTGGTCTGTGGTGGCAACGATGAAAACGTCATTAACGACGTTACGGACCACGTGTTTTGCTCTTAAATGCTCATCACCAGTAACAAAATAAAAAGAAATATATATATCTCAACTCTTTTCTCCTTTTTATCGATAACAGTATTGAAATTGATGTTAAAACTTGTTCCTTCTAGTAGCTGCTATCGTTGGTCAAAGACGAAATAATTATTTTCCATTCAATGTCCTATATTTTAGCAAGAAGTGGATACATCAAGTCTAAAAGCAAGCAAATTTAAGCTGACATATCTGGTTCAAATACTGGTTAAATCTGCCCTCAAATATTTGTAGGTGTGTGCCCACAGGTACACTTGAGAGCCAGTCTCTCCAATAAGCTTAGTGTTTTCACCATCTTGGGACACATCACTGGATTACTTAACATCGGCTGAGATTGTGGTCATAACTTTAAGCCTATAATGTGCCTATATAAAAATACAGCCATTCTAAATATCTTTTTTTTAATCCTATAAATGTTTTACACTGGTTGATATAATAATAAAATTAAACAAATAATTAAAAATCACAAAAATAGTTATTTCCTCAGAAATTGAAAATTGTTCTGTAGGAGCGTTTTCTACTATTTCTGTGATTAACAAGTGACCATAAAGATACCTATCCCTACCAGGGATCCTACCTTTAAGTTGTACTAAGCAACGCACATTTATAAAATTTAATTTTAATCCGAAGAACGATTCCAGAAATTAAAATAAATAATTACAGTGACATGTAATTTTTATTTATAACAACATATTGACGAAACTAGTAAAGAATATACTTTGTAAAAAATTTAATGTGCATTCATTGGAGGACAAGCGTAGAAATGTTAATATTTCAAAGGTTTACAGTGTTACAAATTCTTTGAAATTAATTTTATTCACAGAATGGTATTTCATTTTTAACGATAAGAATGTGGCAATATTAATTCACTTATTTTATATAACTTTTGGTACTGCAATATTGATTTCACATCTATCAACATTGATTGATTGTGACTAAATTTTATCACTGGTCTCTGGTGACTACTCAATGTAATGTCATTGTCGTCATCTGTCAAAGACGAACACAAAACAAACAAGTGATGTGGTGGGTTAGGAGAAATAAAATAAATTTGTGATAAATATATAAGGTCATTATTATTTTATTGGGTTGTTCATAATGGGGACTGCCGGTCAATCTGTAACACTAGCGAATAGTATAATCGGCGTAGGTATCTTAGCTATGCCTTTCTGCTTCCAAAGAGTAAGTATATGGTATTTATATGTATTATCTTAGCAAATGAAGTTCTATATTTTTAGTATATTAAAGATATAGTTAGTGAGATCTGTTATATATCTGTGGAACTGTTAAAATCCGAATATACGTATAAAGTTTGACCCCAGCCATGGGCAGCAGTATTATTTTATTATTTTTTTCAGTGTGGAGTATTACTAGCTACTTTGACCCTGTTATCAATGGGTCTTGTTTCAAGACTGTGCTGTTATTTTTTACTTAAGTCAGCCTTATTAGCCAGAAGAAGAAATTTTGAATTTTTAGGTAGGTAAGCTCATTCTTTCATATTAAACTAAATGTGCACCCTTTTCCATAATATTAGAGTTGTTAATTTAAATTTAACTGTGTTATAAATATGATGTTATTGTGAATATAAAGAAATTGCGCCCCTTATGAATGCCTTGCCAATGCAATTATTCAACGTAATTGTTTTTATTAAATTTAATTAAATTGTTTTTTTTTTTACCCATGATAACAAAAAAAGGAGTTTGTACCTTACTGCATTACAATCACCATAGACATGGTTATATACCACTTCCAGTAACCTTTTTTAATACATGCTGTTTTATTTAGAATCAAATAACCTCAGTAAGGCTATTTTCCTCAATTTCATTTTTCTTATAATTTTCAGCATTCCATGTGTTTGGTCCTGCAGGCAAGTTTGCTGTCGAATTAGGAATAATTGGATTCCTCATGGGAACATGCATAGCATACTTTGTAGTGGTTGGGGATTTAGGTCCACAAATTATTGCAAAGATGTTTAATATTAACCAAAGTGATATATTGAGGTGATTGAATTTTGTATATTTTAGGAACTACCAGTTGGATTTCTAAAATTATCTTTGTGTTTGGTAGAGCAATCATTGAGGAAGGGTTTGACTGTTTAACATTATGCTACAACCAACAGAAGCAAATCTGTACTGAAAAAGATTATAAAAAATGGGCAAAATTATAAAAAAAAAGTTTTTCATAAACAAAGTTGTGGGCATAACTAGTATTTTATTGTAGTAGTTTATTGATCTGTATAAAAATTATACAGTCGTCTGAGTTACCATATACAGCATTAAAATATATAATGACATTTAAGGGACTGAATATATTGTAGCATTATTGAGATTCATTATTATAGTATATGCAGAAAGAAATGCAACTAACCAATAAATGGTGTTTGCACTGTAAATGGGGAAAAAGCTAACTGACTCACATGTAAAGTTTGATCAGTATAGTAATCTATCTGTGGTCTGATGCATAACATTACTATTTTGTTACATGTTCATTTAAACTTACTATAGGCATTAACTACGTACTTCAGCTATGGCAATCACTAAATATATTAAAATTGTCCTTACATTTAACTTTTTTGTTATATTATATTATGACCACCTTATGTACCTGTTGGCTGTATAGTAAGCTCTAGCAAGAACTTGAAATGGGTTTGTTGTGTTATAAAATCACTTTGAATGAACAGTTTAGCCTGACTGTCTTTCAAACATTTGCTAAAATAAAGAAAAAACAAATTTATGAGATGATATTTAATATAAAATGTCAGTCACTTTGACATATGTCATCCCTTACATTTTTTAACAAGTTGTGGGATTACCATAATCTTCACATGACATGGCTGAATTAAAGTCAAACACCACAAGAGTGATTTAATAAAAAGAAAAAAAAACTTTGTTAGTATGTTCAGTTGATATAGATTGAACATGTTATATTGCTACTATTTGTTTTTTTAAATTTATATACACAAACAGGAAAAACATTGCTATAAAAAGTAACTGTAATTAGGAATATGAAAATATATATATATATATATATCAATAAAGTTTTGTATATAATTAAAATTTTGTCACTTACTGTCCTAAGCAAATGTATAAATAAAATTTCATTTTACCATAATACCTTTGAGAGTAGATTCATTAGAGTTAGATAGGGAAGTTACTATGTTAATTTGAACTACGGAGTAATTAATTATTTTTATTAAATATAATATTTGTATTGCAATGAATACTTTAGTGTTATAACTTTTCAGAATTTATTCACTTGCAGGACATCTATAATGGTGATTGTTTCTTTAGTTTGTGTCCTGCCTCTCGGCCTTTTAAGAAATGTGGATAGCTTAAGCAATGTCAGTGCAGCCACAATATGCTTCTACTTTTGTCTCGTCATGAAGGTAAGTTACTATGAAATTTTAATATATTAATAAAATATTAGAAAATGCTAAATATATGAGGATGTAGTAGGTATCAAAATACTTAGTAACTATCAAAATAAAGTAGTTTGTTAAAACATTTTGATAGAACCCTGATCTGATGCTGACATCGAGAATTGTTAACTCACTAGCAACTTGTTGGTGCTGATTTTTTCAGTAGAATAAAAATTCCAATAACAGGATTGGCTGTCAGATTTGATGAATAGAAATATATTCATAAATTTACAAGGATTGTAACTTGTGCGTTTTTCTAGGTGATAACAGAAGCTGCCTCCCAATTGTTCACTGGTGATTGGCACACCCGCGTGGAAATGTGGACACCGTCTGGTTTGCTACAATGTGTACCAATATTTTCAATGGCATTATTCTGTCAAACGTAAGTCAATTTACATATAACCTTTTGATTTTACATCGGAAAAGTAGTTGAGTGGTAGATACTATAAGTTTTACAGTATAGAAGACCCTTATAGACTATCTCATGTTATGTGGTCATTGCTACCACAGTTATTTATTACCAACTGCTTAAATACTTGAATCCTTTGGTCAGTCTTAAATAGATTACTACCAGGGGTTCCCAATCTTTTTTGGTTCGCAGCACACATATATGTTTACTATTTTGTCGCGGCGCCCTAAGCTATCTTACTGGTCGAAATCGATAGGCTTCACGGCGCTCTTGTTTACTCTCTACGTCGCACACTTTGGGAACCGCTGGACTACTACTGAGGATTGGGTTAAAATAGGTCTACTGTTAGTGTTCTTATAACTATTTAAATTAGGCTATTACAAACATTGCGGCTTGTGTAGTAAATGGTGTAGTGAAATACTCTCTTCGTTCGGGGATTTAGGGAGCGGGTTGCAGGAATCACGATTATCCCTACATTACGAAACTAAGTGTACTTTTCAACTAACATAGAATATTAAATTTTCCTCATGTTCGATGTTAAATATTCGAGAAGTTTTGATTTGTAAGTGCTTCCATTCAAATTCTAGTTTCGCACTTGGTTTCCTTCTTTATGATATTTCATCCACTTTTTCATGACATGTACATAATTTTTTACCGCCCGTAGGTTATTCAAATTTCGTTATCCCTGCCTACCTCTTCAAGTAAATTCTACATAGGACTACATAAATTATAGAAAAAAATCGATATACGACTTAGATAATATCTTATAGAGCAACATTTAGGTAAAAGTACCCATAAGTATGTATATCAGTTTTTAAAAACAAAATAAATCCACCACTACCCATCGATATTAGTCAGATTGTATACTATTTTAAATAACAAAATATATATGAGCAAATATCTGTAATCATAGCATACTTAAGGGTTTAAATGGACCGTTTATTTTGAAAGTGGTGTAAGTCCATTTTTGAGAAAAATGAGCTTTCACGTAATTCATGCTTAATTCAATGTAATTTTTTTTATATATAACTAGTCCATGTTTAATTTCTCAAAAAAATCCCATGTTTTGTACAACTTAAAATCGGTCGGTAAATGAAATTGCATTATCAACAAATATAGTAACCTTTAATTTTCTCGAAACAAAAGAAAATGGACTTACACCACTTTCAAAATAAACGGTCCAAATATTTCTGTTGACATATTTCAGGCAACTTTTTGAAATATTTGAGTCGCTTCCAACGTTGTCACTCGAGAAAATGAACTTGGTTACTAAGAACGCAATCAACATTTGTACAGGCGTGTACTTCACTTTAGGACTGTTTGGATACATTGCTTTCTCATCTCAGGATATATCTGGTAATTTTCCTTGTTTTTATAAATATAAATTGATATTATATCTATACCTATTATCTAATAAAACATTACATTCGTTTTGGAAAATTATAAATATACTGTACTTTACAAAATACATATTTATTGTATTATTGACTAGCTGTGCTGGCGACTTTGTTCGCCTCGAACTATTTTTTTTTTCTTTAATAAATGTAACTTATGTTACTTCTTATAACATCAGCTATCTATCAGCGTAAGTCAAGTCAAAATCGTTCCAGTCGTTTCAGAGATAAACTGGAACAAACAGATATACAGTCAAAAAAATATGAAAATCTTTTTTTTTAATATAAGTACCGTATATACTTTCATATGCATTTAGTAAAAAAAAATGTCATAACACACACTTATATTTTATTTCTTTATATAAACAAGACGTAATTAGATGATTAATTTGTATATTAACCCTGAACAGGCGAGCTTATTTTTCAAGAATATAGATTAGTAGATCGAAGTAATTTAAAAATATGAAGTACTATATCTCTAATATCATTTTGTAATACATAACTATCTATTCCGGAAACGATGATAATATACTTTGCTGAACGTATAAAAAATGGTATCGTGATATAAAAATGGTCGCTCAATACTCAGAGAATACTCTAATGTGTTAAGAAACGATTGTTTTTGAAATCCGACTGGTAGTTTGTAAAATTAGTTAGTTCAAACAAATAAACTTTTCCACTTTATAATATTATAATATAGCCATTCCCGGCCGCTTTGCCTCATGAATAACAAATGAAGAGAAAATTCTTGTTTTTTTTTTTTTTTATCGGCGGTAAATAATGCCATAAAATAACTCTAACTCAGTGGTAGTGTGTATGGACGTCGCGTCAAGGGACGTGAGTTCGAATCCACCTACAATGAGCTTGAGCTTTCGATGAAGGAAAATAGGTGTGTTTCGGCGGTTGCTCTTGATAGTAAGTCTTTCAACAAGTTTAGCGTGTCTACCAACTTGGGCCGCATCGTCACTTAAGATCAGGTGACTTTATGGCCAAAACGTTAAAAAACCATCTATAATTTATTCCTCCGTTGTACTGTTTTAAAAAATTTGAATTTATCCTAAAGGTAACATCCTGGTTAGCTTGAGCCCGACCATGGCCAGTGACGTCATCAAACTTGGCTTCGTTATGTCGCTGGCGTTCAGCTTCCCGCTTATTATATTCCCTTGCAGGGCGAGCCTTTACTCTTTGCTTTACAGAAAGGTAAACATTTCTTTATTTCGGAATGTTCTGAAACAGCATTTCCCAAAGTGTGGGTCGCGACCCACCTGTCGTAATAGAATAATGCGTACAGCCGTGCTAACGAATATCCCTTAATTATTCATGAGATGTAAGATGTGAGTGCAGAGTTAAAAAAAATTTTAGTTGAGTCGCGGCCTTGTCAACTTTGGGAACCACTTTTTTAGAACATTTTATTTTATAGATGTTATATTACGGTAGGTTTACAAAACTGTGCTTGTTGACACCTATAGTAGATTTAAAAAATGGCTACGTTTGAAATGAATTGATTGAGAAACGCGACGAACTAAAAAAAGTACTAAAACAGGTTTATCACATTAAATCAAACCAAATTACTTTCTTCAATTTAGGCATTGAAAAGCCGCTTATGAACGTCAAAACTACCACCGCTTTGGAAAATAACCCAGTCATCTAGAAGGACCGGCAATATACTCGTTTTTCTTGTTATATTATTTTTTGGGTCATATTTAACGAAGAAAAATTGTAAATTGCAATATTTTTAGCTCATGCACAGAGAGGGTTGCTTGTTCCAGACATCATCCTCGCTCACATATTAATTGACCCTATAATTGCATTTTAACATCAAAACCTTATCATCAAAAAATGTGCTTCGAGAATTTATTATAAAACTTGATCCCTAGAAAACTGTTACTGGTCTTATTGAGTCTAGAATAAGGGGTGACCAGCTGGCCACGATTTCTAGTATTTAAATCATGGCGTTCTTACACGAAATCTACCTTCGGCAAGATTTTGCTCACAATCTTTAAATTACTAAGAAAGCACTGGCAGGGCAGTGTTAAGATATCCGAAATCTTACCCTTGAATGATTCGTGAGGTCCCGTGTTGTAAATAGTATAGGCAATAGTTTTTAACAAATAAATTATCTAATGGATATGTCTATGATATGAATATTATGATTGGCTTTATATTAATTTATATTATCCTAATAGACTATTTATTACATTATTATTGTTTGTCTTACTATTTTATTATTTTAATTACATATGTATTGATATATGATTGTAAGCTTATTGATTATTTATGAAGGAACATTATATTGTCAAATAAATAATATAGGTTGACTAATATTGTAAATGCATAAGTGAGTTTGTCTCTTCGTTATGCTTTCAAGTCTAAACCGCTGAATCTATTATGATGAATTTTGATATAGAGATAGATGGGATTTTGGCGACGGTGATAAACTACTTTTTCACACGGAAACCTTATTGGAAGTGGGGTAAAGAGAGGCATAAACTTTGTATGTAACATTTTATTGGGTCATCCGATTCGACAAAACCAATATTAACGTGAGCAAAGCCACGGGTAAAAGCTAGTAATATAATAAACAGTCTATTGGGATAAAACAAATTAGTGTAAAGCCAATCATTACAATGTTTTGAAGTGACGATAGCTCAGTGGTAGCGTGTCCGGACGCCGCGTCAAAGGACGTGAGTTCGAATCCCTGGAATGAGCTTGACCTTTCGGTGAAGAAAACATCATGATGAAACCATAGTATGGTAGTAGGACTTTTTCTAACGCCCACCTGACTAGCCACTCTCAAGCTGCAAATCTGTCGCCAAATGCCTATAGGTGTGTTCCGGCAGTTGTACTTAGGAGCCAGTTTTTCCACTAGGCTTAGCATGTGTATTTGAGACCACATCGTCACTTAATAGAAGGTGACATTGTAGCCACAACGCTAATCCTATAAACCTTGAAAAATGTGGTTATCAGGTGCACTCGTCCCACCACGACCACTTGATAAACCACTCGATACCGGAGCGCACGTTCCGCTGCATCACGGTGGGCATCGTGGGCGTGGCGCTCGTCACCAGCCTCCTGGTGCCCAACATCGAGCTGGTGCTGGGGCTGGTGGGCTCCACTATCGGAGTGCTCGTCTGCGTCGTGTTCCCGGCCGCCTGCTTCGTCAACGTCACCTTCAAGAACACCAACGAGAGAGTGCTTGCGAAGGTTAAACTTTCTCTAATTCTCAGGTTTTTTTTTTATAGAATAAGAACCAAATGACCTAGCGGTTCATCTGACGGTAAGTGAGCACCGTCGTCCATAGACACCTATAGCACCAGAGGAATCCCAGATGCGTTGCCTGGCATTAAGGTAAGAGGAAGCTATCTTCTTGAAGGTCCCCATGTCGAATCGGTCCCGAAATACCGTCGAAGCAAGTTGGTCGAAGTCAAAGCAAGATCAAACTACTTTATGGAATAGAGACCGTTCAAGTATTACGTAACGCGATAAAATGTTACGTTATTTTATATTTATGTTATATTACGTTATTTATGTTATTTTAGGAGTTTATTAGTAGAAAGAGGTGGACCATAATTATGACTTTTAGATAATTATCGACACTTGGGTGTTATGTAACGTTTGAGGAAGATGGAAGTGATATAGAAAAATGTTAAGGCAAGTAACGTTAGGGGGGGTCAAAAATCTTCAAAAATGATGTAACGTAATACTTGGACGGCCCCAAAGGCGACAAGCGAGCATGCGGGTCACGGGCCTTTAAGGCATGAATAGGTTCTCTTCCTAAAAGTTCCCATGTCGTATCGGTCCGGAAACACCGCGGACGCATGTTAGTTTCACAACAAAACTTTAAAACAAGATTAAAATTACTAGGTCCAATTTTATGTAGCGTTTTTGCTAGACCATAAGTTAATATCGAAAAAAGCGTTGACGACCTCCTGTTATAATTTACACCCAACGACGACCCAAATTAGATGTCTTTGGAGAAGGCAGATTAGAAGAGCTGACCTCAAACAAAAATGGGATAAGGCCGGAAGATTTTGCAATGCAAGGCTATATAGCCACTTTATATCAAGTACATTCAGTGTAAATTCATCATTTGAGATCAAAGTGTTCAATCAAATATTCAGTAAACCAGCGAGAAAATAGGGCTCTGTACTAGATTGGTGGATTACTGTCATATACATAGCGATAAACTCTCTTTTGGACAGCACATTTGGGAATCAGGCGGTGGCTGTCAAAGTTGATAACAGTGTTGAAATGGTTCCATCTAGTGTCACGTAAAATAATTAGTCTATTTTAGTATATTAGTTACCAAGTTCCTACGTTTAGTCATTATGAATAATTTTCAGGCAGCTGTGGTGCTAGGTCTAATTATAATGGTGCTCGGTACTTACGCCAATCTTCAAGCAGCTGAAGTTAAACTTGACAGATATGATGATAGATCGATTACACAAGAACGTATCGATAAAATGGTCGAAGACTTCTTTCAGAAGCAAGGGAAACAAGACGGTAAGTTTGCATATTTTACAATTTAGTTAATATTTTCCAATAACGTTATTGTTAGTACTAAAGTTTGATATTAATAAAGACAATAAATTCTTCAAAATGTTCGAATATAGGAATTCATTCATCATGATGTCAGGTAATATATTATAATATCACCGGATTATTACGTCGTTTATAAAATAAAAACCATCCTGTGTCTCTTTCAGGTGAGAGGGTAAAACTTATAAGTAAAGATAATAATCTAAATATGGATAAACTCGAAAATGAGAACAATATAATAAAAGATTCCGAGATGCAACCTCCAAACCCTGTGCCTCCAGATTCATCTAATGAGAAAAGCCAAAAAGATCATATTGAAGTATTAAAACGTGATAAAACTGCAGACATGTTACCTGATGAAAAGGAACAAATAGCAATATTAACTGAATTACATCCTAAAGATGTTAAAACAAAATTAAGTGAAGCCAAACAGATTGATAACGGTGAGAGTAGTGATAAAAAAATAATCGGTGAACAAAAGCTTGAGCAAGATTCAAAAATTTCGTCTAACGAAGATAAAATTCACATAAAGCAACAGCAGCTTATAGAGACCATAAAACAACATGGAGAAGAACAAAAGGAGTTAATGAAAGAACAAAAAGAGATTCTAGATGAAATTATTAAAACAAAGAAAGAGTTACAAGAAACCAAAAATGAAGTAGACAGTAAAGAGGCTAAAAAGATTGCAGTTGAAAGTATTAAACAAATTGCAAATATGGCGATACAGAGTATAGGCGGAGTGACGGAAAAACCTAATAAAGATACTGACATTAAGTCTGACCACTTGGAAAAGTTAACAAATGAGGCAGTTCAAGAAATCGCCAAAAAAGCAGTTGAAACAATAGAGGCTATACAGGAAATTAAAGAAAATCCCGATAAACCCATTATAAAATCGGAAAGTACTGATCTCGATGCTAATAAAAATATTAATACCAATACAAATCAAATTGTCAATTCAGAAGACACTGAAAAAAATATTAACGATGTATTGAAAAAACCTAATGATAATATTGCAAAGTCTAATTTAGAAGAACGAAACAATATTAAAAATAATAAGATTCTTGAAAATAACTCAGATCTATCAAATAAAGGGTTAGTTAAACAACCACTTCAAGACGCGGCAAATACTAAAGGTAATCAATTAAACCAACTTAATATTGACAAAGATCAGCCTAATTTACTAAAGGAAGATGTTAAACAAACCGTTATCAAGAATTCAGTTAAAAATGATATTAACGTAAAAGGTTCTGATAAGACACAACCACAAAAGGCATCGGTTCCTAATCAGTCGCACCAAGCACAAGCAGATTCACAAAAGATTCCAGAAATAAAAGCAAACGGTGTCGTTTCCAATTTACCTATACCTTTAGCAGCCAATAACGTGGAAAATAAGAATCAAATTGCCAATAAGCAAGTATTGAAAAAACCTGAAGCTATTGCAACTAAATTAGCTAACATTATTAATAACAATGTTGGAGGAAATGTTCCGCTTGACAGGCAAAAGAGAGATGTTCTCGATTGCACGTTCCGAGCTGGACTACGACCTGATGAGAAGGAAATATGCGAAAATAAACAAATTAATAATGATTTACTGCCTAAAGTAGATTTAAATGAAGCATTATCTAAACGTGTTGCTGCAGTTGATGGCATTCGAATAGGTAGATCTTTGAAAAGTTTGGATATGAATGATGAAAATAGGTAGAGTTAAATAATTATACTTTGAATTGGATTATTAATCGTTTTGAAAAGGTTTTTTATTGTTACATTGAATTTGTCAAAGCGTTTAATAAAAACACTAAGTGTGGTGTAGAAATAAGTTTGTTTGAAAGAGATTAATATCAATACTCTTGCAATCAAATAGTTTATATTATCGATTCAATTTGCAATTTAGATTAAAAATGAAATTCATCTCTTTGGTGTTACTAATGAAAAATGATTTAATTATTTTATATCGAAAAATTTATTTTTTGAAATAGCATTGTACAAAAATCGATAAGAAAGAAATATTTGCGTAAAGTATGTAACTATTGTTTTTAACTAACATTAGTTGCGTATCGTATTAACTAACATTCGATCTCGACTATAAATTAAATTACTAATTAGATATAAATTTTCAAGACTTAATATTTTTTAATTATAAATAGCAAGCGCACTGTTATATAAATTCACACTAATTCGAGATTACTACATATTATATTAAATTTAAATCTTTTGTTTTGAAGATTGACTCGGTTTTAACGAACCTTAATAATTTTGCTATAACGGGTCCTACTGCCTATTATTGTTACTTTAAAGCCTAAGTATATATATATTTTTTTATCTATTTACAAATAGAGGAGTGCAAAAACAAATGTGCCTCAGTCCAAAATTGGTATTTTTAATGAAGTACACTAAATTAAAGTACTCGAAACTTTGGTGTACTCACTGAAAAAATAAAGATGTTGGACTAAAACGGATTTGCTTTTACACCCTTCAATTAAAGTTTCTGTACGATATAACTTGTAAAGTTACAATGAGCGTAAAAACGATTAGAAAAATCTACGAAAAGGGAACTTGCATCGTTTAATTTAATTTTTTTAATATCTTTCGTTCTGTTTTAAGTTGGTTATAGACTTTCAATACAGTGTTGTAAGAACTTCATTGTGCGGATTTATTATGTTCTTTTATTCATTTTCCTGATCACTGGATATATGCTATTTAAGTCATTTGCTAATCTGAACCTTGGCAATTCTTTTCTTTTTCGTCGACTCGTTAAGTTTTTTTAGCGACTTTTTACAGTTATTTATACTTAATCCATATCACTGATCCGTAAATAAGCACGCACAATTCTATCAATAATTGCAATTATAGGTTGAGTTTATTGTAAATTTATTAAGTATTATAAACAAATAGCAGACTAATATCTCGCCAAAAACTATATTGTTACCTATTTTTAATTTAAATAATATAGTTTCACTCCTAGTAATGTAATAAAAAAAACTGTGCCGAGTGCAAAATGCAGTATTTTTTTAAAAAATCCTATAATCACGGAGGAGTCACGACTGACGAAGTCTACAGTGTATTTTGTAATTTATGTGTCTGTCCGAAATAAATATACTTTTAATAACAGAGTTCAATTTTTTTCTGTATACAAACCCGTCTAAATACTAGTATTTCTACAAAATAAGTAAGAATCCATGAAAGACTTCTAAAAGCAAATGTACATATCAACATGGATCTCTAATAAAAGGCATAATGTATTTGTTAGTAATTTTTATTTTATAAATGCAAAACAAAAAAAATATGATCCACAACTTCTAAGTATAAATTAAACTATAGGAATTTAAATTACGTGATATTGGTTCGCCATTGTTAGATTCTTCCTGATGTTATTATATCTTCGATCTGAAATTGAAATAGAGAGTAAACAAACATTTCTATACAATGACAAATAATTAGCAGTATTGTGGGAACCTATACAAGTTTGAATAGTGGCCTATAGCAATATTTGTCACATAATATTCCTGTTCTGTATTTTTGTTAAGTAGACTTAGTATAAGGTTACAACAGTAGATTTTACTTATTTTATTTAGTAATAAGGTGCACCCAGCGGAATATATCTTACAAATATTACATTATTTTTTCAGCTGATTCATTAGGTATCTAAATTTTAATATACACAAGTTTAGTTTTTTTTTAATATTTCCTGACATTTCACACACTCTTTAGTGTCCGTGCTCACAAGCAGCTGTTTAATTCTAATTATTATGGTGTTAAAAAAAGTACCCAATAGAACACATATCCAGTGCTCTAAAAATTCAGGCTTGTCGTATTTTCAAATAGTCAATTGGTTGTATTTATTAAAATGACTTGTTCCCGTATCAAGTAGATACAACAGACGTTAGATGTATATACCTAATATCTTTACTAATATTATAAATGCGAAGTGATTCTGTTTGTTTGTTACGCTTTCGCGCCTAAAGCGCAAAATCGATTATGATATATATTAGTATAGAGATACATGGAGACGGTGATAGGTTACTTTTTTTCGCTAAAAACTTATTGGAAGAAGGGTAAAGTGAGAGATACACTTTGCACGAAACGTTTTATTGCGTGATCCGATATTTGACAAACAAAATAATTACTAATACAAAAGGAAGCCACAGGTAAAATAAAGTTAAAAATAAATGAATAATTTGTCGTATATTGATGCAATTAACTGTATCAATAATCGCACTGCACACCGCGGTGCGATAGTGTTATCTTGTACCTATTTACTCACTAAGCACACAGTTTTTCTAATAGGCATGAAATTCAAAATGGTTGGAAAATAATAACACCAGATGGGTATAACCAAAAAAGGCTGGCTGGCCACAGGTTGAATTTTTTTTTGTGGAGTGGGCGGCAAACGAGCAATCGTGTCACCTGATGGTAAGTGATCATCGCCGCCGATGGACACTCACACACAACACCAGAGGAATCCCAGGTGCGTTACCGGTTTTTATAGGGACTGGCTCTCAAGCACCACTGCCGGAACACACCTAATGGTATTTAGCGGCAGATTTTTAACATGAAAGTGGTAGCTAGCCAGGCAGGCATTAGAAAAAGCCCTACCACCATGCAAGCTGGTCTAAGTGTAAGGGGCCGTTCAAGATTTACGTAACGCGATTTAGGGGGAAAGGAGTGTCTTGTAAAACTTTACGATGCGTTACAAGGGGGAAGGAGCGTTCGAATAACGCGTTACCTAACAATGTTTTTTTTTCTTCTATTTAATTAAAAAACTAAGCAATTAAAATTACCCCAATTCGCAACTCTTTTCGTTTATTTTTACCGGTGTACGGGTTTGTAGTAAGTAAATCCGCACACCTTGATTTATAGTAAGTAGAGTAAATAAGTAGTTATAAAGTTAAAAGGTATATTTCGTAAAAGAGTTATACAGTAGTAGGTTAAAAGACTTATTCTTGTTTTAGATCCGAGAGTTTTGAGAAAGTTTGAGAGAGCTAAGTTAGCTAGTGATTTGCTATATTTCAACTGGTCGTGAGTTTTGTTGCATCGTGATTTTATACTTAAATTGTATATTAAAAATTGCTTAGCATGCAAGAGCACGCGATGCACATAGGTATACTACGTGTAACCAGCAATTTACGGTAGTTAGATCGTACAACCGGGAATCGCTCGACTAATTCTATTCGTATTGCCAAAGGTTACGATAAATAATCATTTTCTCGATGACTGGGTTATTTTCCTAACCGATGGTAGGTTTGAGGTTTCTAAGCGTCTTCCCAGGGCTTTGAATATGGTATTTATTTATTTTGGATATAAATGGCGTGACTTATTAAGCCTATTTTTTAATTTACCTTTTACTAGATTCTGATTTAGTCGTAGTGTTGGAGTGCGTGGAGGCACTGCGTGGTCTGCGCGCAGGAGTTACTGGAGCCTCCACCGACTCTGCAGGTGATGCATGAACACCTTCTGTTTCACTCCTCTGTTTCACAATAACATGTACTTCACTTACAATTATAATTACAGAGAATTCTCTTACAAAAGTAATTAGACCAATCGAGAATTTAAAAATCTCAACGTGAACGTTGTCAATTTTATTTTTATTTTTATTATTTAACTTGATCACTCTTTCGTTATTATTCAATGAAATTATTACACTACTCCGATTATACAGACTACATATTCGCACAACTAATAAGTTTTCCGTTTTTGTGTGTTGAGTTAGCAAATTACGAATTGTCTTTATATAAACAAATAATTAAAAATATGGGACAGACTGAAAACCAGCGCTGTGTGGTGCTTATGCGGCACACAGCATTTGCTGAGTCTATCCCTTTGGCAGATGGTATCAGCTAATAGATGTATTTCTGTAAATATCTTTGTTACTGGTAATAAAAAATATTATTAGATATTATTATAATTATTAAAATCGACTTTTAATTTGGTCAGCGCAACTAGATTAAATAAAAAAAAAAAAACAAACAATACAATGTGTATTTAAAGATAATCGAACTAAAATAATTCAGTCTTCTATACTCGGATACAACACACAACGAAAAAAAAGCATATTTAAAGAGAAAGAATAAATTTTAAAGTACAAATAAAAAAATATTGGTTATCACGGGACGCTCGGTAGATGTGAAAAAAAATAATAAGATGCTTCGGATATTATATAAGGTGGTGGTACGGAATTTCGTAAATGGATTTTTTTACGACGATAATAAAAAAGCAAGTGATACATCAGTCACAATTGTCTTCCTCTCGATTTGAAGTGAAAACTTTAGCATCATTGTCATTTGAAACTCGATGAAACGACAGTAAAAGGAGACAACCATATACATCTATAGGATATAACATGCGACACAATGACATAGAATGCATTAGACATTGTTTCTTACAGGGTATGAGCGTTACGTTTTTTAGTATATGTGTGTACGTACTTGCGTATTACGAGGCGAATTTTTGAAGATTTCACTTCTACCACGTGATCGGCACACAATTTTTTTGAATATATCGCACTAATTTTTCCCGAGCGTGGCTGAAGATGTATCGTACAAAGAAATTGGAGTTTAAGCTAGAATTTTACCCTGGAATCTGTCGACAGTCGCCTCCCCTTAGGCGTGTGTAATGCTTCACAGGCTTTGTTAAAGGATGCGCGTCGACCTCGCGCCGGACTATCACCACCCGCTAACGGATCTCTCCCCTGGATTTCTACTATAATTATAAAAATGAACGTGTGTTCTTATGCAAGTGCAATATTTTTTTCATACATTCCAATCGTATTAATTTTTTATTAAGGCGCCAACTTGTGAGAAATAAATTTTAAACTATCGCAGAATGTAATTAAATAATATTGCATTATTTTTGAGTTGATTATCATCCAAATTCATGTGTGCACAATAAGTACAGTTGGTTGCAGTTTTTAAATATTACATAAAATTACAATTTCATAACATCCGAGTAAAAAGTTGAGTGACCGACCCAAAAGTTCGAAGTTGAAATGAAATTGTGTGAATATTTAATCATACATACAAAAAAATTATAAAGGTAATGCCAGTGAAAATAGAGGACTCATAACGTTTATGTTTTTAAGTAAAAAAAAAATTAATACTCAAGGACGCTCAGAAAAAGTACAACTCGCAACGAACTTTATTGCATGTTACATGGTCATGCAAGGGTTCATTTTTCAACAATTTTTCATAACACACCAAATAAACAAATAACTTCAAAAAACGTTCATTCACTATCTCGTTTGCGTCTGCTAGTATATAGGTTTAGCGTTATGGCCACAATCTCATCTGATGTTAAGTGTCGATTTGGTACAAAATGGTTGACACGCTAAGCCTAGATAACGGACTGGCTGGAGTTGGACGGTGTGTAGGGACCCCGCGTCGATGGACGTGAATTCGAATCCACCTACATTGAGCTTGAGGTTTCATTGAAGGAAAACATTGTGATGAAACCATAGCATGGTGGTAGGGCTTTTCCTAATGCCCACCTGACTAGTTACCACTCTCAAGTTGAGAACACTGCCGTCAAACACCTATAGGTGTGTTCCGGCAGTTGCACTTAGAGCCAGTTCCTTCACTAGGATGAGCGTGCCTGCCATCTTGGACCATATCGTCACTTAAAGTATATATAAAAAATGGAGTTTACCTTGTATAGTACTCTACAAAAATAATTTTAACATAATACGAATTGAATGTAGTCTTAATAATGTAAAAACACTTAAAAAACTTACCAACGTCAACGGAGACTCGCCTTCCGATCTTGGCCGCTTTTGGCGTGGTTTTTGTCTCCGACGCGGCTCTGCCTAGTCGTACTGTATGTAAAGCATGTAAGAATGTAGACTAATTACACTTTAAATATAATCTCAATTATTTGTTCATTTTCTAAGTTCACGTGTAAGTACAATTTGTAAAGAACAATTATTTTTGTCTAATATAAAAGTAGCCTATGTTTACTCCTTATAACCGTACCGTCAAAATCGATCCGTTTTCGAGATCAGACGTAACAAACAGACCGACAAAAATTGTAATTGTTTATTTTGTATTTTTTACCATATATACTTTCACATGCATTTACTATAAAACTGTTATCTTGACATTACAAACAGACACTTTAATTTTATTTATATCTATAAATAAATGTTATTTCTGTTTTTATTGTAAATTTTAGATTTAAATGAACTACAATTATCAGAAAATAATACATGTAGTGTTAATAAATGCTATATGTAGTTAAACAAAATATATATAGTTAATAATATGACACTAATTTGATTTACCCCAGAGTTAGATGTAATTTAATATTATACATTGTATATTGTAGCATTAAACATTGGTACAGTTTAATTTAGTAAACATTATAGACGAGCACATAAATCATTATTATGATTACTTTTCTAAATAGTTAATAATTAGTTCAAAGGGGATATAAATGATATCATGTTAGTTTAATTTTATACAGTTGGAACTTACGAAAAGCAATTCGCATTTCATCGCATGAAAGATGAACAATTTTTTTACCGGTAAGCAAATATAAGTCCTAAGTTATATATATTATATGTAGCTGATCTGACAAACGTTGTTCTGTCTTATAAAGTATTTCTAGTAAATACTTTGGTTGTATTAAAAAATGAGAAGATGAAGGCAGGAGAGTAAAAATTTAGGGTTGTATGTATTTTTAATGTCATATCATAATTTTTTTTTTTGTCAAGAACTAAAATCTTTGACGTGAACCACTCTTATCATTTAAGGGCATGAAAAATAGATTATGACTAATAGATACTCAGGCCTACAGAATATACATATAAAATTTCATAAAAATCGGTAAAGCCGTTTCAGAGGTGTATGGCAACTAACATTGTGACACGAGAATTTTATATATAAGATATATATTTTCGTCTTGCAATGTGAATTCAGTAAATGCAGTAAGCTCCCTGCATATACTAGTAAAATTTGTATGGTCTTCCCAGTTGGACCACCTATTGTTAACATTTTATGAAAATGGTACAGGTCCGAAGCCTTTTAGACAAGTGAATGAGGATTTTTTCAATTTTTGTTACTTATTATTACATCAAAATCCCACATTTTTGGTTTTTAGTAACATCTGTTACATACCCCGTACTTGTTGAATACGTTTCTGTATATTAGTTAATCGTGACTAATATTATAAATGCGTTTTTTGTTTGTAACGCTCTCAAGCTTGAACCGCTGAATCGATTATGATGAATTTTGATATAGAGGTACACGAAGACGGCGATAGGCTACTTTTTCTCAATAAAACCTTATTGAATGTGGGGTAAAGACAGAGATGAACTTTGTATGAACCTTTTTATTGCATCGTCCGATTTGATTGACAAAATCAATATTAACGCGAGCAAAGCCGAACGTAAAATCTAGTAATATAATAAAACACATAAGAGTCATGCGATACTAAATAACATAAAACATATAGAAGCATTAGCGTGTACTTACATCTTCGTTGTAAACTAACTTCCGATTCGGTGGTTACGGGAGAAGCAGCGTTTGGGAATTCTTCTGTATCGGGAGGGCCTATTGTGATCCAATGTCATATGGTAAATTAGTTTAAAAACAAGCGCAATTCAAATACTCACGGATGTTGTTAACAAGCGCTATATACATTATCTTCATGCATTTTTAAAAGTATGAAGGTAACGAGTTCAGTTTTCATATATTAAATCTAGGAAATAATAAGGTGTTAGGTAACTATTATACCATACTTTCAGTTAAGAGAAGGCTCTTTATTTTATTTTACTTTGTAAGGGTTATTTAATTTATATATTTAATATATATTTTCAAGAATATAATTTCATCTAAAAATGGATATATTTTTATGCTACATTAGGGTCATTTAATTTACCCATTATTTCTTATTTTCTGAAGAATATTTTGTCAATTGAAAAAAATTTGTAGCGTTTTGCTACGTTGTTATTTGAAATAAGTTATCCTTTATTATATATAAATTTCAAACAATCACCTTTCAGTCAAAAATATTACATACTTTTTTTGCTATATTAGTTAGAATTATTTCATAGTTAAATCCCATATATAATAGACTATTTCTTTAAACTTTAGCATCTAAATGAATTAGATTTAAATAACGTTAACCAGACATACTTTTAATATACAATGCTGATCGGTTTATTTGATGGCAATTTCTTAAGCGGTCAAAGAAAATATAAAGGTGAAAGTATATTATATAATTTCAAAGAAAATTGTATGCTTATTACATCGACAGAAACAACCGATTAACATAGTTAAGAAAATTTATAACTTGAGTTAACATAAACCATGCAATAATTAGCTAGACACTGATTTAAATACGTTATACTTTATAATTATTCATAATTATTCTAATCAGTACTTGTTAATCTAAGAGCTGTTTTTATAATATAAAGTACAAAAAAAATAATGCTTACTTTAAAATGTTCAATTGGTATGGTCATACAAGACATTTTGGAATCTGTATATGGGTCATAGAACCTATAAAGATACCCACAAGACCACCTCTTAGACTAAATAATACCTGTGCTATCACTACGAGGGGAGACAACGATTAAATACAAATTAAAATATTGGTAACCACAAAAAACTATTTTTATTAAATAAATACTGAATTAAAAACAACTGCGATAAAATAAAAACTCGATTTACAGTATAAAATAAACAATACGTTAACAGTGCAGTACTTACCGTCAAAGTCTGGCTTATAGAGCAGAGTGATTCTATCAATTGGCTGGACATCGAACCTGGGACGTGCAGCTGCTTCCTCCTCGTCGTGCGAGTCCGGCTCGCTCGCGGTGCTCGTGGCGCTGGTGCGGCGCGCAACACGTGGCGCCGCACGTGGCTCCAGCCACGACTCTAACATCGCTTTCTGATTACGTGTCACTCTGAAACCGTTTCGTTTTCGAAATGAAAAGCGACAGTAAGAAGATACACTTTTAATACTTAATAAGTTTCACGGTAAGCTTACTAGAGGCACTGGTTCTCAAGTGTAACTACTGCAATACACCTATAGGTATTCGGCGGCGGATTTTCGTGAAGGCGTGGAGGAAAACATTGTGAAACCATAGCATATTGGTTGAAAATTTTCTAATGCTCACTTGGCTAATTACTATCCTCAAGTTGAAAATCTGCCGCTAAATGCCTATAGATGTATTCCGGCAGTTACACTTGAGAGCCAGTCACGCCACAGGTTTAGCGTGTGCACCAATTTGGGCCGTATTGTCACTTAAGATCAAGTGAGATTATGGCCATAACGCTGAAACCAATAAAGTATGAATTTTTTTTTCTTATTAATTAAAAACTGACCGTCTAGCAGTTGAATATTCAGCAAGGATATCAATAGATTCTTTGCTGGTTGAGTCTTCAATGATGACCTCGGGTATTGCGGACAGTTCAGGTTTGGTTGCTACCACAGACTTTCTGCTTCTCCTTCCTTGTGCAGGTTTAACATCTCCTGCACTCTCACTCCTTCTGCTCTTATTCGATGTAACAGAACTCTCTGAAGCGACACTTTCATTGTCGTCGACATTTCTGCTCCTCGAACGTGTTGCTCGTCTCTTAGGAGTTAAAGTTTCTTCGAAGAAAATCGGTTCCTGTGATCTCTCTGCCATTTCTTTCGAAACCCGTCTTGTTATGATTTTTCTTACTTCTGCACTTGTCGGTGTCTTGGCTCGTCTACGAGACGGTGTTTGTTTGTTTTCAGGTGTCACCTCTTGGCTCTCAGGTGTAACCTGTTCAGGTTCTTCTGATGCCGCTTTATTCGAAGCGCCGGATTGTGTGCGTTTCCTAGCGACCGGGGTGTTCGGTTCATCAACGGATTTGTTGGAAGATGTTGATTTAGCTCGTTTTCTAGATACTGGCTTATCTACTGTTTGCTCTGATTCAGCTGATTCAGTATTTTCTGTATCTTCAACAGTTTGAAGTTTTTTATCAGTTTTATCATTAACATTATCATCTTTTAATTTATCTACAGATTTAGCTTTAGTAGTATTCTCTCCCGTTTTTATTTCTGACACCAAACTTTCTATATTTTTATCAACTTTGTTAATATTATCTTCAGATTTACTTTCCATGGTTAAATTCTTTTGGACTGTGTCTATAGGTACATTTTTAATATTGGTTGTTGCATCGACGACATCCATAGCAACTGGCTCAGGTGTTACTGTTTTTGTTGTTGCTTGTGCATCTTCAGTAATAATTTGTATTTGAACAGAAGATTGGGTAACTGTAAAGTGCCCAAAACATATACAATTAAATTTTACAAATAATTTATATCCCGAATTAGTATAATAGTATCCTACGAATTAATGTCTAGTGCATTTAAATTATTTGATTCGCTCATCATGAGTTTATTTTTACGATGAATCTTTCCCATTTCGTAGATTATATTACTTGCTGCTGCACGTATTTATGGTTAAATGAATATGTGAACGGAGGCTTTGTATCCTTTTTAAACAAATTGCACAAGTATGGAGGTTTGCGAGACGGAATAAAAAAGCTAAAAATGATTTGCAATATATATTACAAGTACGTTAAATAAAATAAAATAAAACAATGATTGTTTATGTTAAGACTGCCGAATAATTAGCGTCACTAGTAATATTAACGAAGAAAGAAGATAAAATATATTCAGATTCTGAATGAAAAACCTTTACTTCTATTGTGTCATTAATTCGCTTTTAAAATATTAATCAATACGCAATACATATGGTCAAGTGTCGCTATTTTATTGCTTTTCTCAATCAAACAGTGCTAGATAAGCGAAGATATTTCTAATACTTTAGATAAGCGATGACATTTCTAACACTTGACGTGTTATTATTTTAGCAATAAACATTTAGTTAGCGAATAGCAATTGTTTATGTCATATAAATCATATAAAACCAAACCTTTGATATGTCAGTTTTGACATTTTAGTTAAGTAACTGTCTGAAAAAGATGTTTATTTCAATATATCTAATTGCTTTATTTACATAACACATCAGACGTCCGAAAATTGGGATATGGCGTCTTTGAATAAATACGGCTTATTCATTAAACTTGTAATTTATTATAAAGTTATATAGCTAATTATAGGTTAAGATAATATTCTATTTTGATTGGACTAAGATTTTTTAAAGGTGAAAGTATCCACTATTAAAATATAATTAATAAAACAAATTCTCACCTTTTTCAGTTCCATCTTTAGTATTCTTTTTATTATCATCGCTGACTTTTTCATTTTTCGATTCATCCTCATCGGAATATTTGAGATTTATATCCGATTGATCCAATTCTACGGTGGAATTATCGTCAGTCAATAACGATAATTGTGCTTGGTTTAGCGGATCTGCAGAACTAGCTTCGTTGTTAACGGAGCATTCGGCTTCATTAGTTTTTAAACTCTCAACAGTCATTTCAATTTGTTGTGGTTCAACCATCACATTTATATCATATTTAGAATGTTGTTCCACTGTTTTAAGTTTATCTGAATCGGATGATTCATCTGAGTCTTTGATAGATATTATTTCATCTTCGTCGCCCGATCCAGAAGCCTGCAATATGATATTTATTTTATGAGCAGAATTTTAAAATTTCAGCCCATTATAACTTGTATAGAAAAATAATTTACATGAATGCAAAACTAAATATATGGGATTTTAGTTTCGATAAATTTGTTAAAATCTTAGCTATAAACAACGTTTTATTATCTGTATTTTATTTATAATCTGCGTAGTTTAAATAAATTTGGTACTTGAAATCGAATAATAGTCAATTAAAACCTCTTTCTACTGTTAATATAATTGATTAAACTACTTTACTTACCTCATCAGAAGCACCACTAGATTCTGTCTCTTCTTCTTCCTCCTCTACTGCTTCCTCTTCACTTGTTTCCTCATTAATACCCCCGGAATTTTCATCATCCGACATATCGCCTTCAATTTCATTTATTTCCCTTTCGATCTCTACTATCTGTTCTTTCTCTTTCTGTATGACAGCAGCAGCGTCTTGACTTTCTGCCTGTCGACTCTCCATGTCGACGTCACTATCATTACTAATTAAACTCGGATCATTCCCAGCCACTTCTTGGAATTTCTCTAAACTATTCGTAAAGTTACGTAAGACGGATTTCTCGAAATCGTTATGGATCATTTTGGAAAACGCTGCGAAGGGTTGAACCTTATTACGACTGTCTTCCCTTGAGGACTCGCCGAAGCTGCTTTCGTAACTTTTTAGTATCGAATTATTTAATTCAATATCGTTTAGGCTTGATAATGTAGGCAAGGGTTTTAAATTCGCTACGGTATTACTAGTTGCGACAGTTTCGGTGATTTTCTGAACTTCCTGGGAGGTCTCACCGACGCTACTATTGTAGCTGCATAAGATCGACTTTTCATAGTAAGTCTCTTGGATTGTTGTAAATGCTGGTAACGTTTTTAATCTTATATCACTGTTATCGTCTTTTTCTTTTGTAACAGTGTCCGTTAGAGCACTATCATTTGAGCTCTGCAGAACTGATTTATTCACTATAGGCGACAATGAGACATCCATTAAGTTAGAAACTTGTTTATCAGGTTTCAGCGGAGTGCATTCTAATACACTTTCAGATTGTTCCGTACTGTCTACGCTAGTTTTATCTAATTGTTTAGTTTTAGCGAATGCGTTTGCTTCTAATACTAGTCTCGATAAAGGTTTCTTTTTCGCAGAATGTTGAACTTTAGGTGACAGTTTCTCTGGCGTTTTAGAGCGACTCCTGAAACATGGTCGATGTATTTAAAAAATATATTGTAAACAAACATGACTTTTATTCGTTTATATCGTTTTACATACCTTAGACTTCGTGGGCTAGATTCTAAAGGTTTTGCTTCCGGAACAAGTTCGACTTCGGGCGTTCTAGAACGGCTTCTGAAGATGAAATAAACGAGAATTTCAATGTAATGGTGTTACAGTTAAAACTATAAGAGGGCATAATTTTAACTTGACTTAAATTTGGTGCAATGTGACCGTGAAAACCTGTAATTTTAAATATACAACTATTAAACTTGATCACGCGAGCAGTATTTCATAAACTTTAGTTATTATAGTCAAAATGATCTTTGAACAGTATATTTGTGAAAAACACGACTAAAATTATGATAACTAGTTGTCTAGGTTCCAGATTACTCACCGTGTTATGGCCAGTGTATTCTATTTTTAGTTTATTTAAATACAACCTTCTTCTTTTAACTGTAGTAATAAATATAATTTGAAGACGATACCTCAAACTACGCCGTATTGGTGAAGATTCAGCGCTGGAGGATTTGCTTGGTGATTCTCTGATAGGCTCTAGCTTAGATGATTCAATTATCCCTTTGTCCAATCGCTCTGGGGTACGGGATCTGCTTCTGTAAATTGCATTGGGAAAAATGCATTAATTATATAAGACTAGCTTTTACGTGCGGCTTCGCTCGCGTTAATATTGTTTTTGTCAGACAAATCGGATGACTCAAACAGAAGTTTCATATAAAGTTTATCCCTCTCTTTACCCCAATTTCAGTAAGATTTTTGTGAGAAAGTATAGCGTTTCACCGTCTTCAGGCCTCCATCAAACTATTAATACTTTATAATTAATATTATACATGTGAAAGTGAGTTTGTTACGAATTCACACCTAAACCGCTGAATCGTGTGTGATTAATTTAATTACGGAGACAGGCTACTTTTAGTAGCGAAATCTTTATTGGAAGTGTGGTAAACAAAGAAATAAACTTTATTCGTATTAAACTTTTTATTGCGTCAACCGTTTGTTTGACAATATCCTATTAACGCGAGCGAAGTCGCACATAAAATCTAGTCTATTTCTATACCAAAATTCATCACACTCCATTCAGCGGTTTAGGCGTGAAAGCGTAAAAAACGAACATACAAACTAAAAATATCGATTCTTAGAGCGATTCGAATCGAAATGAAATCATTTTTTTTTATTTTCGATTCGTTTTTCCTGGTTATATGTTTAATATATAACCAATCACAGACAAAAAAAACTATAATAATCGATATCGATATTTTATAATTTCTACACTAATTAAAGTTTATATATGTGTTTTACTAAAACATTAAAATAATTGTTAATAATGTCTTATGAAAATAGATAAGAATCAAACTTCAATTTTTAAGTGTGAAATATCGATTCAGAGCTGTAAATCAATTTAAAAAGGCCATAATTTAGCCTAAAAAAGCGATTCTTCGATCTCAGATTGCCATCCCTAATGTGTACTAATTCTTTGCATTTCCTCTATTTATCACTCATAATAGTGGATCTGGATCGCGTAGTGGTACTATATGTTGTAAAAGGAATACATATGACGTAGACTACGGTACACTTAGCGTTCACAAAGGTCATACTCACGACCGCGGCTTTTCGCGTTCCTCTTGTATTTGCGAGCGTTACAATTATTAACTGAAGCGATGATAGCTCATTGGTAGTGTGTAGGTACTCCGCGTCAAGGTCGAATCGACCTACAATGAGCTAGAACTTTCGGTAAAGGAAAACATCATGAGGAAACAATAATATGGTGATAGGACTTTTTCGAATGCCCGCCTGGCTACCTACCACTCTCAAGTTGAAAATCTGTCGCCAAATACCAATAGATGTGTTCCGGTAGTTGCACTAGAGAGCCAGCCTCTCCACAGGTTTAGCGTGTCCACCAACTTGGGCCGTATCGCCACTTAAGACCAGGTGAAATTATGGCCATAACACTAAACCTCAACTATTAAAAAAAACTGAAGTGGAATTGAGTATGGATCCAACTTTGCACATTGGTCGTTGTGAGCTCGACGTGAGTGAAAATAATGACGTCATTAGTGATGTAATGTGGTCATATTGAATGGTTGAAGGTATATTTTTAAAGTGGAATGCAGCCATAGTGTAACTACCAGTTAAATGGTTTTTTCTAAAAGTATTGGTATTTACCTCAGTTGCCTCGGTACACTGAGGGTAGTTTTCTCTGGATGCGGTTCGGCCTCGATCTCCTGCTTTGGTTGTTCGACTATCGGCTCCAGAGGTGATGAACGCGGACTGAGCTCAGGGGTACGGGATCGACTCCTGTTTACAGAGTTTTTATAATTAACATTGCTAGTCTTAAAATTGTCGTCAAACCAATACCTTAAAACCAAAGCCAAGTTGCCAAGGGAAGTCGAGAGCACCGGCTTGTCTATATTATATACATATATATATACATAGCTGGTTGACTGACTCATCAAAGCACAGCCGAAATTATTAAAGTTAGGAACATGAATTTTACATTACATTAAGACATTTACATATTACATAAATACAATTAAACATTACAAATAAAAACGGCTGACCCTGCGAATTCGTCCGCGTTGAACTAAAAATTATTTAATAATTTGTGCACATTTTGTAATTTTTTTATTCAATCCAGCTTTGCTATGTTTGGTGGTAGCGTGATGTTAAATCTCTTAAAGCGTTTCTATATGTCTGCTCAATGAAACACAAAGAACATTTTTGAAATCAGACTGGTACCCAGTTCCTAATATTAGCACTTTCAAACAAACTTTTCAGCTTTATGATAATATTAATATATACAAAATTCATATTATTTAATAATCATTTGATAGAGTGAAACGATTTTGATGAAACAAAACTAAGTAATACTTCAAGTTGCGTACAATTTTTACGTATAAAAGTATTCTACATTAGTTTCGTATATTTTAAGTGACGCATGCACAGACAAACAGATAAACAGACAGACCGACAATAAATTACAAAAATGCTGGAAATGGGTTCTTATGGTTTATCCTATAACACACTGGCTATTTTTTTTTTTTTATATATTTTCGATCTACAAAAACGACATTTCTACATATTTATCAAATGTATAGAAGATTTCAGTTAATTTTTTTGGTAATCGCAGATATAGGTTAAAAAATGACGATATATCTTTTTACATTGTACCTGGTAACTGTAATTCTACGAGTGGACATCAACATGGGTGAATCTTGACGTTCGTGGGCTGCTGATTCGGTCCTGTAAGTAATATATAAACCATAATTAATCAAAATTGTTTTTTTTTTTATTTGTATTTATTGGTTTAGCGTTATGGTCATAACCTCACCTGATGTTAAGTGGCGATGTGGCCCAAGCCGGTAGACACGCTAAACCTGTGGAGGGACTGGCTCTCAAGTGCCACTGCCGGAATACACTTACAGGTAGGCAGATTTTCAACTTGAAGGTGGTACCAAAGTAGGCGTGCATTAGATAAAGCCCTACCATTATGCTATAGCCATATATCAATCTCATTTTAGGTGGATTCGAACTCACGTCCCTTGACGCTGAGTCCGTACACACTATCAGTGAACTATCATCGCTTCAGAACTAAACTAGTGCATTATATTAAAATAATTACACACCTCTTTATTGTAGGAGTACTTTCGGCATTCACGTTCCGAATGCTCCTCCTTCCCTTGGGCGTGTTCGGTATCGGCGTGTCTATCTCTTTCACTCCCGTATCATCCCGTATGTCTGTCTCTTTCGCTGCGATCTCACAGTACGAGTTATCGGCTTCGAGCAGCGTTTGACGTTTGCGACGTTTCTCGCCAGAGTATCGGGGGTTTATTAAAGTTATCGGGATATCGGCGATACTCTCTACCGATGTGTTGGGATCGTCTGACAGGCTACTGTTGGCTGATATCGATAATGAACGCCTGTAATCATAACCATTGGGATATAAATAATACAGAGGTGCATACGACACAAACCGACCACTTTTGAACCTGAGCCATTTCGATTTGGTAGAAACTTTTTTGAAGTGAAAACTTCTATAGCGCGGTTTGTTTAGGGAGTAAATTCATGTAAGTCGTCATCGACATGGCCACGTGACGTGTTAACGTACACAAACTATCCGCTCCTGATAGTATAACTTATTGCGCTGTAAACATTTTGTTTACAAGTTTTAATTGAAGATCCAACGATTAATTTAAATATCTAAAAATATCAACTGTTTGTTTATAGTTTTATGTTTTCATTTCTGACAGCGGTCCAGATAATCCCTTTTATTTATTTTTTAATGTTTCTGCTTTTTTCAGAATTTTTTCCCATTTTGTTAATATACCAACAAAAGGTATAAAATTTTAAGGAAATTGACAACTTTTTCTTACAAAATTCAACATATTGGGCAGTTTTTTCAAAATTATTGTTTTGAAATATACTTTCAGAAAAAAATGTCCATTACATGTTTTTATATCATAAAATAAAACTCGGTGATTTTTAATTTTTTTATTGTATCAAATTAAACATTTGCTGCCTAACTTTTTTCATAGTGGGGTGTTTGGATTTAAATCGAAAGGGATCGTGTTCGGAAGTGAACGTTTTGGTGTAGCATTATTTATTAGCATCAAATTCCGTGTTACAGCATTTCTGTCTGTGATTGAAAAATACATAGTCACGGCAGGATAAAGATACATTCAGAATTCATAAAACATTCATATATGTTGGCGCCTATACGTTGGTCGATTGGTTGGTAAACTCATTTCTTATTTGAATACTATTAAATTAGTATAAATTAATATTTAGTATAAGTATAAGTATAAGTATGAGTAATAAAATATATTATAATTTACCTAGCTCGGACGCTATCCTTGTAAATCTTCTGCGACTTTATTTTATCATCTGTTGCTAACTTTTTAGGTGGAGATTCCATTGGATGTCCTTCGTCCTAAGGAAAAATATATTATTTGCTAATAATACCTTAATTATTTATTTCATTTATTAAGACAATTTCAGAGATACATCTATACTATGTAAAGAAATATTTAAAATATTATATAAAAAGGATATTATTTCAAACTTTCACAAAAAGTCTATATAAATGGTATTCTCTTTCCTCATCAACAAACAAGTAGAGTAATGGAAACTTTACCAAAACTTGATTAAGTACTTCAATGATGCGTGAGTTGAGATGTGCTATAGTACGACGTGCAGGTATGAGAAGTCACATTCTCACCTGATGTTAAGTGACGATTGATGGATGAGGACACGTTAAGAGATACTAGCTCTCAAGTGCAATAAGTGAAACACGCCTATAGATATTTAGTGGCAGTTTTTAAATTTGAGGGTGGCAGCTAGCCACCTATTAGAAAAAGCCTTACCACCATGGTAAGGTTTCATCACAATGTTTTTCTTTACCGAAAGCTCAAGCTCATAGCAGGGATCGAACTCACGTCCACTAACGCGGCGTTCGTACATACTACCACAACCATCACTTTAAAGCTGTGGGTTTGTGTACTTTTTAAAACAGAAAGAAGTTTAAAACTAACCATTGCATGTGAGGTGGTTGTAATGAATGAATCTGCGGATACAACCGTCTCTTTTTCTCTGACGGCGGATGCGGATCGCTCCCTCTCTCTCTGCGAGGCGGTAGGGAGGCGGGGCGCGGGCCGCGCGGGCGGAGAGGGGGTCGAGCCCGACTCCGAGGCGGTCGGGACTGTGAATCTAAGTTGTCTGAAAACAGGTCGAAAATATACCAAAACACTTTGATATTATCATATAATACCAAATCATAAGTCAGACAAGTTATTTTCATAACAACAACTAGTGAAATGATGTGAAAGGCATTTTTAGACATTAAGAAAAAAAAAATCTTTATGATCCTTCTTTGCTCAGATTGTAAAGCTCTAAGTGTAATGCCCTCTTCCTAATGCAAGATTTATCCTAAAGCTTTTATACCAATCATTCACTTGATTAAAAAGCCGACTATTTAGTTATTTTAACTAATTTAAGTTTTAATTATATATTATTTAATTATATACAAAATAATTAGATTATTATAATAATTAAAATTATTATTATTATTATTATTAAAATATATTATAATTAAAATTATAAAAAAAATATAACAGCCCCTTAAGAAAACTATAACATTTATGTTAAGTTATTATATATGTATATATATACATTGATTTGTTGCATCTATCATAAGTTAATTTGTTACTAAGTGGGTTATTGAGATAGGATGAATATGTTGTGTTTTTAAATATTATGTTTATATACTACGATACTGTACATTTATATAAATATAAATGAAAGAATATTTTTATAATTCAATATTTACATAACTTTTATTTTTTTCTAACGTTTTTCTAATGAATTTTCTATGGTTTGATTAGCAGTCTTATTGAAAATGTACTTAGGTATGTTAATAGTTTAGGTTTAATTGACATTATTGCAATGACTATACTATGAAATATAATAAAAAAAAAACGAACTTAGAATCGCTGCATTGTGTGTGGTTACTTGCGGTTTCCAATAATTCATCATCACTTTCGCCCAAATATCTGGAATCGACCGGCGAAGGAACTTCCCTTTCTAACGCTTCATTTCTTCTTATCTGATAACAAAAAAATAATTTGCATCGTTCGAAACATATATTGTTTACGCAATGATAAGTATAAATGTTATGGTGAAACAATAGAATAGTAACATTTTCTAAATATCTTATTCTTAGGTACCACCCTCAAGTTGCACATAAGTGGCTTAGTTTACTCCTACTGATATATATATGTTCCCTAGTTGTAATTAAGGACTTATTATGTTACCATTGAGTCATATTACTTAATTATCAGTACCCCTAACAAAGTTGGCTATCAATAATAGCTAACATAAAATAAACATGTATGATATTCAATATAGAATGTCAAAAAATATATTGTGTGGTTTTATGATACCACGATTCAAGTGAAACATTTACATCAATAGACTGATCAAAACACACAAATAGTACTTGTACGAATGAGTGAGAAAATAAATGCTACACGTTTAGCTGATGTGAGTCATGGGTGGCACCATACTGGCGAGCGCCACCCTTACTCCGCGGTCGGCTGTAATGCGACATGCGATAGATGGACGAAAAAAATTGAGGTGAAGGAATAAAAGTTTCACTTTAAAGATGGACGGTGTGTTATTAAGACCCCACGATAGAAGTGAAAACTTCTTCGAGGCGAATCTGTTCACGACGATCAAGGCCATGTTCATGTCGATACTGAATGTCACAGATGTGTTATGCTCCCTCGTGTAACGCTCGCCGAGCAAGAATAGCAGTGACGAGTTGAGTATATCTCTCTCGCTCCCTTTGTTGACTCGAGTCGACTTCATTCGAACGAGTGTCACACAGCCGAGCGTTTCAGCTCAGTCACATTCAATACCCACACAATAAAGTGTTCAACGCGCCTAAAGTTATCACTTTGAAAAATCTTTAGTCAAAAAGTTCTATCAACAGTAGTTTTTGTGTTTTTTTTTTTGTCAAATAGTAAGTAATGAATTTTCGACCTAGCAAGAAGCTCGAACTCATAGAAAGGATTTAATTGCTGAAAAGACATGATTTTTTGAGTATATTTTTCCAGTTGTTCAGTCGAAATTAAATATACATATTTATTGAAACATATTGGATATTAGTAAGTAAACTGAGTCAATTCACGTCAAGTGGACCCCCCTTTTTCCACTTGATGATAGAAAACTTAATAAAATATAATTATCGAAAGTAATCATACCTAAAAATCATCCCTTAAAACAGTTTTTGAAAATTTTGTATTTAACAACAATTTTTTTAACAATAAAAATTTTTGGTACTTTTAATTAAAAAATAGATTGTGAAAAAATTATTGAAGATAACTTAACAAAATTTTCAGGAAATTATAGTAAAATATCTATATTTTCACATAAAATTCTTTTGCAAATTTAATTTGTTTATTATCATATTTTTTATTAACTTTTAAATAAACAAATTAAAATTTTAATGACTTATCAGTACGATAATCGATTTTTTTTTTTTTAGTAATACGCGTTATATATTTAAGTACTTTATTTCAAAATAAAATTTCACAGCCCGGTATTAGTTTAAATAATATGAATTTTTATATGATGCAGCGGCGAGCGGTACAAGTGCTGCGCGCTACTGAGCTTAGCTGTTAAGACTATAGATTGCTACATATTACACAATTATTTAATAAATAATTTTTACAATTTAATTTTTCTTATATTCATTTATATTTTTAACAATATTTACACAGAGTAATTAAGATATATTAATTAAAGTATTATTTAGATCCAATAGTTAAATAAAATTATTTATTAAATATTTGTGTAATATGTAGCAATCTATAGTCTTAACAGCTAAGCTCAGTAGCGCGCAGCACTTGTACCGCTCGCCGCTGCGTCATATAAAAATTCATATTATTTAAACTAATACCGGGCTGTGAAATTTTATTTTGAAATAAAGTACTTAAATGTATAACGCGTATTACTAAAAAAAAAAAATCGATTATCGTACTGAGAAGTCATTAAAATTTTAATTTGTTTATTTAAAAGTTAATAAAAAATATGATAATAAACAAATTAAATTTGCAAAAGAATTTTATGTGAAAATATAGATATTTTACTATAATTTCCTGAAAATTTTGTTAAGTTATCTTCAATAGTTTTTTCACAATCTATTTTTTAATTAAAAGTACCAAAAATTTTTATTGTTAAAAAAATTGTTGTTAAATACAAAATTTTCAAAAACTGTTTTAAGGGATGATTTTTAGGTATGACTACTTTCGATAATTATATTTTATTAAGTTTTCTATCATCAAGTGGAAAAAGGGGGGTCCACTTGACGTGAATTGACTCAACTGTACAAACATCTAAAAAAAAAAAATCAATTCATGAAATTTGTATATTTTTTGGAAGTTGAAACAAAGAAGCACCTAACATTCCTTTTAAAAGGATTTTAGAGGATTCCAAGAAATATGTGTTTTAAATTTTACTAACTACGACTTACGGGGTCTGCTTTTTGAAATTCGAGTAACCGGGTATTTTTAGTATCAATACCTCGCTGGGAAATAACACTTTGCTCGAGTTACTGAGTGTAAATAATTCGAGAGAGTTGGGAAAATTTAAAAGTGCACGTCTAATAATCTTTTTTTTTGTTTATCTTATAATAACAATTAAATCACATAGAATCAGACCGTGAAAAGTAATAGGGTTCTATTCCTATAAAAAAAAGACTCGATTATTAAAGTATTTCGGTCGTAATAGCGATAACATACAGGCCCGTACTTGCAGACTCACGAAGGTCCAAGACAGATTTTTTCAAACAGATTTTAACTAGTTTAAATAATAAAAATTAATATTAAAAATAGTATTTTTTCTTGTTATGTGTGTATATATTATTTTACAAGTGCAATATATGATAAAAAGAGACATTTTAAGTATGAACGCTTCTCTTAAGAGGCGTGCAATACCGCGTATTTAGGGGTTCAGTGGAAGGGAATGGCATTTTTTAGACTCAACGAGGTTCGAGTTATAAAGATTACACTGTACTTTGAATTTGAGTTGAATTTGCAACGTACATACCTTCAAGATACTATGCGGTGTTTCGGCTCCACGCCTGTCTTTGTACTGTTTGACATCAGGACTGAGTTCGGGCAGGTCGAGCAACGCAGCCATCTCACTACTAAGCTTCTTGCTAAGCCTGAACATGGTCACCGTTTTAGGTGTCTTTGGTGTACCGTTCACGTCTAACTTGGCACGTTTCGACGGCGTCGCTTCCGATGCGTCCTCCAATTCATATAAACTGGAAAAATTATTTATATTTATACTAGTTAGTAGTAGTTAATATTCATTTTGTCAAATAGGATAACGCAATAATAAGTTTCATACAAAGTTTATTCCTCTCTGTAGCCCCTTCTATCACTACACCTACCAAAATTCATCACAATCAATTCAGCTGCTTAGGTGAGAAAGCGTAACAAACAAATTCACTTTCGCATTTATAATATTAGTAAGGATTATTAGAAGAAGGAGGGTAGTTAGTTACACAGAATAGTATAAAACAAACATAGTGGTTGGAACATCACCGAAAAGCCGTAGCGTTTATATTTTTCTAATAACAACATTCTTTCTTATATTTTTTGGTGTTTATGCTGTATATCTTTATTGGGAATGGTTTTTTGTGAGTTTGGTGATTGTACGGTAACCCCCATTACGGCTCGAACCAAAAAGTTCGATATGTCGTACTTTTGCCGTGCCGTGAAGTTGTGGCACAGTCTTCCGGCCCATGTATTCCCTTCCTCATACAACATCGGGTCCTTCAAGAGAAACATAAAAAAGCCTTTACGCAGGCCGGCATGACAGTAGCGAGTGACGATGGATTGTCGTTCTCTCGATGGTCGCTGCTGTTTTTGGACTGTGCTGTACTTAACATCAGGTACAGTGCAGCCACTTTGCCGCACCACCAAACAAAAGATAGGTTAGGGCGCCGCGACAAAATGGGTTCAAGACCAATACAAGACAATCACTTATGAGATCAACAAATAATTGTTCCGAGTTTGGTTCGTAAAATTTGTTTATAAAGTCCTTTTTACTTGACATTGGCGAAATTGCCTACATAAGCCAAAATAAAAAATATATTTGCCAAAATAAAAAATATATTAAAAAAGTCATGCAACATAACCGACGGATATTTGAAGTAGCGTGAAAGCAGCCCGTGATCTTTGGTGACAAGTGGGACTATTGGTTCTATAAGCGTGATAAATAGTTTTTGCTACTTTTACCATTATGGCTATTTATAAACGATTTTATTTACGTATTTAAGTCTTATTTTTCATAATGAAATTATTTTTATATGTAGAAATTTGATGTATTGTAAATTTTATATAGTTTGATGTCAACATTTTACATTTAACCTTGAAACTTTGAACCTGTACTACCAGTTAGGAATTTTATCTCGTAATGAGAATAATGTGAGAGAGGGTTATTAATAGCCCCTCGCCCACCTCAGCCACTTATGTAACTTCCAACATCAAACGATTCTAAATTTTAATGTAAGTAATCGAAATGAATACAAAGCTATTCACTGTATTTATTGTGCCTATACAAAACACGATGACTACAGAAGCACTCTTGAACGCTTATTTGATTGCATTTACTTAAAATTATATTAACCGTTCGCATGGAACTAAAATAGATTTAATCATATTTGCCTGTTTTTTGTAACTTTTTTCAATACTGATTTGCTCGTAATAATGGTAGCGTGCTGTTAAATATAGAACACAGCGTTCTTCAATGATTACACTATAAAATGCAAAAAAAAATTTTGAAATTTGTCTGGTAGTATGTGAGAATAGCGAGTAAAAAAAACCGCTTTCTAATATGAGTATATATAGTAACTGTATCCAACATAAGTTGCAATATAATAGAAAGACAATACCTTTTTGGGTCGGGAATCGTCGCGAGTGCACGTAGAACAAATCATAAAACTTTTATCACAATCATATGAATGATGTAGGAATGCCAAGAGAACAAACAGACAAAGAAATTGTCATATATAAAATATACATGTTTATATACCAAAAATTGCTTACAATGCACTACATATATAATTACGATTAAGAGATAATTTATACCTACACTTTGACTTATATATGTAAATAAGACAAAGAAATATTTATTATAAACAATTCCAGAGTAAAATTGATAGCAATTTTGAGGTTAGATTTCAAATTAGATATTTCAAGTTTCCAAAAATATATTTTCAAGGTGATTTTCTAGTAAATTAATGACAAATTATGCCTAGATAAATCATATTTTACACATTTTACCTTTGAAAGCTATAAAGGATGCCTTTGTGAGGATCTGGTATATAAACGTGTATAAACTGGCGTCTGAGTCGAATCAATTATTTGAACTTGACTTAAACCATAGAAAAAAAAATTGCGTCTTTTGAGTCTTTACGATGAAACTTGAATGTAATGTTGCCACACAATTTTTATAGTGTTGTTCTTTTGTTTATTTTGTGTACCGATTATTCTAATAATTTGATTATTTGAACACATTTACGCAAAAATTACCTTGAATCGATGCTGAACTTTCAGTAGACCATTGAATATATTTCATTGCGAAATAGATACTATCGTGACTGCAAGCACTAGCAAGGCAAAAACAGTCACAAAAACAACGTATTAAAAATATGGGCAAAATTTATAAAATATCAGATTACTAAGCGATATTGTATAACTGTACAATATATTAAAGACGTCTAAGCAAAAAGTATAGCATTAAAAATATTAAGATGTTTAGAGCGGATGGAGGCATGAGTAAGCTTGACAAAATATTCTAATGAATATGGGCATGTACAAGGCATATATGTAACAAATATATTTAGGGCTATGTACAAGCCCAAAAACGCTTAAAATGAAATAGCTAGAAATAGCGTTGGATTAGAGAATAATAACCGGTAAACAAGAACCTGTTTCAGATAAATAAGTTTCAGTACACGTCCTAGAGAAACCGCCTGCTAATAAGTTTTAGGTGATATGTAAAAATATTATGCGCATACTATTTAATTCTATTACTAAGACTAAAGAGCTCGTGTGAAGTCAAATATGTATATCTATCAACCAAAGAAGAAAGAAATTAAGCTGGAATAAAATGAACCATGTATAAAATTAAAACAGTTTATTCTCGTATTACACACCTGTTATCGAAATAGATACGCAGAAATTGCTTTTTTGGTGATATATATATAACAGTTTCAAGTTTTTTCCTTTGGTAGGCGTCACTATTCTTACATTCGAATTAAGCAACAGTACACGTAACGTCATTTTACTCATTGTAAAAAAGAAAAACACGCTGCCACAACCATACCGAAATGCAGTAGGTTCGAATCCCATACAGGATAATTTATTTGTGTGACAGAAGACTGTCTGAATTATTTTAAGTTTGACTGTTATTATGTGACCGTCAATTGTGTTTATAAAATACTTCACACTTGACATTGGTGAAATTTCCTATATAGGCAGATGCCATAATAATAATAATTTAAAAAGTGTACCTGTGTATATGTTATGCCTTGTATATTAGTATTATGCATTTTGTTGTCAGGTTTCTACTATCGTAGAACGAAACATTAAGTGTGCTGCACCTAATGGTAAGTAAAAGCACCGGCGACCACAGAGTGATAAGTCAGAGGTGATCCATCAGAGGTCATTACTATTATGCAAGCATTGATTGATCCCGAAATGTTACAAGTCACCATTAGCTGAATATTAAGCAATTAACGTTTGACATTGGCTAAAAGTCTTGCATAGGCAAAAGCATGTTTTAAAAAAAAACTACTGTAGTATTTAATTTTACGTTCACGTATTTTAAGTCATAAATTTCATCAAGTTTTAGATAACTTTTCTATCTTTTGTGAGAAAAGATATTTGGCTTGTCGCAAATTTTCGTTCAAAAAATAGTTCAGACAGTGCAGACGTATCACGAAAAACATTCGTTTGCTGTCAAAACAGGGTGGTAATTTTTCGTGGAAATTATCTAAATTGTTGTACTATCCAAGTCGAACTTGTAGGCAAATGTTTTCTAAGTGAAAAATATTAAATAAATATTTAAGGCGTTAAATAATATTTTTGACACTTTTATTTATTTGTTACAATAATAATATATTTACAAAAATAACAACATGTAAACGTTGTTGTAGTAGCTTCACATATTTTAAATAATCTATACTAATATTATAAAGAGGAAAGACATGTATTTTTGTTTGTAATGAATAAACTCAAGAATTACTGCATCAATTTCGAAAATTCATTCACCATTAGAATGCTACATTAGCCCTCAGTAACATAGGCTATATAACATTTTTGTTTAATGAAAATTATTAAATAAAGTGTAGTTCCACACGGACGAAGTCGCAGGTTCACATAGTGTAGGAATAAAACAAGACATAAAAATATTTTGTAACACTGTGATGATGTTTATATAAATAAAATTATAGATATAAGCATTTTTTTATTTCGTATATTATCTCCAGTGCTTTTACAATTTTACTTTGGTTATTCTTGTCGGACGTGTGTGTGTGGAAAAAAATATTTTTCTCTACTTTCAGATAAATTGAATGAATGTGTATCTATTAAAACGTATTATACTAGCTTGTACCTGCGGCTTCACTCGCATTCATTTTGATTTTGTCAAACAAATCGGATGATGCAATAAAAAAAATCAAAGTTTATCCCTCTCTTTATCCCACTTGCAATAAGTTTTTGTGAGAAAAAGTAGCCTATCACCGTCTCCAGGTTCCCATCTATCTCTGTACCAAAATTTATGATAATCGATTCAGTGGTTTAGGCTTGAAAGCGTAACAACCAAGTAAACTCACTTCGCGTTTATAATATTAGTAAGAGTAAAGATGTACGAATGTATTAACAAATACCTATATTTCACTGTGATTTAGTAAATTAGTGAAATCCTAGAGATCACAATTACTTCTGAATTCGATAATGTTTGTTATGAGTCACTTTGTGTTTATTAATTGTACGCTTATAAAAAGGATTGTTTTAAGTCTGAAGGGTTAATTTGTGTTTATTAATTGTAAATTTATAAAGTTCCTATAATGGGCTTTATATTTTATTTTGAAGCGATGATAGCTCAGTGGCAGTGTGTACAGTTGCAGCGTCCAAGGATGTGAGTTCGAATCTACCTACAATGAGCTTGAATTTACGGTAAAGGAAAACATCACGGGGAAACCATAGCATGATGGTAGGGCTTTTTCTAATGTCCGCCTGGCTATGTACCACCTTCAACTTGAACATGTGCCCCTAAATATGTATAGGTTTATATTTACACTTGAGAGCCGGTCCCTCCACAGGTCTAACGTGACCCCTAACTTGGGTCGTATCGTCACTTAAAATCAGGTGAGTTTATGGCCATAACGCTAAACATATAAATTATAAAATAAACTCTTCCAAAATTCCAGGTACACCGTATCTACCAGTAAATGTATTAGCAGATTAAATGCTTTTAATCAGGTTTGATTTGGTTCACATCGATACCATGTAATCCTATATTCAGAGACGTTCAAAGACAATTTGTCAAGTATGTGACGTTACACTTTGTTTTAAATGTTTTTTCAACTTATCATATCTCATACCTAAAATATTTTGTAAGTATCTTGTAATTATATATTTTTGAAATGCAAAAAAACCGGTGTGTGCTGTATTCTTTTTATTCATTCCTTCTATTTAGCTATTAAATTCATATCTACGCATAGTTTTTGGAAGCATGTGCTATATAGTGATTTAGTAATATAGCTTTTTCACGGAAATACATCCTTCTATTGCTCAATAACTTCTGAGTTACACATTTTTAATTAAAAGCAAGTTAGTAAACTTACCTTTTGGACGGAGCCAGTTTTGGCGTGCAAATGAACGGTGTTTCTTCTATATTTAGTACACGTTTGAGTCCTCGACGCATTTTCGGTTTGTAGTGCCACGTTTCGCTTGCATTCTCTAATGAATCCTAAGATATACACATTTATTGTACAAGGAATGATGATCTGTGGCAGCGAGTACGGACATCACGTCGATGGACATGAGTTCGAATTGCTGTAATGAACCGAATCTTTCGGTGAAGGAAAACATTGTGATTCACCCATAGTGTGGTGATAGGATATTTTGTAATGTCTACATGGCTAGCTACCAATCTCAGGTTGAAAATCTGTCGTCATATACCTATAAAAGTGTTCCGACAGTCCTTTCACTAAATTTAGCTTGACCATCATCTTGGACTACATCGTAACCAAACGTCAGATGAAATGATGGTAAAAACGCTAGACCTATATAGTATAAAAATAAATCAATTTGAATGAAATCCAACAATGTATATATGCAAAAAACAGGGTTCTTATAGAATTATGTTAGTGGAACGAAATCTATCAAATATCTGAAATAGATAAATAAAAACCGTGCATAACAAAAATATTTTCAATACATTCAAATAATAATAAAACATCATTGAATAAGGGCTATTGGAATACAAAAATAGTTCCAAATTAATTGGTTTTTTTGTATTCGACCAGGAGACAAAGTGGTTGTTTTGACCTTTTCAATACTAACAGAAATAAGGCAACAATACTCTTAAATAGTACCTTTTTTAATGATGGCGTTTGTAAGCAATTCTAAACTCTCTATTTTATGTTTTTTCTAATTTATGGTTTATGTAATAATATGTAATAACATAATAATGTGGACAAATGATTTAATTGTAATTTGCTACTTATTGGCGAGCACCAATAAATGGCTTCTTTTTCTAGTTTAAGTATCAAATAATAGAAAATATAGCTATTGGTTTTCCTATTAATAAATAACAAAAAGTACTACTTAGTCTACAAGACAAACTATTTTTGATGTGTGAATGTCCAAATAATACCTATTTGCTTCTTAAAAGTCATTTGTTGGTAAAGGTAATATTCATAATTGATATTATTCAAAACTATAAAATATTAAACAATTTCAAATGGGTAACGTCTTTATAAATATTTATGAAATGTAACTTACTATATTATTTCTGAAAAAGATTAATTCTTGTAAATAATCTTTTATGAAAATCGAACCTAGACTCTTAAGGGAGAAATATCGATTCACAGGATCGATTCAGAGCTGTGAATCGATTGAAAAAACTATTTAAAAAAAATGATTTTTCAATTAATCGAACTCGGATCCCATCTGTATATTTGATATAAAATAACTTTTCTATTGTAACTCTTACTTGAATGAAAGACGTTTTGTAGGTGAATGTGTTTTTAGGCGACTTTGTTTGCACGTACACAGACATCGGTTTCGGTGAAGTCACTGAAAATAAACACACAAGAAATTGTCATTATATAATACTAGTGATCCGTTCCCGGTTTCGCACGGGTAACAACAACTATAAAAGAATGAAAAACGGTGCGGTAGCGGTAAGACCGCACAACGGAAGTAAAATATCGCTACATATCTCGCTCCCTTAAGTGACTTAACCAAAACGAGCGTCACAAAAAAGGTTGCGGATCAGAATTTCAAAGCCCTCCCATAAGAGTTTCTCTTCAAAAACAATTGTTCGTTCCGCGTTTTACGTATTTCGTAAAATCAAAACAAAAGCAAAAATCGTTAAATATTTCCTTCCAAATGGCAAATTCGTATAGATTAATGTAATTTAACTTGTCAGTTTACTGGCGATTATTAGCGGCTTTTGCTATAATTTTGTTTGTGTGAAATACGAAATAAAGTGACCGTTTAAATCTATAATGATATTGTAAATCGAAATTGAGCAGTTTGTTTGTTTGTTTGTACGCGCTAATGTTAGGACATACCAGTCGGATTCAATTCAATAAATTGATTATATTTCTCTCGCTCCTTCCAATACTTCGAGTCGATTTTACCCGAACGAGCGTCACATGCCCGGCCGGGTATAAGGTGTAACTGTAAAATGTGTAATTGTATAAGGTGTAACTGTATAAGGTGTAAGTGTATAAGTAAAATGTAAGAGTACATACTGTGAGTCCCTGTATCTCGGGTGTTAGAAGCGCAGTTGGCAACACTGGTGGCGATGGCCGGCAGCGAAGCGGTGACCACGTCCACTATGATGTTCCTGGTGGTCTCCCGATCCAGCAGCTCGAAGACAGACTCCACGGAAGTCGATATGTTATCTCTCACCTTCGCCTTGGCACCTCTCAGCTTTCTATTGTACCGCTCCGCTTCCAAGTACCTAAAATTTTGAAGCGATGATGGCTCAGTTGATAGTGTTTAAGAACGTCGCGTCAATGGACGTGAGTCCTAATCCCTGCAATGACCTTGAGCTCGAAGGAAAAACATCGTGATGAAACCACAGCTACCACCCTCAAGTTGGAAAAAGTTCCGGCAGTTGCATGAGGTAGCCATTCCCTCCACTAGACTTAGTGGGTCCACCACCTTGAGCCATAACGTCGTTTAACATCAGATGACGTTTGTGGCCATAATGGCCTCGTACTGAGATTTGAATTTATACGTGATGCAGTTTTATACTAGCACAAATGTCAACATTACAATTGATGTAATATCCTTGAATTTTAGTCTACTTTCTACTTAGCGTTCTCAACGCTCACGACCGCGGCATTTCTATTCCACTTGCATACGAGCATTATAATCATTAACTCTTGTGGAAAGGAGTATAGGTCCACCCTTGCACATGAGTCTTTGTGAGCGCTAACTGGAACGTGGTTTTAGTATATTTTTATTATATGATTGTTGATCTAAAAAGAAATGTTTATTTGAAGTAAAATACATTTTATTATATCACTAGCCATGATTTTGTTTGCTACGTAGGGCATATAAGAGCTAATGAAAAAAAAAATTACAAATTCAAATGAGTCCAAAAACTAAGTAACCTAGAACCATCTACAAAAAACTCCGCATCGAATGGTCTAGTTAGTGAATTTAGTATTACAATAATATTGCAGTACTTACTAATTTGAAATATATATGATTTTACCTTGACTGTTGCAAATAGTACATGATGAGTATGTCGGATGTCTGTGCCTCATCACAGTTCTCCAAGTATTTGATGAATACATCCTCCTCTAGTGGTTCCAGTGTCGCTTGTAGCAGTTTAGAGAGATGCCCTGTGTTCCGACATCCTGGAAAGTATACAAATATAACAACAAATTAGAATGCCAAGACCTCAAATCTTGTATCTTATGGATTTATATAATAAAACAATTTCTTTAATTGTAATTAAAGTGTAAGTGTATAATTGTATATATGCTAAATAAATAAAACTTTTTTTATTTATATATAATTACTGGATTTTACGTGCGGCTTTGTTCGCGTTAATAACGATTTTTCCAAGCAAATCGGATGACGTAATAAAAAGTTACATACAAAGTTTATCTCTCTATTTACCCCACTTCCGAAGGTTTCGCGAGAAAAAGTAGCCTATCACCATCCCCTGGGTCTCTGTACCAAAAGTCTACACAATAGATTCAACGGTTTAGGCGTGAAAGCGTAACAAACAAACAAACTTACTTTCGCATTCACAATATAAGTACGGTGATTAATTTAACTGAAGCGATGATAGCTCAGTGGTAGTGTGTATGACTTCGCGTCAAGGGGCGTGAGTTCGAATCCAAGCACCTACAATGAGCTTGAGCTTTCGGTGAAGGAAAACATGGTGAGGAAACCATAGCATGGTGGTAGGGCTTTTTCTAATGTCCGCCTGGGTAGCTACCACCCTCAAGTTGTAAACCTGCCGCCAAATACCAAGAGGTGTGTTCCGGCAGCTGCACTTGAGAACCAGTTCCTCCACAGGTTTAGCGTGTCTACCATCTTGGGCCGTATCGACACTTAAGATCAGGTGAGATTATGGCCATAACGCTAAACCTTAAGTATAAAAAAAAAACTGACTAATATATCCTACCAAACAGTATATTTACCATTTTTGGTATATTCATGTACCATATATTCTCTGATACGTACACATCTGCAGCCGTGCCTAAAGATCGTGATGCGCAAATCTGACTGCTGAGCGTGACGGTTATTTCTAAACACCGTAATTTTTTTTATTATTTATTTTGACTACAGTTCTACTTGATGTTCAGTAACGATATAACCGAAGATGGCAGACACGTTAATTCTAGTGGTGAGACTGGCTTTTAAGTGCAACTGCCGGAACACGCCTATAGGTATTTGAAAACAGTCTTTAGACTTAATGGTAATACCTAGCTAAGTTCATAGCACCATACTATGGTTTCATTATGAAGTTTTGTTACACTGGAAGTTCAAGCTTATTGCAAAAATTTGAAATCCCAATGTATATAAAGATGATTCAGTATAATAAAAAAAAATATTATTGAAATAAGTAATATCTAATTAATTATTTTATGTAATGTTGTTCTTTTTTATGTCTATTTTTTTTAATGTTGTAATCGCTTTATGCATGCTGTGGCGGACTTCGAAAGCCAGTGCTCTTAGTGTTGCACCCCATTTGTAAATAAATAAGCCACTGTCTGTCATTTTTGATGAAAATAAAATGAAACAACTCACCTTTGAAAAAAAAGTTCAATACTTGCACTTTATCGTGGACGTTTTGGGTGTTTTGAACGCAGGATCTGACCACATCGAGGGCTTCGAACACCAGTCCTCGAGCTAGGTAGAGGCTGCAACAGGACTGCCAGTCCTGCTCTTTCATTTTGGCAACCACTTCATTGTCTTTAGCGGTGTGTGTGGGGGGCGGCTTGCGGACATGCAAGTACTGTAATGCCGCCTGGCTCTTCTTCTGCGCCAGAAGGGAAGAGAGGACGACGCGGTGTTGCCATTGCGAAAGGGTGTTGCCAGTCAAACATTGTAATTGGTCGAGGGCGAACTGTTGACGTCAACACATTCTATAGGTCTTTTTTTATTCTTAAAGTCCCAAAGAATGCACGAAAATAGAAACACAGGTTTTTTTCCTTTGTTTTATTTAGGGGATTTTAACAGTAATTATGTCAGCCCCGCCATTGTCTAATAATACTACAATTTCTCTTTCGTACATTCTCGTTCATATAATCATCTTTTACTCATTTCACATAACATTTTAGCTACCTCAATCGGAGGATTGAACTGCTTTGTTCAATCTTCATACAACGTATCATGGAATAACGAATACAGTTATGGTTCCCACACTATTCTATGTGTGTTATAATGAAATAAATAATAACGATCATGTTGTACACTTACATCAAAATCCCTGTGATCGAGGTGCCAAAAGGCCTGTGTGGCCTTTATAGCAGTATTACTTAGACCGAACATTGTCGGGAACTGCATCAACCGTCGTATCACTGCCTCATATCTGGAAATATATATAAATTCCATATTATGTCAGATAATGTGAAGAAGATGTTGCCCTCTGACAGACGGCAACATGTAACTAGACCATTTTCATTCAGGGTTTTTTTAAATAATTAATTCGATTGTGATGATAATTAACAGATCTTTGCATAGCTATGAAGAGCTGGTAAAATGAAACGAGCCTCGGCACGAAGAGCCTGCGAGTTTAGAAGTAACCTCACAATTTGAACAAGATTTAGTAAAATTTAGATAGATCTTAACTTAAAACGATCAATTTCAAAACGCATTGTTATTTATATATTTACGGAGCAGAAACATAATAAAGTAAATTATTATTTTATTTTAAAAATGTAAATACCGATGCTTTTGAAAAATTAAATTTATTACATACTAGTTGTGTCCGCGATTCCGTTCGTGTGGAACAAAAATTTTATTTTATCATTTTCATAAAAAATGTTATATCGCCTATGTTGCTCAGGGCTAATTTCGCATTCTAATGGTGAAAGAATTCTTGATATCGGTCGAGTAGTTCTTGCGGCTATTCGTTACAAACGAAAATAAAAATCTTTCCTCTTTATAATATTAGTATAGATTTAATTAAAATCTACAAGATATTAGTAATACTGTTGGGAAATTATTTAAATTAAATTTACATTTGAACATGACAATTTTTACTGAGGCTCCATCTAATGAATTTGTACGGGTCTCAGAGGGTATAGTTATGCCAATGGCTATGAATCATCGTCTTAACGTATAAAATAAAGTGTATAAGTATTATCTTAATCGTTCATTTTGTTTAGCAGTTACACGATCATTAACAACCATACACAAGATTTTTATAAAAACAATAAAATATATATATATATATCTATAAAAAAAATAGTATTTTCTCACTAAACACCTAGCAATGTCGAGGGGGGATTTTACAAACATACAATTAACGGACACAAAGTAACACCCAGACTCTATCACATTAACTTATCATTATTAGCTTAGTAAATTACACTAAAATTCATTTGAAATAAAGACCATAACTTACCGAACCTCATCGAAGACCATAGAGTAGTCGACCAGTAAGTACAACACTAGGGAGTGTTTATGCTCTTCTGCTATGTCGGGCAAGAGATAGAGTCGCAGCAGAGAGTAGAGAGAAGGAGGCGGGTAGAGACCGTTGCATTCGCTTCCACCATTTCTCCACATTCTGTAACAAAAAATATCATAATAATTATTATTTTAAATAATTTTAATTCACTTTAAAGCTGCGATGATTTAATTAATCACTAAGTGATTGAATTTAAAAATATAGATAAATATTTCATAAGCACCTCGAATAGCTTCATGTATAGTTTTATTTAATTTATTTTTCGATTCACAATCATTTGAAAGCTGTCATCGAACATGTTTGTGTACCTTCGTAGCAATTTAAAGGTATAATAATTGATAGATAACACTATAACAATAATAAAATAAACTCATGACAAATGACAATGACAATACAAATAGTAAATAATGTTACCACACGTATATAAAAACGTGTGCACGCACATTTACGTAACCACGTACGCAAACTTACGTATACATGTACGCACACGACGGAATTAGAAACGATTTTTTATTCGTATTGCTATTAATATTATTACATAACGTCATATAATAAGTTTGTGACATCCCGTTTTGGCTTTACTACTTTTTTAATTATTTTTAGATACATAAAATAAAATCATAGTTTACCGATGTGTCCTTTCACCACCAAACTCATGTTCAATTAGTTGATCGATGTACAACAAAGGGCAAGACTTTTGTATACTTTTATCATCAGAAGGCACGTTGTCTTGAAGCCGATTTAATTTTTGACGTCTGAAAATTAACATTGTTGTATAAATTGCATCTATTCTTATTATGCTTACAAATTAAATAAAATCTACAGTATACATATTTCGAAACTAATAAATTTACCATGAAAAGATTAATAAAATCAAAAAACATATGCGCGGCACTCACTAAATTATAGTTTTCAAATGTTACTTCTATTACAGTGAAATGAAAAGTGAACAGTTGGATTTCTAAATAATAAATGTTATTTGATTTTGACTACTTCTAAATTTGACATAATCTTTCTTATATTCTTTATATAAATTAGTTTTCTTTTGTAATGTAGAGATTTAACAAGCGATTTTTTGTAATTTAACCTCTAAGGGGATAAAAGGTGGTGGCAAAGTTTAGGTGAAAACACTTTAAAAAATAAATAAACCCAGTTTCAGTGTTTTTGAAATTTCATACCCTACATATGAAAATTACGAGATGAAATTTTTCTTTGATGCTTTTACTCAGATAACTTCGAAACTTCTAGACCTATCGACATTCAATTTGTCATAGGCCTTTTTTCATGGTGTAGACACCCGCTAAGAATTTATCAACAGTAATAAGGGACTATCCAGACGTACCACAAATACACCAAATCAACGCTACAAAAGATGGTCAAGCTCTGATTACGTTTGAATGTCGCTGCAGCTTTCTGCAGTTGCGTTCTGGTTGTGGTGTATTCAATTTCACCCACAGGGTTGCGGTTCCACGACAAAATGTGCTCAGTGTGAATTAAACTTTGTTTTTATGTTAAGGTTTAGCGTTAGGACTACAATCTCATCTAATGTTAAGTGACGATGTGGCCCAAGCTGGTGAACACACTAAACCTGTGGAGGGACTGGTTCTCAAGTGCAACTGCCAGAACACATCTATATGTATTTGACGGCAGAATTTTAACCTGAGAATAGTAGCTAGGCAAGCGGGCATTAGAAAAGCCCTACCACCATGCTATGGTTTCGTCACGATGTTTTCCTTCACAGAAAACCCAAGCTTATTGTACACACATCCGTACACACCACCACTGTCCTATCATCGCATTAAAAGTTTATTTTTATAAAATACAGTTTTTATTATGGTTGTGGTACGTCCGGAAATAAAGCGAACGAAGCAGCGGGGCACCAGTTAGTTTATTAACGCATATAAGAAAAAGTATAACCTCTTATTATAAATAGTGTACAGTTGTTGCGCCGGGTAAGGTAGAGCCTCATACGCGTCCTGCCTTTCCGGCAGCAGGCCCACGCGCAGGAACCATTGCACCACTTGGAAATACAGCGACACTGTTCCGACACCCTTGTATTTCTCTTCTATTTCACTCAAAGCTAGAAAACAAAAAACGTTAATTATAATTTCATCATCTTCATGTCCTGTTCCCGAATCATTTGGGGTCGGCGCAGTAAGTATTCTTCTTCCACAGATCTCTATCAGCCGTCATCTCCTCATTCACTCCTTTTTCTTTCATCTCATTCCTCACACACTCTAGCTATCTTTTTATTGACATTTCTCTACCTTTCTATTCTTCAACCTTCATATCCATTACTTTTTCCCACCATATGCGTTTTCTCTCTTTTCATGACATGTCCGAACCAAGACTATTATAATGTGAAAAACCAAAAAAATATCCTTCGTATATAGTTCTGGAAATTTTCTAAAGCAGGGGTTCCCAAAATGTGCGCTGTAGAGAGTGAAATAGGGCGCCGTTAAGCGATTCTCTTTACATTTAGACCAGCTTTATATAGACCAGCTAGATTGGTTATAGCGACAAAATAGTAAACATGCATTTGTGCCGTGAACTGAAAAAGATCGTGAGCCCCAGGCCTAAAGTGTTTCTTTAACTATCTCAATATTTAGTTTTATATTTATATATTTTTTTATTATATATATTATATATTATATTATATATTTATATATATTTAGTTCAAATATTGAGAACAAAATTTGTAGTTGGTATAAAAACTGTGTAGTCAGTTCTAACAAGGCAGTCTCCATCTGGTTAAAATTTTGTTTGAATTTTAAACGAAACGGCGTGAAAATGGTAGAGATGTATAAGCACATGTTGCCTTAATTTAAGAAAGAAACGTTTACATCTTGTAGGTAAATAGTATATTTTTTTTATACTTACGGTTTTAGCGTTATGGCCATAATCTCACCTGATCTTAAGTGACGATACGGCCCAAGTTGGCAGACACGCTAAACCTGTACAGAGACTGGCTCTCAAGTGCAGCTGCCGGAACACACCTTTTGGTATTTGGCGGCAGGTTTACAACTTGAGGGTGGTAACTACCCATGCGGGCATTAGAAAAAGCCCTACCACCATGCTATGGTTTCCTCACGATGTTTTCCTTCACCGAAAGCTCAAGCTCATTGTAGGTGCTTGGATTCGAACTCACGTCCCTTGACGCGAAGTCGTATACACTACCACTGAGCTAGCATCGCTTCATAAATATACGACAAAGGATCTTATTACTAACACATATTAATTTATGAATATCATTTGTTCTACAATGGCATCAGTCAATTAATTTCAAGGGGAAATATTAAAGTAATGACTAAATCAATAGACTAAAGACATTTATCGAAAATGGAAAAGTAAATATAAACCATATTTCTATAAAAAAAATCCAAATGTAAGTCGTATCGTCAGTTTTACTTTGAATATTTAAAAAATCCGGTTTGTCTAATAAATTATTTTAACGAGAGTTCACCAAAATATATGAACTCAGAAGTAAATTCTAATAATATTATATATAAAGAAAATATATTTACCATCTGGTATGACTAGATTACAGCATTTGGTCAGGATCGCATCCAACAGATCAGTTAAATGTGTCAATTGTTGAACACAGTGCTCTAAGCATCTGACAACGTTCCTATATTAAACAAAAAATATATATTTTATTGGTCATAAATAAAGGTTTTGTCGGATGGCAATAACATATAGAGAGGGCATTGTAGCTGGTGTTATTTTGCCAGCTACATGCCAGATAAATTTTAATTCAATTCAATTAGGAATTTTATTTACTACAAAAAAGAACTTAAATAATGCCTTATCCGGACTTTCCGCTTTTAATATATATATAATATATAAAATATTATATATATTAATCCGTAGTATTATAGTAGTGTGAATTTTCAGCAAAATAGTTTCAGTAGTTTCTGAGTTAAATACAGTTCAGTTCAAAAACAACGGCGAACATATAGAGATTATAATTCATCGACGGTAATCACCATCATGCTGTCAAGGCCTCAATAAATAAAAAATGAGATATTTCAAGGAAGGTCTCAATTAAATTAAGAATAATATATGTGATAATTATATAGTAATAAAGGCTTGTGGTTTGTACGCTTTCGACGAAGGAAAAAAACTGTGATACAGCCATAGTATAGTGGAAGTATATTTTGTAATGTCCACCTGGGTTTCTACCGCCCTTGAGTAATAAACATGTTATAAAACTATAACATTAAGATGTCCTTAAAAACAGAAACATGAAAGTAGTAAAAAAGATTATGGTTGACCCAGCAAGTCAATAATAACTCAAACGCATTTAAAATAATAATAAAAATATCAATAAAAAAAGGTAGGTATATATAATAAAATGAAAATAATAATAATAATATAGAAGACACACATAAATACAAAATATAAATACACATAAGACCACTAACAAGTAATTTATATTGTGTATTTTTATTATTAAGAGTAATTATATAATAAAATACAAATTAAAAGGGTATGAACCAAGAGTCTGCATTTTAAAAACAAAACTTACTATAAGATACTTATAAGTGTATATCGGCAACTAACCTTAAGAGTAACTTTGCATACTTGGAATTTTTTTGTTGAGCTTATTAATAATTTTTACCTGTTTTGACAACATCACTATTGCCCTTACTTAGGTTAGTATCTTAGAATACATCATCACTAAAAATCAAGTAGCACTGCGGTGAAGCAATAAATCTAAAAGTAATCGTTTAAAACAAAAATGTATGTATTTACCTATCAGGCAAAGCTGATGAAACGAACAGCGGTGCTGTCAAGTCTTTCGCATTTTCTTTCAGTTGCAACGTTCTTGTCCAGCACCAATCGACCTAGAGAAATATAAATATACACTTTGACAAAACTGGCATTATTGGTTTCAAAAGTATCTTTTTCAGTAATAGCTGCTATTATTGTGAATATTTTGTCTTATTAAAATATGTAGTAACCAGTAGCAATAATTAGTATATACTTTTCAAAACTAACATTGATTTCAAAGTACCAAATAGCTTCTATTATTCTAAACATTTGTGAAAGCAATGATGTCTCAGTTGGTAGTGTGTGCGGACCCCATGTTATTGGACGTGAGTTCGATTCCCTGCAATAATCCTGAGCTTTTAGTGAATGAAAACATAGTGATAAAATAGCATTTTCTAATGCCCATTTGCCATCTACCACAATCAAGTTGAAAATCTGCCACCATATACTTATAGGTGTGTTCCGGCAGTTGCATGAGAATTAGCCGCTCAACTCGGCTTAGTGTCCTACATATTGAGCTATAATTTTAATTGACATAACGTTAAACCTATACAGCATAAAAGTAAGGATAACAATAAAGATATATCTATTAGGGTTCTGTTATGAAAGTAATACTGACTAGGAAGGTGAGAGTACAGCCGATACCGCTGTGGGTTCCGGTGGCCCAGTCGTGCGCACAGCGCTTCAGGAACCGGGAGAGACGACCCTCCAGTGCTACCGAGAGCAGGAACCTCCGTTGTTCCTCCTATAATACACGTTTTTCAAAGTGAAACTTTTTTTTCATTGCCTCAATTTTTTTTCGCCCATCTATCGTATGTCGCATTACGGCCGGCCGTGGAGTAGGGGTAAAGTGGGCTGCCGTGTAGTATTTATATTATTATATTTTCCGAAAACTTTCATTTAAATGCCTAAGATTAAAAAAAAATATATAATTTTATTGTGGTTTCATAAAACCACACATTAATTTTCATAATTTCAACGAATAATCCGTCGACAATTGATTTTTTACATTATCATACTAAAGCCGCATTTGCGACTAAAGATAAGAAGTAATACATGGCAAAACTTGTATCTGTTTTCGTTGGTAAAAATCAATACGAAGTGTTTCAAGTGTGTAGGATATTATGCACTGATCTTCACTAAATATTCATTTCATATTTATTATTAATTTATTAATTAGGAAAAAATTATGATTTCTTAGGTTTACGCGAATATTATTCATTGAAATAAAACTAATTTAAACGGATTTTATCACGGTTATTTATTAAACTTTGATCCCGACGTTTCGAAAGCTTTTCAGCCTTCGTGGTCACGGGGCGGACTGAGGTGTAGGTTGTCCAGAAAAGTTTATGTTACTGTGTCTACCTTCAATTTAATTTTTATTATTGATAGTGTTCCGATCTACGCAGAAAGAGCTCACAGTGTCTTGAGGTCTGGCAATTGGTCTTTTGAGTTCCGATTTAATTAAATGTATAATTGGATCCCAGGCTTGTGCTAGCTTCCAACCATCTTCTCTATTGAAATTTGGATGTTTTTTAATTTCAATAGCCTCACGAATCATCCTAGGTAGGAATCGGTGTTCTTTGGCAAGGATTTGTGGCTTGTCGAATCTAAGATAATGTTCGGAGCCTTCTTCTGAATGTTCAGCAACTGCAGAATTCGTAGAGCGTCGGTGTTTAATTGTTACGATTTTTAATAATTAAGTAATATCACATCTATGGAATCATGCCATTGAATCATTTCAAGCTTATTTTAGAACTAATTACATATATTTAAGGCATAGATAACGTATACAGTATTTTTAGTGAGTTAAAACAATATTGCATATAGCATATAATATATAACATATATTATTTTGTTAAATCCACTGAGTAGATATAATATTACCTTGTAAAAAAAAATACTTATTGTAATTATATTTTTATACTAGTAAAACTAAAAAAAATCCTGAATATTTTATTACAAGAAACTTATTATATTTATCTATTTTACTAACCAAACTGGGATTGATGTTATACGATTCTGTGTAAAGCGGGGTCAGTCCCGCGGAGAGGCACGCCGTGTACAGGGGCAGGGGGTTCAGTAGAGAGGCCGGACCCGCTTCATCCATGGAACTGATGATCTGACGCTGAATCCCGATAGTGCTAATAACGCATGCTTCTGACGTATTCAAACAAATACAACCTATAAAAATAAACATAGTTAAAAATATCTATATTATTTGAAGCGATGATAGCTCAGTGGTAGTGTGCACGACTTCGCGTCAAGGGACGTGGGTTCGAACCCAAGCACCTACAATGAGCTTGAGCTTTCGGTGAAGGAAAACATCGTGAGGAAACCATAGCATGGTGGTAGGGCTTTTTCTGATGCCCGCCTGGCTAGCTACCACCCTCGAGTTGTGAACCTGCCGCCAAATACCAATAGGTGTGTTCCGGCAGCAGCACTTGAGAGCCAGTTCCTCCATAGGTTTAGCGTGTCTACCAACTTGGGCCGTATCGTCACTTAAGATCAGGTGAGATTATGGCCATAACGCTAAAACCTTAAGTATAAAAAAAAAAAAAAAAAAAAAAAAGCTCCCCAAAACTTTACACAATAAATATTAACAAAATCGAAATATTATTAGTGTTACTTTTGTAATAAAGTCGGAAATAGCAATCATTCATGAACGTATTAATTACAAGCAGTGTCCGCGACTCAATACGCGTGGAACTAAAATTTTATATAATCATTTCAATAAAATATTATTTTTTATGAATAATTTATGTTACTCAGAGCTAATGCAGCATTCTAATGGTGAATGAATTTTTGAAATCTGTCCAGTAGTTCTTGAGTTTATTAGTTACAAACAAAAATACAAATCTTTCCTCTTTGTAATATTACTATAGATACAAACTAGCAGACCCAGTGCACTTTGTATTGTATTAAAATCCGATGAATAAATTTAAAAGATCTAAGCGAACATACAGCGGAAGCGACTTCATTTTATACTATGTAAAGATTTCTGTAGATAGATTGAACCGATTGCGTTGAAACAAAAACTAAGTTATACTCAAAGTTGCGTTAAATTTTTACGTATAAAAGTTTTGTATATTTTACGTGACGCGTGCACAGACAAACAGATACAAATTCCTAAAAAGCTTGAAATAGCAAATGTCAGTTAACCTATAACACCCTGGTCATATTATTTGGAATTATTATGACCGTACCAAAACGACTTTTATACAGATTGATATATGTATAGATGTAGATTTAATTAGATACTTACTGTACTGTAGAGAGTTGGGGTAGAAGTGCTCCTCGAGGCGGGTCGCGTGCCAGTAGGCGGCGAGCGAGCGCGGGTCCAGCCGCACGTCCAGCAGCGCGCTGCAGCCGCCGCCCGCCTCCGGGCACCAGCTCGCGCTCATGAACGCGTTGCTTTCTAACCGGTATGTCGCTTAAACAACAACAATTAACACATCTTCAACTGTTAACTAACCAATAGCCCTGAGCAACGTATAAACCATGTAAATGTTTCTGGAAATAAAATATTTGTGTATTGTAATAAGTTTAGCATTATACCCACAATCTCACCAGATGTTCAGTGATCATTAATTTATGTATTTGAGAATAATAAAGTTCTTTATCCTTATAAATGTTTATATAATAAATTATTATATTCCAATTAAGCTTCCACATATATCATAAAACATAACACGTCAAGCGTGTTATTAGATATCAATTTATTAAAATTTAAATAATAATAATAATTGGTGGTAAAGAAAACAAAAAAAAAGTAAAACAAGACACAATACAACTACAACAACAGCATGAGATTAAGAAAAATTCCAAATTTAAGATATAATAAAAAATAAACTAAGAAAATTCAATGAAATTACATACACAAAACCATTTAAACACTTATTACTTATGCAATTCATTTTTAATACTTTCACTCTTTGTTTGGATTATTTTCTAATATGAGGTAACCGAATGATTAAAAATGTCAATATCATTCAAATATGAATTATAAGAGTCTCTAAATAAAAATGTGGACTAAAATGGTGAATACGGTAAGCCCAGTGGAAGGATGGGCTCTCAAGTGCAACTGCCGGAACACATCATCATCATCTAAACTTATATTATAAAGAGGAAAGTTTGTATTTTTGTTTGTAATGAATAAACTCAAAAACAACTGGATCAATTTCAAAAATTATTTTACCATTACAATGCTATATTATCCCACAGTAAAATGGGCTATAATTAGTTCAATAGTTCGTTCAGTTCTATGCGATCGAAATCGCAGGCACTGCTAGTCATCAATAATCATAAAAATACAAATTAAATTAAAATTAGGTGGGCCAAGAATCTGCAGTATAGGTAAAAAAACCAATTAACTATTCATTAGAGTGTCCACCATATTACGCCACATGCGATCACAGCTCATTCGGTAGTGTGTAAAGACTCTGTCAATCAGCCTGAAATTTCGGTCAAGGAAAACACCGTGATGAAACCATAGCCCTGTAATAGGACATTTTCTACTGCCTATTTGGCTAGCTACCACCCCTTTTCAAATTAATGTTATGTTCAGAGACCTATTCTTTTGCAACTCGCAAGCGTATTACCCAGGCTCAAGTAATTGCCCAACACTAACCACTAACACGCAATACGGCAAGACTTCAAACTCTCGTATTCCCAATATATTCCCCCGTAAACCAATGGACGGCCTGTACACTTCTTCTAGTAAGTACTAATACACTCAAGTTACGCATAAAGTGGTACTTTTATATACTCTCATTGTATTGTATTTCATTAAAAATACTGCCTATAGTTCAAGGAAATATTACTGATAGAGGCAAAATTTTAGCCTATTGCGTATTATTTTGAAATTATTTCATAATAAAATTTTTTTCAGGATATCCTCAAATATATAGTATTCAGACTATAAGCTGTATTGAAAAAGTTACCAATAAGGGCAAAGATTGTTAAATAAAATGTTAGCTCCAGGCAAACCAAGCCGCAGGCACAGCTATAAGTTGTAGATAGTTCGCATGGTGGTAAGAATTTTTCTAATGCCCGCTTACTAGCTACCACCCTCAAGTTGAAAATCTACCACCAAATACCTATAGGTGTGTTCCGACAGTTGCACTTGAGAGATAGTTCCTCCTGTAGGCTTAGCGTGTCCAGCATCCTGGGCCACATCGTCACTTAACATCAGGTAAGATTGTGGCCATAAAGCTAAAATCTATAGAGTATAACAAAATTTCGGCACTTGACATCAGGAGATTATAAAGTGAAAAAAAAATATGCTTTAGTCACTTCCATTAATTATATGAGGTGCTTTTATCACAATCCCGCTTTTTATTAAATTATAATGTGACCACATTGGTACTAAAATTTGTGCAAAAGTGGTACCTGACCACAGCGCGGCAAAGAGACCGCTACTCTAAAAATTCCATTATTAAACATCTTTAGGCGGGTTAAGTAATTTATTTTGTAGGTATTGAATGATATTGAGGAGACACGCTCGGCTATGTGACGCTTGTTTGGGTAAAGTCGATTCGAGTCAACTAAGCGAGCGACAGAGATATAGTCAACGCATCTCTGCTATACTTGTTCGGCAAGCGTTATATGGGAGCATGACGCATCATTCACATTGAGTATTAACATAAACACCGTATTTGCCGTGGGAATACGTTTTAGTTAAAACGTTTCAATCGTATTTTATATTAACCTTGCCTTGATTAATTTTTTACTTCAGTTTTATAGTCACATATTTAAGTACATAACATTTTTTTTAATCTGAAATCCTAATGATTGCCCCTAAGCTTTAACCACATTCGCATTGTTTCTAGTAAAAGTAAATACATACCTGGCATTTGATCCTTGTACCATTGATCTAAGTCGAACAGAAGCATTCCATACTGAGCTGGTGTATTTGCATTCTCGCCCCAACATTCCCATACTAACTGGCAGATGTTTAGCATACCTAAAAATAAGTACTTCATTCAACCCTTAGCAGTTAGAGATATTTTTTTTGTTCAAGCCTAACCTTAATTTTTAAATATAAGAGTTGTTTTCAAAAGTGGTGTTGCTTATTCTGTGATAAAAAAAATGTTCTATGATTTGTTTTTATTTATACAAAAAATATTTACTCACTATCTTCACCTTCGCCTCCTAGTGTAGAAGCGACTGAATATGTATGACATGAAACACACATTCCTCCGAGAAGTGCCATATCATCAGGCCCACATAGTTCCACTTGGAATCTAACTGTAGCATTTGAGAAGTCCTGAAATAGTAATAAATAAAGTTTAAAAACATTTCTTAAAATCAATCTTTTTATTTCATCAATTACATCTACTGATACTAGCTTTGAGTGATATCATTATTTTGTACTAGATATGCCTGCAACTTTGTTCGCGTGGTTGCCGAAAACTAAAACGCGTTGCTTAGATAAGAGTACTGTCAATATCCGTGTTACATGATAACGTCAAATGTATAACGCCATCTATTTAATATGGAGTTCAACTGTCAACGTTAGTTCTATTTTGGCGTTGCAAGAAACTAAGTTGCGCGCGTGAGAACACTTAAAGTCCATATGTTCTAATATCTCTTGACAGAGTGATATGATTGCAATGAAACAAAAACTACGTAGTACTTCAAGTTGCGTCTAATTTTTACATATAAAAGTTATCTACATTAGTTTCGTACATTTTACATAATGCGAGGACAGACAAAACGACGGAAATTCTGAAAATGGGTTCTGTTGGTTATTCTTTAATACCCTGCTTATTTTCTTTTCAAATATTGTCGATATACAAATCGACTTTTCTACAGTTTTATAAAATGTACAAGTTAAACTAATTGTGGTTAATAATTGACCTGTGGAGTGAGAATGCACTCATATATGCTATATAACAGATTTTTAATCTGCGGGTAGAATTGATAAGGTGTAGTATACCCACTTAATTTGGATTCCTTGCAATAAACTACATTTTGATGAATAAAAACGCCCTACAACAGTTGCCTACATTATGTATTTCAGTTGATTATAGTAAGTTGCAGAATAAGACAGTAAAAAAGCTGGCATATCAAATTAGATTAAATTTATACTAATATCAGAAAAGATGAAAGATTTGTATTTGTGTTTGGAACATAAAGACTCAAGAACTACTGGACCGATTTAAAAATTCTTTCATTGTGAGAATATTACATTAGCCCTGAGTAACATAGGCTCTATAACATTTTTTTAATGGAAATAATGAAATAAGATTTTAGTTCCACGTGAATGGAGTGGCAGTCACAGGTAGATTTAAATAATATCATAGATTACCTGATAAAGACACTTTGTTTCTGACAGAATCCTTTTTCCTTGATATGTTAATGAATACATCACGGCCAGGGGAAATTCTTCTTCTTCGAATCTATCGATAACCGAAAATACAACCCACAGGTAGCAAAATGCACGAGGATCATCACAGGGCTCCTGCGACAAAATTTAGAAATATCTTATTGCAATTACTTCTTATATTATAAATGCGAAAATGTTGTGAAAATAGTTTCTTTGTTTTGCTTTTAAGCTTAAACCGCTGAGTTGTTTATTATGAATTTTAGGATAAAGATAGATGAGATCCTGGAGATGGTTATAGATAAGTTTTTCTTGTGAAAAACTTGGTATAAGACTTTTATTGTGTTATCTGATTTGCTTCAAGCTATACAGGATTATTTAAAAATGAACTCCTTACAGTCAATAAATATAGTGTTAACTTTTAGCTAAACTCAATTTAGGATTTTATTTATGTAACAAAATGAATACTAAAAATTATTTATAGTTCTCTGGACTATGACGAGTCCAACAAATATAAGATTCCTAAACGCAGTTTAGCTGTTCTTGATTTATAAATGGTGTATAAAACTTTACTCTGTTTTATGTACAAAGATAACTAAAATATATTTTTATTAGAACTACTCTATTTAACATTTTCTTGTAATGACCAACAACCTGAAATAATAATAAATATAATGAAGTAATAAATTAATATTTTTCACATTAGGAAATTGTGTCGATCGACAGTCAAAATTAGTTGACAAAATCAATATTCACGCAAGTGGAAGCCACAGGTAAAAGCTAACTATTAAATAAATTTATCAAAGTATGCAGTGTAGGTCCAGACTGATTTCTAAATGACATTAGAAAAAAAAAGTTATCTTTAAAAAATAAACTGTATATATTTAATAGAGCTGACTTCAGATGGGCATTAATGAAATAAGGTTTTAGGGTAGGTACATAATAAACTTCAAATTGGAGAATATAAAATTAGTTATTGAAAAATATAGAAAAGAGTTTCAACTTTGATTTTGCAGTGGAATTCTTGAATATGTAGATTTGAGTGAATAATTTACCTGAAATCCAAAATGTGTCACCGGCAAGCATTCAACATTGACTTGAGAAGTAAATTCTAGATCTGCAGTCAAAATATTCCAAATCTGAAATGCTCCAAAATTATATCCAACTACCACACTGGCTAGTTGCGGAATATACTGTAATACTGTTACTCTTATATGATTCCTCTTTGCCTTCATTCGTACAGTGCCATCTGGGTTAAGGAAAATGTACTGATCATCTATAAATGCATTCTCATTCAATACCAATGCTAAATGGTCATTGTTCTCTAAGGCAAGTTCTCTTTGTTGGTCTATTCGATGTATTGCCGAACTTGAAATGAAGGCAAGGTTAGCAGGTGTGAGTTCACTACGAATGAGGTGTTCATGGCCTTGGGATATGTCTTTTAAAGCTGAAAAAAAAAATAAAGAAATATAATTGATAATTGTTGTGACAATTAATAATTGTAATTTTTAGATCTATATTGTACATTTCACGCTACAATAGATTTAACTATTGTTAGAAGTTGTCTTTTTATACAATCAGCAGCTAGAAGAGAAAACAAAAAATTTATGGGATGACATTCTAGATACTAAATCAATAACATACCTCAAAACTAAACCCCAATATCAGAGTGCCATGTTTGGGATTTATTATTGAGATATGTCATCAGCCTAGTGTTTATTTTAACATCTGATAAATTTTTAACTTTCTCTCTATACTAAAGATTGTAGAAAGAGACAAAGTGGCTAGGTGATATGATTAGGATATAATCTACAAAATTTATACAGCTATTCAACCAGTAGATACCATATTTGCTTTCAATATAACAACATAAGTTAGTTTTACAGGACGATTTTAAGTAGACTTTAACCAGCATACACTCGCTATAATTGTACACTTAGAAAGCATAGGGGCCATAGGAATCTGTTGATGACTGAGTTCCATCCATCATGTATAGTCATTCACACAGGAATTCTCTTTTCTTATTCTGTTTTGGGATCAATCAGTATAACACTATCAATAGATTACTAACATAATCATTATCATAATTACAGTTTTATTTACTAATAATATGTGGGTATATAGAAGAAATATGTAGTATATATTAAAATAATATAGCAATAAATTCTTGACTTTTATAATGATATAATTCTTTACACTATGATATAACTACTTCAATATTTCACTTGAATTATTGTTAAGCTTATGCCATGTTGCTATTTGAATTGAGGGATATATACAGAGATGTCAATTACATTTATAAAAAATTAGTACTTATAAAAGCATACCTTGTAACAAACAGTCTCTATTGAGATCAAAGGCAAATATCTCTCCAGTTCTTGCACCAGCCATGACAACATCATCAAAGCACATGAAAGGCCCATTAGGTATCCTATCACAGACTGCCAGCTGAGTAATAACCACATCTGTTTGTATACAATGTAACAATTGAGATCCATTGATGTGGAGTACACATATAATGCCCGTGTTGTCATTTTGAAGGCTGATGACCAGTTGTTGAGAATTATGGGTTAATGGTGTTGGAAGTTCAACCACACTTGTTACATATACATTTGAGTTACTGAAACATTATAAAAAAATTAAAAAAAAAATCTATAATAAAAAGCAGTCATGAGATTGAGGACTGCACAAAAAAGCTTTAAACAATATAGGTTTTAATGCTAAACCAATCCAGCATTGAGTAAAAATTATTATGATTCAACTTAATACAAGATATAGTGATCTCAGATAGAGAGTACCTTTTAAACAGGGATGTTACTGTTGACATGAAGAAAAAATCTATTTACAGATTTCATTTTTCAATGCAGTGCACTGACAAAGCTTTGGACATCCCAGAGAGGTATTCGGAGAGACTATAAACACTTTCAAATACCAACCAATACAAAAGACATTAGGGCAATAATCACTCCCTCATATTGCTAGATACCAGGGGCAGCTTGAACACTTCATCTAGTCACTCTCACATACCATACATAGGTAGATATGATAAGGAGATCCGTAAATGGATTTATACATAGTAAAAAACTTGGCAAACATAACCATCAAAAATATTACAAGCATATCAATAGCTATATAGGTAATTCAGAGCACTTTTTGGGCCACCATATTAAGTATGATTATATAATTCAGTCACTCTCATGAAACTAATATTTAAGCATGCTATTATAGTGTCAACATTGCTTAATATTTAACTTTATATCACTACTATACTCTAGAGTAATTTAATATTCCTGTTATGTCATAAAAATGTAACATATACTAAGCACCTATTAATATTTGAATATTTGAGTTCACATCAAGATTTCATATAACTTTCATATTACTTCTTAGTTTGTGTTGCTAAATTACGAAAAACCGTAATAAAATATACTGATGATGTAATACACCTTACAAGGTTAAAATCTATCAAAGTGCAATGGACTTATGTGATATATACATAAGAGTCTGACTCATCATCAGTAATACATTGATGCTACATCTAAGTATAAAAGATATCTATTACTATTATAAAATAAAAAGATTACTTGAATACACAATCTTAGGAACTACCACACAAAATAAAAAATAAAAAATTGTATTTGGTAGAATACCCATTGTAGAAGGCTTCAAGGCTACTTAACATCATGCTTCCATCAATAAGAGTAAAGCTGTATTGAATTATTGAATAATTTTTAGTTCCACATGAAGGAAGTTAGTACAGCTAATAAGTTATATTGTAATATGTTGGGTAGAAATGATCCAACATAAAACTAAACAGAGTACTGATGTCACACTAAAAATTATTTCCAGTTAATACTATAAAATCATTTTTACATAAAAAATTAGATTATCTATATAATAAATTAATAGTATTGTGTTGGGTTAGTAGCTTGATTTTAGTCATTTATAGGGAGATGTACCATTTTTACCCAACAAAGTAAAGTTCATGTTGCTCTTTTTGGCATATATTTTAGACACTAGAACTAAAAAGTCAGAAATTCACTGACCAAAAATATAGAAATTATGCTGTATACTTTGAGAGTATTATGGAAGTCATCTGTGGGTGGAGTTTTCTAAGCTAAACTATATATGGGTATTGACTCATAGTCCAGTTTATAGCAAGAGTTCTTTGACATTTAAGTTTAGATGAATATTTAGTGTATAATTTAATATTGCATAATAGAAAATCAACATGGATCTATAGAATTTCATTTCCTTTTCCTTTAATAGATTTGACACTTTGTCTTCAAAATTTATAAAATTACACAAGCACCTGGCAGTATTAACTTGATATTTAATTTAAATTAAGAAAGTATATGAGTATATAATTTTAGTCAAACTTGTTTTAAAAAGTAATTAAAGGTAATGTTAATTTAATTGAAGAGGTAGTTATAAATGTAACATTGAATAGTTCAATATTTATACCAAAACCGTAGCTGCTTTAAATAAACAAACATCAGTTATACATAATTAAATTTGGCAGTGAGGTTCTTAGGGGGATAAGAATAAGTTCGTAAGCCTATACCTTAGACCAACTCCAAAAGTTCGGGCAGCAACTTTTAATCCAGTCCTGAGATCGACGACACAAAATTTAGGTCCCAAAGCTAGCCAACAGTGTCTCGTATCCTTCAAGATACCACCGAGTGGTGTTTTATCTATAACAATGAATATACAATTAGCACGTAAGTATGAAGGAACCCTAAATCTTACTATTTGCGAATATGTTGTCGTCATAATAAAATACATCATACCTGTTTGGTCTTCAGTAGGTTGGAGAAAATTAAATACAGCAGGCGATAAGTTAGTTGTTTTGGTGATAGAAAACACACTATCTTGCAATTTTTGCATTTTGTATTATACGTTGAATTGATAATTTAAATTTTAAAAAAGGTTATATTGCATTGTCTATTTTTGTTTGTTGAAGTATTGATTTCATAAGGATTGGTTATATTGTCTGGTTATATAATTATGGCTTATTAAAGTCGAATTGTTTGCGAAACTTATATTCCTACAAACTTTATTGCCATTATTTTTAGACGGTTTTGAAGCGCGGTACTAAAGTGAAAACTTCAAATTTGACGTGACATTTATGACAGTACTATAGACAATGGAATTAAACCTTATAGTTATTAAATCTATTGAATGTATGGTTTTTAAGCGGTAGACATATGATATGTGGTATCCGTAGTTCTACCAGAACCCAAAAGTTAATTTTTTATGTACTTTGCAGTACTATTACTGTGCAGATTAAAATACAAATACTTATTATCCCTTTTATCACTTGTACGTTATTTATTTTACTTCTTTGGCAATTACCTGAATCGTCATACAACACGTGTTAATAAGTTACATATTTTCAATACAAAAAAAACTATATCTTTTTATAAATGATTACAATATTAGCTTAAAAAATTTATAAATTTCATGGAACATTTATGAACAATAAATAGTATGAGAGTGTAATTATGTTGCCACATTTTTGAGCATATTGTAAACTAGCTGTGCCCGCGACTCCGTTCGCGTGGAAGTCAAATTTTATTAATTCATTTTCATAAAAACAATTGTTATATAGCCTATGTTACTCAGGGCTAATGCATCATTAAGATGGTGAAATTTGAAATCGGTCCTGTAGTTCTTGAGTTTATTCGTTACAAACAAAAATACAAATCTTTCCTCTTTATATTATAAGCATAGATGGTATTCCATCTACACTACCGTTTATCTTAACATAATCAGCTTTTCCTTTATATTACTACCTAATATTTTAATGAACTATTTCTTTGGTTGATTTAAGAAAATTTTATCTGTACTAATATTATAAAGAAGAAAGATCTGTATTTTTGTTTGTAACGAATACACTCAAGAACTAATGAATCAATTTCAAATATTCTTTCACCATTAGAATGCTACATTAGCCCTGAGTATCATAAGTTATATAACATTTATCTTATGAAAATGATTAAATAAAATTTTAGTTCCACGCGAACGGAGCCGTGGACTCAGCTAGTACTTTAGGAATGAAATAAAAACTACTCGAACTTTAGATGAAATATTTTAAGCTGACAGAATATAGTTTAGTATACCTGCCGTTAATTTCATGTAAAAAACGATACTTTAACTTAATTTTGTCTGATATTACGTGAACATTTGCTCGGAAGGTTTCAAACAAACTTAGTATTATGACTAGTATTCAAATGCGGACTTTCTAATTTAATAAATTAAACATTTAATGAAGTTTAATATACAAAATTACATTAAGGGTACATAGTTTTAATATATTTCATTACATAAATGAAACCAGATGAAACGAACTAGAACATGTAATAAAAATGTAATAACTATTGACAGATACGAAAATAATCAGTATACAACTGTAGTTTCCCTTGTCCTCCTATCACAGAAGTATACAGTTCTAACTACAGAGATTTGTAGAACTTTTTACTTTAACATTCCATAAATCTAAGTAGAAAAAGGTGTATACGTATTTTCAACATCTCAAATTAACTAGTGATTTAAATAAAACAGAGTTTTAGTTTATTATTTATTCTTATAATATTAAAATAATTATAGTTACAAATTAAAGAATGAATACTTATGCCTTCTTGCAATAACGGGAATATTATCTGTATTGTTTTAAGGGCATACAGAAATCTCAAAAATATACTTAAGAAACGTCTTCCAAAATCGTATCATAATAAAACGGCGTGGGCTTAAGACCAGACGACAGAAGTGAATGTAAAGTAGTCGCCTTGAGCCGACTTTAACTGAACGAGCCTCACACAAAAAGGCTTCCAATCAGAATTTCAAAGTCCTCCCATAAAGTGTTTTACTCAAATAGATCTAATTTTTACAATACACTTTATACAATATCTGCATTCACGAAAGCCCTCGAATAAGAAACATGGCTTACTGTTACATCATTTAAAAATCACCACATACTTATATGTATGTACCACACATAAATAAAAATATTTGGAAGAAAGCTTAGCACTAATTATATATAATGTTTACGCCCTAATTGTCTTCATATTAACTATTAAAGATATTCATCATTTTAATTTATTTATCAGTTCAATAATTATATTGATTCCATGCTCATTTGATTTTTAGATTCGTATTTATAATTGATTTAGGTCCTATAACACATTTATATATTTCTATAGTCCTTCAAAAATAAAGAGTATTAATAGAAAAAATAACAACCTCTTCCGCAAATTATGTATTTAACTAAAAGAAAGTGATTGTATGGCTAAAAATTATACATGGCTAAAAATTTATTTTAGAGTGTCAAATTTACATTGTGTTTATTCTATTAGGACTAATATTTATATACCTAATATTCATTTGCTTGTTTGATGCGAATACTTAGCCATATTTATTAAAGCATGCTTACTTTTATGAAGGCCAATTTATAAAGGCAGTATCAGACAATTCGAATTCAGTAAATAATTGAATGAAAGGTTTTTAACACCAGTTGGATGAATACTATAAACATGTATGATTGTAAATTACAAATTTGGTAATATTTTTGAAAATGATTTATCAAAAATTAGGGCTCGTTGCTGCCCTTATGCGTAATAATTCTAGGAACCTACCATAATAATTATAAATGTTACATATGATTATTACTTTTAAAATCTTTAAACTGTAAAGTATGTTAAGCCATGTTTTACGACAACCAGTATATAGTGTTACATTGTTTTAACAATATAAACCAAAATTAAATAATATAACCTGGTGGGTCATTTACTCTCTGTGCATCAAATTTCTTTTACTGCATTTAAGACCTTTGTGGGTACACAAATAAAAATAAAACCAGTTATTAACTTTCAGTTATTGAGCAATCATACTTTTTTTACTTTGCTGATTGGTGTTATTGATACATTAACTAAATTCTTATTAGTTCCATTCCCGTGCGGAGTAATTTGAATTTGTCCCTGAACTATATTCATCATCGACGAATACGGGCTGTTTAATGCTTCATCGTTAATAGAATCGACTGTAGCGTTAGTTTCGCTACGAGCAGTCACATTATCATAAACTGTACTTTTCATTGATACATACGAAGGTTTATTTACTTTATTGCTATTGGTCCCTGGACTGAACCCGTTTTGCGTAATCACTGGTTTGTTGCCCAAGCAAGATGACACAATTTGAATTGGTACGTCATTACTTGTAACAGACGGGTTGTCAAAGGAATTACTTTTTGGTGTTTGTATACTATTCGACCTCGAAGAGTTGCCCAACGAGTGTAGAGTTGAGGAGCTGCCTTTTAAGCTTTCTAACTCCTTTGAGAATACCTCTTCACTTCTTTGAAACCTCTGTGCATGAGCTGTTAATGGGGATCTATCCTGATGTATGGACGTCGCACTGAGCGATCTGCTTGGAGAATTGTTAGTTTCTAAGGACATTGTCTTTGTATAGTTATTTTTATATGTTTTATTGACTTTAACTTCCATTGAACCATAAGCGCTGTCTTTAGTTGAAGTATGTGAGATACCATCTTCTTTTGAGCCGTAACGTCTTACAACATTTGCCGGTGCTACAGGTTCGATATTTTGAACATCATATGATAAAGCTTTCTTGTCTGCAGATGTGTGCTTAACTCCATCGATGACTTCACCAGTCCTCGGATTTATATGTTTTTCGGTATCATAACGAAGGGTTACTCTGAGGCTTTCGTCGATCGGATGCCGTCTTGGTCCGTGGTCTAATTCTACATCACTATCATCAAAAGCATTCTGTGAATAAGTACTTTCATCCTGAAATGTTCCATTATGAAATTTATGTAACAGGTAGGTAAATATAATTCAAGTTGTGTAAACGTAATTACTATTGAAATTTGACCTACATACCTCTTCATCTACTTCTTCGATTACGCTATTTTGAATCCAATCACGTATTCTTTGTTTCTTAGCTTGCCTATCTACTGTTGTCTCAATACCATTATCCTTAAAATGTTTCAGTAAGATATTTTTCTCGTTTGGGTCACTGTGAAAGCTGTACATAGACGGACAAAGTTCATCTATGTCTTCTCCAGCTGCAAATAAAAAATAATATAATGTACGCTTAGGTACATACTGAAAAAAGAAACGTCGCTCTACTTCTATTATAATATTTTGGTTACTTAGTACTTTAAGTAATATTTAGAATAACCTTATAGAATAATAGTTACAAAACAGTTAAGTTTTTTAAATACAAAAAATTGATTTCACGAGCGGTGATGTGGGCTAACTATATATATATATATATATATATAATTTGAAGAACTTGATTTATAATTGTACAGTAAAAGTTAAATTATCTTACCAACTCTGTCAGTGTAACCTTTTGCTAGCCAACGATCATCTACATAACGAGATAGTTCTCCAAAATTTGTCACCCTTTTTTCAGGCTTAGGTTCAACGAATTTCTTAAATAGCTTTTGTGCTTTAGATGACACCATTTTCCATAATTTCGGTTGTTTTTTCAAAGGATTTGCACTATTATACCAATTGCAGTAACTAAAATAAAAAAGAAAACATAGTCATATTTTTAGAACTTGTACATGAAATAACAAATATTTTATAATTACCTTGTATAACGAGGATCATCAAAAGCTGCTTTTTGCCAAGGCAAGCATCCGGTGAGACATATGAATATAACAATGCCGAATTGCCATATGTCGTGGGTAAACAATGCCCTGGAAATAAAAATAATTACACTATAATGATTAACTATCCATTTTTAAAAGAAAATAGACCCACAAATAATGTTACCGTATAATATTCTTACATATTATAAAAGCTAAAGTTTCTCTTTATGCCTCTCTGACCTTTTTAGCGCTTATCTACATATGTGTATTTAATATTATAAAGTGGAAAGTTTATTTCTTTGAACACGCTAATCTTAGGAACAACCGTACCTCCGTGGCCCTTGCGTGGCTTGCCCGATGTCATTGTTAGGACTACTAAATTTAGAAAAATAGAACCTGTAGGTTAGTTAAGATCGCGAATCTGTGTTTTCCTGCAGTAGCCCAAGCTGAGGTTCGGCCATTCTGACACCCTTGCGCCCGCTGCCTCGGGGCTGAGTGCCTTCAGCATTCGTCCCAAAAAGTTCGGTGAAGCTGTCAGGGCCCTTATGGGTAACAGCGTATGTCAGGTCAAAAAAAAAAGGAGTAACCGTTCAGATCCTATAATTATTTTTTTTAATTTAATAGAGGAATCACTGAGGGGAGGTTTAAGCTGTTTAACTCACGTTCCACCAATAGGAGCAAAGCTGTATTAAAAAAAGTAATAAAGACGGGCAAAGATTATTAATTTTTTTTTCCACGCGAACGAAGTCCTGGGTACAGTTAATTTGAGAAACATTGAATCCATTGAAATGTATCGTTTTCTATTGTAGGTAGGCATATGTCTAAGTATTTATGTATTTGGTTACATTATTTATTATGTGCTATTGTTATAAAACAAATAGTGTATCCAGACGTCAAAAAAACGAAACTATTTAATACAAAAATTATCATTAACTTATTGATAGTTCACACGAGCGTTTGCATAACTACTATTTTGTATAAAGAAATGGTTAATTTAATCAGCCGTCAGAGTAACAGACTCTCATGAAGTTATTTACTTAAACACGAGTGAGTTATGACTGTTTACACTAATTAAATAAAACTTCTCCTGGCAATCGTTAACGCAACAAACGCTAAAAACAACAGTATTTTTCTTACTTGTAACTACTGTCCATCGATAATTTCAGTACTTCCGGAGGTGAATACGGTAGCCATTCGTTCCTTCTTCTAACAACTGATTGAACTTTTCTTGTTTCACCGAAATCACAAAGCTTAATTCTTGAAAAGTCTGATTTGAATATTAGAATATTGTCCAGTTTCACATCTCGATGGACTAGATCTCGCTGATGTAAATGTTCTAATGCAGATGATAGTTGTTTAGCCACTCGTTTTGTGTACGTTTCACCGATTCCAGTATCAAGCATATTTGATGTCAGATCACCTAGAAATATATAACGACAGTTACAGTTAATGTTACTATTTTTGTTTACTTTGTTAACTACTATACTCCAGTAGAAAATCTGTCGATAAATACATATAGGTACGTTCTGGCAGCTACGATGTGCGTGGTGATAGTTTGATAGAATCTCAACCACTGTATACCATGTCAAACATGTATAATAGCGGTACGCTTAGACGTGTCCTGTTCCGACATTAGCAGGTATATAACCAATAATCTAGGTTTCAACCACTAATACACATAACAGTAAGCCCCTGGCAGCGACTATTTCTAGGTTTATTAGGACCAGGCTGTGTATATCTAACGACTGAAAGGCTCATCATCATCCCTGATGGAATGCGAATGTCTTGGCAGTTACCCTAGTTTTTGGGTTGTTGTGTGCCGTAAATTTATCATATAAAATGAGGTAGCAAGTTAAGTCTGTCCTTTTAGATATTATCATACGTTGTTCAAGGTTAGGTGAAATAGTGTCTCTTCGCCATAGACTCGAAGCAGTTTGAAAGCAGTTCCTATAATAAGAGAGAATTTTGATTGTTGTACTATATTTTAGAAAGTATTTCTTTGTGCTCGTCATACGATGACTCTCACACGCCTCTCTTTGTAACCCGTCCGAGAGTGTAATTATTCTTAACACAAAACGTATAAAGTGTTAGAAACATAACAAAAACGGTTATAATTTATACATTTGTCTGAACAATAAAAAAGTGTTGGGAATTAATGTTCATACAAAACACCAATCTTGGCAACGATCCAATCAAAAGAGTTAGAGAGCCAAAGTAAATTGAATTTAGATTAGACATTACTTCTAGGAAGATACTTTTTAAAAATTATATGGACCATCAATCAATCGTGTAGTTCATTTGTTTTTTAAATAAAGTAATCGACCTCAGATACAAGATTAAAATCATAAAAAGTAATAAACACATCTGTATAAAAGGACTAAAGATATACAAGAGAATTACTGTACATATTACAAAAATCGTGCGGTATAAATTAAGTATCTAAATATGTTCTTTTTCTTAATTTCTATTATCCAATAAATATGAACATAAGTCTTTATGAATGAATTAATTTTGGCTTGATATTGAATTGAAAAATATTCTACGAAAACTGATTTGAGATCTCCCATTTTTATAGGACCAGAGGTTAGATAATTAAAAAAAAGATAAATATTATATAAATCTTACCCAAAGAAGCGTATTCTTGACAGAAAACATAAAATCCAGCAGTTTCAAAAGCAACATCAAAAGTAGTCACGATGTTTCGATGTGCACTCAAATGTAGACTATAATGGAATTCTCGATAGAAATCTCGTATGGAAACATACGGTTTTGGCAAAGCCTTTAACACGATTTCCGTGTCTGAAGCTCTGTGTTCTACGAGAAGAATTTTGCCAAACCATCCTTCGCCAACTATTTGCAATATATCAAATTCTTCAACAAGACTTACCTAAAAGAAAGTCAATACATATTCTTTAGTTTTAATACATTGACGGATAGTATAACCTTGGTGGCAATGCCTGCTGAGACACTACTAAATTTCATACATTGCCTATAGGCGTATCGTCACAATGGATAATTATAAAATTATGTGATATGACACTACGGATTAAGCCGTTTACATAGTAAAGCGTTTTGTCTAAGTTTATGTATATAGGCAAAAATGATGTAACATTTCTTATATAGACATATACGCCTATCGACTAATTCCGAAACAAAAATGCAATATAAAATGTTGTTATACCTTCTTCCTGACATGTGGCTAAATATAGGATGAGACTAGTCAGATGTGACTGATCCAAATGTAAATACGACGCTTACAGGTGTAAAGTGCGTGTATAGCAAAGTAAATTTGGTGTGTGCTTCGATATCATTTCTTTGAATGGGTTTTTGAACATTATGATGTGCCAGTATGCAGACCTTAATTGTACCTCTAGTAACAGTATAACATGCCTACATGCATGCACGTAATAGTCTGAAAAACCGAACTTCTTCGAGCATAGTGATATTATGAAGGTAAAAACTTGGACGTCGACAGGCGCATTGACGTAACATTTTATGATCTTGACGCCTGAGAGCGTTACTGTCCATCAACGTGTTAACTTGGTGTAATATGTATTATTTATTTTGTTGTTACTAAGTGTGAAAATTTGTTATACTACAAATTATCTAGATATATACATATATTTCTGGTAATGGCTTCAAGCCAATGAAATGCGCAGGATTGATATCAACCGCTAACTGTCTCTTCAAAAGACAAGATCCCTTATGAATCACTAAGCCAAAATAGTCAGGCAGATTAAATTCTCACTGGTAATATGAATTTGATTATTGAAATGAAATATGTATAACCCGCTGTTCATTTTATTAAAACCGTAATTAAAAACAGGTTTATACTCAAATATATTTTTATGTGCAGCTGTAAAAATATTGTACTTAAAAAATATAAAAGGTAAATAACAACGGACTTACTTTCTCTAATTCAAATTCTCTAACTTTGTGAATAGATCCGGCCAAACCTCTCCTTGTTCCATTATTCATTTTAAATTCTTAACGGTGTCATTCTACATATATCTGTAATTAATGTAACATATTATTCGATCAATTTAAATCTATATTTAAGTCGGAGTGACCTCAGATTTACAAGTATCCGTCGAGAACTTCAGGGTGGTCTCGAATGTAGAACTCGAAACGTTCTCATTTAACTGAGTGAATGCTCTTGGAAGACAGCCAGGGTTTGATGTCTACTCTAGATCCAGACGGATGTCCGACGTCATGAGGTGACGTCATTCACTATATCATTTCAGGGAGTTCATAACGATATAATGCAACTTTGTCTTAAAAGACAGATAATCGTTGTTAGTACGAGTCAGTGACACTGTACATTTCACCTCAATGTTTAGTCACAATTGCGTAAAAATTCAATGAACCTTTTATTTAGTGAAGAGTTAATATGTTTTCTTTGGCTTACTTTGGCTTACAGTGAAATGAAGTCATTGTCATTAAAATTTTAAAGACAGCTTACAGTCTAAAATATGTTTGTAAAATTTGTTAAACGAATCTTTTTTAGTTTCCAATACTTGATGACTTGATTTAAGACGAAATTACATGGTAATATTATATCCTTGAATTTTTTGTGAGAATTTTCTATCTGGTAATAAATTTTCCATTGGATTCACATAGTAAAAAAGTAAGAATTCGATTTTTATCTCCCAAAGGGCTTATGCTGTTAACCTTAAGTTTTTACAGCTACACCGAACTTGTAGTCCGAAGGCAGAAGCTATTCAAAATGGATGGCAACAAGCACAATGGTGCCATGAAGTTGCTGAACCTTGGTTCGGCTGTTGCTAGGAAGTGAATAGATACCGCCAATTGGAATGATTCTTATGAATCATATGCTAACCTCATCATCATCATATCATATCCTAAGACCTACTCAGTTACAACACGTTTTATATACGCGAATCAAATCCTAACTACGGATTGTACTGGAAGGGTAATATGACGGAACTGTAGTTATCCTATATAAAAATGGAATATATAAAAGGCCGAACCACATTCATTGTCAGGGCAGTCCTTCATAGAACCGTGTACCTAACGTGTGGGTGTACACGACCAAAATGTACACTAATGATGAATTTTCAGTGATTGAGTACTGTCACTGTGTCATGCGAGCAGAACATTCGAAGACTCTTTTCGGAAGATCCCACGTAGGTTAGGATTAAATATAATTTCTTAAATTTATCAGTATCATAAAAAAATCTATACAGTAAGCCAAGCTGCTTAACCATATTTACTGATCTACCGGTTAATAAGTTCTAAGACCATATCAGGCAAGCTTTAATGTCTAAAGCTTATACTTTATTATACTCGTCAGATGGACCGTTATTTGTACAATAGTGATGAATAGAAATTACTCTCTGTACATACTATAAATTATAATGAAATACTAGATTTTACATGCGTTTTCGCTCGTGTTAAGATTGATTTTGTTAAACGTATTGGAGGTCGCAATAAAAAGTTTCATACAAAATTTGTCCATCTCTTTGCCACACTTAGTGTAAGTTTTTAGTAAGAACAAGTAGCCTATCTCAATCTCCAGGATCCCATCTAATAGGCATTTAGGCGTGAAAGCGTAACAAACAAGCAAACACACTTTCGTAGTTATAATATAACAGTATATGCATGTGTATATGTATAATATATAGTATGAATAATTAAAAAGACCCAGTCCAGTTTGAGTGAGTCCAGTTGACTGAAATGCTTTTCGAACCGGTGGTAATGTTTTTACGTTCATACGTGTTTTCTTAGAGCCCAAATTGTATAAGGTATTTTTACTTTTATTTGATGAGTGCTAGCGTTTTGCGAAATGTGCCTATATGGAGATCACTGTGAAGAAAACCATCGTCACGAACTATAGCACGGTGGCATGTCATGTATTTTTTTTTATGTCAGCCTAGCTGTTTACTTTTTTTATAAGTTTACCGTTATGGTTACAATTACACCTGATATTAAACGACGATGTGGCCCAAGATGGTGGACACGCTAGGCCTAGTGGAGGGACTGATTCTTAAATGCCGGTAGGTACACACCTAGGAATAGGTATTTCGGCTACAGATTTTGAACTAGAGGGTGGTAGCTACTAACTAGCCAGGTGGATTAGAAAAAGTCCTACCACTATGATATGGTTTTATCACGATGTTTTTCCATCACCGATACCTCAAGATCATTGCAGGTCGATTCGAACTCACACAACACACGATAAACTCACCTATCATCGCTTCAAAATCGATTAACATAGTATTGTTACGTTGTTAATCATCCACCGAATACCGGGAGATCTATTCTAGTTACTGGAACTAACTTGGGAGTGTTAACATGAAAAGATTAACATGAAATGTTTTTCAAATCATATGTGCTTTCTTTAACTATGTCTTAGTATTATATGTTTTGTTTCATTAGGCTATCTATAGACTAAGTTATAGGGTTAAGATTAAATTAATATGATAAAATATATATAAACCAGATCGCGTCTTTGCAAAATTGCCCCTAAACCGTTAATTATGTTTTATAATTTAAGTAAGTTGAGATGCCGGCACTGCTAGTTCGTTTGTAATTTATTCATAAGTCTAACAAAGAACATCTACAGATATAATTGTTTATAGAACGGAACTTAATAATGAAATAAGAAACCATTAATTTACATTTAGGTAGCTTATTAAAAGAAATTTCCTACCGATTAGTGCGTAATGTCATAGAGATATTAAATCCGGTATTAATATAAACTTATGAACGAATGACCTAATCTTTATATATAAAGACGTTGGTTTACTGACTTATGAACGCACAACCCAAACTACTGAAACTAGAAACATTAAATTTGGACCGTAGTTCCCTTTTCTAATGTAAAGGCTCAATAAGAAGCGATTTTTCGAAATTTAACTCCCTTAGGGGACAGCCGGTGGTGACAATGTATGGGGGAGAAAAAAATCTTTATCTATTAACTTAAAATTTAGTAGAAATACTCTTTAATAAATATAAGTAACACCAATGTATCGGTGTTTTAAAAATTTCGTCCTCTACGTGTGTAAATTCGGATATACAATTTTTCATTGATACTTTTATTGAGATAGATTCAAAACTACCAGGCTTATTGTCTTGAAATTTGCCATGGATATTCCTGTCATGACGTAGACATCCACTAAGAAGGGATTTAAGATCACGCGTGATTGATGGAAATAACGCGAACGAAGTCGCGGGGCACCAGTTAGTGTGTGTATATTTATATGATTAGTAATGAATGGTTATTAGCCTTACGTATATTTGCACATGTGTTAACTAAGTGCGAATGTATAGATCGTATACAAGTAACTACGTAGTTTTACTTTGTGACACTTTTGCTTTGCAGAGAAATACAGAGAAATATCTTTATTTCAACATTACCTCCATCTGCTATTTTTTTCTTGTGAATTTTAACTACGTTTCATTTGATTTCAGGACATATTTCTTTGTTGGCATTGCTTTATTATGTTAAGTAAGTTACTGTATATACCTATATATAGGTAATTATGTATATGTAAATAAATAATATTATGTCTATAAGTAAAAGAATCACTCCTAAAATCATGGGAAGCATAATTCAAGCTCAGACGAAGAAAGGCTGGTGGTTAAAAAATTAAGCAATATTTTTCCCTTTTTTACTTTGTATGTATAGATTAGTTTTAGACCGTAAAGACATTTGATCTAAGTGAAAACGTAGTTCCAAGATGATTCTGCGAAGCGTTGAAAAGGAATAGCGCTGTTATTTGCGTAAACTGGGACCCTCGGTAGATGATTGGTAACTGATTTTCATGGTGTAGCGGCATGGATGGCAAACGATAGACAATAGCTTGGTAGTACTATAGTACTATGCTACAATGGTATATTCTATGTTAATTATTAATACTTGAAATATAAAGGAAATTGACTGTAATCAAACAATATTATAAATTTTATGCAACTAGTTGATCAAATTTACATTCTGAATGAAATATTTCGTAAAATGGCTTTAATTATCAGATAATAAAAACAACGCTAATGAATGAAGATTAATAGATATCTACCTAATAGTTAATAATACTGTAGGTATTAGCAGGGATCGTCGGAGAGGGCGGCAAGCCAGGCATTTGCTCGGGGCGCCGTGACGGCGGTTTTTTTTCCAGAAAAAAATATAATTTGTGTGGTAAATCAATTTTACTAATAAAGAGAAAATATAACGTAATAATCGCTTTTCGCCAAAAATGATAATGGTTATGTAATATATTTGTTGTCTTTTTGTTCTAGTAATCTCTAGAGAGGACGGTGATATTAGCTACGTATTAGCTGAGCAATTAACAATTTTTTAAAACAAACTTTATGTGATATGCTTGATTTTTCTGAAGATGGGTGGTTAATATTTAAAGTACATAGTCTTTGCTCAATGCTCGAAATCATTATCGAAAAGAATTGATTGCGGACGTTTCGTCATTTGGTTTTCTATTGCTAATTTATATTTCACACATTTTTCATTGTTATAATATTTATGTATCATTAGTTGCAACGCGTCAATATGCTTTGGAATTATACATTTTTTGTGAAGAAAGCATTTTAATTACCAGCAGTAGTAAAACTACTTACTAATACTAATACTACTAATTCTAATACTAATTCTACTCATACTAATTCAACAACTTTAAAAGTTTTAAGTATGATAGAAAATCAATAACTTATCAAAATCAAAACATTGATTCATCCGCGGTGTTTAGCAACCGTATTTGTGGTATGGACAATCACATAGAAAACATCTGTCAGAAACTCTGTGTGTAATTATCATGTATAAACTATAAGTATGGTAAATATACTTCAGCATGTTATTAATGGTGTTTTGTAAAAATGTGTGGACAAAGACTGGATTAATTAGTAAAAAATAATCTTGGTTTATGTTCTAGTATAGGTGCTACCTGTGTTAAAAATAAATGATACGTTAACGGCTCAATTTAAATTGCACATTGTAGAACTGAAAAATATATGCCATTCGATGTAAGGAAACATCGTAGTGAAACTAAAGTACCTATGTAATAGTAATCGTGGTAGAGGTTTTCTACTGTTCATCTAATTAGTTAACAATTAAAAAGCGAGATCGTAACAATCGAGATCATAAACTAATTATATATTAGAAGTGGTTAGGACCGAACCTTGGCCTATACAGAAAGGCTACAAGATAATAATGTATTTAAATTACTGTAAGACCTTACTTCGCAACAATATGTATAAGTAAGCTATGGACATATGACATAAGCTAGCGTTAGACTGCAAATATATATTAAGAAAATATCGCTCAAAATGATAATTCGCTAAGTTTAAAGATAGTTTATTGTTAAAGTAGTTTGTGTCCACAGTAACAATAGATTCAAAACATCGGTGAAGCTGTCAAAGCCCTTGGGGCTAACAACGTATGTCAGTTAGAAAAAAAAACAGTAACAATATAAATCAAAATATATTATGGTAATCAGTTTTTTCTTTTTTTCTAAATCTACAGAAACGCTGAACGAATTCTCAAATGATCACAGGTCGACGGATTTTAAGATTTATGAATTTTATTCTCTTATCAAATTACTTAAAACAATAGCAACTATAATAATGTAAAATTATTATATAAATAATTAAATAGTCAAAACCATAGCATAAAATGAACAAATTTAATAATATTACTATTACAAATTCTTAACTATTTAGTCTTAGTGTCTGCGTTTGGTGCCTTAAAATTTTTAATTATATGATCACTGAATAACATAAGAAACCACGGGGAAACGCTAATAAATAAATAAACAAGGCAGTTCCAACGGCCTGGGTGTTTCAAATTTTAGCACGGTTTATTTGATGTCCAGGATTGTCAGGAATGTCAGCTCATCGTAAGCGATATTTCGATCAGAAATTTTTGATTTGATATTGATTGCTAGTTTTATATCGACACTATTACCTAATGGAATATCTTGTGTTTTATCTCTTCGAGAAAAATTTGTATTATTAAGATATCAGTTGTACTTTCAACTCGTATTAATTGGACATAGGATGCCTACTGGAATATTATTCATATTGATCTATGCTTAACACAAGTAAAAGTATTTACCGCACACTATAAGGGCTGTCCTGGTACTTGTTGGGTATAATACATTCACTTGTTTTGGATCACATCCAATCACTGCAACACTCAGTATTCACATTATATCAGATTGATTTTAAATTTTTTGTCGATCACCGTGGCCAAAACGTAACTCAATTTTCAGGAAATATAGAATTAACCGATGTTCTCCTAAAGTGTATTTTTAAATTGGAACGCGACGAGTTGGATGCCGGGCTCTAATCTTTCAACTGGTGGCGCGTACGCAGCGACTCCCGGGGAGCTATTTTTGTGCTACTGCATATACAAAAATCAATTTGTGACGGAAATGTTACGATCAACGACCTGGTAGATGAACGGGCGTGCATTTGTTACCTATATAGTAACACATGTTAACGGAATTAGTTATTTAGATCGATGATTTTATGGGTATAAATTAATAATCTTTGATGGGTAAAGGATTGTTCAGTTAAAGTTATTGACTCAATACATATGTATAATATGTATACATTTAGATACATTCAATGTCGATTCTTATATCTGTCTATCTACGGTTACAATCATATTGATATGTTTTATATAGTAATATATTATGTTTAAACAATCATCTAAAAAATATTTTTGTGTTAGATTTTCTCAACAAGCTTGTGAATTCTATATCTTAATTTTCTCAATGAGTGTTGGTAATCAAGGGGTTGGAAGTGGTCTGCATCTGTTCGGGTTGCGACTACTATGTGTTTATTGATAAAATTATCACAATGATTCTCTTTTAGTTTACAGTGTTTTTGTAGACCAGCATCACAGTGAATTATACTGTATTGATCACCGGGACTTTGCCGTGTAATTATTATAAAAAATAATAATTTTTCCATTCCAACATTATTTAAATAGAAAAGGCCAGTGGTTGGCGAGAGTAGATCCTAGTAAGGAGTAAATTAGGTATATTAGACCAGAAAACATATCTTAAAAATAACAAATATGTACAATATTAGAACAGAAAACAAAATTAAATTACGGGTTAAAATTTAATGAATTTGTGATGCCCATTAATAATACTTACTTCCTAATTTTTTTACATATGGTTTGAACATTTTAGTATAATGCTTTAAAAATGTTTTGACATTTATTTAGTTTAGTGCCTAGGAACATTTCTTAATTTTAAGTATTTATAATCTAAGTATTATCTTAAAAACCCAACCGATATACCCAAGCATTCTTTAAAAAAATAGATGTCATATTGTCTCGTGGTTTTCTCTGTTTTATAAGACGAAAACTCAGTAACACTCGATCTAGGTTTATATCACTCATACACATTATATGTAACAGTTATGTGAATATGTCATGATGACTAAATTATGGTGTTAAATTGAGGTTATATGTTTACTGGTTAGGGCCTCTAATGCTTTTATTTCTTATATCATGTGAGAATCAGAAGCACCGCATTTTGGTACAAAAATATAATTTGTATTAAACGAATATCTTTTTTGATATCAAAGATGGTAATAACTTCATGAGAGACACATTGAGAGTATTGTTGTGCTTTTCATACTACAAATAATTAAGACAACAATGTCGCATTAAGATTTAATTTAATTTTAACGGAAATCCGTTTTTTTCTTTATTTGGACTATAAATCTATATTTTAGTTGGCAATACTAGTTTGGAATGTATATTTTCATTATCACATTGTGATAAATAATTCTTTAGGTAAATGATACGTCATTTCAAATTACTACGGCAATAAATTATAGAAAAGTTATTCATATTTATGACCATTATAAAGATTTACTTTATTGTAGTCTAAGGGGCCGTTCAAATATTACGTTACGCAATTTTTGAAGAATTTTGACCTCCCCCCCTAACTCACCATAGTATTTTTTTGTATCATCCTCCGCCTTTCTCAAACGTTATGTACAACTTTAACGGCCCCTAAATCGTTTTCCTCATAGCAATTAAACAAATAATGGCAAAAAAGAAACATAATAACAATAATTTAGGTTGTGGTTTGGTTATTTCAATCAGACAACACTATATGCTTTACAGATGAAATACATCTTAAATAACATGTATCAGATAGCGTTTGTAAACTAAACGATACAAAGCAGAGACCAGTAATAAATTAATACAAAGCTTCACTATTTTACCAGCTGTTCACTATTATACCAAAGATCAGTAAAAATTTACAATAGTATTTATTAGTCTGTGGTAGTTATCAATTATTTGTCCATAGGTTTATTTATTATGTTTTCTTTGGACTATAGCTTTAGTATTAAAAAAAACTACAACAAACACTTATGAGTTATTTTACCTTATTTCAAATACAAAATTGTGATGGGTGTGCAATGTTCAATTTAGAAAACTTTTGTAAGTACAACTTTAAATATTAGTATTTACAGTTTATAGGTTATGTCAATGTTTTCATTTCTTCGTGATACGAAAATTATTATTTGTTAATACAAATGAGATGAAATCATCTCAATCATATAATTTGTAGATGTCTATATTCTTATTACCGAGTTGTACGTTATATTTAGATGGGTCTGTAACCCTTGATTTCCGATTGGGAACAATATATAAGTTAGAGAAAAATTATTAAAAGTATGAAATACGTGTATTATTTCCAGCCAATTGTTTATAAAGTTCATATATGCAATCCACATAAAATATTTTTTGAATTTACCATTCTCGCTGTAGATCACAAGTCATTCTAAATTGCAGATTTTGGGACCCTTTTATATATTATAACATTTGGTAATACGGTTATTATTTTAAATGTAACGTACATAATCAAAATTCATAAGTTGAAAATGTTCTTTTGAAAAGTTAGTGATTCAAAAGATGTGTGTGTGCGTGTGTGTGTGTGTGTGTGTTTGTTTATCAGTGTACACATGTAGGAAGTAAAACTTTTTGAATAATATATTTGATTTTATTTGATGCCTAAAATAATATTATACTTAAATAATATTAATACAAGATTAACCTCAATATGCCTAAAGTTTTTTTTGAAAATGGTACTTAGAGTTTTTGTCTCAATATTTATTCAGCCTAGATCAACATGCTATTTTTTTTAATTGAATGTTTTATAACTTTCAGTACATAAAATTAGTAAATTTGTTTATATTATTTGTTATTAGAGTGAAGCAAATTATATTTGATAAAAAAAAATTGAATGCTGTTAGTGCATTTCTATTGAAAACTGGCCAAAGTAAAGTGTATTCTTGTAATTTGTGTAATGACATGTAATTTATATTCTAAAAAAATACGGAATATAAACTATACAGTATATTACAATTTTTGATGAATATACATGAATGACTCTGGCCATCTCTTTTGTACAAACTTTTCTTTCTTGTATAATCATTACACATTTTGGAATATATAGCATTTTATGCATTAACATTTAGTAATGTAGGTGTAATTTACAGTATTAGTAACTTTAACCTATAAAAATATTGATCAAGAAAATAAATTATAGATCCTAAACTTTTTCCACATTTTATTATGCAAGTACTGGTACTTTTTTCATATAAGTAATTTGTACTAAGTAATCCACAGGTTACTAAGTAATCTATGTAGAAAATCTATTATTTATAAATATGATATACATACTTCATCTATAATCAAATTAAAAAATGATTGTTGTTTACCTTAACTAAAATAGAACTAATCACTGCTAGTTGTCTTGAATTAACTATACTAAACTCTTTTGCCCCGAAATCATTGTATTGTACAAATTTTAAATTTGTAAATTGTAAGTTTTATTATTAAGAAATTGGTAAGATATGACTGAAGATTTCAAAAAATTAAGGTGATATGTATGGGTGACTAAAATAGTAAAGAAAAGCAATAAATTATAATATAGAAAGTTAGAAAGAATACAGTATTTGTAAATCACACTAACCCAGTGTACCATGTTACCATCTTGGATTATCTTGTCTCTTATAAACAGGAGAGTTAGTGGTTATAGACTAACATTTATTTAAAAAAATCTGAATATTTAGTCCCTAGATTATTTAATGGACAAGTACAATTGCTTATATTATACCATTAAATTAGTGTATGTGATTATACATTCCTACTTGATTGTATTCTGTCATTTGCATTGTAAAGTGCAATGTAATTTTACTGTTTCATATTCATAGGCAGGTATAGTTATATATCACAGTATAATATAGGTGTATGATTCTAAGGCAGGTTTGACGGCACAATGTCAACTGGAATCCTTGTGGAAATGGTGTCCTCTCTTTGGCAATTTATAGGATATATGAAGATCCATTGTGTTTTAGTGAATAAGATTAGTTATCACTAGTCAAGTCTCTTTACCCTTCTTTAGATTTTATTTTGATGATGTCTTATACATAATCCCACTATGGGCTTCTTCTTCGCAATACGTAAACACATTACCTGGGCTCAAGCCAAAGGCATAGTTAAATACCAACTAGGAAGCACCATGGTGGCAGTTTAACCCTCGTGTTGCCTAACACCAGGAACAGCTTTGACACTTCTTCTACTCTCTGACTTATATGATGCTATCTGTAAATATTATATAAAAATGGTTAGACTGCCTACACAAATAGAACACCTGACCCAGTATACTAGAGTTACGATGAAAAAAAATCGAACATAGACCAGCGCCATTTACCAGGCTTAATTAGAAATAAGAATCATCAGATGGCGCCATAAGTACACAAAAAAATATCTTCAAAAACGGTAAAGCCGCTTCAGAGTTAAAATATACAATAAAGAATTCATTTAATTATAAAAATGTGGAGGAAAGATTCCAAACTAAACAAAGCTTATGGGTGTTGTTTAATAGCTGTTATTACCATACATATATAGGTATTAAATTCCTAAAGACAGCTGACGTATTCATCACTAAAAGGTCAGTCAACGATAGAATACATTACCCTTGGCTTAATAGTATACAATTATACCGTAGGGCCCGTTAAATGTATACGTTTTATAGTTTTTAATATGTTCTGTGATATTACAGACAATATTCTCTAAATACTCTTCTTATTTTGTATTAACTGTGCCCGCGACTTCGTTCACGTTAAACAATTTTTTTTCCTCGGACTTTAGTTTTCTTTCTTAAATAATAGTAGGCTAGGTTACTCCTTATAATATCAGCTATCTACCAGCGAAAGTCCTGTCAAAATCGGTCTAACTGTTTCAGAGATTAGCCAGACATACAGACAAAAACTTAAATATTTTATATATGTACCCTATATACTTTCATATGCATTTAGTAAAAAGCTGTTATTTGTACTTTAGAAACAGACACTTCAATTTTATTTATATGTATAGATGTAGATAGGTTTTGACTGATGGATGTATTTAGTCAAGGAATAGTCGAAGCGATGATGGATCAGTGGTAGCGTGATAGGATAGTGTGTCAACAAGACAACGTGACAACGTGTAGAACAACGAAAGTCTGAGCTTTCTCTTAAAGGTAACATTGTAGTGTAAACATGAAATGGTGGTAATGCATATATTTTGCAATTCTTGGCTGTAGACCTCTAACTTCAAGTTGAAAATCTATCACTATATATCTATAGCTGTGTACTTATACTTGCACTTTAAGTGTTAGCCTACATCGTTACTTAATATCAGGCAAGATGGCCAAATGTTAAACCTACATAGAAAAAAAAGGAATTGGAAAACTTGATTAACTTTAGAAATGACCTAATCAAAAAATATTTCAAGTAAAAAAGTTATATGAATCGCATGCATTTATAAATTTTAAATTATACAGAGAAAAGCCGTTACTTTTACGCACTTCAGTTAGTATAGGACACGATATGACGTAAGACGATAGAGAGTACAATGAACATGACCATTTTTAGAATTCACTTAAGAAAATGTTTCTTTAATCGTTGAATGTGAAACTTAAAAGATCCACCGTTCAGCTAATGATTCCTGTCATATTGCGAAGAGACAAATAGGTACGTAATATAGCCTTTGTTAGACCTTAATAGAATTGTATATGCGGTTATTGTTTTCCGTGCCAGTACGACAGTGTCGTTCCTGTAATTATGAGGAACAATAGTGTTGAACTCTCGGGTTGAGAGATTATGGTATATTAATGAAACTATATTTTTATAATGCTAACTGTACTGACTGACTTCATTAGGTCACAAAATATGTATGGAAATATAACAATAAATTAAACAAATAGTTGACATTAAGAAACATAATTATTGAGTGCTGTTTTGAACTATCCTTACCATGGTGCCATTATAGAGTTATCAACGATGCTCGAAAAAACTTTTTTCAAATTATATTTTTTTGAAATTTTTTACATGTTTATTTGTTCTCGAAACCTTTTTTTACGGGATATAAAGTATCCGATATGTTAATTCATAGCAATAAAACCTTGTCTAATTTAATTAAAATCTATTGCGGAGTGATACACAGATAAGGGTCACAAAGATACTATATTCAATAAAAAATATCTTTAGAACCAACATTTCCATTGTATATTATAAGAACACTTATTTAGGTAAATTAGGATTATTATCTACTTCTGTACTTACTTTTACGGTCCTACATATACCAGTATAAAATGTGATATTCATTAGTAACTATTAATAATCTTACTATATGTATGCTCCCGACTTCGTTCTCGTTTTCTCTGCTAACCGCGCCGTGATTATTAATCACGTAATTATCGTATTTAGTGCTTGTCTACGTCATAAAAGGCATACCTATGTCAAATTTAAAGTATATAGGTATCATAGTTTTGGAAATATTGCGATGAGTCAGTCAGTAATATTGGGTAATATACACTAGATGGTGCTCCCGAGTTCCTTCTCGTTTTTTCCGTCAACCTTGCGTGCTTGTAAAACCAGTTCTTAGCAGGTGTCTACGTCATAAAAGAAATATCCATGCCAAATTTAAAGTCTAGCAGTTTGAGAGATATATGTCATATATATGTCAGTCAATGGTAAATCGTTTTTTATCCTTGTCCTTACATCCTTACTTAATATATAATATACTTATCCTTGGTGCTTTCTAATATTATAAATTCGAAAGTGAGTTTGTTTGTTTGTTACGCTTTCATGCCTAAAGCGCTTAATAAATTGTGATGACTTTTGGTTATAGAGATAGCTGGTTAGATAGCAGCTGGATACCTGAAGACGGTAATAGTGTACTTTTTCTCGCGAAAAACTTATTGGAAGTGGAATAAAGAGAGGGATAAACTTTGTATGAAACTTTTTATTGCGTCATCCGATTTATCTGATAAAATCAATATTAACGGAAGCAAAGCCGCGGGTAAAAACTAGTATATAAATAGATACTTTGCCAGGTACAAGTTTAATAAGTACAAAATTTCAGATCAAGGTTCAAATTAATTTATTACAGCTATATAAAAATCAAGTGATTATTTCAATGCCTAATGCAATCGAACGCGGCGTGCTTTTCAAATAGATCGTTAAAACAAAAACGGATAGGTTGTACTCGGTGACATTATGACTTTCCAATTAAGGTCTTTCGCAGGCATTAGAGGTGCAGTAGATGTAGCGGCTGTATGTCTGTCCCTATTTGGTAAATTTATATTGTTTGCTTACTTGTTAGCTTGATTGATCGATTGTTTGTTTGTGGTTTTGATATTAAGTTATTTAGTACTGTGTTTTTATAAATACCTTTTCGAATACTATTTCAATACTTTTATATCCATACTACAATATTAAAGATGCGAAAGTGAGTTTGTTTCTTACACTTTCACATCTAAACCGCTGAATTATTTATCGTGAATTTTGGTATAGAGATAGAGGGGAACTTGGAGTCGGTGGTAGGCTAATTTTTCTCGAGAAAAACATATAAGAAATGGGTTAAAGAGATGGATAAACTTTGTATGAACATTATTCACCCGATTTGCTTCAAACTTTAGATAACGCGAGCGGAACCGTGAGTAACAGCTAGTTACTGATATAAATCTTAAGTTCTTCGGTGTAAACAATAATTCTATTAATTTATTAAAATTTACTGATATATGCATATTAAGTACTGATTATTAAGCATTTAATAAGTTTAATCTTCCGCTCGCCCTCGAATCTTCAACATCCCTTGCAGGAACATACCGCTCGTGTTACCTATTCCTTTTTTATACTACCGAGGTGGTTAACAAGTATAAGGTTTGCCTTATCGTAAACGGCCACCATAGTCTAAGGAACGCATAACTAGAGTTATTATTAACGCTCTGCCGACTTTAAATACCCTTGTCCCAAGGATCTTATGTAGGTACCCTATTCATCGCAGAAGGACCATATACATTATTTGATTTTTACTACTTGGGCTGTCTCAAGTAGAGAGAAATCTCTAAAGGTCTATCTGTGCTCTACCACTCTATTAGTCTTACTTTGTGCTCGAATAACCTCTAAACGTCATTACGCATGATACATAATATGTTCCTAAGGGTTATTGTGTCGCGATATATATCCTATAACCTTCCTCAATTGGCTAAAAATGCCAAACAATAAATTTACAAATCTGACTGGTAGCTAAAGAGTTTATTTAGTAAGTATAAACAAGTATTTTAGTTTATAATCTTAGTGTTCCTTATAAATACTAATATTTGCTTGAAAGTATTCACTTCTTATTAATAACATTCTTTAATGACCTACAGTTGCACAAATGGTTTTCTTCTGTGAAAGGTAACCATTAACGGTTAAGCTTTGTTTATTTAAAATTATTGTTTATTTAAAAAGCTAAGTTGATCTGGTTATGTAATTACGAGTATCTTAATAAATAATGTCAATCCAAGACAATCTTTGACGTATTAAAGTTTCTGTAAAAAAATATGTTCATAGTTTGTCGATAGTATTAATACGTGTATCCCGAATATTAATAAGAAAATTCTCTTGCACAACTAGGAAACATCCAATTTATTATTAAAATAATAAAAAAATATCAATAAAAATGAATTCTAAGACATTTATTTTCCTTGGGTGATTCGAAAAGATTTCAAATTTACCTGTAAATAAATCGCGTTGACGTTGCGTCGCGAACTAGGGAACAATTCATCGTATCGTATGCACTGCTCGGTCGTGTGAACCCGTTAGCTAGATGCACGCCCGCGACTCTGTCCGATACTAGAAGACGATTTAATTAACGTATTGTGCGCCGGCTTCTATTAACAGAGTCTACGAGGAGTTAAGGGTAAGACAACACGAAATTTGTCCACAAACCTGCTTTCACCTAAAAGGTAACTAAGTATTGGTACGTCAAAAAAATTGATTAAAATGTATCATAATTATATACAATAGCCACGTTAATTCAATATATTTAAATTAATGAGATAGGAATAAATTTAAAGGTACAATGTAATATTGGGTTATAATTTTATTGAGCAAACAAGAGAGTAACTAAAATCGTAACATATTTGGTAAAATTGTAATCGTATTAGGTATTTTCATATAGTATGAATATACTCAAATTAATATTTAGTCGTTTAAAATGTTGCTAATTATAAAAAGAGTTGTATTTTTTTCAATTAAGCGCTCGAATGCTCTTTAGTCAATTGTCTATAAGTAAGGTTTCTATAACATATGTATCCTCGTAACCAAAAGTGCTGGATGGGTTTAACATTTGTTTTGTTATTGTATTTAGCTTACTTATTCGAACGAAATATGGTGTAAAAGTTAAATTTGCCATATACCAAATAAAAAGAGGTGGGACTTAAAAACCTTTTGTAATAATAAATATTCAGCAGTACAAGTTGTGTTTTCATGAAACGAGATGAAGGTTTAGTATTTTTTCGGTACATTTTTTAATCTATTCTACTGGAGCAGTTAATAAGAAAACTATTAATCATTTTCAAAATAATTATTTTTTAAAGTGTGAATTTTATAGCTATACATTTAGTGTTATGTTTACAATTATACCTGGTGTTAAGTGATGATGTAGCCTAAGATGGTGAATATGCTAAGCCTAGTGGCACTGGTTTGCAACTAAAGTTACCGGAACACAAATGTATTTGGCAGCAGATTCGACTTGAGGTTGGTAGCTAGCCAGGTGGACATTAGAAACAGCTCTGCATAAAAAAGCATGCAAATTCTTAATATTATTATTTTTAATTTGAGTTTTGACTAAGCTTCGCCTTAAGTGTTGGTTCTCGATAAGGGATTATGCACCATTATTATGCAGCGCTCTAAGGTTTCGGGAACTCAAGCACTCGTCAATTAAGGTATCTTCGAAGCCCATCGTCTATCCATTCAAGAGGACCGGGCTGAGAAAATTTAAGCTGCACAATGGATGAGAATAATGAGACAACTAGTTTGTTATTTTAACGATGAATTTACAATATAATGAGCGCATTTCAAAACGTGCAACGTAAAACGGTTACTAAAAGTGCAGTATTGTTTTCAAACTATTTTTCACTTCATTGTATGAACACCTATAATTAATCATTATATTAGCTTAAAAGCAATATGTCACTGTATGTTCATTTTTTTCTGATTTGAAAATGGACTGAGCTTTTCAGTAACACTGTTGGTTTATATAATTTTGAAGAAATGACAATATGGCCCAAGGAGTTAGATAGTTTCAACTGTCTGAACCAACGTAGATATATGGCGGATATAACTAGCCAGATGGGCATTAGAAAAAGCCCCTCATAGTGCATAAACATGCACATACTAATGAATAGCCAATAAGGTAACTGGTAAACCAACCAAAGACAAGTGATTTTTAGTTTTAGGAAGTCTGTCGTTTAATCGAATGGCGTTTAATAAAGTTTATACTGTTTTATATCTAATGTTTTCCTTGTACATTACAAACAAAATTAAACATAATAACTTTAAGAAAAGTACATTTATTTGTAAAGGTGTTTTAAATAGCCACTGTGAAGTAAATTAGTGGCATTCCTGTTAATTACGCGGTGCCCGGGCGACGAGTATTTAAATTCAGGCAAGCAAAGCAAAAAGCTTCTCAGCATGTAAAGAATGTTTGTTCGCTCACCGTTTCATATGCGAGTTCTCACGAGTTTAGCCGAGCGCCTGTTTTAAATGTTTCCCGCAGACGACACGGATTTCAATCGCTTCGCGGTGTCATTGCTGATTTATGGACAGATGTTTACTAGACTCGCTTATTTTAATATACGCGCATTTAAGATTTTGCGCAATGCATTTGAAATAATGATTTTATGTTTAAAGGCTTATTTGTTTTATGTTTTTATTTTTTATTTTTAACAAACGTCTCTAATATACCATCTGAACTATTTCATATCTGAAGTATGTATGCTACGTTCCACTCCGCTCATGGCCTGCGGTTTTTCCTGTCCCACTTGCTTGTGAGCGTTAAAATTATTAAATCATGTGGTATGTAGTAGGCCCATCCTTGCAGATAGGTTGTTGGAGAATAGGTTGTTAGGAACGAAATAGCGAGCACAGCTAGTTAAGATCATAAGGCCTAAAAGTTTGTTTGCTTGTTTAACCTTAGAAACTACCAGTAGGATTTCAAAAATTATTTTTGTATTAGTTAGAGCAATCATTTAGGAAGGCTTTAGGATGTTTAACATCACGCTACTACCAAAAGAAGCAAAGCTTTATTGAGAATAGTTACAAAATCGAGCAAATTTGTTTTAATATTGTTTACTGTTACTTATTTTTAAGGTTTCATAACTAATTTAAAAAAGCCTTAACTTATAAGTTAATTTTGTTGCCTATCTGTAATATTATACGACTATCAATACTCCATTGCTTAAATGGTTTTTTTCTCTAAACTGCTTTGACACAAAAATAAAATTTCTAGTTTAACATTATGACGAGATTTAGAATTATAAGAATTATGAGGAGATATACCCACCCTACTACTACTACTATTAAAACTTTAATTAACCGATTATCAAATCAATACAGGATATCTGTAGGAACCAATATAATTAAGGGTTTTAGAATGAATTAACAATTGAACGCGAAAAAAAATTAATTTAAAGTCCGGTATGAAATTAATTCCGGAAATGTGTTTTTCTTCGAAAACGGCTTAAAATAGAAAGTTGATATTAATATCAGATACTAATAAGGTCAACGGTCTCATATGACTATAAAATCAAGTTTCTAGGTTAACGTAATAATGAGATACGGCCCATCATAATTAAAGTCCCGCTTACTGACCAATTATCGAAACCTACAAGTTACTAATTACTTCCTAGGGAACTAAGAGTTCATATTTTTTATTAAATAAGGCCTTTTGGCAAAAGTTGTGATAAATTCAAAAATAGGTACATAACATAGATAACCTAGCGATTGAAGCCATGATAGCCTAATTGGTAGTGTTTACGGACGCTGCGTCAAAGGACGTGAGTTCGAATCCACCTGCAATGAGCTTGAGCTTTCGGTGAAGTTAATCATCGTGATAAAACCATAGCATGGTGGTGAGGCTTTTCTAGTGTATCCTGGCTAGCTAGCACTCTCAAGTTAAAAATTTGCCGCCTATTACCTTTAGGTGTATTCCAACAGTTGCACTTGAGAACCACTCCCACAACTAGGTTTAGCTTGTCAGGTGTCTCAACATGAGGTGAGATTGTAGTCATAACGCGTAACCAATTGACTATAAAAAATATAATAATAATAAGACACTTACGTCATCGAGAACTAAGTCTTATTAGAAACAGCGTGAAAGCAGACCCTGGTCGCTTGTAATAAGGTGAAACTTATCGTGGTAACATACTAGGTATTTCGTGTGCGTTCGCCCGTTAGTCCCATATGCCTCTTTCGTAGCCCTGAATATTGCGTGAGGATGTACATATGTATGTAAATGTATTTTTTCAAGAAGTCAATAAAACATTGGTTGCAAAATAAATTCTTTCAGCAAAAGTTAAGTAATAAACCCCATAATATAATTCATATTTAGTAGGAAGTTAATGCAGGACCTATGTTTGCTGTTAATCACTACATATTATGAAACAAAGTTCACTGCCACCCTGCCACGCCACGCGATAGACTCAAAAAGTCACTGAACAATTTTTTCTTTTGGGGTGTTCCTAGAGAAAGTGATTCACGAGGACGGTTTAGGTTTATAAATTGTTAAAGTTTTGTGTACATTGATTGAAATGTAACGATAATTGAGGGTTGCCAAAAAAAAAACGCCTGTCGTAACGGGCGGGTGGCAGCTAGTGTTAAATACGTCGTTAGGGTTCACAATTTTTTTTTCAATAAACACTAATTAGGACGCGTCAGAGACAAAAAAGTGAAGATAATATACAATGTTATGAAAAACATGGATCCCTCAATACTATTTTTTTGTTTACCCTATTTTTGTTTAATATCCGTATAATAATTACACACAATAAGCCACCCGAGAGTCTACTACAAAACTTTATTATGCAATGAAGGATTATTTTGAAGCAACACCGTCGTTTCTCTCAGTCTCGACCAGTACAGCTAGAGCACATGTCCACCCAATAGACGAAGGCACAGCCGACACGCCTTTACAAGACCTATCATGTCCGGCTGTCACTCGACTTTCAAATAAATAATCCGTTATTCGTGTTGTTGGCCATTTGCAAAACTTATGTGGAATACACGAATGATTAGCATAATTTATCAATAAATGTAAACAAATAATAAATATGAGATCTAGCATTGCATTCTCGTGTGTCACGTGTGAAAAACTTTATAATCACGATTAAAGGACATAACAGCAAAGTTATTTGTGGACCACACTAATTATTTTCCTGGGAAAACTCGAAGCCACAGCCAGTGGTGGATTTACCAATAAGCTGAGTAGGCTAGAGCCTAGGGCGACAGATTATAAAGGCCGCAAATTTGGGGTACTTTTGTTTTGTTTCTAGAAACTGAAATGTTTTATACTTATACCTAAATGTTGCTAGATAATATGTTTAATAATCAAAGTTTTATATTGGTTTTCTTCTTAAATTTACGTGTGTGGAAACCAATTATAGAAGTAAGTAGGGATGGCAAAATTGGAATAGCCTACGAGCGGCAAAAGTGTAAATCCGCCACTGCCCACAGTACTTTGGTGGGAAAAGGTAGTCCAGTCGATTAAAATTTTTATTAATGGTCTCTACATTTATAATAGATGGTTAAAGCAGTTTTCTGGAGCACTTTCTCCCGTGGCTGTATGTATAGGCCAATCTGAGATTCTAAGAAACATGGTCGCTGCTTTTCCGATTCAAATATCAATCTCACCATTAAGGGAGAAATTATTCGATATGGTGGACCCGAGATAACAGAAACTGTCGACCACCTTTAAAGGTCTGTTATCGAGTAAAATAGTTGGGCTTTCTGCACTGCCTTGAGCTAAGACTACTGTCTTCTGAATGTTGATGGACATTGAGAACAATTCACATGCATTCGTGAATTTAGTCATCATAATTTGAGGCTCATCAGTGGCATCAGCGACGAAGGCTGCATCGTCGGCAAAGAAAAGAGTATCTACGCAGAAACTCTTTTGATAAGCCTGGTTTTTATTACCCAAATCTAGAACAGTTTGCCGTCGCTCCTTGTTTGAAAGTGAATACCGTTATGAAAGTCGCCAAAAGCAGTTTCAGTTAACAGGGAAGATAATATACCAAACAGGGTAAGAGCAAGAATGCAACCTTGTACACCTCTGCACATGTAACACGGCTTAGATGTTTGACCGTTATATACGACGGCTGCTTGTATGTCCTCATGGAAGGGCTTTACGAGACGCAACAGTTTTGGCGGGCACCCTATGCTGTGAAGAGCAAAATACAGACATTCCCTAGGTTTAGGTCGACAAATGGGATATAAAGTGTAGTATTTTGCTCTCTATACTTTTCCTGCACTTGGCGAAGAGTTAATATCATGTCTAAAATATATAGTATTTATACTAAACAGAACCGGAGTCTTTAGAACATAATAAAATCAACACGATGAAATCTAAATATGCACGCTTCAAATGAACGTTGTAGTTATTTCTGAGTTAGAAATAAAATTACAACCACCAAACTCACTATAACCATTTCTAACAATCTCGCTTCCTGGTTATATATTCCACATGGTGGTGGGATCAGCCTACCTAATTTTTCTTCTCCATTACGCTCTGTACTGGACATCTGCGTCGGAAACCCTGCACTTACTCATGGCCTTGAGCATTAAATTTTTCCAATTTGTTTTGTCTGCCTTTGATCTTTTACCGGGAATGGATAGTTGCAGTACTAAAGTGCCAATTCCAACAATTCAACAATCCTTTCCAACAATTATTTGTATTAATAGCCGTGTTCGCACCGTATTTTATTATTCTGTATGGCTATCCTCCTAATATTCCTTCTATTCGTAAAGTATGTAATCGTTACATTAAAAAAGGCCTAATATTAAGTTTAATGTGTTAATTTATTATAGATAAATGTTATATTTGTTTATAAATAATATCAACATCAATGGAAAATAAAATCTAATATTTATTTTTGAAAGTTAACTGGTACGTTCTAGAAAAAGTGCAATATATTATAAATGAAATTTAGATATATTGTATTAATTTGATAAAAATAAATTGAAAGAAACAATAAAGAAAGAAATAATATCTAAGAAATAGAAACAATAATAGATATTGGCTATTATTTAAATTAAATTAATTCAGAATGCAATGATTAATAACATGTTTGATAATTTATGATGTTTCTCGTATATTTAGAAATAATTAATGATAATTTTTGAATATACGTTTTAAAAACAGATTTATGCAGTAACAGCGCAAAATATAAAAACAAGTTTCATGGCTTTTCACCAGTTTTGTTTCATATAATTAAATAAATTAAGATTAAGAGGCGTGAACAGGTACCTAAGCAGGCCAGTATAACAGCGGTGACTGGGAGTGAATTCAGGTTTAGAGAATGCGTAAATACATTTCCCTATGAATAAAAAAAGTAAGTTTAGCTACATTGTCAGTCGCCATTGTTAAAAATTTTACTGTACTTAACATCAGGTGCAGTGCAGTCACTATGGTGCGAACATAAAAAATAAATAACAACTGAAATGGGTATTACATATGTAACACTTAAAGAAGTTGTAACTACATAAACATGACAAAATAGCTTATATATCTTTATGAACTTAGAAGTGATCAGTAGAATAGAAAGTGTAAGATAAAGTTCAAATATGTACTGAGATTTTATACCAGTAACGTAATTTAAAGAACCTAATGGTTAACTGAAAATACCGAAATAGTAAGAATGATGCGTTGCATTGTTTGTGAGCGATAGCTTTTTTGGCGACCATCATTATAAGTTGTTAGGCCCGCGGGTCTGTTCCTTAATCCATCAAATTACAAGCCGGCCATCATCTTAATATCCCCCGCCCCTCAAGCAGCCTTTCAATAATCCAGTACCGCATTGATAGAGCGTAATTATAGTACGGTCGACGCGCTGGCATTAACTCGCTTGAAGCGAATTTGTGCTGTAATACGGTCTGCAGAGTTTGTATTGCGGGATTATAGTTACACCCTGATATATTCAATGTTTGTTTAATTTACGTTAACAAACGTATGTTGTGTTCGGAACATGCTTTTATGTACATATAATAAATTTACTATTTTTATTAAATATTATATTTGAATATGCTTTGTTTTCGACGTGGAGCCAAAAATATTTATTTTGTCCATATATGTTTTTCTACCCGCATCAATCTCATTCAACTGCATACGTCTTAATTTGTCACAAATATAACTAATATTAAGGATCAACGTGTAAGATACTTATCATGCCACAAACGAAAGGGTTCCTTGGGTAAACGAGAGAAACGTTAGAATACAAGACCGCTTGAGAGATCTCAATGGACATTGGCGAAAAGTATTTTTCTTAGAGTTTTTGTACGGTTCCTGAGAAGAGTATGAGATTATGTTCGAGTTATTAACTACATGAACGGACAAGACAAAGTCTGGACTTTTAGTCACAAAATCCAAACATTATCTACTTAGTTACAGTGGTAAGGTTGATATGATAGCAAATACTTTCACGGGTAAGAGGGTATTACTTACATAAGTTTTATCATATTCCATCTAAGCCAAAAAATCTGCACAAATTAACGAGCCGGGATAGCTAGTAAGTAGGTATAATCACACGTCTTAATTAATTCAACTTTTGTTGAATAATTAACTTGTTTCAAAATAAATGGAAGGTTCTCATTTTCAGTTGTAAAGGGTTATGTATATACCTGTACGATTATTTTATATTAGATTGTAGAATGGTACCTGATGGTAAGCGCACTGCAGTTCAAAAACGTCGACGATCACGCAGCGATAAGGGATTGTCGCTTACATGACAGCTTGGAAGTTTTTTACCTCAAGACAAATTGTGGTTCAGTTGTACCGTATAACGATATCGAGTCGACATGTGGGTTCGAGTTTTACAACGCATAAATATGCTTTGGGAAATGGTAAATATTCTGATGAAACGTTAGCTTGATGGTAAAGCACTTTCAATTTCAAGTAGATAGATGTGTGCAAGTAGTTGCATTTGACAACCGGTCCTCCGATTAAGCTTAGTATTTTATAGGTAATCATGGGTCATGCCGTTACTAAATTTTTGGTGAATCTTGACTACAGAATAAAACCAAGTCGACACTTGCATATATTATAGATCCTAAAGACCTTTGTATTTATTTTTTTCTAAAATACAGGTTTTAAAATCTTTTCTACTTTGGTTATTTCATTTGACAAAACCCGAATACACCTGCATTACAATGAGGCGTTCATTTCCATACAAAGTTTCAAAAATGTTTATGTTAATTATGCAAATGGTTCGATATCCTTCCTTTAAGTTTAAAAACAATATATCGTCGTAAAATAATAAAATGTTTAGCTCATTTGCCTATAAATCATTTGATTCTTAAAATAGGTACACTATTCAATATCCATTGATACATAATTTAGTGAATGTATAGGTTTTATTGTATAGGTTGTATAGTGAGTGTATATAAGCGTTTGATTGATTACAGAACAATTAAACTATAAAGTTATTGTGCGGAATCATTTCTAACTGCTCTGCTGGACTTTGTATATTTATCATTAAATTTAATTAGCTGCTTGCTACAAATAATTATATACCAATACAGGGTGAACGACACATCGCCTGACCATGTTCTGCAAATGATAAAATATGAATTTTTTTGGTAAAAAAGCACTGTTTGGTATTTTTTGTATTATATTGGACAACAAGGTCGATAGTGTCAGTTAAGCTTTGTTTATTTAAATAATGAAATAACAAATTTATAGATGAAATCATAACGTATTACACAGAAACAAAATTCATGATATTGGCTACATTAGTATTACTGTGTCACAGTCAATATTTCCACCATCAGACAATTTAATAAACGGGTCTGTGTATCACAGAATGAAACAAAATATATCACAATATTAAACAATTTGTAAATGGAAAATATTTATGAAAGTCAGGTGCCAATAGAGGAAATAATGCCTATATATATATGGTAAACTTATCCTAGTAAGTAGTGTTTTGATAATACGATTCTTGTGTGTAGCGGGCGTTAGTTCTAAGTAAGTAAGTTTTTGTATAATAAATGTTCAATTTTTTGACGTGTTATTAAAATTGAAATGAATTGTTTCTTAGTACAAACAATGCTTAGGCCGGAGTCAAGTGACTCTATGTGAAATAGTCCTCTTAAGAGATTTCATAATATCCTACTCGTGGAAGTACTATTCTCAATGAAAAGTATAGTATGAAGTTTTTATCCCGATTATTCAGTAATTTTTATTGAAAACTATTTATGAGAAGATGACCAGAATTTTGTTAAGCGAGGGTAGACCGTCAAGAGAAAACTAAATTATATATGCACCATTGCAGCATTGTCATTTAGAAGTTTAGGTTAGGTTAATTGCTTAAAAATATATGCATTTGCGTGCAGCTTAAACTAATCGTGAGCATTTTGGATATCTTTGCCTAAGTATACACTTAATTATGGTTCATAATTTTTTATTTATTTATTATATCATATCATATTTTATTTATTACATCTATAACATAATGCTGGAGGTTGAGCTCGAGCTTGCTAAGTTATGACGGAGAATACTATCTCCCTTCTCGGTTAAACTTACCTTTCTACGTTCTTGTTTACTTGAGCCAGGTCCAATTAAAACATTAGCAAGTTATATTTTTATGAAATACATGTAATTAACATCAACTGTGATTGCGGTTAAGTGTTGCGACTATATGTAGAACATTCAGGGTTGTCTCGTGTTTAGTTGTACGCGACGCGAAAGTATTCTACGGACATCGGTAAATAAGGGGGAAATTTGAAGATCACTTTAGAGACCTTAGTAAGTATTTATTACTATTTCTATACAAATACCTATTATCTCAATACAAACATGAATAAAAATCACTTCAACGGTTTAAATAAGATGTTATGGCTACGGAAATTATAGACAAAGTTACTTTCGTAGCGAAGAAAGCGTGTTCAAGCGATTGAAAAATTGTGAAGTATCTCCTGCGGAAGTCAACTTAGGTAACACTGAAGAGAAAACACTTTTTATTGCTTAAAACGATTAACAAATTCGTCTTTCTTGAACTAAAATTTTATATGAAAATAGATCTTTTTTTAATAATCGAATGTAAACCGTATTGGTGTTTTAATAAATATAAATAATTTATTAATCGGAAAGCTCAAGATAGTTACGGGTGTGCGACCTCACTTCCACCGAACCGTCGAACATTGAAACGTCCATCGACAAATCGTGAAACGTTAAGATAATATAAGTTAGGCTATATATAATATAATATTATTGAGTGTTCAAAAACTATTATAAGTAGGGAACGTTGTCATCTTTTAAATTGAATAGTATAAAATAGAATTTTGGATTAAATTAAATGCTCAAGATGATTAAAAAAAGCATTTGGAAACGATTAATATCACGTTCCTGAAATACTTTGGCAGATAAAGAATTATTAATAAAAATAAAATTGAGAATCATAAAAATGATTAATGTAGTCAAACTAACCATATCTGGCTTATTGTATAGAATATGAATGTAACTGAACGCTTGGTCTAGGGGCTTAAACAATCAGCTCGATGCTAATGCAGCGCCGAAATGGTATTATAGATTCGTAGGATGTTGGATACATATGACAAATATTTTTGTAAACCACAAATGTTTTTTTTGTCTGGGTGTTACTTTATATTTGTAATTTATTTTTATTTTCGCTTTTAATTAACGTAACCTAAAAAGTCCTACAAAGTAAAAAATAAAGACCGATATTTTTTGGTGTGCTGTATATTTCGGATCTGTGATATTTCCTAAGTTACTCATTTTAATTGAATACTAAAAACTGAAAAGTTGGTATTGATTGAATTCTCATTTACATAAGGATTAATATCATGTTGATATAACATCCTCGCAAACGAAGTGTTATTTTGGTACTAATTGTAAATCATAAAAATAGTTATTGTAAGTAAACGAGAAAAGACAGTTATATGCTGTCGCGGATTTATTTCTAGAGGAACATTTCTCTCATACATACATTATTGTAATATTAATAATAAAGCCAGCGCACGCGAAGAAAACCTACAGAAAGAGTATTTTATTTCCCGTTTTTATCACTTTTAACAATACTGCTTTGCTCCTATTACTGCTGGCGTAATGTTAAATAGCTTAAAGCCTTTCTCAATGATTACTATATTAAACACAAAAATAATTTTTAAAATCCGACTGGTAGTTTCTAAGATTAGCCCGTTCAAAAAAACAAACTTCTCCATTTTATAATATTAGTATTGATAATATAGCTCTATAATGCAGGATAGAACGTTCTGCACAAAATATGCTTATCGTTCATTTTTCAATAGAATAAGTGGAAGCACTTGTTGCCCTAAGCTTTACAAATCGTCGGATTTCGCCGGGAAATGTCTTATAAAATTGCCATCGTGAGTCGCGGCTTCGGTCATAAAGCAAACGGGAATGCGACACATTTATGGTCCAGTAATACCGTGCTAAGATGTTGCCATATCTGATCAAATTTATCCAAGAACCTAAAATATAATGAGGAGTATTTAAACAAAATATGCGTGAAAACCACCATCGCATATATGACAGTGAAACTATAAAATTGGACATGGTCTTTGAAGTTCTTAATGTTGTTGTATATTCATTATGTTTATAGATATTATTTTGTAGCAGTGTAGGCACTGCCTTTTAAGGTACAGACGTCATGACATATTATGAGTCTTATTTTTCGGTAAAGGAAAACATAGTGCTGAACCATAGTATAGTTGTAGAGCGTTTTTAATGCTACTTTGACGTCGAAAATATCAACAGATATCTTGCGACAGGAGCTCCTGAGAGTCAGTATTCATTATGCTTCGTGCCACATTGCCAATTAATATCAGGTCAAATCGTGATCAAATGTCAAACTTGTACTGAATTAAAGAAAAAAATATTTGTTTATTTATAACTTGAGATCATTCCGCAATGTTTTCTATTTATCTTAATTTTAATTGAACTGTTCACGCCCTGGTATGGACGTTTATTTATATGGTATGTATAGTAACTAGCTATGCCTGCTGATCTAGTTAGACGAATTACAAGTTAATACATTATTTTAAGAAAACGTTTTGAGAGGAATTTATATTGTCTTTATTTATGACTAAATTTTAGGTACGATTTCGCTCTCGTTAATATAAACTTTGACGAACAAATCGGATGACGTAAACAAAGGTTTCATACAAAGATTATCTCTCTATTTACCCCATTTACTATAAAGATTTCACGAAAAAATAGTAGCCTACCCCCGTCTCCTGTGGTCCATCTATATCTGTACCAAAATTCATCACAATCGATTTAGCAATTTAGGCGTGAAAGCGTAACAAACAAACAAACTTACTTTCGTATTTATAATATTAGTATGATTATCATCATAACTCAATCTTTATATTACTTAATTACCAAAGCATAGTATACTTAAAATTGAACAGAGACTACAGTTAAAACTTTAAACGGGAATCATTTAAATTGGTTACGTTGTACACGTGTTGTAAGCATAATAACGAATAGACAAAGAGGTTGCATTTTGTAATATGTAAGGTTATAGTGTATTGTGTGGCTTTAAAGGATTTTGTGCAAGTTTTATTAAAATCGTTAAGACTTCTTGAAATATAATATACTATCTTTTACCTGCGGTTTCGCTCGCGTTAATATTGATTTTGTCAAACAAATCAGATGACGCAATAAAATGTTACGTACAAAGTTTATCCCTCTCTTTAAGAAAGAAAGAAAGAAAGAAATTTACTCCACTTCCAATAAGTTTTTCATGAGAAGAATTAGTTTATCACCGTCTCCAAGGTCCCATCTATCTCTATACCAAAATTCATCATAATCGATTCAGCGGTTAAAGCGTGAATGCGTAACATACAAACAAACTCAGTTTTGCATTTATAGTATTACTAAGGATTCTGTACTTCTAGAAATCTAGACCTTGTTCATGAATCCCTTATCAAGTGTACATGAGAATTATTGTAGTAGAAACACAGTGATATCTATAATGATGCTGACGCGAAATTCTACTGAGCTTACCGCTCAGCTTTATAATACTTCTCAAACTGACAATTTTTAAAATATTCTACGTAAATTGAATATTAACACCACATTTATTGTTAAATATTTTAAAAGAAATACCATCCAAATGGGAAACGCTAGAATTCAGATTTTCCTGAAATACATACATATATACGAGTTGACCTGGCAGACCTTATTCTGCCTTTTCGAGTAATCAATCACATGGGCTACAACGTCATCTATAGAGTTATGACAACTTATCGAGATAAAAACTATCTTATGTTTTTAGTTGGACAAAGTTACATAGCTGTCAGTGCGAAATTTCATTAAAATTAATCCAGTAGTTTCGGTAATTAGTCCGGACAAGCATCTTGATACGAGATTTTTATATATAAAGATGTACGTATGCAAATTAATGATAAACATACATGGTACATTGTTGTATAAAATAAGCACTAGATTGTAGTGAAGTTAAGAGCCTTAACTCCACTGACAAATATTACTACTACTGTTCTAAATAATAGAGATAATTCACATGTTTTTGAAGTTGTTTGAATCATAGCCGCCGGTGCCAACGGTATAGAGCTGCGTGACCGCGAACGTGCCTCCGGCGTCACCTAAATTAATAGTTGATTGTGTTGCACTGGATACATTGTCTTGGTGCTGAGGTGCCGTGACAGCTAGTCGTTATAAAGGAAAACTTTCTGCTCGTCTCGTATACTAAATGCAATATACAAAATATTGTAGTTTTAAGTTTGCAGTGGCTAAAATGTGGAACAATAATCCACCGCCTTTGCAAATGCAACGTTCAGTACGCACATTCAAAAACAAAATGAGGGAATAGGTGCTAAATTTACAATTAAGCCACAACATGGATCATATTTTTAAATTTCAATTTTTGAAGTGAAAACTTCTTTAGTCGTGTTGAGCACTTTTTGGGTAAATAAAAAGCGTGAAACTCGCGCCATCTTCACCGCACGCTTCCCATAAGCTATATGTATACTGTGTATATATGTACATAGATATACCTTCGTTCATTATTAGTATACATTATATATATACAAAGAGTATCTCTCTTTTGTTTATAGTTTTAAGTTCTCACTTCTGTCGGCAGTCCTCATGACTGTTAAACTTAAACTACCTACGGAACTGTTTTTATTACTATATTTTGATATGTTATTCGTATAAGGTATGCATTCGGAAAATTTAACCTATACTTACCTAATCATCTACTTATATCTTAAATCTCATTAACTAACTGCTCTAATTCTAAAACAGTTTTGCGTAGTTTTCAGTAGTACGCTAGCTTATCCACTGCTTTTGATCCAAGATCACGTTTAGTAATGTAATTAAACCAGCTCCAGATTCAGCTGAAAGCCAGCGCTACAGCAGTTGGCACAGGATATGCTGAGCTTGGATCCTTTTTCGATACTGTATTATTATATTATTTTGTAAGATTGTATTTATGTATTTACATATTATGCATTGTGTATAATCGAAATAAAAAATTCTTTCTTTCTTTCTATTTGTTACGTGTGCAAATAATGTTTATACACTAGGGGTTTGTACTTCTTTATTATGTTCCGTACATACTCATTCTCGGGTTCGTATGAATCGTGAGGTCAATAATTTTCTATTATCGTTAAATGGAATCAGTAGCGTATATCCCGCTTCTGAATATCTTATTACCACAGGTATCTCTACCAGTAATACAAGTAGTATTTATTAGATTGAGTCGTGCGAGTGTGGCGTGCGGTAACCAAGACTTCAAATAAAATAAATAAATAGAAATAATATACCGGGTCTTGAGCTAATAAAATAACGGCGCTTCGATTCGCTACTATATTTACGTAGTACCGCTATGTCAATAAAACATTATAATTTTTATTATCTTTAAACAAAAGTGTTCGCCGATTTTCTAGTGCTATCTAAACTTTGATACTACAAGTAAAATATTTTTGTAGTATTTGTTATGACGTGCTATTTCTATAATTAGATTCCTTAGGCCATTACTTATTTTCCTGCCAATGAGTTCAACGACCATGTTAATAAGCATGATTTATAGTCTAAGGTTTATTGTAAGATCGATAATAAAGTGAATGATAATGAGGTCTGAATATGACTTCATCTCTGTATATGTGCTAAATGATAAGAATATTTATTAATTATGATTGCAATTAACTGTATCAATTAACTTTATATCTATGCATAGAAAAAGGTAAACCAAATTGAGTTCTTACCGCTTATTCTCATGCTGGTTGGGTTGTTATCTAAACCGGAGGAAGTGTTTGATTTCATATGTAAGACACGTGTGAACTCGAATCGATTGAAGTATAATTGATTTCGACTTATGAATTACGTTTCTTTATTAAATTAAACCTTTTATATCTGATATTGACTGGATCGTCGATATACGTTATAGTTATAAAATTCTTTTCGTGATAAGTTAATGTTAGTTTGCATTACCTCTTTAATAAAAGACAACAGTAGGGTTGTAGTACACGATTTAGGAATAGTGATGCCAGTACGACTTTTAAATTGCGGATAGATGCTCTCAAAAGAGAGTTGAAACATTGTGATTGTGAAAATTGGTGGCTGGCAACAAAGCGATATATATGATCGTCGTGATGTCAGGAGTGGGTATTTCGGGTGATTTGCACCACGTAGGTTCCTTACGCTGAGACTAGAAGTGTGGGCACTGTCCCTGATTTCTGGCAACACAGAAGTGTGTCACCATGGTGCGTTTTAGTGGGTAGTGTTGGGTGATTACCACCGGATGAGTCACCACATGCCCTTCTCGTCTTGGCCTGAGCCCGACTAATGCGTTTGCGCATTGCGATGAGGAAGTCCTTAAAGAATAGGATTTTAAATACCAAGTAAGTAAAAAAGGTCCCACTCGCTAATTAGAAGAAGCGTGAAAGCTGTTTCTGGTCTCTGGCTAAACAGGAAATTAAAATATCGCCGTGGTGCTCTTTAGTGGGTAATTTGACAGTGAATTTCACCCAACATCCCTTTCGCCTTGACTTGAGCTCGGGTTTACGCATTGCGATCAGTAAGTCCTTAAGCGAACTTTGTATACCAAGGTAATTAGTTAAATAAATGGTTCCAGATGCTCCTTTTATAGCCCACCAAGCATATTGCGAGACTTAGTATCTATTTAAATAGGTATATTGTTTTCACCATGTTAACAAATAATCTATTGTGTGGCTACTAAGTCTTTACTATACGGCAAAAAAAAACAGTGTGTGCTTTAGACTAAAGGAAAGAATTCAAACGTTACTATATTTCTCGCGCTCCCCTAGTCTCCTCGAGCCGACTTTACCCGAAGGAGCGTCATACCAAAAGGTTGCGAATCAGAATTTCAAACCTAAAGAAGTTCCACTTTAGAAAAGTCTATAAAATTTTACTTAAAATATTATCATAGTCTTTACGGCGGAGTGATTAATATGGGAACATTATGAATTTGATATCTCGAAGGTTAAGGTATTTTTAATTATGCATTAATTAGTAATACTGTCGGCTAAATGTGGAAGAAAATGCTGTGGGAAAATTTATCCTCTTTAGAAATGATCTCGCTTTACTACAATGTTGTGAGAAATTACGAAATTGTATATTTCTTGGCGTTTCAAATCGCCAATGCGTTGAGAGCTAGGTAATTATAGTCGTGGCTCTCCACGAGAATAGTCTTTTGCCCAGTAGTGTTATTTGCTTAACCCAAAATATATAGACAGAACCAAAAACAGTTCTGTAGGTACATAAAATAGTATTTGAAATTATAATTAACTAGCATTTACATGCGGCTACGCTCGCATGAATATTGATTTTATCAAACACATGGGATGACTAATACAAAGTTTCATACGAAGTTTATTCCGCTCTTTATCCCACGTCCAATAAGTTTTTTGCGAGAAAAAGCAGCCTATCACCATCTCTAGGTTTCCAAAGTACCCTATCTCCATCTCCAGGTTTCCACCTATCTCTATACCAAAAATTCATCATAATCTATTCAGCGGTTTAGACGTGAAAGCGTAACAAACTAATAAACAATCTCACTTTCGCATTTATATTATTACTAAATTTCACGTGCGGCTTCGCTCGCATTAATATGAAGAATTTTTTTAAGAAAAAGTAGCCTATTCCGTCTCCTGTGTCCCATCTATCTCTGTACCAAAATCATTCCAATCGATTCAGCGGTTTAGGCGTGAGAGCGCAACAAACTGACTTTCGTATTTATAACGATAGTATGATAAAGTATGATGATAGTAACAAGTATTTTATAATAAATGAACCTCTTTGTCCGTGATAGTAACAGTTGTACTTAGTATAGTAATATCATGCCCACAGAGTTGAAAAATACGTATGTGCTGAAATTATATGAAGCATAATTTAATTCCACGCAAAGTTGCGGATAGAGCCTGTACTATGTAAAAGTTAGCTATATTTAGTAAATTAGCAGTTCTTGGATATCCTAACTAATATTATAAATGCGATTTTAAGTTTGCTTATTAAGTTTTAACGTTTTAAATATGCAAATAACCATCATGAAATTTTTCATACATGTTGTTAGGTGTACAACGAAGGACATGTACTTTTTTGATTCACAAAATCAACGCGAGCGAACCCGTAGGCAAAAGCTAATCACTGATATTTCTAGCGTAATAATTATTGAAAGGATTTTATCTATTAATAATTATTAAAAGGACTAATCGCAAGACATTTTAACATAGTTATAAACAATACTTCCTCATAAATTCTGTTCGTTTTAATGCACATCGTGTTGACTTATAAAATTCTTTATGATAGTCACAAATATTGCCAGTTTTATGTCGTGGATACGTCGTGGATGTTTTTCTGTTTCTCGCTTTAACGATCGTCTTTATGACGGTCATTTACTAATATTTAATCGATAATACATGTTGGTCGTTTTTTCTTGATTAGTTTATTGCGTGGTTTATGAGTCTGACGTTCCGCTATGAGATACTATTCTAAGTATTATTGTAAATAAAGAAGCTGTGTGTGCTATTATGAAAGAACGGTAAATTGACGATACAGTAATCACAGTGCAATCCAAAAGTAACGATGACCGTCGAAATATCAGCAGTATATCGACGGACTGCAGCAGAGGCCAGCAGTCTCTTGATATATGTTGGCCGATCCGGACAGGCGAAAATCCAAATGAAAAGCATTTTTACGGGCTATCTCTATATTAAAACAAACTCACCTGGAAGACCTTGCTCTGCCTTATCGAGTAGTTAATCACATCGTCTACAGCGACATCTATCGCGTTATGATCACTTATCGAGATAAAAAGTAATCCCATCTCTCAAGTTGGATCAATATGCACGAAGTGTACAAAATTTGATGAAAATCGGTTCAGTACTTTAGGAGTTCATCGCGGACAAACAACGGGACACGGATTTTTTATATATAAAGATTATGGAGCGGAAAAGCTTGTTTGAACTTGCTAATCTTATAAACTACTATTCGAATTACATAACATCCTTTTGTATTTCTTCATTTGGGAACTATAGCCATGCCTTGGCACGCCTACATTTGATAATAATTTTTAGAAATTTTAGAAATATGCTTAAATTGTAAATTCTGTTAAATCTTGTATTCTTAGTGGCCCTCTTATTTAATAACATTGGAGAAAAAGTATATAATATTGAAAAAATATATATTAAAAATTTATGTATGTTTGAAAGAAAATCAATTTATTACCTCTTGTGCTTTATTACAGATTTTAAAGAAGAACTGGAGCGCTATGTTGAACAGGTACGATATAATTATTTTATGTTTTTATGACGTCTTTCGTAATTTCAGTTTAAAGTTAAAATTTTAGAGGCTAGAACGAGATATTCACAACATGTGATAGAAATTGAATGTCCAAAGTTAATAAAGAAAACAAAGCCGTTTTATTTTAAATTCTAAAGCAAGTTAAATGAATGACTAAACACTTAGTTGCATTTTATAATTCGTACATAGGCGAGTTTAATGCCATAAGGCATTTTCTTCTGGCTAACTAGCGGTATTGTTATTAAAACAAAAGTTATTGTAGGTTGTGCAAATATAAAGAAGGAAGAAGTATATGCACGGTCGATAATAAATAAATGATATTCAGTATTTACAAACATGAGTTTCATAGCATTAAAACAATCAGTACACCTTAGTCTCAGACATTCTTGTTTGTGTGCAGTATTCGGTTCCACGGATCGTGCGGCACGGCTGCATAATGCGCGGGCTGGATCGGGGACCTATTTTTTGCTATACAGGGAGTGAATTTTAAACCGAACATGTCTTTATAAGAACTGTTTTAGTTTCTCGTGTTCCTCGTTTCTCCTACTACGGTTAACTTATATTTCTAATTTCAATTATATTTAATACTTTTTACAAAAATTCTATTCAGGTAAACGTTTATTTATACGATAGCATGACTTTTTATCAGGGTTCCGGGGTTCGAGTTCCGGGCTGGAGATAAATGAGTGTTTTACCTAGTGTTAAAAGATATTGTGGATTATTTTTCTTGTATTTAGTTGTAATAAAGAAAAGAGATTTAGCTGGTTTTACCTGATATCTACCATATTATAAAATAAAATAATAATATCTTGGAAATCTACAAGGCTTATACAACAATTTATTTAATAAAATAATCATTATTTTGATCAAACTTTCCGAGGAATTTTTGTAGTAACTAACAAATCGTGCCCTGAGTAATTATTTTATTTCGCTTCACGTAATATATAACGTAAAATGTCAACAATATTACCTGACAAAGAGAGGTTGATTTTTGAATATTCGTTAGCTTTTCTTTTATTTGTAGAATGAATCGCTGGCATAACTATAGTATTAGATGAAGTGCCATAGTTGTCTCTAACAACGCAGCAGATTGAAGTGTCGCCGTGGTGCGTTTTAGTGGGTAATTTGACGGTGCCTGTCGCTTGATGAGATGCCACACGGTCCTCTCGCCTTGGCTTGAGGCACTGCGTTTACGCATTACAATGAGGAAGTCTGTAATTGAATATTTAACACCACGTTAATAAAAAAGGCACAGCTGTATATAGTACATAGTACAAAAAAACTATGTCTCAATATTTTTTTGCATGATATGTTTAAACTTTAAACAAATAACTATAGGTTTTTTGCGTTTGTGAAAGAGTAATTGTTTTGCAATTAATTAATCGTTAGGTTTAGTACTAAGATTTGTTTAAAATGGCGTATTGCCAATAGTAAGGGCTAAATCTGTACTTGTATATAACGGTAGCCGCGATTGGAATAATCCATCGATGACGCGACTTTGTTTTCACAATTGAGATATTGTTACGTCGTGATGTGTCTAGTGCACTTCTTTGTTTATATCTATCAACTGGACTCCTTATTTAGGTGGTATATTGAGTTTGATATTATAGTGATTATTCTTGTATAACACATTTGTGTGATCAATAAATAATTATTCTGAGTTTGGTTGTTACTTTGTGTTCGTTAGTTGTAGTTAGAAAGTCCTTCACACTTGACCTTAGTGTAATTACCACAATAGGCAGATGCTATAAAAATATGGCACTGTACTTTATAGTAAACGTTGTGTTACTATTATACTAGTCTGTAAGCCTTTCGATAATTAAATCGGCTGATTCTGAAAAGGTATAAACCATAAACGACTCACTTGTCTGAGTTATCACCATGTAGTTATGAATATCGTGATTCTACCGACCACTGACATTTGTGGCGGCCTTTACACATATCATCTGGCGAGAATTGCTGACCAAACAGAATAGACAAAACGGGAGACAAAGTGAGAGAAGGCTTTGTTATGAGTCATACCATACATTTTTTTATTTCCGTTAGCAGTTCTGGATAAGCTATTTTGTTAGTTGTACTGATATACGATGGTTGCTATTTATTCAGACCAGCTTATCACCTACTACCCTATATATTATACCTTAATTTATATGTATACTAACTATATTGGGACAAGATTATTTATATTATTAACAGGAATAAACTAGGCAAAATTACTCTTGTTATTAAAATTACTGTTTTAGAAGCGAATATGTAGTTCATACTTTAAATTTGTAATATAGACGTTATTTTTACATTAGTTTAATAGTATTATAGATTTTCGAAACTAACTTACGTGTGTTTTTGCATTGTAGTTCTTTGAATTTAATTAAGATTCAAATGAAAGATTTCGCTTTTAGTGCTTACGTTCATTCTAATTATAGAGAGAGAAATCGCGACTAATAGAATACGAAAGCTATTTGTAATAGGCACAAAGGAATTTGTATAGCAGATCTTTTATTAAGATAACGCACATCGAGTTAAACTTGGAATACTTGGAGTGACTTTTATTTATTGTTCTCACATCTCTAGCATCGTTTGTTTAATATCAAATTACTCTATATGAAAAAGTTAAACATGTTTCATGTTAAACACATTCCTCGTAATTAATTGCTGCTGAGTTATGTATGAAATCAAATTATTCATCAGTGTCTTAACTTGTTTTATGTTATAAATCTTACAGTCTTGTTGGTTTCTAACTATTATAAAATTAGTTGAGGCGTTTAAATATTTAAAGCCGTAGTATTAGTGAAAAATAATTTAACCATCAAAACTAAAATTAAACCTTGCTAAAAAAAGCAAAATGATAAATGTAATCTAAAAAATCGATATATAATTTACTGAACGCATTTTAAAGCGATGATAGCGCAGTGGTAATGTGTTCGACTTCGCTTCAAGGGACGTGAGTTCGAATCCATCCACCTACAATGAGCTTGAGCTTTCGGTGAAGGAAAACATCGTGAGGAAACCATAGCATGGTGGTAGAGCTTTTTCTGATGCCCGCCTGGCTAGCTACCACCCTCAAGTTGAAAATCTGCCGCCAAATACCAATAGGTGTGTTCCGACAGTTACCCTTGAGAGCCAGTTCCTCCACAGGTTTAGCGTCTCTACCAACATGGGCCGTATCTTCACTTAAGATCAGGTGAGATTATGGCCATTACGCTAAGCCTTAACTATATAAAAAAGAGTCTTGAATATTATGTTATATGAATGAAGTTATGTTATTAGCTAAGTTGGGACGTAATTGAATAAATAGGCTGCATTCGATTATTCTACTGTTACGTAACTTCAATATAATTCTTTTACACTATTTACTATGGAGACGCTACGGTTTTGAAGATGTTAGGTATAAGTCGTATATCGTCCACATTGAAATAGGAGAGGAACCAGATGAATGTGGGCTATTTATATCGGTCAGTCGAACCCCGACACTGGCACTGTTATGTTGCGGTTGGTTATTTATTTCTCGCTTAACGGTATTCAACGAATGAATATAGATAGTTTTAAAACTTTACGCAATTGAACATCAATTTATTATATTATAGAAAATTGCTTTATAATTTCAAATTACACTATTTTTTATCCTACTGTTGTTTGATTTGTGAAGTTTTTCTCTTTTTATCATATTTTTGGGGCTTTTATTAAATTTGCATATATCAGTCCCATTGTAGTATAACTTAAGCTACCCTAATACATATTTTTAAAATAATTAGATGCAAATGACTTAAACCAAGAACTTCAATAGTGGTTGAATCTCTTAATATTTATTTCCACATACCAACGTCTAGTTTGTTCAAGTTCAAAGCAAGTGCTCTATTTTTTTACTGCAGGTGTAGTCTATTTTGCTCGATGTGTTGACATTCCATCAAACTTTGATAAACCTCATCGATGACATAGACCACAAAGCGGTTGATAACTATTTATATTTCTTTGACGGAATATGTCCGAGTCCAAACAGCGAATTATAGCATGAAAATAGTTAGTAAATAATAAAAGTACCACCTTATAATAAAGTCGTTAATAAATCGAAATTTTCATTTTTTTACTCGTTATTTATTTTTTGCATTATCTTATAGTGCTGTTTTTAAAGGTTCATTTAAAAATAGCACTCTTGCATAACTTGTATCTTACTTAAAATTATGCAAGTCTTTAACAATTGATTTTAATACTTCATGTCTAATTTACGGACTACTGTACAGTATACGTTTTTGTGTATTTGTTTCTGTTTGTTTGTCGTAATTACATCAACGTTCATAAATGTTTTTGTTTCATAAATAGAAAAGTGTAAATTAATAGAAATGTGAGTATTGAAAATACACTTGTTTGAGAACAGTTTATTTTGATCAACGTATTAGTCAAGATTTTAATTAGAAAATTATGGTTCACACGCATATTAAAGAATTAGAATAAATTAACGTAGGATTTGTATAAGAAGCGATGATGCAAATATTGTTTTTCATGATTTATATATGTATAAAACCGCTTAGGCTGCACAGTTAGTCTAACGATTAAAGCGGTTGCCTCCTTGCAATTGATAGGTCAAAGTGCTGTAGATTTGAGTCCCATACAGGACAGTTATTTTTATAATTGATAAACATAATAATTGTTCAGAGTTTTATTGTTACTTCCTGCTCGTTAATTGTGGTTATTAAGTTCTTCACACCTGACATAGGCCATTTTGCATACATAGGTGTCTATCATACCATAATATAAGAAAAAAACAGCTTACTTATGTAACGGAAATCTCAATTAATGAAGCTGTTACAACTTCTAAGGATTAATGGAATAAAGCGCTTATAACTGATAAGTAATTATCAAGATCCTAAAACTGAAAGGGGTTTTGTTAATAGACGAGTTTACGAATTGGTTCAGTTAATCAGCTTAGCGAATACCACTTACTGGACAAGGCCCTCAATATCTTAAGGGATAAACTTTGTGAAAAGTTTGTAAATGTTTCAAATAGAACATTAACTTGAGATGGGGTTCAATTTAAAAGATTTTGCTAGTATAGATAGCTAGATAGCTTTACATTTTGTATCATCTTTTTAAAGCATACGACAAAATGGCATATCACAAAAGACTAATATTAAAATATTTTATAATTTTTTATCATAATCATTATTTTCAGAAAAACTTTAAAATATACAAGTTTGTGTCCGATACGGTTTGGTTATATGTGTACATATTATTATATCTTAAATAGAGACATCACTATTTTAATTTTAATAAATAATAGCTATGTCTGCGACTTCGTACATGTGAAACTAAAAATGACGAATTTAATCATTTTTGGTCGTTTAATACAGCTACTCCTATCGTTGGTAGCGTGATATTAAATACTCTAAACACTTCCTCAATTATTACTCAATCAAATACATTTTTTTTTAAGTTGCGATTAACAATATTAGCGCGATCAAACAAAAAAAGAAATCCGCTTTAGGGATAGTCATGTATTACACAACGCAATTTTTATATTTGTTACATTTTTCTGTACCATCCTCCTCCTTCCTCAAAGGTTACGTGACATCCAAGTGTCCAGTATTACCTAAAAGACCTAATTATGTTCTACATCTTACTCTAATAAATTCTTATAAATTTAATTAAATATAAAATAACATAAATAATGTAATGTAACATAAATATAAAATAACGTAACATTTTACCAGACCCCCTTTCTACCCAAATTGCGTTACGTAATACTTGAACGGTCCCATATAATATTAGTATAAATTACTGAATTTTAGCAAACGACATATATTCGCAATTTGTTTCTGTTTGAGATTCAGAAAAAATTAAACAATATTCAACAATACAAATATAAAATATATAATGTGAAATTTTGTTTGTTACTCGATCACTTAAAAACGTATGAATAGATTTGGATGAAATTTGACACTCAATTTATTACTGGCATTAATAGATAAAATATGTTTTATTTCGGAATTATTTTTAGGTAATAGCTAGTTAATTTATAAATCATTTAGTACTTTATAATGGTAATCTAATAATTATTCAAAAGTATATGAAATAATCAAAGGGCCTTAACAGCTAGCGATAATATTATTAGACCGTTTTAACAAATGCGAACCTAAGTAGTTTATTCGACGCTCTTATGAAACTTGGGCCGTGCCTTACGTTCTGTCCAGGCGGTCCGCATCGTCTAATCGGTTTAAGTAATGTTCATTAATTAACGTCCCAGCCGGTCGGATTACGGAGTCAGTGTCCACTTGGGAACTACAATATTTTGTCAACCGACCCTGCTTCGGACTTATGTTAGTTGTTTACTGGGAACCATCAAACGTAAATCGTAAATAAGAATACGCTCCCTATGATTTACGTCAAGAACAGATTTATTAAGATCCAATAGGACAAACTAATAACTCAGTACGGCCCCTACAAATAACATCAGAAAACTTTATGATATTATAATTTTTCATTTAAAACATCGTAGATATAGTAGATATTGACCTAACAAATTTATATTATAATAATAATAATTTGAGGAGCTTACATAGAATAGGCCTATGTTGTTGACAGCGCATTTAGAATTATTATCATAAGTTTTAATTTATGCATATTTTTATTATTTCTAAGCGGCCGTATGGATGTCGACAGCAGGTCTGTTTCAAGTAATATAACTATATCTAAACCTTCGGAATCTAAGGATTTTCCCTTCCAATCATCAGGCTTCTTCTAGATATATGAGTACCATTTGTTTCAGCTGATTGGGCCGTTCGAGCGATGTATCTCCCTTGATTGTTTTGTGCGGTTCTTTTCAAAGAATATATGGAAACGACGGGGCTAAAAGGTTCCACGATAACCCATCTCTGCACTGATAAATCGATTCTATTTTACATGTCGTACATTTCAGAAAATGCATTTTTTTAGTTTTGTCCATAACGTTATTTATTTTATATTTCATCAAGTAGACTGTATGATCGGTGTAGCGGTTTTAGTAGACGCCTTGTTGCAGTCGTCGCGCGAAGGGCTCTAAGTTTGAATCTTTCAAAAGCTTATTCTTATCTTGAGTCCGTTGTTAGTCCATTTTCTAAAATTCGGTGTGATACAGACCTCGACCTCTAAAATGGAATAAAGAATAAAGAGAACTACCAATTAATAAACTTATTGTTACTGTATATTTTTTCTTTATTGTGGGGAAGTGCATTTATGCATCTCCTCCCAGCCCGGGGGAACTGAGAGCAATATGTGGAACTTACATGGCACTCAGCGCCGGGATTACTCACTAAAACCTCACGGCCGTCTGTCGCCTTCCTGGGGCAAATTTTTTTTACCTTAACTGCGATTTCCGAATCAACAAGCGTGTTTAAAAGTATAAATGTTTTATACTTCAGAACCACACAAGTCGCTTATTTAATTATACAAAAATGTATATATGTACGTTGACTTATATTATATAAAGACTTAGTAAATGACTATATCGCGTTACGTGTAACAATATAGGCGATATATTTAAAAGTTTTTGCAATATTTCTCCCTTAGTCGGTTCATTTGTTTCCCGACGTGGAGCGTCTAGGATTTATTTACAAGCAACATTATCTCGTCCCTTCAAAGTGACTAACGCGGTACACACGATATATTCATATTAATGGTCGCTTGGAGCTTTATTCATATTTTACACGAGCAAACATATTGTGTGTAATAATTGGACATGCGTCAGGGGTGTCACGGTAATGTGGTCATATGTTAGCTGGTGGCCCGGGGCGTGTGTCATTATGCCAATCTCGACAATTGAGTTTCAGCACTAATGCCGACAACGTTAGAGTTCTGGATGATCTATTGGTCGACATTATTAACCGGTGAATAGCTTATACTAGTTGTTTTATTATTATGTTATTTTAATTAATTGCTAAATTTATTTGTGTTCTGATAATACACTAACAACAATAATTTTCGACAAGTAAGTAATCTAATACTGGTCGTTGCTGTCATGACAGCCTGCATGACTCTTTGTAACTAGGTATGTAGTAGCTGATGATGGTGAAACGTGATAAAATTAAAGCAAGTCACATTCTCACCACGTGTATGGTGATTGCAACCCGGTCAGGTACAGATCTGCCCTAAGTACGTAATAAAGCAGCCATACGATAACGCTTGATCACATATAATGAACATTTTTCTTCCGTTTAGAGCATAAAGTTAAAATTTTGAATACAATGAAGTCGTTAGGGTTTATTGCGTATTTATCTTTTTCGTAGTTATTTGAAAAAAAAAACTTCCATCGAGACGAACGCTTCATACATCGTGCTAGGTAGTCATCTATTACTAGAAAATTTTGATATTATGTCATCGTGATAAAGCATCAATAAAATTAGACGATACATAGTTTAATCCGTACATACACATTCGTTTATAGCTAGTATTTCAATATTTCAAAATGTAAGCTATATCATAAACTATTCTAATATTTTCTAGTAAAACAATATGCCCAGAGGCGATTTACTAAATAGATCAAGGGTCACATCACGAGTTACAGTCATCACCAAGCTAATAATTGTTTAGAAAGATAAAATAATAGCTATGCAACTTAACTACGAACAATATATATATAATAAATATATTATATCTCTTATTTTTATAGTTTTATATGTTTTAGTGTTATGGCCACAATCTCACATGTTAAGTGACGATGTGGCCCAAGTTGGTGGGCATGCTAAACCTAGTAGAGGGACTGGCTCTCAAGTGTAACTACTGATACAGACCTGTAAATATTTGGCGGCAGCTTTTCAACTTGAGGCTGGTGAGTCTAGCCAGGAGGGCATTAGTAAAAGCCGTAGCACCGTGCTATGGTGTCACAACAATTATTTCCTTCATCGAAAGCGCAGGCTCATTACAGGGATTCGAACTCACATTCATTATCGCGGTGGCGTCCGTGCACTACCAACTAAGCCATCATCGTTCTAATACTTGTATTTTGTTGGAGTATATAGATATTTAATTTTATTTACAAATATTTCACTCGTTTTTCTAATTACATTATTAACACCTTTTTTGTTTATTTTAACTCTTTAGAATTGTTTTCGTGTATAATTATAACTTTGTTGATTGTGACGGTAAATTATTAATTATACACTCATACAGGTTAACTGAGCACTACAGTTTTGCTTGAATGGAACCTGACCACTACTTTCTATAAAAAAAATGTAGCTGATATTTGTTGCATTTTTCATAAATATTATGTAATAAAGTGTATTTACCTCACTCGTGGGTTGTGTATGCATTTACATCGTAGTAAGTCCCGTTTTTTTTTTTTTATATACTCACTATCGAAGTAATTTATTAAAGTGACATCGAAGTAAAACATATTGTTTTTATTAATACTTATATATAAGTACTGTTACTAATAGTGGTCAGGCAACGCGCCGTTCACACCCACCGCTGTCTGCGTTTGATTAACACCAGGCTAATGAAATTAATAACCGTGCAACACAGAGTGTTGCTAGCGCCTCCTTCACTCCTGACAAATGGCTGAGTGTAATTTCACACGACACCATAATAATATAACACCACAGTTGATTGTGTTCTTGTCACATAATGAAAAGTGAAAATTTATTTTTATTGAAGTGAAAACTTCAATAGGACGATTTGGATACAGAGTAAATTCATATAAGAAGTCATCATCGGTATGGTCACGTGACGTGTTAACGTGTACACTATATCTGTTCTTATTAGTATAACTTATTGCGCTATAAACAATTCTGATTTACAAGTATTAATTTAAGATGAAACAATTAATTTGGATATCCAAAAATAACAACTGTTTGTTTATAGTTATTAGTTTTTATTTCCGTCGTCAGTCCTCACGACTGCTTTGATTTTGTTCTGAAGTAAATACGTTTATTTACTTTATTTATTTTAATTTATACAAATAATTTGCATGGCCGCTTGGCTAGCTACCTTTTTTATTGCAACCTTTTTATCTAGCTTAGCCTGCGACACATCGTCACTTAACATCAAGCCTTAACACTAAACGTATAAAAAATATATGAAAAAAAACCTATAAATGTTTTTAGGTTATGAAATGGAATATGGTGTATTTATTTTATTTAACAGTGTCAAGAATAGGAGTATTGATATTAGACAAGAGACGGAGCCCACAACAGACGGAGCTATCAAATATAATAATATAGTCAAATATATATTACAGTATAGTAAGGTGCCACAGAGGGTGGCTATGTTATAATATATATCTCTGCACTCATTAGACGCGCCCTTGAGGCTCAAAACTTGGTAAAAAATTTAACTGTGTGTGTGATAACGCGTTTCCGCACGCACACAAATGAACTTGCAATTCGAGTACGGTCAGCCAAGTTTGAAATATAAAAATAAAACACATCGTAAAAAAATATAATAAACACTTTTGATTATTTTAACAATACTTATACAAAGATTTGTTATATCTAATATATAATGCCCCTGAAACAAAATTAATTTATTAATCTATAGTCTGTCTTTCTGTACTGTTTCTAATTTCACGTTGCTGGTTTCTTCAATGAATGGTTGTTTAATATGGCGAAAACATTCGTTTGTTTAAACAATTTCAATATTTTTATGTTTAAAGTGGTTTTCAGTGTACATGTAGTGATTACCTTGTCCCTTCTTTCGTAGTTTTAGGATATTTCTGGTTTAATACATATGTTATAAATCCTCCTGAATGAATCCTCCAAGATTCTTTAAATTAATTGTGAATGCTTAATTTTCGTTCAGATATCAATGCCCCACAACATATTGAACACTTAGTTTTTCTACAATTTTTTTAATTGCCTATCCTGAATACTAAACAATTTGTTTCGAAATTTGACTGATGTCTTTTTTTTGGTCTAAAATATCTCATAAGATATCAGTATTAATGTCGCATTGTTTACATTTTCTAAAGTTGATGAACAACCTAAAATTGAAACATTATCTGCATGCAAACAATTGACCGTAAAACTTTTTCGAAGTTCTATGTAACATAATGGTTTTATATACACATACCACGAAATTTCTGTCACCAAAAAAAATGCTTAGCTTTATTTTTATAGAATACATAATATTATAACCTTTTAATAATATACAACACACATTTACAAATAAAATGATAAAAAAATAACGCTGATCGTTTTTAAACGACTGAAATCATTTTCATAAGTTTTATATTTTAACTTAAACTCTGAGTAAAAATATTTATTGTTATTGAAATCTGCTAACGCTACAGCGACCAGCATGAGTACGTAAATTTGTGTTAATTCTTAATAAAGGTGTTCTAATTTTAGATATCGTATAATGGATCTAACTAGTTATGTTCATCACCACAATTATATCGTTTTCTAGAAATATATTAAAATATACGCTAATATGTTTTACTATACCAAAATATATAGTGCTGTATCTGTCGACATATTTTGGAGACGTAACAAAAATATAAGGTATAGCTGCGTCTGTGGCCCCACGCCGATTACTATAACAAATATACCGTAATATACCTTGTTATATGTTATATTAATATATATTATAGCTACGTCTGTTGCGGGGTTAACGCGTAGAAAAGTGTTGAGTCTATATCATTTACTTAAGACAAGAGAAAAAAGAACACGATGAAATGGGTTTTTATATGTTACCTACAATATATTATACTAATTAATATCGTAAATACATATTTAAAGCGTTTGTTTATCATTTATGGGTACATTTGTAAGAGTTTAAAATTCGCAAACTGGTAGTTTCTTCTAAGTTTGTAATGAGATTCATACAATTATTTTAAGGAGCTTTCTTGTTTACATTTATAACTGTTCTATACGCTTTTTGTTTATAAAATTAGCCATTAAACTGTACAGTTTTATATATATAGATGATGAATGCTTTTGTAAGCATTGTACTGGTTTATATTGGAGATTTCAAAACGCTAAGAATTCTACGATCGTCACAGGTCACCTAGTTACACTGTACTATGTCTAAGGAAAGAAATGCAATTTATAATAATTTGTGCTAAAACGCAACAACATTCGTTGTGGGTGTGCCTACGACCTATGCCATCGTTCGCAGCAATTATGTTGACCGCGCTTAAATTTCCCTTAAACCCGTGATATAGTGATACTGCAGATATAGTCAGCATTTATCATGCTCTTGCACGGACGTCGACGGGACGCGAGGAAACGAGATCGTCGTTCTATGTGGTACGGGCACACAGATAAATCTGCCGCACTTAACTCGCAACCGGTAAATAACTATGGGATTTCCGCGTGCGAGAATGCGATGCGCCTGAGCATAAATCTATGCCCGTATTGTGATATTGTGTTGCCATTATAGGTCCCCTACGACTGTACTCGTCTCATAAATATTCACGGTTTGCACGGAGGACCGTCTTATGTCGTCCTGCTTTTGAACATCTGTGTCGTCTGGCGTCAACATGCCGCGGACTTGCTTATTTATCTGTGTGTTGAACTTTTTGTTTTGATATTTTGTATTGTGGTATACATTTTATTTTTATTACATGATTGATAATATATTATCGTAACATACTAAAAATAATTTTTCAACCGTAGCGATATGGTTTTTAATAGTGAATTAGTTGTTACCAATATAATTAAAACCGACTTCCCTTTTCATTTAATAATTACACTGTAAAGTGATGGCATTGTGCTTAATGGCAAGATATCATCCTTACTATATCTAATATTATAAATGCGATACTGAGTTTCTTTATTTGTTTGTTTGTTACGCTTTCACGCGTAAATTACTGAATCGATTGAGATGAATTTTGGTTTAGAGATAGGAAACGGAACGGAAGGACCTTGGAAACGGTGATAGGCTACTTTTTCTTCGGAAAAACTTATTGCAAGTGGGGTAAAGAGAGGCATACACTTGTATAAAACTTTTATTGCGTTATCCGATTTGACAAAATTAATCTTAAAAATTTCTAGTTCAAAAATAAAAGTGATCAAGAGATCGAATATTCATCGCCTGTCACTGTTGTTATGTTGGCCTGCGTGTCATCTGATGGTAAGTGATCACCGCTGCCCATGGATACCCACAACACCAGGAGAATCGCAGGTGTATTGCTGGCCTTTATTTTGGAAGGACTGTCTCTCAAGTGCAACTGGCGGAACACACCTAATGGTATTTGGCGGCAGATTTTCAACTTGACGTTGGTAGCTAGCCCGGCGGGCATTGGAAAAAGACTTACTCCTATGCTATGGTTTCCTCACGATATTTCCCTTCACCGAAATCTCTAGCTCATTGTAGGTGATTGGATTCGAACTCACGTCCCATGACGCGGCGTTGCTATACACTACCACTGAGCGAGCTATCATCGGCTTCAAATATTGATTTCAATATTCAAGATATAAGAAATAATAAAGTATTTATATAATATCATATAAAAAAAGTGTATGTACTGTCCTACACATAATGCTGTAGTGAAAAGCGTGAAATACGATGATGTGTATGAAATATGTAGCTGTAATAGGCTGGACACAACTAGTAAGATTTCAAGGATAATTGATGTTAGACAAGAGGCTGGTTGAACAACTCTAGTAAATCTCTGTTTATAACGCATAGAAAGATGTTGAGAACTATCTAATTTAGGTAGGGTAAAAATAAGAAGAAGAATAACGGTATGGTGTTTTAATGTCATCGTAATATTATCTAGATTAATTTTGAAAAACCTTAGGTTAATGAAGCAAAAGTTTAACGCATTGTGGAATACGAAATGTGTAAAAAATTAGAAACAATCAGTACTGTCGACGGATCAAGGACTTCGAACCATGTTCGATAGAATTTGTAAAGTATTTCTGTCAACCTATAAGCCTTTTGCACGTTCTAATAGGGTAGGCGATCGCGATCGTGTCGGCAAACCGCCGATGCAACACGTGTTCTTAGCAAAATTACCATTATTATCGATCATCTCGGCCCAGAGTCTCGTAACGACCCTCAATAGGCGCGAGAGTTCGAATACGCGAATCTTATCTGGGACGCTCTCGGACTTGCAGACGCGCGCCCCGACCCAGCACCGTTACGGTCATCTTGCAATTTGTGAGCTGTTTATTTTGCTGTTGAATTTTATTAAGACTTAGATATATTATGTTACTGAATTATAAACACAAGTAATAGTTCATGGGGTTAATGTAACATTTTATATTTAAAAAACGCACTCGATTATGTTGAATAAATACTGATTTTTTGTGAAACATAGAGTGTAAATGTCGGGTTAAATTCGTATGAATTGACTCCTATCAAATCTGTATTATCTGCACGAATAGTGATATGTAATTTAAAAATGTATGATTCATAATCTTTATACCGTCAATAATAAGGTAACTAGAATTTAAGCAGTGTCCTCTCAATGTATGATTTAATTTAACAAGGGCAATCTAATTAGGTATGTACAAGTCGATATATGAATGTACGTTCCCTGTGGACACTTAAATGGCTGGATTTTGATAAAATTTTCAGACAAATCTTAAGATTATCTCAGCGGGTAATCTTGTTAAGTTTGCTATCAATCGAACCAACAGATTTTCTTTTGTATTTGCGAAGTCGCTAGTTTCTTATAAGATTCAATTTGTCTGTAGGTAATCTAAATAATCTTTCTAAAATAAACAGATACCGTCTAGATCATTGTGCTTTTATTTTCTTAGTTATCTGTATAAAATATGTCTGATGGTAACAAATTTTATTTTAATCATACCTTCAAAATGACCATTTATTTTAACTGCAGCAATATACACTTCTTAATGTATACATTTAGTGCTACATAGAAAATTGAATTGTAATTATGCCGTAAGAGCAATGTTAAACTGCCATACTTTCTTGATTGTACGTTGCTTCTATGGACATGAACGTTCCGACAACGCTCGCCTATTATTGCATATTAAACGGATTGAATTCAGTACGTTGATAATTTAATGCTTTCGTTATATTATTCAGCTCGCTTACATGTGTTGTGTGATTAATGAACCGTGTCTGTGCTTACCTTCGGCTCGTTCCTTGCAAATTATTAAGATCGCTTTATTAATCTGTCAGTGTTATGTTAATTTTATTTAGTGTCCGTGAAATTAGAGGCTGAGTACGGTTTATTTTTATCATCTTATCTATCCGCTAGTTTAATGCTCTTTTTTAATTACTTGTGTGGGAATTCTTAAAATCTATATTTATGTATATATTTTTATAAGGCAGATAGTAGTTGTTATATACATACATTTCACAGTATAGTTTTATATTCGTTGTCGCCGCCAACAATTGTTGGTTATTCTAAGAATTTCTTTGGAATTTATTATATTCTAATAATTAATTTAAAACCTGATATAAGAAAGCGTTTTGATGGTAATTTTGTAAATCCATGAAAAAAGTATATTAGTTTGTAAAATTAAACTGATCGGACAAATGCTATTATTATTATAAAAATCGCAAAAGCTGAAGAAAAATACGAAGCTTGCAAACGGTATATTACGGACAACGCTTTGAGCATTGTACGAGAATTGTAATAGTGATTTCAAAATATCACGTAATAAAATATCAGGAGAGTCTATTTGATCCTGTAACGACGTTTTGCTTTTATCCTTATCATTCTATTTACAAACATATAGTATCACCGCAAATGATAATTCCGTGTACGATTCGATTGCGATAAAAGGTTTTCGGAATTTCGATACCGTTCGATCAGAAACTATTTTAAGATTTTCGATGCAGATAACTCCGTAGTAATATTTCGTATGCTCGTAAATTGTCAGCAAATGTTTGTCATTGTTAACAAATAAAAACAATAGTTTTTATTTTTAGCATCTTATAAAATTGAAGTGTCAAAAGCGCGTACTTTCGATTATTAATTGTAAATTATGTAGTATAATTATGGGTATTAGTTACATGGATTTCTTTTTCTTTTTTAATACAGCTACTATTATTTCAGTACATATTATAAAATACCATGTCTCTCTTTGCCTATCTGTCCGTTACTGTGCTCGTAACTGAAGAAAGACTGAACCGGATAAAAAGGTTCGGTTTATAAATCATAAATGTATATAATTATCTGAATAGATAAGGTAATCAATATTAGTTACTTTTCGCACGAGCAGAGCCGTAGTTTGAGTTAAGTTTTAAATAATTTAAATTGAAGAAATGTTGGAACTAGTTAGTCGTTATATAAGTTACTCATTAGAGTTAACTTATAAACGCTGTACTCGTAAACTTAATGTTGTATTTGCGATCTCTAAAGGTAATGACGGATAAATACTTGAATAGTTCGTGAGAACTAAACCTATCTGAGGACCAGTATCGACCAGTGTAAATCGGCACTTACGATGTTATCCTTAACCAGTATGTTTATAATTATGTCGAAAGTGGCGTTAGTTTAATGGGAAATTAAGAAAACGGGTAAGAAATCATAGCTGCTCATTTGCAATTTATTCCGTGATTGCAGCTTTTATTTCCATTCTTATTGAGCAAATAATAAAATACAAATCAAAGTGAGCTCTTCTATTTTGAGCAATTATAATGTTTTAATATTATAGAGTTTAATATAATAGACTAGGGCATCTCTCCTATAGAATCTTGGCTAGACCTGCTAGCGAAAAAACCAAGATTTTATGGAATTTTGTGATCAATTCTGTTTTTGTAAATATAGTGAACTCAGAGTACAATAGGATTAATATGTCCGTTGTGAACCTAGGCCCCTAAATAAAGACATAAAAGAATACTCGACAAAAAATGAGTAAATACGTGGACACCGTTTTTTATACATGATCATTAAATTCCAAACTAAGTCTGTTTTATGGTAAATAAACAGAGCTGCTAATACTTCCAGATATCCAACTGACAGCTATAGGCATCGCGTATGTAATAGTGTATCATATGCAGGAATTGAACCCGCGATTTCTCGGCTCTATAAAAATTCACTGTCATCATTTTTCACAAATACAACAATAGATGTAACACTTAAAAAAAAATTTGGCGTGGTGGATGGTTGAAAATTAAAGATTATGTTTCGTAAGAAAACCAAAAATGCAAAAAAAGGGTTAAATTAAGAAAAAGTGTTTTAATAAAATATATTGCTCAAATATGCTGAAAATATAATGACTGATCAAATAATTTAGATGCAGAAAAATTACGGACAGGATTTTTACATATAAAGATATGAGAGAAATGGTCGCCTTGCTGCTTTTCATACGTAAGCTCACTGCAAGTTATTTACACATCCGTGCGACATGTTCACAGAGTTATATCGTATGGAGACTGTGAAATATAGTTTTCGATGTCGCCATTAGTCATCTGTTTTCTATTTCCGCTCACTTTCTTCCACCGTCCAGTTTATAACACGATCTTTGAATAGATTGTAATCGTTTTTCGATTTTTAATACGGTGAAATTCTTATCCTTAAATGTTCGAATATTTTTTTTATATGTTCGATGGCTCAATTTACTTTTTAAGAAGTTTTTAATATAGCTTTATAGATTTTTTTATATGTTTACCATTATGACCAAAATCTCACCTGACGTTAAATGACGATGTGGCCAAGATAGTGGACACGCTAAGGCAAGTGGAAGAACTGGCTCTCAAATAAGTCAAAATATATTCTTTTTTTTTGTAGTGTCATGATAAAGTGCTGACAAAGTGCGTAATGGTGTGTATAGTATAATCCCAAAAATAATGAAGTCATCTGGGTGTTTGGGAATCGATTTATGCTGTCACAAAGGGTTTGTACTAAATACATTATGTTTCTTTTTTTTCAATTTTTTTTACTTTATCCTTGACCGTCTTTTCTTTAGGTTAACAACGGCGCACATATTTATCAAAGTTTATTTAATGGTTTTGTAATTAATATTGTTTTTTTTTTGTATACCTGCGACAGGTATAATAACTTTTACTTTCGGTCGTTCATATTACAATACGAGATATCACACTGATATAAAATTTACTGTGTAATATGGATCTAAACATTTAGCAAAACTATTCAGTCTATTCCTGACATTTATGTTTCGTCAAATTTCGATGGTCCTATTAATTGATAATAATTATTAGTAATGTTAATTTAAAAATACTTCGAGTATTAAAAGCAGTATAAGTTTAAATATGACCACAGTTTCCAATTTGGTTATACGCAATGAAATGATATGTTCTATAAACACACGTATATCTTACAATGATGGTGTAAATTTAACTGCACAGTAATTTTATTTGCTATAGTTTATAAAACAGTCGTCGAAGTAAATCACGGATGTGTTTTTGTTTATCATTTTGAGGAAATAATTAATCATCTAAGCAATTGCCGATATCGTTTTACTTACAACATCGCGTACAACAGATATGTTATTTTATAGAACACTTATCATTTGATTTACTACTTCCTCAAATACATTATCTGTTCAGAAATTTCCCTTCTCGATATCGTTGCTTTGATGCAAGTTCTGGTGCTTCGTCTTGTTTTTAACAACAATGTCGTTGTTTATCATATTTTTCGTGAATATCTGCTTTTGCATAGCTTTTATTAGAATTTTAGTTTTGAACTTTTTTATAATTTTTTTACAGGCGTTTTAATTATAATTTCACCAAATGTTGTGGCTATGTGGTTCCAGACAGTGGACCTGCTAAGTTTGACTTTGGGAGGAGGGACTGGCTCTCAAGTATAACTGCCGGAACAAGACTATAGTATTTGGCAGTAGCTTTTTACCTTAAGGGTGGTAACTAGCGAGGTGGGCATTAAAAATGCCCACTCCTACCCCATTGCTATGGTTTCATGACGGTGTTTTCCTTCACCGAAAGTTCAATCTTATTACAAGCTTTCGAACTCACGTCCATTGATGTGGCGTCCGTATACACTACCAACTGAGCTATCATCGCTTCGACTTGAATTAGACAACGTATATTTATTGGTTACTACTAGCGTATGTTCGGAACTATACCTTTGCGCCGACACCCGAAACCCATAATAGTATAAGATATTTTTTTATTAATATTTTTTGGACGCGATATGCGGCACTATGGTTGAGTTATTAATTACTGGTTGAAGGAGAACGTATGACAGGATAGCTAGTATAGAATTAAATGCGACAGTTTCATTTATTCACAATTTATATTTGAGTTGAGAAAAACTATTTTTATTTCAGCGTATTCAACTGAATTATTTAATGAATTTAAAAACGAGAGTGGCAGTAGTAATTATATATGACTCATTTATAGATTACCTACTAACTGGTCCCCGCGACTTCGCTTATATTTTTCTGTCAATCGCGCGGGATCCCGAAACCCGTTTCACCACATCTTAAAGTTAGAAATGTTATTAGACTTTTCGCCAGTACCCTTATAAGTGAACAATACGTTTGTTAATTTATCTTTTGAAGCGTAAATACGTGTCGCAAGTATTTAGAAATCCTGCATCTTCCACACACAATACGACTTTCGTTGTTAACTTTCTCATAAGCGAGATGGGCGCTGATAAAAACTTATTGGTGTCAGCTTCTCAGATTGTGCCGGGCGTACCTGAAAGTGCATGTACTGCACCTATCTCGTAGACACGGACCATGGGCTAAGCAAACACCATAAGGACGCGGTTTATAATATAAGAGTCTCGAGAGCGAGTATACTTTATTTTCAAATAAACACCAGCATTATACAAGTTTTTATACTTTTATTATAAATATGAATTGTTCCGAATCATTGAAAAATACGATTGCGTCAACGGGAGAAGTCGATTACTAGATTCCGTATATTCTATGTTCAAAGTTGCAATATTTTGAAGACTAGATTACATTCATATACCAATTATTTTCTTCCGTTGAAAGGAGTTTTGTTTGAATTCTGATATACATTTAATTTTTTCAGTATTTAGGATACGTTTACTAGTAAAAGTACAGTAGTTAACTAAAATAGGACATATCATTCAGCCTTAAATAAATAAACCTATCATATTAATGCCAAAAATTATACATTCACTTTCAAATAAAAAAAAAATATGCGAGGTTACATATCTTGAATTACACAAACTACTAGTTCTAATACGGAAGGCAATTATAAGAGTAAGTTGAATGTAAATAATAAGGTTGAACCGCCTTTAGTATAGACCACAACTGTTTTACCTTTCACCGTCGAGAGATATTGTCCATGTAGCCGCGATCCCTACGCCTCATTACCATATACTGCGCCCGTGACAGCACTGCAATTAACTATCTGTTTATTGTTGTTGAATTATAAACGGCATTGCGTGACACCACTTCTGGGCACAGCCGGTTGCTCAGTGCGAATGGGAGTGCGCGAGACGGCTTTCATTTCAATATATTACGCGTCTAATTGTGAAACGTATGTATATTAATCAGGTTTTAAATGCAAACTGAAGAAACTAGGAGGAATAATGTGACTAGTACTGATAGTCCGAATATATCATTAGAAATTATAAAATAAAGTCTCCTTGTTACCTTTGTCTGTCTGACTGTGATAAACTCGAAAACTATACGCAAGGAATTTATATAATGTTCTCTCAACAGTAGGCGATTGATTCATGGGGACGTTTTAGTTGTATAAATCATTAAGTTTTGTGTATTTTTTCTGAAATATGGTGATGATTGTTGAATCTGAAACAAATAATGTCGACTAGGAGTTTAACTGCCGTCCGCCGCATACTGCAATAGAGTTATTGGAAAGTCTCTCAAGCCTTAACAACGTTATATGTATATCTTCTATGATTAGCATAATTACTTTTTGGGGGAAGTCCGTAATGAATAGCATTGTAAACATTACGTTAATAAAAAAAAGGGCTTGGCGCCTTTATCAGTGGCAATCTAGTCCACCTTTTGCAACAGGTGTGCCTTGTTGGAAGATTACACACCCTCATGTGCTTTGCGTGGTGCGATACGACGTCCCCGTCACGGTGGGAGTATGTGGGGTATGCCACTAATTTGCAAATGCTCATTATTGCTCGGTATGTATTAAGTAAAATATGTTGAAGCGCGGTGTAGTCTTACATAATGTATTAATTTGGGAATTAGTAAGCCGAATGAAAGTAAGAATACGCATATAGAAAACAGTAACCCCAGTTTGGTTGCAATGCATGGTTTCTAACATAAGTAAAAAATGAAGACTATTGTATGCAAAATAGAAACAATTTAAAAAAATAACCTGAAACACCCAGACGAACGGTATTTCTAGAATAAAAGGTTCCATGTCTCGATAATATTAATATTAATAACATATATGGAGCAAATTTTCATATATGGTCATTGAATTCCAAAAAGTAACATTTGTATCATGGTCGAAGTAGTTAAACACTAGATAAAATTTATATAAATATTTAATGCTGAGATATGTAAGTGAAAATTATGCTTACAATACAAAAATCAGTTGTAGGTGGAGATGGAAGATTAGAAGAAGTGTAAAGCTGTGCCTGGTGACGAACAACACAGAAGGTTAAAATGTCGTCGTGGTGTTTTCAGTGGGTAATTTGATGGTGGTTGTCATCTGGTGAGTTTTACTATACAGCCATCTCGCTTTGACCTGAGCCTGGGTAGTATATTTACGCATTGCCAATGAGGAAGTACGTAAACCCGTTTTTAAAATTATGAAAAATGTGTGTTATGAAACACACGGTTGTAACAACGTTCCTTTCGTAGCATATTATTATTGATAAACGTATTATATTATTGATTAACTAATACAAGTAAATGAATTACTGTCGCGTAAGAGCAATTAAATGAAAGCCAGAAATAATTAATGAGTTGGAGAAATAGTAGGAAATTTCGTAATTAATATATTATTTCGAGTTGTGCAAATAAAGATTTTATTGTACTTCATCCAATTTATTTAATTCATCATAATACATGTAATACGCTACGAAACAAGTGACGCGTATGCCGTGCAGTAGAAACTATACCTGCGTAGTAACTACAAGGGGACTATTGATGAGAATTGCACAGTGTAAAGATGATGTCTCATTCGATTGACATTGGATCACTATGTCCTCGCATTAATTACCTTAAAATGATCGGTAAAGTTACAGAGTCCAATCTTGTTTTAATAATTGCTGTATATAACAATTCTAAATATAGTTTGGCTTTTTTGGATTCAAACGACCATTTGTACTCATAAAAATAAAAGGTTAACATTTATTATTTAATTAAGTTCATTATATATTAAACTTTGAACATATATATGTTTTAAATTCTACTTTGATTGGCGATTAATGGATTAATTATGTCTCATTGAAATGCATGCGTCTTTTATGTTGTACTCGCATGTTTACGTCACAGTTTTGCAATAATATGCACCTGCTCGGTAGTCGTACAACCGGTCATTAACATCTACGAGAATGTGAGCCGCTCGAGCACAAACAATCCATTTATATCAGTTATCATAAATGAAATAATATTATATCAAATGGGGTATATGTAATGTCTGATCATCAAAGTGTTACACAGAATGTTTTATTTGGGAGTAAGAGACGCTTGTCATACTAGAGGTACCACTACCGGGTTAAACCCTTCTTTCCCGAGGAGCTCTAGAAAGCCGACTAACCGAAGGAACATCATATGATTATTTATCTGCCACATTTTATTGGATGGATGTATTTCACCGTGGTTTGTAGTTCAAATATAGTTATTAAAAAGAAATCTCCAAAAAAATCTTCTGTCCACTACCTCTCTTTAACAGCTATAAAGCTGTTCCTTTAACTACTATGCCATTACCGTTAGATGATATTAGAAATAGTTAGATTAGCTTAGTTCAGTGCTTATTTAATAAAATTTGTATTATTTGCAATCATTGCTAATACGAAAGAGCTGATATATACGAGTACATAATAACTTTAATTATGTTAATATTAGTTTCCTCTAATTCAGATTTCTCATCATACAGTAATTTATGAATTTATTGCGGCCATGGATTACACAAATCTAAAATTACATCGTGGTATGTTCTCAAATAAATTTCAGAATATCTTAAATGTCAGTTTGGTTTACATTGTCTAAGCTGTAATGTCACAGACGCTGGCAAACCATACAGGATTAATAATATACGTACATGCCATTGTTTGATATTTAAATCATACTATCAACTTGTTTATTCAACCTTTCACGATTGTCCTTATATTTTACACATTCGCTATATCTAGTAAGGTACCTGGAGAATTTAAATTTAATTACTGTATTATTCGATTTTCTAGAAGTATATAATTTAATGAGACTATTTTTAAAACTTAATATATTGAAACCGTTTTAACAATATTTAATTTGTGGTTGATAGTGACACGATTGTTTATTTGTTTGACGATTGAATACGTTTGGTAACAGAGCAGTGAATATTATTTAATTGTAATTAATTAATTTCAAAATAGCCTGGTCAGGATTTTGATAAGCAAGCTGTAATAGGCGTATTTACCTATTATTAGAACTTTGTAAAGAATATATTTCATCTGGTTAACAGATCGGTGATTGTCGGGATTTAACGGGCTCTTAGACTTAAAGGGCGTAACGTATGATCACAACGTTACCTTAAAGCACCACATAGCCCAAGGTGTGGACATGGTAAGCCTAGTGGAGGAACAGTTTTTCAAATAGACCTTCCGGAACACTCCTGTAGAGATATTTGGCTTCTCAATGACAACTTGAGGGTGGTAGCTAACCAAGTGGACATGAGTAAATATCGTACCACCAAGGTATCACGACTTTTTACTTTGACGAAAGCTCAGGCACATTGCAGCATACAAGCATGTTTAGACGTGTCGGTTTCCTGCATCAGCCAGTATATATTCAGTTACTAATTGAGGTGGTAGACAAATGTACCCGACTGTATTGCGAGGATCATATGCGTGGTGATAGAACCGTCACAGTGACTCTTTATATTGCTCAGCTGATTGATCAACTAGTACACATGCAGCTCCTGAAAATCTTGCTAGCCAGTTTTGTAGCGACAAGCGCCGATTGGAGTGCCAATATCTCGGCTATTGAACAAAGAAACATTTTTAGTCTAGTATAAAGTACTTAGAAAAACATAAACTTGTATAAGATATTTTTGTTATAATAGACTTCTAGTCCATTCTACAATAAACTTTAAACTACATACAATTACTAATATATAATGATTTCTGTTAGTGATTTCACCTTTGAATATATTAACTAAAATATGAATGGATTTAGAATTTCAATGATTTTGATGTTTTCAGAACTGCTACATTTGTGGACGCCTCGTGCATTGTTGCTGGACCCGAAATAAATGTATAATTTTTGATTTGATTTATGGCAAACTACTTTTATTAAAGATGTTTTATGTGATTTATATTTCTTATACGTGGGGCGTCGCTCGCGTTAATATAGTGATTACGTCAAACAAATCGGATGAGACAATAAAAAGTTCCATACAAAGTTTATCCCTCACTTTACCATAAGGTAAGGTAAGGTAAGTTACCTCACTTACAATAAGGTTTTCGCGAGAAAAGTAGCCTATCACTGTCTCCCAGTTCCAATCTATCTATACTAAAATTCATCATAATTTATTCAGCGGCGGTTTAGGAGTGAAAACGTAACGAACAAACATACTCACTTTCGCATTTATAATATTAGTATGAATGTTGATAAATGAAATTGAGTTTTATTTTATTTATTATTGAGCTCACTTAGGTTTTATTATCTCAGTATCTATAATTACAGTGATAATATTTACGAAAATAGTTATAGGTTGTAACAATCATTGATGAAAATATAAGTGACGTAACTATTTTAACTCTCGCAAACGCTCATAAACAGCGGGCCGTGGTATATATTATTCGTTTAAGTATGAGTTTGAGTTATTGCTTAATTACGACGCAATCTCTCTGGGATTTGATGATTTGGTGTTATACATGTCGCGCCATTCTAGTACGCTTGATAATATTAATATTTACTTAGTACTATTTAACTAGAATGTAGTCTTTCATAAAATAATTGCTCTATCGTTACCGGCCGTACTTGTGCAGAATATAATTGCTCAAATAAAACTAAAAATCTACTAATAATGGCTGAATCTCTTTCGGTTTTGGTATATATATTACTGATTTTATAAAGAGGAAAAGTATGTCTGTTTCTTTGTTTGAACGCTCTAAGCTGAGGAACTACGGAACGGATTTCAAAAATAACTTTAGGATTTGACACACGAAAAATTTAGGAAAGCTTTAAGCTAGTTAACATAACGCTACCACCTATAGGAGTAAAGCTGTATTGTAGAAAGGTACAGAAACGGGCAAAAATGATTAAATAGTTTTTAGTTCTACGCGAATAAAGTCGTAGGCATAGCTGTTCTTGGTATATCCGGCTGTCGAGTGACTTTCAGGCTTGTATCAATGTTTGTTATTGACGACAGCCCATGATTTGATGACTATTGTGTTTAGATTGTTCTATTCGTACCGTCAGACACAGTACTGTCACTCTACTGTGCGACGAAAAAAAAAACTTATAATACCTATCTTTATATATAAAAATTTCGTGTCTCGTTTTGTCCGCGATGAACTCCTAAACTACTGAACCGATTCTAAACAAATTTTGCATACTGTGTGCAGTTTGATCCAACTTTAGAGAAAGGATACTTTTTATCTTAATAAGTGATCATAGCGCGATAGATGCCGCTATAGTCAATGTGATTGACTACTCGAAAAGGCAGAACAAGGGTTTTTTGTAGTTGTTTTTTTATAGTTACGGCTTAGCGTTATGGCCATAATCTCACCTGATCTTAAGCGACGATAGCCCCATGTTGGTGGACTCGCTAAATCTTTGGAGGAACTGGCGCTCAAGTGCAACTGTCGGAACACACCTATTGGTATTTGGCGGCTGATTTTCTAAATCTCAGACCAGACCAGCTAGTATGCTTATATATTTATATACTTATACACTTATATAGTATTATAGTTATCAGTAATAGGGGCGATGATATGATGAAAAATGTTAATTGACAAAAAACATTCAAGTATATGATTTGAAATGAAGCATGCAAGAAGTGAAAGTGACAATAATTTTGTTCACGGACGTTACTTGGACCATTTGAAACATGTAAATATTATTTATTTGTTAATTAAGTCGCTATTCTCATGATGGTGGCAATTAATATTCAGCATGTAAGTTGTTGACGGGTTAACAGAAATAATTTATTTAAGAGAGAGTTTAACATATATATTTTGGTGGCACATACCCGTTGCAATGACATGAAAAATGTCTTCGTGTCGCTAAGTTATTGTGCTATGTAGTAAGTTAGTAGATAATTTTGGTACCCCTTTCCATTTTGATGATTTAGTTTTCAATACTGATTTGAGAATCTACTACAAGAAACTTTCAAATCATTGGTGGTCATAAATCTAAGACTATATAACACATATACATACATATATATGTTGAAGCAATTATGGCTTAGTTGTACCGTGTAGGGACAGCGCGTCAATCGCATTAAGTTCGAATACCTACAATTAGCATGAGATTTCGGTAAAGCCAAGCACGGTGATGACGCCATAAGAAGTGCGGTTTCTCATAGCCTGCTAACTAGCTACCACTTACCACCACCTTCTAAATCTGTTGCCAAGTAGCTAAATGTGTAAACTTATAATTGTACTTGAAAGCCAGTTTTCCCACTGTTCTCGTCACTTACATTCAAACCCTAACCATTTAAAAAGGTTTTAATTTTTTATGTTTATTTATATAGCAGTTCTTCAAATACATCCAGCAAATCGCGGTCGGAGGTATAAATATTACCTTAATAATAAATATTTAACAAGTTTATTTGTAAAAGCGTTATAAAATCCAAGAAACTTACGGTCTTCGGTGTAGAGTGTTGGTAATAACAGCTGCAATGAGTGGAATCGTTTACGTTTGAGTAATAATTCTTGACATGACGGGTGGGTTGGTTGTTATTAAGATTTCAATAAGAAATACGGTTTTATACTTCTGTACAATTACTTATAATACTCACTCACCGGTTATCGCTGTAATTACATTTAGATTTTGGTATTTATATCATCACGTTATATTTCTTTGGGTCTAAGACATATTTGTGGTAAGAGGAGTGGGAGAGTGGGATAATGTAAAGTCTGGTTGTGTTGTCAATTTTAATTCTAAGCTTATTATCGAATAACATTGAAAGCTTTTTATTATTGTTTTTATTTCTTCACACTGCAGACTTTTGGTCCGCACAAATTTTATAAGTTACTTATTATATAAAAATAAGTTACTTATTAGTGGCCTTCTTTTATATACAGGTGTCCCAGAAGGTAACGATAACCTCGCATTGGGGCAAAGACCCACTTATGATGAGCCAGTAAAATAAAAATCAACGTTTTACACACAGTAGTACTCGAGTATCAACCATTTTATAAAAAAAAAAATAAAAAAAAAAATGTACTGTCCGGAGTGGAATTTTTGAATTGTTCGTAGGTTTTAATTCTGTTTTGACCTCGCAAAAAGCCAAACAAATTATTGCCAAATCAAACAAATCAGAAACAAATGTATTTTTACAGAAAAATAAGTATATATCATTAATAAATGTACTTAACTTTGATTACTCGTACTAAAAAAAAATACACTTATCTGAGCCGACAAGTTTTATCAAAAGATGGTCCATTTCATCGAGATTCTGAAATGTTATCACATTTGCATCTTCTGTAATAAAATAATATTTTATTTTCTTTTTTTTCGATAGATGACCTATTTTATTATTGTGTCGTCTAAATAAAAGTATAAGAAACAATTGCAGTTGTTTGAGTAAATTATGTTTTTTGTATTTATTGTTTTGTATTTGTATTTGTAAGTTGTATTTGTGTGTATTGTAAATTATGTATTTATTGTAAGATATAGATATATAGATTGTTAGAGATAGATTGTGACACCTTTGACGCCGCCATTTTGTTATTAACAATGATTCACTTTATTTAATATTTGTTAGTACGTTACGTTGCTTTGTATACTACACAACTAATAGTATTCTGTTATTTCTAAACTAACCCGGCTTGTTTAGGACTTGATTTTGTATATTTTACGCACTGACCTGGCTTTATCTTGGACTTTGATTTTTTGTTGTGCAAATAGTTGGGCTCTATGTCGAAAATTTACTCTGCACAGGAGTATGCTAACATGTATCTCATTTACGGAGAGTGTAGTTACTTACAAAGGACAGAAATAAACAGGATTACTTATCATCATGAACACAATAAACATAAAAGTAAAACTTTATTGAACGTTTTAAGTGTATATTACGTGGACAAAATTATTTCAGCATAAAAAACATTGTTCCTTTGTAAAGAAATACGTTTGAGATGAAGAGTAATCTAAATTAGTCACTCGAAGAATGGCTTATCTGATGTCGTCCCATATGTTAATATTTATTATGGGCTCCATAAGAGGTTGTTAAACTTTTTATTTGATGATTTTTGATGACATATAACTAAGTTTAAAAGTCTATCGACTTTTACATGGAAACATACATTTAACTTTAGTGAATAGGTTTACAAAATATTTCATAGCATGAAGGATTAAGGACATAATATTATCCATATTACAAAAATACCTATCGGTTTAAATTGTATCAAAAATGCATAATAGCTAAAAATATTTAATAAATAATGTAGTAAAATTTTACCAGCAATTATTGATATTCTTGAAATTTCTTTTTTTTGCCAATCACTTATTTCAATCAATATTTCAAGTACGACTTTAGTTTGCTTCACTTGTAGTTCTCCAACTTCAGCTATGTCATTAGGGATTTTAGTTTTCTGATTGCTTTGTACTGTAGGAGTAATATATATATACACACACGGACCGTTCCATACTCGATGTAATGAAAACTAATGGATTTTTTTATTCGAATCGTCTACAATATTTCATTTCGTTCATGCCTCATCCAATAAACAAGTCTCGAAGTTATTAGTCTGTCATTTACTATCGGCAATGCGTTATCTCGCATCCCATCAACGTGTGTCGACATTCTACACATCATGAAACTGGCGTCAACTTTATCTTTCGATACTAATGAGTGTACTTTCGTCTTTGAATAATTAAATGTGGACAACTGAAGTCAGCGTATGACGTTGATGCAGACTGACTCCATGTGTTAACATGCGCATATATCACGACGTTGATACACCTGCAAAGCCACGCCCCCCGAGCTTCTCGCCCCCGCTGTCCTGCCCAGTCCTTGTCTTTCGCTTCGCCATCATCAAGAATCTCAAGATACCATTCAACGTTCAAACGTCACACGGAGCGGACGTTGATTCCGCTTTATTATTTAACGTTCCGCGTATGTAACAAGTGCGGTGTGATAAATAATTTGTGTTTCGTTTACCCATTCAAGAGTCGTATTATCTACTATCGTAAGTTTATATTTTGTTAACTGTACGATTTTACACTTATGTTATTATTAATTTTATCTTTCTTAATGTAACTAGTGGGTGTTGTTTGTTAACTAAATGTCCTTGAAGCGATAAGCTCAAAATAAAGCTGTATTCAGTTTTTTTTAACACTCGGGCGATAACGATAACCGCGTTGAGTACCGTTCGAGAAGTTATTTTTAAAATGTGGAAACAAATGATACGGCGACTTATATTTTCATGATGGTTTATGAGTTGCTCAACTTGTTGCTTTTGTGGGAGGAGTTTCAGATATGTTCCACGCAGGCGCAACTTATAAACTTTTATAAATTCCGTAATTCGAATATTATAGTAGGCCCGTTGTTTAATTATCGATTTTTTATCCTTGTTTATGATATAAATTGGGATAAATCATGACATAATATAAAACGATTATAATACGCTAATACTTAACATAAATTGTATATTATGTATGTAATGTTACAAATAGATCACCTATATTTTTAAACTTAAAAATAATTTCTGGTTGCTTAACAAACCTTGAAAAACATTTCGGAATAATAATTTTATTTATGAAATTCTTTATAATATATGAGTGTAACACCCAAGTTTCAATACATAATATGTTGTCAGACAATTGTTGGGTGCATTCATTTCAAATGCAGATTGTACTTGCATATTTCCAAGTTTGTGCATATTTCCAAGTTTGTGCATATTTCCAAGTTTTCAGTTCATTCATTATTGTAGGTAATTTGTGTTCATTGGAGTTTTTTCTTTTATTCGAATTATTAGTGATAATTAAGCGTCTGATTTATTAAACGCCTTAAAAAAAGATACGAAGATTGTATACGTTATGAATGATAATAATCTTAACAACAGCTCAAATGTTGAATACTAGCTGTGTCCGCGACTTCGCGAATTATATATTATAAAAATTGCAGGAATACTATAGAATAATTTATTAGGCATATAGTTATAAATTATAGTTATATAGGAACAAATAGAAAGTATATTAGCAATTTACTTTTATTAAGATAGGTAAATAATGGTTGTAAATATTTTAATAAGAGCGAAATATATATGCGTTAATACTTAATATACGCTATGAGAATTATAATTGAACGAGATTACTTTTTTATAATTGTAAAATAATAAGAATGTTGTAATGCGTGATAAACTGCGTGAAATTACGAATAATAATAAAATTAATCGTATGTTTCCCAGCTGGAGATAGAAATAAATATTATTCAAATTCGATTATAAGATATGCTTGGCTACCAGGAGAACGAAAATACCAAAGAGGCGATAAATTGTGCACGTTATTTAATCATGAATATAGTTTTTGGAATGGAATTGATTCATTAGTTTTTATTAGTATGTGTCTGATAATGAATATTGATAATACGTCAAAATTAATGTTAACTCGAATATATCGATATGACAAATAAAACGGAATTTATGCGATAATATATTTTTAAATAATGATTTTTTGTGTTTTAGGATTTACGGAGAAACATCGTGCATTTTGTTTTTTTTTTTTATATACATATTTGTTTAGGCTAGTGTCACTACTTATGTGAAATTAAGTAATATATTGGTTATTATTATTTAAATAAAAAGTTATTCTAGTGTTTCAACTTATTAAAAATATGATTTCTGGTCAATTACTTGAAAGTTGCTTTTCCAAAAATCTTTAAACCTTGAATTAAAAAGGATGAATGTCGCCATCAGTTGTTTTGTCAATTTTAATAATTTTGACTTTGCAATATTCTCTCCTCAATATAAAATTTATTCTTTTATTTAGGTTATATAAAATACTTTAAACTCAACGTTATGGATCAAAGCTTTGTACATAGAATATTGCTTACATCTCCATAAAGTTAGCTAAGGTTTATGAATGTTCTTTATTCTTTACTTTAGTGGACTAAGTTATTCTTTACGGATTTAGAGTTTTAACATAACCTCGCCTGATTTATAGGGACAAAATGCGTTAATATGGTAGCGTGCTAAGTCTAGTGAGGGACTTAGCTCTCAAAAAATGCCGGAACACACATATAAGTGTTCGGGAACAGGGTTTCAATTTGAAGGCAGATAGATAATAAGAAATGCCCTACAAACTATATAATTTTAACACGATGATTTACTTCACTAAAGGCTCAGTTCTTATTACAAAGTTTCGAACTTACGTGAGTCCACAGACGCTACTACTTATCTATCATTGCATCAATTAGTTTAGGATACACCTGATATATATTTTCAAATACATATCCCTAAATAAATTGAAGGTTGTATTTTTTTTTTGTTGCAATGGGGCCTACCTAACGGATTAAGCGGTCACCACGGCGAGTGCCGTGGGTTGAAATCTCACAAAGGACAATTATGTGTGTAATCTACAGATGGTTGTTCCGAATCTGGTTTTAGTTTATGTCTATCAACTGTATGTTCATCCTTACTTCTTTACGAATATTATATATGTGAAAGTGAGTTTGTTTGTTTGAGACGCTTTTACGCTTAAACCGCTTAATCGATTATGATGAAATTTGGTATAGAGATAGATGGAAAGCTAGATAAGGCGATAGACTACTTTTCCCGCGAAAAACTTGAAAGTAGGGTAAGGTGAGGGATAAATTTTGTATGAAACCTTTTATTGCGTCGTCCGATTTGTTTCTTAAATTCAATATTAACACGTGCGAAGTCGCAGAGGAAAGCTATATAGTATAAAATCTAAAAAACACAAGGCTGGACCCCTGGCATGGGGGTCGTCTTCCATTGTTTAATAAAAATACTTTAATGTAATAAGGTGATTATGATTCTAAGATCTCCTCATTTAATTCTTATGTAGAGGTGTTATCTCAAGAAATTTGAATACACTTATCAATTTCTTAGTTTGACAGGTGTAAAGAAGAGCTATTATTAAGAAAAATAGACCCAAATCTGGACTTACTTTAAATATTAGAATCCCTATAAACAATAACATTAGTATTAAGTTTGACGTAATGTTAAGTATGGTAAGGGTGGGTCATATTGAAAAATACATAGATGTTTCTTAATTATTTCGGCTCAATCTAAGAATTACCAATTAATCTAAAATATCTAATCTAACGCTATTTCTATGTATGTAAGTGTAATAGACATCTCGAAAATTGCTATGAGGTTTAGTTGAAATTTATAGGGATAATGGCTTACTTCCCGAGTTTACCTACTTAGTCGTGTTTTTTTGTTACACACATATCAAACTTTGGTGTTTTTAATACTTTAGTTTCAACTACATTAAGAAAAAGCTCTACGACGATCGCTAAGTGTAAACCGAAAGTTTGTGTCCTACGTAATTATCCCGTAATAGTAAAACTACGATAAATTGCTAACAATAAATTTGTGTGTCAATTATGATATCTTCTTTTTTAAGTGTAGAAGAACAAAAAACAACGGTGTGTGTATAAGACCAAACGATAGAAGTGAAAACTTTAAGGCGAGGTTAATAATCCGAAATACAAATATAACGTATTAAATAAAACGTAGTGACACGCCACAAACCGTGTTGCTGTCGTATACTGAATATGATTGATGCCTCATGCTTTCTCATATAACGCTCGCCGAGAGAGTATAGCAGTGATGCGTTGCTGTATCTCTCTCTCTGTTAGTCGACTCGAGTCGACTTTACCCGAACGTGCGTCACATACCCGGTCGTTACAGCTCTGTTTCATTTAATACCTACAAAATAAAGTGCTCGGCGCGCCTAAAGAAGTTATTTCTTCAAAAATGAAACTCATTCAAGGATATGCTTATTAACAAGTTAAAGAGAGTCGGTGTGGATAATGACTTGCATAAAATACATGATACATAAGGATTTCTTTTTTTTGTTGTATCATGCTAAATTGTTTGCATTTTACGTGACGGTAAAGTGCCATTCAAAAGGAACGACAAGCACCGAGGACTTATTCGGCAATAAGTTGACAAATTAAATATACTAAAGGTGATACATTTTTATAAGAAATACTTAACAAGACGGCGCGTTTTAAATACAATACATGCATACACGCACTGGTTAATCCCGAGTAATGGCAAACCAAAAGGCGGTACGTATCTCTATCGCTGTGCTTGATACTGATTATAAATTAACTGTTCAGAGAACACTGGCATTACGATGGGTATTGGGTTGAAGTATAGTGGTCGCGATACAGTAGGACACAGATTAATTGATTGTTTTTATTTAGGAGAAATGCATTACGCATACTCTCATAGCTCGGGGAACTGAGAAGGTCATGTGAGGCTCATCAGATAGGAATCACCGGAAATACACACTAATACCCCGCGGAGATCTGTCGCCTTGTCGCGGTGACTAGCCCGGCGTGATGATAGGTCGGGTCATCATTCGTTCAGCTTTGCCTAGCCTGGACCCGCGACCCGGCCCTCTTAGTCTGTATTAGGACGGCTCAATGGCACGAGCGTACTGAAGGAAATTATAACCGAGAAGGTTCGCCTACAGATATACCTTTGACGACTGACATCAAGATATTCGTAACCACGGCCGCCTCCAGAGTGCGGCGCGAAATATCAACTTTCCTACCATTCCACTGCCTTTCTTTTTTTTGTTAGCTTAGTGAAAAATACATTTACGTACATAGACCATGAGATGATGAGAAGGCCGTATGGGAGCATTTATCAGGTAACATGCACCCTCGTATACCCTATATAAACATCACGGCGACTCTTAATCCCCTTACTGCAAGAGGTCAGGGACAACTTTCACACTTGTTATAGACTGTCCTACCAATTCATTAAGTTCTCTATTCTCAATTTTATTTACACAATTAAAATTTTAAATGATTTTTTTTTTATTAATTTATGTATGTACAAATACATTAATATTTAAAAATCATTAAATTAATAATAAAAAAGAGACAATACAAATTCTATAGTATACATGACCGAAGTCGGAGGTGAAAAGCTAGTAATTATTGAAAGTTTTTAAACATATAAGTTTAACATTAAACTGTTTAGTTAATTTCATATAAATCAGTAACTATCTATATGGTAGAAAATAGTTGTTTTTTTTTAAATAAATTACTATGACAAGTATAGACTGTTGATTATTTGCTTTCCAAATCGATAAGGATTTGCATAATCAAACACTTTTCGATATGTATTTAGCAATAAAATAAATGTGTCTCCTATTCTTGTAATATCTTGCGGTACTTTTTCTCTTTCAACTATGAAATTTATGGATGTACTTTAGCTTGACCTCTTTATATCTGAATATTCGAATCACGTATGGAGATAAATATAAATTATGGTATGTCATAATTTTGTCTACCAATTTTACTGGTCGTAAGACCAATGAATAAACCAATATTTATATTCTATTTTTTAACTGTAACTGTCGATGGAGTATATTATGTTATTAATAAAAAGCGATTTATTATAATACACATTTCCGAAGAACTTGATTATATTTTAGTAGTTTTATAGTAGATTAAATGTACCCACGGCTCCACTCGCGTTAAATTTCTCCTCTTCATTTATTATTATTATTGTTAGTTTATTATTTAAAATAAATATATATATGTTTAAATTAGGCCCGAAAATACGCCTAGAATTTTCAAAAAGAGTCACGTAATTCGGTTTATTAATTCTCGAGTTATAAACACACTCACTGAAACAACCAAGTCGTGGCATTTTATTATGCCTTTTTGTTATAAACTAAATTAATATCCATCATACTAATATTTTAATGGCGAGAGTGAGTTTCTAGGTTTGTTACGCTTTCACGCATAAACCACTGAATCGATGATGATGAATGATGAATTTTGGTATAGACATATGTGGGAACCTGGAGATGTTGATAGAGTACTTTTTCTAGCGAAAACTCTATTACAAGTGTCTTAAAGAAAGGGATAAACTTTGTATGAAACTTATTATTATTTTATGAGATTGGTTTGACATAATGAATACTAACGCGAACGCAGCCGCACTTAAAATCTAGTACGCCTATAATTAAAAAAAGAGACAAGTAATTCGGTTCGTTTCTCGAGTTATAAGCACACTCATTAAAACAAACGGAGACGTGGCCATTAATTATGTCTTTTTATTATAATCTAAATTAACTTTATAAAGCAGAGGAGTTTGTTTGTTTGAACGCGCTAATGTTAGAAACTGTTAATTGGAGTTCAAAAATGATTTCTTTATTTGATGGAGTAACTATCGACTAAGGCTTTTAGTTATTTAACATCACGCTACCACCAATAGGTGTCAAGTTATATTGAAAAAAGTTACAAAAACGGACAAAAATAGTTAAATATTTTTTAGTTTCAAGCAAAAGAAGTCGCAGGAACTGCTAATAGCACGGCACTGTATTAGACTATAACAGAAGTATTATTCAAAAGTAATGACTACCGCCGAGAGATATGCAATCTATATACTGATTATACATGGCTGAATTTAAGCTGACTGATCCCAAAAACTTGTGGTGGGTATAGCTGTCGACACCTTAACAGGTACCGATTGTTACCACTCCGTTTGATTCTATACATGAATGTAGCTGATCGCACAAAGTGACACACTTAAGTAATGATACTTTATGTAAGGTGGTTGTGGGATATAATTCTTGTATCATCAAAATAAATGAACTAAGAATAATAGCAGTACGTATGTATATTCTATACTGCATTGCATACGGTAATTTAATTTCCATTTACATTTATTTCAAAGTCAATTGGGTATTTATTTTATCAAATTAGTTACTTAAAGTTACAAATAACTAAATACTACTAAAGATTTATTACAAACTAGCAATGCTTGCGACTCCGTTTGGTGTTAAAATAAGCGTAAGCGACTTCTTATAAAGTCAGCTATCTGCCTGTGAAATTCTGGTCTAAATCGATTAAACCGTTTCGGAGATTAGCTTAAATAATCAGACAGACAGTATTTGTTTCGTGGCAAGGCTTTTTCTATTGCGCGCTTGGTAAGCTACCACCCTAAAGTTGAAAATCTTCCGCCGAAAATTTGTACATAATAAATATATATATATAAATATATATATAAATAAATAAATAAAAATCGTCAATAAAGATTGGGGACATAACGCTAAACATTGAAACTATATAAAAACATACTTTTAAATAGAAATACACGCAAAATAATTATGCCTATAAAATTATTTATCATGCTTGATAGCCATTGACATGTTTGCGTAGGATGCGCTGTGAAGTTACTGACTTTTGCAGTATTTATGGTTCTTGCAATATCCTCAAGGTTTATTAATCAATCACATTTAATGAGGCAGCGAGTAAGATTATGAAATATGGTGATCGAATTAATGTTCTTTTAATTAGCAGGTTGAATATTATAACATAGAATTTATGACTTTAGTTGTTATGTCGAAGAAATTCACCAGACGTGATCAGCTTACGAATTTATAATTCTATGCCACTATTATAAACAGGTAGCGGTAGTATGCTTGAAGAAGTTAATGTTTCTTTAATTTTGTCATCTACCTAAGTAGGTGATTTTGCCAATGTCAAGTTAGAAGGATAGAAGGATTTTTTATTAACACAATTACCGAACACAAAGTCTCACCAACTTCAACTCTCTCCAACTCTCCAACAATCTCCGGGAAACCAAACTGCGGGAATCTAATCGACAGCACTACTTCGGCGAGGCGGTTGCACCGAGGTAACTACTCTAACCGCTAGGCCAACTGTGTAGCCAGAAGGTTACCTTTTTAGTTTACATCCTCTATTATAAATTGTGAGCGGTCACTAATGATGTATATTATAAAAGAAGTGAACCAAATATATAATACGTGCAATGATTATGAGGCGTAAACAAAATATTATTCATAAACCTACAAATTAGATGAAGTGGTATCCGATACAAGCGACAAGATACTTTCGAATACCAAAAAATATTTTAAATGTAAGAAATCTTATGTTATATCATAATTCCGTGTTACGGTGTTTGTCTCCATTAATCTTCAAAATCGTTCAGCCGACTTCAAATGTTGAAAATGTGTATTGTTTGTTCTGACTTGAGAGATAGATTATTTTTTATCTCGATAAGTGATTCTCTCCCGGAACGTGATATGTGATCGAGTGAAAAGCAGAGAACAAATTCTTCCAGGCCTGTTAGTAGTTTTTTTTTTATAGTAAAGATTTAGCATTATGGCCATAATCTCACCTGATCTTAAATAACAATACGGCCCGAGTTGGTAGACCCGCTAAACATGTGGAGGAACTGGCTTTCAAGTGCAACTGCCCGAACACACCTGTTGTTATTTGGCGGCAGATTTTCAACTTGCTATGATTCTCTCACATTTTCCTTCACCAAAAGCTCAAGCTCACTGTAGGTGGATTCGAACTCACGTCCCACCACCATCACTAAGCTATCATCGCTTGATCGCTTAGGTAGATTTCTTGTAGAACAGTAATCTTCCGTCTTAATGATTATATTTTTGTATTATACAAGCAAACCGGCTAAAAGTACCTAAAATTTGCGAAAGTCGTCTACAATTTTATTAGACTGATAACTTTTCGTTCTTAATTCTAAAATATATAAATGCCTACAATAATAGATAATGTAAAATAAAATGGTTTATATTTTACATCGAACTCCAGCGATGGAATATTTAACAAATTGAACCGATGGTGGCGCGTGTATTTCGCATGTCTTCGACTGTTTAACCCGTCGGTTAATAGTTCTAACGTGACTTTATATGTACCGATCTCGAACGTTAATCTCAGATACCCTTAAACTCACTACGGTTAATGTTGCTGATTCCATACTATTTCTTATTCCTACGGTTGTAGCTGCGGGCTTTGTATCGAAATAACACGATCCGATAGAGTTATTTACCATCGTTCCTTTTGACTTTATAGATATCGGATACCTACCATAAAAATATTGATAATTCGTTGTAATGGGTAAATTGGTTCGAAAGAAACTTTTCAAATACCGTCTTTAGTTAAAATAAAATTTCTTGGTTAAGGTTATACGTGTCTCAAGCTATATTTTATTTATATATACCAAATAGAAGAACGTATAAAGAACAAATAGCAAATAAAGGAAAAATCGAGTTAATATGTTGAAAACATTCGATTTAAATACGTAATTATAAGTGTATTTTAAATGAGAAAGTTATTAGTTCGATATATTGTAAATGGTGTTTTACAACACAATTGGAGATTGTTTTATAATTCGACAGTTAAATATCTAGTAGGTATATCTAAGCAGCCTACCTGTAGTTTAAATGTTGGTTTCTGCTGTAGAAAAGGTATGAGAGATGGATTTTTTTTTCAATATTCAGTCAAAAGTGTCAATATTTTGATGCGAAGTATAAATACAATTTTAACTAATACACCATTACCACGAGTCATACTGATAATTATGATAAATTTAGTTATTGAATATGATCAGACCTTGTCTTATATATTATTGTTTAACTTTATAATTAAAATATAAACAAATCAACCGCAGTGGATACATTGTGTGATTTAATCAATGTATACCCGACGCGGTAAATATCGGCAGGAAATGTTCAATTACAATTACTGCGCGCTCGATTCGCATTCATATGGACGTATCTTTTTGTATTCACGTATGACTAACATCCGGCAGACAGGAGACATCTGCCGCATCTCCTGGTTATTTGATGCTGTCTTTATTAGTTTTGCTATAATCGAAACTGCTATTGCAAATACACGATGCTATACCGCTAGCATTACTTCGTCTCAACCAGCGATTCTCAAACTTTTCTGGTGACGGAACTCTTTTAAAATGCGAAATATTCGTTGACACCCGAAAAAAAAAAACAAAGTTTATGAACATTCTTTATTAATGATTATGTCAAAATGTAATAGTAGGTTCATATCACGTTTGATAGGAGAGAGTTTAAGTGTCATTCCAGGTCATACGGATACGAGAGGAGTATTTTTTTTCCATTATGATCAGTATTCTCATGAACACCCCACGGAGGCTTTGCAGAATCCTAGAGATCCGCGGAGCACACTTTGAGTATGGCTGGCTGGTCTAAACGTTTTGATGTCTTGTTTATTATAGACGTAATGATATCGCTTGAATATGTATTTGAAGAGTCACTATTCATTCGTCTCCGATGTTCATCTGTCTGTATAAAGTTCTTATTCGGTCGTGTTTAACGAATTGATCGTTTTAATTTTAATCCTATCGAATTTATCAAGACAATTATCGAATTTGATTTATAGTCTAGCCGTTAGCATTTGACGTAACAATTCGGCTCTTTATAAGTCAGTTCGTCTTATGACAGTAGATGGATGTCCGGATGAGGTCTGTTCCTTATTGCTGTCGTTTGCTCGTGAATTTATTGGGCACGAAGTAACGGTTGCGTCTGCACCGGCCGCGGTCCTGAAGTAGGGATGGCATTCTGAGATCGATTAATCGAAGAATCGATTTTTAGGGTCAAAACATCGATAATATTACGAATATTCACAGATAGAATCGATCCAGTGAATCGATACTTCACCCTTAAAATCGAGCTTTGATTCTTATCTAATGTCATGAAACATTATTTCCAATTATTTAAATGATTTTCTCAGTGATATATGTATAAAAACGATAATTTTTTACATATATAGAATGGTAAAATCGATTATTTTGGTGTTCTTTTTGTTTTCTATGATTGGCTTTATACCCTTACTAACATTATGAATACGAAAGTGAGTTCCGCTTCACGCCTAAACATCTGAATAGATTATGATGGTATATAGATAAATTAAACCTGAAGCCCGTGATAGGCTACTTTTTCTCGCAAAAACTTATTGAAGGAGGGGTAAAGAGAAGGATAAACTTTGTATGAAACTTTTTATTGCATCATTCGATTTGTATGACAAAATCAATATTAACGCGAGCGAGCTTAAAATATAAGCACGGAACCGAATCGAAAAAGTCTATTTTTATTGAATCGATCTTCTGATTCTCGATTTTTCATTTGATTTGATTTCGATTCTAATCGATTCAAGAATAGATCTTTTTCAGAAAGAATCGCCACCTACCCTAGAGTGCTGTGCTCGCTTAACATATTGAAATGGGAAATGCCGTCCGTGTAAACCTGATGACTTTCGTAAATGTCGTAATTTATAGTCTAAACGTACGGCGACAGTATAGTCGGCTATTATTTACTTTTGACATAATTCAATTTATTCCTTATTTACTGGATTTATACTGGATATTTCGTTTACTATAGAGATATAATAACATTTGCTACTATAATTAAATTGATTTGTTATTTAAAATATTTTAGTAGGTAAATAATGTGTTTGTATAAAATTATTGTAAATATTATTGCCAATTACATTTGTTATTGAGTATTATCTATGTATTAATAAATAATTTTGATGATTATAATTATTTTCACTTTAATAACGTTGGCTGATTTAATCTTTAATCTTTAGAACTGGTTTCTTAATTTTAAACTAGATTAATTAAATTCAAATTAAATCCGTTGAGAATGTGATAGTTTACCATATTCCTTTAAATAAATCTATATATATACTAATATTATAAAGAGGTAAGATTTGTATTTTTTTTTGTATCGAATAAACTCAAGAACATCTGGACCGATTTCAAAAACTTCTTTGCCCATTAGAATGCGACATGAGCTCAGAGTAGGCTATATAACATTTTTGAATAAACATAATAAAGTTAAATTTTAGTTCCACGCAAATGTAGTTGCAGACACAGCTAGTAAGTAATAAAGTAAAATTTAATCAAGTTTTATTGAAAGTAATACAGTTGTCTAGGACCCGAGTCTAACAAAATATAGTGGCAATGAATAATATGCACTAACTAGTAGTGGCGTGACGGTATTATTTATGACGGCCGATACCATCGGCACGGACTTGTCAATCATCTAGTGCTTGGGATATTTCAAAATTACACTTGTACGTGTCAAACGACCGACAATTTTAAATCTTCATGTACGGTAATAAAGAGCACGATGGTAATGCCGGTAAATTGTTGATACAAGGTTGTTCGCCGCGTGCTGCCCGATCGGCCACGGCTATCCATCATTCATGAACAGCGAGCGCGTAACGAGGCTTTATCCGAGGGAAGCGATGAGCCGCCCGCGACCGATTAAACACCCTCGCGCGACTGCGAGCGTTCCCTTTCGTGTGTTCTTATTGATGGATCACGAATTTGTATAACGCATTCACAATATTACAATACGTTCTACGTCTGTTAAAGTTGTTTGACCCGACGTGCCTGTTTGTTCTTTCATATTCATATTACTCGTGCATTGTCAAGTCTCGTTTTAACGTGAATACATTTTATTTTCTTTACACGAGCGCTTTATTCAGGGAAATACCTCGAATGTTCCGTTGAAGCGACTATCTGATAGTCAAAGTTCGCATAATTGAATAAGTAATGCGACCAGCTCTTCTCCGTGTACGTTGACGGTAGGCAGAGAGCCGCCGAGACTCTAACGATGGTCAGATTGTATCGCAACAGTGACGTTTCAATACAACATGGATCAATCTGTGCTGGCGTTTGACGTTTGAAAGTATCCGATGATCTCCGGGCTCTGCGTTTGCGATCGGCTTATCGTAGCATCACACCACCCACTTCGATGCCGCGAACGAATGCAAAGGAATGGACTTCTGAAATTTTCTAATTATCAGCAACAAATTGAAGATCTACATTTTATATATTTTACATATTATTTATTTCATTTTGTAATCTATCTTTTTATATAGAAAATACAGTTCCTTTGACGCAAAATTCCTTTAAAACTACTGAACTTATCGGGATGGGACTATGACTATTCGAAGCGAAAATATACATAGGTGGTTCAGGCAACTTAGGTTTTGGATTTCATTGTCTCTTGTCATTTTTTCCATTTACCTTGTGTGCACAGGTAGCGGCTGGATGACGGCTAGTAAATGAATAATATAATGATATGTACCAATTGTTATTTTTCATTAGGAATTTAAGTAAGGTAGCCTATAGAAATGGCTTTGAAGATTTCCTTTTACATCCGGCAGCCCGGCTGATGAAACGTCAGCAAAGTAAAGATGATCAAAACGAAAAAAAATTTCTTGTAAACTTTATGGATCCTATAGTCCCTAGAGATGCATGAAGAAGAAGTATTTAAGATCCTTTGATGTTACAAGGGTCTATAAGGCTACGATGAGACATTATTATGAAGTACCGGGTACTCTTATTTGGTATTTTAGGTGTATATCATTAATATAAATATATAGTTAGTAATTCCTTTTTGCGCTATAGACACGACGAAATCATTTTACATTTAAAGAAATGACCATTCTAAAAATAAATCCGACGTCGTGAGAATCTCTTTAAGATCTAATCATGCTTATCTTTCGCGAGAGGTCTTCGTGAAGCTTTACTTAACAAAACAATATACAGAAGAGTGACGTTACAAAATTGTTCATGCTATTACATTGTTCGTCCCGATGAATGGTTATCATTAAGCGAGTTTAGTCAATAGCATCGAAAGCTCATCTGTTTCCTTGTCTCGTTCCTCATACGCTATTAAATTAAGAACCCGAAATGACATCACGAGTGCCTGCCATGAATTCACAATTGAATGCGTTCGTTAATAAACTTTTTTTTGTTATAATGTAGTATTTATCTGAATGTTGCGACATTGCCGCCAAATGGAATTCCATAATTCATTACGAGCATCGACTCTCAATATGAAAGTGCTCTATTAGACTTAGTTTCCGATCTACGTTTATCGTTCACGGCGATCCAATATCTTATTGTTTTCTGTTATAATTGCGCTTCTTTCATCTTAACGTTTAGTACGATTAGGGATGTAGTAACGTTCGTGTTATGGTTTTTAGCATCAAACTTCTATATGAGATTTTTAATTTTATATATAGATTTTAGCGTTGCACTACAATCTCACAACTCGATTTAAAGGCGATTTGGCTCATTGCTAAGTTTAATCAAGGGACTATTTATTAAGTAGAGCTGTATAGAACATACTCATAGGTACTTCGCGACAGATTTTATAACTTAAAAATAGAATTTAATGAAAGGGCATTAGAGAAAGTAGGAGATGTGCGAAAGCTGTGTCTGGTTTCTCGCAACATGGGAGTAATGCGTTTGAGTTTGCGCATTGCGATCAGTAAGTCCTGAAAAAGTAGGATTTTAAACACCACGTTAGTAAAAATAATGGGCATTAGACAATGGCGTACATGGCATGGCAGGTATTCGAACTGGCTTCCGTCGATGTGAATCCGTACGCGTGTACTGAGCTTTGATTGCTTCGATATTATTGTGTTTGAATTATCTGTGCATGTAACAGCGTGATGTAACGTTTATGTGCGTTGTAATCTCTGTGTTTTATGCCCGCTCGGACGCCACTGACGAATGATTAATGATTTGAACAACAGAGATAGTGACCGAGGCGAAGGACTGCATCGACCGTCGCACCGACAATATTGTCTCATTTATTGCTAATGATCTATTGAATACCTATCCGCTCTCGGCAACGGCTGTACGTATTTTTAAAGCTTATGTAATTTCACTTTCTAATTTTAGACACACTAAACGTTTGTAATTAACATAAACGATCAGCGGTGGTTCTTTCATACACGATTTGTCATAAATCATGTCCTATGTAAAATGTATACATGTAGGTAGTATAGCGTAATAGTGAAGTGATGTTGGCTCTTTTGGTAGTGTGTACCGACGCGACGCCGCGTCAATCAATGAACGTGAGTTGGAATCCCCCTGCAATGAGCTTGGACACTCGGTGAGTGAAAACATCGTGATGAAAAATAGCAGGGTGGTAGGGCTTTTTCTAATAAGCGCTTGGCTAGCTGCCACTCTCAAGCTCAAAATCTGCCACAAAATACCTATATGTGTGTTCTAGTAGTTGCACTTGAGAGCCAGTGCTTCCATTAGGTTTAGCGTGTCTACTATTTAAGGTCACATCATCACTAAACATCAAGTGAGATTCTAGCTATAATGCAAATCCTACAAAGTATAAAAAACACTGCCTGATTCATCACGACATCTTGAAAACTCCTAGATATATAGATTTACGATGTTGAAACCTACTAAGAATAAATTTAACGATAATGCGCTGTTGACGAAAATAAAGCGAACAAAGTCCGGGATATCGGCAAGTAATTTATAGAATACTAACTGTGTCCGCGACTCCGTTTACGTGGAACTAAAATTTTATTTAGCCATTTTTATATAAAAAAAATATATAGCCTATGTTACTCAGAGTTAATGTAGTATTCTAATCTTTGAAATCGGTCTAGTAGTTCTTGAGTTTATTCGTTACAAACAAAACTACAAATCTTTCCTGCTTATAATAGAAGTATAGATATAAGAACGTTGTAACGAGATCTTGATCTATTTTACTTTATACTCATACGTTATTTGCTCCTACGTTACGAAATCTTGGCGTGATTTGCGTAATATAGTTTCATTATTGTAAACAAAAGATGTTATTTGTAAATAATATTTAAGAAATGCATTTTAAGCTTCCACAAAATCACCTCGGATATTGTTAATAGAGGAGCCATTACCTTGTAAGTGATAAATTTAAAGGTTGCAAGTTTAAAATTTGTAAAAGTACCTTAATAGACATAATTTATATTTTAAATTGATGTAATTAACTATAAATAACCTATAAATAAGATTTTTATTATTCTTTCTTTATTATGATCTTCTTTCTTTCTTTTAATATTTTGATCTCTGCCTTTATAGAAAATTTTGCCAATGATCAGATTAGGGGACTTTTGCAAACGGACTTTTGCTTACAATTTACGGACACAATGTTCACGTAGACTCGAACCATTTGTGGATCGCACAGTTAATTGTTTGTAATTCGAAACTACGGCATTCATTACGGTGGCAGTAAAATACTACGCTAAGTGTACGATATTACAACAAAGGAGGTAAACCCAGTACTGTCCCTATATAACTTACCAGCTATGCCGACGACTTCATTCGTGAGGAATTGCAAATTTGTAATGATTTTTCTCCGTTTTGTAACTTTTTCAATACAAATTTGCTCTTATTAGTAGTAACGTGATATTAAATAGCCTAAAGCTTTCCACAACGATTGCTCTATCAAGTTCAGAAATAATTTTTGAACTCCACCTGGCAGTTCCTAACAAACAAACTTTTCGCTTTAAAATACTAATAAATATTTCAGAAAGCAAAACCATAGCGAATGTTGCAAATTATCGGCAATATATTAACAATTTAATACATTACATTACGCTGATACATAATACATACGCTGTACATGATACATACGCTGATACATAATATGAATTTGCCATTTCAAAGCAGATGTTTAGCTATACATATTAAGAGGGTCATTCATCGATGTTAAATCTGTCTTCAAATTCTAATTGCATATTCCTTAAAATTGTCATACATCAAGATATGAGATATTAAACACATGCGGTACAATGTATTGTTCTGTACCTACTATGTAATTTAACAAAAACGTTGTTATAATGCTCCACGAAATCATACCGTGTGATTGTGCACAATTACCCAATAATTGGTGTTGATTCTACAAATAGTGTTCTCACAATCGAGATCTATAACTGAACTTTCACGAGATCATTGTATTGCGTTAAACTGAAAGTTTAAATTGACCGAACTCGCATATAGATGATATTGCAAACTAGGTACAGTCTAGGTACAGTTGAGGGACTAATAATACCCCTTCTCTCTTTTGTTTGTTTGTTAATGTGATTTTTTATAGTTTATAAGTTTAGGGCTATGGCCACAATCTCACCTGATGCTTAATAACTATGTGGGTACGCTAAACCTAGTGGAAAAAACTGGCTCTCAAGTGCAACTGCCGTAGCTCACCTATAACTATTTGGCGGCAGATTTTCAACTTGAGAGTGGCAGCTACCCAGGGGCATTAGCAAACGCCCTACCATGCCATGATTTCATCGCGATGCTTTCCTTTACCGAAAGCTCAAGCTCATTGCAGGTGGATTCGAACCAATGCCAAGTGTGAAACATAACCTTTAGACTCGTCTCTAGCAAGATGACGTTTCTCTTGTTAAATCAGTCGAGGCAGATTTTATTGCAGCTTAAAATCCTTCTCTGAGTTCTTATTTGTTAGGCGCAATGATTAAACTATATCATTCACGCAAAACTTTGCTAAACATACATAACATGGGGGTAAATAACATAGGTATGTAAATAAAAATAAAAACTATTGTATCAAGAGTCAGTCAAAGACTTGTTAGTCTGCACTATTGAATTAATTTACTAGTTTTTTATTAATTGATATATTCTGCGGTATATAGCTTACGTATAGGTTTTCTTATTCTTATATGATATATTTAACCAGTTATGGCAATATTAAATTGAAATGATAAAATAAATAAACCGATTGATGTATAAAAATATTAAATGTAAATAAATGTATTTTAGTAGTTCACGAAGACACGGTAATTAATATAAATATGAAACCGTAATAATTCTCTATTTTTTATATAACTAATGACCAATGATTGATGTTTTTATCCGTATAAAAAGAGAATTCTTAAACTGATTAGGGCCATGTAATACGCCGTGGTAATATCATCGGCATTATAAAAAAAATAAGAGGATAAAATTTACGTTTATTCAGATGAGGGAATTTAAACTTTCACACAAAGTAAATAAAAGATAATTTATCTTAGCTAAAAAAACTTAGTTCTATTTAATAATAAATTTTGCTTTTGTCGCTCAGTGTTTTCAGCGCTACTCAATTTTTTTTATCTCAATTCTCGGAACAACGATAACGTTATGACGGTAAAGCGTTTTTGTATTAATCCCATGCTTATTCTAAACTTGTGTATTGATATCTACTAAACAAAATTAATATCAATAACCTTGTTATGAAACTAAGATAGTATAATTTGGAAGTGAAAACTTCTTTGGCAGCCATTCGGTAATTGAACGGAAATTGCGAGTAAAAGTTTTATGTTGCCTTTTTCAATATTCTCTTGTATAAAGAGTAATAAAAAATTTATAGGATGACATAAATTCTTGTTTAGAATAAGAACGATATATCTCAAGACTTAATCCCGTGATTAGAGATTTTATAGCATGGCGCCTTTACTAACAGCTGTGAAATAAATTTATATGTTTAATTTCCAATGTATGTAATTTTTAAATTCTGAACATGCTCTGCATACTGGATTTAGTTTTGAGATATGTCGTTGATATTCTGACAAGAATGTCGTACCATACATTTTTAATTACTCTTTACACTAGCAAATGAAGAAAAAAAGGCAACTGGATAGGAACTAAGGCCGCGTCAGGTTTAGGCGCATACCTTTGTATGAGAGAGAAGAAATTTATAACACAGAAAAAAGAAAAGTTGTATATCTATTACACAATTTAGGCTATCCGCGTCTTCTTTTTGTGCTTTTTATGAAGTTTCACTTCTATGACGTATACGATGTTCCACAAGATTTTTTATAATAATAGCATAGCTTACTGGTGGTACTATCTGATAGAAAGCATAGTACAGTCCAAAACAACGATGAGTATCAGAGGTTGACAAATTTATTGCTTGTCAACGTTGTTATGCCGGTCTGTAGGTGCATTTCAATTAGTTAGTCCTTAAGGGGTCAAAATAAAAGAAAGTACCTGTGTTTATCGCCATCAGTTCTCAGTCTCCTGTTTATCATCACATGTGTATGATAGTTGCGACCCACTCAATCTACAGTGCATGGTGGTAGGGCTTTTTCTAATGCCCGGCTGGCTAGCAACCATCCTCAAGTTGAAAATCTGCCGCCAAATACCATTAGATGTGTTCCGGCAGTGTTACTTGAGAGCCAGTCCTTCATATAAAGGCCGGCAACGCACCTGCGATTCCTATGGTGTTGTCCATGGTGAACACTTACACTTAGTTAATACACATGCTCGTTTGCCCCCTATTCCATTAAAAAACAAAAATCCGTACAAGTTTTCATACAAACTGAAATCTTAAATATCGTCAGAAATATTTATAATTGTTTGATCAAAGGTTCTATTCTAAGGTATGTTTGCAGTTATATCATTTTTTAAATACATTATAGGTTTAGTCTTATGATCACCATGTCACCTGATATTAAGTGACGACGTGCTCCAAGATGGGTGGACACGCTAAGCCTAGTGCAGAAACTAACTCTCAAATAATTGCCAGAACACACCAATAGGCATTTGGCTGCAGATATTCAACTTGAAGGTGGTAGTTAGCCAGGGGGGCATTAGAAAAAGTCCTGCCACCATTCTATAATTACTGGATGTAGACTAATTGAACCCGGAACGCGAGGAACGGAACCTCTTATAACAGTTATGACATTACAAGGTTTTGAAGTTTAACAATATGCCGACGGAGCGATACCGTGACTTTAATTTATACGATTTCTAACAAGTTCTTTGTTGATATAGGACGAAGTCTTGAATGTTAGTCAGAAATTAATATATTTGTTTGATCAATCGATCTACGACTATTTATAGTTTATCAGTCAAGACATTATATACTGAAAATTTTATTTAAATTATTCTCTATTCAAAGAAATGTCCCTTTCCTGGACATGGGCCTATGGTATGCACAGATCTTTTTCTACCGAATATTTAGATGGTGTTTTAATTTTAAAGAAGTCGATATATTCTGGGCTGCTAATTATTAGCTTAGTAGTTGAAATGTGTAGCAAAGCATTTACAGGAAATAGGTAGTGGACCTACATATAAGAATTTTTGCATTTTATAAATTATAAAAACCATAATTAATGCTTTGTCAACAGTATATTGCGCTATGTATCAAAATTTGAATGCCTGGTTGACTAGTTAGTCTAGGAAATAAAACACTATCAAACCATTACAGTAGTTTCTGATAAACCTCATATGCATAAATATGTCAGAATTGTTAATATAATGTTTTAGATTACTACTTCTTTGCATTATTTAATGTAACTTGCTCACATATATATGTGCCTACCCAGTGACGGATATGACGTGACAGAATAATATTTATTTTCACTAATATCATGATATATTCGAGATAAAATTGTTCTCGAAGAATACATTCCTTGATGAATCAGTGGTACTATAATTTTGTAACCTTAATAACAACCATGTATATATATTTTTCGCTCGTCTCTCAATACTCACGGGTATTATGGATTCCAACGCGTAGCCCGATCACCGCTAAAACGTCGGACGTGCATAAATAACCGTCTGTAATCACTTTTTATCGAAACGATACACTATTTAGAAGACTGTTGATCTCTGTCTGAGTTTTTTTATGTATGCAATTCAAATTTTTATAATCATGACATGTCAGTTATCTTTATAAAAAAAACTAGACTTTACGTGCGGCTTAGCTCACGTTAATATTGATTTTGTCAGACAAATCTGATGACGCAATTAAAACTTTCATACAAAGTTTATCCCTCTCTGTGCCCCAATTTCAATAAGGTTTTCGCAAGAAAAAGTGCCCTAACCTCGTCTCCAGATTCCTATGTATCTCTATACCAAAATTCATCATAATCGGTTTAGCGGTTTCGGCGTGAAAACATAACAAACAAACAAGCAAACTCACTTTCGCATTTATAATATTTGTATAGATGAACCTACAGATTTCATAAGATTATAACAATTTTATAATTGGGTAAAACGTTACGTATGTGAAAAGATATATAAATAATCAGATGGAAACAAAAGAAACTTGAAAGGATGAAAAAATCTTTGTACTCTGTACTTACTCTAATAGGATTACGACATGAGTATGGTAAATGTATAGTTATTTTGTGTTACGAGTTTGTTTGACCACTATCTTATAATGTAGTATGAGATTACTATGATATTTTCTCTCATCTACTTTTACATGAATACATTTTTTCTTATAAAAGTAAGGTGAGAAACACACTTACTATTTGCCTAGTTGCTAGCGGGTACCGTAGAAGAAATTGCCGTTATAAGAATAGAAATTTCCCTAACATATTGCCAATCTTGAAATTCTAGACTTCATCAGACAGATTTAAAAGTTATACCCGCAGGAAAATGGGTTCATAATAGTCACAGATTATTGTCTTAAGGGTTGAATATCCATAAAATTCATATTAAATTTTACAATAAGTTAAATATAATAGTTATGTATACCTAATATGTAGAAAGGAAATGGCAATTTTTGCCATCATAGGACTTATGACACTAAGATGTCTATAGCAAAACTATTGTGCGGTACAAAGAAAGCACTGGAGCATGAGCTGCGCCAGCTAAGCAATTAGAGGGTATATATTTCTTAATTGTAGCATTTGGAAGTAACTAATAGTAAACATAATAGAACAAAAACAAAATGCAATCTGCAAGTCATCAGTGCTTGTCATTTCATGCAAACTTGTAACTCAGGCAAACTATAGTTGTAGGTCAAGCAGTTGGTAGCTGGAAACACACTGGTTTATTTGGAAACGCGACAAGCCATAAGCGTGTCACTATTACGGGCTTCTTTTCATGTGTATGGAGATAGCGATTGTTTGGTCGCAACTATTGTACCTTATACTCTGTATAATCTGTCATTTTGAGACCTCAGGAGTTGAGTTTGATAAGTAACATTTTTTACATATTTAACCTAGAAATGGAAGGTTCTGTATCTTATTGGTTATTCCTATTTACTGGACTTGTGATACTTCCACATATGTAGGTTACTGGAAACTATTATTTGTTAAATATATTTAATATTTATATTTTTATTTCAGATATCATAATAACGGCGCAGACGAATGGCCACACGTGATTCCAAGTGATATAAATGTAAGTATATGTTTTTTTATGCGTCAATCAATCTTCATTCCATCGTAGCGATATGTTGTAGTGTTGTATACTTTGAGGTTATCCAAAATATAGTTGCAAGTTTTAGTTGTCTCTACATTTCAGTTTAATGATAATAGCTGATGGAAAAATTCTCTTAGCCTTCTTTGTTGTTTTCGTGTTGAAGAGCATTAATTGTCTGCCTAGATTTTATTTTTTAGTGTGTGTGTTGGGATTAATGTTTAATTAGCTGCGCATGTGACAACTTTCGATTGAAGTTAAATATAATTCAACTGAAAAATTGTACCATACTTTTATCGCCTTGAGCGGTGGTTTTTCAAAACGTGGAGTACTGTTTCTTAACCAAAGTATAAATACGAAATATGAAAAATTATCTAAAAATCTATCAATTTTTCAACCTTTCGAATTTTATTCTCGCGACTTTAGATAGCCTATGAATGAAGCCATGATAGCTCAGTTGGTTGTGAGTACGGATGCCACGTCAAGAGATATAACTTCAAATCCACCTACTATGAACTTGAGCCGGTAATGGAGAACGGCATGTTGAAACCATAGCATGGTGGTAGGGCTTTCTCTAATGCCCGCCTGGCTAGCTCCTACTCTGAATTTGAAAATCTGCTACTAGGCTTAGCTTTTTTTTTATACTTAAGGTTTAGCGTTATGGCCATAATCTCACCTGATCTTAAGTGACGATACGGCCCATGTTAGTAGACACGCTAAACCTGTGGAGGAACTGGGTCTCAAGTACAGCTGCCGGTAAACACCTCCTATTGGTGTTTGGCGGCAGGTTTTCAACTTGAGGTTGGTAGCTAGCCAGGCGGGCATTAGAAAAAGCCCTACCACCATGCACCTTTTTGGACCACATCGTCACTTAACATCTTAACTATAAATAAAGTCTATGCTCTTCTTCAAGGTCCAAGCTATCGCAATCCTAAAATTCGTCGAAATTGGCGTAGCGGTTGGGACGTGGAAATGTGATAATATAGTATAATAATACGTAAAATCAAAGATGCCAACGCTTTCGGTAAACCAAATACTGTAACTTAATGTCGGAATCATCGCGAATATATATTTGTATTTTTGATATATATCAATCTACCCTCAATAGATTAAAGTCAACGTTAGGTAAACTACAATAAAATTATTATTATAAAAATATTTTGTTATTTCCTTATACTTATAATAGTATAATAGTTTTTTTTTTTTGGTTCATTTCAAATATTAAGCAAATAATTAAATATTGTTACTCATGTTATCAGTTAAAACCACATACTAAATTATTTAAGTTTCGCTATATATGTGCTTGATGTTTTAAGAGTGAAAATAAAACGTTACATCTAAGTAAGTAGATAATAAGCTAAGATTTAAAAAAAAGAATCGCTGCGTTAATAATTATTAATTTTTAATTTAAAAACAAATGTAATAACTAGTTTAGTAAAAGAAATATGTTTTACATCGTTATAAGTCAAGTGGCTTTTCGTTGCACAAACAAAACTTTATACTAAATAAGTAAATAGATGATACTTCTAATTCCAATTTAAAAGATGTGCTTCGTTAGACTATTGCTTTTTTAAAATAAGTGTATATAATATAAGTAGATTACTGAATCAGTCTCTCATTAGCATATTAAAGAAATGATGTTTCACATCGCTGAAAAATTATGTTGAAAAAATTAAAAATGTTATAGTATAAGTAAATATAGTTAATAATTATGTTAAAATAAAAAGTGCTGCGTTAAATTAACACGTATTAGGAAAAATAATGTATATTTAAAGTTGATTATGAAAATAGTCTCTAATTAACATAAATAAAATTAATGTTCGCATCGTTGTTAAATTATGAAAAAGTGGTATTGTGCAAGAATTTATATACACATTAAAATGTTTTAAAACTATAGTTCTTAATGAAAATTCGAAGTAAGGGATATGACTCGCAAATGAATCTTAGGTGATGTATATAAAACAAACAATCCACAAAAAGTTTCTGATCAATGTCAAAAGGATGATTCGGATCAACAATAGTTACTTTCGGCTATAAAATTATAGTATAGTTTTAATCTGTGTAATTTGATACTTATTTCAAGTAATTATATATAGTACCACTTAATTGGATCGGATTTTATTTATATTTTACGATTTAATTGCCGTTTATATGGAAGAATAGTTCGGATAAGCTTCTCAATACTGCAATAAAATTCATATTTTAATATACAATCTAAATTATGTTCATTTTTAAGATTGTCCCTTATACATAATTTATATGGTCCTCCTAATAAAAAAGTTTCGGTTTAAAAGTAATAAATATTTTATTAATGAATTTCTATATTATCTAAAATGAGTTGGTAGAGACAGGTTACGTCCATAAAAATCTTATTACATTATGGCTAAAATAAAATGATGTATGCGATTCCTCTGTTGTTGTGGGTGTCCATGGGTGGCGGTGATCACATACCATCAGGTAACACGCTTGCTCGTTTGCCGCCTATTCAATTTTTTTTTTGATCTTACATTAATCTTAATTACTTATATCTTCTACAACACTTCAAATATAAGCGGGTCTACAACTAGAATAGGTTGTAGAATAGAATATTTATGTTCGATTGAATTTCGACCATCAAACACCATTATAATGAACATATTGACAGGCGTTCCGACATAGGTTCTTATTTATTACGAAATAGAACGGGGTTGTAAAGTACTTTTTTTGTTTTGTGATGTAGAAGTTTAAGAAATGTATACATGAAACTTTTGGGTATCGCATAGGTATGCAATAGGTATATAAACATCGCATGTTACTTGCGACAGAATTATGCAACAAATAATGGCCCGTCGGTAATTGTAATAATATCTTAAACTTTGTTTTAATCTTGATCTCATCTGATACGATTATCTAGATTTGTTTGTCACGTTCTGTTAAATGGTTTCACCGCTGTGTCAATCAGGAACGGGTGTTTATTTTCTTAGTTTATTCTCAGTCATAATTATTGCATGCTTAATGAACGACAAGGCTTCTCGGAAGGATAATTTGTTTTATTCAAACTGGTTGTGAAATGTTAAATTCATTGAGGTATATTTATTCTGATATTTACGTATAAATAATCCGTATTTTTCATATCTAATTTACGTATTATTTATATTTCTTGTATTTGCTTGCAAATAATAAACCAAAAATAAATTATTGTTTGAGGTGAGTTTTGTATATTGTTGTCGCATGTTTCTTCTACATTTATCATGAATGCAGTGCAGGAAAATCAGTTTACAAGAATCTGAATAAAAAAAATTAAGGCTGAGTTGATTCTACTGAAACATAAAATTAGAGAGACCTTTAAAGTTACATGCTCATAACATGGACGCTGTTTGAATCTTCTAACTTCAAAGGCTTACCTTTTATTTAATCAATGCTGGAATTTAGATATTTTAATATATATTCGAAAGAAAGTATTTAATATATGTATAAATATTGATTGATGGTTGTTAAAATGGTTCTACGGAAAGTAATATTGTTATCATATATAAATATAATATCACAGTTTCGATGGCGATTCTGTACGGCCAAGAAAGGTAACGCCTACCTGAGCTTACAGCGAACAAGTTCGCACTGAAAGCAATTATACACGCGTTTAGATGTATCTTCCTGCACTCAGCTTGTCTACGTTGTTTTTGTGATCCGTATGAACGATAAATAAATTGAAATAGCTATAAGTAATAATTAATTGCATGTTCGTATTATTTTAACCGATTGTACAATCATATGATAGAAGTATGTCGAGGACCACATTGTTTTTATGTTTAACATCATTTTTTCTGTACTGACTAATGCTGAGAATCTGTGGGGCTTTAACAGCGTCATCAGAATTTTCTGGCAGGCGCAAAAGGCGCAAGTTTAACCTATATGTACGTATATATCATGCTTACCAGATAATAATATGCGTGTACATATTTAGTAAGTTATCTCTCTTTTGTTACCAAGCATAGAAGCAACTGCTAGGATTTTCTCAGGTGCTATCTGTAGAGAAAGAGGGTCTTTGTATTTGTTACAACAGTTTCTACGTAGGAATAAAATTCATAATGACCATCCTACACGTGCGGCAATCACGACAATGCATCGGCGAGGTGGCCAGTCGGAGTAACGGGCTGTTTGTTTCCCACGCGCGTGCGCAGGACATGTAGATCGGCTGGCGACGATGACTACACACTGTAGACACAACTACCGGTAGTTTCGCTTTATCTTACGACGATTTCCCTTCAGCCTTTACTCGTTGATCTAGAGAGAAACTCTTTGGTTTATGTGAGAAATGTTTTTAGCATTATATTATAATTTTAGCGGTATACCGCAAAATCGGTTTCTGTTCGCGTAATCCGTTACGCAACTCATTAACCGTATAATAGTATTTAGTATTAAATTTGGATTCACTGAATTATTTTTAAATTCAAAATGCACATATTTAGTTATTCTTATATTTAAAATGCAAATCCTGGTTTTATATGCAAGTATTTAAATATTAAATTCAAAATAATTATTTTGAAACAAATATATTTAAATAAAATACCTTTAACTAAGGAATTTATATTCACATGCCATTTAGTTACCTGCATTAAACATTGGTAATTATTGAAATATATCCTGTTTACATTCTGTTTATGTGTCTTTATTTAATGTCTCCATAAGAAAGTACTCTTTCAAAGCGAATAGAACTTGGTGAACAACGGCTATGGTTAGGCATAGTGTTTATACTGTTGAGAATATGAATGCTTATGAATTCAAAATATTCAATCACATCCTTATATAATAAATTGTTATTTAAATATATTTTTGAAATATCCGTATTTACTCGTGTCAAAATCATTATTATTTAATGATTTGATATTTATTTATCTTTAATGAGTCCTTATCTATTTAATCGTCGTGGTAGTATTTTTAAACAATCTGCTTTTAAAATTAAGCGACCACCCTCAAGTTGAAAATCTGCCGCCAAATACCTATAGGAGTGTTCCCACAGTTGCATTTGAGAGCCAGTCTCTCCACTAGGCTTAGCGTGTCTGTCTTAGGTCACATCATCACTTTTACACCGCTAAACCTATAAAGTATAAGAAAGCACAAGGTCGTTACTTTATTGTGCTATATATGACGTTTGACCACACCGTCACTTAACGTCAGGTGAGATTGTGAACATAACGCTAACCTTAACTATAAAATAAGGTATTTGGAATGCAAAATAAAAATAGGAATTTTATATATGAATTTCATACACACACATGTAATTCAAATGATTTTCTCATCTCTGTTTTATATTTAAAAAATGAAGGATCATTTTAATTCTGTAAATGTAAAGTCATTGTGATTTATAACCACAATTAGTTTCTATAAGCTTTCAACAGATCGATTTCTATTATCACAATAGGTGTATATAATATACATATATAACGAGTTTATGTGAAACGACGAGTATTTGGAATTCATGCGTCTAGACAGATATACATGTCCGACATGAAATTCTATTAACGCGAATTACATCAAGCTTTCACCATTTCGAATATGTTGTTACTTCTCCGCTGTAAATTGAATTATTTTAATAAGCTTTAAATTCAAATTCGATTACGCAGTCATGATTCACTCACAACTTGTCAGTCATTTTTTTATTTTCACTTCCTTTAACGCTAACAACATTAGTTAAATATTTATCTTTCTTTACTCGTGTCATCGTCTTTTTTGTAACAATGTGAACCGATGATAGCTCAGTTGTTAGTATGCGCGGATGCTGCGTCAAGAGACGTGAGTTCGAATCCACCTACAATGAGCTAGACCTTTCAGTGAAGGAAAACATCGTGATGAAACTATAGCACTGTGGTAGGACTTTTTCTAACGCCCGTCTGGCTAGGTACCACCCTCATGTTGAAAATCTGCCGCTAAATCGTATTTTAACATGGTGTTTAAAATCCCTATCTTTACGGACTTCTAAACCGCCACGCGCAAACACATTACAAGTAAAGGGCTCAGGTCAAAGGCATGAGGGGCATGTGATGACTCGTAGAGTGATAAACACCCAACACTACCCATTAAAATGCATTTTGGCTTTCTATTGTCAATGTGAAGTAAACTTTTAGGTGGATCATTAGTGACTTATTCTACATAGAATTTAGTCACATTTGTCTGGAAATGTGTTACTGAAAGTTTGTTTGAACGCGCCAAACTTAGAAACTACCAATCGGATTTCAAAAGTTCTTTGTGTATTTGAAAGAGCAATCATTAAGGAAGGCTTTAGGCTATTTAACATCACGCTACCACCAATACAAATGTATTGGAAAAAGTTACAAACAGCGAGCAAAAATAATGAAATCATTTTTAGGTCCACGCGAACGAAATCTCAGGCACAGCTAGTAACAATATATTTTATTAAATCATGTCACTACATCATCATGCTACGTTATAATTTATGACTGTTTTAACCCTTGAGTTAAATATGATATTACCGTAATTTTTACTGTAAAACATATAAAAATTCTGGCTAACGGATTCTGGTAGCTCGATGACGGTGCCACGTCACGTGTCGCGTCGGAATGACACGTAATCGATGGAATTCGGAAGCCAGCATTAATATGAACAAGATATTAGTTTTTATAGTTACTCGGCACCGCGCGCCGCTGTGCGAGAATTTATGTAAATGTTTCGATCATTGTCGTTTATTGCCTGAACATATTTTTTTTATCGTTAATAGAGCTGTAACAAACCGTATGTAGTCAGTACTGAGTAACATGTACACCATCTAGTACCGAGTACCGAAGCTTTACTCACGAATAGATGTCATTACTCGCATTTTTTCGTATTTTCGTACTGAATATTCAAAGTACGTTGCGATACTGAACGCAACACGATTCGATGCGATGCTTTTTGTTAGGTACTAACAGTAACGAGTAATGTAACGATACGATAGTAAAGGGTACTGATTGTTTTAGTAACGAATACATACGTGTACGATGTTTTTTGTTACTTTTACACCTATCATTACACATAATTGGCCGCGACTGAGTTCTCGTGGAATCAAAAAAAAAAGATTCAATAATTTTTCCCGTTTGTGCAACTTATATCAATATAGCTTTTCTCCTATTGTAGGAGCGTGATGTTTAGTAGACTAAAATCTTTCAGAATTATTGCTCTATCAAATACGAACATATATTTTTTAATCCGACTGTTAGTTCTAAAGATTAGCGCGTCCAAACAAATAAACTTTTCCGCTTTATAAAAATAATATACTTACCTAAGCGATTAATCAAATGCTGAATTTTTGATGTTATTTTCGTGTCTCTATTTGTTTATTTAGGACCTACAGTGGCTAGTGTATAATAAAAGATTAAAATTATAATTAAGTCTTCAGAAAAAAATACACTAGACTTCTTAAGGCAATCGCAATGTGCAAATTACCAAAACAGCACTATATCTTTCTCGCTCCCTCAGTCGCCTCGAGCCGGCTTTACCCGAACGAGCGCCATACATAAATGTTGCGGATCAGAATTTTTAAGCCCTCCCATAAGAAATTCTACTTCAAAAAGAGAAATTGTCTACAACAGATAAACATTATTAAAAGGCTATAATGTAATTGCAAGTTTTAAGTAATGTACAAGTTGAAATGTTCTTATATAGGAATTACTTAAGTCCGGCTGTATTGAAACCAGCATATTCTTTATCGTACCATCACAGTGATTGAACTCAGCGCAGTACAATCTAAAAACGCTCGGTATAGAAACCTTTCTTAACTTTAACTTTAACTTTAACTTTAACCTTAAATTAGAGTTCACTGTTCAGATGCCATCCAGCAAACAACTCTGTATTTGGATATGCTATGACTGATCCCGGAACGTAAAATAATAAAACACAGTGACGCTTTTATCATCATATACATTACACATTTATGGTAAAGTGTAATAGGGTAGTGCATTTCCTAATGCCATCCGCCTATAGGTGGACCTATAGGAGCCTATACTTAAACACCTACCTATAGGTGTTTTCCGGCAGCTGCACTTGACAGTTTCCCTTCACTAGGATTAGCGTGCTCACTATCTCTGACCACATTTTCACTTAATATCAAGTGAGATTATGACCAAATGCAAAAATCTGTTAAAGTATTTTAATAAATGCTACTTTGTGTTATAATTTCTCCGTCAGGATATCGACTTTGTTATATCAAGTGTACCGGGCACTCTAGTGACTCGTTGAGACGTGTTTTATTATGGTATCGACCGGTGTGGGTATATCCAATAATCAAGCGGTTGTACCTGACTTGTCGTTACTTTTGGAAATAAGGCAATTTTAAAAGAGTTAGCAGAGATCTAAGGAAATATTTTTTTAAATGGAAAACTCTCTTTGAACTCGCCGAACTCTAAAATGTTAAATGTTCTGTTAATATGTTATATGACGAGTTTTATGTAAATGAATAAAAAAATTAACTAGTAAAAAATAAATAATAAATATTTCACTGTCAAGAGATTTTCAGGCTTGAATGATAGAGAAATCGGCCGATGTAGTACAGTGCTTACCATCCAAGCATAAATCCTTAACGCTGCCAGGCTACTAATAAAAATAGGATTGCTTAGTACCAAAGTCAATGGGCATAAGTTAAATAGATATGTAATTAAATATTTAAATACGGTTAAGACATTTATAAATGGAAATAAAATAAATAACAGGTGTTATGTATAATTATAATTCAGATCACTAGGTCAGTATGGTATAATAGTGCGGTACATATAAATAAACTGGTTTTGGCACAGCGCTAGTCGCATAGTTTATATGTGACGGTGTATGAAACAGGATCGCCTGGGTGTTTACTGATGTTGTAATTTCATGTGTTTGCATGTTAGATTATGTATTGAATTGTACATTTTTTGAATTTGGTATTTAAATTTTATTTCTATACCAGCAGTATTAATAGTACCGCCGCAAGCTAAGTTAAGGTTAAATATAAAGAAATGAATTAAAAGAGGACAAAAATTGGATATAATACATAACATACAATATATTACAGTTTCCATAAATGAGGCTAAATCAATAATAAAACGACCTGACATTATCATATGACGACTGATAGTCAATATTTCATAAAAGGACTTTCATACAAGCCTTTGAGTGTTTGCCTAATTGCATTAGGATTATCGCGAGGTCTACTTTGTATAGAGGTAATTTTCTTACGTCTAATGGCATGAAAATTATCAACACGGGTAAAGGCAAACATAAAAGATGCACTACAAAAACATGGAAGTCCCAATAATCTTCTATAAACGTTTTTGTATTGAACAGGTAAAGCGCTAATAGTTTGTTTTCTAAATTTAACCCACAGACTACTCGTGTAGAAACTTTGACAGAATGCTTTAAATCAACAGATCTTAATTTCATCATTATAACGAACAAACCTGCGTGCCAACATTTCACCCCAACTGCGAGCGCCCTCCGTTCTGTTTCAATATCGTCATCTTCTTTTAAGTTGGATGTGAGAATGTGGCCTAGATATTTAAATCTGTATGTTTTTTTAATGAAATATAAATTTACATTCAATTACGATAGGAAAATGGTCAGAATGATACACGTCATATAGTACTTTAACATTAGTTACAGTATTCCAAATCGTCTTAGTAACTAAGATCCATACTGATCTAACCATCTCCTACAATTAAAAATATCACTTACATATGTAAAAGTATTACTATTAACACCTAAAGTATTAACGTCAGCGCATAACCACTTCTGTTCATTGCAAAAAGACAATAGTTCTTTTCCGAATAATTCCACAGGAAGCGCGTTAAAATCACTTAGCATAAATACAGTTTTTAAATTACAACTATCTATAATAGAACTTAATGTAGCCAAACATTTAGTAAATACAGGTAAATTTTCCCGACTATCCAGTCTGCATATAAACACAACGGACAAGGAATGAATCATTGTTATCCATTACATTAATCGCTGTGATTCGGTTATTATTATATTTATTATTAGATTATTATTTACCGATTATTTCGGTTTTTTTTGCTCAGTAAGTTTTTTAGATAAAAGTGTTAGGTTTTATACCAAAGTTCCAAAGCACATTACCGATTTGCCGGATACTATGTTAAAGCACCATGCCAAGCAGGTTTTGATTTCAAAAGGATTACAGAGTGGTTCAATATGTGAACGATGGTGATGTTTGGAAGTGATACCCCTGTCTGCTTATCCGCTGAAACTCATTGTAAATGTTATGTACCTAAAAAATATGACCAAGTCGAGTTTCTTGCCGGTATATTTCAATGACTGAGTTATTTCCCAACCCCGTGATAGTTTTGACGTTCATAAGCGCCTTCCCAGGACCTAAATTGAATAAAGTTTTTTATTTGATTTGAATGTCGGGCAGCAGCGCTGTTTTATCCTTCTTCTGCACTCGCTAACCCCCTTGACAGACGTGGCGAGTATGGCAAACCCACCCTTCAAAAATAAACGGCACAAAATATGAATAGTAATGTAAAGTTAATACGAATTGTTTCTGTACCGTTAGTTAAAGGTAATGTATTAGAGTGCGTATGTTTCGTGCTAATGTCAAATTATGTCCAGAGAAATGTTCCGCTAAGTGTATGGCTGTTATCACGCGATGCGATAATGCAACTACGATAAGAGTCCATTGCGTGTACGATGCGGTGTTGGAAGTTACAGATTCTTTGATTTATTACTAGGATGTGATCACATCACCAGACACTTATCGTGTTTGCGATTTTACTTATAGATTTCTAGGTATTCGTTCTTTTTTTTTATGAGTACGTTTTCGGTTTTATATGTAAGGAATATCTAGAAGTAAGTTAAAAGATAACGAATAGTTTGTTGTTTTAAGTTACAAATGTTACTTATCATACGAATCTTATAATGTTATTTTATTACTTTTTGGGATTGAATTTAGATAAATTCCTTCTACTACAATGTCCATAATAATATAAGGTCTAATATCTTCTTTAAAGTTAAAAAATTCTATCCGTATTATTTTGGTCTGGACGATGTTAAATACGCGAGTATATTGACTTTGTTATTTTTTAAGAGATTAATTATTTATCTATACATTTCTTGCACCAGTTTACTGGATATTCTATATAAAACAAAAAAAAAGTAATATTCAATTATTATAGACATATTCATAACAAACATTTTAACTTATGCTGAATAAACTGTGCGTACTCATTATTATACTCTTTCACAAAACCATTTAACTTAACGTATATTTTTCCAGTCTTCGGGAAATAAGTCGGCCAAAAGCTTACCTATCGGAGTACTTGGATGTTAGGTGAATTATGTTTTAACTACAGTGCTCCGCAAGTTGATATACTGAATAATTGCGAATAAATAATTAAACTATATAGAACATGGCTTCCATGCTAATTACCAATATTAACCTAATAGAATTAATAGGCGAGGTTTTCCCGTTGAGCCACAATCTAGAATCACGCAACCAAGAGTTCAAACAACATAGTCATTGCCATTGGTTATTATATTAATTATATTATAGTGCTTACTTTATCAAAGTTATAAATAATTATTAAACTTGATTGTAAGAGTAGTATTATTAAAGATAATCGAAAGAAAAAAAAAAAGAGATTGTTTACGTTTCGGACCTCTGCAGATAGGTACTTATTTGCTGTATTATCGTGGCACTTGTTCGCAGAATAAAATAATAATAATTTTTATTTCCAGTCACAATTTTTTAGAAAAACATATATTTAAGCTTTTACTATCATTATCATGTTTAAAAATAATCTAAAGTTAGTTTGTTTCATAGTTACGATTAATTATGGTGTACAAATAGATGGGACCCTAGAGGTGGCTACTTTTATTTTTGAAAAACTTATAGGTAGTGGGGTAAAGAGAGGATATTGTATGAAACTATTTTTGCGCCATCCGATTTGTTTGATAAAATCAATATTAACCCGAGCGAAGTTGCACGTAAAAGCTAGTTATTCATAAAAAATATAAAAAAATGTCATCATTTAGTTATTAAATAAATAATCAAAAAATATACAAAACGTATCTAAGTATTTGGCTTTTTAAATTATTACCCTACTTAAAAGTAAGGTCGGTTGAACGTATTTTCCTCGTATTATCTCTATTAGCTGTCATCTCAGTGTTTATAACTCTGTTTATATCTATACAAATAAATAAAATTGAAGTGTCTATTCGTAATGTCAAAATAATAGCTTTTTACTAAAAGTATATGAAAGTTAAAAACGGTACTTATATTTAAAAAAAAAAAAAAAAAAAAAATATCTATCTGTCTGTTCCGGATAATCTCTGAAACAGCTGAACCGATTTTACCGCAACTTTCGCTGGCAAATAGCTCATGTTATAAAAAATAACTTATGCTACTTTTATTTTGGAACAAAATTAGGATTCCGCGAAAAGTAATTAAAATATATATTTTTAGTTCCACGCGAACGAAGTCGCGGGCATAGCTAGTATGCATATACTATATTACTCAAATTCTTTCCAGTCTTCCTCTATGTAGGCATATTCATCCACCGCTATACTTAATCTATTTCTGGTTATAATATTTTTACTTCTCATAAAATACCAATAGCACGCTAATCTGTAACTCTTATATTACTCTGTTACTGGGGCTATATTCATATTTTCTGAAGTGTAGTTAAGTTATTCTTAATCATTATGTTCACAACAAAATATCATCTTCCATGTGTAATCTTTTTGCCGCACTACGTTCACATTAATTGCAATAGTTTTTTAACATAGAAATTTAAATATTAAAAATAATATTGATTATCTTTTTAAGTCTCCTTTTAAATTGTATTACGCTGTATTTCATATATAAATAAAGATACCATAACAAACTAATTAATATTAACGCTACTAAAACCCATTAAATTCTTAATCGCATATCTGCAAATAGCACAATTTGTTTTAATGCATCAGAGACTTTAGATAAACTCTTCGATTCATAATATAAACGTAAGATAAAATTTATAACTTGTAACAGAATAATGACGATTTATGATTTTATGGTAGATATCTGCGTCTCTTTTATGTACGATCCTTTTTAAGTAGTTTTAGGAAATCTTTTTTATTTATTCGGTAAAAAAAAACCATTTGTGGACTTACTATTACAATGCGTAAATGCACTACTCAGGCGAGACCGTCAATTACTGACTAATACACACCATGGCGACATTAGAACCCCGTGTTGTAAGAGACCAGAGAGCTTCCTCTAGTCTGTCACGGGAGATCACGTGTGCGGTATTGCACGCATTAATTGTTTTTTTTTTTTAATATAATAAATATTATGCTTATTTCTAACTGAAATTAGTCGCTGCCTACAATTGATTGTGTAGTAAGTTACTGTGAATAAGAAGTAAAAGATTGAGCTTTGATTAAATTTATTTACTCGAAATAAAGTCATATATTATCTTAGATAAGTTTATATGTTATTTTACAATATACAAAGAATACCTATGAGTGGCTAAGTTACTGCAATTGCGGTTTATAACCGGTTCACTTCTTACATTAGGTTCCAACAGAAAATATTAACAGGGCTTTTAATGTAAATACAGACTGAATATTAATTACAGTGTATTACATTAGATCTATAAGATTTTACTGTTGTGAATAAAATTATTTCCAAGGATTTTTAAATTATACATATAGATTCACAACAAAGTTCAAGATTTATAAATTTGAATGACTATGAAAGCAAAGTTCGTCATCGTATACTGAAGAATTACGTTCGCGTAAGTAGTGTCGTAAAATTGTAAACAAATTTGGTGTTAAATTTTTTTTTATACTTATAATATTAGTTAAATTTGTTATTATAGACGATTGAAGAATTTTTGTTGAAAAACTATACTTACCTAAACTGCCTGGCTGATTTAATGGTTAAAGCAGTTGCTTAGAAATTATAGTCTCCCCTACTTCCCCCTCTTCATGTTTTGTTTTTCCAACAAATAGTAATATATGTTCTTATTCAAGGTCAACTGGTTCAGCGATTTGGACGTGAAAACGTAAAGACAAGTGGACAGAGCTATTTTTGCATTTATAATCGATTATCGATGGATCGATAATTATAATCAATTATTAGTATCGATTATATGGTTTAAAATTTAGCTATCCAAATATTTTTCTCATATTTTTCAGTTCGCTTAAGTTTATTGTTTCGGAATTTGTCTGTTCAATCAAGTTTAAAAGATGATAATGCTATGATTTTTTAATTTATAAATAATTACTCTTATCTGGTTTCTTGGTCTATATATTTACTAATAATTGGAAAATCTTCAGGTAAAACTTCGCATAAGGCTCATTCACAGTTGAAATAACAGATAACATATTTACATTTAGTTCTATTCTAACATCCTTTAAAAGTGAAGGACAAGAATGGTTATTGAGTTAAAAAATAATTTAATTTCGATAAAGTAGTATTATATTTTTTGTTTTCATTTTTATTTGTATATTATAATATAAATATGAAGATGGTTACTAGAATACCAAAATTGTCCTCAAATGACAATGCTTTTTTTGTATAACTGTTAGGTGTAAAATTATTTATCTGCATCTTACAATCGTGGGATTCACGAACGTTTAAATCTCACGGCATGCGATAGAAAAGTGTACAATGATCACTATTATAAAAACTTTCTTTACATTCATCTGATTTTTTCATATATCTACTTTGCTATTTGCGTTTGTAATATTCCGTAGAAACTTTATTAATACTATAAAATGAGTGTTGCAGACACAAACTAGTAACTTTATTGGTGCATCAGCACAAGGAATCTCTATGACGACTTTAATTAGTATTTATGCGTGTGCATTACGTTCTTCACTTATCTCTCTAGAGTCCTGTTTAATGTTTATATTCAAGAATACATATAAAAATTATAGAAACGCAGCTATACCGAAGGGAGCATTAACGTTGGTTTTATTTGCTTTAGTACTAAAAGAGGGCCGTGCTAATGCTTCGTGCTTTCCAACTGTTTAAACGACTAAAACTTTTATCGTTACCAAATCGATTGTCGTAAATCCAACTCTTAGGCCATTGTTACTGTACCCAGTACTTATATGGGAGCGACCAAAAATAAATCACGAACAAAACCATATCGGTGCGATCGTAGAGTATCTCGGCCGGATCGACCGCGGGGTATACATCGAGATAGGGAGATATTACGCTATTGAATTAGCATTACCGCTGTTCCCGATATTGTTGTTGTTCGCGGATGCATTCCTCATAATTCAACTTTGCATTATTTTAATTCTCTTCGTGCGTTGCATCGCACGTTGGTCGACAATCCATGGTCGTGCGAGATCTTGCTTACTGATAGTATTAGATGCGTAATCTTCACATCTCTATTCACATTGGTATTTTGTTATACCTTTGGCATGTGTTATGGCATATTTTGCTTTCCTCCTGACTTCAACAATGTATAAAATAGCAAGCTAAAAATACTTTATTATTTGTATTACAGGTGGCTCGTCGACCTGAATGTTCTTGAAATCGACAGCTGCATTAAGTGTAAGTTATTCATTATTAAGTTTTATAATGTTAAGAATACACAGCGCTTTGTATATTACTATTGGTATATATAATAAATGCCCACAAGTTAAGGCATGATTATTCACAAACCAAATTGTTGTTTCCGGTTTCATTATTATAAAATGCAATGGAACAATCAAACGATTGAACAAGTATAATTATATCGGATACTTTCTGTATGATTGATGTTATTGAACACTGAAGAGATTTTAACAACATGTTGATGAGTGGACAAAGTGTTATTTTGAGCGGATGCTCTGGCTCCGCTAAGATTTTCTATCTGAATACATTCAAATCTTTAAGATAAAAAAATAAAGCTTACAAGACAGTTTTTAGTTATGATCGAAAATGTAAGTAGACAAGAACCTACACATATATTACTCTATTAGTTTTTTATTTTAATTTGTAAACGTTATAATTAATTATATAAACTACTGTACAATCAGTAGTTAAAATCTGACTAGACTTATTATTGAAAATGTGAGGAAATTCTATTAAAAAAGTTGTATCTATATTTTTGTTCATAACACCAAAGTTTGTCAGTAGTTACTAAACAAAAAATAACAAATAAAAGGAGGAAAAAAGATAATGAACTGTTTGTCTTTGCAAATTTATATATAGATATCATTGTATCTGGATTTCAAGTTGATGTAAGATATTTAGGAATCATACTACTAAGTCAAATTTAAATTCAAACATAATGAAAAAAACATGTTGTGATTACACATAAACTAGATGAAGGATACGAAAAAAAATGGTATTTTGCTATTTTTTATAACTTACTATATTGTATACTGTTCAAAATTTTCAAATGTTTGTTATAAATACTCAATATTAAGACAGCAATATATTCCTAATATTGAAAGGTTTTGCCACGCTTAATATAAATTCAACAAAATTTGACACGCATAAACAGATAACCTAATAAAATAGAATCCATGTCAATCGCATTGATAAAATCACATTCGCCCGAGATACAGATCCGTGTTTTGTCATTCGTCTCTCTCCTACAAATGCAGTAAATCGTTTTATTGAATCAATGATAAATTCATCTCTGACAAATGAAACCATTATTCAATTAGCACCGCTACAAATGCTATTGTCACTTGACCGGGCCACTGTCGAGGAATCGAATCAAACGTTAACCTCAATAATGGCATCGGTGATATATCTTCGTTGGTGTATCGTGTCGTATTGGAGATATTGAATAATAATTGGTGCACACGAGCCGGACGAGGCCGGGCGTCACGATGGAGATGCTATCTGGCGAGCGTGCCGCATCCATCAGCCTTCGATGGGCCATATCTGAGCCAGTATCGCGCACCAACGATAACCATTGTCTAACCGGACGATTATATCGCGAAATTTGTGTTCGCCTTCGATCGGCCGTTTGTCTTTTGCCGCAAATGAGTCGGATAATGGTAGATATGCGCATAAAAGGAGCGAATTTCTGCTAAACTTTTGCCTAGTCATTAATTTACCGTGAGAAACCGTAGTCTATCGACCTCAGTTATTCCAAGAAATACTTGATTTTTTAAATGTAATAATTGTAGTGCAATTTTTTTATGTTTTAATCCATACTTACATCAACGTCTTCATGCTTTAAATTAACTAAAAAAAAGTATCACCGATTACTAACAAGAAATCGTTTTTCATCGTAAATGTTTGCTTGTTTGCAACGTTTACAAACAAAATGTATAAATTTGTGTAGTGGTTCTTGTATTTTTCTTCCTTTTAAACATATCTACGCTTTTGACTGTAGAACTGAGTTGTAAATTGGTCGAGTAATGCTCAAGGTGCATACGTTTAGTCGTACCGTTTCTGATTGTGACCACTTAATAGCATTAACATCATTGTCTCTCTACCGTTAATAAAGCGGCCGACTGTTCTATTGGCTCGTTCTCCGTAACGGCTTAGAAGACGCTCCAGTCCGGTGTCACAAATTAGTGTCCTTAATGGCCCAGGGGAAATTATGATCCCGGATATCGGCTCTCGGTTATGCGCTGCGACCCCGGCGGACAATGCTATTGGTTTCTAGGGTCAAATTCTGTTCTTTATAGTCATATACTGCATAAGGTATAATATATCTTTAAAAATACTTTAGAAATAGTTGAAAAATTTGTAATCTAAGTTTAGGTGCTCTGGATCATCATACTAGTATTATAAATGCAAAAGTGAGTTTGTTTGTTTCTTTGTTACGTTTTCTCACCTAAACTGCTTAATCGAATGTGATAAATTTTGATATACAGATATATAGGATCTTGGAAACGGTGATAGGCTACTTTTCTCACGAAAACCTTATTGGAAGTGGAATAAAGAGAAGCATACATTTTATTGGGTCATCAGATTTGACAAAATTAATAATAATGTGAGCCAAGGCGCACTTAAAATTTAGTAGAGTAATAATTTACACTCATTCACGATTAACCAAGGTTGGTAAATAAGTTATTTTTTTTTCTTAATCAATGTAGACTTTGAGAGAATATTTTTAACTTTTAATCAGCAAAGATTAAAAGGCTCTTGTTGCATCCGATACAGATTCAATTTTTCTTTCTTGCACTATGACAATTACTAAATCGCTGCTTCAATTTCATCGGACAGCTGTAAATTCATTTAAGTGCCGCTGTAGTTGTTCACGCTGCGGACCATCAATTAGCCCAATTAGCCGAACTCACCGCTCGGATTCCTTTCATCCATTCACAACGCATTAGCAAACGACTTCTGAATTACAATGACCTCTGTAAAGATAATAAAACTTTTGTTTTTATTAATAGCAATGCAATTAGATAAAGCTCCATTAATAACATTACCAGGAAACGGTATGATAAAGTTTGACAATTCACTTAGTTATTATAAAGATATTTTATTAGCGCCTCTTCTTGTTTATTGTTACACGTTCCGAGATAAAAGCGCGATGGTATATTTCTTAATTGCTTATTGCACGATACAGACACTATCGGTACACTATTACTAACATAATAAGCATTATCATAACAATAACAAGCCAGTAATTCGCGGCACTCGATGTGCTCATGTCGGGAACACGATAACCCGATACCGTTTCAGTTGGTTTTTGTGTGCAATACTCGATACACCGCACCGCTTTTGTTCCATCTTGAGCTTCTTTAGAGATTGTTCATTAATTTATACATTATTCTATCTAGTGTCCGTTATAATTTAACTGTGAACGTGTGTATGTTTGGAAAAGCAATACCGCGTATGTGTTTCGATTCCAACTTGAATAATCTTTAAAAAGGTAAACGAGCGCGGACAATTCGCGCTTAATTTAAAATACGTATGTTTTAATTAAGTCTATCATCGTCAAAGTCAATAGACTGTGGAATTGAATGAGGTATTTCGAAACTTATGATTGATAGTTTGGGTAATGTGTATTTTGAGGTGTATAATTAAGCTATTGTTGCTATTATTGATTATTCAATGGCAAGTTTTTAGGAGTACAGTGTTTGAGCGCATATCACACGCGTATAAATGGGGTTCTTTTACGTTGTCTCAGCTTCTTAAGCAGGTGATTGCCATTAATAACATATCTTATATATTGTAAAGCGAAAAGCGAAAAATTTTGTTCAACGCGCTAATCTTAGTAACTACGAGTCGGATTTCAAAAAATATTTTTGTGTTTGATAGCACAAATATTAACAAAGCGTTTAGGTTATTTAATATGACGCCACCACCAATAGCAACTTAGCTGCATTGAAAAAAGTTACGAAAACGGGTACAAATTATTAAGTAGTTTTTAGTCCCACGCGAACGAAGTCACGTACACAGCCAGTCTTATGTAAGGATCAGATTCTCGGTTTTGTTAAAATGTATTAATTTTTCCTCAATCGGGTAATAGTGATTGTAGCTTGTAGTATTATACACCCGATTAATATACACATAACACCAAATTAGTTTTTATTATCAAAATAGGTTAATAAGATTGCATTTTACCACGTAACAAGTAAATTACTTCAATAGAAAGTCACAATATTTTTTTATCGTTAATAGGTTTTTTTGTTATATAATAATGAGCAGCAAACAGGTAGTCGGCCTCTGTTATAGTAAATGGTTGCCGTCGGCAATGGACAGCAGCAACACTACAGATGTTGCAGCCATATTGCAGACTTTAACGGTTCACCATGTAGGAACACAAAGGCTCGTTGTGAACCTTTATTTTGTGGCAATCTAAGGGGTCACCCGAGGGTGGTCGCCTACCAGCCAGGCTATAACCATACTACCAAGTACTGAAAGATCCAGGATTATTCGATTAACCGTCATGACTAAAACCAAATGTGGGTCCTACTATGGCCAGAGCCTGGTCTATTATCCGTCAGGTGCACCGCTTACAGATGAGGTTGCCTTGGTTAAATTTGATGGTATTCAATACCTCTTACAGACTAAAAGGTTTTAGTGTTATGGCCACAGTCTCACCTAATGTTAAATGACAATGTGGCCCTAGATAGTGGGCACGGTAAGCCTAGTGGAGGGACTGGCTCTTAAGTGCAACTACTGGAATACATCTTTGTATAGATCGATTTTAATCTTGAGGGTGGTAGCTAGCCAGGTGAGCATTAGAATTACCCCTATCACCATGCTATGGTTTCATTGCGATGTTTTCCTTCACCGAAATCTCAGGCTCATCGGAAGTGGATTCGAACTCACGTCCCTTGAAGCGGCTATCAATATAACCGAATACTCAAAACTCTTTCTTTAAATTATTCAACGGCCATTTTTTTAGTTCGCTATTGGTTATAGTGCTTGCATTCCAAATTTATCACTATCATCCACTCTCTATTTACAATCATTAAGACACACACACACACAGCAATTATTTATTTTTTGCACTCAAGGTAACTATGAATTATCTCAGTTTTATTCGCTACGTCACGAATTGCCGCCTTGGCTTTGTGAACTTAGTAATTACATTCTTGTTTGGTTTACTTGTAAAGAAACTACATTTCTTTAATTACAATTAAAATAGCGTCGTAGCTGGCCATTGTTAAAAATTATTATGACAGTCGAATAATTTCGGAATTAAGAAATAAGGGAAATTATAATTTAAACCGCTGTACAACATACTGGATTGTACAAACGGCTTCGCGCGTGTTAATATAGATTTGTCACACAAATCCGATGACGAAATAAAAAGTTTCATACAAAGTTTATCTCTTACTTTACGCCACTTCCAATAAGGTTTTCGGAAGAAAAAGTAGCCTATCGCCGTCTCCAGTTTCCCATCTATCTCTATACCAAAATTAATCATAATCTATTCAGCGATTTGGGCGTGAAAGCGTAACAAACACACAAACCTACTTTCGCATTTATAATATTAGTAAGGATAAGGATTATGAAATGAGCTTTAATTGTCGTTTCTTTGATTTACAGCTTTAAGTAATAATAAATAAGCAATGAAAAGTTTCTTTGACTCTTAATCACGTCAAAACTACACTAATCTTGGGATGAAACTATAACTATTAGATTCAATGTTTGTAGGTTTATCCAGGATATTTCGTTTTTGAATTCCATTGCCCCTGTGTCTTATTTATTTTTATTCGCCATTGGTTACTAGAAAACTTTCTACAACCTTGCTATCAATTTATTAAGTAATTTATTTATATGTTGGATCTTCTAGTGTTAATACAGTGTATCACTTATCAGTGAATAATTTCATAACATTGATAGCGACGATGTATTATGCATATAAATATATGAACATAAAAATATAGATACAGGGATAATGGTGCATTTATTGAATGTATGTAGGTAATTAATTGGTGGTTACTTTGTAGAATATAGTGCCTTCATTAAATTTCCAATGACGTTGAGCAAGTGTAAACAATGAACAAGGTAATAGATCATAATCCTATGTGTGCTATTTTTAGATGTACAGTATTATTGTGTTTCGTCGTTAATTATTAAGACAAGTTTTATTCGTATATGGAAAATCACTCATTCATAGCACTGAATACCCAAAATACACCTTTACGATTTTGGATGTGAACATCTGTGAACATCTGTTTGTGTGTGTTGGAAGTTAAATTGATCCTGCAAGTCGAAGCAAAGCGTCACGTCTTTCGACATACCTTGTGTATGTATGCACACGTATGTATATTATAAGTTCGGTTAAGCTGTCAAAGCCCTTGGGCCTAACAGCGCATGTCGGTTCAAAAAAAAAAAACACTTCTTTTTTCTCTGTGTGAAACGCACACTATTATAGTTTCATACAGTTACATACAACATACAGTTTTTTTTAAATTACATATATTAATATTAATTTCAACAATTCACATCTGTCGTGGGTCCTTTATCTGCCAATTATTTTTTGACGTACCTCGATAAAGTCACGGTGTCGTGCCTGATGCTAAGCACAGTACAATCCAAGAATAATGACAACCATTGACAGATCAGTAATTCTTCGACGGTCACTATTGTTTTACTGGTCACCAAGCTCCTAGGTAATTAGATATGCACTAGCTGTACCCTAAACGAGATAGCGAAGCAGAGGTGCTATGAAAGCATCCACACTTGTATGGTGGTCGCGATCTAGTCTGAAATAGATCACGGGGAACGGGAGGACGGGGAAAAATGTCATCTCAAACATGTTTTATACATGACCAGTCTTTACGCAAACAAATGTAGAAAGAACAACTTGGTTAAGGGCTCATACATGACTAGTGAAAGATGTACCTGCTCTCTGGCAACACACGGGATTAAAGTGTCGTCGTGGTGCTTTTTAAAGGGTAGTTTCATTTTCTTTGGCATGAGACCTGGTAGTACGTTTACGCATTGCGAAAAGAATGTTTTTTTTTTTTCATTTTAAACCATTTTGTCAAAATAGGAGTTCATGCATAGATATGCATGGTTGGCTTTTCTAATACCTGTTTGGCTAGCTACCACCCTCAAATTGAAAGTGTGCCCCCAAATACCGATAGGTGTATTGCGGAAGTTGCACTTGAGAGCCAGTCCCTACTACGCTAAGCGACTGCGACGCTAAGCTTAGCGTGACTACCATCTTGAACCACATCGTCACTTAACATCAGGTGAGATTGTGGACATAACGCTAAACCTATAAAATATAAAATTGAAACCTTTATAATTATACTTTAGACTCTGCGGTTTGTTTGAGTGCATATCTTCATAACTCTAACGTGTTCTTTTCCTCTGAATCTAATATCCCTTACATTCCCGGGGAAGAAACAATACGGTACCTCAAGAATAAACGCTTCGTATAATGCAAAGTGTCAGTAATATTGTTTCCAATTAACTAATCGAGTCGATTTAATAGATGCTCATGAAGGAAATCATAAAATGTTATTTTTATACACCAATCCGCTTTTATAGTCTAATTAAATTTAATTATTTAGCATATGTTTATTTATTTGTTGTTCTCGGTTTTTATTATAGTGGGATATTTAATTTAACATTCTTATGTTGAACGTTGAATCGTTGGAAAATTTCTGATAAATATAGATCTTTTGTACTTTAGAATTTAAAGCAAACTCCAAAATCAAATGATGCTAATATGTACATTTTAACGTGTACCGAAACCTGGAACAAATTAATGTCACATTTAAAATTTAATTTAAAAATACTGCGCTATCAATTCTCAATATTTTTTTTATCATGTCTTGTATTAATTTGCATGATAAATTTAAATCAGTTTACATTTTGTTATGGTTACATTCTGTTTAAAGTCTACAAAACAAACTTGATAAGTTTGTAAACACTTTTGTAATAAAACTTATAGTTGTAAAATCGATAACGAGTACATCAGAACGTACGGCGTGCTCGTTTGTAATGTTATTATTTCATCATTAACGTCCACGCTTATAAAACTTGAACTTATTGTAAATAAAGCTTCGTAACTTCTGTAAAATTCATCAGGCATTATGTATAAATTAGCTGGCCCAGCAGTCGTTGTTTTGCCCCTTTCTGTCATTACTAACTCCGTCATAGTGCCATCTATCATATCATGGAATAGTAATGTACCATCGTCTCGCTAAAAGAAATTTATGTCATGATTTTTACTTCAGTCAGTCAGCTCAAATACAAATTACACAATCACTAACAGACGTAAACACGAATTTTATATATAAACTTGTAAAAATTGCAATAGCGTGTTCCCAACTTTGAACCTCCTTGCCCATGGAGCCTTTGAAATATTATTCACCGTTTATGCACAACAAAATTATTTTGCATGTATCTACTGTGAGAAGAAGGAATTTTACCAATCAGTTTGTACGTAGTAGGCGAAAATCGGTAACGAAATTTTTGTTTTTCTTACCTCCTATAAAATAACGAAATAGTAGTTAGGAATTAACAAGACCAGTGCAATACCACTGTGTTTTTATAGGTTTAATACAAGCTTGAATGTGATTTAAAGAAATATAATGTTTTTCTCTGTTAACATATCACTTGAAGATGAAGGAAAAAATGTAAAGAACTAAACATCTTAAGAAAAATGTTTATAATTGTTTATCGTCGTAAATTTGTACGGAGAATAAGCGGTTAATAATAGTTATATTTACATAATAAAAGGTAAGAGTCAGAGAGCACGTGCTCAGTATTTAATTAGTCCTAACACAATTCGTGGCAGAACTATTTAATAAAAATATGGCATTATGGCATTCTTAGGAATCTGATCTGGTCTAAACCTAACTATATATCCTTATCTTTAACATGTAAATTACAGCAAGCAGGTAGAAATTATAACAAAATATGTATTATTATATCTGGTCTAGGTACTACCAAATAATAAAAGCGAATTTCTTGTGATTATTGTAAAGTAAAACATAAAATATGAAAGATTTCTTAATGTTTTTGTAAATTCATAAGGCAAATATATTCTTTATCAGTATATAACTATGCGTAAGGCAAAGTAACATTTAGCAGATTTTTTTATTTCTCAACATCTGTAGTTTTTGCTTATTACTTCGCTTTTAAAAGCTATCACCGACACTGAATAAAGTTACATACATACAGCGCTACCTATCGCGTCTAAAAACTACTTACTCCATTAAAAAACAATATATATGTCAATTTTCATAACGAGAATAACAGTTAAATTATAATACTAATTTTTTTATACAGAGAAGATTATTTAATTCGTTTAAAAGAAAGCTAGGTGCTGACTGCGTATCTCTATACAGTGTCAATTTATTTCATATACTTTTCACATATTTGAAAAGAAAGTTAAAGAATATAATAACAAAGCTGTCGAACCAACGACGAATGTTAGTGTATTTTAGAATTCTTTGTCTGCCTTTCTCTTGCTTTGAAATATTCGTACGCAATACCGAGTGTTCGACAACTTGTTTTAATAAATTTAAAAATATTCAAAAAGGTCTAAGTGAGAATTTTTCAAAAGGTTTCCAAGTGTATAGTGATTTACACGAATGCCAGTGCCCCATGCAAATGAACACTACAGCACGGAGTGTAAAATGGGTGTCGATGTCAGAGCCGCATGACCCCGCGCCATTTCGAATATATTAATGTACACAATTGAGTAAGCGCTTTGTCAGTCAACACTATTTTTACGTCAAATATTGTAGGTATACATTCTAAACTTTTGTACTAATTATTAAATTAATGCGATATTTCAAACCGTATAATTATATATGTGACAAGTCAAAGTATACTTATTTTATCTAGAAGAGGTGACAATCATAACTTTTTACACTTTTCTCTATAATACGCAAAAAAATTAATTATATTGATATTGATTTATATAAATATATATATATATATATATATATATAAATAATTGTTTCACTTAACTAACTTGAAAGGGTGAAACATTAATTAAAAAAACATTACTGTCTTTGATTTGTACGTGTCTTATTTGTACTTTTTTTGCTATTTTTATTATTTTTAGCGTTTAGCTGCAGTCTCATCTAATGTTAATTGAAAATGTGGTCCGAGAGTGTGGACACTAATCTTAGTGGATGGGCTAGCTCTCAAGTGCAGCTATAGGGAATTAGAAAGAAAATACGCATTAGAAAATTTCATACTACCATGCTACAATGGTCGACGCTAAGTCCGTATATGCTATGATTGATTCATCATTGTATGTCATATTCACTGTAATATGGACTTTATTAAAACGGCATCTTAAAACTCAAATTTAAATGATATTGATAATGTTATAAACAATTTTGTTTTCTAGAGGTAGCATGGTGGTGGTGCTGAATGGCGTGCTGGCGGACGACTGCCCAACGTCAGTGCGAGCGCTGCTGACCGCTCACCCGGGGTACAGGGATGCGGCCGCACAGCTATTGGCCGCGGCGGCACGGGTTGTGGGCCCGCCCGGGCTGCTCTATGTCGCACAACGGGAGCTTGCCGCTGTCGTTCCTCATGATAGTAAGTATCTTTTTTTATGTGGGAAAATGCATTACGCTTCCCCTCCCAGCCCGTAAGCACTAAAATGGGTATGTAGGACTCACCCGGCGCTAACCGCCATAAATTCCCTCTGCAACCTCACAGCCGTCTGTAGCCTTCCTGGGGCGACGCGGGTTCGTGCTTGCAAACACCGTGTCACCCCAACGAATGGCAAGTACCTGCTCTGTCGAATCTTTCATACATATCCTCTTTTTCTTTAGTATAATCTTCCTATGTCGGTATTTTCGCTAATGTCAATGTGAATCAACAAATAAAAAGTAAGACTTAGTGGTTTACACAAATAATTGTTCTGTACGGAATTCGAACCTACAGGCACGGTGGTTGCACATATACTCTCTGATATACAAAAACGCACAAGCGATAAAAGATTTACTTTTCATCACAACTTATAAATAGTTGCATAAAAAATAAACACTTTCTTAAATATACAGTGTTGTGGATATTATAATTTTCCTTTACACAGTCTTCGTTTAGCTATTTAATAACTTTAACAATTTTTATTAAACAATGAACGTTGCTAATAAATTGTGTAGTTCAATAATAATTGAGTTGCTTCTAACATGAAATATGGAGACGTGTTATTTATTTACCTTAAAAAGTATGAGATATAACTAATGAACATAAAGGTCCTTGAAATTGATTTAGAATATGGTAAATTATATTCTTAACAAATTGTTCTCACATGTTCCGAATTAGAATTGCTTTGTCTTCAAGTACAAAAAATGTAATTCTTATTTCAGAAAATGTAAATATCATTGGATCAGATGATGCCACATCGTGTATTATTGTGGTCATCAGGCATTCAGGTAAGAAAATATATATAAATGTAATGCACAATGCTTGATTTTGTATGCCACATAACTTAACAAAATATATATTTTTGAATTGACAAACACAAAGTATATTGTATTATAAGTACATAATATACTATGTCAAAACAAATATTTTCTAATACCAAGCTTTAAGCTTATTATAAATAAAGCTTATTATTCGATACTTCTGAACAAGTTCTAAAAGTTGTTTCCCTTTGAAGTCATTATTATACCACTAAAATAATTATAAACTCATGTTATTATTTGCGACAAACTACATCGTAGACAATAAAAAATAATAGCTGAGAATAAGTTATGAACAAATCAAAGAGATCAGAGATTAGTAAATTTTACACCAATAAAATTTCAGAAACCTAATCTAATTTGACAACGGTTCTAAGTTAATCACCGAATTAGGTGATCAGTCTTTAAGAAACCGGGTGTTAATCTATTAAATTTGTAATAAACAGAAGTGTACTTTTTTATACTGTATAGGTTATAACGTTAGGGCCACAATCTCGCCTGATGTTAAATGGTGAACATGCTAAGCCTGTAGTTGTAGGGGCTGGCTCTTAAATTTCAGAGAAAAATGTACTGAAGACCAAACTTCAAAACTTGTATGCAGGTTTTTAGTCATTAAGAGTATTTATCGCATTCATAATTCAGGGTCGGGAGCCGTGGCTTTGGCACATTTGGATGGTTCTGGCACCGCGGAGGCAGCGGCCGCAATGGTGGCCCGCGTCCAGCAGCTTGCGGTCGGTTACCCTGAAGGTCGGTTGGAGTTGCAGCTTGTAGGTGGATTCACCGACCCCCACCGGTACTCCGATGAGCTCTTTGCTAACATTATGCGTAAGTAATGGTTTTGTTTGTTAAGTATTTTTTTTTATAAATTTATTAATTGGTTTGCAGTTATTGTTACATCTACTAGTTTTATATATACATACTTTTACAGTTTTATATTAGGATTTATAATCTTAATGGTAAACACAGCTTGCTTATTCTATCGGCGCAACCAAATTTCTGTATAATGTTAAACACTATTATTAGAGAATGGATAAAAACACAATTTAAAAATCAGTAGATAAGTCTTAATCATAGTAAACTATATAGTGCCAGATTACTGGAATGCTCTTATTACTACATTGTATAGAAAAGATCATAATTAATAAAGTAAAGTATGTCAAAGCATTGTCACTTAACAACATCTTAATTCCGTCAGCTGCTGTGAAGGGATGCAGTTTCGTTGTAGGATGATGGGCTGTGGAGGGGACCGGATTATTAAATGTTCTGGCTTAGTAATATTATTTCTGTAATGTAATTAAATCTATTTTTTGTAATAATAAGTGGATGGTTATAAGAGTATCTATGAAGCGATATATTTTATAGGTTTGGGTCTATCTCTACATTGAATAAAATTGTATTACATTGTAATAACACACAACAGAAAACCAAGGTTCTTGACGTATTCAACATAAATCTATTTCCCTTATTGTTGTGTTGTTATTCTAATTTATTGTACTTTGGCCCAAGATGGTGGACACACTAAGCCTAGTGGAGGAATTGGTCACTGACGGAATATACCTACACGTATTTAGCAGTATATTTTCATCTTGATGGCGGTAGCTAGCCAGGCGGTCATTAGAAAAAACCCTACCATAATGCTATGGTTTCATCATCAAACATGATCGAATGAATTGGCCGAAAGCTCAAGCTCATTTCAGGGATTCAACATAACGTCTATTGAGCTATGATTGCGTCCAAAATTCTTGATTCGATATAATTACAAGAGAATTTTGAGTGATGGTTAAATAACATCCGACGTTTTAAGCACATTTTGTTACATAAAACAGAAAAATCAGGAATTCTTCTTCAGAACACAAGTTCTCGATTCCGTATATTGAAATACATTTCATACTAGTCAGTGGAAAAATAAATAATTGAAATTGACGCTGAGGTCATAACCGGTGCAGTTGTCAGGGTGCCAATGGTTCGAATTATTAGCGGAACGATGCGACGTGCGCATCACAATATATTACGTTTATTTTGTTGCTCTCGAATAGGGATGCCGCAAAAATATTTGCTAATTCACATGCATATAAAACGAATAGAATATAAATTACATTTTCTACATTGTACATTTCTATATTATTATTTTATCTATATTAATAATATTATAAAGCGAAAAATTTGTTTGTTTGAACACGCTAATCTTAGAAAGTACAAGTTGGATTTCCAAAATTCTATTTGATAGCGTAGTTATTGACGAATACTTTAAGCTATTTAACATCACGCCACTTCCGATAGAAGCAAAGCTACATTGAAAACAGTAAAAAATCGGGCAAAAATAACTAAATAGTTTTTAGTTCCATGCGAACGAAGTCGCGGCGGGCATAATTTTTAATAAATATAGTAGTCGTTTGTTATGGTAATTGTTTATGCGTACTAATTGAAATAATTGAGGACCACATAATATTTTATTGATCTAGATTGTTAGGAAGAGTTGGAAGGCTTTCGAAAGGGGTTTTCTGACTGGCAAATAAGGGAGGAATGTGGGGTCGTCACCTTGAGATTTTTAGTGGGTATTTCTGGTACGTAGTTACCTCACTAGTAACCTTTTTTATTATCATGTAAAAAATATTAATTAACGGACTTCCTCTCGTAATGTGCATTCCCTGCACTAGACTTAGCTTGTTCAGCATCTTGGGCCATATCGTCACTTAACATCAAGTGTGGTTATATTAATCATAACCTATAAAGTTTAAAAAAATCACTGGTTTTCGTTACCGGTACTACTTTAGCAGCCTGCCCAGGCAAACGCGAGGCGGATATCGGTAAATGGATTTTAACTAAGTTTAAAAAAAAGTTATCATGTAGGTAGGTACTCAGTTCTAAAAATTTGGTAGAGTGCTAAAATGTTTTACTTTAATAAAAGTGTTTGTTTTATTGTGTATTTTGGGAACCCTACGCCGGACCTTCGATGTCAATTGGATAAGTAGCGGATCGCTGACTCGCTCAATTTGATACGATAATTGATTTGTTAATTGTAAATTAATTGTATTTCTGATTTATTGAACGATGATCGAGTGCGAGCAAACAGTTCATCAACGTGTGTTCGGATCTTATATTGAGCATGAGCTGAAGGAAAACATGCGCATCAATTTTTGAATATTTACGTACTGGGTGTTTAGGATATAATCTTCGTATTGAATTGCGACTATTATTCGTCTTAGTGGTACGTCAGCGCCAGTTCTAACTTTAATTAAGACAGAAGGAGTTTTTTATTATTTCATAGATTTAGCGTTGTGGCTACAGTCTCGTCTGATCTTAAATGACGATGTGTTCCAAAATGGTGGCTACGTTAAGCCTAGTGGAGGGTACGGGCTCTCAAGCGCAACTGCCGGAACACACCTATAATATATTGCGGTTGATTACCAACCCTACCACCATGCTATGGTTTCATCACGATATTTTTCCTCACCGAAACCTCAAGATCATTGCAGGTGGATTTGAATTCGCGTCCATTTGCGCAGCATCCGTACACAGTACCAAATGAGCTATCGTTGTTTAATTCCTGTTAATTCTCAACGTAATATTATTTATTGCAGTTTCTTTCCATCGGCTGACCGTAGAGATAGACTTGACAATGGCTTGCTGTTGCGAACTGAACACAACACTCGGGAGCGGTTCACCGGCTCCGCTGGTGACGGGAGTTGGCGTCGACATACGAGCCGGGGATCTCTTCCCGGCCAGCTTCCCCGATAAGGGCCCTGAGCTCTCACTAAGAGGCGCTAGGACCATCACTAGTGGACCACATTCTGGTCAGGTATGGACTGGAATTCACGTCACACGCGTTGTTCAAAAGGAATGTTAATGAAGGGGCCGTTCGAGTATTACGTAAACAGAATTTTAGTCATTCTTTACTCTCCCATTAGGCTTAAGTAAGCATTGGTACATGTATAAATTTTAAAATTTACCATATAACACTACGTCTTGGGTAACCTAAACCTAAACTTTTTTTTAGATCTTCTCTCGACTATCGAGCATAGACAACTAGGGTTACCATATCCTAATCTAACTAATTTATCGCAATCAATGGCAATGCAATTAAAGACAGTCGACGACGATTCACTCTAAAAAATAACAGTTCTTGGATCGATTCGAATCGAAATCAAATGAATTGATTCACAAAAAGTTCTAAATAAAAAAAATCGATTTTTGTTGAAGCGATTTTTGTTGAGTCGATTTTTGTTGAATCGATTTTTTTGACTAGCTTTTCGTGTTTATATTTTCAATATAAAACCAATTATAGAAAACAAATAGAACACTACAAAAATCGATAGTATAATTCTATATACGTAAAAATTATCAATTCTATTTATGTTTTAGTAAAACATTTACAAGAAAAGATAAGAACCAAACCTCGATTTTGAGGCGTGAAATACAGATCCTGAACTGTAAACCAATGTGAAAAAAACGAGTTTTTCCTTCTAAAAAATTGATTCGTTGATTAATCGATCTCAGATCGGCGTTCCTATTGTATATATAAGCGAATTAAATCTTACCAGTGAAGTGCACTAATAATCATTTCGGAATTTTAGAGAACTGTAAAGCGGTCGACAATGTGTTTATAGATTGTAATTAAAAAGCTAAATATATGGGATGGCGATGTAAAATATCAAAAATATAGTTTTGATTTTCTTGTATTTAATAGGTGCTGGATATATACGACAACGGAGTAGGAATGTTACGTATCGGGCCGTTTAACTACGACCCGCTGCGAGGCGTCGACCTTTGGCTCGAACAGTCTGATGATTTTATACTGCAGCATCTGAGCACAACCCCTGCTGTCGAACCGCCGCACTTCGTTCACAACGTAAGTACCTCAAGTCAAATTATTGTTAAAAAATAACACAAACCCCTATATTACGGAGAGTAGAAACAAAGAGCACCATCGCACATTGGCGGAAAGTTCATAAATCTCCTGCTGTATACTATAAAAAGTTTGGAAAATACAAAAGTGCACGCCTCATAAACTATTTTATTTATTTATTCAATCACAATTAAACCACATCGAATCAGACCATGAAAAGTAATAGGGTTCTATTCCTAATTATACTGAAGCATAAGAAAAAAAAGACTCGATTAGTAAAGTATTTCGGTCGTTATCGTGATAACATACAGGATCCGCACATACAGACACACGGACGTCCAAAACAAAACTTTTTTAAACGGTTTTTTACCTAGTTAAAATAACAAAAATGGCATCAAAAATTTCATGAGTGTTAAAAATACAGTTTTTTCGTGATATGTGTGTGTGTGTTTATTATTTTACAAGTGCAATATATGATAAATATAGACATTTTAAGTTTGAAAAATCAGTTGTTTTGCGTGAAGTGACAGTAGTACCCACCTCAACGCTTCGCTAATGAGGCGTGCAATATAGATTCCAGTACCTGCCAGAATAGCGCTGGCGTCCTATAAACTGCGATATGAGCATAGCTGTTGACGCTGTTGTGGACGGAGTTAAATTTGCTGAATTTGATAATATGTATTTTCATTGAATATCTTTTTTAGTCAGATGTTGATTTATTTTACATTTACACCTTATTTATAAAACTCCCTAAGACTTCGTATTTTACTTTCAACAAATATTTATTAACAAGTTAAACTAAATACAAATTTTAGCAAACTGAAATTGATCGGTGCTTGCTTATTTGCCCATCTTATTCTGATTACTTTTTTCGCTTTCTATAACTTTTTTCTTAGACTACCGCAGCGCCGCTCTTATTGGACGCGTTTTTACGGACAATTTTTCATACACAGAGATGGCTCTCCTTGGTTCTCATCTTTATACCCAATACCATAAAGGTTTTATTTAAAAAAAAAATCGTTTTGCATAACCCGAATATATATTTTTAATTTTAAGACCACTGGCTTCATGTCATTTAAGCTTCCAATTGCGTTGTTTTTATAATACTTATAAACTTGACTCTAAGAAGATGCGCTTTTGCTTACATTGTCTTAATTTTTTGTGGTAATTGAAAATTGTATATTTCATCTATTTATAGTGGTTACTCGTTTTCAATTATATAAAAAAAAAACTATTCTAAAGTAAATTGAAATTGTGTCATATATAAAGATATGCCTTGTGCTCGAGCAACCAAAAAAACAGAGTAATAAATTTAAAGTAATATGTATGGTAATTACTAGAGCTATATCTGCTGATTCCGTAAAGCGACATGCATAAGCGTTCCATCTTTCTGTACAGTGGTTCGATTCAATCGAAAACATTAGTCGAGTATATATATTATAGTATACAAGTATAGTATATATATTGTTATTAACATTTCAGATACGTGTCACTCTAAAATTTATCCAGCAACATCCATTCCCGGCCGTGACCGTGTTCCCGGACAACAGACCGCATTACTATCGGCGCGACGAGCAAACCGGCTGCTGGACACCAATGCGATTCTAAACATTACTTCCATACATCACCTTTTCTACCATTTTAAGTGCGGTGGTGTTTTAGCTGGCAACACCGAGCGGATCAACCAATATGTTCAATGTATGCGATTGAATCGACTATGGTCATGAATAAATTAAAAAAAAAAGCAACCAGTATGTAGAGCACTACTTAATAACTGATTTATCAACATGAATACGAGTCAATACCTCAAGAGTCAATATGTTTTTCCCCGGTAAATAAAACATTCCAAGATAAAAATAAAACGGTTTTAGTACCCGCCGACAATGCCACTAAATTATTTAAATATTAACAATACACAAAATGTCAAGTTTTAATTTTTGAAATATTGATGTTGGAATTTTTTTTGTTTATTTTACAAATAACTCTAAAGAATTATCTGTAGAATTGAATTAATGTATAATCAGAATTTTAATTTCAATAGAAAATTGACTGTTTAAATCGAATGTTGTTCGAATACAATTTATAGTTTTCTATTAACAATAATTATTATATGTGATATATAATAACCTTAATAATTTATAAACAAAAGTGAGAATTATTTTGAACTTAAAAAAAAAAAAAAAATGAGTTACTTATCTCAAATCTTACTTTTGGATATAAATTTAATTATATGATAATTAAATACTAGGTACTACAGTTATTGTATATTTTGACAACATCATTTTGTATCGAAACTATATTAGAATGTTATTTAATAAATATTGTATTTTAGTTTCTAAAGTGAACATTGAAAGTAGACAAAATATGTTGTAAATATTTTAGTGAACACTTAGATTAGCGTAGTTAGACGACGTTATAGTTATTGTTTTACTGAAAAATGTAATAAATATATTGAAAGTTTAAAATTTCTTGTTGTTTATATTTCGTGTAATCTTTTTGATTGATCCTATTCTTTAAACTCTTAGTGATAGCAAAGTGAAATGACGAAAGCTCCGAAATGTATCTGTACATTTCTGTTACTTAAAATGATTGCCACTCTTGTGGAGATTTACAATAGGAAGCGAAGCCTTTTAAAGAGATGATGACTCCATTTTATCATGTCGATTTAACTTGAGTTCGAATCTCTGCAAATCCCAGAGCTTTTGATACAAAAAAACCTGCTGGTCAAATTATATTATTGTGATGAGAAATCATGCTAATGTTTATACTTATTATATTGGGATACTTATTTTGGAATTCGTCACATATTTATAATAGTTTCATCTACATCTAGTAAAAATGTTGATGTTAAAATATAAAAATATGCATGGTGGTAGGGCTTTTTCTGATGCCCGCCTGGCTAGCTACCAGCCTCAAATAGAAAATCTGCCGCCAAATACCAATAGGTGTATTCCGGTAGTTGCACTTGAGAGCCAGTTCCTCCACAGGCTTAGCGTGTCTACCAACTTAGGCCGTATCGTCATTTAAGATCAGGTGAGATTATGGCCATAACACTAAGCCTTAACTATAAAAAAAAATACTCATACGGATATAACGTGTATTTAATTGAGCTAAAATTGTGTATTATCGTATACCTATTAGTAGGTATCGTATTGAAAATAGTAATCTATGCTTTTATAGTAAAGCTTTGTCTGTTTGCTTTAACACGCTGATTTTGGGAACTACTACTCGGGTTTGAAAACTTATTTTTCATTTGATAGCCAAATTTTTCAGCAAGATTATATAGTATTATAGTCTTAACCTCATACTACGACCTTTCGGAGTAAATTAAAAGAAAAATAAGGGAGAGGACAGCCGTTACACGTAAGCCGAGCAATACCGAGAAGAAACGAACTGTGTATGGCTATGTTAGTGAGGTAGGTATAATTCCGCGGGACTTTGCGAAGTTCGCGAGTTCCTTTCACGAATAATTTTTTGATCTTATCTGCATGCTGCCTAGATAGGTATACCTAATTTTAATTATCGTAGATAGTAGTACTTTGTTAAACACTTTAGTAAATACATATGAAAGTATACTTTTTTCTTAACACGAGTAAAAGCATTTATGCTTAACATCACATACGATAGCCGCCGAGAATACGCACTAAAACCCTACAGTCATTTGTCGTCTTGCTAGAGGGTACAGCAGGTTCCAACTTGCAACCACTACGTCGTCGCCACGGCGAATATAAAAGTGTAACTATACAGTACTTACACCTACAGGGTTCGCATGTAAATGAAATTCTGCATATTTTTTTAAACCTGCATATATTAATATGAGTTTCTAAAACTCAATCTGTTTTTAAAAGAAGCACCATTGGTTATATTGATAATTTTATATTTGATACAACTATTGCTTTTACTAAAAGACATTGTTTGATAATATACTGAATGTACCTCATGTGCTATTGTTAAATGGATAAGAAATTAGATCATACGGTTAAGATCAGGTGAGATTATGGCCATAACGCTAAACCATATCTATAAAAAAATGGAAAAAGTTATTTTTATTAAAACAGAAATTAGCATGTATAACAACATACTAGATTGTTCCTCCTCCTATATACAAGTGTACTCTGTGGTGATTGTCGTACTATAGGAGCGTCTGTGCAGCACAACTGTCTATCTTAATTTGCAATACAGTATCGATTAAATGAACAGTTCTTGAATAATAACTTTTATCAACTGATTCTTGTCTTTATAATTGTTGCGCAGTTATTGACAAAACACCAACTCTTTATAGAGGAAGAATTCCATTAATATTTAAACAATAGTAAAATTAATGCTATCCATTTTTTTTTTAATATCAATTAGTTATCAATTTAAGATTCTAAATCGATAGTTATTCTAAATCGATAGTTATAAATAATATATGGCTGTGGTAAAGAAGTTTTGACAACTGATTTCTGTGGACGTTTTCTTAGCGAGTTGTTACAATAAGTATTTGTAACTTTACACGCATTTATATTGTATTACATTTATAGCCAATAATTATTAAAAGGTTCACGGAACATAACATGGATAAACCGAATGTTAGTGAACTCCCACCACCGTATTCAGCCACAGTTCCTCCAGGTAAACGTACTTATTGTTTTACCAAGTTTCGTAGTTTCAATGAATCACAATAAAAGATAAGCCGTACTGGCTAATGTACTTATAATTCTTATTGTCAGCGAAATTTTTTGTTAACATATAATTAAGTTAACATTATTAGGATTTAGAGTTATTGTGTGTACATTTTGCGTCTTTTTGTATATTTAAAACATAATAAGAAATAGTATCTGTATAGAGACGACTATTTTTTATTTATTTTAAGATGTTCAATGGAGTTTGATAAACAGGATTGTCAGTTAATAATAGTAGTTACCACAAGAACTATTGACACATACAGTGTTCTCTAAAATATAATGTGTTGATAAATTATTAATTGTAATCAATTCGATCTGTAATTGGAATATTGGTTCAGTTGCTAAGAACATAAGTTACATTTCTTATCTATGAACACAATTGTTTTTAATTGCCTTATGAACTTGACACAAACTCACAATGAGCAGTTTGATAAAATTGTCATATGTTAATCTCAAATATACACATTGTAATGGTGAGATAATAAATGTTACCCTTATTCTCAAATGTTACAAGTGCATTAAGACTCTAGGATACAACTATTGTAATTATTTATTACAACATTTCATCATTTCCTATATAATATCAACTACATTAGAAAATGTTGATAGTATACTAAAATATCAGGTAAAATAGTTATAATATTTCATTGTAATTTTCATAAATATAATTTTTCTATACAGAATTTATTGTAAAAGTTAAATTGATGAAGGATGTGTATTTCAAACTTCAAGTATATTATGATTACCACTACTGCATTTCAGTGTGTAACATTTTGATTTTATCATATGGTAAATTAATATTAAATCTGTTTTTTTTTTCAGTTTATTTTTAATGTTTATTTTTATCAAAACTTTTGTTGTGATACACTATTTTTATTGTCTCTGATCAGTAACTATATTCAAGTTCTATCTAATCTATCACTAAGCATCTTCCAGTGTTTTGAATAAGTATGCTTTCTGTATGAGTATGAAAATCCTTTCTATATTTAGGGATTACTACTGTAAACTGATCAGGCAGATTACTGAATATTAAAAACATATGTATGTAAAGATTATGGTAATTTATTTGAGAGGTAATAATTATATTGATAATAATTAAATAAAATTGTATTATTAAATATTATAATTGAAATATTAATAAAGATATATGAACTGTGAATATTATATGTATTTGACAATGATTATCCAAACATTGCTTTTGTAAGAGTTTATGAAAAATGATTACAAAAGTGAACTGTAGTATGTTTATTATTTCTGTTTCTATACCACTCATTTTAAATTATCATTTTATGTAAATTAGATACAATATCCTATTTAGTTTCTCATTCAATTAGAGTTACATATTTTCAACAAAAAAATTGGCTCTACATATTAGTGTCATGGTATTTTAATGGATGTAAACTGGAATTGGAAATTAAAAAAAATCAACATTGGTACACAATTCAGCTGAAACTGCAATAGAGTCATGAGAATTAAGAAGTACAAAACTATTAATAAGTTTTCCAAGTACATGAAAATGTTTTTATGATATTTAGTAACCATGTAGAAAATGTAATACATTTAAATGTGTAAATATTATATTTTTTAACTATGAGAGTATATATGGTTCAAAAAAATAATTTCAGGTGCTCAGCAGCATAAATATCCCTCAACCCAACCGGCTGGTGAGCCTGGTGCGCCTTTTCCACCACCACCACCAGGCTACACCCCATATGTCGCACCACAACCAGCACCTGGCTACATGCCCAACTATGGAGCTACCAACATAATAATTCCACCAGCGATAATCACTGTCGGTGCCTGTCCAGCCTGTCGGGTTGGTATCCTTGAAGATGATTTTACATGCCTTGGCATCCTTTGCGCTATTCTCTTCTTCCCAATAGGTATACTGTGCTGTCTCGCTCTAAAGAACAGGAGATGCTCTAATTGCGGAGCTATGTTTGGCTAAATACTATATTTCCTAACACTAAACTTTGGACAGATTGTGGAAACATTGTTCATTATAACATTTACTGAACACAAAAAATTTTAATTGTTCATTCTATAGATTTCTGTTGTCTGATGATTATACTGTGGTTAAAATGCTAATGAGGTATTTAAATCAATTGATTAAACTTCTCTGTCATTATTTTCTCAAGTTATAAAGAAATTGTCTTTACGGACTAGATATACTTCACTCACATGAAGTACTGTACTATATAATTTCTTTATTTTGTATGAGTGTCGCTATCCTTTCTATAGTTCACTGTTAGAACTATATAAAATATTATTTTTCGGTCAAAACGTTTTGCACACCACCTATTGTATGTTGATGGTACTATGTTAAGACCTTCCAGGCAAATGCCAGGAATAATTGCTGTATAAAGTTTTAATTCAATTGTGTTAACAATGCGAAAATACATAAAGAAAATTAAATAGGTAGGTACTTCTGATTTGAGTATTCATTTCAATGAAGGAAATTTTCCTATATTTCTTATTTTTCCGTATTCTAAGATAAAAATCAACATGGCAGTAAAGTTTTGCAACAGTATTTTCAAAATGTGCACCATTAAAAGCTCTATTATAGCATGTAGTAATATTATTTTTATCTTAATTCCTCAACACGGTAAGCATTTATTCTCAACAGACAATAGAAGTTAGATTGTATAATCTAGAATATTTGGTTATAGTCATTATTGACAGTGTTGATATATACTAAAGTTTTAACATAAAAACTTCATTTTGAAATATTGTTGACAAATTTTTTATAGTTTATAAATACTGAATGTTTCTCACATAAAATGTAGAACTAACTGAAACTACACCTGAAACATATCTGTAATGTCTCATACACAAACATATTATTCACTATTTCTTTTGCTGCACCCCATTTTTTATTCAAAAATAACAGTAAACTAAGGTACTCATAACATCAGCTATCTGTCAGCGAAAGTCCCGTCAAAATCTGTCCAGGCGTTTCAAAGATTAGTTGGAACACACAGGCAAATGTTTTAAAACTTGTTTTTTTTTTAATATATATAAGTATCGTATATATTATCATATACTTTCAGTAAAAAAGCTGTTATTTTGACATTACAAATAGACACTTAAATTTTATTTATTTGTATTATAAAAAATAATTTGATATTCCATAATTTTTCGGTTTGATAGCCAACATATTATTTTAATCATATGTGAATTCGACTTTAGCTAAATATAGTATGAGGTTTAATTTGATAACAAAGACTTATTTGTGCCACTATTAACTATCACTGTGATTATACTGTTGATTATGACGTCAGAGAACGGTTTAAAATATTGCATTTTAGTATACGATGTTAATACTAGTATTTTTTTTTACATTACTTTTTTTGTATAGTATTTTCGTGTCAATTATTATGCTTAAATATGCGTAAAAATAGTGTGAGACTCGACAATGTAAAGTTTTTTTTGAAATAAATGTGATATTATCAAAATTTGTTTTCATACAAATAAACATGGAGTTTGATTTACCTATAAAAATTCACACGATAAATCTACTGTAACTATGTTACTGGATGTAGAATGTACATCGGAGGGGGGTTATAGATTGAAGTTTTTCGAATACTTTAAACTGCGAAGATATTAAATATTTTTAAAATAAATGTTTGCGATAATAGAAAATTAAAATTTGGACGTGGCTTAAAACATAATTCATTTAAGGGAAACTTATCACCTTTAATTCAACGCCTCATAAGATGCGGTATAGTTATTGATACCTCTTATGTAAAGAGAAAATGTGTTTCGTTTCGTGGTGTTTATTAGTTAAAGTTGACTACGTAGAAAATGATTTACAGTTATAATTTCGCCTTCTTTAATCCTTTTACTTTCTGTAAAAACTTACAGAAAAACAAAAAAGTACCTTTTGTTTTCTTCATTATACAAGTCTAAATAGTTTACGGTAAAAATCCATTTTCTTTTTATACCTACATATTTGTTTTCCGCAAGAAGAAATGTTTAATCTTTGTTTTGTGATGATATATATTTAAAGCAAACTATTGACGTTAAAAGAATTAAAATATTTTTTTGCATTATAGAAGGTACGACAATGGCGTGGAGGTAATTATAAGATTGCATAGGTGAATAATGAATAAATAGTAAAGAGAAACTAGTGTACTATGGTAATTAAAAAATACATATTGTCGCTTAGCAAACAACACTATGTCCAAATTTACCGCCCTTTTACTTTTAAATGTCATTGGATAAACCTTTTCATGACATATTATATATTATAATATTTAGCATCTATTACCAATTAGACGATGTACATTTTAACATTCAGATTGTAAAACAGAAAAAAAAACAACACTGCATTGTAAAAATAGTCAAATTACTTTTACGGAGTTGTTTACTAAGCGATAATATGTATACATTTAATTAAATATATGTCTATATATATTGTTATCGTGTCCTCTGGTTTATTTCTTGATATTCGTGAGTGATTTTTTGTAACATACACTTAACTAAAGAAGAAAATGTAATAAAGGAGTTTGAGTATCGGAAAACATATGCAGTATACATAAGTAGATATTGAGAAACAACCCCGATATTCCGTAAATAAGTCCACTTATCAAATAAAAATTACTTGCGCTCAGTAATGAGAGAATTATAGGCTGCTTATTATCAGTAACGGTTTCAGAATTAACTTAAATGTTGAGGAATGTAAGCAAATTTTGGCTAAAAAAAGTTCAAATAGTAAATTTCAAGGAATATTTGTTAGAAGGTTATCATCGTTTCAATATATCAATTGTTAATTATAATGTTAGGTTTCTAATTAAAAATTAAAAATGATGCAAATATTTATTTTAATCTCGTTAACTTTAAATCTTTATCATTATGTAATTTACTTTTAAAGTAATGCAAAATCGTACATTGTTTAAATAACTAGTTATATCTTTCAATTAATACCTATACTATAACATCTGTTTTAATTCATTTTGATAAAAATGTAAACAAACCCATAATGAAACCTTATCTCTTACTGTATACAACTAAAATAATTATGGTACTTATTAGTTTTTTAAGTAAACATTTTTCTTTGTGATGTTTTCCATACTGTCTCTGTTTTCTCTACATTTTTATTAAAGTGATTTGAAATAGTAATTTTTAATATGTATATTATATTGACTTACTTATAAGTAGTTATAATTTGTATAAAATAAAGGGAATGGTTTCATTGAGTTAAAGTATCATTTATATTAATCTAATAACCTATTGATAATTATTATATTCTATGTCATCAATATAGCAGTATCTATGCCAATTTTTTAAATAGTTTGTAAGTTTATAGCTTATTAAGTTTTTCAAGTGTTTGTTATATTTGCTCTAGTATAGAAATAGTTTTATACGATAGAGAAATAATTGAATAATCAAAAGAAGGGTATCTTCTTCATCCCTTTCATTTTGAATCCCAGCAAACGCGACGGTAACATCTGATAGTAAATCTTGTATTGTTAATAAGTTTTTTTTAAATAAATCTGAAATGATTAAGTGGCTAATAAAATCGAAACAACAGCATCTGAAATACCATTATGAAAATTTCTTCTCAAAACACGTTCATATTTCCTTTGAAAGTTCAATTGGAAAATTGTAGGAAGTAACCCTATTTTATAAATTATTGTTCAATGTTGCCTTAATGTACTTTGTAATTAACTTCGAAACTAAGTAAATAACTTATGTTTAATTATTATGTTTCTTCTCTTTAATTTACAGTTAAGTATTGCTTTTATTATGTTAACTTTAATGATATCTTCGTAATGAAAACGTGTCATGTTTACACCAAATATTTAAATTGGTTATTGAGATTATGGAAATTAAATAGTGATTTAATTTGTGATAGTTTTTAAAATAATCTACTTCCACGTTTGTTACGACAAATTAAGTACAATACTTTGTTACATTTTTTCCGTTGCAGGAAATTAAATAATTTCTATTAAATACATATAATAGCCATGAAATAGGTACCTACTTTGATTATAAGTATTTTGAATATGTAATTTAAGGGAATTATTATAGAATTTATATAGTTTTTGCAATAAACGTATATAACTAATGCATAAATGAGAAGTGTTTTTATTTACATCTATTTTCTATAAGGATATCTACCATATATCAACAAAGAAGTATCAATTATTCGAAATATAACGGATACAGTTTCGTAATACTTTTGCATCATTTAAACAAATTAGGAAACTTTTCATTAAACTAGAATTATTTATCTAAAATTGATTAAAAGTGTATAAGTCCTCTATAAAACTAATTTTTCAATAGGGCTTATTTATACCATCCCGACAGAATACTCTGGCCACTGCCGACTCTAAATTACATATTAATTAAAACGGGATGATTAACGATCACGAATGTCACTAATAAATCAGTTTTATACCTCCGATCGTTAACCTCGAATCTTTACCCATCTAAACGCGTTTACAGGGAACGTGGGAGTAATTTTCAACGTTGCTTATGTATTCTCTGGGTTCCGTTTGATAGTGAACGCTGTGTCCTGCGTTATTTTGGGCACTTATTTATGGCAGAATGCGAAGACGAAATGTATCTTTATATGTATACTAACTTTGCCTGTAACTTCGTTCGCGTGGAACTAAAAATTATAAAAAAAAAACATTTTTGCATTGAATATGGCTTTTTTTAATACAGCTTTGCTCCTATTGGTGGTAGCGTGATCTTAATAGTCTAAAGCCTTCCTCAATGATTGTTTTATCGAAAACAAAAATAATTTTTGATATTCGTCTGGTATTGAGGTAGCTTAGCCCGTTCAAACAACCAAACAAACTTTTCCGCTTTATAGTACTAATACAGATAGATCCTTATATACGTTTGTTGACAGTTTCTTGTTTCACGATTGACTTGTTGATGTGTATTGTCTTAAGTTTTACTTCTGTATAAGATAACAATGAATATTAGGTATAAGGTATATCTTATGTTAGGTACGTACGCAAAGTATTTAACTTACAAGAGTAGTTATTTATATCACTGTATACGTAATTGTTATTTCGACAAGAAAAATAAGAATGAAAAAAATTAGAAAACCAACTACTTGTACATAATTAAAAAATGTTTAGCGTTTGGACAATAAATTCTTGCCCTTTTCTTAATCGAATTATCAGTTGTGTCACGTTTAGCTGGAATTACAGTCATAATTTAACTTTGTTATTAATATAATTCTATTGCGTTTTGTTTATACAACTTAACAAACTCACTTTCGCATTTATAATATTAATAAGGATATTTTTGTGTATTTTATATGCCAAATATCTTTGCGAGGATCTGCCCGTCGCCATGAGATGAGTAGCCACTGCCGTCATAGGGTTCACCCTGAAGCGGTTTCTTCCTACCTTCGCTGAAGAGGTAAAGCACGAAAAGAACGGTGTAACGTCCTGGTGTGGCATATTATTATGCTCGTGTCTTCCCTAGATAGACGATATTTATATATTTTTTAAACATTTTCATAGGTTAATCGTTATGACCATCACCTGATGTTACATGACGATGTGGCACAAGGTGATGGACACGTTAAGAGTACTGGAGGGGCTGGATCTCAAGTGCGACAGTCGAAGCATATATAGTTTCATCATGATGTTTTCTTTCACTGAAAGCTCAGACTCATTGTTGTTATTGGAACTCAAGTCTATTAACGCAACGTTCTTACACACTACCGACTGAGCCATCATCACTTTAAAGTTTTATTTTGTAATCTATTTAAATAGATTTTACAAATATGATTTTATATTATTAATAAAAATTAAATTACTCTACGCAACTTTTGCAAAGCTTTAGTCGGTCCCAGCTTACTCAGTGGTCTGGTTCAAGCTATGAATAGTTAGTAGAGTTAGATGATACATTTTCAACCCTTCATTATTATGAACGTAGTTTGTAAATTAAAATACTTATGAATACTAAATGTGTTTGGTTATTTCATAATTAACCCACTTATCTTTACATCATTAAAATGAAATATAAATTAATAAGAATCCAGAATATAAACCGATAATAGCTCAGCGTCAAGAGTACTGAGTTCTAATCCACTTGCAATGAGCTCGGGCTTTCGATGAAGAAAACATCTTCACGAAACCATACCAAAGTGGTACGGCATTTACTAATGCCCGCTTGGCTAGCTATCACCCTCAAGTTGAAAATTTACCGCCAAATACTTATGTGTTTTCCGGCAGTTGCATTTTAGAGATAGTTCCTCTACTAGGCTTAGCGTGTCCGCTATCTTGGGCCACATAATGCTAAACCTTAACTATAAAAAATACAATATAATTTACACGCGAGATATGCAGTTTTGATTGGTATGAGGATTCACCTAAGTTTGAGTCTTATGTAATTTTTTTAACATCTTCTTAGGAAAACTGCTGCACAACAACGGACGGTAAATACGGCACATACTACAAACAGCGGCGACCGTCGGTGACACTATTTTCATCAGAATTCGTTCTGCTCAAATGCCGCCTCACACTTGTTTTGAAGGATCCCATGTTATATAATGAAGAAAACACATTTAGGACTCTATCCCACATCCGCCCGGTCTGGCGAAGACAAGAATTGTGAAAGTGGCTCCGTAGACCAGTTCTCGTGTTTCTGAGGTGAGAAGCAGATAAAGTCAAACAACTCTTCAGAATATTAGAATATATCGTATAGGTCAATATACGCACGCACGAATCAAATAATCGCACTCTGTTCAAATTTTAATTAAAAAATATAGGAACTCTTGGTTGGTAACGGCATCAAATGAGAGTCATTGAATCGATCTGGCTTTCTTTAATGTTTGTTAAATAGTCCGAACCAAATATTTAGTCAAAACAAAGTAGTAAATTGGTTCTAAAAATGAAAATATTTAGAAAACTTGAAAGTGTCTAAGTTTCTATGTGATTTTTGTATTAACACTCACTGTTCGAATAATGAATGTTCGTACTTATTTTTTGTTCGTTACTATCTTGAGTATTTTTTTTTATAAGTCACGATTAGTGCTGGGGTATGATAATATTATTGACTACGTATTAGAAATGGCAGAATATGAATGTGACTAATTCTGTATATCATTAATATATATGTGACATAATTTTCAGAGACAACAACTACATATTTTGTTGTTTAAAACGAATATAACGTAATTTACTAATTTTAATAATGACATGAACAAGCACAAATAATATTGTTAGGTGAAATAAGATATAATTTAGACATCCTGCACACAGAATTCGGAAAAAAAATAACCTGTACAACAAATTCAAGGACTTAATTAAAATCTCTAAGAAACGATTAATCATACAAAATGGTAGTAAATTTACTGTTATATCAGAACGTAGTCAAATAAAAATCGCTAACTCTGACAATTTTGCATCCATTGGTGTATAGATATATGAAATATTTCAATTTTTAGGTACTCTGTCTTATAAGGAATCTAAGATGTTGTAATATTTATTCGCAATGTATGGTAGTAAGTACTTAAATTTACTACTCTAAAGTACCTAGGTAACTAGGCCGCCTCAATATCCATTGGTTGAGCTTTACGACAGGTGGGATTACGACATCTGAAATATAAAGTCTGCGAGGCAGACTGGAGAATTTTCAATCATCTCTTGTATTCACGTATTCAGCTGTAATCGAGGTAATCGATGACAGTCAGTTATTACAGGAATTATTTATAAGCCGTATGCATCTGTACCGTATACCATTAGATACCTATTATATACCAATATGTCACGTAAGTAAGGCATTTAATATATACGAAATACAAAACGTTTCTGATATGATATCATTACATTGGTAAAAGTTTTTATTAGGATGTCAATTCAAGTTCATGTCGAAATCTATACTAGTCGTGAAACTGTCAAGGTCCCAGCATCCACCATTCTATGTTCATATAGAGTTGGAATACTTAAAGTGTTAGTGTGAACTGGATTTTGATGTTAAGGTAGCACTTTTAAATGTTATATTTGTGTCTGCATGCGCGTGTATGGTTATGTGTGTGCATGAGTGTGGTGGGCGTGTGAGTGCTTTTGTGTGAGTATGTATGCGCGTATGTTTTTGTATGTAAGTACGAATGTACATGCAAAATATCTCTATATGAGCGCACATTACTAATAAATATAAAAATAAGGCGCATACAAGATGCATGGACTTTACAGATCAAAATAATAATTATTAATGGAGAATATAACTTTTTAGTTTCGTCATAGGTACGTTTATGAAGGTAGTCTATTAGTTTATTTTTACCCCATATCATCATCACCTTTTAACAGATTACTACCGGGCATAAAATTACATTAAACACTTATTATTTGGTTTTAAGCATCTAGCTAAGTGTAATGATATAAAAATATAATAAAAATACCTAACCATAACGTATTAGATCTTCAAAAAGATTTTCGAAGAACATTGAAAGCTACGGTTCTACTGTAACGAAGTAATCTGCTAAGCCAAATGCAGTCAATACATGCCTTCTAAAGCTGATGTCTGAAAGGATAAACCTAACTGATTTCACTATCGCAAATCCCTTTAGCAGTATATACATGCATTTTAATAATCATTGGGATTATGTGAGATTCTATTCATTGAATTCGCCAAAAAAACATGTGGAACTAGTAAAACATAAAAGGATTTATTATAATGATTTTGTTTCACAATTTATGTGCGTATCGTTTGACCACAACTTTCTATGATATTGTAACCTTTTTTTCTTTAACATGAGGAAACTATACTTGTACGTATTGCCTCTCTCAATATTGCGGGAGGGCTACCAGAAGGGTATTTAGACTAACTTAGTGCAAATCAAAAGAAATTCAAACGCGAGCCTATAACGACCACGTATTCCTCTCTCATTACTAGAAACAAGCAACCGCTTTCGCACCGCTTCTAGTCTTTGGTGCTTTTCAGTCATCTAAGGTGAAAATATACGAAGCATAACATGGATTTATTCTCAAATTCAATAATTTAAAAACGAAACTATAAAAGTAAATCGCGGAGATATATAAATTAATTATTTATATATGTCATATAATAAAAAACAAGTCTTCACACAATCACTCTCTTACACGTACAAACACACGCCACACGCAATCTCACACACTACAACACATTTACGCACATACATAAGCGTCAGATAAAAGTTCCTTTTTTGTAACTCGTATTAATATTATACTCATATACCACTGTGAAGTAATTGTGAAACACTGTCTTAGCTTTAATTACTAAATAATGTGTGTGCTATATAATTATTTATGCTGTTGGGTTTCCTAGAAATAAATATATAAATAAATGTATGTATAGATTTTGAAATTAATGGTAGTAGTTAGCCAGACGGACTTTAGACAATGATTTATTAAGTTATTATTTTAGTTATATTAGTTAAGTATTTATTATTTTTCTTTGTTAGGTACAAGCGGAAGATAATTAGTACAGTTTCTAATCACACTATTTATGAACTGAATATCTGAACAGTGCTTCATTTAATATCTTTGTTCCCAAAAATTAAAGTATATGTGGAAAGGAGCTTATATGTAAACTTATTCTCAATTGCATGTATTGAAATATACCTATAACCGCTCGACAACAGGTTTTCAATTTGATAATTGTAACTAGTCAGGCGCGTTTGAGATAAAGCCTTGCCACGATGCTATGGCTTTATTCATTTTACAGTGCTTTTCTTAACGTGGGGAGATGCTTTTAGGCATCCCTTCCCCGATAGGCTAGAAGGGTAATGTGGGACTCAACCGGCGAAAGACTCGCCAGCAATACTCACTAAAACCGCACGGTGTTCTTCTTCCGCCTATTGGACCGAGAAGTAGGATCTGTCTTCACATTGCATCAGCTCCCAATGGTTTTATTCATTTTAGAGTGCTTCAACTAATTATATTAGTCAAAAGAAAACTTAACATATAATTATTTTCACTTTATTGATAATAAAACCGATTTCATATTGAAAGCACTCATCAACCAAATTAGTTTATTTCAATTAGGCAAAACAATATAGGCACATATTGTCACTAAAGAAAGTTATAAAAAGTACGCAGTGTACATACATCCGTCTCACACTCTCGGATTCCCGGATTAAGTACACCTTAAGTTTATCGGCAGTAAAGTTTGATAACTTTCACCTTATCACGCGCGGGTAGTTACCCGGGATGACATTAAAGCCACTCGTGTGGTTAGGTGGGATGTAAAATTTATTTGACAGCACGTTCACTTTCGGCGAGGACATAATTTGTATCCGTCGTGGTTTCTGTCGCTTTTAATTTATACGATTTTTTTTTATTTTTTTTTGACCTGACATACGCTGTTAGCCGTAAGGGCTTTGACAGCTTCACCGAACTTTTTGGGGCGAATGCTAAGGGCACTCAGCCCCATGGCAGAGGGCGCAAGGGTGCCAGAATGGCCGAACCTCGGCTTGGACTACTGCTGGAATACGAACAAAGATTCGCGATCCTAACTAACCAACAGGTCCTAACAATAACATAGGGCACACCACGCGAGGGCCGCAGGAGTAGTCCCTTACAGAACCGTGTACTTTATGTGTGGGTGTGCACGGATGATATGCGGTGTGATGATGTACTCTCAGTGATGTAGAGTGTCACTGTATCGCGCGAGTAGAGTCACTTGAGGGCTCCTGTCCGGAGGATCGATCCTAGGCTCAAGAATCTGCAGAGGGAGGCCGCGGCGGGTGTGCGGGAGCGAAATTTACCGTTCGGCCTCGGCGGCGAGAACGACGGTTACACGGGCGTGTGCGCGGACACGTGTAATTGGTGGAGACGGCAGGGAGCAGTGCGTTCAATCTTGTTATTTTGTCGACGGGATCGGTGAGGCAGTTACGTGGCCGGCGTGCGAAGCGTTTAGCATACGGATTAGGAGTGTAGCTAAGTACGTGTACTATTTTGGGGTTGGGATGAACTTCGGCCTTTTCGAAAAATTTCTTTGTGACATCTTTGATATATGCATATATGGACGAAAGGTCCATATCTTTATGTAAATCTACATTGCGGACATAGGGTGAAGCTTGGACGGCTATACGCATGAATCTATTTTGTAACACTTGTAGTTTGTAAAGGATGGTGCGCGAAGCGTGAGCGAATACGGGGCAGCTATAAGTAAGTATGGGACGGATGCATACTTTGTATATTGTGAGCTTATGTCTGAGTGACATTTTGCTCTTAGAAGAGGTAAGATTGCGTAGCAGAACCATAGCCGTGGAGGCTTTTTTCTGTACGTAATCTATATGTTTTTTGAAGGTTAGGCGCCTGTCTAAAACTACACCAAGATATTTAGTATGATTAGCCCAGGGGATATTGACACCGAAAAGGTGTAATGTTTTTCTTATATTCCTCCTCGCGTGAGGATCGAACATGATAGCCGCACTTTTGTCTGGTTTTATTCCTATGCGCCATTTGAGGCACCAGGACCCAAACGTAGAGACGGCTCTTTGGACGCGGTAATATAAATGAATCCTATTCCTGCCCGAGCTGAAGATGACTGTGTCGTCTGCATAGGAGCCTACTGCGACGTTGGAGAATTCGGGAATGTCGCTAACGAACAAGTTGAATAGGCAGGGCGCTAGGATAGAGCCTTGGGGGACTCCTGAGCGTATTGGGTGAGGCGAGGATAAGGCTCCGTCTGCTTTGTAGCAGAAGGAGCGGTCCGATAGATAGGCAAGGATTATGCGGACTAGCCTGTCCGGAACTTGTAAGAGATTGAGTTTAAATATGAGACCTTCGTGCCAGACCTTATCGAAAGCTTTGGCTATATCAAAAAATACGGCAAGTGTGCGCCTAGGGCGATGTAACTCCGTGAAATTGGAGAGAATATGCTCCGTGAGGCGGAGAACTTGGTGGGTGCACGAGTGCTTGGGTCGAAAGCCGAATTGCTCGTGTGGTAAAAGACATTTGTCTGAGACAGTTGATTGAAGTCGGTTTAAAAGGAGTCGCTCGTATATTTTACCAATCGTATTGAGGAGGCTTATCGGGCGGTAGCTTTCCGGAAGGGATGCCTTTTTTCCGGGTTTACGGATACCTATTACCGTTGCCATGTTCCAAGCGGCCGGAAAATGGCAGTGAGTTATGGCCGCATTGAAGATGCAGACCAGAAGAACTATAAGTTTGTCAGGGAGAAGTTTGAGGGCTTCATTTCTGATTCCGTCGGGACCGGGGGCTTTCCTTGGTTTAAGGCCTTTTATAATCGCGAGTACTTCGTCAGTTGTAACCGGATCTAAGTTTTCGATTGGAGGGGTCTCTCTTATTGATTGAATTGTTCGATCGACCCTCCCGATATGCGTGGTATCTATGGTATGATATTCATACGGATTAGGGGAACACTGTTGTGCGAGAGTGGCAGCGAGATACTCTGCCTTGTCAATACTTTCGAAGGCCGGCGGATTGCCGGGGCCTCTATCTAACGGAGGCATTGCGGACGAATAGCTGCTCTTCTGTTTACGAACGAGATCCCAGAAGGCGAGATGAGACGGTTTGATTTCCTCTAAGAGGCTGTCCCATCTTTGACTACGGAGTTCAGAGATACGAAATTTAACTAATCTTTGTAGGCTACGTAGCCGTACACGATTTTCCTCCGTCGGATAAGAATTGTGAGCGCGTGTCGCGGAGTTTTTCTCCGTTATCAGTTTTCGAATATCATCAGGAAGTATGAAGCGGCGATCATTTGCCGCCCTTACCTCTTTTGAGGTTTCCCTGATGGCATTCTGGAGGTGACCTACTAGGGAGTCAATCGCCACATCGGCATCACTCACAGACTTTATCTCGTCCGGGATACTGTCTAAATGAGGAGAAGAGAAATTAATTGAGAGATAGTGTCTGAGTTTTGGATAGTCAGCCACTTTGACTGAAGCGGGTGTGTGGTCGCCCGGGTGGACTAGTTGCAGAATTACTGGGCGGTGATCGGAATCTAGTTCATGTACGACTTCGATTTGCCGTACTTGAAGCGCGATCCCTTTTAAAATAGCTATATCTAAAACTGAAGGGCGGCAGTTAGCTTGATAATGAGTTGGCTCTGAAGGAGCAATTACATCGAAGATAAGCGCATTTTCTAGCCAGTATAGTGTCCTACCATTAGTGGTAGTACGCGGGTTGTTGTATTGAATGTGCCCGCTATTTAGATCGCCAGCCACTATAACAGAGTCACCGAGCGGGAAAAGCGTCTCCAGATCCGACTGGAGGAGAGTTTTATTAGGCGAAAGGTACGCGGAAACGATAAAGATAGTGGGATGACCAGTCATACCCACTCTACACACCGAGACTTCTAAATTTGTAAGTTCGGGAGGATCTATTGGCATGCAATACAGTGACTTTCTATAGTATATGAGCGTGCCGCCGCCTCTTACGCCGATACGATCATTTCTTACTATCTTGTAGTTCGCAATCGCGGGATTGCGAACGCTCGGTTTTAAAAGAGTTTCTTGTGCTAGAAACACATCTATTTGCCGCTCCTTAAGGAAGCTAGCTACCAAGTCGCGTTGGGGTTTCAGGTTGCGCGCGTTAAAAAAGGACAAAGATAGGCCTCGGGGTCTAATCTTATCCTCCATTGCGAGTTTATTTAGGAGAAGCGCGGATAAGGCGTTGCATAGTCCTTGCAATGCCTGGGAAGCACTTAATGGCTTTTAGACAGCCAAAATCTTGACTAGCGCTAATCATGTCGTCGAAAGCAATGATATCATCTACGGAATGTTCTTCTAGTAGTTCGGCGAGCCAGTCGATGCCTTTGAAACCAGTAGAAGGGCCGGCCGCGGTGAGTTTCGCGGGTTTAGCCTTCGGAGGCTGCTGATTGGTGGTCCACGCGTTGGTCGGAGCTAGTGTGGGTCTTTGGGGAGGAGATGGGTTCGCGGAAGTGACCTGCGCTGGCTTGCCCAGGCTCGGGAAATCCTGATTAGACATGAGTGGCGGCGGTGCGGTACGTGCAGCCGCTAAGTGCGCTGAAGGCGCTTGTGTGGGAAAACGCGTGCGTCTCGTGCGTGGGGCACGTTCACACCCACGATAGTTCGCGGGGTGCCCGGCTTTGCCGCATAGGACGCAGCTTGGTGGTTCGGGGGACTCAGGGGTACGTGGGCACTCCTTAGTAGAGTGATCTTGTAGACACTTGACGCAACGCGGCTTAATGAAGCAGTTGCGGGAAGAATGGCCATACGACTGGCAATTGTGGCATTGAGTAGGGCTGTGTTTTTTGTGCGGTAATTCGACAGTGATGCCGGAGAGGCCGCACACGGATTTAAGTGAGAAGATTTCCTTGCCTTCCTTAGAGCGGTCTAGGATGACAAGAACAAGGTCGAACAATTTTTTAGTTATGTGGTGGTACATGCGGTGTACCTGGTGGACCGGAAAGTTTTGTTCCTTAAGGGACGCAATGATTTCCTCCTCGGGGAGTTCTTTGGGGACGCGCCTAATAACCACGCGCAGTAAACGGTCTTCTTCCAAAGTGAAAGTGAAAAATTGGTGTTTTCCTTCTCTAAGGAAGGCGGTGAGATTTTTATAATCTAAAGGCGTAGGGACTTTAATTTGAATCCCGGCAGGGGTGCTACGGGCGCTAGTATAACGGATTTTTTAAATATTAAGCTGCGTGGAAATATTTAACCAAGCTGCTTTATCAGCGATAGTGACGGGTGGTGGTTGGCGGACTGCTTTTTCAGTCGAGGCCGCGGGGCCAGGAACAGGAGTCGCAGAGATTGAAGGGGTCGCAGGGACGCGGGTGCTTTCGGTCCGCCAAGCCTTGGCTACTTTCGGTTCGGTAGTTTCTGGTGAAAGTACCCTTTTATTTTTAGGTTTGACCCTACTGACTAGCGTGAAGTCGCTGTCGGTATTAATAGATTCGGGCTCCTCCATTTCTGCCTCGTTGATTGGTGTCGGGTCCGAGCTAAGTGGCAAGAATGAATTCACCGTAGGGATCGCAGGCGGAGCATATGAGATGAGTTGCTCGAATTGTCGCGGCGTTGGTACCTGGGATGTAGGTAGTATGGGAGAGACAGGTGCCTGTGAATGACTATTTAGATTCCTTGTTGGGGAACGCGATCGCGAGCGAGAACGAGAGGTCCCGAGTGTGCGGGACGGAGAAGGAGGGCGGGTGCGCGCGGGCGCATTTACCGCCGCTGCCGGGATACGCACATTTTGCGGTGGTTGGGGTTGAGTAGCAAGAAACTCTTGAAAGAGCTCTGGTTGTGTCTTATCTACGAAGACTCGGAACCTATTTAGCAAAAGCTCTGAGCGGTTTGCCATTTCGGTAGCAGCCTTGGTGTAACGTAGGTTTAAAAGGAAACCTGTATAAAAAAACCTCCCTGCCTGAGGGGCAGGGGGGCGCGGCTAGAAATAGTTAAACAAACTATCTAAAGTTCGACGAGTTAACATTGAAATACAATCTAGTAGTGCACGTGCAGAAAGTAAAGAAAAAAGAAAAAAAATAATAATAAACAATATCTGAGACCTTGCCTGTAAAAGTAATAAAAAGCTTAATGGAAATTAAGTGTTACCTTTGTTGGCAGCCGGTGACCGGCGTACTACAGTGTCGGCACTTTAATCACTGCACTGTTTCACGATAACGACAAACAATACTTTGAATTTACAATAATAAACTACGAGAATTCTCACAATGTAATATTAACACGATAGCCAAACAATAGATTGAGTTTAAGAATAAACTAATTATCGGTAACACGAACTTTATTGTCGGCAATAATAGACGGATTATTGCCGATAAGACGTAAGAATAACACAAAGAAACAATAGGCGGCGCGGTAAAGCGCAGCGATCGGTTTCGAGAACAATCAACGAGGGCTCACGGACACGTCCGTTCACGACCGCGGTTGAAATCGAACTCCTAATTTATACGAATTAAATACCAGAACACCCGGTTGTGTTGTTCGGAAAATAAACATAAGGGAGGTTGTACGCGGTGACCTTTTGTAGAGATACGATCGCAAAAAGACCAGGATAAAATTGCAAGACTGTCGCTTGGTATATACCATACTTCACGTAACCGATGAAACGGTGTTAGCTCAGAAAAAATTTTGAAGGAACCATAACATGGTGGTAGGGCTTTTGCTAATGTCGCCTGGCTAGCTACTACTCTCAAGTTGAATATCTGTCGCCAAATACCTATAGGTGTGGTTAGGCAGTTGCACTTGAGAGCCAGTCCCTCCAATAGACTTGGTGAGTTCAACAATGTTGCTGAGCTTGCAGAAAAGAGCTGGCTCTCATTATGCAGGAACACAGACGCTCATATTGACCCTTAATTTTGCGTAAGTTTATCGCCGAGGGTGGTCGCTAATGAGTGGGGCAATAATCGTACCACCAAACTGTAACGGATCAAGGATTACACGGTTAACCGTCATGTCCAAAACTAAATGTGGGACCTACAATCACCAGAGCTTCGTCGGTTAGTCGGCAAAGTGGATGGCGTAGAGGAGAGTTTGTCTTTTGTAACTCGGATGGTATTCGATACCCCTTACAGTCCAAAATTATGCATTTGTATAGAGACAAAAGCGATGTTGAATTGACACTATGCGATTATCTCACAGCTGAGTTGCTTGATGTCGCGTTCTCTAAATAAATGACAAAAGTAGCTATATAGTATATGGTACTCATTAGAACCATTGCAAAATATCTAAATTTGGCACAATCTCTCGTAAACTTAGCATTTCAGTGTGCTGCGTTATCGATGAGAATACGATCTGTTAAATATTTAGAAGATAATGTGCACATTTTATTAGGTCATGACTGCATAGCATTAGATACGAATCGATCAACTTATGGATAAATCTTTATTACTACATTTTCAAATGTTAATTAAGTGTAATGGTGGTAAAGAGTTCTTTAATACCCATAATTTATCACCCTCAAATTGTAAAGGCGATATAAAACATCTATGGGTATCTTTATATTGCTGTATATTAGATTCGATCCCCTAACTAGGGTTAACATATATTAGCTTTTTGGACCACTTAACATCAAGTGTGTTTCTGGTCAAATATTAAACCTAAAGGAAGAAAGACAATACAGGGAAATACAATCCCATGCTTAAAACTGACGCGTAAATTCCATAAGCATTTAAATAGAAAAATCCCACTGAAATTAACAAACTTTGTTAATTATTTTATAACGTTTCACAAGACTTTATATCTTCAGAAGTGGCCTTGCATAAATTTCATTTTTTTTATTATATAAGGCTCGTTTAAAAAAAAAACGACCTACGGTTGATAGTTGAAATAAATTATAACTCAACAAAGAATTAATAAGAAATTTTAAATAGAACGTCCGTGCGAATTTCGTTGCGGATCCATTAGTTAATATAACAATGTTTTTTCCCGTTTATTATAAATATAAGAACAATAGAGGTCTTAAAGCAGTCCGTGCAAGAAGGCTCTGTGAATAGACTAAACTGTGTATTTAAATCCTTGAAATTGCAGTAAAAAGTATTTGGTGGAGCACCTATTGTAGAATAGCGTCCTAAGTAGTTTTAACTTTTAAATAGTCCATATTTTAAGTAGCTGTGGAATAGTCGTATGAAACTATTCTATAGGTTCACATACTTATCTGTTTATTGGTATTATTCAAATTGTTCCCTTCGCCGCCTAAGTAAACGAGTCCTTTAAAAACAAACGATCCCTATTCATCCTCCATTTCAGCTCTTACTAACGTCGAGAGGATTTCATTCAAATAGGTACACTAACACAAAAATGTTTTACTATCTAATATTACGAGAAAACAGTGTATGCCATTTTACGGGTAACTAAGTAGATGTTTATTTAGAAGTATTTCTTCGTTGTCCTGAAGGCTAAATAAAAACTCAGCATCAATATAGTATATTGTAACATTTGTAACTATTTTGAATACTTTATAGGTTTAGCGTTATGGCCACAATCTCATCGGATGTTAAGTAATGATGTGGTCCAAGCTCGTGGATACGCTAAGCCTAATTAGTGGAGGGATTGGCTTCCAAGTGCAACTGCTTGAACGCACTTATAGGTATTTTGCGACAGATTTTCAACTTAGACGGTGATAGATAGCTAACCAGATAAGCATTAAAAAGCCCTACCACCATACTATGATTTTATCACGATATTTTTTATTTTTCGAAAGCTTATGCTCATGGCAGAGATTCGAATCCACATACATTGATGCAGCCTTCTTACACCTCGCTAACTGAGCCATTATCAACTTCTAGGCGATCGAGCTTTGTATTGTGTTAGGATAAACAATTATCTAGTTAAACTCCAAAAATAAAATAATATTTTAATACGAAACTAATGAATAAACTTAAACGAATAACGAATAAACTAAACGAAAAAACGAACTAACGAATAACGAAACTATTGAGTTTCTGAGCAAACGATGCAATATTGGAATGTATCGCTCGTTTAACAACATTATATATGAATAAGAAATAAGATTCTTACAATCAATCAAGCTTTTACCAATATTCGTTTTCTGTTCAGTCTTTATATAATATTAATTATTTATAATACAGAAGTTTCGATAATGATACCTACTTCTGTTATAACAAATGTTCTTTTATGAGACTTTTTCTTACCGGGGATCGGGGATTAAAAGGGAACTTTCTAAATACATAACTTTGAACATTTTTCATGACCGTACATTGTTATATTACAAAGCGGAGATTAATTGTAACAATTATTGTTTGATATCAACGGTTAGAGTGATTTATATTTTAGAAGGTTTTGTACCACACAAAATATATTTGACGATATTCAGATAAAAATTCTACAATGTGAACTCAGTGGTATTCAAGCGGAACTAACTACGTTTTACAGCATTCTAAAAGTCGTAACGTGTATTAAATGATAAAAAAATAACTTTTTATTTGTAAGAATTCCAGGGATATAACAAAGCGATGGATAGAATAAGACTTAATGTATATTTTAGTAAATACTTCGTAAATATGCTTATAAATTGACGGTAAAAAATCGTGTACTGAAAACCTTTAGTGTAAGACTGTGAATAGGGAACGGTTATGTAAGGAGATTTTAGAAATAGATAACCAAGAGGAAACGACGTCATCGAGCGGTTCACTGTATAGTTACAAGTATATGCTTAGAATATTGAAGAGGCAATTTGCGGCCTTTCCTATCAGGAGATATTTAGGTCAATATGAGTGAATTTACCTGATATTAAGCTATAGAAGACTTATGTTTAATAATTTTTAAATTACGTGTTTAGTAAACTAAACATTACCAAACTAACCGCGAATCATTATATTTAATACTGTTTAATATATCTACCGTCGATAACACTGGATAATAACATTTATCTACCTTTGTTAACAAATGTAATGAAAATTTTTGAAGTTTAGTGACGTTGGGCACTTTTGGGATGGAGAATAAACGGTGTGTGCTTAAGACAACACGACAAAAGACAAACATGACTGCCTCTCTCGCTCCCTAACTCGCCTTGAGCCGACTTTACCCGAACGAGCGCCACACAAACAGGTTTCGCATCAGAATTTCAAAGCCCTCCCATAAGAAGTGTCAAATTTCAAAAACTTGACTCACGTGACCATCATTCGAGTGATACATAATTATATACAAATGGGTGTGTTTATGTGTATGTATATGTATATAAGTTTAGCTAATAAGTTTTACCTCTTTACGTTTTACGTCTTACCTCCGACTGACAATTCTTTTTATACTTCAGAAATATGCTTTGTAAATTGTTTGTGTAATATTATTTATAACAAGAAACAGGTATATTGCTAACTTGTATTAGAATACAATATATATATTCTCTAGAGCATAGAATGAAATTTGGAATGAACCATCGATCTTTGGTAAGACATTAGGTTACATTTCTACACGGCCAATGGAGTAGAAGTAAAGCTAGCTTTGAAACAATGACAACATGCCATCGATTGACATTATTTCGGATAACAATAGTCAGCCTATTACTGTTATTATCAGTTTCTGTAGGGTGTGAAAAATATCATTATGAAACCATAGCATAGTAGTAAGGTATAATGTTTTTATGTAATTCATTCCTAGGTAGTTCTCACTTTCAAGTTAAACATATTAACAATCAAACTCTAGGGTTAGCGTGTTAACATCTTGATCAAATCGCCACGTATAGGGTTAAATTATGGATAAACACCATAACTAAAAATAACAAAATAAGATCACGACTAATACGATCACAATGTTACTTTAACATTGTTTGTCAACTTAGTAATGAATAGTCAACTATTATCAAAGCTAGGGAATAAATAGAGTAGCAGATAAAGTCGAAAGATGGACCACCGAAATAAATTTTTGCACTGGAAGAACTAATAAAAAAAAATGTTCTCTGCAAAAATTTAACGTTTTTAGAAGATTATTGGGGCTTCCACATTTTTGTAGTGCATCTTGTATGTTTGCGTTTTTCTGTGTCCATGATTTTTTTGATATTAGGCGTATGAAAATTGCCACCATACAAAGTAAGCATCTCGAAAGTCCTAATGCAATTATGCAGACACTCATAGGCTTGTATAATAATGTCATGTTGTTTTATTTAGGTTTTTTTCTCCATTATTGAAACTGTAATATAATGTATGTAATGTCTTATTATACATTTTATACTACTTTTGATCATATAAGTAAAAGACATTATTAGTAAAAAGTATATATAAAATTGATATTCATCTTCCTCTGACATCAAGCCATATTTTCCATTACAAACTAGCTGATTCTGCCGACTTCATTCGTGTTTTTTTGTTAACCACCTGTGGCCAGAAACCCGTTCTTAGTGGGCTCCTACGTTACACAAGTAATATGCGAGCTAAATTTAATGTCTATAGCTTTGGTAGTTTTGGTAACATCTTGATTGAGTCAATTTAATTTTCCTATATACATAGAATTTGCCAATGTTGTGTAAAATTATCTTGTTCTAAAGTATCTTGTAAATCTTCCATACAACACTATTTAATAGTCAAGGAAAACAATCCAGACATATTTACGATAACTTTCAGATTTTTAGAACCAAATTATATGACGCAAAATATCACTAAAATTACAAAATACTCTAATGTATTTATGTATTAAATTTCTTCAATCTACTGTATTTATGAATTAAAATGAAGACTATAATAATTTAAAATAAGATTCTGTCAAACAAATTCCAACTAGAATTAAAAGCAACTATTAACTTTTGGGAATATATAATATACTATAATAATCGTTCAGCCTGTCGAGCGATATCTGTAAATGAAGAACTAGAATAGATCACTTGCTTTTTGTACTAGGCTTCTTGATGAGTGCAGAAGACATTCAACCGATGTTTAAAAAAAATCGATTTCTACCAAGTTTTTAACGCTGATTCACCGATATTTGAACGGCCTGGCGCAGCGAAGCCACAATTCGACAGAAGTGAAATGAACTTTTCCATGTGATTTCTTCATATCTAATTAATTGCTACTAAATTGCAATGAAAGTCTTATTTATTGTAGTTTCGAATTACCCTCAAGTTCTATGTTTTATTCACTTTCGGTTTATTTATGTTTTAGAGGGTTTCCAACCGCAATCGAATGAAACAACGACACGAAACTGATTACTCCCAACGTTACCAATCTAGTGCGTTGTAAGTATATTTATATCTTTGTGACCCACATAACGGTCTACTTTATCAATGCAAACTGAAGATTTCATTGTGTGAAACGAGATGAAAGAGTTTGTAGACCATTGTAAAGATGGATACTGTCCTTACAACTGTCTCAGATGGTACTGTGCGACGTAAGATATGTAACTACATTGTTTGCTTTTATGCTCGGTACAAACTCTGTTATAAATGTTATAACAACTTGTCACATGTAGATGTCACAATTCCTTATTGATGCCTGTTAATATAATAGTAAAATTGCCATATATAATTCGTTTTTAATATACCAAAGTTTCAAAATACAGTAAAATGGGTTGTATAGAGTTTGCAGATTGAATAGGTACAAAACCTATAAGGTTTTTCAAACAGAATTCCTAGAACCGGGCAATATAATATCTATCTATATCACAATTCTCTCTCTCATCAAATGTAAGACATGTATTCGACAATACCAATAGATCAGGCATATGGTAAGGATTACCTAGTAAGTAGTAGTAGTAGTATGGTAAGGATTACCTGGTAAGGAACTAAATTATTTACGTCAATACAAACATAAATGGCTAATTTGTGATGTAAAATTCAAGTCACATTATCACTGCGGAGTAGAAGAATTAATTATCGTTGAGAAACATCGTACAACAATGATATAACTTGCAGTGCACCAGTAAAATGCTGACTTAGGTGAAACTGTTCAAGAAAGTACTGTGTTAAAATGTGACAAACCGAAAGAGAATCCGTGTCAAGAGCTTACTAATATGCACGGTAGTCGCTTTGCAACCGGTAGAACCCCTACTAGCACGCGATATGCTTGATGGTGTCATCATGTACCAGACTATGTATGGTGGATGCGAGTCAGTCGAATAAATGTTTTTCTTTACTTTATACTTAGGTAATACTTTTTCTGCGTTATGACAACAATCTGCCCTGATGTTAAGTGACGATGTGGCCCAAGATGGTGGACACGTTAAGTTGAGGGAATGATTCTCAAGTGCATCAGCCGGAATTGGCAGTAGATTTACAAGTTGAGTGTGGTAGCTAGCCAGGTAGACACTAAAGGAAGCCCTAACCTTAATATAGTTTCATCACGATGTTTTTGCTTCACTGAAAGTTAAGGGTTATTGCAGGGATTTCAGCTCACGTCCATTCTGGCGTCCGTACACACTACCAGTTCCCCGTTCTCTAGTTCCCTGTTCATTGCAATATTACTATATGCGTATTGGTGTGCCACTTGTTCTGGCCAATGATTATAATGGCTAATGGTCAATTATGATGGCCAGTAATATTTATTTACCGAACGTTGATCTACTTTTATAATACCATTGGATTCTGCTAGTACCTAAATTCTAATAATTTAGTAATTAATATTAATCAGACGTTTCAGTATCAGTCTCGAAGCCAAAATTGGTGTAATATACGATACATATCAATTAGGGCTATGATATACGCGGCTATATATCCTCCATGACTATGAATTTATAATGTTGCGCTTCGTTAATCCGAAGCGAATAACAGTTAATGGGCCATTCCCGGACCGCTGTAACCTAATATAGCTTACATTACCAAAATCACAGCCTGTGATGCTATGACAACCGAATTTGAATATTTATGTATATGAAGAGTGATAATTATGAGTGTTAACAAGCAATTATCTTTTCAATATAAAATATAGCATATCTATATGTATACTATAAAACGGAAAGGTGGTTTGTTTGAACGTGTTAATCTTAGGAATTACCACTTGGATTTCAAAAATTGTTTTTGTATTTAATAGATTGAGGAAGGCTTTAGGCTATTTAACATCAGGCTGCCACCAGTGGGAGCAAAGCTGTTTTGAAAAAGTTACAAAATCGGGCAAAAAATATTAAATAACATTTTAGTTTCACGCAAACAAAGTCAGCCATATAATGCAGCCATAGAGAAATTCGATAGAAGTCCGAAGATAAAAAAAGCCGTTATTTACTTTGTTTTTTTTTTTTGAAAATTGAAATATCATTATTTGGCAAATAAAATTATTAACATTCGTTTTCATTTTCACAGAAATATATATAGCGTGAAACTAAAAATTACTAAAAAAATACCCGTTTTTCTAATTTTTTTCAATAGCTTGACTTCTTTTGGTGGTAGCGTGATGTTAAATAACCTAGATTAGATAGAAACTAGCCCGATAAGGTCGATGTTAGGAACCCTAAATTTAGTAAGTTCGGACCTGTTAGGCTCGCGAATGTTTGTTTATTTTTCGGCAGAAGCCCAAGCATCATTGCGCCCGCTACCTCGGGGCTGCGTTCCCTCAGCACTCGCCCCAAAAAGTTTGGTGAAGCTGTTAAAGCCGTTACGGCTATCAGCGTAAGTCAGGTCGAAAAAAATTGACAATTGATGGGTTGTTCCCAAACGAACTTTCCCTTTTATAATTTGATATAGATATTTATTTATAGAAAAAACAGGTCTAGTCCAGTACAAAATAAATGTTAAGTGCAGTAACATACTTTTAAGTGCAATAAAGCATTCATTCATCCATATTTTCGGTAGAATATCCTTTCAGACAGTATTTAAAAAAAAAATCGGGGCGTTAATACATTTCACAATAATTATACTTATAAAAACATTAGCGATTTCAATCTTTTTAAACAATAAAGACAATAAAGACTACTTTATTAGCATAAGCTATTTGTGCTTAATATATATGCAATTTTCATTAACAACAAAAAATAATTTGTACATTCAGGTATCAGTTATATTTAATGTTATCTCTATGATATAATTTTTCCCAATGAAATACTAAGAGCACCATTTGCATGTTTCCATTACTGTAGAAAATTTAAAACATAGAGTCAAAGATGAATTTCTACTATCGTTAGTATTTTCGCGTATTTAAATATTTTTAATATAAAATCTAAATATTTTTTTCTTAAGTCTGGTTAATTTATTATCAACGGCGCGTCATTATCTCATATAGAGAAAAAAAATGCGTGAGTGCCATGTAAAAACATTCAATGTTTTGGATATCGCACGATATTTTCTTTTATTCATTGTCAAATATAGAATAATAATACAATGTTTTCTCAGTCACTTCGTAAATGGTTAGGGTAATATTTGTTTTCTAAGTATCTAAACTAGAATAGATTCTACGTGAACCGAATAAACGTTGCCTTTAGCATTTTTATATAATGTTCAATACAATGTAACGATACGAATAATTTTAATAATTTCCTCTACGTTTGTTTTAACAGCCCGTAATATCATTCTCTGTTGGGGCTCAGTCATATTGGGATAAAATTATCTAATGTTTATACGTTTATAATATGTTTATCTTAAGATACATTCATGGTCGACATTACGTATAATATAATAATAATATGAACCTTTTTGTGAAGTACGTTTACCTGTTTGTGTATCATGTTTGTGATAGTCATAAATAAAGATAAAAAAAAAAATACCGACGAGTATATTATATATCCAGAAGCTGTGTCTGGTGGTCCATACCTATAGATATAACTGTAAAGTTTTATTTCTCCACGATACATTAATATTAGATGTTAAATAAAATAATAAAATAGCATAGCGAAAATTTTGAAAATTAAAAAACATACTGGATAGCATAGCTAGGTTGCTTGTAAGTTACAAAAACAAGAGCTTAATAAATGTATGATCTTTTGTTTGTTGTCTTTGTTTCGTTGGTCATTTTGTTGCTGTTTGTCTAATCCAGTTGGTAAATGAAAGGGTAGGAACTAATATTATGAATTATATATATGGGGTACTCTTTACACCATAAAACCAGAGTCAACTTCCGAGATAGTGTGTAAAAGTTGATTGGTGACTAAGGTTACGGAATTTGTGTTCGATATCTGACGACATAACAAAAAATTTAACTTTTATGTTTTAAGCTTTTAGTAGTGTTCTTGAACTCGAATGGTAGCGCTGTGGTCAAAATATTCTTTACTGGAAAAGGCAGGATACAGAAAGGGTTGCTAGTATATATATTCTGCTAGATATTAACAAAAAAACAGTAACTGAAATAGGAAATTAAAAATATGGATTCTTCAAATAATGTTGCCGAATTTTCGTTATTGCTTTGATAAACTAAATTTATTTATAGTAAAGTTATCAAGTAAATGAAGTATATAAAGTGTGCGTTTGTCACGAAGTATGAAAAGGTCCTTACTTTTGAACGGTTCAAAGTTTAATTACACTTACCGTGCGAAAGACAGTAACCAATAAAAATGTCACTTTATTTTACAGAAAATTACTACGTTCTGTGGATCATCACATGGTACGTTGATTTCAATAAAACGTCGGCTCGAAACATATTCCAGTGAAATGTATGGTATTATTTTATTACTCCATGAATTGCAGTACCGTAATATAGAAACACCGTGAAAATTATCTAATGTATTCCCACGTTTCGGCTTTTAACAGTGAAATTAGTATTGGAAGATATGATAATTATTATGTGATTGATATATTTATGCATTCACCCAAAAGGCGTCCACTGATGGACATAGTCCTACTTTAAAGGCTATATAGCGTTAGGTACTTTGTAGATCACATCTAGCACGTTTCAGCAACGTTCACTAGTTCATTCATCTTGTGGCGGGATTGCTCGATTTGCATGTTCTAATAAGTGGACGAAGAAGGAAACGCCTACTACATTACCCATTCTTCTTGTTGACAATAATTAAGTGTGTAACATAAAATAAATATGTTATCATAGAAAATAGTTCTTAAGAAGCAACATTAAATGTATACTTAGTAGCCTAATTATAGATATCCCAAATAGTCACTGTTTGGAACTAGATCTCTTGTGGCACTCTATATGGCACGGAAAAGAGGTCTTACTACCTTTGGCCGACCTCCATGGTGCTGCCGCCAATTTGAAAAGAACGTTTCGAAGCGTCTCCATAGCGACAGTCAGTTGTTATTTTTCTTTATTATAATTGTGATTTCTTCTTGTGATTGTTACCTTTTCGAAAGAAAATATAAAACACAGCTGAAGAATTATATATTGCGTTGAGTGCAAATATACGAAAAATTAAAAAATATTTGCGATAAATTTGTACTAATATCTCTGGCGCGCGGCTCTTCAAGCTGTTTTGTTTGGTTTTTCCCGAATTTCTCAACAAGCTGAAACCATATAATTATGAGTTCGGATGACGCTGGGTTGGATTTTATTGGCGCTCCTTCATCATCCGTGAGCTCTGACCACCATCAAGTTAGTGAGACTTTCCTTTTCCTCGGTATTGGTAAGAGAAATGTAAACCTTTCTTGCTTAGCCCGTCTGGTTAGTTACTACCCTCAAGTTGAAAATCTGTCGCCATATACCTTCAGGTGGGTTCCGGTTGTTGCACTTGATAGCCACTCCCTTCACTAGACTTAGCGTGCTCACCATCTTGGACCACATCATCACTTAACATCAGGTGAGATTGTGGTCAGCCTATAGACTTTATAAAAACTTAGTTAAATAAGAAGTGAAATTAGGATAAATCTAAGAAGAAGAGAAACAGAAGTTCTTTTACGTTAGACTACTGCTAAACAACTACCAATGAGAATGAAGTACAATCACATCGTATATGTTAGTTATATTTCAGTAAACTAATAAGATATAAAATAGCGACCAAAGGTATGTAAATTTCACAGCATTTGCATTGTAAATTCGAAAAGTTTAGTTAATTTGCGTAAACTCGAAATGCATCTAACGTTTCGTTGGTGCTTGGTTGAGGTTCGGTTGAGCCAAAGTTAATTTGCCGGAGTGTTGCAATTTGGACACCGAAGTGCAGTCAGTGAATTGTCACACGATTGCAGACATCGACTAAGAATATTATGTTAGTTTAGTACATCTGGGATAGATACCTATTTGTTTAAATAATAATAACTTATCTTTGTAAAATATACATCTTTTATTGCTTAATGAAAATTTAATAAATATAAAAATATAATAAAGTATAGGATATTACTACATTCGTAACATTGACATCTACTTATTTTAATACTAGTAGTCGCTCAGTGGTTGAAATTTGACCATAATTAATTTAAATTACAACTTTGAACATTACTTAGGTTCTGTTTTCAAAGACTATATACTCTATAATCACAGATTTCGCCATAGTCCATGAAATTTAAATATAGATAACTAATAATGACTAATATGTATTCTAATAAATGAATTTATAAAGACAAACAATATTAACCTATAATCCATTCATCTACCTAGAATCCAATTTGACCACAGATTTTAACAATAAACAAAAGAGTATATATGCGTATGTGTCAAATACATGGTAGTGTGTGTAATATTTTTTTATTGATTTAATGTATTGTTCTGCATAATTTTAAAAAGATTCTGCAATTTTTCTCCATATACACTATAAATGTGCGAAATTTCATACACCTCCGTCCTTGCAATTATCGTAAGACGGAATACAAAGTTTTGATTGACGTATTAATATATAAATTATAAAGCGGAAATATTTGTTTGTTTGGTCTCGCTAATCGTAGGAACTACCAGTCGACCTTCAAAAAATCTTTTTGTAATTATTAGATCTGTCATTCAGGAAGGCTTTAGGTTATCTAACATCGTGCTATCATCAATAGGAGCAAAACTATTAAAAAAACTTACAATTCCATACGGACGAAGTCGCTGTCGCAGCTAGAAATTAATAAAGTTTAAATTATTTTGTAACATTTATTAATAAAATTGTTTAAAAGTTTTATGAAATATATTTAAAATTAAGTTATTTTAAAAGTCAGCACTATGTAATGCGAACGTCGGACACACATCATCTATTCATAGCGCGCCTCTTTATTGCGGGTTTGAGTTAGGCATTCATAACCACTCTCAAATGGAATGGAGATGACATAATGTCTCTACGTACTTAGAAATAATGAGTTTTTTTCACATAGTAGCCGGCGCAGTTTGTATAAAACACCAGATGTTCTCTTTTTACTCGTAATGGATTTATACTTGACCCAATTTCTTTTCGTGAAATATATATGGTAAATTTAACGGACGATTTTTTCCTCTCAATAATTTTTATAGGTGTTTATGGGAACAATAAAATAAACATGATCTATAACGTTATGAAATAAATTTTAACAGACTTTTTTGCTTATATGGTCTAAAACATATTCAATGTGTTTTAAGGTCAATGTTACTAATATGATGCTTGGTTGTGTTTATCTTGATTTTATACATGTAGTGAGAGTATATTATTGGTCCGTATATAATAATTATTCGAGCTTGTTAAGAAAAGAAGGTGCAGGGTGGTAGGGCTTTTTCTAATGACCCCTAGCTAGCTATCACCGTCAAGTTTAAAATCTGCTGCCAAATACTTATACCTAGGTGCGTTACAGCAGTTGCACTTGAGAGCCAATCCCTCCACTAGGCTTAGCGAGACAACCATCTTAGGCGACATCGTCCGTTTACATTTAGTGAGATTGTTGCAATAACGCTAAACTTATTAAATATAAAAAAGTCCATGCATAATAAGGGCGCTGTTGGCGCATACTTATTATATACATAAAAAACTGGCTAACTTTATCATATGGAAGGTTACTAATACAGGTACAATTATGGATCTAAATATCTTAAATGTATTTAATCAGTTTTGGTGATGGATACGGAAGATTACACTTTCAAAGAACTATATTTATTTTTTTATATTTGATTATATAAATTAACAATATTAAGTTTGTGTCAAATTATTATGTAAATTATAGATTGATTTTGGTGTTAGACGGACTCATACGATTTTATTACGTATACTCAACATAACACATGTGACAAATGTTACCTTGAGCAATGTCAGTGCAGCGACAATGCTTTTTGTCTTTTTATAATAGTAAGTTCCTATGAAACATTTAAATATTAATAAAATATAAAAAAATGTTAAATATATGAAGGTATTAAAGATTTAATAACTTAAAGTCTAGTAGTAGGCCTTGAAGAACACTTTTTTTATGGAATAGGGAGCAAACAAGCAAGCGTGTCACCTGATGTTAAGTGATCATCGCCGTCCATGGACACCAACAACACCAGAGGAATCTGACTTTCTGGAGGGACTGCCTCTCAAGTGTAACTGCCGGAACACATCTATTGGTATTTGACGGCAAATTTTCAACTTGAGGGGGGTAGTTAGCCTAGCGGGTATTAGAAAAAGTTCTACCACCATAATTTGGTTTCCTCACGATGTTTTCCTTTACCGAAAGCTCAAACTCATTGTACGTGGTGGGATTCGAACTCACGTCCCACGTCTCGGCGTTCCTACACACTACCACTGAGCTATCATCGCTTGAAACTTTTACATATGTACCTTAGTAACTATCAAAATAAAGGCGTTAGTTGAAATATTTTGATAGAACCCTGATCTGATGTCGGCATCGAGAATTGTGAGCTCACTGGCAACTTTTGGTGCTGATTTGTTTAGTTGAATAAAATCCCTAAAATACAGGATTGGCTGTCAGATTTGATGATTAGGAATTTTTTCATAAACTAATAAGGCAGATATGTAAAAGTGTTCTTCAAGGTCTACTACTAGACTTAATGCAGGAGAATTGTATATTGTGCATTTTTTCATTTAATAAATATATTACTATAAGTACCTGGTTAGACAAACTTTACAAAATAATAATAGTCCAGGCTTAAGTATACAAAACCTATAGAATATAGTTATAAAAGGCCCACGTATAGATGTGTTTATTAGGTCCTATTAAGAGCGTTCGATCGTCCAAATACAATGCGTCGGGAAATTCAATTTACTTGCTTTTAACGAATACCTATCCACTTAACTGTGTTTGCTACTCAAACGCATATAATGTAATTTGTTACTAACTAATAATATGTTTCTGCGTCGTATTCAAGCTATTAGTATTAGTAGTGTTCACTCAGTGGTTGAAATTCGATTACAATTATTATCGAAAGAAGTACAATATTCTTATACATAAGGAAAAAATTGTAGCCAATCTCTTTTTATTAATATCAAGCACGTCAATAAAAAATACTAAGGAAAAAAATTGGTTCACTAACAAAGAAGTAAAAGGTATTGAAAGATTTTATTTTTATGTTTGACTATTTAGATTTTAATATTAATTATTAATGTATTCAAAATAATAATATAAAAAGCAGGTAGATTAACTTGAAAAAATAGTATATGTATATCTAAACAAACCTGAACGGTTCTATGATATTCCAGCGAAAATGACTCTCCTTTGAAACTGAGTGATAACTTTATTTTACTTTAACACGTTCTCTGTGATGAGCGTAGAAGTAAGTCAGCACAATTTTATCCCGGAACCGTACGCATAGTAACTGACCAACCTTTGCTGTGACCTCTTAAACATAGAGCTTGTCGTCTTTCTGCTGGATGCTTTATACATCACAAAGAATGGCTTGTTTATCTGGTAATTAGATTTAAGCTCTGATTTACTTAACAAAACACCTTAGCGAAACGACGGTCCTAGTATACTCAATTGCCATGACTGTCAGCTTTATTTGTATAATGCAGTTCCTTAATAAAAATTTGAGTAAGTCCATTATCTTGGGCCACATCGTCACTTAACACCAAGTGACATCGAGGCCATAACACTATTATAAAATACTTACATATTTGAATAGGTATTATGTTACTAATTGAGTATAGATGTATAAACAATGTTGATTATCGTTCTTTGAGGACTTTACCACTCAATGTCATAACATTTCAAGGTCCAATATACCGTATCAGGGATCGTTTTATTAGTTAAACGTCAGAGCACGGACTCGATCGAAGTTCCGTGAAAGGGTCAAACACTATTATGAGTTCGGGAAGGTCGCAACAAAAGTTATATCTTTGCAGATCCCGCTATATACCAGCAGAAACAAAAGGGTTGACGCTTCTGGAAAACTTATTATCTTTATATATACATTGGATTTAAAATTATATAATCATGTCTTTTTCTCTTTTAACCTGTCATTATGGTGTCAATAAAGTATTTCAAGAGAGTATCAATAAAGTATTTCAATATTTTCAAGAGTCATAAAACATGATACAATTGGCTACGAGATACACAAAAACGCCATTTAAATGTTTTATCTCTTTCATCGTGATTATAAAAGTATTTACTACAGTTTAGCAACAGGTCAAGTCTTCCAAAGCTGGGTGAAGCGCTGAAACCTATTATTACCAACATCATACGCACAATCGAAAAAAAAAAATGTGTTTGTGTTCTTTTTTAATACAATAATGCCCAGCCAAATAACAGGTTATTTGTTATATAAAATATTTAAAATTATTATTGTAGTATTCTTACTACCAATATTTCAATGTACAACAATTATATGTATCTTCATAGTTTCTAATTGTTCCTTAAAATAGCTACATTATTAATGTTTTTTTCTATATTAATATCGTTCATGTTCTTTTTTTCTGTGTCGGGTATTATGACTGTGAATATATTATCCCGGAAAGCTGAGAGCCGACCACAGACTTAAGTACCCCCTTTATTTTTTAATATGGTGTTTAAAATTCTATACCTTACGGACTTCCTCATCGCAACGCGGAAACGCGTTACCCGGGCTCAGGCCAACGACAAGAGTGGCATTTGGCAAGACTCGTTGGGTGATAAGCACCGAACACTACCCACCAAAACGTACCACGGCGACACTGCAAACTCCCCTGTTGCCATAGAGCATTTTTTTTACTAGGGAAAGCTTTCGCACTTCTTCTAGAAAGTACCCCAGAATGCACATATGATACCTTATGTATATGTCTTTTTTTCAAGTTGATATCTATATAAAAATTGACAAAGACGAAAGTGTCTAGTAACTTTTCTCCGCTGTTTATCAACCGAATACAAACTTTTATTCTATTTAGAAGTTATTGTATCACAGCTTTAGTGTTATTAATAATTTAATTTTAAAAACAGTTTTTTATTCACTTTATAAGATTTTTTTTAAACTTTCTACTAATTATTATGGCCCACCTTCAAACAATGGTCGAATACTAATTAGCTCGTTTCTAGGTCGATACAATAAAAAGATAAGTCCTTCATACTCAAATCTTAATCCCTGATCAATGAGCAAAAACCTCGAGTCTTGTAGTAATATTTATTTTATTCTAAAAATGCTATTCATGGAGTTGCAAAGGTGTAGGGTCTCAAATTTGGAAATACACCACTAGGCCGTCTTTGTGTTGATATACCTTCGTACTCGAAATTGTAATAAACATTAGGCTTTATTAAACTCTATATCAGTCTAAATTCTATTCAAAATAAAAGAACAAATTCTAATATCAAGCAAGGGAAAGCAAGCTCGTATTTTCAAGTACCACTTGAAATACAAAATGAGTTCCTTTCCCAACAAAATTGACCTTTTGACTCTTTTATCTTCAGCGGGTTCCCGTGTTTGTAATAGGCGCTTTATACAATATCATCTATATTCATATTATAAAGCAGAAAATTTGTTTGTGTGTGTTTGTCTTAGTAACTAGAAATCTGATTTAAAAAATATCTTTGTAATAGATAGGGGAATTATTAAGAAAGGCATTAGGCTATTTGACATTATACTATCACCAATAACAGCGAAGCTGCATTAAAAAAAGTAAAAAAATCAGATAAATTTTTTTAGTTGCACGCGAACGAGGTCGCGGGCACCGATAGCTATAAAAGATATATCAAAAGCATTTGGACGTTCAAAATTATTATTAATTTTGATGTTATTAAGAATGTAGTAATAGTATGTTTTTTTATTGGTAACTCGGCAAAGTGATGGCACTGTACCCGATGTTAAGCACAGTACAAAAAAAGTAGACAGGTGTGAACCAGTCTACACGGAATATTTTAGTTAGACTATATTACTTCGTAGTTAGTATCTTATTTTACTAGACAAATTTAAATAAGTAAAGATCAGGTATTTGATAACCCTAATACTTTTGAAATAGTGTTACAGCGTAATATAGGTGGCCGTTTACCGGCCCGTTGCTAGATAATGGCTCATAGAGCTAAGAGTAAGTGACGTGGCGAACTAGACGTAGTTATAGGCGAAGCATCCTCCACTTTAGTTATACTGACGACGTTTATTCAGTTAGAAACTTTATTTAGTATATTGTTAAATTGTTAAAAGGATGGTAATAGCTTTGAAATGTGTATGTATATAATATATACTAAGATTATAAATGTGAAATTTTGTAATTTTTTTTTATCCTATCTCGGCAAAGTGACTGTACTTCACCTGATGGTAAGTTTCAGTACAGTTCAGTAACAGTAGTGACAGTCGTAGGGGCAAATGTCCGTCGTCAGTCGCAACTGTCTTGCCGGCCCACTAAAATCACATAAAAAAAGAAGTAATGGATTTCGATGAAATTTGAGATACAGGTAATTTATTAGTTGGATTAACATATAGAACATGTTTGGGATATGTAGCGTCAGCGTAGGGATTGTCAGCCGATAATAATCTTATACACTCTACCCGTAGTCCGAGGAGAACGTTATATGGATTTTACCCATGTTAAAAAAGGTAATACATAGGACAAGTTATGAAAATAAGAGTAAAAGAAGATAAGAAAAACACATTTGTATTAAGTTTTCTGGTACCACTATACCTGAATCCCGCCACCCCCATTCAAGACGAGCACTAAAACAAATAAAACAAATAAACTAAACAATAAAACAACTTATAAACAAAATCTATAACTATGGACACTGCTAATGAATCCTACATTAGCCACATGATAGCAAAACATCTGGTCTCTTAATCTATCTCTCTCTTTCGTAGAATAAGTCGCTGTAGCTGAAATCGGCAAGATGGATGGACATCTGAACCATTAACTTTTTGGCGATAAAATTTATAAAGCAAAGACTTTTTTTGTAATAAGCATTGTTTATGTCGTTCTCGAAATCGGAGCTGCGGATACTGTTTGTTACTTAGAAATATTTTAAATAAGGTTTCACTTTCACTCGTAATAACTGTGCCAATTAAGGAGATTGAGACATTTCTCATTTTGAAAGAAAGCTGCTTTTTCAGATTTATAACTTCAATTGATTATCCTTATTTGAGTACTGTAATAGTATTGCAAATCTATGAATGCTAATTCTGATAATACTAGCTATGCCTGTGACTTAGTTCGCGTGAAACTAAAAGCTGCTTAATATTTTTTGTAAATTGTTGTAACTTTTTTAATACAGCTTTGTTCCTATTGGTGGTAGCCAGATGTAAAATAACCATAAGCCTTCCTCGATTATTTCTAATCGGGCTAGGTGCCCTTCGCGCTCGTTCACAAAGTTCAGTGAAGCTGTGAAAGCCCCTCAGACTAACAGTACAGGTCCTTTTGAGAAAAAAACTTAAAGGTTTGCTGTATCAAATACAAAAAGATTATTTTTAATCCAGCAAGTAGTTGCTAAAATTAGCGCGTTCAAAGAAACTTTCTCCGCTGTATAATATTAATATAGATATGATGATTTGAAATAAAAACTTTATTTCATTTTAGACATAACAAGAAATGCTTACCAAAAAAGTGCCAACAACCCGAACCGAAAAAACTAGATCTGACCTGTTTAGTATTTTTAAGTTATATTACTACAAAAATATTGTCTACGGTAATTATACATATTACTGAGAGATACAGAAAGACAGTTACTTCAAGACTTCGTACTATTCAACAATCTCTCTTATAATGGAAAATTAAGATTTTTTTATGATCCCTGAACTTTATAAAAACAGTAAAGATTTAGCGTTGTAATCACATTCTCACATGATGTTAAGTGATGATGTGGTCTAAAATGCTGGACGCGCTAAGCCTAATGAAGGCACTGGCTCTGAAGTGTAACTGCCGAAATACACCTATAGGTATTTGGCGGCAGATTTTCAACTTGAGAGTGGTAGCTAGCTAGGCGGGCATTAGAAAAAGCCCTACCACCATGCTATGGTTTTATCACTATGTTTCCTTTACCGAAAGCCAAACTGAGCTATCATCGCTTCATATCGCCTATAATAGCAAATTAACAATCCAATGTGTTCAAAAAGATCATTCAATAGCAAATATTGTGAATAGTAATCTCAAATACGTGATCAAATAGACTAATGAATTCAGGTAAAGAGAAATAGATTACTTTGAATTAAGGGGTTAAATCTCAGAAACGCGCACTGTACCTGAATTGCAGATCGATAGGTTCTCAACTGTGAACAAAGATGTCAAACCTTTTATGTTAATTAGATCAGTGGATTTGTGCTAACGCGTTTAATTATCCTTATACCTAATTGTCTTTGTTATATAAATTAGTAGTTGACATCGCCTTACCATGTAATTTATATAATATAGGAGGTAGTAAGACACAGGTAGAAGCTTATTTGAAATCCAATAATCGATCAATTAGGAGCACGAACACTAAATATACAGGTTGGTTTGCTAATATGTGTTCGTTGATCCCTTGTTGTCACATTCAGATTGGCATTAAGGCAACCTTTGAGCAATTTGCAACATATTTATTTTAAACATGTTTATAAAGCAATTTGCGTTTCGAATGCGCTTTGAAGCATTAATGGCTCCATGGTAGCATATACGGACAGCGTGCTGTTGTAATTGAGTTCGAATCCCTGCAAAGAGCGTGAGCTTTTGATGGAGGAAAACTTACTGATGACATTTTAGAAATATGAAGGAGGTTTTTTAATGCCATCCTGAGCAATTACTACCCTTAACTTAAAAATTTTGCCACCAAGGTAAGTTTTCTCATCAGGCTTACCGTGTTACCATTTCAAGGCACATTATTATCTAACAGCATAAGCCTAAATTCATTTGAGCCAGTTAATTTTCTTTTTTTATCGAAGAACGGCATAATTTATACAGTACGATGTTGTCGTTCTCGTACCGGCCTGTAAACCTCGCGATCAAACTAACTAAAATATCAACTAAATATGGACTGGCTCATTGTCACATTAGGGTTAGGGGCCGTTCAAGTATTACGTAACGCAATTAGGGAGGGGGGGGAGTCTTGTAAAACGTTACGATGCGATACAAGGGCGGGAGTGAGGTTCAAATAAAAACTAGGCTGTTAAAATTTCCCACGTTCGCTACTCTTTTCGTTTATGGAATTCCAATGTCAAAGGATATCCAATCGCATTGCCAAAGGTTAAGATAAATAAGCTATTTTATTATGATTGATTATTAGTAGAATAAGGTAAAACATAATTATGACATTTAGGTAAAAATACTCACTTGCGTGTTATGTAACGTTTGCGGAGGGTACAGAAAACGTTACAGCGCGTTACATGGGAGGAAGGAGGGTCAAAAATCTTTAAAAGTGGCGTTACGTAATACTTGAACGGCCCCATAGATACAGACACAATACAGTTAGTTACATAATCATCATAAGTACGGATCATCAAGTACGGATGCCTACAACGTATTATATTCAATGTATATTCAATTTAGTCAATGTACTTTATTAAATTAAAAATACCTGGATATCTATATTAATATTATGAAGCTATTTTTTTTCTATGTTTGAACGTGCTAATCTTAGGAAATACGAGACGGATTTCGGAAGTTGTTTTTTGTATTTAATAGAGCAATCATTGATAAGGGCTTTAGACTATCTAACATCACGCTACTACCAATAGAACCAAAGCGGTATTGAAAAAAAAATAGTCAAAAAAACTGGCAAAAATTATTAACCCGTCAAACATTAACGAGGGCGAAAACGGCCTCGGAGATTATATACGTGACGTCACAAGACTTTGTAAAAAAGGGGTGTCTTCATACACAATAAAAATATTATCGCCATACCTGAATGAAATTTATCGCCATAAATGAATTTTACCTGAAAAATTTAGGAGATTCTGAAGCTCTTACAGAGGTGTTAATAAAATTACTCATTATAATTCGGCAGCTATAGATAAGTTAACTATGAATATCTATAAAATTGCAGTATTGTAATACATAAAATTATGTTCTAACAGTGTACAGTTCGTTTTATATATTTCCGATTAGTGGAAATATGAAAGGATTATTGACAACACTGATAAAGTTTATATTGTCTAAAACGCGGCAAAAATTATTATTTGATCATTGTATTAGTATGACATATATGTCCGTTGAGTTTTATGAAATATAAAGAAATGGTGAGTATTTTCTACCACAATTATACACTTCTCAGTGTAATACATATGCATATTCATATTTATCAATTCGAAATTTTGATTTCCTTGTAATACTTTGAATCTGTTTTCGTAATAGAAATTTGAATATACCATTATATATTTGTGTTCCAAATGTTAAAAACCTTATGCTCTGAACTACGAAAGTCTTTTGAAACATAAATACAATTGTATAAAAGCAAAAGATTTCTTTATAATCACATAACTTATTTTGTTTACAAGTAACATGACTCGCGAGTTTATTGCTTTTTGTTGAGGTGCTGTCGATAAAGTTATCGATTTTTTTAATTTATTTTCATTATACTATGAAAAGTTGGGTATATTATAAGAATGATATTTACAATATGTTTTATAGGTACTTTTATTGCGTTATATAATAAAAATATTATTTTTATAGTAATCTTCGAATTGAGACATTTTGAATTCTGGGAGCTAGGATGGTTTATCTGTTTTGGACGACGGGGATATGGTCAATACAATTTATATTTGTATATAATACTATTTTTCTTTGATTACGTTAAGAATTGTATGAGTGTAATTGTCCTATTTTTTTAGGGAGATATCAGAATGGATTTTATTATACGTTCTGCTATGGTACATACAGCGGAAGGTAGTTTTCGCTTAACGGACTGGCATCGATGTACATGGTGCTTGTTTTGAGAAAGATGACATAGAAAAACACTATATATATGTGTTAGAGTTAAAATTGCCGATTAAAATGGTGACCAATGTTCACCGTTGTTTGTAGATGGTACCATACTGCCAATAATTATATGACTTTTTGCCATTCTGTAAAATCATTTTATCAAGGTATCACGACAACAGGCAATCCTGTAGTATAAATTCTAAAAATATTAAGTAGTGTATATCTTATATTATGTATGTATTAGTATATAACACCAGTTAGTAAACTCTACTTCAAAAATACTGTGTTATAGTTAATGTGTTACTATAATATTATCAGTTTGTACTATCTGTACAGAAAAATAAGTGTATTTAACAGTTTTGTGTATTCATTTTTAAGTTTTATAATATTGTATTTAAATTTGGTTTCGGTGGGTTTCAATTTATAGATTTTTAAGTAGTAGTTTTTGTAATTTTATTATTTTTTATTTTTGTATAATAAGTTTTTGACAACAAATTTGTCTTTTATTCTTATCTTTAGCTTATCGAGAAACAATATCTTTCGCAAATTTCACGATTATTGAAATTTTAAATTGCTTGGAAATAAAGGTTCAATTTTGAATATATTTTGACGTATTTGACAAATAACAATTGTTGTAAAACATTTAGTATTATAGTAGTTATCGTTAGCTTTTACCAAATATACACATTTATTCTCTCATATCAATATCTAATTTATTTAATACTAGCTTACTCAGTGAATATCATATCACCTAAAATCAATGTTCTTTATTCTCGCTAAAACTAAAAAACGGTTTATCCGATTTGTATTTTATGTACATTTTGATTAATAAATCAATCTTAATCAACCTTCCAGCTTCAATTTGTTAAGATCAATAGAACTGGCTATATCTAATATCGATTTTGTTTTTTATATCTTTTAGTTATTCAATGAAACTTGTTTATTACACAAATGAACGAAATGTCTTTTAATTATATGAAATATAAATATAGATGGATACGAACCTCGTCCCTTGACGTGGCGTCCGTACACACTACCAACTGAGCTATCATCTTCTCATTACTTTTTATATTATAAGATTTTAAAAATATTTTTCCGTTTTTTTTCTATACAAACCTTGTCCTGGCAATAAATGAACACATTAAAAAACAAATTATTCAATTTGGTACAGTCGTTCGGAAGTTATGAGCGTACATACACTTCGGCGATTCATTTTTATATCTATACTAGCTGACCCGGCGAACTCTGTTCGACCTTAGAGGCAATAAATAAGCAGATTTTGGATTTTATTCAATTCAATTTTTATTAGGAAAAATATAAATATAAACAATCAAGTATTTTAATTATTCTTGATTGTTTATGTATTTTGGTGCATCGGCTGTACTCTTCAGTTAAGCACCTTGTGATACACGACATTTTTCGTTTTATTATCAGGCGCAAATACAAACAACGCAGATGGGCTTGCGACCCGTGAACATGCCACATATCATTGCCCATGTGAAAAACATTTTTTTTCAAGATTCAGACCACAAACTTTCAAAGATTGTCCTTGTGATTTATTAATGGTCATGGCGAATGCAAGACGGATCTGAAATTGAAGTCTTTTAAACTCAAACGGCATATCGGTTGGGATCATCGGGATCCTCGGAATGAGAACTTCCTCACCTTCGAATTTTCCTTTGAGTATCGTCGCGTAAATCACATTGTTCATCAATTTACTTACCACCAAATGCGTACCGTTGCAAAGTTTTGGTGGGTTTATCTTTCGAAGCATAATTACTACGGAGCCAACCTTGAGGCATAAATTATGCGGTGGTAAGCCAGGCACATCCAAAGAGTTTAAAAATTCAACTGGATAGTTGGTGGCTTCATCTTCGTTTGTTACTCAGTCAATTGATATGAATAAATGCAAAGTTACAATGATATCATTCTAATTTATGTAGTTTAGGTCATCTACATCTTTATTCTTAGCAGCTAAAATTGCTCGTTCACTCAACGATTATTACCAATTAACTATTATCAATTACGTTTAGCTATCATTTTTATAATTGTCAAATTTTTTACCACACTTAACCAAACACAAAATTACGTTTAGCTGTCATTTAAGTTTTGTTATTCCACTGTCATTTGCATTTTGTGTCATGTCAGATGTGTTTTTGTTATACTACGTTTTATAGTGACTTGACTGAAACGCGGTCGAACGGGATAAAAAGTATCCTATGTCCGTCTCCTGGTTCTAAGCTACCTCTCCACCAATTTTCAGCTAAATCCGTTCAGCCGTTCTTGAGTTATAAGTGGTGTAACTAACACCGCTTTCTTTTATATATATAGATAATATATTACGCTAATAATAAAAGTAAAAATAATAGCCTTTTATTCAGTTTGACTTAACATATTCTTTTACACAGTTTATAATAATAACTTATATCTAAACTAAATCTTCAACTAAATAATTTCAGAAAAATATAACAAACAAAAATTAGTTTCACGTGAACGTAGTCGCGGGCACAGCTAGTCTATGTATATAAAAATGTTTGTTGACTGACTCATCAACGCACAGCCGAAACTAGTGAAGCCAGAAGCATGATGAAATTTGTATTGTAGATCTCTTTTGTAAAGTAGAGGCTTACTAAGAAGAGATTTTTCGAAATTCCATCTCTAAGGGGATAACTCGAAGTAGCATTGACCTGAAGTTAAGCATAAATAATTCTTAGTAAAAACAAAAATATACGTGTTCAAGCGTTTTTTTTTCGAATTTTCTCCCCTAAGTATTTAAATAAATAGGGGCTGTATTTTTTAATGGACATTTTACTGAGATTGTTAAAGACCTCTTAGTATAAAAAGTATTCTCTATATTTTTTATTATTCATTTCATAAGGCTCTGTAAAAAATATTAACAAATGTATTATTTAATTATTTACAAGGGTTTATTAACTTAAGACTCGCTTAAGAACCTGAGATTTTACAAAGATTTTCTAAATCTACCAGACCTATTGACTTGAAATTTGTCATGGATATCCCTTGTGTGGAATAGACACATGGATATTATGATCACTTATCACGTGGTAATTACTTATTAGACTTTGAATAAAAGGTGACTACTATATACATGTAAAAATCTAGTCGTTTCGCATCGGCTATTTGGGTACGGCATCAGCCAGTAACGCAAATGATTTTGCGGTTATATTATTATTTCAATTGACTCTTTAGTCGAAAATTATAATTCATCTCATTGTGTATGAACTTATAGTGATTTATTTAACACTATTGGTGGTCCATCAATGATCGAAATTCACCTGTAAGTATTTAAATTTGAACGTTGATGATTTTATTTGTTAAAGAATGTACCTAATGCCTCTAAAATCCAATGGAAATGAATGTTGAATGAAATATGCACTGACATAATCTGTTTATTATGTACATTCTCTCATTAGTACCTGCACATGCTATAGTCTGTATTTAGTAACAGTACTTTTATACTCTTGATGTCAAATATAAGAAACCAAGAGGTAACTACTGTTATAAACTTATTACCTATCTAATATATAATGACAACGATTCGGTTATGTACAGTGTACCTCTTCATATTGTTACCAATATAAAATCAACTATCACTTAACGTCCACAATGCTTGCGCTTACGACGCCAATTTTCCCTGTTCCACTTCTTGCGAGCGTTATAATAATTAGTTTACGTTGAATGGAGTATGGGTCCACTCACGCAGATTGATCGTTGTGAGCTGGTATGAGTGAAAAAAAAGACGTCATTAGTGACGTTTTCGTCGCGAAACTACTGAAGGCATGTTATGAATATTATAAACTCTAAATAGAATCAGACGAGTACTGCTGTTGCACCTGCTATTTAATAATAATGTTTTTTACGGAAAATATAGATAAATAGTGGTATCTGAATTTATGCTTCTTTACCTTTGATTTTTCATAGGGCATGCATGATTTTCATGTATTTACAAATTCCTTTTCGTCCAGGGGGATCGAGAAGGATAATGTGTGGGACTCATCTAGCGCTAGCCGCCGGAAATAACCACTAAAATCCAACGACCATCTGTTGCCGTCCTGGGGCTCGATGTTCAATCCCGAAATCATTGCGTCACCCCAGAGATCAGCCCTTCCTAGTAACAGAGTAATTCAGATGCAATAATATGTATTATAAAAATATATATAGTAATATAATAAATATATATAATAAAATATATATAAAATAATAGTGCAGTATGGGCATGTTATCAGAAGAGATTAAGCATTTTTTTTTCTATTGGACATATTATGCCTTACGGGCTTTTACAGCTTCACCGAGCTTTAGGGGCGAGTACTAAGGCACTCAGACTGAAGCAACGACCATAAGGGTGCCATAAAGAGGCTGAGGAGACGAATGTCATATAACTAGAAGAATGTTAAGTGTGACGGTGGGTGGATGTAGGGGATGAGGAGGACTGTAAACTGGACTGTTTGAGGAATGATATGTGTGAATACAAATATGACAGCTGATAGGGTATAGTGGAAGAAGTAAAACAAAGTTGTTCCGACCCTATCTAGATGGATAAGGCTTACGAATAATGAATGTCCTAGTGAATTACTAAACCGTAATTTTCTCAAAATCCTTACAATAAAAAAAAACTACTCAGCTAATATACGACTGAATGGTAAAAATCTCTGCAAATGTATTTCAATACCTTTGTAAATACTTGATCGTAAGTTTCTATTGTAGTGCAGTTCCATCTAAAAGTTACCTTTTGTTCGGCGAGCAGACGTGTGAACCTGTGAAAGATAAAGAAGTATAATCAAAAGCGAACTCGGTACGAACTTCAATTGCGAAGGTTCTTAATAAGGGAGCCCCTCAAACAGCGTTTCGTATTAAAACATGATCTAGTATGTATAGTAATATATTAAACAACGTAGACATTAGCAAGTACGGACACCACGTTAATGGACCTGTATTCGAATTTCTGCTGTAAGCCTTGAGCTGTCGGTCAAGGAAAACATCGCGATGAAATGGTGGTAGGGCATTTTGTAAAACTCATCTGGCTAGGTTAACGTGGTGTTTAAAATCCTATTCTTCACGGACTTTCTCATCGCAACGCGTAAACGCATTACCTGGGCTCAGACTAAGGCAAGAGGGGCATGTGATGACTCATCGGGTGCTATTCGCCTACAAGTTAACTAAGATAGTTTTAAACAAACAACGAAACAAAACATCTTGAAAATATTTTATTGGAAATGTTGATGTTTGTTATATTGTACTGTAAATCACAAATTCCATTTTCCTTATATTATTGCCATGTTTACTACAGAGTTAGTAAATGTGACTTTAGTGAAAATGAAGATTAAAAAACAATTCTAAGGGAATGATCGACCCTGCCAGGATTCGAACCTGGAATCTTCTGATCCGTAGTCAGACGCGTTATCCATTGCGCCACAGGGCCATGCTATGGCTTGTTGAATATTCTAATATAAGCAGAATTTGTGTGTGTACTGTTTAATAAAGTTCTGAAATTATAAAATTATTAATACTTTACTTTATGGCCCGAATGTGTCATTCCCGTGGCGCCTTTTATCGTGCTCGGTGAATATCGCACCAACGTCAAAGCTACTACCTACCTTGTAGCACAAGTGCCTATAACACTCTTATATTCCTTTATAACTAGAAAACATATTATAAAAGAAAAAAAGAACTTATCAAATATGTGAACACTAAAATATAAATCGGTAATGACTGTTATTTTGCATTAATTTATTAATTAATTTTGAAGCTATGACAGCTCAGTGTTAGCGTGTACGGACGACACGTCACAGTACGTGAGTTCGAGTCCCTGTAATGAGCTTGTGCTTTCGGTAAAGGAAAACATCGTTATGAAAACATAGCATGGTGGTGGGGCTATATCCAACGCTAGCTACCACCCTCAAGTTAAAAATCTACCACCAAGGTGTGTTCTGCTAGTTGCACACGAGAGCAAGTCCCTCCACAGGTTTAGTATGTTTACCAGCTTGGTCCACATCGTCACTTAACATCAGGTTGCCTATGGGTTCGAATACTACACCGGACAATTATTTGTGTTATCGACAAATGATTGTTCCAAGTCTGGGTTATTACTTTGCGTTTGTTAAGTATTTTCTCTAACTTGTAGACGACATAATATAAAAAATGAATGGTGATATGTGTTTGTACAACTTTTGCTCACTATATATACCTACACTCGAAAAGCATTTCGAATACAGTGTTCCGGTTTCCACAATAAAATCTTAAGTCGTACAAACATGATTACTCTTAAAAAGAGCTTCGCTTAGCCTTTTTACTCATATTAAAATGACATAAGTGTTCAAACTCCAAACACGTAAGTCGAAAACTAAAATGTATCTCTGGGCCGTGTTCGAAAGCTATCAAAACTTAGTCTGGAAGTGCAGGGCATGAGTTAGCGGGAATTAAGTGTTACTATAAATTTCGCGGATCACCGTTTACATTGGCTTTGCGCCAAGTTTCGGCGTATCTCTCTTCGCACCGCGCCACGCCGAGCTACGCCAAGCCGGTGTAATAATCTGCAACAGCCTTTTGTGAAACTCGGAATCAATTGTTATTTATCACATTTATACGTACACTTTCCATCATTTTTATATAAGACCCGGAGAGTTTTTATATCTGAAAAATTCTTAAGAATTGTATTTTTTCTTATTACGGCATCTTTGCATTCGCTTGATATTCACCAATGTCAAGCGTGATATTATAGAATTTTAACAGACATAACACATACAATTGAGCAAACAACCAGAATAAGAACAATCATTTTGGAGTCACAGAAATAATCTTTTTCGGATTGCATATTGATTTATTGCAAGTAAAGTGTAGTACCAATGTTGTTATCAAATCTAAAGTTGTGTGTCAATTTAATTAGGTATAAAATACACTCAAAAATAAACAAGAAACGCGAACAAGCTCAGCTTTTTATAATTGTATTTATGAATATACATTTTCAAAATCAACAATTAGTTTATAATTTGGCCCGTATACAGTAATGATGTCATTTCCAGATCATCACTATCAATGTGACCATGATACATCTTGTAATACACTTATCGACAGTAAAAGTTGCTTGATATGGTCCTGGTACTTATTGACCGGTGAATCGATGTCTGTATGTGTACTTAAGGCTCTTATTATAGACTCGAAAGCAAAGAAGAATTAATCAAAATTTAATAATCTAAGTTCAGATTTAGACTCAACTACTTGAAGTAAAATGTAAGAAATAGGGCAAAAACTACATTTCCTGATGATAATGATTATATTGAGATACATTTTACTTTAGATTACACTGTAGATGAAGCGGTCATAGCTCAGTGGCAGTGTGTACCGGACGCAGCGTCTAGGGACGTGATTTCGAATCCACGTACAATGAGTTTGCTTTCGGTGAAGGAAAACATCGTCAGGAAACCATAACATGGTGATAGGGCTCTTTCTAATGCCCGCCTAGCTAGCTACCACCTTCAAGTTGAAGGTCTGTCGCTAAATACCAATAGGTGTGTTCTGGCAGGTGCATTTTAGAGCCAGTCCTTCCAGTAGCTTAACGTGTCCACAACTTGGGCCATAGCGTCACTGAAGATCAGGTGAGATTATGGTCATTTACAAAAAGAAAAAAAAGCTACAAATATCAACAGATAGATAACTTCCTACAACGAGTGAAATAACGCGAAAAAACGAGGTTAAAACTTTCGAATTTCCAGTCATAAGTTAGTTTGGTTTATATCATGTTGATATATTGAAATTATGTTTCTGAATTATTTTTATTTCTGTAAGTAATTAGTCTCTTTACGCTCATTACTATACAAGTTTCACGCGAATAACTATGGATCATACAACGGAGATAATGAAATCGAAAAATAAAGAAAGCTATGTAATTGTAACTGAAACTATCATTTGTGAACCCATTTTATTAATCACCTATTAAATAAAAGCAATGAAATAATTTAGTTTTACTGCGATGTGTCCATAATATATTACCTAGAACTTCTTTGCCTAGTGAAGAGCTTCTACGCTTTGGTGATTTATATATTGCTTCTGTTTTTTTAATAAATGTAAAAAAAATGGTTGTGTACTAGCTGTGCCTGCGATTTAGTTCGCGTGGAACTAAAAGTATTTAACCTCGCGCCGTTATTCAAATTACAATAACTTTTGAAGGAGTTAACCAATTTTAGTGAAACAAAGACAAAATGTTACTCATGAATACGCTTTATGATTTCCTTAGTGACACTTTTTCATAATAACAAATAAACAAACAGACAGACAGACAGACATTTCTAAGAATGATGTAAATGCATTTTAGTACTTATTCTTAGTCACTTACAATGATTTTTTTCACATAAATTATTTTTTATTTGATATTAATGAAAGTTTTATTTTAATCAATTAATTTTTGGGAAAGTAATTTATGGTTTTTTATTTACTAGAAAAAATGCATTTACATAATATACTTAAATTAAAAATTATAAATTTCGATAGTTGCACAGTTCTTTTTATACTATTATATTTTTGTTATAGATTTTTGTCGGACTTTAATACTACAGAGAAATGTATTAGGTCACAATTTTACTACCTACAGCATGAAAATAAATAATTTCTTTTCATCGATCTTGTGGGTAAATTAGTTTAAGGTGAGAACACTATACGACAGTGTCTGATTTATTTTACACGTACCTACTTCATATTTACTCGGTAGCAAGAAAATATCTTATTGCTTGTATTGCGCATTCTTTCAGCGAAAAGGCGACCTCATTGCAGGAGTCGTCTATCGTATCTCCGCCCTAACTCCAGGCTATGCACGCTTCAATTATTACAATATTTAATAAAGTCTTATTGCAGACTATACATAGCATACCTACCATACAGTAATAACAAAATAATACTTTTCTGTAATAAATATAAATACAAAATATGAGATAAATGATTTGAAGTGTTTTCCTGATATACATCTAGTGGTATTATCGTATAAATGTAAATTGGTTGTGGTAGAGGCAGTTTAAGAGAAAAAATTGTTTGTTTTTGAGCACTACCTAAATTACTCTATAGTTAAACTATCCGCTGTAATAGTGCGAACCTGGTACAAGAAGTATTTTTTCAGCAAAAATATATCATTTTGTATATTTGTTTGTGTGTCTCTCTGTTTTCTTGTATGCGCATCATTCTAGACCAACTGAATAGATTTTGATAAAATTTGTCACGATGATAATTACATTATGGATTAACATCTGCGTATAATAATACATATGCGATACATTTTGTATCATTAAACAAAATATTTTCAACTGACAACTTAACTAGGAATCTTAACAAGTGTATTAGCTCTATGATATTGAAATGCTACAGAAAATATTTTTTCTAGAGAACTTTGTATTTATGAATAAAAATGAATGTATCGATAAAACGTTAACCTTATGGTAAAGTTATTTACCAATAGTAAAAGCAAACAATATCAGAAAGTCCAATTATGTATACATGTAATAAGAATGTAAACTTATCGTGTCTATACTTTTCAGATGTATGTGAAAAGATTTATTGCAAGTGACTAAAAATAAGTAATAAAATAGATTTCCATTATTTTTAGAAATATATGTCAGTCTGTCTATCTGTTTGCTTGTGCACGCATCACTGCTAAAGTACAACGTTTATGATAAAACCTTACCAAGGAACTCATAAAGGTTAACCTCGAGTATTTAATCTTTGTTTCATTAAAATCAGCTAAGTGTATCAAAAGTTATTGTAATTTGAATGACGGTTTGAGACTAAATAATTTTAGTTTCACGCGAGGAATTCGAAAATTACAATACTATGTATTTTAAATGTAGTACACGTCGATGTATCTTGGTTGTTTTAATTAATTGAATTGAATTGATAAAGACAAAACGTCACTAGTTGCACTTTTTCTATCTTGTTTGCATTGTATACCTATACCAGGCTACGTAGCTATTCTCTCGCGTCAGTGGGAATTCTGTTCATAAATCACCGTGCAAACTCGTTACAGATTGATGGATGGGAATTTTTCTCTTGGTGCAAAAGATTAATCTAACGAAGATTTTTTTGTTGGAGTGTTTTTTTTTATTGACTTGACAGTTTAAATGGAGTGCACTCTAACGCAATTTCACTACAATTCCAAGACATTGTTGTAAACCTACAATAGAATCTCTATGACTTGAATGTCATGGAAAATGATAAAAATTTCGAGTTAATGAGTTTTCGGCTAAACAAGAAGATAGAGATACAAAAGATTTAGATGTAGAAATTTTGACTTAGGAGGGCGCCATTTCTGTGTATATTTTTTTTCTTGGTACCAAGAGTTGTATTATATCAAGGGTTCAATATATTTTATCAACTACGTTTTACGCAGTCGGCTTTTTGAAATTCGAGTTACAGGGTATAAATATGTACTATCATCAGTACGTCGCATGGAAATAACATTTTGTTTCAGTAGTCTAAATAGTTTGAAATGTCGCATAATTGGAGTTCATCTGAAAAAAACATTTTTTTCGACTTACTGACGATTGCGACTTACGAGGACTTAACGAGTAATAAAAATTCCACTGTATTTGCTATTACAACATGAAATTAAAATTATATATAGATTGATATTAAGAAAAAAAAACAGAGAAATAGACTAAACTTATAACAGAATAATATATTGTACAACAAAAATAAGAAACCAAAGTAGACAGATTAAAAGCTGGTAGGATAACATCTAAAAAGTATCTCGCTCAGCGTGGATCCTAATAGCAAGGGATAGAGAAACATGAAGTCTTTAAACGAGCCCATGGTTGATAGATAAGTAACACACTAAATAAAATAAAAACTTTTCAGGAATTATACCTTCTTTACATTTATTTTAGTGTGATGACACTGGGTGTTACAACTCAGTGACTCTGTATGACAGTAGTACAATAAATCATTTATATCTCTCGCCATATTAGTATACTTAGGCGAATAGTGTTCCAAAATCAGTCGGAGTATATTAATCTTATAAAAGAACTTTATGACTTGCAGGTTCCTTTTCTTAAATAAGTTGTATCGGATCGTAATTAAGATTAATTCATTATAATTTTTAATTAATATTGAAATCTGCAAAATACAATGGCTATCTATAATGGTACGTAGGATACACTTCAAAAATATTACGGAGAGGCGGTGAAAAATTCCATTGTAATTCGTCGCAGTAATGACTTGAACGAAATGCCTCTTCGTGCAGCGTTTGGAAAACCCAATATCGATAAAGGGACTAAACACGCTGGTCGAGAGAACATTCCACATCGACACAGTCAATAGAAAGCCAAAAGACAGCTTGTAAAACTTGTAAACATGAATACTACGAGAGATATATGAACTAATCTTGATAAATAAAAACCTCCTATCACGCTTCTAGGTTGTCAAACAAGATCTGCCAAGCTAGACTACACTACAATATTTAACTGATATATTTTTGACGTGAAACTAATTATGGGAGGGCTTTGAAATTCTAAGTCCCAAACTTTTTGTGTGACGCTGGTTCGGCTCGAGGTGACTAAGTGAGCGAGAGAGATATTGTGATGTTTCACTTATGCTTCTAAAACCACACTTACAGCGTTTTTTTCGTAGTAGTAGTATTATGGTACCTGTTTATAATTATGTATTGCCTGTGTCTCATATTTTTCGTTCTAATGTTTTAGTCCGTTATTAAAACATGGTACATTCAATATTTTCTTTATTTGATTTTTATTTTATGTGTTTTATGGTCATGTGAATGAAATTTTGATTTATTCTGTTCATCTGTCAGTTAGATTTGAGCTATAGTCTCAAGTATATAGCTGAAATCGATTTTTTTTATCGAAGAAACGAACTAATCATTTTTTTTCACATTTATATGTATTATCATTCTCTTCTGAGCTATGGTCCAAATTTAAAATATCTGACTCATTGGGAAGTTAGTTTAAAATCAATTATAAATTTCCACCCGGACAGACACACAAAAAAGCAAGTTCAAATCCAAATCTTAAAATCGAATAAAAAAAAACATAGTGAAAAACAAGTTGACTCGAGGCTCTGGTTTGTAGTCGTCACAACCCATTCACACAAAAATATCGCTTCTAACATCAAACTAGAAAAATTCTGCACTGAGATAACAACCTGTCCATAGTCGTTCGTATTTGATACGCTTACCAAAACTTCGTAAAATACATTGCACATCAATTTCACTTAAAATAAAGTAGTTCCACTCTCTTTGAGAGTGTATCGATAAATGTATTACTAGAATTTATATTAGTTATATCAATTGTTTGGAAAATAAAAATATATAGCTATGAACGGATTCTGATTGGATATACGAGACGTAGTCAGATGCGGTATGTATGTAGAATATTGCAGCATTCAGTCCTTTGTGCATCTGTATTATGCGATCAAGGAAGCACCTACATTATTCATTATTCACATGACATGTATTACGATATCCAATATAACACATGTAATTTAGACTCATTTAAAAAATATTAAAAAAAAACTTTGTTAAAAGTCTGTTTAATTAATAGCAATCGCAAAACAGTTTTATCGTTCATAATCTATTCAGAAAGTATTTTTTGTATATATAAAATACATAATTACTTTCTTGAACACTATTGTAAAGATTTGGCTGAGATTTGTTTACTTCCATAATGTAACCTTCCAAGTTTCTCAGATAGACGTTTTTTTTTTTGTTGTAAGATGGCAAGCAAAGTTCTTCCCCTTACAACGGCAAGCGAAGTTCGCTTACCCTTATATTAATTGGAACAAAAGACGGTTTTTTCATTCACTATTTAGATTCTTGGTATTTTTCAAAAAGCGTAATCAAAACTGTCAACGATACATGAGTCTATTCAATAAGTTAACAAAAATGTTAGTTAGATTTAAGCTTTAAAAAATACTTGCATTTTACAAATTTCATAATAACGAATGTATGTATATATGCTCTTTGATTGATGAAGGCGTTACATTGCGGATATCCATAGTTAATTGTTGAAGTGTATATACTAACACTTCAACATTTATGTATGTATGTTTTATCTTATCAACTAGGTAAGTTGTCAAATTTTGCTTAAAGGACAAATGATGTTTCATAATATTGTTAGAAGATCATAAATTGATGTAGTTTAAAAGAATAGTCAGGTCTATAATAATAACAGGATGATAGACAATAAACAATTACTCAGTGTACCCTATACAGGTACCACGTCATTCGAAGTGTGATTGAAGCTCAACGCTTTCGGTCAACAAAAATATAGTAATGGAATCTTAGACTGAGTTAGAATTTTTTTCTAATATCTGCACGTGTACTGGCGTCTTCCAACAACTGGACTTGGCCGCTTCCTCACTAAGGTTAACATAGGCCACATCGTCATTTAATAATATCTGCGGTGGTTAAAATGTAATGCTAAACGCATAATGAATTGAAAAAATATTTGCGAACTTTGACTGTGAAAATTGTTCTTCGATATATGAAAAAAAAGTATTCCATATCTCATAAGCTGCTAGAAGACTAACATAGTTTTTGGTTTACTAGATAGATTTATGAAACACTTCCTCAAACTGAATATATTGGATTTAATATTATTGCTGTCGCCAGCAATGTTTATCAACTTTGACATAATATTACCTAACAAAATGTTTCTAAAGGCGATTACCTCAAACTGTAACGTTTGAAGGTGTCTCGTGATGGAATCATTATTAAATTCTGAGCAAACTTGAAACGCCTTTGGTATCAGACATTTCGTACTTGGTTTGGAACGTTGAATAGGGACGTCATTTTTATGATTACGCTGTAGTAAATGCAAAGAGTTTCTTACTGTAATTTCAATCTATCATAATATAGTAGCTTACATTGTAATTTACAAATTTGATATTTGTCAGTATAGTTGTAATTTTCAAGACATTTTGCACAAGCGGTTGCAAATAATAACCAGGTATATGCATTCTAAATTGACACAAAAAACCCTGGGCAGTTTTAACAAGGGCGCTGCCATCTTGATAGAATTAGGTTTAAAGATGATAAGTTATGTACAATTATAGTTACGTATTTTTTTAGTTATTTACATGTGATTTAATATCTAGTATAGTAGTACACTTTGATTAGATAGATGAATAATATATTACCACTCATATTTGCCCTATAAGTTGGAGTATTTATATTAATATTATAAAGCAGAATGCTTTGTTTGTTTGATTAAACTAACTAATCTTATACCTACCAGTCAAATTTCAAAAACTCTCCTTAAACTAATAGAGCAATCATTGAAGAAGACCTTAGGCTATAAATAGTATGCATCATGCTGTCACCAATAGTATCAAAGCTGTATTTAAAAATGTTACAACGGCTAAAGACGAATAAAAAAATTTTAGTTCCAGGCTAATGAAGTCGCAGGCACAGGTAGTAATAAATACAGTTCACAATTATATGTATATACAGTGTCATGTAACCAGTTATTCATTTTACTCTTTATTTTATGTTTTGTAACAAGCGTATAATTTATCTGATTTTAAGTGATTATATAAGAATGGTAGTCTAGAAATATAATCGTAATAAATTGTTTCTACGTTGTAGTCAGTTGGTAACATCAATTATCTTGTTTGTATCGCTAATAACATACTTCAGATTGGAACACAGCAGCTCGAGCAGTGCCGCTTTGTGAAAGAACTTGGTAAAAGTAACGTTGCCGCTTTCATTCGAACATCACATAGTAACTTCTTGTTTGATTTCTGCAACGGTATAAAGCTATACGAAGGTGTATGAAAAACCTTTGCGAGCGACGATATTCAAGTACGTCAGTTAATACGTAGAACGGCAATCCTGATTCCAATTTCACTGAATGAGTAATCATTTCACCGCGGCAGGATATCATTTTTTGTAACTAACTAGCCTTTCAAATGACTTTTTTTTAGTAAATCTATATATAGTCTCCACAAAACAGATATATTAATGTATATGAGCTCAACTAGTTTAGAAGTTACTCGATCACTTACATACGGACAAAAGATTTTGATATAAAAAAAGAATATAGCTTAGTTGATAGTGCGTACCGACTGCGCGTCAATGGATGTGAGTTTAAATCCCTGCAATGAACCTAAGCTTTTGGTGAAGAATCGTAATGAAACCATAGCATGGTGGTAGGGCTTATTCTGATGCCGGCCTGGCTAGCTACCACCCTCAAGTTGAAAATCTGCCGCCAATATCAATAGGTGTGTTCCGGCAGCTGAACTCGAGAGCCAGTTCCTCCACAGATTTAGCGTGTCTACTAACTTGGGTCATCTCGTCACTTAAGATCAGGTGAGATTATGGCCATAACGCTAAACCTTAACAATAAAAAAATAAAAAGTGTTTTTGGCGAGGTCTTTTTTATGTTGTAATTTTTATTTTGGGCTAGTAATTTCCCGCGAGCTTGTTTGCTTCGAACTAAAATTCATTTTTAATATATATCCCTCGAGAATAGAGCCAATAACTATCAAATTTCATAGGATCTCCCGCTGGGATTTAATAAATCACTTGAAGATTGCCTGATAATCATTAAATTCGGGCCAGCCCTTTAACGTTATTATATGTTCAAATGTATTTATTTCACCATTCTTGTAATATACGTTTGATTCTGCATAATATACATTTTATTCTATAATATACATTTCATTTTGCGTAATATACCTTGGATGTCACAAAAACGGGCTGTAAAATTATACTAACACGGGAAGCCATCGCTTTATTTAATCATTACGATACTAAAATATTAGGATAGGAAAAGGCGTACTTGTCAACTTAGGAAAAAATTAAGAAGAAGAAGCATTAGCATTTTGAAAAAAAAGTGTTCACGGTGATACGTAAAACTTATGGCAGTACAGAAGGTGTACCTTTTTTAATTTACTGATATCAGTTCAGTGTTTAGATACGATAATGGCGTAGATTGACTGATCTGAGTTCAAATCTCTTACAATGTACTTAAGTATTTGGTGAAATAATACCTCGTAATGAATCAATAAATTCATTTAGTCATCAAGCATCGTGTATAAGGGTGTTCTGGTAGCTATAATTGAGAGCTAATTTATCTACTAATCTTAACGTTTTACCATATTAAGCTACGTTATCATTATAGATCAGACAAAGGTTTATTAATAGAAATAATAATAAAACATTATATTTACGCAATAATTTGTCGTTATTATTCCCACGGAGACAAAGCGAACGCTGTTATTAGAATCATTTGAAGCGCTTGAACGTTGTATTTATCGATTGGAAACTAGACGCCTTTTGTGAGTCCCCACCGCTTTACAAAAACGTCCGGTAAACAAATTGTCCTTTGTCCTTTTACTTGTTTTGGTAAAATCTGTACATATAATAAAATTTTAACTGAGCCAAATCTGCAGATGAAATCTCTTTCGAAAATTATAATCGAGATTATATTTCGAACTTTATAACAAAATTTTATACGTTCTTTTTGTTAATTTTGGCTTTTTGTTTCATTTTCTTGTGTGCGTAGTAAGCTGAAACTATGAGATGAGATAGATATGTTTTGGTGAAATTTACCACGGTGATAATTAATATTCTGGATTTAACATACTATACACAACATAAAATCAAACGGTTTCTCCAGTTTGAGTGATAACACGCAAAACTCCAAGACCGTTCAACCGATTACCATAAACATTGGCGCGAACGTATTTTTTTACCTAACCTACGCCCTAACATATTAGGTGATGTTGTGGTCCATTTATTAACTACTGATAAAATAGTTATTATATTTATTTTTTTATGAAAAATAACTGTAAAGCATGACTTGCTTTTAGTATATTTATTTCACATCTGGTATTCGACAGAAAGTCGAACCCTTGTTCAGCAGGAGAAAAAAATATCTCAGTAAACAAAAGTTGCTTTTCTGGAACGGGGTGTATGCGGCCGAACCTTATTTCTGTGTATTGTATTACGCTGTACGGAATAAATATGCTGTAATTTCGTATTCCACGGTAGTTTCGAAATCGTGACTGTATTCTAGTAGTAATGAGTTACCTTATATCACATGGAAGATTTCAAAGAGGTGTAACAGTAATGCAAAGTTGTATGTAACGTATTTAGATAGTATTTGTTTTTAATGCTATTTTTATTCTTATTATGAATTGCACATAAGCTAAGCGATAGAATAAGTCGCAAACAATGGCAATATATGACAAATTAAGTACACACTAAAGTTGATACATAATACGAATTTGCCATTCGCGGAGCAAATTTTCACCAATTTTTGCTATCGCTTTACTATTGCGTAATACGTAAGAAGAAGTGAGGACAGCAGTACGTCTATAGTAAAGCGCTTCTTTAAGTATATACATACCTTCTAAGTAATATAGTCTTGGATACAGTAATAGACCTTATTATGTTTGGTATTTCAGAGTATTAAGTAGGAAATCCTTAGGAAAAGAAAAAAAAATTACAAACACATGAATTATATGTAAGGTGGTAGGGTTTTTCTAATGCCCGCCTGGCTAGCTACTACCCTCAAGTTGAAAATTTGCCGCCAAGTGCCAATAGGTGTGTTCCGGCAGTTGCACTTGAGTCAGTCCCTCTACAGGTTTAGCGTGTTCATCATCTTGGACCACATCGTCACTTTACATTAGGTGAGATTGTGGCTATAACACTATACCTAAATTATAAAAAAAAATATCTTGAAAAATAACCCACAATAGAATTGTTTGAGTAGGAAATAAAAAGTTTACTGTTTTATGTAACACAAAAGCAAAGTAAGGCTCATTGAAGATTTCCAAGGGAAGAAGGTCGACAGAAACTTTGGTATACAACCGGCAAACAAATTTAGAACTTGAGAGACGGACAGGGCCAAACATTAAGTTGTTGCTGAACTGATACTCTGTAGAAATTATAGAGACAGTATAAGTTTGTTCTGTTGTAACCACTTTTTAATTGTGATGGAGAGACTGATACTAGTTATACTTCGAAATGTTATTTGTAAACTTTAGTATGCTGAAAGCAACTAAAGATTATTTATTATTTATATTATATATGTCGACTTTTTCATTGTATTGAAAGTATGTAAAATTACAGCAGATTTTTATGTATTTACAATCACAAATAGGAAAGTCTTTAGTTAATAATTTTTTTATAGTTTATAAGTTTAGCTTTATGGTAATAATCGCACCTGAAGTTAGGTAACGGTGTGCCCCAAGATAGTAAGCAAGCTAATCCTAGTGGAGTCACTGAGCTCTCAAGTGCAACTGTCAGAACACACCTATTGGCATTAGGCGGCAGATTTTCAACTTGAGGGTGGTGACTTGCCAGACGGGCATTATAAAAATCCCTATCACCATGCTATAGTTTCATCACCATGTTTCTTTCACCGATTCATCACTCAGGGGTTTGAACTCACGTCCTTTGACCGCGGCGTCCGTACCAGCTACTACTAAGCTATCATCACTTCAAGCTATTGATATCCAACACTTACATTTCAACCATCAGGCTTGTTCTAATATCTTGCGAGAAAAGTGTTTGCTTTCGTGAAAACAAAATTAGTATGTTAGTAGGTAAATTCCTGAAATTATTATATAAATTTGTACTGTATGATATTTAAGCACGTCAAGGCAGTACTAACAAACTAAATTCCATTCAAATACTGTAGGCGGTTTCCACACGCGTTCACAAACTAAGGCAGCATTTAACAACGCTACGAACAGGTTTGCTATACGCTATAGAAGCAGCGCTGTTCACATACACAAGGTGGGCAACACAGGAAGCAGCCGTGAGAATAGAGACCGCCTTATACACTGTTCCTAATAATTATCTGCTTGTTTATGAATAATAATTATTTTTGGTTTGAAAGTGTTTTACGTTCCTCAACCCGAAAGCCTCATACTGAAAACCAGCGCAACGCTGCAGTATATACCGTAAGGTTATACTGTAGCAAGTAGCTGAATATGGGGCTGTTATTGGATATAATAATAGCATTTAATGTGTGTTATTTTGTATTCTTTGATATTATCCAATTATAAATCTCTTTCTTTCTTTCTTTCGTGCTCAATGAAGGTAGTATATTCGTCTCAACATCGTTTCATTCCTTAAATATAGTTTCGCTATGTACAATAGAAACGAACTTCTCAGAATTTCATAGATTCTCCGTGCGCGTCTAAAGTGTGGCAGAGAGGGAAACTTCAAGTAGATCTTTTTACTTGTGACACGGATGTATGTTTAAAATGCCGCTTTCCAACTTGCGTCAACACTCACTTTCACAAATTGCTAGTTGTTTATCTTTTTATCTGATGACAATGAAACGTATTCGACAACTGTAAAAAAAATCTATTTGAAAGAATATTATAAACTAAAAATACTGCGCTCACGTTGAAGGTTAATCCACATCTTATTATTACAAATATACATAACCATGCAAAAAACTGTTGCTAGTAACAAACACGTTTAAATAAACATATCGCTATAAAACAGTACATTAGGATTTTCATACCACATAACCGTTCTTATAAACGTTGGAACTTAGATTTGATTGCACTTCTATGCTCTTTGCTGATATTGTGCTTGTTACGCTACGGTCTAAATGCAGTCAGCTTCACGTTGAGATCCGAGCCGTTTAATTTACCGGAACAGTCGAGTCGCGATAGAAACGGTTGCGGCTCACCAAACTATGTCAAACATCTATGCTATTGTTATAAAGTTTGCAAATACCTACCTTGAGTGTCAAACGTGTCAGCTTAAGGACTAGAGAAAGGATTCTATATAGTTATATATATTAAGTTTATACGACACCTTTTGTTCTTATCTTAAATTTTCAGCTCTTCGTCGTTACTCGGACGAGAGTTTTGAATTGGAAATTTTAAGTGTAATTAATTAAACTGAGTTTACAGATTTATAAATTTTCCAAGAAGTTTTTCTATAACCAAAAACGAACTCGTTTATAAATCATACAGGCAAATATGGTTTTGAATTCGACTCGAGTTTAAAATTTGAAGTTAGAATAAAGCGTGAATACATAATAAATGTCGTAGGATATTTTTCAGTGTTTACCGGGTTAGGCAGGATCATCGAGTTAAAAATATGTATCTTATATTCGTCAACCAATTTAAGATTCATTCTGTTTCTTTTTTTCTCACATCTTACCTGTGGTTCAAGTCGTGAAACCTATGTAAGTTTGTTATGACTTTTGGTTATTATTTTATTACCATGTTTTTATTTACTCGTTTTCTTGTATGTCAGTCCGGCTGGAATTTTGTAATTAATTTTAAACTGACTTCCCATCACCTAGATATTTGAAATTTGGACCATAGCTCAGAAGTGGATGAGATGCAGAAGTGCATGAAAATATAAAAAAAGAAGAAGAAAAATGAAAAGGTGGAGAAAAAGATATGACTGAGGAATGTATTATAATACTGACAGATGAACAGAATATGTAACAATTTCATTCACATAACCCTAAAAATCAGATCAGTTTAAATCAGTTTTATTTCGATGAGTAATATTCGCGTAAACATAAGACATCAATAATAATAAAATAACAAAAAAATGAATGTACCGTTATTTATAACGCACTAAAAAGTATAAAATAAAAGATTGGAAACCAAACACATGGGGCGCATGTTTATAGTTATGTATTGCATTTTATAAATAATATAATATAAGCTATATATCTAGGTAATTACTACACGGGTATTTAAGTTTTAACCTTGGGAACTTTGTCCACCATCTTGGGTCATATGATCACTTAACGTCAGGTGAGATTGTGGCCATAAAGCTAAACCTTAACTATAAAAAAGGGATAAAGTCAATACAATTATTCGTGTATTCAAAGCTACAAGGGTACTCCGAAACGCAAACCGATTTCCTTATGAAAATATTTCTACACAAATATTTATTTTGTAAACTTCGAGTGCATGACTACGCGAAACTACAAACATCGTTGATGTAAACTAAAAAAGTGAACTTATTTAATATTAAAATTTGGTTCAGAATTTTCAGCATAGTTTGAGAATTGCTTAAAATGCATGAAAAATGTAAATATACTGTAGTGAAATGCTAATACACCGCACGTTTCTTTCAACTAGATAATGGGTATAAGAAAGAAAAGACGGTCTTGCAATTAGATAACTGTTTTTATAATAATGAAGTAAAATTTAAATGCATAAGGTGTTGGTACGTAATACAGTTCAGTACAGTTATGTGTTCGTCTCGCAATGAATCTTCAATACATCTTAATGTTTGAATAATTATATCTTAAAACACACACACACACAATATGAACTGTATGCACTTATATATTTTTGCTGTAGATATATACTATTATACATGCTTACCGTAAATATTGTTCACATTAAAAGTAATTTTCTTTCATATAAATCAAACATTATTTTTTACAGTTTATAGGTTTAGCGTAATGGCTACAATCTCACCTGATGTTAAGTGATGTGGCCTGATGTGGCCCAAGATGGTGGACACGCTAAGTCTACTAGAGGGACTGGCTCTCTAGTGCAACTGCCGAAATATACAATAGCATTGAGGGTGGTAGCTTGCCAGGTAAGCATTAGGAAAAGCCCTACCACTATGCTATCGTTTTTATCATGATATTTTCCTTCACTGAAAACTCAAGGTTATTGCAGGGGTTTGAACTTACATCCTTTGACGCAGTGTCCGTGCTCGCTACCTCTGAGTTATTCAAAGCTATCGCTTCGTTCCACAAAAACCATTACATAGATTTTTAGAACTTTAATATTATATATATTTATAAATTATCTTCGTTTTAAACAGGTTAACTATTACTATCCTACAAAAAAAAAAAAATTGCACAAATGATTTTTGACGAAAAGTCATTAAAACATTCTTTAAAAGATATAGTAATAATAAAAATAAATAGACGCTAATAATAAAGCAAAAACTACAAAATATTGGATAAAGAACGTTAAATTTAAGGGAATTAATAATATAATAATAATATAAATATTAATAATATAGTACCTGTCCTGGCATACCTTGTTCTGCTCTTTCCAGTAGTCAATAACTCGACTACATTGCCATCTAATATATTCAGGAATAGAATAAATTATCAGAGTGGAAACAATCCTATCTCTAAAGTTGATCAAGTCGTACACATTTATAAAAAATCTTTGAAATCTTACCAACGATTTCTCAGATTAGCGGAAACGAATATCATAAAATTACTTACAATGAGCCTAAGCTTTTGATCACGAAATAATCTTAGTAACATCATAGACTATTAAACGATATGGTCCAAGGTGGTGAACACGGTACCCTTAGTTTAGGGACTGGCTCTCAAGTCCAACTGTCCTTACAGATATATGGATGGAGGTTTTCGATTTGAGAATGGAAGCTAGCCAGGTGAGCATTAGAGAAAGAACTACCACCACCATGTATACTATAATTCTATGGTTGGCCATTATTTAATACCTGTCCAGGTAGTGATGGTACCCAGTGCCTATATCATTTGAGCTCCAGCCACCAAATAATTTCCATTTTCGGTGATTTATCATGAGGTTAAATTGTGACCAAAAACGCTAAACCTATAATTAAAGGATAAAAATAAACACATATTAATGATGATTTCAATAGGCACTTAGTTTCACGTCGGTGAAAAAGATATCAAATATTACTACAACGCAATGAATGGAAACTCGGTAAATCATTCGTTCGTCGAAGGCTGAAGTGCATTGGGAGTGGAGACCTAATAAATATTCCAGTCTCTGTGAAAAATATTTCCCCCTCGGGCTGAGCGCCCTCCGCGCTCGCCCAGAAAGTCCGGTAAAACTGTGAAAGCCTTTTAGGCTAACAGTATAGGTCTTTAAAAAAAAAAAAACTGACTTCAGCTTTCTACATAGCATATAAAACATCTGTTAGATATATACTGTAACTTAAATCAAATTTGTAGATATTTTTGTATAATCATAATTGGCATGTATCTACACTATTATCAACTACTTCTACTACACCTAGTACAACCAGTTACTTCGTCAGTGTGGAACTAAAAATTATTTAATAATAATTTGTGCCCGTTGTTGAAACTTTTTTCAATACAATTTTGCTTCTATTATTGGTGATGTTAAATAGTCTAAAGCATTCCTCAATTATGGGTCTATCAGATACAAAAATATTTTTTTAATCCAACTGGTAAATCCTAAGATTAGTGCGTTCAAAGAAACAAAAAAAATTTTCCTCTTTATAATATTAACTAGCTTTTACTTTCGACCTACATTGTTTGGTCAATCACCTTAAAGTTAGTAAATATGTTCATTTTTAGGAATAAGGTTTTGATGCTTTTCCATACCGCGACTGACGGCACTGATTTATTAACTGCTGTAGAGATCTATCTATCTGTCTATAGAAGAAGTTAGCATATTTTTTATTAAGGAAAGTAATAGAATCAATTTACACAAGGTATTCCTATTCAGTTATTCTTCTAAGGGCAACGAGTTCAATACAGAGTGAAAGTTAAAAAATACGTCTCTGGTCGATCACGTACCCATTCAATAAATCCAATTTTATTTCAATCCGTAGTCGGAGTGAAGCGTATTGATCGGAATAATTTAGTAGACCACGTATTTACAAGTAACAGGTTAGAACTGTTATATGCAACCCAAAAAAGTTATTCTCACATACATATTTCTAAGACTAGTGTGCAACAAAATAACTAATAGGTCAAGGGTGAATGTACTCTTCTCTATTCTACCCGAATGATATTTCCTTATATGCAAAGAACTGTACGTTGTCTTTGTTTTGTAGTGTTTTTATAAAATAATATAGATACATCTAGACAAAAGCTCAGTAAATCAATTTGTATTTTGTTATTTATGTGGAGATTCCAAGCTCATATCAAGCTGTATTAGAGTTAATTGAAAGCCTCTTAACTTTCATTTATACGGAGCTTTCTGTTGTTACTCGTTGGCTTGGAAAATAAAGATATATGAGAATGTATCTCTCTGAAATTATTATATTATAAATAGTATATCTTTTATATTATATTCTAATATAATTTAGCTAAAAACGTAAAGAATAATAAAAGAAACGTATTTTTGATTTTTTACTAAAACAAACTAAATTTATCACATCTAGTGTTTCAATTCAAGGCCCTAGTGATATACCTCTGGTGTGACAAAGCATAGGATACAGGAACGTATACAACTATCTGAGCTGCACGCCTGTTTACCACCTCAGTTATACAAAAGTTATATTTATCCCCTAATGAACGATTAAGTTAATTTTGCTTTATTTCAATGTTAATCAATTTAACTATACCAAAGGCGTCAGCAAGATTGATACAATACAATCTACAGGTATCAAAACAAATATTTAATTTATTATTTTTATTTAGTTTCAACCTAAGCAAATTTAGTTTTATTTTAATTATGGAATGGTAGAAGTTTGTACCCCGTTGAGATGCGAGCAACAGACAAATAATAATAAATCTATATCAGTGGTACCTTTTTGTATAGTCACATTTCAGGACAGATGAGTGTATATTCAGCTGCAGATTTACGCCATGACAATAGCGACTGGTGGTGAATTACCGACTTCTCGATGGCTAGGAAATGCTACGAGTAACACTTTGCTGTGCTGAAAACCGTACACATAAACATTTGTATATATTCGACACCCAGACACTCGGCTTTTTTAATACTTTATAGCAGTGATTCTCAACCTTTTTTTCTGTTGCGGCACATATTTAACGATTTCAAAATTTGGCTGCACACAAAGAAAAAGATAAGAATTATTTACTTACTACAACACACTGCATAAATAGTTTATGACAAAAAATTTAAATATGCGAAATAAACTAATATATACTACGATAATAACTAAACGTTTATTAAGGGATTAATTACAAGCTAATAATAAAAATATTTTTAATGCGAAATTTGAGCTTAATTTTTTTTGATAATTTCATTTATATTTGGTCGTAAAAATGACAATGCTACTCTCATATCGTCTTCTACATTTAACAATCTTGATCTTTTTTTAGTTTTAATGTTGGCTAATGCTGAAAATCCGAATTCACACAAATAAGATGTGGAAAATTGTAATAATATGCTATTTAATAATATGCTATATAAAGTAATAATATGCTATATAAAGCTTTTTTGGCTATCATTGGATAACCGCATCTGATGTTAATCCAAAATGAAATAATTGATTCTTCTGAATTTTTTAAAATTAAATTTTGATTATTGGAAAGCAAAATGAGTTCTTCCTCTTCATTCAAAGTTAAGTCAAATACAGAAGTATCCATTATGAGAAATGGATTACGAACCCAATCAAATTTTTAATATCTAATTTTGGGAAATAATGAATAATTCTCTCCTCTAATGTTGTCAAATGATCAACAACAATTAATTTAATAGTTTTATAACTGTCTTTAGGGACTGACTCAAAGTTTTCTATATTGCCTTCCTATGCTTTATTTTTTCATAAAGTTATTTGTTTTTTGAATCCCACTAGCTTATCGGTTGAGTTTAAGATATTTTCATTAGGCCCTTGCATACTTGAATTGATTATGTTAAAAATAACAAAAATGTCTAATAAGTAAGCCAGTTTAGTACACCATATTTTATCTTCCACCAAATGAACAAATTCATAGTTTTTATTTTGTTCAAAAAATATTTTCATTTCGTCTTTTAATTTCAGCACACGAGATATAACTTTTCCTCTGGACAACCATCTTACTTCTGTATGGAGTAACAAGGATTCGTACTTGGCTTCCATAGCTTGGCATAATTTACTAAATAATCTACTTTATAATGGTCTTGATTTGATATAATTAACCATTTTAACATATTGTTCCAGAACTATTTTCAAATCTGATGGCAAAAATTTTGTAACAAGTGCTTCTCGATGCAAAAAACAATAGGTAACTAATATATCCTCATTCAGTTCTTTAACATGTGCTACAAATCCTTTTAAATGTCCAGTCATAGCTGGATCATCTGTGCAAATGCCAATACATGACTTCCAAGAAACTTTAATTTCTTCTAAATATGAACTAATTACTTGAAAAATATGTTTACCAGTTGAAAAATCAGGTAACTCCCGACAACATAAAAGTTGATTAATTATATCATTTTCGTGAATAATCTAACGAATGCAATTAATTAAGCATTTCCTGTAATATCTGTTGTTTCGTCGACTTGTAGAGCAAAATTCGAATTTGCAAGAGTTTTTGCAGTATTTTGCTCAATATTTTCTGACATATCTTTAATTCTGCGATGGATTGTATCATTTGAAAGTGGTATTTTACAAATATTTATATCAGCTGATCCACCAATCATTGTTTTTACAATTTTGCGACAAGCCGGTAATATAATTTCTTCAGCCAAATTGTGAGGTTTTAAGTTAACAGCAATCAATTCAGCCATTTCGTAAGAAGCTACTTGAGCTTTTTCAGACACACATACTTGTTTTTCAAAAACTTTTACTTGCTTAATTTTTGATGATAAAGACCTTTCAAAGTAGCTTTTATCTTTTGTTGAAAGCGAAGGATGATTAGTCACCAAGTGACGTTGGAGTTTTCTAGGAACCATAGCATTATTTGATAATTTAAAACCACATATCACACACTCGGGAACAACTATGTCATTTTTCATTGTAGAGGTAAATCCAAATTTCAAAAAATCATCATTATATTTCCGATGGACAACGTATTTTTTTGAGCAAGAAGTATTTTTACTTGTGCCGGGAGTTGGCTCATTAACTTGGTCCCTAACGTTATCATTATCACTATTATCATCATTAAACTTTCTTCTTTTTAACCATTTATCAATTTTCAGAAGGATCTGATATAATAAAAATAATATTGTCGAAACATTTTAAAAAAAATGGGTCAAATACTACCTTTGAATTTATAATAATCTAAATTATGCACTCACTTATAATTTATGAATATGGAAAATTAAACCTTTCTGAAATTATGAATCTTTCACTCAAATACCATTTTCCGTAGATAAAACTTACATTTTATGCGAAGAAATACAGACACAGTGTGCGTGTGCAGCAAGTCAGCACATAAGCTCGGGATTCCCCGTGAGATGTGTACACAGCGCACGTGTTCAATCACAGTAGCATTTAGTAGAGTGCGATAAAAACAAAAAAAAACTTATTTGGAAAACCGTGTAAAAGCGAAAACGTATAAAATAAGTACCGTGTAAATCGCGGGATAGGTGTACTGCAAAGTTAATAAGTTTACAAATTTATAAATTGACACTACATGCAAATAAATTAATATAAACCGAATCACATGCATTTGCCAATTTTAACGAAAGAAAAGGTGCAGTAACTGCTATGCAATACCTTGTGAATCCCAACTATCACTAAAACAACACGTTTTGTACGCAGAAGTGGCAAGTGTGCGCCGACTTGAGACATATTCCTATTGCTATGCACGCCGCTTCATCATAATTTGGCACTAAGAAAAAACGCGTTGCAAAGCAAATAATAAAATATATTTTTTTATGTGGATTTTGTGTGGATTAAAATAAAAATATTCATGTTAAAAATATTTTTCTTTTTAAATGATTTAATTTAATAATATTAACATTATTATATATTTGCTAAATTTGGCGGCACACTATTGAAATTTGGCGGCACACAAAAGTGCCGCGGCACTGTGGTTCAGAATCACTGCTTTATAGGTTCAACGTTATGGATACAATTTAACGTGATTTTAAGAGAAGATGTGGCCCAAGATAAGAGACACGATAAGCTTAACGGAGAAACTGGCTCTCAAGTGCAACTGCCGGAAAACAACTATAGCTATTTGGCGGTAGATTTTAAACTCTAGGGTGTTAGGTAACAAGGCGAGTATTTGACAAAGCCCTACCACTACGCTATGAATTCATCACTATACTTTTCTTCACCGAAAACTCAAGTTTATTGCATGGATTCGAACTCACGTCCGTTGACGCGAAGTCTGAATGCATTACCAACTGAGCTATCATCGCTTCAGAACGATAATGATGATCATCACAACATACTAGTTATTTGCAGAGATGAAACCCAAGCCCTTTCAGATTAATACAGCACCAGCCGAAAGTGCCACTAAAAATGAATTTTGACCTTTCGAATTCGGAAGTCAATTTCAACAATATAAAGCAACCTCTATCAACTGGCTTAAAACACCATTACCACCGAAACCCCGAAATGCTAGGTTAGCGTTCGTGTTTCGAGCTGCAAACACCCATTAATTCGGGAGTGCTGCCGAGCGCCGGCACTCGACCCCGATATCTTCTCTTAAAAGCCCGAAATGCTCAAATATTATACCCACCACCGTACGGATTTAATTACACTTTATATCCATATTTATATACTGAAATTCTGTTTTTGTTAACGCCTTGTCTGTATTAACATTTTAACGGTAAGTATAAAACATTGATCTTAAATTTTTGACAACATTTTTAAATCACTACAAACCACTTGCGTTTTAGACTTCTGATAAATCGCATTTCTTATTTAAGTAACTAATATTGCTAGGGCGAAGGGTTATGACAACGTATAATAGTTTTGGAACAATTGCAAAGGACACAAAATGGCAAGTAAGTGCCAAATTGGGATGTTACAAACATGCAATTACCGCAAGCGAATTCAATTTAAGTAATCCTATACATCAGAGCTAACTATAGGTGTTAAATAATGATATGCGCAAGTGTATTCAGTCATTTGCAAATATATCTAAGTGTGATAACTTAAAAACAATAAAATAACCTCAAAAACGATGTAAGTGTGCAAGTCTGAAGTGCATTTCTAAAAGTACTAGAAAAGTTGTCCCTAGTCTTGTAAAGAACCCCCCTGTCGAAAGGTCATATTATTTCTATTTTATTATTTGTATTATAAATGATAGAATGAATATTAAGAGAGCGTCAGCTTCTTACCTTATACCTATGACAATGATTATCTAGTAATTAGGACCTATTTCCACGTTATGAATTGAAGACAGTTATAGTAAACAAATTCTTTTAATCTGGTGCTCAGAATACATAACAACCGAAAGAACTTAATTGACAATAATATTATAGAAAATCATACTAATCTAAGATTATAGTATTATTATTAATGACTTGCAATTATATCTAGAGGCAATATAAGTAGTCATATATGAAAGTTGTTCAAAGGTTTGGGTTTTTTTATTTAAAAAGATGAGGCCCCAGCCGTCCTATTACCTGCCTCTTTATGTAAGTATTATATATATATATATATATATATATATATAAGGATTCGGAACTGTGACTTTGTGTCCCCTCCACCTGTATCCAACGGTCTGTAGTTTTCTTATCATACTATGCAGGGAGGTCTGGATTAAAGTGAGTTGCACACTACTCCTTGGTTGACTTTGTCAGCTCCGGACTTTCTTACCACTTTGAAGGGCTATAGCTATACTATTACTGTGTATGCTAACTACTACTCATTAGATTTATCTTGCTGAAGGCTATAGTCAACCTTTGTGTCTTCTATTAATGCCATCAAAGTCATTGTTATTGAGGAACTGGTTTCAGAATTCCTTATATGCTGCCTCATACTCTCACCTTGATCTGGCTTTGCCAATGATACTGGTTGTTGGATTTCACTATATTAAATACAAATATATATATATATAGGGCTATAGTCCTTCAAAGTGGTAAGAAAGTCCGGAGCTGACAAAGTCAACCAAGGAGTAGTGTGCAACTCACTTTAATCCAGACCTCCCTGCATAGTATGATAAGGAAACTACAGACCGTTGGATACAGGTGGAGGGGACACAAAGTCACAGTTCCGAATCCTTGTTGAACCACATCAACACTGATTACTATAAAATAGTATTTTAATAAATTCAGATAACCAGTTAAACTTCTGCTTGGTTCTAGTCAATATTACTTATACCTAAATAGAATAATTAATTACCGGCTAGTTATGTATGAGCCAAACAAGCTTGTTAAGTAAACTAGCATTGACTCTACTCAACATATAAACAGTGGGTTTGGATGCTGTCTGTTTCGATATAGTAAGAATTATTTGACCCTTATTGCAAAGCAAAATATAACATTGCAACCATCATACACTATACCAATGTATAGTGGTGTTAAATATGAAATGATATGAATTATGGTTGGTATTGATCATAGACCCTACCTATCCCATCAATGTATATGTGGCATTACTATGTTGTATATTTAATATTAAGCTTTATAACTAATATCACGATTAATATGAATCGTTATTTATCTTTGTTCCTATATACTTATAATTTTAATTATGAAAGTTGCTACATATATATCTTAATTTATTTATTCACCTCATATGTCACATGATACTTGATAGGTTTAAACTAGTAATCAGTTATAAAATATATCCAATTACAGTGTGAGTTAGTATTATATTTGACTTTCTTTACTTAGTTTTATAATCTAGATATATTTCATAATCTCTATGCAATTATACTTGTAAATGTAGAGTTAGCACATATTTATCTTAAGGAATTACTAGTATCATACTTTACATAATATAGGAAACTTGAAGAGTTTCTAAACTAGATAACAGTTATATTTCAAAATACAATTAATGTATGAATTACTATTTTTAAAAGAAAGATATACTCAATTGGCAAGTTACTTAATATATAACAACCTAGATTCTGCATAATAAGTCTGCATGGAAAAGTGTAGCGTGATGGCTTATTACAATTATTTACACAACTTCCAGTGAAATCCAGAAAACATACCTTTAGTATTATAGACACAAGAGAATGCCACACCTTACTTCGACTTTGTAATAGAATCAATACTGTCACATTTGTACATATCATGTGTAGTTAGCAGTTAGAACATTTAATTTGGGCCGATTTTTAAAAAACTAGAACATTTCTGTATCTGAATCTAACAAATATCAAAATGTACTTACAGTTTTGTAGGTTTGAGCGATCTTTATACTTCTTCTCACCTCTCTCAAGTCCTCACGCCTCCGCCCTGCTTCTCAAGCACCCTGCTCTGGCCTGCTTTTCAAGTGTCCTACTCCGGCCCACCTCTCAAGTGCCTCTCTCCAGTCTAATTCCCTAGTGTCTTGCTCGGGTCTTATTCTGAAGTATCTTCCCAAAATCCCCGTACTGCAGTCTTATATAACTACGCACTCCCTTTCCTCCGCGCACTTCCCCCGAATCCCGATTACCTTCTCGAAATTTCCCTATTATTTCTTTGATAGCATGTCTCCTCTTTCTCATTGTTTCATAAATTATCCCTTTCATTTTTCATTCAAAACTCTACCAACTCCCCCCTATATCTAATAGCAAAACTAAAATCCCTTAATTTTTACCTAATTCCGCTTCATAACATCATCTCTGATTGGCCAATTCAAATATTCAAATGTATCTTACATAAAGATAAGTAAAAGTCATCGTTTATATATGATTGTAAGAATTGTATAAGCTAAATATGATGACTTTCTATTTTATTTTTTATCATCATCATCACCATCCTGCTCCCAATTTACTAATTGGGGTCGGCGCAGTATGTCTTCGTCTTCCATACAGCTCTATCAGTTACCATATCTTCATTCACCCCCTTTGCCTTCATATCTTCCCTCACACACTCCATCCATCTTTTCCTTGGACGACCTCTTCCTCTCCATCCCTCAACACTCATAGTCATCACTTTCTTCGTCACATGCGTTTTCTGGCGCCACTTTCAAACTTCCTCTAACATACTCATTCCTGATCTTATCCATTCTGGTCACGCCACACATCCATCTCAACATTCGCATCTCTGCTACATGCAGTCGTTTTTCATCCATCTTCTTACTAGCCCAACATTCTAATCTATACAATATGACAGATCTTATAACGGACTGCTATTTTATTTTTTATACAGTTTAAAAATTTATGATGATTTAAAATACATCTTTTATAACATGTAGTTAATTATAATTTATTCCTTTTTTACATATGTTTTTTTATACTTAAGGTTAAGCGTTATGGCCATTATCTCACCTGATCTTAAGTGACGATACGGCCCAAGTTGGTAGATACGCTAAACCTGTGGAGGAACTAGCTCTCAAGTGCAGCTGCTGGAACACACCTATTGGTATTTGGCGGCAGGTTTACAACTCGAGGGTGGTAGCTACCCAGTCGGCCTTTAGAAAAATGTTTACATCCCCTACAGCCTACATGCATAAATAGAGAAAATTATCAAATACTATTAACTAGATGGAGTTAAATATATCTTTTATTAATTTTGTTTCTTACAAATATACATAGGTACTAGGGATGGATCTGTTACAGTCTGTGACAATAAGGACTTTTCCAGTGATTCGCATCACATGATTCCGACATACTCCTTTCGTACACTTTATCGTATCGTATATTTTATCAAATAAAACGTGTGAAGCACAGTTAGTCGTTGTCATATTATTCAATTGTACTGCCCGTTTATTGCGCGAGTAGCAAGCTCAAGAAGTATTTTCGGAAAATCGGCCCTATCATCCATGTTTTACTACCTAGGATACTATGTTTCCTAGTAAGTGTAGTAGAACTTGACCCTTAAAAACTGCCGTGTAGCTTTCACTTACTTATTAATGTAAGAGCGGCGTAAAACTGAAGAATCTTATGCTCTACAGTGGGTGGAAAAGATCTGCTCATGATGATGCTGATTATTTTGAAAAGCAGTATGATAACAAGTATTATTAGACCGATTTATATGTCTACGCAAACTATTGAACATATAACTGGCTTAGGATTGTCCCAGATTGGATTTGGAAGGATTGAGTCAGAGTCACCTGAACTGCAGACCATGTTCGATGTACGTGCGGGTCGAAGAGAAGTTATGACAAATATTCTTTAATGATTTCTTATGTTTACGCGAATTTTACTTATCGAAATAAAACTAATTTAAACGGATTTCATCGCGGTTAATTATTAATTTTGATCCTGACGTTTTGAACGCTTTTCAAAACGTCAGGATTTTCAAAACGGCAATTGGTCTTTTGGGTTCCAATTTAATTTAATGTATAATCTGATCCCAGGCTTGTGCTAGCTTCCAATCATTTTCTCTTTCGAAATTTGGTTGTTTTATAATTTCAATATCCTCGCGAATCATCTTAGGTAGGAATCGGTGTTCTTTGTCAAGGATTTGTGGTTTATCGAATCTAAGATAATGTTTGGAGCCTTCTTCTGAATATTCAGCAACTGCAGACTTCGTAGACCGTCCGTGTATAATATCAGCTATATGTTATTTTACGCTTGTGCTTATGTTTCTTTTGGTTTGGTTTCGTTTTCCTATACGGTTGGCCGATATAAGGATAGGCAGGTAGACATTGTAACATTAACTTTTCTGGATAATCTACAACTCAGTCTACCCCGTGACCACAAAGGCTGAAAAGCTTTCGAAATGTCAGGATCAATATGTATAAATAACCGCGATAAAATCCGTTTCAATTAGTGTGATTTCGATAAATATCCATGTTTTAACAGCAATATATAACCATTAACTTAATGCTTTTATAATTATATATTTTTAGTTAATTAGTTGACTCACGTTTGTCACAGTAAGCGGTTCTGTTTCCGGTTTAACCAAGTAATGTCACCTATTGTACTAGTTGTTCTTTTCAACATGAGAGTTGTAATTAAGTATAAAAAAATTTGAGCCATAATATCATTTAATATCGGTGAGATTATGAATAAACGGTAAGACGGTAAATAGTTTTAAAAAATATATACCCGCAACACTACTGAGTGTTGTTGTGGTTTAGTAATAAGTTTGTCGCTTGTTATTTGTAAGCAGCTTTGCGAGACAATTCCAAAACTACGTTTGAGCGCTTTTGACCCAGTTATTTAGGTTCCTGGACAAAAACACCGTGAATCTTATACGAAGCAATTTAAACTTTCGTATCGTTAAAATAAAGATGCATTTACCTATTAAATGAGATTTATTGTAGAATAATTGCTGTTTTGTCACCAAACTAAACACTGATTTTTTTCTAAATTCTACGCCTGTCGCTGTATTCTAGGACTTGTGTTCTTGATAATAAATTTTGACAATTTTTTTAGATGTTTTAGATTAGATTCAATCCTATTCGTACATTTTAAGCTTGCTACAACCTCAAGTGATATAAAATGAAGATAAAACGATGATAATAATGGAATACCTAGTAGAAGAATTTCCTCTTAAGTGCAAATGCCAATACAAATTTATTAATGTCTGCTAACAGATTTCCATTTTAAGGATGATAAAATAATTGGGGCATTAAAAATTACTTTCTATTATGCAATGCTTATATTTCATCACTAAAGCATCACAAAACTGGTCCTTTATTACTTCAACAACTACAATACCAGTAGAGTACCTTTAATATACTAAGTACCATTATCTTTTTCAGTCCATAATTGCCCGATACTGAGTATTACAGGTGAGCGTTAACAGGGAAAATAAAGAACCTCTTTAACCCGTTCCTGTTCTAGAGAAATAACACTTCCAGTAAACTACTAAAACTTCCAACAGTTCTAAAACAACGATGTGTTACTTTGTAATACGCTGAAATAGGTAACACAGTTTGTAAAAATGCTTTGTAAGTGTTATGTCTTTCAGTTACTATAACTGACATAACTTATGCTCGTCTCTTGATATGACAGCTTGGAACTACTATCTCTTAGACAGCAAATGCACTTTAGTACTACGTAACACAACAATAAGCTGTTTCATTTTGAAACATATTGTTTAATAAAAATTATAGCTATTAAATTTAATTTAAAAATTATTAAATAAAAAAATTGCTATTAGCGTAAAGGATATTTACTTTGCTTAGAACTTTCCTTAACTTTTTTCTCTTGGAGTGTGCTTTGGGATCGATAAATTTTTCTGTTTAATTTTTTGTCTGTCTATCTGTCTTCTTATCTAAAAGGCTCTTCTTAAAGGTCGGATTCTTCTGGTGTTGTGTGTGTCCATGGACGATGGAGATCATTTACCATCAGGTGAGGCTTGTTTGCCTTCTATTCTATAAAAAAAAATTATATGCACACCACCCTATACTAGCAAAAATAGATGAAGATTGCCACGGTGGTAACTAATGTTATGCATCAACGTTTTTCATTTTTTTATAGTTTAGGTTTAAGTGTTATGGCCATAATCTCACCTGATTACTGATAACCTGACACTTGATAACGTCACTTAAGTGACGATAAGGACCAAGTTGGTAGACACGCTAAACCTGTGGAGGAACTGGCTCTCAAGTTCAGCTGCCGAAACACACCTATTGGTATTTGTCGGCAGATTTTCAGCTTGAGGGTGGTTGCTAGCTAGACAGGCATTAGAAAAAGCCCTACCACGATGCTATGGTTTCCTCATTATGTTTTCCTTCACCGGAAGCTCAATCTCATTGTAGGTGCTTGGATTCGAACTCACGTCCCTTTTTCGCGAAGTCGTACACACTACCACTGAGCTATCATCGCTTCAAGATTAACGTGTTCAAACAAAATTTTCCGCTTTATAATATTAGTATCGATAATAAAGCTATTGAATTTATTTCTGACAATCTACATAATGAACGATAATTCGAATATAGTAACGTTCCACCAAGAATATGCCAATAACTTGAATGAGCCAAATAAATCAGCTCCGGGCGTATTCGAGGCCTATTTATAACTCGACTCCAGTGGCGCGGCGATATGATGAAGCAGTAACTATGTTACAATTCGACGTGAATCAATTGAAAAATTTCATGCGATATTATTTAATATACGTACATTTTATATATATGAGTGTGTCACTCTTACTGAGCATATATACATATACCTCTATTTTTGTCCACCGATGAGCTCGGTCCTGAGATAATCTTTTGTACGCCGACGGTCGAGTGTGTTCTGCCGGATCACTGTATGATAAATGGCCAGTAAATTAGGACGAAGATCTTATAATATAATATTCATTTTTTCCACTTTACAGAAGCCAACATAATATAATACTTTAATAATAAGTAGTGTTAAACCTAATAAAGTATTTTGCATTGCACTTGAAAAAACTGTTACATTAATAAAATTATTTAAAAAACGATTGCTAATGAATAAACATCGCGTTATTTAACTGGCCAATATATTAAAATTTAGATTTGATACATTTCATTAGATTATTATTAGAACTGATAAATTAGAAAGAATATAATTTTTACTACAACTTCGTATAACCCTGATCCGAGTTAATTATACTACATGAAATAAACAAGTAGTGTACATTTAATATTTGCATTAATAGTGACAGTAATTTCACCATATTGTCTCATATATGTACACTCTTAAAAGAAATGTATGTTATTGGTTTATTTATAAAAGGAAAAAGGTGTAAAGCTGAAAAGATGAAAAACGATTGAGAAAAATCATTATGCTCGCATATTTATTGAAACAAAGAAGTTCTCTTTATTATAGCAGTGTTTTATTTCAGTGGATAAGATACTAAGGTTATTCAAGAATGACTCTTAAGATGTTGTGACGGCCTAGCGGAGTGCGAGCGAACAGTACCTCTGTAAGTATTTTCCTTTACTAAATATGTAGTTTTCGTCCACGCTTACACATTGTCGACTGCATAAAGTACCAATAATTACTCTATGTATACTATTATTTATTATTTTAGTTAAAGAGAAGGGTAATTTAACTTTTAACTAAGTATTAATTATTTAATGGTTATAATGGATCTGCTGTACGGTCTGTTATAAGAAGAAAAATTATGATAAAAGATTAAAAATAAGTAATATGATATTATTGTTCAAGTCAACTGATCGACCACGGACGCCTAATATCGATGCGTCTAAAAGTGATTTGGTAGAATATTTTTAAAACCTATTTCTAAAGAAGTTCATTAAATAAGAATTGGATTAGTTATCTTTGGTTTAATACAAAATGAACTGTATCGAATTTTTTATAGATATAAGTTTAGCATTATGGCCACAATTTCATCGGATATTAAGAGATATTCGACGTGGCCCAAGATGGTAAGCTTAGTGGAGGGCATGGCTCTCAAGTGCAACTGCCGGATTGCACCTATGGGTATTTGGCGGTAGATTTTCAACTTGAGGATAGTAGCTAGCCACTGGAAGCTCTGCGTCAGCTGTCCCTAGCAACTGGGGAGTTTGCAGTGTCGCCGTGGTGCGTTTTAGTGGGTAGTGTTCGGTACTTATCACCCGACGAGTCTTGCCACGTACCCTTTTGCTTGTCACTCTCGCCTTGGCCTGACCCGTGCGTTTGCGAGTTGCGATGAGGAAGTCCATAACAAATAGGATTTTAAACACCAAATTAATAAAAAAGGTGGTAGCTAGCCAGGCGGACATTATAGAAAACCCTAATACCATGCAAATTTTATACTTTTTTATACTGATCTATTTATTTAAAAACAAAACACAAAATAAAAATTATAATTTTTCTATTTACCTTATTTGAATAAATGGTGAAAGCATAAATTCATAAACAGAAACGTTACTTAGATAAACGTATGGGACTCATTATTAACGCGATATAAACACGCGCACCATCACTCCCCCAAATTAAAAGTATGAAATTAGTTCCGGTTTCCTGAATATAAATACAGTTACTTATTAAATTCATGCCAACGACACCAGTTTCATCATGTATACGTAAGTACGCGTTGGTAAATTTCTATAAAAATATTAATTACGTGAAAATATATTACCGATAACAATTACGGCTTTTAACAAGCGCAGGCTTTTAATTGATACATACGTACAAAATTTATTTGTTCATAGAATGTTATTATAGTATTATTTTACCCTCAATCTAAGAATTAAGTGAGCGGTTCATGAAAGCGGTTCGTGGAAGAAGCGTCTATATATAGCTATATATAATCTAATGTATTACTTATCTAAGATATAGTATGGTTAATTATATTATTTAACCTTCAAACAACTTTAGTATCCATCTAAAGCTAATTAAGAAATGCTCGAGAATGGTTAGTATCTTTTGAATCAAAAACTATAAGATCTTCCAAAGTACTTTATTTCATCATTTGTTTATTAATAAAACACATCATATAAACACATATTGTAATAACTAAGCGTAATATAGACAAGTATATAGAGGAATATAGAGATTAGTACAAAATCATACATTGTTGTTATAACTGTTAAGTGATGGCATTATTAATATAACCTGCCGTATTTTTTTACTTATATATATAACAATTTTTACATCATTGGTAAGCAAAATTCCAAATAACCTTTGAACATCTGGTTGTGACATAATAACAGACAAATATATGAAATAAAGCTAAAAAGCAACGTTATACAAAAACTGTTCCGAGTTGTTATTTTCACGCTCTAGTTATAACAATGGTACAACAAAATTTGGATAACCTTAATTATTACAATTAATTTTTGTGACTTAATGATACAACTGTTATAGTTAAAAAGTAATCACAAAAGCCATTTCCATCGTAGGTTTGTGCAATAGGGAATACCGCATATTGTATTTTCTAATTATTCCTGATTCACCCAAACGAATTCAACACAGTTATTACTCAACATGAATTTGTCAACTTTTGATGTAAGAAATGAAAAATGTGTTTATATTAAATTAAAATAAAATACAAAATATTCATTTTTAGTTGGCAGATAACATTCATTTTTCCTTTTTTATAAACGGAGACCGCATATCTTCAAAATTATTTTATAATTTAAGTAACGATCAAAATAAACAGAAATATTTCGATACTTTGGTCCCATTATAACAATGATATCTTTTTCCTATAATGTAAATATTTTCACAATAATTCAAGATACGTAATATATGGCAGATAGATAGATCCTCGCAAGTAGGAAATAATATTGATATGGGAGTAAATATTGAAACATTAAATTTTACAATCCATTATATATTTTAACATTTCTTAGCTCGATCCGAATAGACAACAATAGTTGGCGTATTTATTTAACATATACCTCTATAGATAACTTCATACATAGAACAACATAGCCGACCTCAGACCAGAATAATTAATTTTAAACAGTCTAAACAATGCAACACTTTATGGTTACAATTTAAATATTTATTTAATTATGATAATCGTCGACGGACAGATTTAGAGAGCTTATTCGAATTGTACTATTTTAATTATTCGATTCAACAAGTCAATTCATTATAATATGACTTGTTTCTTGATGATCTGAATGACTTGAATTTTATAATAGCACCCATTGCGAATGTGTCCCCAAGAAGGAATAAATTCAAACTACAATGTTATGGGTGTCACTGTAAAATGCATGACCTCTTTTCAGTCTGTCCGCTGGTTCTCACAAGTCTGTTTAAATTGAGTTTTGGGCTACCGCTGGCACTGTCTCCATCGCCTTTGGCACAAGTCTTGTTTCTCATAATCAGAAGGTCTGTTCGAATACTTGGACGTCTCACATTCGGAGCGACGACACCGCATGCATCTGACAATCTTCTTTTAATAGAAAGGGTACACTTTTTACTTCTATTACCTTGGCTACTTGCAGGGGGCAGAGTGCAAGGGCTGCCGAATGCCGTACTGACACGTTTGTGGTGGTTCGGGGCCATCTCTAAAGGCAGGTTGGCAACGACGAATAGTTCATAAAAAAGATCGTCAACGTGGAAATTTTTCTTTGCAGACGTCTCGACGAACACGCACGCTGAATCTTGCGTAGTGCAATAAGATTGCGCTTCTTCTGGTTGAACAGATCTATAAACAAAACAACCAATCAGCTCACAGCTGTGTTAACCCGAGTATTCTTCGAAGGAACATATTTATGTACAAACTTTATTGATATTTTTTTTTTTACAAAAGAATTAACCTTACTATCTTACTCGAAAATACATCTGCTATAATATCCTACTAATCACTTCTATTTTTACTTGATAATGCTGATAAAGCTCTTACTTGGCATCCCGATCGCATTTATTGCCAGCAATAGCCATAGGCACCCTCGGCAATTGCCGACGACCCCTACTACTGCCGCTAGTGGCGCTAGCCTTCGTTTCCAAGATCTGCTCTCGAAGCCGGATAACTTCTTCAAAAGACTCGCGGCTGTCCATCGCGAATACAAGCACGAACAAATCGCCTGCGAAATAGTATAAAAATATCAGTTGTTGATGGTTTTTCTTTAGTTGATGAACATAAATTTCATGCAAACATCCTGAGGATTTTTAAACACTTACAACTGAATAATCAAGCGATAACAAGAAAATTTAATGAATTGATTCTATTTAATTATATTTTTCTTACTGTAGGATACCCTGTCACTTTTTACTGTAAGAATAAGGCCTCGGATATACCAGAGGACAAACGGAGCGACATGTTGCGCAATATGTTGCTCGACAACTACGTAAAGTGCTACCCGAGATAAATATCGCGGAACATTTTGCAGACCACACTCGTCAGTGCTTATAAAAATGTCGCCCAAGGAGGTTGTAGCGATTATTGCTGCGTACATATTTACTGATCTTACTTTCATTCATGCATACATATATTCATCATACAGATCATTTGCGAATTTTACTCGACTGTCAACATCTGATTTTGTAACTTTAGTACAAATGATCGGATTTTTCATAGCCAAACAGGATACAATACTACGGACCGCTGTTGGCCCTCATATCATAACAGACAGAGTAAAGGTCAAGAAGTAAAAGTACTGTTTTGTTTTCCCAGACTATAAACATGTTGAGGGGCACGTCACACACAACGTCTGCGCTCGGTTACAAATGGTGCGACACAAACCCGCGATACGTGCGCTCGCTCTCGAGGCGGGAGCAAACAACATGTCTCGCGTAACATGAATGGGTCACAAAATTTTGCGGGACATATTGCAGGACATTGAACAACATCGCAGTAGATTCAGCGTTGCAGGTCATGTTGAGGAGCAGTTTGTCCCCTAGTTGCATCCCGGCCTTAAAATATAAGAACTCTTCGAAGGAGGCACCTTAGTATAATGCCAAACTTTGGTTGAATACACAATTATTTGTTGATCATATTATAATTGCCTGGTAATTTTATTGAAGCGTTATTTATATATTTACGTTGCACGTAATTACACAATTCAGTGGTTATGTTGATTGCACTAGCATGTTGACTGCATGTTTTATGAGATAGGAACATGCATGCAACAAGCGCACTTATTAATTATTTAATGTTAAGGATTTCTACCCATTCATTATTTACTGAAATTTTGGTTGGCTTTATCCTTTTTAGTTTATGTAGGATGTCATTACTTTTCATTATATATATTAAATTGGAACATAAACTTAAAAGTTCAAAAACTTTTGCTTTATAGTTTACTAGCTGTGCCCATGACTTCCTTTGTTTGGAACTAAAAATTATTTATTATTTTTTTCCGGTTTTTTAAATACCACTTTGCTCCTATTGGTGGCAGCGTGATGTTAAATATCCTAAACTCTTCCTCAATGATTGCTCTATCAAATACAAAATTTTGGATTTCGATTGATAGTTATTAAGATTAGCACGTTCAAACAAACAAACAATCTTTTTCGCTTTACAGTATTAATTTATATAGATAAACTTTTATTCCTAAATTTACATTAATTAATAAGTCTTTATTGATTTATTTACCAAAAAGGTGGGAATCACATTATTTTACATTTTTTGGTAAAATTGGTAAAACAAATTTATTTATTTAAACATTTAAGGGTCGTCAACATCTGCACATTATCTGTTTTCTTAATATATCTACACATCTGAGATGCATAATATTGTGCAGTTATATAAAGATGGCCACAGCATGCACAATTAACAAAATATAAATATATTAAAATAACAATATTAAATACAGAAAAACAGGCTAACATCATAAATAAACAAATAAAACATACGATAATACAAATAGAATGTAATTAAATAAACCTGTTTGTTTATGAGGAGTTTGTGTTCAATAGGCTCAGAATTTATCTGAATGAAGTTTAATGAAACAATAATGCATCGAAACTAACAATAACATAGTTATTTCGTCTTGTTTTATAAAATCCGAACACGTACAACAATGTTATCTATTCCCCAATATACGGGCGCTGGAGCGTATCGTGGTTAGTGCCAAACAGTGTACAGTGCACTGCGCCTTGTTAATTGCTGTCGCATATTGCAGCGTGTATACTAATTAAGAATGTATTCATCCTAATTCAATGCGTAATTGTTACCAATTGAGTTGGTATTTCGTGGTTAATTCCTAGTTCCCTTAAACGTGACCCAGAGTTGGTTAATAAAGTAAAGATTTCTATGTATCTTAATGTACTTTCGAAGCAATGATAGGCATTGTCAATGGACGTGAGTTTGGATCCTTATAAAATTAGCTTGAGTTTTCGGTGAAGTAAAACATCATGATGAAAACATACTATGGTGATAGGGCTTATTCTAATGCTCACCTGGATAACTAACATAATAATAATAAAGTTTAGGTGTCATGTAAATAGTTAAAATATAAAACTAAAGACCCGTGATTATAAACAAAATAATTAATTAATGTTTAACTCGGATTTTCTTTAAATACGTCACACGCTCTGCGAAGCCGTACGAAAATTCACCAGTTTATAGCCCGAGCCTAAACTGAATATTCAGTTTAGTTTTGTTTGATTTGAATATAGTATTAAAATTTTATTAAAGAAATAAAAAACGTATTAAATATTTTCTTATTCGCTTTTTTTTATTTTGGATAACGTTCTAGTAGAATTTTCACCTTAAATTTACACCTAACCTTAGTGTACCTATATGTAAAAGAATAGTTCATTCTAAACAAGATCATTTGTTTTAGACGGATAAAATAGACTAGGCCAGTCATTATAGTCTTTAAATATTTCCTTAGTTAACTGACTTGTATTGCGCGAATATTATTCTTCGAAATAAAACTAATTTAAACGGATTTTATCGCGAATATCGTCGGGATCAAAATTAATAAATAACCGCAATAAAATCCGTTTTAATTAGTTTTATTTCGATGAAGTAGACAAATGCTAGAACAATGTTTTTCAGTTGTCAGAAAAAAATTAGTCTTTTTATACTAAAATTATATTTTTTATAGTTTATAGGTTTAGCGTTATGGCCACAATCCCATCTGATGTTAAATGACAATGTGGCACAAGGTGGTGGAGACCCTAGTGAAAGGACTGACTCTCTAGTGTAACCGCCGGATACCTATACATATTAGCTTTTAGAATTTTAACTTGACGGTGGCAGCTAGCTAGACGGGCATTAGAAAAAGCCCTACCACCAGGGTATGGATTCATAACAATGTTCTCCTTCACCGAAAGCTCAAGCTTGTTGCAGATAGATTTGAACTTGGCACTTGACACGACGTCCGTACACACTACCAACTGAGCTCCCATCGCATCATTTTAGACAGATTCAATGTTCGATTATCTGTATGTTCATATAATACAAGCTTAGATGTTAAATTAGTTTTCGTCTACATACTGTAGTGATTTCGTCATATTCAAGGATATTAAGTTACTGGATTTCTACGAATACAAATAAATGAAGAGTTAAATGTTTACTAGTTAAGTTTCAACCATTTAAAATGTTTCAACGTAAGGCTTAACTTTTTTTTATGGAATAGGGGGTAAACGGCAAACGTGTCACCTGATGGTAATTGATTACATCCGCCCATGGCCACCTAAAATACCAGAGGAGTCGCAGGTGCGTTGCCGACCTTTATAGGAGGGACTGGCTCTCAAGTGCAACTGACGGAACAGACCTAATGGTATGTGGCGGCAGATTTTCAACTTGAGAGTGGCAACTAGTCAGGCGGGTCTCAGAAAAAGCCCTACCACAATGGTATTGGATTCTTCACGATGTTTTCCTTCACCGAAAGCTCAAGCTTATTGTAGGTGATTGGATTCGAACTCAAGCCCCATGACACGGCGTTCCTATACGCTACCACTGAGCTATCATCGCTAACTCTAACAACGCTAAAGCTAAAAATCAACTCATTTTAACTAATAATAATCGCTTCTGAGCATACATATTCAATTCACCATTAATTATATTTTATTCTTGAAAGCTTTTACTACGTTTGTAGAAACTTATTTAATTTAAAAATACGTGCGTGTCGTGGAAAACGCAGTTGGAACGAATTGGACGAATATTATTATTGATTAAAAATAGGAATAAAATAAATTACTAGCGTCAAGAGAGATTTAATGAAACGCAGAGATAACTAATGAGTTATGGGAATGGTAGGAAATATATTTCTTGTTGTAAAAACATACATTTTATTGTACATCATTCAATACACTATAATACGCTACAAAACAGCTGATGCGTATGACGTTGTACAAACTATATCTGCCCAGCCGTTGAGAACTTACGGCCTGTCTTGAACTAATAAACGCGCACCTATGACTGGGTATACCCAAAAGCGTATGCGCTATGGATAGCCAACTACACTATACAAATAAAGTGCAATATAGAACAAACTAAAGAAATGGTCGTGACGTCAAAAATTTTACAATTTTATTCATCTAGCCACCATCCGTACCGTGCGATAAGGAACTTCGTTCTGAAAATACTTATTTGTGTTGATTTCTCGCAGGGTATGTTATAAATCTTTTCAATAAATCTATGTTTTCAAATAAAGCAAAAAACCTTATACTTAAACGTAACCAAATGATGGATTAAGCAAAAAGCACTGAGACAATATAATATTTATCCTTTGTATTGGGAAAGACACATTTCCTTTTTTTAATTTTTGCTGTTCTATAGGTGTCTAATGAATGATGTTCAATTTCATTAAAAACTGTTTCATCCATTTATATGAAATATCGTACATAGCAATCATATCTCAATCGTCACTAAATAAGCTACAAGAATTTATCAATAATTAAGTTGAATAATCATATTATATACAATTTTTTCCAAGTTTGATGAAAATTTGTACAAATGCCGTAAGAATTGTTAATAATATTTATAGAAATGTTAAAAAAAAATGTTTATACCATTAAAATACAATAACGAACATTAAGTTTAATACTGATTTTAATACAATTTTGTACACGGGAATATAATAATAGTCGATATATCTTAAGGAAACAAAAAAGTTAATAACAAAAATGATCAGTTATAATTGTGTACATCGTAAACAAAATTACGATACGAAAATAATAATTCCGTAATAAATGCTTGAGGAACCATGTTCACATATAGTATGTCATAAACAGTTTTATCAATGATATTAAATAACTTTAGCTTTTGGGATCAATCACCTATGTAGTTAAATAGTAATATCTCATCATTATTGTAGTTATAATATTTCTGCAGCTTTTAGCACCCACCCTGGTAAAATTCAATTTCCCTGGCAATAACAGAAAGTTAGTATATAGGACTTTCCTATCTTAATATCACTGCTAGTATGCAAGTATGTAGATAATTTGAACTATGTGTATGAGATAACGACGAGTGAACATTCGTATTAAAGCAAAATACTATCAATACTAATATTTATTTGAACAATTTGTTAACTTGCAATGTCAACTTTTCCCTACCACTGATTTTTATTACTTGCCCGTTTTATCCAATCGACCGAGGTACTCAGTATTCCTGGCTTGCTTCCACTTTTACTCGGCAATAACTAATCTACTTAAAGCTATTAGGGACTGAATAAGACTATTAAAATGCGGAAAACGATTGAGATTTATCTAAAATAGAACTTAAGCTATTATGGCTGGAAAGTTCTTTCGGCCGTGGATCATAATTCACATTAAGAGGATTAAGTGAAGTTTTAAGTTGTAGAAATGGAAAATAATACGTGTTGAAACTGTTAATGTGTTTTCTGTGAAATCGAATTAGAAACCAGGAATTCGCATAAGAACTGAAGTTACTGGTATAGCCCTCAGAATTGTATATCAATTAACTGCAAGTAGGATTTAAGTGCAACGTTGCTCATAGAAATATGGCCCACGGGATCTAAGAGTTCTCAAATAGTGACTACGTATCGCATTATACATTTCATGTATGTTTCATACCTTGTAGCAGACTTCTCCTACAAAGTGAACTCAGAGATGAATATTTCTATTAAGATTGAAAGTTATACGTAATTTTGAAAGCAAGAGGTCACGGGGTCCTATGGCTCACTTTTGTTTCGCAACTACATCCTATCATATGGAAAGACAGTACAAAATTTTAAGACTTGTTAGGATGACTCTTTGGTTGTTAAGAAAAAATAATTTAAAATTATATTTCAGGTAATAAAAATGTATGTTGTAATTCATATTTATTAAGAGGAGTAGAGATTAAAAGATCAAGTGTTTTGTAAATCTATATTTCAGACAACTTTTGTCATGTTTCGGGAAGTACTTAAAATTTAAAAGTAAATGTTGCAAGTCGGAAGTCTAATATTCCAAGTTTTGGAATTTCCATTAATGTCAAATTATAGTAAATTCTGTAACCCATACCATGACGATAGCTTTACTTACAGCGTAATTACTTAGCTTACAGTAAACTTTTACGAAACTATGCTTAAGCTTTCGATGGAGGAAAATGTAATGAAACTATAGCATTTTATAATGACTACTTGGTTAGTCATAACCCTTCAGTTATAAATCGGTCGTCAATCATCTGTAGATGTGTTTAGGAAAGTAATTTTGATGCTTAGTGGTACTATAATTTCATGTGATTGTCAATTTTAAAACTATAAGCAATTTAGAAAAATACATCTCATAATCTTTGATATTTTTCTTACGAATATGAGACAACAAACAAACAAACTGCAATCGAAGATTATTATATCCTTGGCCGTAATTAATTTATGTAAAGTTAATTCACAAGTTCCTTTATAATACGAAATTATCCTAGTCAAGAGATTCTTTCCGGTCATAATTTGAAATGACGATTAATTAGGAAAATTCATTAGCAAACTTTAAGTCTGATATTTCGCACTCCCTTAATTTTTATTGACTTATTCAAATTAATTCGTTTTATTGCGTAAGAATTGGACGCTTAATATTGTAACAATATAAAAATTAACTAAGACCTAACTGAGCTGTCTTTTTCTACATATGGTTTAGTAAAAAGAATTCAAAAAATGTACTGGATGCCATTTTATAACACTTAATCGACGATATCGTAACATAATTCTGTAACCAGGGCGTGCTAATAACTTTAAAACTGTCATACATTTTAAAAACAACATTAATGTTTATTTCATACCGTGCCCGGGCGCCGCGTTAAGAGACGTGAGTTACAATACAACTACAATGAGCTTGAGCTTTCGGTGAAGGAAAAGATCGTGATGAAACTATAGCATAGTGGTAGGGCTTTTTATAATGTCTGCCTGGCTAGCTACCACCTTCTACTTGAAAATCTGCCGCCAAATACCTATAGGAGTGTTTCTGCGGTTGCACTTGAGAGGCAGTCCCCTCACTAAGCATTGCGTGCCCATCATCTTGGATCACATCGTAATTTAACAACACGTGAGATTGTGGCCATAACGCGAAACCTTCCTATATAACTTAATCTATATAAAAAAGTTATATAGGCAAAACACTTATACAGTAATTTTCTATATAAGTGATTTACGGGCACACAGACTTAAACAGAGTCTATAATGGAAAAAAAATACATGAAATATATGAAAAGGCTTATGAAACTGAAAACGTTATTTTAATTAATTATAATTTGAAATACTTTAGAACTATAGTAATAGTAAGAGTGATAATTATTAAATGGAATTTCATTAATTATGTGTTAAATAGCGCTAAGTTAACGAGCCAACTAGTACTTGTATGTAGGCAACCATAATAATTATTACCCGTCCCGGGAGGCTTCCATCGCCTACAGCAAATTGAAAATTAAACGAGCACATTCGCCTTATATCTATGACGTACTAGAGTCTAAAATTAACAAAATTAACTACCATCCTTGTTTATCACCTTTAGTATAGTGACATGTATGAATTTATTTTGTTTATATTAATTTAAGTAACTGTACACGCGAACGAACGTGTGTAACTAAAATTATTTAAGCTCGTGCTGTTATTCAAATTTTAATATTTTTTGATAGAATTAACCGATTTTAATAAAACGAATAATAAATGTTACTCGAGAAAACGCTTTATAGTTTTGCTTAGTGAAGTTTTATCATAAACGTTGTACTTTAGTAATGATACGTACACAAACAAACAGACAGGCAGACAGACATTTCCAATAATGACGTAAATGTATTTTGTTACTTATTCTTAATCATTTTTTTTTACATAAATCTAAAAAGTACAGACACGTTAAATTTAAATTCTTATTATATCTACATTATAATAAATTTATTGAAAATCGCTATAAAACATCTAAGGTTATCAGAAACCACAAGCACATTACATAATTAAATTGACATATATTTATAATATTATAGTTTTTACACCTGGCTTCGCATGTTAATATTGATTTAAATCAAACAAATCGTAAGATGCCGTATAAAGTTTCATACAAAGTTTACTCCTCTCTTTATCCCACTTCCAATAAGTTTTGCGCGAGAAAAAGTAGCTTATAACCGTCTCCAAGGTGCCATGTATCTCTATACCAAAATTTCATAGTAAAAGTTTCAACGATTTAGACATGAAAGCGTAACAAACAAACAAACTCAATTTCGCCTTGATAATTTAGTAAGGAATAAGCATTGTTTACTGAGAAATTGACTATTAAATTTTTAAGGTATATTTTGGCAATTATTAATATATTAAGTGGTACCTTCACTGTGTACCGTATAATTTGGTCCTATATATTCTACGAGTAGCATTGAAATCTATATAAAAACTTTTAAAAATTACATGTCTACAAACATGCATTTAAAATAATTTTGAAAGGTCGTAATTAAGTTTTCCTGGCGAGTCAAGACAATTGTGTTCGACTGCATGGCGGCAACTACACACCAGTCATGTTGTCTTCAACAGTTACCAACGTAAAGAGGAAAATAAAATATATGGCATGACGACAGACTTTTTTGTTTTATGTATAGTTGCTAACGTGAAAACATATAAACATATCTATCTAAATTATTACCTCATAATATTTATTGTATTCCAACTTTTCTAAACACCATTTTTATACCATACCATATTTATAAATTCCTTGATGTTTATCCCACATCCGACTTCTTCAATAAAAGGCTGACCAAGAAAATGAATGGAAGTAGTTTTCATTCAGAGACAATGACCACAAGTCAATTTTGTTTGTAAGTTGCGTTATCAATTTGCGACGCATTCGATGTTAGTAAAAAATGTGTTTCCTTATTATGAAGATAAATAAATATGGTGGATTCAATATTTTTCACAAATTAATTGCTTGAAAAGAAAGCAACGGGTAGGGGGGTCGCGAAATATTTCTTGATGCTTCATACTAACTTCATACTAAAGGGAAAGGTCGAAAAACACTGATATAGATTTTACACAAATAAGTAACTAAATTCGGAAATCCAAAGTCAGGTCTACCCATAAATTATAGTGAGAAACGGAGGTTAAATCGTTGCGCAGTGACGCAGAAGACAAATTGTATGAAGTAAATAAAGAGGGCCTTATGAATTGTTTCAATACCCTGATATTTGATATTCAACAGCGAGTCGCACACTTCATGACACTCAAGAGCCTTTTGTTCTCGATACGACGAGTTCGTTTCGATTGTTCAGTCACGAAATATTTGTTTCTCTTTTGTTTTGTTTGCAATATTATAAAAGATAACAATTAAGAAAATTAATGCTGGTGTATCTATGACAAGTGTACGTACGTCAACAAATCTAGAGGAGTGACGAAGTAAATATAAATATGTTTAAGTAGCACAATAAAATAACAGCATTGTGCCTGATGGTAAGTAACAATCCATATACCACCACCAAGAGATCTACTATCGTTATATCGTTAGTCATCGTTGTCATTCTGGCCTGTAACTCTCTCGGTAACTGTATAAACGCTGGCTGATCTGGAATCGCAACAAAAAAGGTTTTGTGGTTTGTGCCCACAAACTTGGGCCACATCGTCAGGTGTAATAATTGTAGCATGCCGAGGAGGCACAGTGATTGCTAGATTTAACCCGCATCAGGAAGGCAACAGATGGCCGTGGGGGCTAGCGCCGGGTGAGTCCCGTATATATTCGTAAGTCCCCCAGGTGGAGAGCGAACACGCGAATACGTAAATGCATTTCCCTGTGTTAAAAATAAAAGGAGCAATCGTAGCCAAACGCTAAACCTATAAAATATTAAAATAATATTCTTTTATTTTTATGATTTTTTATTAATTATTCATGAAATTTTATTTTTTCACTTCAGTTTATTTAACTGATCTCACTATTTTGTTTATCTTATTACAACTTTTCAAACCGGGTAGAAACGAGCGCACCAGTTAATCATAGAGGGTTCGTAATAAGATTTATGTTATGACTGCTAAGTTATCCGTGAAACATACTTCATGGCGCATTGTGGGATGTTTTACACAGATTCCTGGACAGTGGAACAAAAAAACATAACCTGAATTCTCACTCAAATTTATTTTTGCCTTTCGTAAGAAGTTTTTTTTTTTTAATTTTGAAATATTTCGTTTGTATTGATTTAACCACTGAACAGCACTGAACCCATATTTATGAATTAGGTGTAATTTTAATATACTGATATTTTTTCTTTTACACTTTTTTTAAAACAAACCTTCGGAAATTTAGTGTAAATTTCCAAGATGGATCACGTTTAGTGAAACAAAAGATATAACGTATTCTTTTGAGATAAATATTATTTTTATAGTTAAGGTTTAACGTTATGGCCATAATCTCATTTGATCTTAAATGACGATACGGCCCAAGTCGGTAGACACGCTAAACCTGTGGAGGAACTGGCTCTCAAGTGCATCTGCCGGAATACACCTGTTGGTATTAGGCTGCAGGTTTTCAACGTGAGGGTGGCAGCTAGCCAGGCGGGCATTAGAAAAACCCCTACCACCATGCTATGGTTTTCTCATGATGTTTTCCTTCACCGAATTCTCAAGCTCATTGTAGGTGGTTAGATTCGAACTCACGTCCCTTGACGTGAAGTTGTACACACTACTACTGAGCTAGCATTGCTTCAAAAATCTCTCGTATTCTATATTCATTCGAATTTTTCCTATTTTTCATACAAACACAACTAGGTCTGTTGCTTGAATATCTATCACGAAACTGATTCATAAAGTTATTTAAATAAACTTTATTTGATACAATAAACAAGTCCTGTTGTTTGTGACAGTGATTATTATTATGAGTTAATATTTTCATTTAAAAAATTAATACCCTTCTATACGTTTTAATAGGCATTTTAGTTATCGGAGAACTTTAATAGGGGCACGACTATAAATATAAAAAGCCTATCTTAACGTATCATCAAAATATATTAAGACTATTTCTACTAAGTATTACTGTTTGAAAATTTTAATTCAAGGATAGTTGAGAATACCGACTGCGAAAACTATCCAAACTTATTTCGGAAGTGGACGAGTTTCGAACCCTCCTCGCATGCTGTTAATACATTTAATAAAGTAATGTTAGCAGAATTACATGAAATGGGTTTTCCAGACAAATTGAATTACTACATAGTTTAATCACTGGGGAGATATACATTTCTAAATTAATTATGTCACGCAAGTTAAATGTGTGCCGATATCTTAATACTCGTATATATGGATATATGTGTATATATGCTTGCTTTTATATAGGTCGATTTTATAGTTTGTACGGATGTAAATCGATCATTATATTCGTCGTGAAAAAGTACAGTGACAGTTTGAAAAATAACTTTCAAATGTATTACTAAGTAGGTTTTCCTAGTCCTAGAATCTTCAGTACGCTCCACTCAATTGGTTGTTGTAAGCTTGAAGTCATGAAAACTGAAATACATATTTAACAAATAGATTATTTATTACATACTAGATGTACCTGCGACATCGATCGTGTAAAACTAAAAATGATTTAACTAATTTATGTTACCTATGTTACTCTGAGTTAATATAGCATCCTAATGATGAAAGAATTTTTGAAATCTGTCAAGAATCTGTTCCTCTAGAGGTTTAGCGCGTCCACCATCTCGTGCCGTATCATCCCTTAACATTAGGTAAGATTGTGGCTATAATGCTAAACGTATAAAACATATAAAAATACCATATCCACAAAGGAAAAAAGTAGTCCTAAAACTATACGAAACATAGTCCAAGTTACAGTAAAAGAAGCCGTGTGCAGAACTAGTGCTTTCTACTATTGTATGACAAATCCATCGCCTACTAATATATATATTGACTTTAGTGTTATGAGATACACTAATTATATTTGTGATAAAACGCAATGCTATCTCTGCTGCAGATAAACTCTCAAAGTAAATAAAATTATAATTGAAACACGTTACTACAAGCAACGAACAAGCTGAAACATTGTACGTAAAACGAGTTTCACGTATACATTTACGCTTTCATGTATTTCGCAAAAGTTTAACTCTTTGATGCAACATTATTGTTACCTTTATTACTGATTGTAGTCATTATAAACGTTCTCGATTTGGTACGACTGTGCTTCAAATTTAATATTTTTTATCACACCTTTTTGAAACGATGGGAACCCAGTTGGTAGTGTGTACGGACAGCGCGTCAAAGGACGTGAGTTCGAATCCACCTACAATGAACTTGAGGTTTCGGTGAAGGAAAACATCCTGAAAAAACTATAGGTTTTTGTAATGCCCGCCTGGCTATCTACCACCCTCAAGTAGAAAATCCAAATCCAAATACCTATAGGTGTGTTCCAGCATATGCACTTGAAAACCAGTCCCTCCACTAAGCTTGGCGTGTCCACTATCTTGGGCCAAATCACCACTTACCATCCGGTGAGACCGTGGCCCATAACGCTAAACCTTAACTATAAAAAAAACTAAGTAAGAACAGTACAACATGGATTATTCCTTTCACTCTGCCAATATACCTCAGTACTAATAACCATTATACAATCAATTCCTCAAATATTCCATCCATACCATTTTCGGTATTCCTCCACTTCTTTATAGTCAATGTGCTTATCAATATAATAAAATACTTGGTGTACTGTATTAGATTTATTATCCGAATTAACACTTAAACTAAAAATAATATCAAATAATATATTTCATATTTTGTTTTGCCTTCACAATTATCACCAAATGAAATAGGTTTTACTATTATGTTAAAAAAGGAAATTAACTTTCCAAAATAGATCATGCTTATAGTAAAATAGAAAAGTATTAATGAAGGAGTTGAAGTAAAGTTTTTAAGGACCATTAGTGTATATGTATGTATGTATATAATTAGGCAGAGAAACAATGCAGCATCATTTTCTCTTTTTTTTTTATCAAAAAAAAAAAATTATTTTTTATTTTTTCGTAAATGACAAAATTTATTGTTATCAATAAAACTGGCAAACAGTTTTTTTACAATAATTTCCTCACATTTTTGATAATGATTATAATCAAATTTCCACTACTTGACCAACATTACTTTCAATAAAGTTGCCCAAAAAAGGCATTCATATCGTAGGTAATAAACACTTTTCATAAATGTTATATCACTTACATATATAATTAGCAGTCCCCGCGACTTAGTACACGTGGAACTAAACACTACTTATTCGTTTATGCCCGATTTTGAAAGATTTTAATGCAGCTTTGCTGCTATTGGTGAAAGCGTGATATTTAAATAGCGTAAAGCCTCTCTTAATGATTGCTATAGCACAAATACAACATTTTTTGTTTAAATCCGAACGGTAATTAGACCAGCCTATTTAAATAAACTTTCCCGCTTTATGATATTAATATAGATTAGAAAAATAACAAATGTAATTTAGCGAAAAATGTCCCTAACAACTGTTGGTCGCCTATATGTTGTAAAAACTCAATGTATAGCGTACGTAATTCCAGAACTTTCTATACACTGTACATCACGTTTTAGGTTTAATTAGAGTGATGTTAAGCCGAAACGTTGCAGCCCTTCATTATGAAAGGGCCATAAAGACGTCATTACTGAAACCCTGACAGATGTAGAGCGAACCGGGCAAGCCTGTCCGGGTGCCGCCGTAAAAAATTACACAAATCGTTGGTAAAATATTTTTCAAGTGGAACAGAAATAAATTGCTATGATGTAAGTAAATGAACAATACAAAGACAGGAATACAAAAAAGAAAATCTTTTAATTTGCTACTCAAGAATTAATTTTCATATAAGAGTCCCGATATGGAAATTTTGTTAGAAGTGAAATTAATACAAGCGTTACCTAAAAAGAGTTATGTTTTTCTACGAAATGTACCTTGGGCACCTTACATTTTGATTGATAAAATGGGATTTTTTACTTTTTTTGAAAGGACAAATGCTGTTAATCTGAGGAGTTTTCACAGCTTCACCGAACCTGGGAAGCGAGTACCAAAGGCACTCAGCCCGGGGGGCAACACACACAAGGGAGCCATGAAGAAGCCGACCCTCGGCTTGGGCTCTATCAGGGACTCATCTATTCAAAGATAATGGTACTTAAGTAGTAAACTTCAGTCAGGATTCACAGCTGACACACACACACTATTTGTTTATGAGACAGGTTGATAGTACATCAAACACTAAAAAAGGTTACGGACCTACACGGCCTATACTAGACACGTTTTACCTTTCCTGAACTAGGCGCTGTCTAATTATGTATTTTTCCGCCCCGAGTTCCATCTATGCAAGCAACACCACTGGACTTTCATCTCGATGTTATCCTTTTACTAAAGGCTCGGGCTTTATACACATTTCTGTGAATGTTCCTGACAGCTTAGAAGTCTTTAGGTAAAGCTGGCCACTCGACATTTATAATAAGTAACTTCACTGTAACTATCTGTAAACATAGACAAACAATATAATACAAACACGAAAATGATATTGGAGAGATCAGTCCCCTTATGACGCGATTAGAAAAATGAAAGCTATAGCAAAAATCGCTAAATATTAACTTCAAAATGGCAAATTCGTATTTTATTATCTATTAGCTTTAGTGTACTGAATTCGTCAATTTACGCCGATCATTTTTGAATTTTGTATCGTTTTTTTCTTTGTATAATACATAATAAGACCTTTACAGAACAGAAATATTTTTTTATAGTTAAAGTTTAGCGTTATGGCTATAATCTCATCTAATCTTAAGTGGCGATACGGCCCAAGTTAGTAGACACGCTATAGCTGTGGAGGAACTGACTCTCAAATGCAGCTGCCGGAACATATCTATTGGTATTTGGCTGCAGATTTTCAACTGGAGGGTGGTTGCTAGCCAGGTTGGCATTAGAAAAAGCCCTACCACCATGCTATGGTGTCCTCACGATGTTTTCTTCAACCGAAATCTCAAGCTCATTGTAGGTGGATTCGAACTCACGTCCCTTGACGCGAAGTCGTACACACTCCCATTGTGTTTTTTTGTATGAATACTAATACCTATTATATTTTTATTTACAGTTTAAAGTATGGCTATAAAAATGTATCATCTGGTAGTCGATAACAATGTGACCCAAGATGGTAACAGAAAACGTCAAGGGGGAACTGGTTTTCGAATACAGCTACTGGTACATAAGTATAAGTGCTTGACTACCGCTTCTCGACTTTAAGATAATGGCTAACCCATCCATCATTATATGACTTTACCACAATGTTTTCCTACACTGAATATTCTTATTATAATATCAAATTAATTAGATTGTAATCGTATTATTTAATGTAATAAAATCTATCTTATCCTATTTTAAATGTAAAGTAAAACTAGAAGACTATAATAAATTCATTATTATTTTTATTAAAACTTCAAGCCGTTAGAATTTCTAATTAAAAAGTAGGGGCACTGTGCGGGAAAACATAACACCTATTTAAGAAGTTGTCTACTTGAAAGTGTTAAAATAAATTACGTGTTCAACCTTTTTAATCATTTTTTTTATATAGATTACTTGAATTACAATATCTCTATTGTAGACGTAGAAAAACGATAGTGTATGGCGTTATGTGGTTACGAATATTTAATTACGTATTTATCTTCAATAATATGTAGCGTATTGTATATAGGAATAATGTGCTACATGTATATGATGGATACTTCAAATTTATTATTATTTAACCTGCAAATTTAAGAGAGGTATATTTTACATTACATATTATACAATAAAAAAAATGTAGGCTTTATAGGTCCAGCTTTATGGTTACAATCTCAACTGATGTTAAATGACGTTATGACCCAAGATGCTGGACATGCTAAGCCTAGTGGAGCGGCTGGATCTCAAGTGCAACTGTTGCAACACACCTATAGGTATTTTGGCGATAGATTTTTAACTTGAGGATAGCTAGTCAAGTGGGCATTAGAAAAAGCCCTACTATCATGCTATAGTTTCATCGCGATGTTTTCCTTCCCCAAAAGTTCAGTCTTGTGTCGGGATTGAAACTCACGTCCACTGAAGCGGTTTCCGTACACTACAAATTGAGTGAAATTCAAGAACAGTGCTGAACGGATGAACTGAATATTTTTACTAGAAGTATGGTCAGATGACTAATTTATATCTGATACTAGGGAAAAAATAATTAAAAAAACATCCACGCCTTCTGAGAGCTATTTATCCACTGATAGTCATTATAATGACTATATGTAATTGTATAAGCGACGACATAAGCCAAAAATCTTAGAATACAGATTTTAATATTTTAACTTACCCGTAAGAAAAGATAGCCTTCTCATTGCAGGAAATGGATGGTTTCCCGAAGTATCAAGCAGGTCAAGCTGGTACACTTCCCCACGGATCCTGTAGAGTTTCCGATGGAAGTCTTCGATGGTCGGTGTGTAGCTATCCTCGAATTTGGTACCCAGGAAGCGGGATACGAGTGACGTTTTGCCCACACGCGCCGAGCTAAGTCAAAAGAAACAAAATTTACTCATCAGTATGAAATTAGGTTATTAACAAAGGCCTTCACTTGTAATATGAGCCATATCAGTATAACGCAACTACATCGCGCTTTAAAGCGACGATAGCTCAGGTGGTGGTGTGTACGGACGTCATGTCAAGGGACGTAAGTTCGAATCCAAGGAAAGAAAGCATAGTGATGAAACCATATCATGATGATAGGGTTTTTCTAAAACTGGCATGGCTAGCTACCACCTTCAAGTTGAATATCTGCCACAAAATTCCTATAGGTGTGTTTCGGTAGTTTCCACTTGAGAGCCAGAGAGCAGAGAGGCACTTATGATCAGGTGAGATTGTGGCTCTAGCACTAACTAAACCCATGGAGTATATAAATAAATTAGCGAAAGATTATGTAATCTATTTTATACAAACAAATAGGTTTATTAATCACTCTAATAATTATACTATCATATCATCATACTAATATTATAAATGCGAAAGTGAATTGGTTTGGTTGATTTTTACGCTTTACGGCTAAACTGCTGAATCGATTGTGATGAATTTAGGTATAGAGAGTGATGGGACCCAGGAGACGAAGTAAGGCTACTTTTTCATGCGAAGTCTTTGTTAGAAGTGGGGTAAATAGAAGGATAACATTTTTATTGCGTCATCCGATTAGTTTGACAAAATCAATATTACCGCGAGTGAAGCCACAGGTAAAAGCTAGTATAGTATAAGATACATTACATTTCATAAAATCTATAGAATAAAATCTTCAAATTATTTTCATCCCAACTTACTACGTTTAGTGGTCCTAACAATGACATCGGGCTAGCCGCGCAAAGGCTGCGGGGATAGTCCCTTACAGAACCATGTACTTAACGTGTGGGTGTGCAAGAATGGTATGCGGTGTGATGATGTACTTTCAGTGATGTAGATTGTCACTGTATCGTGGAGGACCGAACCTAAGCTCAAGCGTCTGCGGAGGTAGGCCGCGGTGGGTGTACGGAAGCGACATTAACCGCTCGGCTTCGGCGGCGAGAACGGCGGTTACTTTTCTATTATAGGTTATAGGTACTTTTCTAAATAGTATACCATATAGAATCCTACTAGTTTCCTTAATACACGCATTAGCTATGAATAAAATGGTCGTTAGTGATTTTTTATCTGAAGAAATAAGAAATCTTAAATTAATTACTTATAACTAGGCTTACCATACGTCCCGGTTTGACCGGGATAGTCCCGGTTTGAGATCCCTGTCCAAATTTTTTGTGTTGTTTTTATTAATTGTACTTTGTCTCTTTTTCTTTTTAATAAATAATATATTCACATTTATTAATATGTTTTCAATTCATAATAATTTTGATTGCATTTCAAATATGAAAAACACAAATTAAGCGAAAAGCAAAATGAAAATGAGCCTCTTTTCCTTCTGCGTCCCGGTTTGGTTCTCTTCTGCGTACCGGTTTGGCTCTTCGTAATTATGGTAAGCCTACTTATAACCCTTTACAATGAATTATTTCTTTACATAAATTACAGCTGTCCCCGCGACTTTGTGCGTGGGTACCTAAAAATAATTTGTGCTTGTTTTTGTGACATTTTTAAACACAGCTTTGCTCCTATTGGTGGTAGCGTGATGTTATAAATGTAGCCTTAAGCCGCCCATAATGATTGCTATATCTACTGCAACAAGAATCTTTGAAATCTGACTGATAGTTCCTAAGATTAGCGCATCCAAACAAACAATCAACCTATTCCGCTTTATAATAATTGTATAGATAATAAATCGGATCATGTTGTTTGTCCGCGACAAATTCTCGTCCAAATTAAAATATAGGAAAGTTTTTGTCTCGATGAGTGACCATGATGCGATAGATGGCGCTGTGATAGACTTATACGCTACTGATAAGGGCAGAACAAAATCTGCCAGACCAGCAAGTTGTATATAACACAATAATGAAAGTACAACAATAAAATAGAAAATAGAGAACATTTCTTATTACGTATTTCATCAAAAAATATATTTTATTTGTTTATAATAATTGGACGACAATGAAAGCATTGGGGAATTGAGAAATAAAATACATTCACTTTTTTCAGTTGGAAAAGATGTTAAAGATGCTCACTTGGGAGAATGTACGAGAAATATTAATTTAATATTTCCGTCTTGTGCTCTAATCTATAATAATATTTTAATATTATAAAACGGGAAAAGTTTCTTTGTTTGTTTGAACGTACTACTCTTAGTAACTACCAGTCGGATTTCAAAAGTTATTTTTGTATTTCATAGAACGATCATTGAGGAAGGCTTTAGGCTATTTAACATCGCGCTACCACAAAAGCAGCAAAGTTGTATTGAAAAGAGGAACAATAACGGGCAGTAATTATTGAATAAATTGTTAGTTCTATGCAAACCAATTCGCGGGCACAACTAGTCTTATATATATGTACAAGTTTTTACTTGTGTTACAGAATTGTAATATGTCCACGTCACTAACAACACCAAACATACATTTGCGGTATTTAAATAATTCAGAACAAACTTTGTTTGTGCCATTTTTTTTTAATTAAGTCTTTGACAGGATAATTTTTGACCGTCAACATGGAGTTATTATTGGAAATATAATGCTTTATTTTTTATTGATAGACTAGGTAAATATTATTTGACAATTATTTAATGTTGGTAGCATCTTACGTGCTCAATAATACTGTTTTATGTACACAAGTTAAATGTGTTGAAAATAGTAAGTGGAAACGGGCGTATTATGTTGCCAAAAAACTCTCGGCACACTTCTAAAAAGGAAACTTTAATTCCATTAGAAACTTTAATTTCGTTATCGTTTTTTCACGACATATGACTGTATAAACAATTACGCCAATGTCAAGTGAGAAGTTCTTTAATAACGCAATTAACGGGCCCTAAATTTAGAACATAATTTATGTAAAAATAAAAGTTAGAAACAGAGGACACCGAGGTATCCCGAAATATATTTACTTACTAAGGGGGTTCTGACAGTAAGAACGTTAAAAACAGTGCAAGAAAGTGATAACAGATTTCTTTTTCCTTGACACGTTTGGTGAATCGGAAGCGACATTTACTTTAAATAAGCCACATTGTTCTGAGTTTTACTACTTCTCTGAGGGAACGACATAAAACAGCATTAAACTTACACGTGACAGCCCTCTTATCGCGGCAACAAAGTTAACAATGACATTAACTGGTTGCTATCTACAATGGGATAATCCGGATGTAGTGCGCTGACACAACCGAATAGTCGAAGTAGTCGAGCGCTACTCTACAGTACACATGTTTTCTGTTTACACATGTAATAAGTAGATGTTACTACCAGACTGCATTATATTGTTTAGTATTACTTTTATTTATTTTAAAACTTTATATGTTTAACGTAATGACCACAATATTAGGGACAATATAGCCCAGGCTGGTGAAGGCTCATTGCAGGGATTCGAAATTACGTCCATGAATGCGGCGTCAGAGCACACTACCAACTTCACCATCGTCGCTTAAATAATAATATATTTATTTTCACGGATTTACACATCCATATTTTGTACGTAGACTACGTTAGTAACTACATATTAAAAATTATATTGTGGTTACACCTGTCAGTATATTACATAGGTGCACATTATTTTTTTATTAAATCCGTCCAGTGACGAATAAACATGTTGTCCGGTCTACCTTACTCTAGAATATTATTGGAATTACTACGCAGTTGAACCATCAAGGAATGGCTTTTTTTACGAATTATCGCACAAAAATGTCTTTCAGCAAACATCCCCGACGCACTACAGTATCGAGGTAGCTCCAACAATATCCTAAAGACATTGTTATTTTACACGCATTATACGCAAACCGAGTATATGTGGTACACAGGCTGCTAGTATATACGCATTGGCGGTAGGATTTGAATTGATTAATTTGATTTTTACACTAAGTATACAACGAGGCAACCTGTGAACCAGCATGTTTCCTCTCACCGACAATTCCCTGCACTGACTTTCTATGTCTGACAAATATTTATTATGTGATATAAATTCTAATATGGAGCAGTTAAGTATCACAGACAAGTTGCAGGTAAATGCATTTTTGCGTGGATTAAATTCAATATATTTACACTTGTCGCAATTATAAATAAGGTTGTATAAGTTAGCGTAAATTTCACACAATCGCAGTAATTGAAGTACTCCGCAGCAACATGTCGTCAACATAACTTATATTATTAATACATACTCTATCGACGTAGAAACCGACATACACGCTACTAAATCTCACAATGAGCTCATTAAAGTATCATCTTTTTTCAATACGTCGTTTGCTCTACAATAATAATACCTTTTTCTTTTTTAATGACAATATGTTAACAATTATGCTAATAACACGTAGGGTGGTATAATATGTTGCATATCTTTAAAGTGCGTTCGATAGCACTCTTGTTAAAACCGTACAAGGACTTTTTAAGTCAAGTAGCAAATCAAGCCTCGAGTCATATAACAAACAATACACAATATTCAAACTATATGCCGTAAAATATCACCTCTATATAACAACTGTTTGATTATTTAAATAACGCAAGTTTATTAATTACAACAAAACGACACGACAGATTGAGGTACGCTAAAAACTCCTATAATAAATAATCAAAGTTTGTAAAAAGCTAGCTGGTAGTTGAAGAGAAGTTTATTAAATTTGTGAAAAGAAGTTCTGACAGTGTCTTGATTTATCATGTAGGTTGTTTTTTTTTTTAATTATAATACATAAACCTTGGTACGTTAATTGGCGTTATGATGTGTAATTTCATTAGTATTTTGCGTAACAATGTTGTGACTGTACATAATTATGTTTTGGTATAAATGAAGCGTACAAATGTTACTATATCAAACTCCTTTGATATAATTTATTTAACATAGCAGGTACTGGAATTACAATTGTTTGACAAAATCAATATTAACGCGAACAAAGCCGCGGGTAAAAGCTAGTAAATAATAACTGGGAATATGTTCCCACTTCTGATGTATATCCTAAGGCCTTTAGTTAAAAATTAGAAAAATGTTACGATGTTCTCTTCAAAATATTAAGACTGGCCAATGTTTCTGCGACGGCAACATAACAAAAAGAAGAAATCTAGTGCGAGGGTTTTGTCACTGACAAAACATGTCATCACACAGTACAAAAGATACTACAAAAGATCATGCACTTTTATTGCTATGTTTTTGGGAAAAGTGATATATAATAAGCTATTTATCAAAAAAAAAAAAATATATATATATATATGGTGGCACTTTATAATTTCCCCGTTATAGTTAGTTAGTTTCCCATCAAATTATATTGATGTTTTAAAAAAAGTTTTGTATTTGTGTTTTTTAATAATCTATGTTTAATAACAACCTACACCTGTATCTAAAACAGTTTTCATTCAAATAACTGTTTTTGAAGCGTCTACTTGGCGACCAGTAGTTGTTATTTTTTCATTCTTGTTGTACATTTTTCGAAAGAAGATATAAATTTGCGGCTTAAGAATAATATAAATTTTATCTGCAAATGTAACGGAAAATAATATATTTTTTAGTTTTGTACGAATATATCTGCCGCGCGGCTCTTCTGTTTGGTTTATCGGAATATATAACTAGCTGATAGCACATATGTGTGCTTTGCGGACGGCGCTGGGTTGAAATTTTATTGGCGGTACTTCAACTTCTGGTACCTCGGACCACCATCAGGTTAGTAAGACTTTCTTTTTCCACGACATTGGTAAGAGGGGACCCAGGTGTGTAAGCCCGGCCTTACCGGTCCCTGCTGCCCGTCCCGCCGCGCCATAGATGAACATAGCGATAGGTTTTTTTTTTTTTTTATATTCTACGGTAGCCGCTACAGAATCAAAATAAACAAAAACTTTTGAGTTTTGTTGTCAACCCTTTCAACCGAGTAACATAGGTTATAATCATATTAACAGGCTGCCATTATCGAGCGTTCATGTCATAAATAAGAGAACCGGGTAATCCGGTTGTAGTAACTTGTCAGGTAGATAATTAAGCCAATACATGCTCGCCCCATTATGTCGATAAATACGTGCTCTCAGTGACAATACGAGGTTTAAAATTAAAGTTTGAATTCGATAATAATGTATTAAAAACCGTGTTTTTTTAAGAAATTACTTATTGATTAACGTTTTAGCGTGACCATGTATTGTCAGTAATATATAATTATTTATTAACTAGCTTTACCCGCGGCTTCGCTCTCGTTAATATTGATTTTATGAAACAAATCACATGGCATAATAAAAAGTTTCATACAATGTTTATCCCTCTCTTTACCCCACTTTCAGTAAGTTTTAATAAAAAAAAAATGTACATATAATTACTTTTTGGTTGCCGTCTTATTTTGAGTTGATTACCGTAGCGGTAAAACAGTACCGCACTGTAACCGCTGCGCTGAAGTACTTGGGTTCGAATACCGCACAGCACAATCATTTGTATGATTTACTGATAATAGTTCTGAATTTGATTGTAACTTTGCGTTCATTTGTTGTGTTTATAAAGCTCTTCTCACTTCAAACTGGCGACTTCGCCTGCATAGGCAGATGCCATCATTAATAATGGTACTAAATCTCAGTTATTACCAATTTTTGTTTGATTTGAAACTTGTGTTCGCCGATTTTACAATCCATGGAATTAGAAGATATACTTCTTTTGGCGTTATATTCGATATGCATTTTTTTAATATCGCAAACAATCTAAATTTGTTATTTTTATTGTCATATTTTCTATATGATTATTTATTTAAAATTTTATTTGTAGTATTTCATTTCGTTGATCAAACTTTTGTCTCTGTTCAAAATCATTAAAATGCGTTACAAAGTTCTTTGTTACGCCAAAGATATATAGCTTCTTACTCGCCTACATAAGAAATCACGATTTTTTATTTATTTCTTTCGGTTTCTAGTTATTTGGTTCAATGTAGCGTTAGGTCCCACAATCTATTAACGCGATAAAATAAATAGAAATCGTTTTCTGCGTATACCAATAAAAGTATTTTTATAGATTATCCTTAAAATATATTTATTTACGCGTTTTTTTTTTGTTTTTATTGTTTAGGTTATATTTTTTTTAAGTTATTGCCAGCAAACGAGCAAGCGTGTCACTTGATGGTAAGTGATCAACACCGCCCATGGACACCTACTACGCCAGAGAAATCGCAGATGCTTTGCCGGCTTCTATAGGAAGAACTGGCTCTCAAAAAAGCATTATAGCCACAATCTCACCTGATGTTCAGTGACGATGTGGTCCATAATGGTTAACACGCTAAGCCTAGTGGAGTGACTGGCTCTCAAATGTAACTGCCGAAACATACCTATAGGTATTGGCCGACAAATTTTTAACTTGGGGGTGTGGTGGTAGCTAGCCAGGCGGGTATTATAAAAAGCCCTACCACAATACTATGGTTTCGTCACAATGTTTTCTTTCAGCAGAAGCACAAGCTCATTGTAGGTGGATTCGAACTCAAGTCCTTTAATGCAGTATCGATTGAGCTATTATCGCTCAACAAATACATTTCAAATGAGAATGTTACAAATCAAATTTTTGCACGATAAAAAACCTTTTGTGTAAAACTAAAAGAGATTAATGTCATAATTTCACAGAGATTTAACGTGTATACGTTAATAAGACTAACTTAAAAGTGATCTATGTGCCTTCGTTATTAAAATTTTACAATAGACATTTTTAAATAAAAGTTGGATATTTTATAAAATCCGGTAAACTTTAATATTATGAACATATTCGACGTAAAAATTCAGTGTCGGGCAAAAAACCGAAGCCTGACTGAAGTTTCAGTAGACAGAATATATTAATTCAATTTTTCGTTTTGCAGTATTTGAATTATAAATGTAATAAATGCTTAAATAAATAAATATACAGTTACTAGTGACCCGTCCCAGTTTCGGACGGGAGAAACTTTTGCCACTGTTTTTAATGCAGTTTTTCTCTTATTGGTGGTAGCGTGATGCTAAATAGCCTGAAAAGCCTTCCCCAATGATCTCTATATCAAATAAAAAATATTTATTGAAATCCGAGTGGTATAATTCCAAAGATTTGCGCATTTAAACAAACTCTCCGCTTTACAAAAATAATATAGATATATAATTACCTTTAACAGGTCTCTTGTTGTAATAATAGTAAGCCCTACTATTGCATAGATCGGGGGTTAATCGCCATCCGTAACTGTTTTTTATATGTTCTATATAAATGCTATTTGTCAAGATGTGAAAAGTGTCTTGAATGGTTTTAAAAACTATAACAATACCTTTACTTGCTTTCAAATTAAAAGATAATGTGGGAAATTGTATCCCATCTAGTAAATTTACTAGCTTTTACCTGTGGCTTCGTTCGCGTTAATATTGATTTTGTTAATCAAATCGATTGACGCTATATAAAATTTTCATTTCAAATTTCATCCCTTTTTTTACTTCAGTACTAATTTCCAATAAGTTTGTCGCGAGAAAAAAACCCCATCACTGTCTCCAGATTGCCATTTATCTATTTACCAAAATTTATCATAATCGATTCAGTTGTTTAGGCGGAAAGCGTAAGAAACAAACAAACTAATTTTCGCATTTATAATTTAGTAAGAAAATATTCATATCATTCGTTTCTAATAATATAACTTTGTGAAGTGTTAAATGTTTAGATAAAAATTAAATCTACCAGAAGGAACATCTATTTTAACTAAAGCTCTATGTTAAAAAAGAAATACATATTTCAAAGCACAGTAATCGTAAATGTACGTATGATATAATGTTTTCTCCCACCCGTGCTCTCCTTTCGTGGGCGGTAACAACTGATTGTCCAGAAATGGCCCACAGACATAACAAAGTAAAATGATTCAAGTAAAATGTAATAGAAGCGACGATAATATTTGTCATAACATGTGATATTGATTTGTGAAAGTTTTATTGCCGATGTACAATTTAAAGTGTTATTATTATAATTATCAAATTTTTGTTAGGTAAGGAGAGCCTACTTTTTATAGACTACATAATAGAGTTGAAAATGTTTGCTAAAACGAAACTTAATTATGGACGTAAATCTTTAGTCATAATTAAAATTATTCTTGTGAAAGCAAAAGTTTCTCTGTAATATAATGACCGGGTATAAATTATAAAATCACAAAAGGTATAATATATACAATTTTCAATGTGGATAATATGCTTTAATAAAGATAGTGGAAATAAAACGTACTGCATTAACTGTTTGGTTCGTCGAAGTATTCTTGTGGTTAATATTTAAATAAGCAAAAATATAACAGAGCACTCGTATGTACCGCTCTGTAAATGAGGAATTCGTAAAACAAATTTTATATTCATAACTGTGGAATTTTAAACGCCACCTGTACTATACTCGCACTTACCTACATACCGGGTAACCTGTCGCGACTAAAAGGTGTACGAAATTATTTATTATTTCGCATTTATATATAGTTCCAATTGTACTGCTAAAATGTTACTACATATTTTGAAAATTTTAAATGTCCCTTACTCCTCTTTTCACTTTACTATAAAAGATATGAATTGTTGTTCATAATTAATCACTGATCTTTTAAAATAGTGGCTATTAACATACTGATTCTAATATAGAAAGGTAATTTTAGGGGAATACAATCAAAATGTTATTTATAAGATTTTTGGCGCTTAGATGGTATTCCTGAAAATATTTGATATCAGATAATTTACATGTATAAACGACTTTAGCTATTTTAATTGTATAGTCTAGTCGACAAGATGAAACTGATCTATAATAGAGTTACTGCTCTTAAAATTGTGTATGATACCCCATTGGATCCGGAATGACGACAAGAAAAGCTTGTATTTAACACATAAAAAAATGCAAAAGTTATAAACAAGTAAACATGCAAAAACAAGCATTTCGTTTTTCGCCAATATTTCGAAGACTATTCATATTTATAATCAAAGAAAGATTCTTAAAGAGGAGGAAATTTCCAATAGAAAAATCCTTGCCCACGGAACTCTATCTTCATTATTTATAATTTTAATTTAACGCTGAAATAAATGTCTGGTACGGGTAACACAAATAACGGGTCTCGCGCGAAATTTTGAGTACTGCGTGCGCGACATGAAAAGCGAATACGACCCATTGATTATTTTTTTTAGTTATTGAATATTGTTTTAAAAATTTGGAAAAAATATAGTGTATTATTTACACTTAAAAAAAAATGTTTCAGCTGAAAATTTTACTTAAAGGCAATTTTTCAACAAGTTAAACGATTATTAACTAACAGAATTTTCTCGAACTTTCGTCTTCATTGTAATTTAAAAAATGTGTAAATATTCCCGTAAAAAAATTTTGCTTCGTGGAGCCTTTTTTATATACAGACTTAACAAGCTCACACTATAAAAGTTATGAAAATTCATACTTTGTTTATAATAATTTTTGTAAATGAACAAAAATAAATTCAAGTAATATTGTTAAGTAACAAAAATCGTTATATACAAAGTATTTAACTTTAATAAAGGTAACATTAGTAAATAATTATGAATACAATATGAATGTAACAATAACGTATGTTCAAAAAGTTCGCGAAAACTAAAACGACAAATTACAAACAATATATAATTTGTTGTTTTAAAAGAGATGTGAAGAGTAAACTAAAACGTTATTGTAATCATAAATGTATGAATACATTTCCAAGTTACTATTATAAAAAAAGTGTCAAACTTTTAGTAATCTAGTAAACGTTAAATAAAACAAACGTAATACGGATAGGTAATCTATCAATTTCACAGCCCACCGATCAAACGTTCGATCTGATGTGAACTACTCTAATCTCGCACATACAACTCGATAGAATAATTTGCGCTGAGCAAATCCCCTACCGTCTGTCAATCCCGCGGTGCGGCGTCTAAAAGAAATCGACCCGGAGACGTCTGTAATTTTGTGCCCATCACGATCCATGACAAATGAGAGATGGTGAACTTTAAATTGGAAGTGTACGTCACATTTTTTTGGCGTTGATGAATTTCTCGAGTTTTCAGAATGGCAAGCAATTCTCTTATTATTTATTGACGAAATAAACTTTTGTGCGTAACGTTGCTAGAGTTCCAAATATATACTCTATTTTAAATACAATTACTAAAATATTTTAAATAACATAGCAAAGCAAATGAATATATCACTTAAATTACCTAATTTAAGTGATAGTCATTTTTATTACAAATTTTTAGCTTTGTTTATTGGTACAGAGTATAACTTAACATGATAATGAAAAAGTATTTGACTCGAACTACAAACCATTCATTTTTTACAACCAAGTGAACCATTTTGATTTATATAAAGTCGGGCAACGATATTTCAGAGTTAAGTTATTTTTCTTCGTTGATAACTTTTTTTTTACAGTATAGGGGCCAAACGAGCATGCGTGTCACCTGATTGTAAGCGATCACCGCCACCCATGACCACCCACAACACCAGAGGAATCGCATTTTTTTTCGAATGGACATACGCTGTTAGCCTTAAAGGCTTTGACAGCTTCACCGAACTTTTTGGGGCGAATGCTGAGGGCACTCAGCTCCGGGGCAACGGGCACAAGGGTGCCGTAGTGGCCGGCCCTTGGCATGGGCTGCTACCTGAAGAAAATTTAAATAGGGAATGGTAAAGACTGGCCTATTACTAAATATTAATTATTTGAGGAGGCAAGAAATCGGTGGAGTAGATATTACTGTACTGTGCAGAGCTTATAATGATCTAATTTGTTTGAAGGACGTCGTGTATGCATTGCTAACGACATTTGAACCAGTAGCTGTTAAGAAATGAAATAAAAATGGTAAATGACACTAGTTATAAAATCTAATAAAAAGCCAAAAACAACTGGCAAGGCCGCAGGTTGGTCCCTTACAGAACCGTGTACTTGACGTGTGGGTGTGCACGGGTGGTATGCAGTGTGATGGTATACTCTCAGTGTTGTAGAGTGTCACTATATCGCGCGAGCAGAGTAGAGCGTATATGGAGGGAAGATTCATATCTTTGTGAAGATCTACGTTGCGTTCGTAGGGCGGGGCTTGAACGGTCAACCGTATGAATTTGTTTTGAAATATTTGGAGATTTACCATGGTCGAGCGTGGGGCGTGAGCGAAGACGGGTCAACTGTAGGTTCGTATCGGGCGGAGACATACTTTTTAAATTGTGAGCTTGTGTCTGAGGGACATTTTACTCTTATGAGAAGTGAGATTACGTAGCAATGCTGATGCCATGTTGGCCTTTTTGCATACGTATTTTATATATTTGTTGAAATTGAGGCATTTGTCTAAAACTACCCCTAGATATTTAGTCTCTGTGGCCCACGGAATGTTGACACCAAATAGGTATATCGTTTCCGGAATATTCTTGAAATTTTGGTGGTCGAATATGATGGCTACGCTTTTCTCCGTGTTGAGTCCTATGCGCCATTTGAGATACCAAGACCCGTATACGAAGACAGCTTTCTGGACGCGGTGATAAAGACGTGTCCTATGTCTATCCGAGCTGTAGATGACACTGTCATCGGCATAGAAGCCTGATTGGACGTCGGTGAAATATGGAATATCACTGACAAAGAGATTGAATAGGCAGAGCGCTAAGATGGAGCCCGACGTGAGGGGGTGGGGCGAAGAGAGGACACCGTCTACTCTATAGCAGAAAGAGCGGTCAGATAAGGTAAATAAATGAATAAGTCTGTCAGGAACTTCAAAAAAGTTCAGTTTGTAAATAAGGCCTTCGTGCCAAACCTTATCGAAGGCTTTGGCAAAATCGAAGAAGACGGCGAGAGTGCGCCTCGGGAGGCATAGTTCCGTGAAGTTGGACAGAATGTGTTCCGTGAGGCGGAGCACTTGGTGGGTACACGAGTGCTTCGGATGGAAGCCGAATTGATCGGGTGCGAGGATATTTTTGTCTTTGATAACTGATTGGAGTCGGTTCAGAAGGAGCCGCTCATAGATTTTTCCTATTGTGTTGAGGAGGCTGATTGGGCAGTAACTTTCGGGGAAGGTGGCTTTTTTTACCGGGTGTTCGGACGCCTATTACTGTGGCATTTTTCTAGGCGGCTATGAAAATGGCAGGCGGAAAATGGCAATGATTTATGGCCGCATTGAAGGTGCAGACCAGAAGGGCTATGAGTTTATCGGGAAGAAGTTTGAGTACTTCATTCCTGATTCCGTCGGGACCGTGAGCTTTCCTAGGCTTAGGGCCTTTGATAATCGCGCGGACTTCGTCGATCGTGACTAGGTCTAGTGTTACTGAAGGAGGGGTCTTCCTTATTGTTTGTGTTGTTTGGTTGACCTTCTCCCAGTGCTCGGGATCTATGTCGTGATATTTGTATTAGGTAACGCAGAACTATTTAGTCAAAAGATAAATTCGAGTTTATACATCATGGTAGAGGTTTCGGTACTTTATATATTCGGCAACAGGGATGGGATGGTAATCATGGACGTCAACGATTCGACGTGACTACGAGGAATTCGCAATTTGGTTCCGTTGTGGATTGCCGGCGACAACGGTGATTTATTATCCCGTTTAGGTGTAGATAGACTGACATGACAAATATTACGACGTGTTGGATACATACATCGTAGCAAATTTTATTAATTTATAAAAAATATAGTCTTTCGTATTTATCAGTACAGACAAGTACAACTGTTGTACATTTTTGTTTATTGTAAAGGTTTAGCGTTATGGCCACATCCCACCTGATATTATGTCACGATATAGCCCATGACAGAGGGTATGATAAGCATAGTGTAGGGGCTGGATCTCAAGCCGGAACAAACCTATAGGAATTTGGAGGCTGATTTTTTACATGAGGGCGGTAGCTTACTAGGAGAGCATTAGAAAAAGCCCTACCGATATGCTATGTTTATATCACGATGTTATGCTTTACCGGAAACTCAGGTTGATTGTAGGGATTCGAACTTATGTCCAATGAAGCGGTATCTGTACCGTACACACTACTAACTGAGCTATAATCACTTCAATTTTATAAAACCGTGTAAATCGTGATCTGGATACCGACGTGATACTCTCCGCCAAAGTTGAGACCCCGACGTGATACTCGCCGCCAAAGTATCATTCAAAAACTGTGGCATCATGGCACTTGCACCCGTGATATCGGGATCACCACTTTGACGGAGGTTGCCTTTACTTTATTAAAGTCGATAGCGATGTAACGAAAGCCATATATTGTTACTTTTTATTTTTTTAAGTACCTACACTGTTATCCTGAAAGACTATCACAGCTTCACTTAGAGTCAAGAGCGGAGAGCGGTCAAGCCCGAGGGACCATATATTGATAATAAATCTGTTATAAATATTGAACTATTTAAACTTACAATTAGTATGATAGTATTAACCACAATCGGCCATTCAGAACACAGAATAATTTAGATTTACAAGTAGTACAATAAAGAGAACATTAATCGACTAATCATAGCACATAATAGAAAATATACAGAGAGCGAAAGACAGTTTGTCTCGCTCAAATACGTCAGCAGCTATTAAGGCAAAGGTGCTACAATTTTCATAGTAAAGTTGTTTAATGAACACTACCTAAACAAAGGCTTTTTAGCGATATGTAGAATACTGTGGAGCAAACACTGAAGTTAAATATCTGGATAAAAAGACAGTAAATTTGCGAGCAAAATTGTATCCAGCTTTTAGTTTATCCCTTTTAATTTTGTACTTTATATGCTAAACACTAAGTTCTAACGTAACGTGAATTAAAATGGTAAACGGTTCTACTTGTATTTTATATTGCTTTTGACGCATCCATAACTACACGGTTGGCCCAGTGGTCAGTTGGTCAGTGCTATAGGTTCGAGTCCCGCACAGCCCAATTACTTATGTGATCTCCAAGAAATCGTTCTGAGTTTGATTGATACTTTGTATTGCTTATAGCGTGGATACATATTTATAATGGAAACATAATAATACTACATACTTTTAATTAATGAAATGATTCAACTAGAAATAATAACTATATTTTGCATTTATAAAAGCTGTTGTAGTGATTTTAAAGTTATTTAGTTGATTTAATTAAGTTAATTTTAAGTTGATTAAGTGTTATCCTGGGTAGTATCAAAACTGGGTGAGGCAGTTGAGTTAAGAACGTTCGACAGTACTGACGAAATCTCGAGTTATAAGGAGAAGCTCTGCTATAAAATATAACGATTGTGGAACGAGACTTTGAGTATGATTCGACGCAACCTCTACGGTCTCTAACATGTTTTTTTTTTGTGTTTGTATATATCCTTCTCACTTGATATTGGCAAAATTGCCTTCTTAGGCGTATGCCAACTTATAAAAATAAATTATGTACACATATAAAATCAAGCGGATATTCTTGTTTACATAATTAACTGTGACCGCGACTTCGTTCGCGTAGAACTAAAATTTATTTAATATTTGTTTCCCGTTTTTATAACTATTTATAGTACAGCTTTGCTCTTATTAGTGGTAGCGTGATGTAAAATGGCCTAAGGCCTTCCTCAATGATTGCTCTATAAAATACAAAATAATTTTTGATATCCGACTAGTAGTTTCTAAAATTAGCAGGTTTAAAAGAACAAACTTTTCGACTTTATATTCTTTATACATAAGATTTGTGTGTCACGTTGTTTGTCCTCCACGATGAACTCCTAAACTATTGAACCAATTTTAATCAAATTTTGCACACTATTCAGGTTGATCCAACTTACGAGATAAAATATTTTTTATATCGATAAGTGATCATAACGCATTAGTCGATGTGAGTGACTACTAAAAGAGACAGAACAAGGTTTGCCAGAGCAGCTAGTATTAATATAGATTTTACTACCAAGGCGCGTTAATAGATGTTTCAGATCAAAATTGAAAACGGAATAATAGAGTGAGGGTAATCACTCCGTCATCTTTAAATCTACAATTACAACTCGAATTTTGATTCTTAACAATTATCGGTTAGGAAAATGATCATAAACAACCTTCTTCGACTGCCCCAAAGAACCAGAGTACTTGTATAAGAGTAACAACTCCAAAATAAATCTGAGTGCAATGATACAAGGAAAATTCAGTTTCATTACTTTTAAATCCTTTTACACAATCGCTGAATCCCCATTGGGGGATCGTACGAGGAAGATAGAACGCACCTAAACTTCCAAGCGGCGAATACACGATTCTGGTAAACGAACCCATTTGTTGTGCACCCGTTTGCAATCTCCTTTGGGCCCTAATTTGTTTTATACGCTGTCAATAGTTGTAAAAAAAGTTCTATTCTGTTTATACAAGACTAACTCGATTTTCTGATGTGTATATTATGTTAATAAAAGGATAATGCACACGACTTTGTACAGTTTATCTGTAATATAATAGTGTCAATGATTGATTGAATGGAAACAAACTACATAGATGCGCTACGGTACAGCTCTGAAGCTTTATAGAACCTGTTAAAAAGGTTCATCACTAAAATACGTTAATGATAATTATATTTCATCTGAATATTATAAAACGAAAAGCTTTGTTTATTTGAATTTGATTTGATGAATTATTTATTTTTATCTAAGTAACTACTACTCCGATTTCAAAAAATCTTTAGTATTTGATAGAGCAATCATCGAGGAAGGCTTTAGATTATTTAACAGCACGCTACCAACAATAGGAAAGAAGCTGCATTGAAAAAAAAAAACTAGTTTTACGCGAACGAAGTCGCAGTCACAACTAGGCGAATATATATCAAGCAAAATACTATCACTTTTTTTTATAGAAAATAATGTCATTTATAATAGTGCCCCTGTATACAAAATTCAATCCTTTAAGCCTTCTATTCATTGTGTTTGAATGCGAAAACTATTTAATAACAATTCGTATAATTTTAACATGGTTTAGAAAAAGTTTTGTAGATGGTTCATATATCAGAAAAAATACTATAGTTATTAGCGGTTTTGATTTTATATTAAACTAACCGTCAAGCGCCTACTTTACTTGGCGTTAATTTTATTACATAGATCTATGATAAAAGATTTAAAAAAAATGAAATAATGTACCTGTAGAAATATAATATCCAAAGCTAACATGAAATCCTATAATCGGTTCAATAATAATAATGGATGATTTATGAACTTCTTAGCAAACCACGGATTTTTCGTAAGGGTGCCGGGTACATCGTGAAACATAATCATTGTGGCAGAGAGAGGATAACACGAGAGTGTCTGAGACTTGCGACTCAGATGTAGGTTTAAGGAGGCCTCCTTTGTCGACGCGCGTCAACACTCACCTTACGCGCGTCAACTCTCACCTTAAGCGCTCGTGCCTCTTTCCCCCCAGTATAAACCATTCCCGATTCTGATTTACAACATAAATGCCAAAACAGTGTCAATAATAGAGAAATATTAAATCTTACGTCCCTTCGGTAATGTTCTAAAAATCAATAAAAAAGAATAGCAAAAAATTTATAGAATTTTAAAGAAGTAGCCTAGAATTATCTACGAAAATTTCCGCTTCCAATGTTCATAGGCGCATATCTTCTTGATTTACTTCTGTAAACTATAGTACCTACTGTACAACCACTACAGATTTTATACAACTGGCCGCCAAAATCATAAAGCGATCTATATTTTCTAATCGAACTGTAGTCATGATATCACGCCTAATCCTTTTAAATTTGCCAATTAATAATTACAATAGTAATAATTCAAATATTTGAAAAGAAAAAGAAATATGATTAGTAACCTTTTTACTAGCATTAAGAGTGAGGTTAATGGAAGGCAGAAGTGAGTGATGTTTTAACTATACTTACCCTAACATGACCAGCCTGAAACAGTTCTTCGGGGGCGGTGCTGAATCTTCACAACCCTGCGGCAACGAAGCGCTCGGCCCCGGAGATCGTTCCGAGTCTGACTCTTCTGCCACCCCAGCACCACGTCTGCAAAGCCACGACGCCCCGCATTTGTCTCGGGCATCTTCGACTGGCGCTGCGAACTGGCAACGCCGCGGTGACCGCTGCTTCCCGCTGGATAAAGACGACTTCAAAGGGGATGGTGGTGCCCTAACAGGGCTCGGTGACGCTCGAACAGGAGACGTGGACGCCTTCACTGGTGAGGAGTCGAGAGACAAACGGTCTGTCTTCCCGTTTAACATTGTTGTTTATTACACAGATCTACATTGTAAATTATACTTTTTTTTAAATAACTTTCGTCACATTGTTAAATAGAAAATCCTGTAAGTACAAAATATTGGTACTATATAGCTATAGATTGCAGTAATTACTAATTATTTTAATAATAAGAGTTAGGCTATTGTGTTATTTTTAAGCGATTATTTTATTAAAACTATTATCATTTCTTCTGTTATTGAGTAAAGTGCTGTTTAGTATCGTACCTACGAGTACTTATGAGTATGAAAAGTGAACTTTATGTCGTGCACTTAAGGGTTATAATCGTAAATGAAATTGTTCGACGTTAGGATAATATCGACTGAATGTTATTATTCTCAATAATTTATAGCATATTCCACAAAGGAATAATGTGTTACGTTAATATTAATTATAATAACGACTATTCCAAATTTATGATATAATATATTATTTAACCTGTACAAATAAACGGGCAATATTAATCAATAAAAGATCAAAATATGTTACTGTTATATATAATTATTTTGTATGTTTTATAGGTTTCACCTTATGACCTAAATCGCAGTTAATGTTATGTGACAGTTTGGCCCAAGATGTTAGATACGATAAGCCTAGTAGAAGGACTGGCTCTGAAGTGTAACTGCCAGAACACACCTATAGGTATTTGATGGCATATTTTCCCTGTACTCTATACGTTAATATGTATTTTTTTGTGGAACAGGGGCAACCGAACAAGCAGGTCACCTTATGGTTAGTGATCATGGCCGCCATTTGACACCTACAACACCAGATGAATTGCATGTGCGATGCCGACCTTTAATGTATGCTTATTTACTTTGAAATAAATTAAAAAGTAAAATGTATTTGTTATTGGCTGTCGCCTTCCGCTTTCCTGGTCATTTGACATAGTTTTAATGACTTATTATATTTTCATATCCTGGATATAAAATAGGTATCTCGAAGTCAAATCTAATTTAAATCATCCAAAGCGTTTAGAAATATTAAGATGCTACCAACACCCTAAGACTCACACAATTAATATGTGTAAATGGTTTGTAAAGGAAGAAGCTAATATATAACCGACATTACATAACTAATCATAAAAATACACTAAAGGTAAGTACCAAAATTACTTTATAACAAGAATTACATGTCGTTTACTTATGACAAATAAAAAATACGTTGATTCAACAAAGTAGAAAACACTTGTTCGTTCCCTAGAGTTAATTATTTACCTTCTACCTACGTGGTATGCGGTAATTAAAAACGAGGACAAATTAACCTGAGCCGCAAACTTTTAACCAATGTTCTTTTTTTAAAACAAAAACGTAGCGCTGTTCTTTTTAGTCTTATATTCTAGCCCGCGAACGGTTTCTACACACCGAGCGACCCAATGCAACACTCAATTCATCGTACCTAAACCTAACTTTAATACTAGGTCAACAATTCTAACATCACATTCTGAAACGAATATAAACGTTTTATTTATTCAATTACTTTATAAAAACTTCACGAGATATTTTTAAGAATTATTGAATTAATTAATTTGAATTGAATATGAATGTATGAAAAATGAAATGAAAGTATTAGAATATAGCGTTAAAGTTGCCAGTTTACAAGAAACACAAACTAAATTTAATATAACGATGAAACGTATGTAAAACATTTATTGAGCTTCATTCATACATACATATATGTAAATTTATATTTGTGTATATAGCATGTCTGAATATGTAAGTTTGTTTATGCTCGCGTGTATGTGTATTCTGATAATTATTCAAGTCGTGTATGTTTTCTGTAATCCTATTGAAACAATTTATATCATGAATAATTTTACACCTATTACTCATTACCCATGTTATTTTGAGAAATCCCGCAATTAATGAAATATATTTGTAATACTCAATTGGCCTAACACTCTCAATCTTTGACACCTTGTTTAATTTGATTTATGAAAGCTTGTCCACAATTAAATTACAAAGTTTATAAATTAAGCTTTGAAGCGTGATTGATTTTCATGTGCAGATAACAGAATACACTTATAGATGTTTTATGACAGGTTTTAACATTAACTTTGGAGACAAATTTCGTGGTCACTAGAAAATGTTATCAACTCGAAATAAGAATAACTCTATCCTACCACGCAGAACATAGTTGTTACAATAAGTAAAAAAACTCCCATGTGCACATTCCATTAAGTCCTATAAAACTCTACAAGCGGTACAATATAGTCTATAATTGCCAGTACCCTCTCAATATGATTATAAACAAAATAAACAATACGAAGAACAAAATGTATTAGGCATTTTAAAGCTCATGGCCAATCAAATAGTAATAAAGGGAACTATCCTAGGAGTGTTTGTGTGACCAAATCAGAAACTGAGACGTTCATAAAGTGACGGAGATAGCTTTTAGAAATTTTCGATTAAAGTGCGAATAAGTGTAGCATATCGTTTTCAGAACGAGTGGCCGATGGAGTCATAATTTCTATTAGTTACGAAGTATCAGCAGACGCAACGTAAATTGGTATATTATTAGGACTGATGACCAAGTAAAGCTTAGGGAACCTGTTGGATACAACCAGCAGAGAACCGGTTGTTGTGGCAATTCAGTAAGACTTATAACCCCATTTGTGGGCATATTTTGACTGAATGGATAAATTAAGAGAAAAGTAAATGCATATTAAAAAGAAATGTGAAAATCTCAACCATATATAAATGTAAAAAAAGCAATATATGAAGATCAATAAGTCTGATTAATAAGAATAGGCTGATTACAGATTTAACCAACTAAAGAATAAATATTAACCAAAGGAATCACTAATTCAGTTCCAATAATTATATATTAGCCTCGTTTTTACCTTTTTCAAGGCTAAAAGAAACACATGAACAGAATAGATTATCCCTAATTTATAGATATATAGTACATAGATGTGGAACTTTTTAAACCCATGTCATCGAATACCGACAGTTTTCATAAAACAAACGTCTAATAAACAGGTCTAAAAGGCTTTTATATTCCAAGCGCTGTCAGCACACGCATGTCATGCCTGTTATTGTACCCATTTGTTATCTCACTAGAGATTATTATTTATTTCGCCAACTTATAAATTATGTATGTTCGAAATCTTAGGTGGTATCCAGATCTATTATGTAATGGTATGTATCTTAATTGCTAACCTTATGTTGGTTATTCGGTAAAAGAAATAATACATCTCTAATCACAATATTTTCAAAATTTTATCAATAAAACCGACTTCTATCACGGACTATGTTTGAAGAAATCTTTGTACTATGTACAAAAGAATACTGTTTAATAATTATACTAGCTATTGCTTACGACTTCGTCTACGCAGAAGTAGTATTTATGTATACTGGTATAGGTAAGAAAGATAGGTCAGTTAAAAAAAAACTATTGAGCTCCTCTTTTTTATTATTGTTAAGGTTTAGGCGTTATGGCCATAATCTCACCTGATCTTAAGCGACGATACGGCCCAAGTTGGTAGGCATACTAAACCTGTGGAGGGACTGGCTCTAAAGTGCAACTGTCGGGACACTCCTATAGGTATTTGACGGCAGATTTTCAATCTGAGGGTGGTAGCTAGCCAGGCGAGCATTAAAACCACCAGGGTAGGTTTCATCATGATGTTATCTTTCACTATAAGGTCAATCACATTGCAGGTAGATTCGAACTCGTCATCCGTCCGTCGCGGTGTCCATACATAAATAAATAATATAAACTCATAATTTATACATCCCATATTATTATTGTTAAATTTATAATTTAACTTAAAATCAACAGAGAACTTCTAACGTGAAGCGGATAGAGAACCGTCATTGTAAATTGTTTCTCGTTCACGGTTCGATTCCCGGCCTTTGTTAATAAGACATCGCTTGGAAACTGTGCGCAACATATTACAATATATTATTACGCAACAGTATTTTGTTTGACAAATAATACTATACGTAGCTATTATATGTATCCCTACTAACATAATATATACCTAAGTATTGTATAGGTATATATTTGTACTTTATAGAATTGTGTAATTTTATAGTACAGTTATAATGAATTGTACTATTGATTTTCGAGGTCGTACGTTTAATCCCGCATAGGAATAAGTTGTCTAATTTGAAATGTATGTTTACTAACTTTTACCTGCGACTCCGTACGCGTTAAAATCAATTTTGTCAACTATTCATATAAAGTTTATCCCACTCTTTACCCCACTTCCAATAACATTTTTGCGAGATAAAAGTAACTTATCACCGTTTGCAGGTTCCCATCTATCTCTATACCAAAATTAATCATAATCGATATAGTGGTTTAGAGGTGAAAATGTAACAAACAAATAAACTCTTTTTTGCATTTATAATAATAGTAAGGATAAGTGAACTGTAGAAATGAATAATAAACTTAATTCTTCTTAATCCTTCAACATGTAGAAACTGTCTAAATACAAGATTTTATTTAAATCGTTACAGCTACCTATGAGATACGAGAAATTCATATATGTATACATATACATGTATATATACAAGAATTACTCACTTAATAGTATTAGACAGTTAGATAGATGTGCATCTATCTAAATAAACATTTATTAAAAACAAAATAAAGAAGTATCATTATATAATATATTCTTAAAGGCTTGGGTCTAATATAAACAAAACCCACCTCCATCTTTGTCGATGAAAGAATGGAGTTCGGTTTAATTGACGATGTGAACATTATATGGAACACTTGATACTAAAGCATCACTTAGTACCCGTAAATATAGTCGAGAGGAGTAATATTCCTTGACGTAAAGCCTGCTCCCGGGTCCATAAACCTGAGTTCCCGACCTTGAACACTTCACACAATAAGCGATTTTTTCTTCGACGCACTCTATACCTTTTACCCTAGCAAGTGTCCCTATAAGCGATTTCATTTTCTATGTGCCCTTAACGTCGAAGTGCTACTTAAAATATCTCTTCCAGGCGATCTTTTTTCAGTAACACTCACTATTTTCACTCAAAGCACTTCTTGACAAGATCTAATCATATTTTGTAATATCCAAGCTACAATAATTTAAATTAGTAGTGAAACAATTTAGTTAAAATTCGTATATATTTGTAATCGCATGATAGATTTCAATAAAAATATAAAAGGTTTCCTAAGGTTTTATTCTAAGAAATAAACTGATACTAACTTCTGCATTGGAAATGAGTCAACAAAATCTATGTACTGCTACAGTTATATTCAAACCTGGTTAATCTACGCCAGGGGTTGACATATCACTGCTCTTCAAGTTACCAGTCCTTTTATTCAATTCAAATTTAATAATATATCTGATAACCATAAACTATTTTTTTTTGGCTGTTATTAATAGTTAGCCACGTAATCCGTGTATCTAACGTGGAACAAATTTTATAAGCAAAAATCCAAAGATAATTACGTTAAATGTAAAAGGTATACTTTAAAGTATGAATGTGATTTATATGGATTAATAAATTAAAAAATAGTCATCTCCTGATTTGTCTTCTTTTAGTCGAAAATGCCGATTTCCCGTAGAATAGCACAATTCTTGATATGTAGTTTATACCTTGAATAATAGCTAAAAAGTAAGTAGAATTATTTTATTTTATTATATACTTGGAACTTCTCTATTCTAATATTAAAAATTACTTTCTAAAAAAATATCATTCTGTATATCTAGATATTCATATTCTGCATCAACTTTTATATAATCATATTTAAATTGATTTAAATTATTATAGTTAAGGTTTAGGGAATACAGTGAAAACACAAATAATTAAAAGGCAGCATCGTTTCGAATTGCAATAATCGCAATGGTGAACTTGTAAACTAGATTCCATTTTGATGAAATAAAACAAGTTTTGCGAACTTGTTTCTTAATTTTTTCCAAACCGTAGCTAACATCGAACTAACATCGAAGTATTGAAAACATTATTACAACATTTCAATTAAGAATCCATGCTCTTAGTAACAGGGTAAACATTGGTAGAGTAATATTAGTCGACGTCGAAACAAAAGTGTTTAATTACAACAATAATAACACATTGAAATGCGGTCTCCACATTTACGATTTTAATTAGTTCATCTGGTAACAGAACCGTTCAGAATTCAATAATGATGTGGACGAGTTTGGCACATTCCCCAATGAGTTGCGGGCAAATTGATATTGGCATTATCTCTACAGTATTTATCCGAACATTCCTCATTGAAATTCAGTTATATTATTGAATAAATGAAATGTCTAATTTGCAAGTTTTTAAAGTACTACAGGTAAGTGACGGTATTGTTCCTAAACAAAGTGTAGGCACACTGGAGTTCACAAACAACAACTCCCTACGGGAGACCAGCAGTCCATCAACTGTCTTAGGTTCGAAGCTGGTAGCCTACCCTAGTCTAGCTATGCTAGCCTGCAAGCCTCCCGGCAACTGGGTAATTACTGGCTGATATCAAATATTGATAAAGAAAAGTAGCGCCAGTTTTAGACTTTGTCCATACGCATAGCTGTTGTAATTTGATTTTGGGATATACCGGTTGATGTCGAAATATGCCACGTCTGAGGGTGATTAGGGTGAGGGCGTATAGGTTTAACGTTATGGCCACGTGATGTAAAGTGACGAAGTGGCCCAAGACGGAACACTCCAATTGGTATTTGGCGACAGATTTTCAACTTGAGTGTGGTAGCTAGCCAGCTAGAGCATTAGAAAAGGCCCTGCCATCATGCTATGGTTTCATCACGATATTTCCTTCTCGAACGTTCAGGCTCATTGCAGGGATTCGAACTCGCGTCCATTGATGCGACGTCCGTACACGCTGCCAACTGAGCTGGCTTAACAATTGACTCGCGGTGACTGCTGCCCTAAGTGCTGTATTTTCTAATCCTACAAAGGTCAATTATTTGAGTGATCGACAAATTATTTGTCTGTGTATTATTGATTGTTAATTGTATTTAAAATACTCTGTAACACAAATCTTAACCTTAAACGCGAGTGTTTTCTTTTATCAAAGTACGGTAAAAAGAAAGAAATAACTGGAAATAAAAATCAACTTGGTTCAAAACTTGATATCTACGTAACTTTACGCGACTTTATGAAAATAGATGTAGTAACTAAGGAACAGTATAGTTATATATCTATTTCTTGTATATTTTTGTAACCACAGATTTTATTTAATCAAAGCGAGAAAAACATCGTTCTTAAGTAAATAGGAAAACTCCCTTAAGTAACACAAGGAAGTGAGCTGACCCCTATAAAAAAAGCTTTTTATGACCGCTTTTAGCTTATAAAAGCTATGCGTAATATATACTGAAAAAAATATTAAAAAACTAGTAGATAAACATCTTAATCCATTTAACTACATACCTAAAACTAAAATTACTACATAGCTAAATCTACTGCCTACTCAGTGGTCGAAAAAATAATTCTTATCGAAAATTTAAGAAAACTCTAGTGAAGGTGGAGAAAAACTGTTTCCAATGTTATTGCTAATCAATAGCTGCTACTTACGGAAAAAGAAAGAAAATCGGTTTATGAATAAAATAAAAAAATGCTAATAGATTAACTTTTCCTAGTTTTTTATGCCTGAGCAACACGCTCAGTACTCTTCGAAACATCCAATATATTATCAGTTAGTAACTAATACCCATACGACCAAGATTAATTAATATAGATCGCTGTTAATATTTATCTAGATGAACTAAGTCAAAGCAAGTTTATCTTATTTCTTAAGTACGTGACTGCGAAACATCCTAAATAAATAGAATAGGTGTTTATAGAGATTGTTCAACCCATCGTCAGAGTTATTTAACTTTATAAGAAGGGATGAACTTCTTAGCAATCCGTGGATTCATCGTACAGATGCCGGGTCCATTATGTGGTAGAGAGGAAAAACTGAACATGTTTCAAGACTTTTGGCATACTTAAAGCTATAATAACTCAATTGGTAGTGTGTACGGAGGCCATGTCAAGGGACGTGAATTCGAATCCATATACAATGAGCCTGAGCTTGCGATGAAGGAAAACATCGTGAAACATGGTGGTAGGGTTTTTCCTAATGCCTACCTGGCAATCACCACCACCCTCAATGCTATTATATGTTCCGGCAAATGTACTAGAGAACCAATGCCTCTACTAGTCTTAGCGTGTCCTCCATCTTGGGTCACATTGTCACTTAACCTGAGGTGAGAGTTTGGGCATATAGTCTAAACTTTAACTGTAAAAAAAATATGTGAATATCATCACTGCTCATGTTTCTTCTTCTACCCAGCCAATTTTGGTAAGCCAAGTCTGCTTTAGAAGTGCGTTCTAATATAGAACTTACTGCAGTCCTAAACATAGCAAGCTATTTTAAAAGTTTATAGAGCGGTTTTGTTGATACATCTTTACTCTTTTCTCTTTTCTCTCCCACTTTAAACGCGTATGAATTACCTACGTAGGCATTTCTGTTCACTTCGTCTATTAGCTCGTAGTGTTTGTTAGTTTTTATTCCATGGTCTTTAGGTATATTTGTGTCACATGGTACAGTGAGCTCAAGCAGTATTATATGTTTGTTCTAGAAAAAAAAATATCGGGTTGGGAATTATAAGCGAGGCATACTTTGAGTTTTTACAGTGCTTTTCATACGTGTCCATTAATGTAATCCAGTTAGGGGCAGTTGAGATGGGCTTATTTTTATACCTTAGAATAGAACCTTTTTTTAAATTAATTTGTCTTTTGTATGTATAGTCAATACTCTACCTTAATCACACTCAAATCGTCTAAATTAATTACAAAGTATACGTTATTCCATAACTCGACAGACCAATCAAATTTACCTTTTGTAATCCCATTTTGTAAAGTTGATGTATGTGGAAGAATTAAATCGTACATTATTTCCATAAAACATGTAGGTTAAGCGAGTTTTCTTTCATTCTACGCTTATTAACTTTACCGTGTTCGTTTCGATCGTAAATACCGTTTGACATTTTAAATGTATACTTAAAATACTCCAGATTTTACGTTTAAAATGTTTCTTCATTACCTATTTCATGGTTTTGCCAAAGTTAAATATTATTCACGTTAGCAAAATGGCAATGAATTTTCTAACGAAGCTATTTTGTCTTTATTTCGCCTATTAAAATGAAATATAAATGTAGTTACATTTTATTTGTGTTCATACTGTTGTGTACTACATATGTTTAATATATTCTATATCTGAAAATTCTATGACATAATACCTACTATTCATAAGGTGGCTGTTTTGTGATATAACATTATATGTTTTCCTTTTACGCTATCGTAAAGAACAAAGAATATTTTAAAATTAAATTCTAAACTGTATTATTTAATATACTTGATGTTGGCAATATTACATACATATGTAGAAGCTTATTAAAAATGTTTTACATTATTTTAAAATGTAAAATGAATTCTTTGCTTTATAATAGTAATACAGAAGAAAGTAAAAATTTAAAATATATATCTATGTCAAAGTTAAAAGTATGCTAAATGTGTAATTAATGTATTGTGTCCAAAATAAAAATTAGATATAAAGATTTGTATAATACCTGAATTAGAATGTTTTTATTCTTTATAGGAAGAATCTCATAGTAATGGCGCTCTTTCCCTATATAATTTGGTTGATGACTCTGATTCTTGCCCTTATCCTAAATACGGTCAGTATAAATTGTATCTCTTCTTTATGTTCCTCTATCAGCTGTCATCTTAACACTCGGACCTTTTAGACGTTACAGAATTCATTTATACTTTCTTCGGATTACTACTAAAACTATATCCTTCCCGCTTATATTTATTTCCCAGAAAAATAATCCATTTACATACTTCTTTTAAAATCCACTACCCTAGCTCAGGCCAATGCAAGAGGGTAGTGTGGCGACTCATCGGCTTACAAGCACTGTTAGGTACCTACAAAACAACACCACGATGACATTCGGACTGAGTGCCTTTCCCAATCGTCCCAAAGGTTCGATGAAGCTGTAAAACCCAGTAGGCTAACAGCGAATGTCCTTTAAAAAAAACGACAATGACATTTAAACCCTCGTGTTGCCAGGGAGCAGGAACATCTTTTACAATTCTTTTAGTCTCCGGCGGAAACTATACCCCGGCCCTTTTCACACTTTAATTATATAACTTAATTTCTAATTATTTTGTAATAAATCTGTAGCAACTAAGTGTTTTTTTTTTGGCATGAACAAATGCTGTTAGTCTGATGGACTTTCACAGCTTCACCGAGCTTGAGGGGCGAGTACTGAAGGAACTTACCCGTGGGGCCACATTGCAAGAGAGCCATGAAGTGGCCGATTCTCGGGTTAGGCTGTTACCGGAGACGCGAAAAAAAACCGCGGTCCTGACTAATCATATGAAGGATCCTATTCTCAGCAGCAAATCCTACTTATTTATAACGAGAAACTATCAACTGAGCGTACATAAGTTTTAATCTTAGGACTAAATTTCACTAAGGAAAAGTTTGTTTGTTTGAACAGGCTAATCTTTAAGAAGTACCAGTCGGATTACTAAAACTATTTTTGTGTTTGACAGAGCAATAATTGAGGATTGATTAGGTTTAGTAGCTGTATTGAAACTAGTTACAAAATCGGGTAAAAATTATGACATATATTTTTAATTCCATGCGAACGAAGTCGCAGGCATAACTTGTTTTTAATAAATCTGTAGAAAATAGGAGACCATACGCCTAAATCTTACGGATGAACTACATATATATAGGTATATAAATCAATTTCTATGTACCTACACAACGGCTATCTAAACGTCTATTTCATATATGTTTTCCTTGGGAAATTAAATTATTTAGGAAGTTCAACACCTGTTCCCAAACATCGTTAGATTTCCCTCGGGACATGACGTGCACGGTTTGATGCCATTACGAGGTGGACTGTTGTCGATCTAAGGTAGGTATATGACGTTAGTAAATTCTCAAGTAAGGCTTAAGACTACTTCTATCAACATAAGACTATACTGTAGTGTACTTATTCAAAATATAATTATAATGAATTTTATATATATGTGTATATTAAATTGTCTATAATTTTGTCAGTGTATTTAACTTTACCCAAATTTAACAATAGACTGATTACAAATATAAAAAGATGAATGTGTTTGTATGACTAGATTTAATATAAATACGGGTTTAACACTTTTTATGAAATTTTATAAATTGAAAATTACAAAAAGTCAGTCAGCCCCCAGTCGATAAGCGATAAGAATTGTCAATAAAAGTTTTAGAATTCAAATATATACATATTAATTACCAAAAAATATCATTATTTCTTAACCTATTGATGCGATGATAGCCCAGTGGTAGTGCGTACGGACTCGGCGTCAAGGGACATAAGTTCAAACCCACCTAGAATGAGCTTGAGTTTTCAATGAAGGAAAACATCGTGATGAAATCAAAGCATGGTGATAGAGCTTTTCCTAATTCCCGCCTGGCAAGCTACCACCCTCAGGTTGAATATCTGCCGCCAAATACCAGGGGTGTGTTGCATTTGAGAGCCAGTCCTTCCACAGGTTTTGTGTGTCTAACAACGAGGCCGTATCCATCTACTTTGATAAATTTGTACTCATGAAATATATATCAATTCTTCAATCAATTCACGAAAACTAAATCATTACAGCTTAATGAATTGATGCGAATTCGCAGGGGACCGCTAATTCAATATAACATATTTTACTATTCTCTTTTTCATTACTATATACAGTTAGAAAAAAATGTTCTAATAATAAATACAATCGAGTAAAAAAAACTATATTTTACTACATGTAATTAAGTTCCTAAATTTACTGGCCTAATTAAAGATTATACGGCTTAAATAGTACTAGCGTTCGTCCAATGGCCCGGATTCAATTATAAACAATAATTGAAAATTTGAGAAAAAAAACTTGTAAAGGTGCGAATAAAAAATATTTACGCCCCATTTTTTTTTATAACATTTAAGCTAACGCGTCAATAGCAACTAAAAAAATAAATATTTGGCAAACATGCATGTAAGAGGATCTGAACTAAAGCAGATTGCCTATTTATATATCGCTGTAAAATAGTAATACAATATCTTCATTAGTATTTCATAATATTTTAATTATGTATTTTCAGTATTCGTTATTTACACCAGATATATGGTGATAAATCCGTAACCCTTTCTTTGGATTGTACATATTTAAAAATGAGACTGAACTATATACTGGAGTTATTTTTGTTTTTTTGATATTATTAATTTATTTACAAAATGAGATAAATATCTAAATTATTAATTTCCTAACCTGCTTATATCAATTCTGCTAATTTGTGTTATCTTGTTTGTATGATAGATGGTGATATATGTTGCAATCGGTTTTTAATCGGCTATTTAAATGTTTCTAGATATGACATTTTCAATTGGCAAGAGTCTTGCAGACCGACTTGGTAACAATGACCCTCAATAGGATAACGATCTATCGATGATCATTATTGCTTTTATTAGGCAAAATATTATGATTTAAAAAAAATATAATGTTGTTCAAATATATTTATATGCAAACTATTCACGTATCATTGTTTCGTCATTTACTAGTAACGTCACTTTGAAAGTAGAATTAATCTGTATTGTTAAATATAAGTAAGATTGCTTATATTCAACAATATCCTTTACTTTCTCGAAGCAATTATTCTGAGTAGTGCATTCACGAGGCGAAACACGCCGTTTGTATTTGAAAACAATTACGTTTTCTTATAACCAACATTCCATAAGAAAACTGGAGCAACGTTTCAAGAATATAAATTGTAAATTGGAAACGAGAGTTGTAGACTCTTTTTAAAATAAAATAAAGTTTTCAAATATAATTAAAAGGTGACGTTACGTTGAAGGAATGATAGTGTGCGTTGTGATTTAATAATTTGGAACAACAATTAGAACAAAGGCTTAGGTAAAAATCACTTCTGAGATGTTACAGACCGTGGAGGTTACGTCGAATAATACTCAGAATCTCGTTCCACAATCGTTATATTTTACAGTAGAGCTTCCGCTTACTACAACACTTACGTACTGTCGAACGTTCTTAACTCAACTAAACTGACCGAACTTGCCTCGAGTGTCGCTTTGACTGAACTGAACTCGCCTGTAGAAAGTTTAATTAACCAAAAAATAATATAATTACGGCTGTAACAATTTTAGATAATGAATTATAAAGTAAATTAATAAATGTAGTTTACAAGCCACAATTCGGCGTTCACTACTGATATTTTATATAAAAAAATATTATTGACGTATTTTTATAGCCTATTGTGCTTTTAAAGTGAACTTCTTATTAAAAAAAAAAAAACAATTTGAAATATGAAATAATTTACGGCGGTATGTAAAAAGCTATTGAAGGGGGAGTAGTTACTAACATTTTTGTACTGCAAATAATACAAACTGTCTGATTTCCTTCACGTCAGCTATTTCTCCTCTTTTTTATCGTGGGGAAATGCATTTATGCATCCCCTCCTTGATAATCTGGGAAGGGTATGTGGGACTCAACCGGTGAATGACGCGCCGGTAATACCCACTAAAACCCAACGGTATACTTCTATCCCCTATTGGGTTAGGGAGCAGCATCTGTCTTCATATTGCATCTGCTCCCTAATGTATTCCTTTAGTATAAGATCCGATTAACAATTTACTTTTATAATAAGATAAGTAAACAACTAACTTAAAGAATATGTAAGCGTGAAAGATATGCAAATATTATTGATTTCATTTACCTTTTTCTGTGCACTTCTGTTGGGTTGCCAGGTATGAACAAGTGAGTCAACAATAATAATTTACGATTATCTGTTTGCTCAAGACAATAAATATTAGTACTTGTTGCTTGTAACTTTCGTATTATACTATTAATCCTCTTTAAAAACATGTATTAACAAGTAGTTTTTATTTGAATTACAATGATTTGTTGCTTTTTAACATCGTGCGTTTGAAACATTCAAATCAATTTCATGTTGGAAACATGTGACAGGATGATTAAAAGCCAATTGCGAAATATGTCACCAACCAAACAAATAAAAGAACATAAATTAATCGAAATGATATAAAAAGATATGACAGTTTGAAATTCAGAATAACTCTAATCGTAAGTAAAAAAAAACATGGAGAAAATATTAACATTTATCATCGCTTCATTTACTGACATCAAACTCATTTCTACATACGTAACTACAGGCGTAACACTGAGGCGATTATAGTAATAAATATGATATAGTAATAATATAAATTAAGACGCCAAAAACTTGTAACTAGTACTTTTTCTAAGCATATAATATTTTTTTATAAAACAACATCAGGTCTGGGGGTTCACGCTTTTCTTCATAAAGAATTCCATATTCATACCTATTCATATTCATACATATTACATTATTATTAATACATATTATTATTGTCTTGGCTGGTAATTGGAACTCAAAACGGTACAACGGCAGAAACTAGACGACTGTTTTGCGTTAAACATTTGCTTATAAAATAACTTTGGCAATATTGAAAATTATGCCTAAATATTTGTTTGTTCATGCGAGCGGGGTCGCAGGCAAAGTTAGTGAGTAATATAAGCTTGTCTTCCCTTGTATGAGAAGTCATATTACTAAAACGATCTACCTGCCTATCAGAAGGATCGACCATCGAAATAACGATTATCGTTTGGCAAAATTGTAATCAGATCCCTCTGAGACCCTAAGTTAAATAGACGTTTTGACGCGTCGAAACGGCAAATATGGCTCGAATTCAGAATGATAAAGGTTTCGGTATACTCTGTCTGATTGTTTAGTTGTTGCCGCTTACTTTTTTTTATCCTACCTCGCCATAATGACTGTACTTCACCTGATGGTAATTTTCATTTTTCAGTACAATCAAGTCAGCCGGCTAAATACATCTTCATGTCTCGTTTAAAAGACCCAATATAGGACTAAGATTGGAAGACGGTTCCACAACTCCACGGTGTGACAAAGATAAGACTTTTAAAACTGTTTGGTTCGTGTGGGTATGGAGGTTATAGTAAAGTTGTGGGTCCGTAGTCCAGTTCGGATGGACCTGCTGTAAAAAGAAGGGGATTAAGTGAAAACTTTATCTACGGAGCCAGAACTTCTGACCGTAATTTCAGTGGAAATAGAGTATTATCTGATCTGTTTGTAAGTACTGAGTTATATGTATATTTTATACTATACATACATCGGCATGCGAATTACACAGCGCTAATTGTTCCACTTACCTTTCCCCTGCATTCCCACTGCGCAAGAACTCCTGGAGTCAGACGGTGGATATGTGTTTGGTGTGTTTAGTGGTGTAAGTCAAAGTGTAGATTATGATACCACCTGGCTACCCAGAGCTGCATAAATCTTCTCCAGCACACATACATCCACTCACACACAGTAGTCAAACAAAAGTTCAATAATTATACAATATGTTCACTTAAACAAGGGAATCAAAGTACCACGTGTACGCGCAACAAATCAATGCAATCGACCGTCTCGATGCTTCCTTATAGTCACACGACAGATCTCAACTGCGCTTGCGCCGCCGCGACCTATCCCCACGCGTAAGTCCCTTACGTCTCGCTCGCCATTACGAGCGAAATATACAAACTAAACAAGTGCCAAATGGTACTTTTTTTATACAACTAAAAATATGTACCTACATGCCTCCGTCACAAGTTTGTCAGGATTGCTGTGGGAGAGGTATTTAGGAATTAATTAGTGTGAACCAGCAATACCCACTAAAAATCTCCATGGGGACCATATATTGTCCTTTTATATGCCAAATATTAGACATTTCTAATGTCCGCCTGGCTAGACACCACCCGCGATATGTAAATCTGCTACCAAATATCTATAGGTGTGTTCCGGTATTACTATTAGGTGTGTTGAGACAGAAGTCGTTGGGAATTAGTCCCTCCACTAGGATTAGCGTGACCACAATCTTGGGCTGCATCATCACTTAAAATCCTGTGAGATTGTGACTATAACGTTAAACAAATAACCTATAAAAAAGGAACCACTTTCTCAATGTTTCTAGTATTAAACACCTAGCATCAACAATCCATACTCAATACTAAACAAATTCCTATTGCAGTTAATTCGGTATGGATCAAATTCGGATACTTTTCACTGATTTTTTTAAACATTAACTCACTATTTATTGTTCTATATAAATCTACAGCGTCGTCACTGCTAATCGAATAGTTGTAAAACCATTTGGATTGGTTTTTGAAATATTAGAATACAGATTTCTTTCCTTTTCGTGGAATACAAAAATATACTGATAAAGACGAAAAAACAAACGTATAAATTTATTTTTATTGTCGGGTAATGTATGTTTTATCGGAGATCTTGCGTATAGTTGACTGTTTTAGGTAAATGTCTATTGCGGCATTATTAAATAAAGGAGCATCCACTCTCACATTTCATCATGGGCGCTTTCAAAGAAGATGAAATAAATCAGTAAAATTGTTTTTGCTATAACTACTTTTTATGAATCTTCCAATATATTTATAGGTATAATATAAAATTATCGTAGGTTTATGAAAAAAATAGTCTATTAATACCACGATAACACAACCCTCAATAAAGTAAAAAGTCTATAGTTTCAAAAAATAATCTGGTCCCTTCCCCTCAGCGCCCAAAACCTCTATAACTTAAAATACGCAGCCTCTATAACTTAAACTAATAATTTCAGTATTAGCCCTCAGTTGCTCAAAGCAATGTTTTGGTGACATCTATAACATAAACTGTCTGGCAATGAGTCGTTACTTGAGATGATGAAGTAGTGACAGCCGGGATGTTAAACGAAGAAGAAGTATTGAAATCAGTTAGTAACGGTATTAAAAGTGATTAAGACGATGATTTTAACAACGAGCTACAAACTCCATCAAAGGACGTATCAGTCAACGAAACAAGAAGAGCCTTAGTGACTGTACGATCATTTATAGAGCAGTGAAGCAATATGAAAAATAATGTGTTCCCCTCTCTATTTATCACAGAAAATCAAATCGATTTAGATACCTCGAACTGTTTAAATTAAAAAATCACTGTTTTCAATAGACTAAACTTTAAAATAAAGTTTTATTTTTATGTAACGTGTATGTATTTTATTTTATCCCTTCTTCTGGCGCATCGTGTAATAATAGGAACTGTATATTAACTCGTCAATCACTCACTTGATAAATTAAAAACTCTATATCTTAAAATATTTTGTGTTCCCTTGGTTTTAACTTAACGAGGTTGTATTGTAATAAAAATTTAAATTAAAATCGTCTGTAGTTTTTAATATTATGTGAAACAAAATAAATAAGAATAAGCAATAGAATACATTTACATCATTTTTAGATACGTGTGTCTCTCTGTTTGTTTGTGTGTACATCACTGCTAAAGTACAACTTTTATGATAAAACGTCACCTAAGAAATCATAAAGCGAATTCTCGAATAACATTTAGTCTTTGTTTCGTTATAATCGGTTAACTCAATCAAAAGTAATTGTAATTTGAATGACGGCACGAGATTAAATTATTTTAGTTCCACGTATTAATAAAAGCGAAAGGTTTATTTTTATTTAATCTCTCTTTTCCTAGACTGTCTTACCACTGACGAGGTACAGATATTTAAAAAAATAGTAGGAAATAACCAACCCTATTATTAGTTAGCCAAGTACCTATGTCATAGGTTGTACTATAGATAATATTCAAAAAATATTTTATATATCGAGTTATATAATCTAGTTTAAACTAAATAAATTCGTAATTATTTCTGTCACGTTGTCCTGAAATCAACTCCCTAAAAGTGAACAAATCGTCTAAACAAGAAGTGTTAGTATCGTAACCGCAATAATTTATTCAAAGTGACGCGACGCATCGACTAACAAACCTTCAGGGTTTGACACATTGTCTATAGGATCGAAAACTTCATTTAAGGTAAACTACATAAACATTACGTTTCTTTACAAATAAAAACACTTTTATTTTATTTGAACTACTAAGATTTTACTTTATTGTAGTATTTTTTCGTACCAGTTTTTTACTTTCTCAGGACCAGGTAAAGGTCCATAATATAAATTCAATTTAAAAGATCAAAGCTATGTGTTTAGTTTCATCTTCATATATGAATATTTGTATATATACCTAATATATATATAGCTCTACCATTAAATTATATCGCCATAACCGCATATTGTTTTTGAAGTACAACTTCTTTACGCACGCTTGACTTAGGGAGTAAGCTGGTGAATGCGTGACTGCGCGTATATTACTGTTGGGGCAAGAACGAGCACACGTTTTCTTTCTCTCATTTCTTTAGTATACTAAAGTTTTACTTTAGTAGTGTGGTCTAAACCACACTTGTTTTTATCGATCAATATCAACGGCACTGACCATCGTATTTATGGCAGAATTGACAACAAATAAAATATAAATAAATTAAAAGCTCATTTATTTTTTAAATGTCTATACATATTATTAAAGGAAACTTGAATGGTCGTAGAGTATATTTTAAAAAATTCTTAAACTTATAGCATTTTATCCTGTATTATATTATTTTCATGGGATTTTCTTTGATGTTATTGTACGGTACTTCAAAATCTCCTAACAACTTTACTACAAAATAACTTATGGTCACATTAAAAATGTCTAAAACAGAGGTTTAGATACTGTAATCCTTAATAAATATAAAATAAAATAAAACTCTTATTTCATTATAGTTTCAGGTATATAAAATATTAAAATTGGCAATAGCATCAATGACGTCATTAAAAGAAAAAAAATGACGCTTATGGAATATTACACTATTTTGTAGAAAAAAGTATTAAGTTGCTAATTAACAGTAACTACATGTCTAAACTGCAAACATCGAAATACTAAATCAGTAATTTATTTTTGAAAAGAGATTACTATCTGGCCTGTCAAACATTGTTCTACCCTTATCAGTCGTAATAGCTTGATTTCTGCCTCACCTATTTTTTACAAGAACATCACTTTGACAAAACAAATATTTTATGTAATATACATGACCCAAATATGTCTAAATTATTAAGAAGTTCCACAGTCACAACGCGCCTGGTTCACCAGAAAGTTCCTATAAATTATTTTCAGAAAGTTCCAGTGCTTTTTGAATAGATTTCTACTTTTTAAAAGTGAAAACTTCTTTAGGCTCGCTGAGCACTTTACTGAATCAATTATGTGTCGCTAGTTTGAGTAAATTCGACTCGAGTCCACGAAGAGAGCCAGAGTGATACATGTTTTTATAATACTTAGTACATTTTATACCCACTAGGAATTCGATTGAAATTTTGTAGTTATATTGACAATAAAGCACTTTCTGAATTGGCCTAGATAAATAACTATATCATATATGTTTTGAAAGACACAAAAAGAAGCTAAAGCAGACATTTTTTTTTAGTTTCCTTTGCTATATTTATTCTAACATTAACTGACGAATATCAGAGACTTTTGTATCACAATAGAGATTTACAAAAACACCTAACATTTACTTAACTATTACAGATAAAGTAATTAGTAAATATTTAAACAAGGTAAGTAGCATAATATTAAATTAAAGGCTTAAACTGCAGCCACTCCAGTTAAAAATCGAGTCAAACAGTAAAGGTAAAACGTATTCACAGCAGTTATTCAAATAGGCTGTCTTTTATCCCGTTGGTGTGTTGCTTACTACTATCCCTTTCGAGTTCAACGGAGCATAAATATAAAAGGTTCAAGAATATAATGTGACTGAAAAAGATCGTGAGTCGGAAATAAACAGCTTGCGGACGTTACAACATAAGACCACGATAAACTTTTAATGTTGTTATGGATTCCTTTCGACATTGATGTATTTATTTGCTTATAGGCTGACATTTTTGAACTTTTTATATTGACCCTTTATACTATTACCTTTTATATAGTAAATAGGTTTATCGTTATGGCCACAATGTAACCTGATGTTAAGTGACTGTGTGACCCAAGATGATGGACATGCTAAGTCTGATGGAGAGACTAACTCTCAAGTGAAACTGCAGAAATACACCTATTTATTTGGTGGCAGATTTTCAACTTGATTGTGGTACCTAGCCAATAAAAGAATTGCGAAAGCTATCCGTAGTCTCTGGCAACACGCTAGTTTGAAGTGTCGATGTAGTGCGTTTTAGTGGATAGTGTTGGGTGATTAGCAGCCGATGAGCTACCACATGACCCTTACGATTTTGTCCTGAGCTCGGGTAATGAATGCGTTTGCGCTTTGCTATGAGGAAGTCTGTAAAGCCTGAGATTTTAAACACCACGTTAATAAAAAAACGGTGGTAGTTAGCCAGATGGACAATAGAAAAAGCCCTACCACCATGTTCCATACCTTCGATTATCTGCTTGTATGAACTATAAATATAAAACTATGAAATATATTAATTAAAAAATCCTTTATTAAATTCCTGATTTTAATGATTTTACCGTCTTCATTTACTAACATCCTTATTAGTTGGTCTATACATTTCGTAATAAAGAATAACCATATTATCTATAAAAAAATAATCATATCATGGCAATCGATTTGATGGTGCTCCAGTAATAAACATACTGAAGGGCAGAATAAAGTACAAAGACATTTTGCCCTTTATAACATACTGGCTGTGTCCGCGACTTCGTACACATTTACCTAAAAATTAGTTAGCAATGTATATTCGTTTTCTAAACTTAAATAACCTAAAGCTTTCCACAATGATCGCTCTATCAAATACAAAAATATTTTTTTGAAATCCAACTGGTATTTTCTATGATTAGCGCGTTGAAACAAACTTTTCCGACTTATAATATTCATGTCATATGTATAAGGGTACTCCATCTATAAGTGAATAATAATTAAAGACGAATTCAAATATCACATAGAAAGGCCCTTTTAACTGAATAAGTTTACGTTTGAGATCGAAACATGACACGGGGAAGCGGGTCACGTCGCTTCAAATTTCGCTCTGAGCAAAAACCACTTTCCTAAAGAAGTCACAGTAATTACTACGCCAGCTCGCGACTTATTAGGGGCAATAGACATCGAGATATCTATAGCTTTATATCTCTTCTTCACACATTGGTACAATGAGATTTTAATAGTACTATAGTAAAGTGATAGAACTGTTTTTAATAATAAATTTAATATAATTTAGATACTACGTCACCCATCAGCAGTTGGGTATACTGGTTGATATAGAAACTTGACAAACAAAATAAGTCACTACAATACCCTGCTATTTCTATACATATACTAGCTGTATCTGCGTCTTCGCTCGCGTGGAATTAAAATTTATCTAAAAAAATTAGTTAGTTTTTGTAACTTTTTTTCAATACAGCTTTACTCCTATTGGTGATAGCGTGATATTATGCAGTTTGAACCTTGCCTTAATGAATGATCTATCAAACTTTTTTGGTTTATAATATTAATATAGAATATAAATATATAGCTGTGTGCTATTTATGTGTGGGTGTGTATATGTTCATGTTGATATAGTGTATATTATACGTGGTATTATGGTGGTAACGAGCAAAATTACCGCGTCGTACCAACCTGTAAGTAGTCCTACATATTACGTACTCTCACAATAATTATATTCATGAACATAGGCGAATCCTCAGAAGATTGCTGCCAGATACTGATGACTAAATCTTAATAAATTGAATTTAATATCTCACACAACTTAAATATTCGACCAACGAGGCCTTATGACGTAAAAATAATGAATAAATTATATTTTCAAAACTCCCGGTTCGAGGACAAAAGGGCTGCTTATCTGTTATCATATGTCTAACATACGAAAGTTAAGAACCGTGAAAATTCATAATTTCGTTCCGTAGAATTGATAAACACTATCAGTTCCCGTATCGATGTTCGATTGTGTAACGTTAATATAATAAAAGGATGTGAAAATAAATCGTTTGACGTCAATGTTCATGCTGCGGTGAAGCTAGGAGCACAACTTTTACAATTGGAATTCGAAATTGTGTTTAATTCGCACACAAGTTTTAAATATAGTCGGGATAAATCAGGGACAGCATAATAAACTAGAGGTACAGTAGAGGACACTAAGGACACAAACTTGTGTACAGTTCAAAAACTGGTGCCGTATAACTAAACTATAGTTAGCAATGATGGTCTTTACGTCTTCAGGTTTGTTAGAAATGTTTTGTCATTTACATTTTATTAGGTGAACAAACTTAGATGGGATTATTACCATTCGATGCAGATCTTTTTGTTGATAGTTCTAGGCTATTAAGTTTTTCGATTCTATTCTTACTTTTTTTTCAATATACTGTTGTAGACATTTTGTCTAAGCAATAAAACAAAATACGTGTCATTTGTGACACGTGGGTGCCAACTGTACTAGTATATTTGTAATGTATTATTATTTGGAAAAGGCACATGCACTTGAGAGTTTTCATGAAAGAATCTTAGAGAAAAGTCTTTCAACAATCAACTCTGTGGAACCAGCTGTCGTCGGCGGTCTTTCCGAACCGTTACGACTTGAGAGCCTTCAAGAAGAGAGCATATTCCTTCCTTAAAGGGCGGCAACGCACTTGCAAGCCCTCCGGTGTTGCAGGTGTCCATGGGCGGCGGTGATCACTTTCCGTCAGGTGAGCCTCCTGCTCATTTGCTCCATATTCCATTAAAAAAAAAAACGATCCCATGTATATGTCGCAGCCAACTAGTTAAATTAGGTGTTCAATTAACTGTCTACAATATATTACGCGAACTTCCAACCTATAATAGAAGGATCGGCGCCGACCGCTGTCACGGTCGTCTCGCGCTGTATGTTATCACAAGTCCAACCTAACCTAACCCAGCAAATACCTCTACTACAGCGACCATTTCACCGCTACATACTCCGCCTACAAGTTACTTCTCTATTACCTTTATTATTGCTAGTTACTCAACCGTTGAACGGCGCCGTTTAGTAAAAAGTCTAGGCATATAATTGAACGGCTAATTAAACTAGTTGGCTGCGACATATATATAAAAAGCTGGTGCCTCTGGCATAGTTGCGTTCTCCCCGTTAGTCGCGCATTGTCGTAATATCCGTACTCAGCAGGTGTCTATATCGTAAAAGTAATAATCACGCCATATTACAGGTCTATAGGTCTGGTAATTTAGGAGATATCGCGATCAGTCAATGATTAGTATTTCGCTTATATATTTATGTATAGATATATATAAATATGAAAATTATATCGATATATACATCGACTAATTTAATAACATTAGTTCCATTTGGATAGCAAATTTAAGTTCTGCGAGTATTTCATTCGACTTGAGCAAAATAAACCCGTCTTGACCACCTTTTCTACCTTCCCTAAGGGCGGCTCGGTAGGGAAACATACATAATTAAGGAACCAGTTCTGACTTGATGTTTGCAATATAAGCAATCATAGCATTGCCCTTTTTTAATTACGAACCTTCATCAAGGTATAATTCACCTTTAGTGAAATATATTACAATGCGCCTTCAAAAAGTACGATGGTGACTTTACTTTAGACACGCAGCATATTATTAAAACATTGTTGTAAAAAATAATAATACCTATCTAAATAGGCAAAAACAAACCAGTTCATTACCTTTTCTGTTCTGTTTGGGAATTGTTTTTATTTTCTTTAGTAGCTATTGATTACCTTTAATACCAATAACAAGCAATGCGGACAAGTTTTTTTAATTTTAAGAAAAAAAAAACTATGTTTCATTATTTAATATGGTCAAATTTTGCCTACTAAGCAAATGCTGATAATTATATGAACATAAAATATGTAGTAAATATTATGCAGCATTATATTTTTACTTTCCAATTGAACAATTTATATATTCCACATACAATACATATAAAACAAAAACGTGGCAATTGACAGTCTGCATTGTATTGATTTTTTTTATAAAAAAAAAACTAGGTGCATATTTTTATTTTCAAACAGTTTACGTGCTGACTCAGTTTTAAAACTACCTCGATGTCAATTCGTTTGAAATATAAAGTATATATTGAATCGTGTTCTTTGTCGATACCGTACAAGCGGTAATAATAGATTTTCATAATTCTAAAATTGATTTTACCCGCCATATGTACTCACATTGAAATCCTCGACGTGTCTCATTCATCGTTCACGTATTCATAAGGTGGCACAGTAAAATAGTGAAAAGTAACATTACCTATAAATTATACTAGCTGTGCCCGCGAATTCCTTCGCGTGGAACTTAAAACCATTGAAGTGCCTACTTATTTTCTTAATAAAAAGTGAGTTTTCTATTTTAGGCCGGCATGTCTGTAGCGATTGGCGATGGACTGTCGTTCTCTCGATGATCGCTGCTGTTTTTGGACTGTGCTGTACTTAACATCAGGTACAGTGCAGTCACTTTACCGAGCTACAATAAAAAAAAAAAAAAAAATACGATGATCGGTCGTGCAGTAAACAAATATACTATCTGGTGCCCACGACTCCATCTGTATAGAATTACTACTTTAAGTAGCCTACTCTCCTAATCTTAAATCAACATCATTATTATACCTTAGATTATTAATTTTCCGCTTTACAATATTATAGATGTGACCGCGACTTCAATCGCGTGGAACTAAAAAAAATATTAACTACTTCTTATGGGAACAAAAACTGACCAAGTGACCGGTGTCCGTTTCTGTAACATTAGCAACGTGTATGCAAAATTTCTTGATGATCAGTCGAGCAGTTAATAGCGTGGTGGTAGGGCTTTTTCTGATGTTCGCCTGGCTAGCTACCACCCTCAAGTTGAAGATCTGCCGCCAAATACCAATAGGTGTGTTCCGGCAATTGCAAATGACGGCTAGTTCCTCGACAGATTTAGCGAGTCTACCAACTTGGGCCATATCGTTACTTAAAATCAGTTGAGATTATGGCGATTACGCTAAACATTAACTATAAAAAAAATATCTAAATACGTTTATATATATATATTGGTAAATTGACATTATGGGCGAGAGAATTGAATATTTTTTATACCTTTATAATATATATATATAAATATATAATTTACTGGTATTCATAATGGCAGAAGTCATATTGGACCAAAGGCGGCAGTCTCACTTTTAAACAACCATAAAATTAAATAGTTCTAGAAAGGGACATTAATTTCAACATAATAACTCGAAACTGTCAAGAAATGAGATTACTGACTTTGCTTCTGTCTCTTGTTTAACATTCGTTTGTCTCTGAAGACACTAAATTTGAGTTCCGCTTGACAAGATTTGAAATTTAGAGTTACACGTACTTCCTATTACATGGTTTAGGAATCTGTTAAACTTGTAACGGGTTACTTAACCAATTATATGTTGAGTAGGTATATTCTTGCTTATTTTATGGTAGTTCGTTTACTGGTTTTATTTCAACTGTATTAACAGCCTACGAATGTACGTAATATATAAACTGCAAAATTGATTTCCTCCAATCGAACCGCGAGCGTTGACGTATGTCGTACAAGGTGTTCATTTATTCAGTGTTATGAAATGGCCTCGATCAACCATGCGTATTGATAGTAATCGGATAGACAATACTAATACAAGCTCAAGGAATTTTCAATTGTAAACAATACACAAACATTTTATGAAGTGGAACGTACTCTACACTTTATAGTAACAATAGAAAATGACAACACCCTGCCTAATGGTAATATTATAATATATTTTAAGAATACTGAATATTGTTGAGAAAATCTATAATCTAAAACCGGTCATCCTTGTCATAGTGACCTGCAAGCCACTAATTGCATATGCACCAGATAATTCCGAAACTCGACACGAAACAGTCACTTTTACCGGCTTTTCACTAGCCTACAGACCCATACTACCACCCAATCCAGTCGCATACAACTGTTGCATGTATTAATCAGGTAAACAATTATAATAAACTTATTTAAGTTTCACAAATGAAATATTGTTTTGTGATTCTGAGGCTCTCAATCATACCAATAATTATTTAAGAAATTTTATAATACAGAATATTTTCAGTTTAATTTGACAGAGCATAATCATAATTTTATGTTTCGTTATTTAAAAAATATATTGTTAGCCTAGTAATGTATTATAAAACAGTTTATAAGCATGTATATATGGTTCCTAATAACTTTACCTTAATCCAAAAATGAGTCGACTTTTAAGTCTAATAGATCCGTCTTATCTATAATCTATCCCGCGACAAGGCGACTTAGGAAACCTTACGTATTCTTAATTGCGCCCCAAGCGACAGTTATAAATTGATTATTATTGTGGAAATTTCTAAATATAATAATAATAATTTTAAATAAGTCAGTTTTTTCGCTTTTCGTAACACGTTTTAATAATGTCGTCTGATATTTTCTATGTTATTTGCAAGACATTAAGGTTAAAATAGTATAAATAAATGGAGTACGTAATATAGTCTCAATCACAATACAACTTCAATTTAATATATCGAGCCTTTTTAAACGCCAAAAATATTATAAATGTTTTTGATTATGACCTAAGAAAAATTATCTGGGTAAATTAGAAGCAGTATATTAATAGCCACTGTTTAACAGACCAGTGGGTAATTAAGAGCACCTAGACATATTTTTTATATTTTAAAATTAATTTTATTCAGGACTGAAAAAATGTTCTCCTATAAAAAGTGCAATTGTCGCATCCGATGTTTTTCCTGAAAAGGCTCGATATTAATTATCAACTGTGACTGTACTCCGTGAACTAATTAAAAATAATCAATGATTATAGATGTTGTCACATGCATTGGCTTACAAATTACAAGTCTACAAATTAGACACTGGCACAACTTAGTTGCAGTAACAGGAATACCGCCGAATCACATATGAATTATAAAATGGCGGGATACTAAGAAACTTATAAAACGGCAGGATACTAGCAACTAATAAAATGGTAAGATACCAAGCAACTAATAAAAAATATCACCTTATAATGACTAATTCACTAGCTTTAACGGGTCAGCTAGTTTTGTATTAATATTTGCCCAACTTTTTCAAATACACCTTTCCTCCTGTTGGTGTTAGTGTGAAATTCAATAACCTAAAGTTTTTCTCAATGTTTGCTCTATTAAATACAGAAGAATATTTAAAATCCGACTAGTAGTTCCTAAGATTAGCGCGATCAAACAAACTTTTTTACTCTATACTATTAACATAGATTGAAGTAATTAATGTTATAAAATTAATAATATATAATTTCTATATTTTATTGCTAGATTGTAAGGTAAAAAATAATAATGAATATCAAAGTATTTTATTTGAAACAGCTAAGTCAAGGTATCTGTTGCGGACACACTTCTGTCATTTACGTGTAACCCAACTAAACCACCCTAAATAATATGCTCGGACTTAATCAGCCGCTTTTGATCTTTACAATGTAACTAAATAACTCGTGTCTACTCACTATTTGTTAACTGTCTTACGGGATATAATAGTTTGCAAAACACTACTATCCTCGTATACTTCATAGACAGAAACAACGTCTTCAACTAAATTATTAACATAATACAACTACAAAAAGAAATACTCAAGCCAAAAATGTATTATGTTAACTTAATCTGTAAACTTAAAGAATTACCGTAAGCTTTTGTGCTGAACTCACGTTGCAATTTGTATTTTCAATGCATTAAACATTTATTGCCCGGAAAACAATTTGCTTATGTACTTTCTCGGTTGACAAGTTTAAAAAATCTTACAAATAATATCAGTCATTCAAGGGCTTTGTGGCTTAGTATACATAAATTATTATAAAATACCTGTTTGTTTGTCTAACTTTGCTATAGTTTTGCTAATCGTTTCAAATCCAAACAGAATTTTATATAACCAACTATAACACTTAGTTCTGTGGATGTTTAACTTATTTTTATATATGATTTTTATATGTGAGTAGCAGGCTATTTATAACTCAATGCTGGGCGAAGGTTTCTTCGTGAGAGAAAGCTCGGGATTAACAGCCCCTAACGTCAGCTCATGATACATAGCGATATCAAACTTTCAAGAAATATACAGTTCTAAAATTTTCCACGCCAAATGATACTACAAACAAATTAAGTGTACAAATTTTTGAGCTCGAGCCGGCGACCATCGAATCGATATAACTTCAATTTTAACCTCTGAACCAACAAGGCTCTACTACACGCTAAACCCTAACTATAACCCCAACTAAAAGAAAAAAAAACAAAGATTAAAAACAGTTTAAACTTTTTTTATACTTTATAGGTTTAGCGTTATGGCCACAAACTCACTTGATGTTAAGTAACGATGTAGCCCGAGATGGTGGACACGTTAAACCTAGTAAAGTCACTGGTTCTCGAGTACAACTGCCGGAACACACCTTTGAGTTTTTGATGACAGATTTTGGACTTGAGGGTGGTAGCTAGCCAGGCATTAAAAAAAGGTCTACCACCATGCTATGGCTTAATCTGAACGTATTTGTTTTTCACCGAACACTCACGCAAATTGCAGAGATTCGAACTAACATCCATTGACGCGGCGTCCGTACGCGCTACCATAGAGCCATCGTTTTTTAAATCGCATTCAGTTTGCTTTAATTATGTCTTATTGTTTTACGTGAAATTATAATCAGATTTTACAGCCATAGATAAATGTTTTGTAACTAGTTATGAATTACTTTCATTTTCTTTTCATATATATATTGCGCATGTAGGCTCTCAGAAAAGGTATGGTACGGCAACAGTTTGTCTCTGAAGCTATCCTTTTACTGGGACAAAATATACTGCCAGTTTTATCTGCTTTACCTTTTTCATAAGCCGGAACAGACACGAATCGAGAAAGAAACATGTTAAAAAATAATGTTTTTATGTCTAACATACAATATTAATGTAATAATCGATGTGAATACTTTATTATGTATTGTTGCTAGTTAATTTTATAATTTTCATAATATATTTTTTAACCATTTTAGATATTTGAAGATTTAACCAATTATCGACAACTAATTGATATTAAATTTTCTTTGATTAGTTGACAATACTTTATTTAATATTTATATGATTTATTTATACATGTATTTTTAGTTTTCTTTCCATTTCAGTGTATTCTGAATATGGGTGTTTTATATATAGGAAATACAACTTCTTAAATTTGTATGAAATGAAACTGTGATGAAAACAGAGTGTATATATCTGTAATTTTTTTTTACTATATTGTTCTATTTTGTGTACAAAGATACGGATAAATACAGTATATTCTGTATATTTTATATACATTTCCATTTTTTCAGTAAAGGGAGCTCAATATCCCCATATATGTAGTGTTCAATACATCTCTTGCTCCACTACCACTGCCTTTATTTAGGTTTATATTCATATATTTTAGAAGGTGTCCCACCCTATAAAACCTTTAAAGCTTTATTTTTAATCGTTATATTACAATAATATAATTCTAATTAGACATTTACGCAAATAATTATATATTTAATTTATTGCAAATTACTATGGTTTTATGTATGCACATATTTTTAGGGTTTTATTCCTACCAAATAATATTGGTAAATATCTACTTATAATACATGTAAACTAGTAATTTCTTCAAGAAACTTTTATAACAAAAATATTTAGTACTAGATGACTGTAATGATATTTGTCGACTATCATATGACGAGTACTATATTATGTTTTTAATTATCTGAAAATATGGTTACGTTATTCTCAAGTTTTAGTACAGGTATTTATTGTATTTAATTATCTAATTAATTTTTGAAAACCTAATTCTTATGCACAAACCGTATTTTCCATTTATTATAACATTTTATTTTATTATTTTCACTACAATAAATATGACCGTTAACAATTCACATCACCACAATTGTAGTCAAAATGGTGTCAGCACAAAATAAGCGATTTCATTGCATTCGACACTCTAAAAAGAGAAAACACCACAATGTAAGCTCGTAGCTTGGTCGTTGCTACGGCGTAGCGCTACGCGACCGACCGCCCGCGTTCGTAGTAAAAGACTGAATGTAGCTCGAGAGGGATACCAGCTGCGAACAAATTACCCGATAATTTGGTCTCCGAATAATGTAATAAACTATAAAATTCATACAGCTACTTTGAGACTTTATTCAGTTTTATGAATTTCTCAATTTTCACCACATTTATTTTTGAGTATGCTAAATGAACTTTTTGAAAATCTACATATTGTCGCGTACGAACAACAGTTCATAAGTCAATTTACAGAGAAGTGGAAAATCTTTTTTATTATTGAATTTTACAACTTTCTTTAGTTAATTAGTAATAAATGATGTAGAATGTGTATAATAATAATTAATTTATATGTGAATTGTTCATACGCGTATTGTAACGCGTCATGAAAAGGTTTATCTAATTAGATTTAAAAGTAAAAATCACTAATTTTGGACTTATAGTGTGTTCTTTGCTAAGGGACCACATATTAAATTACCGCAAGTTTCCTAAACTGTTATTGTTTTTAAAAGATAATATTGACGGATATAAATGTATTCTTAAGGAACTTGTATTCAGTAGCATTAAAATAATAATAATATATGTGTATTTTAAGATAAACAATACTAGCTTTTACCAGCGGCTTTGCTTGTGTTAATATGGATTTTGTCAAACAAATCAGATAACAAAGTTAGTCACTCTCTCTACCCCACTTCCAATAAGATTATCGTGAGAAAAAGTAGTCTATCTCCGTCTCCGGGGTCCCATCTATATAGCAAAATTCATAACAATCGATTCAGTGGATTAGGTTAGAAAGCATAAGAAACAAACTCACTTTAGCATTTATAATATTAGTGTGGATTCATATCTGATTTCCCCGACTTTGTTCGCGTATTCCGTTAACCCCGCGTGATCGTAAAGTTCATTTTTAGTAGGCTTCTATGTCGAGAAGGGAATATCTATGCCAAATTTCAAGCTTATAGGTCTGCTAGTTTCGGATTAGTGGCTTTAAGTTTCCTATACATACATATATGGAAGGTTTAGGTAGGTATCGAAATATCTTATTTGCAAAAATCCTAAATGTTGGAAACCTTTATAAGAAATATTAGTATTTCCAATAAAATAACTTATTGTTAATTAATTAAACTGGTAACACCAGCTGACTCGCTGCAATAAACCAGCAACAGATATCTGTTGCGCCCCATATTTGTTACGAGGCATACTATAATATTTTAACGTACTTTCAAAACTTTCATATATAGTTCCTACACCATTTCGATCTAGGACGCAGGTGGGACGCCTGTTCGTATAACGACATATTGGCGATAAGTAAATTCATAGTCCTTTATTTTACCGTGTAATGAGGCCATGACGAGGATATTTTTAGGGTTCATGTTTCTAAAGCTATAAAGAATTAAAAGAAATCCATATATAAAAATAAGCTACATACCACATCGTGAAACGTCGAAACGTCGGGATCAAAATTAATAAATAACCGCGATAAAATCCGTTTAAATTAGTTTTATTTCAATGAATAATATTCGAGTAAACATAAGAAAACATAAGAAATCATCACATCAGATTAATTAGAAAAAGGGTGGATAGTTCTTTTGAAAAATAAAAAAACATACAAAGTATGAAAATCTTCAGTTGAATAAAGAATTTCATTATGCTAGTCCATAAAATAAGATAGTAAAATATGAGTTAGATTTCATTAAGTCTTGCATAAAAGAAAATATAACAAGTATATTAATAACTCGACGTAAGGGATGATAATAATCACAAATTTTTAACAACTAGCTTTTGGGGTACACCTATGTCCAGCAGTGGACGTCTTTCGGTTGAATGGTGGTGGTGGTAGCTTAAAAATAAAAATCAGTATAACGCTCAGACAAAGTTTCTGACTTAACGGTTAGAAAAATGATTCGTAACTATAAAAAACGTATCGTACAATATAACACAAAAATTGAATCTTTCACATGTCAAAATTACTTTGACATAGGCCTCCAATAAAGGCTGGCATTGCACCTACGATACAGCTAGATTTGTGGTTGTCCATGGGTGGTGGTGATTACTTACCATCAGGTGATACGCTTTCTCGATTGCCTCTTATTCCATAAAAAAAAAGTGTCATGTTATAATTTTCCTTTGTTTTTCGTGATCAGTGATCGTCAAAAGACAACTTGGTTATGAGGGGACTGACGTAGGATGGTTGCGCACAAATTGAGTCCCGTTGAGCAAAATTATAATATCCGAATACTCCACACTAAGTGATTGTTTTTAGAATATTATAATTACCAAAACTGTTTTAGTAACAAATGTCATTACGGCAGTACTTTTAAGAATTTATTCACTATTAAATAGAATCAGCTTCAGAAAAAGATTTAAAAGACTTTGTACGTATTTGTAAAGTGTCAGCAAAACCTATTTCGACACTTTGTTATTCCGACGCTTGCGAGACTACGACGAAATTAAATAATGCAATTTATCTGCACAATGTTTACAGATAACACCATAAAACGTTCGAAAACAAGTTCCATGCAGCGTGTATATCGTAATATGAACTCTAAGAACGACCGGAGTTATAACGTTACACTTATTTTTCTCTTTAAACAGCTTACCCGGTTGCTTATATGGTCATATCTTTGGGTTATGTAGTTACTTAAAACTTTATTAAGGAAGCTTATGTAAATTTATATCATTTATTTTCATTATGATCTTAATACAAAATTACAAATATGAGCTTAATAGAAAGTGTTCTTATTAAGTTGTATATATATATATTATTCTAATTATGCATCTGAATGTGAAAAAAAATTATGATAAGTGTTGGTGTCACTAGAATTGACGCGGTGATTGCATGTACGAACCCACGACGCCACAGGAAGCGACAGAAGGCCGTCGGGCTTTAGTAGGTATTCCCGGCGGATAGCGCCGGGTGAGTCCCACTTACCCCTCTCAGTCCTCCCGGACTGGAAGGGGTTGCGTAAATGCATTTCCCCACGTTAAAAAATATTGTGTCATTAATGGGATAAAACTAGGAATTACTATACCAAAGGAGGTATGATAATTGCATTGATGACAGACTTGCGTTGGAGCAAATAATCAGGAAAGATCTAAGTCATATAGGTATATGTCATTAATAAGACTGAATAAATTATGGACGGACTATGTAAGCAATGATGTGTATATATAGTGTGAATACTGAAATTACAGCTAAAAGAAAATGGAAAAAGAAAATTAAAGAGGACAGGCAGCCAATACGTGAGGGTCTGTTTTTACCCTAACACCTAAGCTTTTCCATTACATTGTTCTGCATATATTTGTAATAACTCGAACTAAAAAAAATAATATTACGTCTAGCCTTCTAAAGTACGATAAGGGCTACAGGAAGTACTTAATAGCTATAAATGTTCATAGGTTTCAAATTAAATTAAGAATAATTGGTGTACATATTACATTGACTAGTAAAAAGAGCATAACATAGCTATTATTATTTTTTATTATTTTAAAAAGGATTTTTTTTTCATTTAAGGAAGCTTAATTCGCATTTAATATATTTATGTGCATTATGTGTTTTATATTTTCATTTAATATTCAATTTAATTTTAATAAATATATTAATTTGTTTATAAACGTTCATTATTGGAACACACATCTTGTTTTCAAATTGAGAAAAACACAATCTGGTAATAATATAATAAATACTGAAGTATATGTGCTGTAGATTAACTATTAAGGTGGCAGAGCTACGCACTATTAAAATAAGCCGTAATTGTTTCTTGAAATAGAGTAAAAGGCCCTTGAACCGCAGTTTGCCCACTTTTGGTAGACATAATAGTTTAATTTGCAAGCTGATCGAAATTATTTTGCACATCAACATTGCATCGTTACGAAAACTAGGGAAACGCCAACTATTCATTAGTAACTTATTTTTATGTCGCCCCAGTAAAAGTTTCGAGTTTCTTATGAATTTCAAATAAGAACTAATTTATTTCTTGACAGAATGAGTAATGACCTGAACGGGAAGCTAATGAAAAATACTTGAATACGAACACGTTCTGTGCATTAAAAAGGAAAACTAAGGTAGTTTTATTTGTCGCCCGTACATTTTTCTGTTATTAAAAAAATATCCAAACGGTGTTGCTTTAGTAAATCTATGATGGGTATGTTAATGCGTAGTTTATTTAAATTCACTTCGAAAAATATTAGTCCCAACTTTACACCGAAACTTATGTTTTGAGGAAAGTCCATAACTAAATTTACTAAATTGTAAAATAAGCTATTAAGGCATGGGTTGAGTCTTCTCAAGATTTGACAACAGTAACACACCTATTTCTATATAGTTATATTCTATATTTCTATAGGTATGTGAGATACCCCTCTGTGTTCGTAATTCGTATTATAGCCTTTTTAAGGTTAGTTATACATAGTTATAGAATGCTATGACACCTCAATATCAGGTTGAATTACATGTATCAGACATTTGTTGTTTCTTATAACATTTGCAAAAAATATTTAGTAGCATCTCTAAAGTATGTTAAAATGCAGCATCAGATGTACATCAGAATGTTCCTGAAAACATTTATAAATGACCAAATCGTCACTAATAATCAAATTAGATTGAAAGAAAAACAGGAAGATAAATTGTATTGTTTACATATTTATATTTGTTATTTGTTTTTGCAAGTATTTTAAACGTTCTAGTATGATCTATATACAATTATAAATTATCATAACTACACATATGACATCTACATGATTATAAACTACACATCATTCATACCAAAACTTAGTTATTTAAGAAAAAAATTATCTACTTATTTAGCTCAGAACATTAATTTGCATACTGTCTAGTCTAAATGATATTTTCCCGTTTTACTCAGTTATTTTCGAATTATTTGTGCGGTTTGAATAATAATGAAGAAACGAATTACAGCAGCTAGAAAATTATAAGCTGACGTTCTGAAAGCAACAAAAACATCGTTAGATTTTATAGATTTTACAAATGACTGATTCATCTATATTAGTATCCGCTCCAAAGATCCCGGATACACTCAAGAAAACGAATTATAACAGCTAGAAAATTATAACCTCACGTCTTGGTAGCAAAAAAACTTCATCATCAAGACTTGCAGTGGGCACTGTTTTTCGTTATCAATCTTTTAATTTCATATTTTTAGTACGTTTTTATTTAAATTGAGTCCATATTCTAATTTTTCCCATGTTTTTTAGGTTTTTCATACGTAAATTTATCTACTTCGGTATCCGATCGAAGCAGCCAGCAAAAAATAGTGTCAAAAAAATACGTGTAGTCAATCTATTGAGTCGAAGTAAGTTGGACGCAGGTGTGTAAAACAAACTAAGATTAATTTATTTTCATTTACTACAATTTCATGTTCATCCTTCGAAACGAGCGCATTATCCCGGAAAATGAGAAAAGGGAATGTACGTTTCACTTATCTTCAGTGGAATTGTCTCGGTTTGTTGTAAATATTTATGTATTTACCCGGTCCGAAAGAAGTTCTCTTGCAGAGCTCTTAAAGGTAATATGTAAGATTTAACATATTTAAAAATATTAAAAAAAAATATCTTTCAATAATATCTTGAATTTAATTTTTTTTTAATATATCTATAAAATATAATTAATTAATTCAAATTAATGTTATTTTTTTACAGAAACTGTTGAATTGCAAATTATGATTTTTTGTATTAAAAATAACATTAAATCACTGTAAATAACAATCTATAGATAAACTAAAACTAGACGAAATCTGTAAATTAAATATGATTTAAAATTATAATCGGGCTATACTTCATTGTCGATATAAAGACTTTGCGTCCATCGCTTTGAAAGTAGACTGGTACTTGATAAATTTTAATAAAATTTGACACGGTAATATCTGATAACACAGATTAACATATCTTATAATCATACACTTCACACACACCCATACACATACACAGGTATCCCAAAAAACAGTAAATGAGCTTGATGACCACAAACTAAAAGTTATATTTTATTTATATTTGATATTTAAAAGTGAAAATAACGTATTGAAGGTAAAGTTTGAAGGTAAAGTGTATGATAATGTAAATAGAGTATTTTGAGCATCGTCGGTGTATTCCATAATAGGAAATAAAGAAGATATTTCTAATCGCGATTCTAAATCGCGAATCTTATTGTGATTCGGTTCAAGATGATAAAAACCTACTAGACGTGTTACAGGAAATGGAATCACTGAAACACACTTACCTGACAACAGATTTTAACTCAAGAGTTAGCCAGGCGAATAGTAGAAAACATTATGGTTATATATGGTTAAATATTTGTTTTCATCAATATGTTTTCCGTTACCGACTGATATAAACAATGAAGAAATTCTTAATAAAGATTAATTTAAAAAAAAATCTATTTATACATTAACCAAATTCGGGCCTAATAATAATTAGGAATACAACTTATTTCCCTTCTACCATAAGTCATTAATTAACATTTTTGCTTAATCAATAACTTAAGAAGTATTCACTGGCCCGGAAGCCGGTTTTAATAAACGACGCGGCTAAAACGTAGCGTCATATTTATTTATCCCCAACAAGTATTATATAAAGTGTCTTTGTTTAACCGTTGTTGGATACAATTCTGAAAATTTCATTTAATATTGATTTTATTTTATGTATACACAATAATTGCTAATATACATACTTAATATAATATATGTACTATACTACTAGCTTTTACCCGCGGCTTCACTCGTATTGAAGCCACTAAATACGTTTTTTATCTTTCGTAAAAAAAGTTTTTTTTTCAATTAAAAGTATCCTATGTTACTTCTAATACCTCCAAGAAAATGTGTACCAGGTTTCGTGATGATCGGTTAAGTAGTTTTCGCGTGAAAGCGTAACAAAAAAAATTACATTCACGTTTATAATATAAAGTGTATGTATACATAATCTTTTGATTTTGATTTTATTATATTTTCTCGCTAAATGGATTTTTATACTAATTTCATTCAACTCATTTAATAGTAAAGCTTCAGTTAACAAACATTTAATCGGCAAATGTTTAATCGTCAAATAAAACTGAGATATTTTAAAGGGCTTTATATTATAATTAAAAAGGGTCATTTTAAAGCTCTTCATAACATTTCCGCATAGTAGGAGGTCGGAAGAAAGTTTTACTTTTATTTGAACTTCCTGAACATTACCGTGCGACCAAGTTTTGGCAAATAATTATAATCAACAATATTTTTCACGTTAACTTTAAACGTTAATTAATATTTTTGTACCTGCATATATTATAATTACATAATATGTTTATTTTGACGAACACGCAATTGGATTTCTAAATTACGTTTACCAAATTTAGTGATAACATAAGATAATAATAATAATAGAAAGACAAGATATTTGCTTAGCATGGTAGTAGGATATTTTTTAATGTCTGTTTGCATTTATACAGGTATGTTCAAATATGATTTGATTTGATTTGAAAAATCAATCCCCGCTAGGCATATTGTGTCACCGCCGTCACTCAACACAAGGTTCTATTCTGGTGAAACTCTAGCCCTGTAAAAGGAAAAATTAGATAAATATACAGACGTGTAATGTCATACAAGACCATTGATTTTTAAACTAAGCTTATATTTTATGATTGATAAATAGTTGATTTATTGAGAGTTGAAATAAATTGATCGACCTTGAGACTTCTCGATTCAGTAATACACCATAAGCATTACACATATTAAGTGAACAGACACAATTTATTTATTAAATCATATTATATTAATCATATATATATTATTTGCTCATTCACTCGCGTATTCATTTGTATTTATTTGTAAACCCAACAGCATACACGTTTATATATTAAATCACATGCGTTATTTAATAGCAAAAACTAAAACTGCATTCTACCATCATGATACAATGGTACATGATATGCTGTAACAATGAAATTTGGATTGTCTATTCCTATTCACCGTGCGTTATTTTTTGAAGATCATTACATAAGAAGAAAAGCCTTAACCGTATATTTACAAGTAAGTAAATATATGCGTATAATAGCGTGTCCACTATCTTGGGTCACATCGTCGTTTAACATTAAGTCAAATTATGACCACAACGTTAACGTGAAAAAAGAAATAAATAAAAATTACACACGGACATAACGACATTCGGATTGGCTATTTCTATTCAACTTAAGTTACTTGCTGAAGCTTTCAAAGAAAAGCAATAACCGAATAAATACTTTATAGATAATTGTTACCACTTGAAGCAACTAATGTGTCAATTTTCCCTTATAACAACTTACGAATCTAGATAATATAATATTTAAAAAATCTACTAACAACTATATGGCGTTAGGTCTCAGTGAATGAATAAGTGGATACAAGACGACCACCCGTCGCCTCTAATGGGATAAACGTATGCTTATCCATTAACGATTTAATGTATATAGGTCAAACCGTCACTATTTGTAACAGAATTTTATTCTATATTATATACAGGTCTTTTTATTACTACTTAACATAAATGTACAATAGCTTAAATACATCGTCTTCGTAAATGAATGCGCCTTGAATCGGATGCATAGTTTTCTTATTAAACGTTTTTTTTTGTATAATTAGATCATAACAAAATCATAGAAATGTACTTAAAATCAATCACAACAGACTCAAAAAAATAACGACTTTATTCACACAATACACACTCAACACACATCGATTTTTATACATCGATATTCGATAAGATTTGTAATCAATTAATATTATACACGTTTCGAATATTGCGAATAATATAGCAAGATATAATGACCTGAAAATATTCACAAAGAAAAACAATTTGTTTTCTTCAAACAATGGTAACTACTAACTACTATTATAGTAAAAAATATACAGACATTATATTGGCATAAGTATACTAAACTAAATCACAAGACTCAATACGAGTCCCGAGTGTGTTAGTAACTCATTTCTTACTTTACCGATAAGGACATTTTTCCATTTATACAGTCACCTTTAAGTACTAAATCTTGATCGGTTGAAATATACAAGCCGACACTCAATTTAGTTTTATGAAGGTACCTTATGGGTGTCTCGTAATAAAATCCTATATTTACTGCGAACAAACTCCATTGGACGTTTGTTTTTATTGTGGGATATATTTATTGAACGTTTTCCCCGTAACCGCTGTTCTTCCGATCGAGTCAATTAAATTGATTGTTCTAAACAAAATATTAATTTAACTGGAGTTTCACCCTTTATTTTATTCCTGTAATAAATTGGACCGTTTGTATTGTTTACATATAATACTTGCTGATGTTCTCGACTTCGTTGACGTGTTTTCCTATAGCACCCATGTTCATGAAATCCGTATTTGATGCGTATGTGCATTTTGAAAGAAATATTCAGTGTGAACCTTAAGTCAATTAGGTCTGTTAGTTTTGGTGAAATGTTGATGAGTTATTAGAAGTATGTTATATATGTATATAAACATCTGTGGCCGCGACTTCGTTCGCGTGGAAATCATTTTTTTTTTATAATAATTAAGGCCGCTTTTTAACTTTTTTTAATATAGCTTTACTCCTATTCGTAGTAGCGTGATATTAAATAGGCTAAAACCTTTCTCAATCATTGTTTTATTAAGTATAAAAAGAATATATGGAATCCGATATAGTTCCGATGTTTCCGATATAGAAGATAAGCGCATTTGAACAAACAAACAAACTTTTGTCCTTTATAATGTTAATATAAATAAATAGTTTGCAATTGTAGAATACGTACATAATTTTAGCAATAGAAACTTCAAAACGAGTCACAAAAATGTAATTGAACAATTTTTTGAGGTGGTCACATGACAAGCGCGTCCGACCATACTTCAAGTGATATACATACCCATCATTGTTTCACACTAGGGCGTATAGTATTCCATGCCTCTAGCCGAATTGTCTTTTCAACAATTGTTAACGTAAAAAAATGTATAATATATGTTAAAAACATTGGCATTATATAGCGAATGTCATTCCACAGTTTTCGTTTTCTGTTTACGTGAATAGTTTGTTGAAAGACTTTTTGACTAGAGGCAATGGGATTAGCCAAACATCTAGCAATTTAGTAGAGATCTATACTCGACTAGGTATAGAGAACACCATACACATGGAATAAATGTATCACAGCCACTTTTGTTTGGTGTATCGCGATTCTAAATCAGCCAATGTAGCCATGAAACTTATAGGTCGGCATAATAAAAGCAATCGTCGATGGATTGCCGAGTTCTCAGCGGTCTTTGTAAATTGCAATGTGTTGACCATCAATTTCCGTCAATATACCATGCTTAATAGCATTAAAAATCCAATATAGGACAACAAATTCGTGTATATAATGAATAGCAGTATTAATACGAATGGAATTTATTGCAAAACAAACGATTCTCCATGCCCCATTTTATATCAGACAGTACGTGACCAGTTTAATGCCAACATAAAACATAGTCGGCATTCGTATGTGATGCTAGAGATTCAGTCCGCGTGCCAACTACAACGAGCAATATGGAGAGGCTGAATTTGATTAGACGATCAACTCAATCGCGTGAGAGTATAAATATTTAATATCGTTTATTAAAATTTATGGTTATTTACGTTTTTATCCATTTTACCATGTTTTTATTAACTTGCTTTCTCGTATGTATGGCCGGGTGGAATTTTGTAATTGATTTTAAACTAACTTCCCGATGAGCTTGATATATGAAATTTGGACCATAGCTCAGAAGTGGATGACAATGCATGATCGAATTTCTACGTAGATCGGAACACATACAAAATTAAATTGAAGTTAAACACTGTAACATGAACTTTTCTGGACAACCTACACCTCAGTCCGCCCCGTGACCACGAAGACTGAAAAGCTTTCGAAACTTTGGGATCAGAATTAATAAATAATCGCGATAAAAGCCGATTAAATTAGTTTTATTTCGATGACTAATATTCGTGTAAACATAAGAAATCATAATGCATGAAAATGTGAAAAATTATGAAGAAAAACGAAAGAAAGGATATAAAGATATGAGAGATGAATGTATTTGGATACTTACAGATGAACAGAATATATTAAAATTTCATTCACATAACCCTAAAAAGCAGAAAATAATAATAAAATAATTAAATGGACCATGTTTTTAGAACGGACTAAAAAGGATAAAATAAAAGATTAGAAACGAAAAACATGGGCTATATGCCATACGTAACTATGAACATGCGACACATATTTTTATTTTAGACTCTTTAGTTCGTTATAAAAACATGGTACGTAAATTTTTATTATTATTATTATTATAACAAATTAACACTAAGAGTTACTAAATGGTCTGAATAGGAATGGCTACGTAGTGAATTTATACGCAGTCGAACAGGGAGCGAGTCTTACCAGTAAATTCTCTCTATAATCTACTAAAAGATATCTTGGTCTGTCTAGGACTGCAGTAAGTTCTATATTAGAACGTGTCTCTAAAACTGTACTAGCAGGCTCCTAAATTTGTCTGGGCAGGAAGAGAAACACGAACAGTGAAAGTTGATGCGTATCGGAAATAGGCCCCCTGAAACCTACAATTGCGTCACAAATCTCGGTAGTTGCTCGAGACTTTACTACTTTATTAGAGACTTCACTAACATACAATTACTGAACGCAAGGTATACCCGGACTTGGAACAAACATTTGTGAATTACACTAAATAATTAGCCTATGTTTAATTCGACCATACTGCAATCAACGAGGATGCAATGGTAAGGCAACCGCTTAAACGGCTTCGTCATCCATGCATTATTTGCATAAATATATTTATTTTCGTATTTATTTTGGGTGTAGAATGGGCACTAACATAAACTTAACTGTTAACAAGGTCACTTCTAGTCATATTGAGTCTAAAAAAATATTGTCGGTTAGAACATAGATACCTAACCGTATCTCTATTCATAAATATGCTCTGATCAAACCTATACTTCTACGGGTGTCACTAAAAATTACATCAATTAATTTCAACTAATACCTAGTATTTATAATAAAAAGTAACACGTTGATATACAAAAAAATCGTATAAATAAACCCGCATTGTGTTCGGAACCGCTTTTTAAGAATCATCTTTAATTTCCGTTTATTCATTACGTATACATTTCAGACCAACAATTTTAAACAACATTCAGCTGTAATAGCACGGCATTAGGTGAACAGAAAATGAGCCTATATACTTATACGAAGTCACACAACGTTGGTCGAGAGTATTCTACCCAGAGTAAAAGTAGTAAATAGAATTGGAAGACTTCTACAGTGGGATTGCATAACTTTTATTATACTAGACTTCACACGAACACATAAAACAATCATGTGAACTTCAGAACGTTCTCAAATAGATTATTTATAGTAGCTACGGTGTATTTTTGAAGCTCTTACCTACTGCTTAAATCTTAAATGCACATTTTTTTGCAACTTTTGTAAAAAAATATATTATTATTATAATTGTTTTTTTAACTTATCGATGTCAAAAACATAACCATAAACTTATGGATTTAATCGTTCCATTAATATCTACTTATATAGAAGAGTTGTAATCACTTATTAAGAATGCATTTTACGATAAAGATGAGGAAACTAGTTACAAGTACAGCTAGTAATTAAATATAATATACTTCTGTAGCATTAAATTAGGTTTCATTGTTTTGGAAACGAGTAATAGTTACGTATAGATACCGCAATTTGGGCATGATATATAATGTTTGAAAGGTTTTTATTAAATTATGTTTTGATAGGATAATTCAGAAATATCGAGTCTTATTAGTAGAGTTATGTGATGAAATTATATTGATATATAACAAATTGAAAAATGAATTTTCTACACTTTTTCTAATGTTTGACTACCACTGATATCAAATTGACGATGTGGTGAAAGATGTCAACTTAACCAAGTGTAAATACATCTAAAGTTTCTTTTTTTATTAACGAGACGTGTAAAATCCAATATTTGCGGACTTACTTGCACCTGGGCTCAGGACAAAACGAGAGGGACTCATCGGGTGCTAATCACACAACACTACCCACTAACACGCACTACGGCGACACTTCAAACTCCCGTGTTGCCATAGCCCATTGACAGTGCCCATAGTTCTTCTAATGCATCTAACGGTATCTACTTGATACATTTTCAACTTTAGTGTGATGACTTGTACAAGGCGATCGACGGAATACATACAGGTAATACATAGATACATAGGAGGTATGTGGCGATAGATTTTCAACTTGAGGGTGGTAGCTAACCACACTACATTTAAAAAATTACCTACCATCATGCTATGGTTTCATATGATGTTTACCTTTACCGAAAGCACAGACTCGTTGCAGGGATTCGAACTCACATCCACGATGCGGTATCCGAAGATTGTACCTGGATGTATCATGGTTTATGAAGCCTAAAAAATCTGAATAATTGATACTCGGAAAAACATTTAAAAAAGATTTGGGACCTATTTTTTGGGATAAAATTTTATAGATATTTAATAACTAAATTTTAAGTGCGGCTTCGCTCGCGTTAATATTGATTTTGTTAAACAAATCAGGTGACGCAAACAAAAAGATTCATACAATGTTTACCCCTCTTTTTACCCCACTTTGAAAAAGTTTTCTGCGGGAAAAAGTAGCCTATTACCATCTCCAGGTTCCTATATATCTCTATAGCAAAATTCATCGTAATCAATTCAGCAATTTAGGTATGAAAGCGTAACAATCAAACTCACTTTCGCATTTATAATGTTAAGGACTAGTAAAGATTATTTCTTTTAATTGTCCCACTTTCTTAGCTGCATGAAGAGGGGTGCATGAAAGTTCCGATGCCAACTTTACCGACTAGCCAATCTTTTTAGCACGGCACGAACGTGTGTTTTAATACAATTTGAGACGATACAATGAAAAATACTTGGCCTAGATATTTGAACCTGAATTTCGTTCACAAAAAAGTGTTTGTTGAGGTGTCAATATTTAAGTCAAATTTGTGGTAACATGGTTTTAATATTAACCGTGTCCATTGTAAACCATATATTTACTATATTATTTTGGTCAGTAATTTTCTTCATCAGAAACTATCTCTTATATGATAAGTTTAAAGAATAAAACAAAAATTAATTATTTAGATACTTTATTTGTTTACAAATTACTTATAATATGCATCTAAACCAGAAATAATTTCATAGTCGCGATTTAATTGTAAACGTATAGAACGTATAAATAAAGCCAGATTCAATTAATTACAACATAACGAAAAAACAATGTGCAAAATAACAAAGAAAATATACCGAATGGCCTATTTAAATATATATATCAAGTAATATTCTGAAATCGACTTAAACCTGTTTCTTCTCAGTTTTCTTCTTTTTTCTTTTTTCTTATTTGCCACCGGAGAGGTATTTGTCAGTGTCAATGTTTTTAAAAAACAAAATAATCATCTCCCTGAAGATATAATTTTAACATTACAAAGCATGAAGCTAAGCCGGACGTTATTCCTTAATTAAGAAATTAGGTTAGGTTCAACATGTTCAACAGTTTTTGTGGCAACTAATATATTATGTTCCAAATAATTGTTCAAAATTCATTTCGTTTATGCTCATTAGACCAGTTGCATCACACAAAACATCAACATTTTTCATAACTATGAAAAAAAGCATGAATTAAAATAAAAAATGCAACATGACAGATCCGGGCAAAAAGTCCCTTTTCAGAGTGTAAGGTGAATATATATTTTGAATTTATTGGTATGAATAATGTGCAATCTATTGATATATGGGCTCAGTGGAGTATTAGGGGGATAGGACCCATGTAGTCGGCCCGAGAGACGCCTCCATCTTATGAAATTAATTCTGAAACTTAACTTCGTTCTTTCTAGTACTCAACCTTAGTTTCAGTGTCGTCTCTTAAATTATTACTAACAAGACTATACAGGATTATTCTGCCACTAAGAAAAGACATCGAACGTCTCTGGATGTCACAAACTTTTTTAATGCGTCCCGCGCCCTGCCTTTACTACTATTACTTACTTTCCCGACTATTAAGTCGAAACAAGAAAAATAGGCCATCGATTTATTCGATAAGTTAGTACTAAGAATAAGTGATAACTCAAAATATGGAGCAGTATGAAATAAATAATAATATATTCAATATAAAACTACACAACTGAAAATAAAATTACATGTATAAACAACTAAAAAAAATTTCATACGAGTCATGTAGAAACGAAGAGGGTAATCTCACTTTCTTTAATTGTTTAATGATTTAGAAGAAGACGCCTATTTGAACATATCCAATAATAGTTTTTGGAAAAAATAAATTATTTCAGAATATTATAATTTTATTTTTATTCAATTGAAAAGAGTAAAAAAATAAGATGGCCCTCTTTGATTCTATGACTCATATATTTTCCACATTGAAGTCATTTTTTTTTTCAATGTACATTACATTTCATCGCGACATTACTTACAACATGCGCTCTCGCTACATAACTCTAGATAATATAATGAAAAAAAAACTCCCGATTGTGTCCATTTATCAGGGTATACTAAAAATACTATATCAATTTATATCTATACATTCATTCCGAGCAATATTTTTACTATAATATTAAGCGCCGTATTCTATGAAATCTTCGTTTTAATCTAACATCACTATGGGTTTGATTATTTTGCCACGGTAAATTAAATTACAGTATAACATGTTATTTCCAAAGAATTTTAGGGATAATTATACCTACTACAATATTGATCGACATTTCCATGAACTCTTTATATTTTCTTTTGAAATCACATTTTATTTTGACACAGTAATTAATTTCATAATAAATACCACAATTATTATATTAATTAACCGCCGCATTTTATAAAATCGTTGTTTTTTTTTTGGAGAAGTACTTCTAATTTAATTATTTCGTACACAATAGATATTATTGCAGTATAACAACGTTACATTATTTCAGATGCGTTTCAATTTTGTTTTAGCATCAACTTTAATTTTATCGGTTGACACAGTAAATTAAATTACAGTATAACATAATTACGTTATTTGGAAGAACTTTTGAGTATAATTAACCCTACTACTATATGAATTCTTTCAAGGAAATCTTTATATTTTGTTTTACCTTCACTTTTCATTTGATTATTTTGACACAGTATATGAAATTGTATTTCAACAATGCGGTGTGTCCAAGACATTTCAGAATAATTACTTAAACTATTATATTAAGCGCTGCATTAAATACAATCTTAGTTTCATCTAGAATCACTTTTAAGTTAATAAGTTGACACAGTAAATTAACTTCAGTATAAGCAACATTATGTTACTACCACAATATTTCCAGATAATTACCACCCCCACTGTTATAGTAAACGCCGCATTTCAGAGATATCGGTTTTTTTTCTATACTATTTTTTGATTATTTTTCAGTAAATAAAATAATATTATTTACTACCTTATATAAATGTAGTCTTTAAATTAGTTGTTCTTGTTTCTTATGATTGATCATCACTGAATCACGGCTAGCGTGTTTAATTTAGTATGTGGCTGTGGCATCTTTCTTGGACACACGTATTCATTGCTTACCTTTAATGCATTATAAAGGCTATATTTGGAGACTATCAAAACATTTATCCATTTATTGTTTCTATTTTTTTTAAGTACCTCAGCAAAGTTATTGCCTTTTGTCTGATGGTAAGGACAATGTTTAAAAACAACAACGATGGTTTAGAGATATATGCTCAAGTGTCGGTAGTCACCGTCATGTAAGCCTGTTAAATCTATCGGTACCATGTGTATTAATTATGGTTGTGACCCAGTCGGATACACATTTATATCACCCTACCAAAGTGATGTTTTTATTTGCAATCTATAAATATACAAATTATCACATCATCTAGCACTATCGTTGACAAAAAATATTTATTCAATATCTTTTCTATCATTACTAAATTCTGCAAATTTGGTGCATAACTAAGTCTCTTGCTTCACCAAAACATTTTAAATAAGTCTTTTTATAAGTATGCAAGTTTGGCAAGCAGATAAAGATTAAATTCGGTGCGCGGAGAATTTCTTAAAACGAAAAGGCCTAAATCCGTTGGAATTAAATGTCCTAAAAATATTTTACAACTGGATAATTAATTCTAGGGTTATAAAAACATAAAATCTATTATGACAATCATTAAAGTTACAACTAAAATTCGGGACAATTTAATACGTTCTATTTGACGGCTGCCTAAACATACCGCGGAAATTATGTGAGGAAAAGATCGGTTTCGACATCAACCGATTGTAGAAATGTATTAAGAATTTCAAAAATTTAAAATATGTAGTATTATTAACAATTTAAAATATGGTTTCATTGTGTCTATATCATGAAGAATAGTAATGAAAGTTAGGTGAAGCTGTGAAAGCCCTTAAGACTAACTGCGTAAGTCAGTTCGAAAAAAATAATAATAGTAACATACCATAAATACAATAATTAAATTATACATACACAAAAAATTAGCAGTTGTTTTAATCCACTTGACTATATCTTCATTTTTATAAAGCGCAGTCACATCATAGAATGAAATTAACCAAATCTCTTGAAATAGATAAGACGTATGTAATAATTTGTACGGAATAAGAAAAGACATAACAACAGTTTATTCGGTAAGATAATAATAATCAGTTCCGATCGATTTCAAGTTGATTACAAACAGCAGCAGTAACGTAGACGTAACATTGCAAGACCGTCAAATAAAAAATATTTATATTGAAATAATTACAAGTCTGATAGTAACTTAATAAACAAATAAAGTAATAAGATGTCGCTTAGAAACGTATGACGACTAACAAGATTATCGAATCGAGGCATATCGAAAACGTCAAAAGTGACATATTAAATTGCCCTAACAATAAATCTTTCAGCAGCATATACACTATAATATTTACATCGTATTCTCACTCTTTGTATACTTTTATGATCTTGATATCGACTCACTAGAAGAAACCAAATATACGAATAATTACGGGATGTTGTATTTTTAATATTGAAACATTCATGAAAGCTGCTATACTGCGTGTTCCTATATAGTGTTAATTGTACTTATACACATAAGAAACCAGATATCGAGCTTTTTCAGAAAAAACATCACAAGTGACAATTTGCATTTTTTACAGGAAAGAGTTTTATTCATCAGTAATTAAAAAGTATTATGTATATGAAACAATATAGCTTGTTAATCATAATTTACCACTGATCTATTAAACTAGTGGCTGTTATAAAATGCTTGTAATTTACAAAGATAATTATAATAAATGAGCTTACATTAATAAAACATTTTTAAGATTTTAGACTCGTGCGCTATTTTTCCTAAATTTTGGGATAAGTCGTAAAAAAAAATTCAGATACTCATAAATATTTAAAAAAATGATTATTAGTAAAAAAATATCATCAAACAAACGCCATTTAAAATAACGAGGTTCTCGTGTACTTTATTCAGTAGTATCTTTACGTAATATCAAATAAATGAATTAAAAAGTAAAAATATAATTCTTTGACGAATAAAAATAATCATATATAGAACACCAAAAACCAAATTTATTTGTACGATGTTCCTAACTTATATACGTATTTGTATTTGATTAAATATAGCCATTAATAGAAGATAATCCAGTAGGCTGATTCGGGAGTTGGGACCCATTTGTTACACACATACTAGGGATAATTCGATTGACAAAAACATCAAGATCCAAAAGATCAATCCTTTAAAAAAAAATTTTTTTCGATTTGCTTTTCGTGCTTATTTTTTTAAATATAAAACCAATCATGGAAAAGAAAAAGACAGCACAATAATCGATTTTATCATTCTATAGATATGTTTGAGTAAACCTATAAAATAATTGTAAATAATGTTTTATGAAAATAGATAAGAACCAAACCTCTATTTTTAAGGTTGAAATATAGATTCACTTAATCGATTCATAACAGTTTAAAGGTCGATTTAAAGATCGATATTTTATCCAAAAAATCTACAACACATTCTTCAAACTTCCAGCCACTTACTTTGACAAACTGTATATCTACTTTTGTTTGTAAAATGAATGCATTCGTGTGTAATAAATAAATATATTTTAATGTGAAACTTTTGTAACATGTCACATTACAGCCAGCCGCGAAGTGGGGGTAAAGTGTGCGGCGCTCGGCAGAGCAGCCAATGCGAATATGGCGACCGTGCAACATTGATTTCTCATTATCATTTCCATTTTCCAATTATTCGGTTAACATTAAAAACGCTATTTAAAGACCCTAAATCGAATAATTTTCCGAAATGTTTTACTTGCATCTTGGTGTCATAAAACCAGTTTTACTGTCTTACCTTATTATAAAAAAAAAAAAAATCAGGTCTCTGGTTCAACCGTCACAGTATCAAATTTCAAAGTCGGGAAACCTTTAAGGAAAAGTGCCTCATGAATATGAATATTCCTTTTTTTAAGTATTACTTTTTCATAGTAAAGAAAACTATTCAGAAGCTTATATTGTGGGTGTTTATGTCGGTCTCAATTTATACAAATGTATGGAGCAACTTACGGATTCGAATTAATTTTGTATGTTTAAATATGAAAATAAAAAATAAAGATACATATAGAGTTTACACGATATATTTATTTGTTTTTTTTTATTATTTATTAAATTGCCTTTATCCAAGAGAAGGTACTTTTTTTAATGAACAGGTGATTATAAAAATATAAATGATTTATAAATCTGTATGTAAAACACAAAATGTTTTTTATTTTACTGTAACTATCAGTATTTTTAGTTAATAAAACAATTTACTAGTAAAAAATATAATTTAGTCCACATTTTTTAAGGACTTACGAATGTTATCTCTTTCCAAAGAAAAAACTTTATGCTTTTAATCGTCATATTTTTTACATTTACTGATATTGGTATAATATTGTAAGTATTAAAACAAAAAATATTATCATTCAAAATTTGTGATCACTGATTTTTATTGTATCGACCGTGAAACACATTTCTATTTGATAGAACTCAATTTTAAAATTGTTTTTATACGTGCAAAACATATAGGAAACAAATCTAGACACAGGAAAATTAAAACTAATCGATGTAGCTTAGTCCTGTGTCACTAAAATAAAGTATTTAAAATACCTTGGTGCTTCTAGAATGAGATCGAATATCGTAGAATGTATGTACATGTATGACTCGCCATATTCCCATAATCTCAATGGACAGACGGTACAGTGCTCTGATGTTGCTTGTGCCTCCGATGGTCATAGTTCACCAATCTCTGCCCGACCAAGTACTTGTCATTCTTTATGTGCTCGTATAATTTTTTGAACTGTCGTATCTGCGAAAATATTTGTATTTTTGTCATAGAAATAATTTAAAGCTATGATAGCTCAGTGGTAGTGGGTACGGATGCAGCGTCAAGGGACATGAGTTCCCATCCACGAATAAAGAGCTTGAGCTTTCAAGGAGAAGGATAAAATCGTCAGGAAATCATAGCACGGAGTCAGGGGTTTTTTTAATGCCCGTCTGGATAACTACAACCATCAAGTTGCTGTTAAATCTGCTGCTGTTTAATACCTATAGGTGTATTTCGATAGTTGCACTTGAGGGCCAGTCCCTCCACAGATTTAGTGTGTCCACTAATTTGATCCTCACTTAAGATCGGTTGAGATTATGGCCATGTCTGCGTGTGTGTGTGTGCGTGCGTGTGTGTGTATGTGTGTGACGGGAGGAGGGGTTTCTGGGAGTCTGGTAGAGTATGTACGTGGGTATGTGTAGATATAGACTATTGTTGGATACCTGTATAACTGTTGAATATATGTTTAATGTATTTTTTTTATTCTTAAGGTTTTTTAGCGTTATGCCCATAATCTCACCTGATCTTAAGCGACGATATGGCACAAGGTATTAGACACGCTAAAACCTGTGGAGGAACTGGCTCTCAAGTGCAGCTGCCGGACAACACCTGTTGGTATTTGGCGGCAGGTTTACAACTTGAAGGTGGTAGCTACCCAGGCGGGCATTATAAAAAGCCCTACCACCATGCTATGGTCTCCTCACGATGTTTTCCTTCACCGAAAGCTAAAGCTCATTGTAGGTGCTTGGATTTGAACTCACGTCCCTTGACGCGAAGTCGTACACACTACCACTGAGCTATCATCGCTTCAATTCGCAATCGCATGTATTCTGTTTCTTTGATATAGAAGTGTCGGTAGTGCCTGTATACCTGGAAGCCGGCGAGGGCGCAGAAGAGCGCGAGCAGCAGCAGCGCGGGGTAGACGCGGCGCGCGAACAGGTTGCGGTGCGCGGGCGCGGCCAGCAGCAGCGGCGCCAGGCTGTGCGCGGCCGCGTACGGCACCGCCAGCGCCAGCCCCAGCCAGCACACGACCGGCGCCGCCACCGACCGCAGTATGAACCTGCACCGACAAACACGACACCACTGTTAATACCGTTTATTATTAATGACTAGCTTTTACACGCGGTTTCGCTCCCGTTACTATTGCTTTAGTCAAACAAATCGGATGACGTAATAATAAAAGTTTCATATCAAGTTTATCCCTCTTTTTACCCCGCTGCAAATAAGTTCTTCGCGAGATAAAGTAGCCTATCACCGTCTCCAGGTTCCCATCTATATCTATATTAAAATTACTCATAATTGATTCAACGGTTTAGATGTGACAAACGAACAAAGAAACTCACTTTCACATTTATAATATTAGTATGATTGTTTCTACACACATATATCCTACACCCTGATAAGTATTCTATAATAAAATATTTTATAAACTGCCGTTTGTGTTTCACTACCTAATACTTTTTTTTGTTTTTATCTCATTTAGGGATTTCTATACAAAAATTACTTACAAATATGCACAAAAACTATTTAGAACTAAATACATGATTCCATAATATCTTGGCTTCATCACTTGCTGGTGCGGCCAAAATTTTATGGAACATGCCCATTAGATTAAGACCTACATGTTATATAATAGCTGTCCATTGGGCTCGGATCCGTTCCAATTCCATCAACAAGTGAACTGTTCGGTGTAACACTTTTTCTCATAAGAAATGCAAACTATTGGCGACGGATGTTATCACAATCAAATTAATTTTTAGTAGTATATATCAGTGTTACATCATGTCTTCTGGTAAATTATAGTATTTTGACTTCTCTTCACGAAAGTGGTGGACCTACGTCAACCGTGTTAAACAGTTTATCGCATGAAATGAAATAAAAGAATTGTTATATACGGCTAAGTTAATTCCTTTACTCAGGGAACAAACATATGATCTTATGTGTCTATGTGCTCCTGATAGCCCAGAAAACAAAACATTTACTGAATCGGCTAACATTGTTCAAGAACATTTGGAACACAGACGATCTAATATAGCCGAAAGACACATTTTTCAATTACGCCTTCAGATACCATGAAAATCTGAGCACATATTTACAACAGTTGAAACATCTCGCTAGCACTTGTAATATTGGAGACAAGTGTAAGAGAACCTAAAAGATCAGTCTATATTAGGCTTGGCAACTAAATATATTCGTAGTTATTTGTATTTGTTTGTACTGGCCCGCTCTATATAGTCTATGTACTTTATCAACCCTTCCCCTTTACTAGAACAGAATGCATTCACGTAACCGCTTTACCACCGAACGCAACGTCTATTATTTATTAACGCAAATTTATTATTATTTACTCTAACGGCTAATACCTGTAAGAATTTGAAACATAGATGAAAAAATTAGTTACTTCAAGTCCATCTCTCGGATTCCATCCCGGTACGCCTTCTCGATGGCCCTGCGCATGCTCCAGTCCGGGCCCATCATTGTGAGAGCGCATACTATTTTCGTATAGAGCACGCCGAGTGCCCAATCCTGCCACACGAACAGAACCGGGGATTGTTCCAATGGGACTCTAAGCGGAATTACTAGAACCTGAAAAAAAAAAGTATTTTAATCACCTAAATTAAACCTCTGAAGGATAATCAGTACTAACTCGTATTTCATTCATCGTTCATTTATCTTAAAACCTCAAAAATACTTCAATCATTGATTCATAAAAAGTTGCCCCAAATATTGCAGCAACGATCAATTCTAAAAATACTTCAAGTCATTGATTCTTATCAATATTTATCATAACGTTAGTTCTTGTTAAGGCAAGTTTCTCTTCTTCCCCAAATTTTGGTATAACGACCACTTCTAAAGCTAATTGAAATCATTGAGTCCTTTCAATCTTTATTATTTTGTTAAATCTTGTTAAGGCAAATCTGGCTCCTACCCCAAATATTACTACAATAACCAATCCTAAAGTATGTTGCAGTCATTGGTTTCTTAAACCTTCGCCATATTGCTAGCCATTCTTATAGCATGTCTATTTCCCCACAGGCCTATCCTTAATATAGTCCCAAGGACTAATCCTACTTTACTTGTATTCATTATCTTCTTACAACCTTGGCATTAGTACAAGTTTATATATAAAACATAGCTTACTTATATTTATTATATAATATATAATTATATTTATAGCATATATTTTATATATATAGACAGTTCTATTAATACCTAAATTTGTTTTATTCGTAGCCTATGTACCTATGTTTAGATCAGCCCTAAAGTTTGGCACGACCTATTTTATTTTTATAAAAATGGGGAGACAGTGGCAAATACACCGATACATAGACTTTTTCGAGTACAAGTGGAGTGCAGCACTAGGAGCATCGGCTTTTGAAGTCTGCTACAGCATGCACAAAGTGGCACAGGTGCACAGGTCACATCATTAAAACTTGTGTGAGTGCGCGCGTGAATGCCTGCGTGAGTACGTGCGTGAGTGCATGCGTGAGTACGTGCGTGAGTACATGCGTCATAGTGTGTGTGAGTACGAGTATAAGTGCATGCGTGCCTGCAAGTGTGTGCATGAGTGCGTGCGTATGTATGCGCATTTGTGTGTATATGTGTGTGAATACGTACCAGTTCAAGCAGCAAGCCGAACATGAGCGGCACGAGACCCAGCAACGCGAGTGCCGCGAGCGCGGCGCGGGCGGCTCTGCGCGCCCACAGCGCGGCCCGACCCGCGAGCGCACCGCGGCCGCCCCGCGCCCACCCGCACGCGAGCCCCCCGCCCCGACCCACCGCCCAGCACACGTACATACCTATCGGTCCCATATACCATTACATTCTACATCAATCACCGCTAAAACTACCTCACACAACCACGGACGAAACGACCCTAATGACACTAAATCAGCAATGTTGACAACATTATTATGCTTTCATTAATTCGTATATTCATTGGAATCAACATTCAAATCTTGACTTAGTAAACAATTAAGTCTTTGGTAAGCATTTACAATTTGGGAACAGACGTAATTATTTCATAATGTGAGAGAGCAAGTAATTCAAACTTAGATCTTTTTAGATTGTTGTATTGTTTTTTTTTTTTTTAAGTTTCGATTATTTCAATTTGTCATGCCATTTATTCCATGTTAAACAAAATATTTGTTACATAGTTACAAAATGGTAACGATTTATTTACTGTCGTCCATAACAGAACAAATTTCTCCCCATTAAGGGCATTGAGCAGTTCTCACAGTGTATATTGGAACACAACCTTCGTTTCAATATTAAAGACCAATGGAATGTCACCAGCTGTTGCCGTTGTTTCTGGATTACTCATACTTACCATCAAATACCGTTCAGTCAATCAGTTCGGACTGAAACAATACAATCTTAATGCCAGTAATATGGTTCCTACTATATGCTGGTTATGGAAATCTGTCAAAAAGATATACTAACCGCAGGCGGCTGTATAAAGTTCATGGACGCCATCTGATGCTTTCGGCAACCACAACGCCATCACTTTCCTTCCAATAGCGACAGGTATTACCTATAACATTGGACACGTTTAAGGAAACCGACATATTAACAGTGCCATGTCAATATATATTTAATAATAAAATATTTGTTTATAAAAATAATGGTAGTTTAAAAAAACGCAATACTAGAAATTGTACACAATTTTGCTTACAATGTGTGCGCTTCTATAATAAAATACTATGCATCTGCTAAACAGTCCAAAAAATGTAAATTTCATATGATATCATATCGCCGCAAAATATATACTAATATAAACTTTTAATATCAACCATTACCCGAAACATCGACTAAAAGCAATGTCAAATGTGAACAGCATAATGAATCTTACTCGCATTATTCCTTCACTTTTAATATCATATATTGTCTTGCTTAATGCATCTCAAACAGAGTATGTATACTTCCTACGTCATTCGCATCTACCTCATTGTGATATACAAATACATTATTTATTATACATTATGATAAAATAAAAATTATGCTCTCAAACACATAAGCACACAAATCATATAGGTTGATTTTTCTTCACACTTTTGGCCCTTACATTTGGAATTCAATGAGCATTGAGCAAGGCACTCCCAAGGCTTAGTACTTCCAAGCTATATACGCAATAGGCAGCTAAGCGTATTTTAAAATCAATTTATTTACGATGTTTTCCAATACGGGTATACAACTTTTAATATGTTTTTTTTTCCTCATTTGCAAAAAAGCCAAATGAAATACTAATTAATAGGCAAAAACCGTCGGTGCAAATCCCTACGAGTCAGCTTACAAAAGGAGTAAAAAATTATTATACCTAGATTAAAAATAGTTCTTATGCAGCACGCTTAAGGGCGATTTTCGAAGTGCGCTGGAGTTGACTCGATTATTGCTATCACTCTCATCATTATTTGTATCATGCTATCTTATCTTATATAATAATATTAATGGTAATGTTTTGAATTCGGTCGCATCAAGCGAAATATCGACTAACTTAATGCTCCTTCCATGCCACCTATTTATTTTTATATAATAGGGATTAACGAGCAAGCATGTCATCTGATGATAAGTGGACACCCACAACACCGGAGGAATCGCAGGTGCGTTGCCAGCCTTTATTGGAGGGATTAGCTTTCAATTGCAACTCAAGGGTGGTAGCTAGCCGGGCGGGCATTAGAAAAACCCCATCACCATACACATGTATGTTTTAATAGCTCTGTCAATGCGAGGCAATGTATTACTAGCTCGGTTAATATTAACTTTGTAATAACAACTACGGTGCATCCCCATGTTTATAAAATACTGTGACTTTATACCCGACTGAGTTTCAATCATTTATAAAAAAAAAACTTACCAGAGTCAAAGCGCTGGCTAGGACCAGGGAAACTGACACCAGGATGAGCAGCGTGACCAGCCGCAGCGGGAACCACGACACCCGGACATACGGCTCGAAGCCGGCCGGTCCATCACGACGCATAAGAGCCTGAGAAAAATAAAAACCTCGGTATTAATGAAACGGTGTTTTTTCTAATGGAATAGGGGGCAATCGAGAAAACGGGTCACCTGATGGTAACCGATCACCGCCGACATGGACACACAAAACACTAGAGTAATCGCATGTGCGTTGCAGGTTTCAGGTATGAGTAAACTTTCTACTTGAAAGTTCCCAAGTAGTAACACCGCCGACGCAAATTCGCACCTTCCAGAAAGGTCTACATAAGACACGAATTCTGAATTTCGTACTGTGAACTTTAAAAACTGTTACAAAGTTAAACACATAAGAGATTAATAACTATCTTCTATTCAAATTTTTTTCAACTCAGTCTTTGGCAGAATGTTATCCGTCATGATATGGTTTTAACCTTAATTCATAAACTCATATTATTCAGGTTTATGTCATGTAAATTTAGTGACAATTTACGTGATAAAGTTTGCATTTTGCACCAAAGGTACAGTGAATTACATATAGCTAACAAGGTTACGGATTACAAATACTAATAACAATGTATCAGACGTTACAGAAACTCATAGGGCAGACGTTCTATGAACTAGGGATGCTACGGAGCTTCGACTTCGATTTCGAAAGATCGGAACTTCAGATTGATTTACACCTCCGACTCCCATTTTGGCTGCGGTACTTTTGAATCGGAAGTTATAACAGAGATCGAAACACAATAAATAATTGCGGCTGGAATAAGTACGTACAAAATTTAACTTGTAGCTCAAGGAATTGCTCAATTTTACAAAGGATTGCTCTACAGAACCTTCCGTTAAGTTTTGTGGAAGATACTAAATTTCGTCGCTCGTTACAATTCCTAGTATCGAATAATATTATTGTATACATAATTTATTAATTTCACACTAGCTGTCCTGGTAAACCTTATTCTGCCTTTTCGAGTAGTCAATGTTATTGAGTAGACAGCGCCGTCTACCGCGTTATGATCACTTATCGAGATAAAAAGTATCCTATCTCTCAAGTTGGATCAAACTGCACAGTGTGCAAAATTTGATTAAAATCGGTACAGTAGTTTAGTTCATCGAAGACAAACAATGTGACTCGAAATTTTTATATATTAAGAAGATAGATATTTTTTAACCTTGAAGCAACTGCGTTGAAACAAAAACTAAATCATACTCGAAGTTAGGTACAATGCTTACGTATAAAAGTTATCTACATTGGTTTTGTATATTTTACGTGATGCAAGCACAGACAAACCGATAAACAGACACATATTCCAAAAATGCTGGAAATGTGTTCTGTTGGTTATCCTGTAGCACCCTGCCTATTTTTATTGGTAATGTTTGCGATGTACGAACACGACTTTTCTACAGATTTATTATATGTATATAGATATCGAACTTCACTATCTCCGTTTCGCATCCGACTCCACGTCTGATAAAGTAGATTATAAACCTCCGGTTCCAACTCCCGTTCTCATATACTCACCTTACGTAAAATCCCTAGTATGAACTACAAAAATTTGGAAGATATTGTACATCTGACTTGAATCTATTTGACGCTTAATATGTATTTTGTACTCAGTATACAATACTCCATTAACATGTATGGCAAGACCGTAACGACTGTAACGAGATATCATGCACAATGAACTACATTGATATATTTTCTGATGCATTTGATCCATAGAAACAATCTTTACTTAAAAACTATGATAAAATATAACCGAATTTAACGACCTTTATACATTACATTTATATTTAATTAAATGGGATATTTTTTTTACTTTATAAATGACTTCAACTTAATGCCTCTTTAGTATGTATTTTTTTTTGTCGTATTACATTTAATGACTTCGTATAACTTCGACTTCGTATATTTATAACATAAGTATCCTAATATATAAATGTCACGCGTGCCTGTATTCTGAATGGTTACATTGTAATTTATATGTAAGAATTAACAATATGTTTTTTTTTATACATTTATGTAATCATTTTGTTGGTGTGCTAAATAAATATAATAAATAATAAAAAATAAATTGATTGATGCAACCACAACATATTACACATAAAAAAATCATAATATTGGCTAGTATGGATGTGTGTGGGTGTATGCGCGCGCGTGATTGTTTGTGCGTGTGTGTAAACGTGCGTGTGTGTGAGTGTACGTGCGTAATAGAAGGGTGAAAAAGTATAATCACCTGATGGGCGGCTCCGAGCTGATGAGGGGGATGCGGTGGCGGGTTCGGTTCTGTCTGCCTCGCCGACTCTCCGAGTAGGTACGAACGCAACCCGAGCAAGCCCGCAGCGCACACGCACCACGCACGCACGCCGGCCTTCAACCACGTCCTCGTGTGCGACTGCTCTAGCAGTGCCGGCAATATTACCTACACAATGCCAGAGACGTGCTCATTATTATTCTTTACCTTTATAGGTTTACGATTATGGCAACAATCCCATCTGCTGTGAAGTGGCGATATGAAAATTCCTAAAATAGTGGACGCGTTAACTCTTTTTTTTAAATTAACACGGTGTTTAAAATCCCAGTCTTTAAGTCAACAACAGTACGGAGTTATAATATATATTAACATAAATTATAGCAAGGTATAATATTACTGTATATTTTGATATATTTCAAGAAAACAGGCTGTAATTTTTATACACAATTTTTTACACATTGTAGTAGTACACTAGTTAAATTAACTATACGATATTTAAAATTAGAACGCCTTTATTAAAAATGTAGCACAAATACGTGGTCATGTAACGACGGCCGCAGAGCTGATGTAATTAGTAGCATTTGCAATATGAATACAGTTTTGAAATATATAAAACAACTATAACATATTGAATAAAACGTGTAGGGCACGGCACATACTGTATACATCTGGATATTGAATGCGACTGATGCGTCACGTTCTGTCATGTAACGCTCGCCGAGCTAGTATAACAGTGATGCATTGACTATATCTCCCTCGCTTTCTTGGTGGACTCTAGCCGACTTTACCCGAACGAGCGTTACATAAGCGAACGTTTCCACTCGGTTTCATTTGATACCCACAAAATAAAGTACACAGCGTGCCTACTAAAGTTATCACTTTAAAGATTACAATATATGTACATAAGGCGTTGATCCTTTTACAATGTTCGAACATCCACTAAGGTTAAGTTTATAAGTATTCAAATGAAATACCTAAAAGTTTAGGCAAATTTAGGTAAACTTCGCTAAAACATGACGTAACTCGAACTTAAAGAAGACAGCAGAATATCCTAATGGTGTTAATAGGTCGACAACCCTAACTAATATTTAAATATAACTAATATTGTTATAAATAAGAGAATGCTGCAATAAATTATAAATAGAAAATTGAAGCGATGATAGCTCAGTGGTAGTGTGTACGAACGCCACGTCAAAGGACGTGAATTCGAATCCCTACAATGAGCTTGAGCTTTAGGTTAAAGAAAACTACGTGGTGAAACCATAGCACGATGGTAGGGTTTTTTCTAATGCCCGCCTGACTAGTTACCACCCTCAAGGTGAAAATCTGCTGCCAAATACCTATAGATGTGTTCCGGCAGTTGCACTTGAGAGCCAGTCTCTCTACAGGTTTAGCATGTGCACCAGCTTGGGGCTACATCATCACTTAACATAAGGTGACATAGTCGTAATGCTAAACTTATAATCTATATAAAAAATAAAGCTTTGAAAATAAAAAAAAATGTTTTACAAGCATAATATGTTATGATTCATACTACCTACTAAACTAAGAATGACAAATAGGTAATCTTATGAATAAAATGTTATATTAATTATAAAGCAATGAACGTTTAATATATTCTAACATTGTACCGTTAAGTCAATATAAATAATCAAATAACTTTCCAAAAATTTACATAAGAACAAAGGCAAGACCTCTTTGAAAAGGACGAAAACATTCTTCATTTAAAATTAAAATGTTAAATCTATTTGACATAATGTTTTAAACTTCAACTTCTATACAAAAATCTGCATGAATAGAAAAAGTTCTAGAACTGTAAATATTTTATTGTTTTTGGCTCTGACCACTCATAAAATTTATACGATAAAAGTTAAGACTCTACTGCAAGTAGAAGATTTACAAGAATGCGTTTAGCATTTTTAATGTGATATTTTACGCTGACCGAATCGACTGAGAGATTAGGCAGAGGATCAAGTCAGGGTGGGTGGGATGGCGGCACGTCTTAGGTACAGTTTGTGAATGCAGAATGCATCTTAAATTGAAGGGCAGAATATATAAGACTTGTTATATTGTAGGGATTGGAGTGTTGGGCTAGTATGAAGACAGATGAGTGTCGATTGCTTACAGCAGAAATACGAATTCTGTAATATATGTGTGCTATTAAAATAGATAAAACCAGAAATTAGTATGTGAGGGGGAGTTTGAAAGTGACGCCAGTGGTAGAGAAGTTGAAAGGAAATTGTGTGTCTTGGTTTCGACATTGCATAAGAAGGGAAGAAACGCATGTAGTGAGAAAAGAAATGGATGTGAATGTAGAAGGATAGAAAGAAAGATCAAAAAAAGAGCGTGGGGGGAATGAGATGAGAGAAAAGGGAGTGAATGAAGGGATGGCTGCTAGTAGGGAGTTATGGAACAAGAACGGAAGATGATGTTTAGCATTTTTAATATGAAAATATATATAATCAACTTCCAACCAATCATTACCAAATTTTCAAGTGTATATGACCAACTTAATTTATATTCAGTAAGAATACTCCTTTCGCAACATATATATCCGCATAGAATGAATTTTACCATCATACACCGTTGACGGGCATATCGTGAACAAAGTCGCACGCACCAGCTAGTTTATTATATTTTTTACTAGCTCTATATACCAGGAGTCATGTCTAGACACCACTATCATTCACGTAAATATATTGTGACACTAATGAGTATTAATCATGAGATGACAAATTTGGTTATTTTCGAGCAAAGGAGATCTCGTTTTGCTTTCCTTACGTCATATTTTATTCAGACAACTTTTTTACATATATATTTTAACTAGTGTAATAGCGAGCAAACGAACAAGCGTGTCACCTGATGGTAAATGATCACCGCCGGCCGTGGGTACCCACAACACCAAGGTAATCGTAAACGCGTTGCCGGCCTTTATTTTGGAAGGACTGGCTCTCAAGTGCAACTGCCGGAACACACCTATTGGTATTTGGCGGCAGTTTTTAACTTGAGGGTGGTAGCTAGCCTGGCGGGCATCAGAAAAAGCCCTACCACCATGATATGGTTTCCTCACGATGTTTTCCTTCATCGAAAACTCAAGTCACTCTAGGTGGTTGGAGGCGAATTCACGTCCCATGAAGCTGCGTTCCTACACACTGTCACTAAGTTATCATCACTTCAAACTTCAACTTAGTAAGCAATAAAAAATTTCAAAAATAAAAATATGTATAAATAGAATTGTACATGAAACAAATTTCACAGTGTATTCCAATATCCATGACTCTATATTACAAATTGCACATTTCAACATATATATTACTACATAGCAATGTCTCTAATTCCACCCCCTTGTCCGCAAACAAAAACATGTTGAGATATTAAAAACCTCCTCAACACCTATAGGTAATGAAATTAATACCCCCTAAAATTTTGTGACATATATTTTTGAACTTGCCAAATTGTTTAATATAGTAAAGAGTTACCTGTAGTAACAACAGCTCTAGGCTAAGTTCATTGACTGGCGCCTCTGTGTGTACAGCAACAGCGTAGGGCAGGAATCCAGGTAGAACATATTTGATCACTCTGATAGGTAACCACAGCATGAAAAGTACAGCCGTGCCGAATATCATGGCAGACACGACGAGACGGCGAATATGCGACCATACCGACAAATGAATCATCTCCTGTTATGAATCAAATTTGTATTATGTTAGAATGTCTATATATAAAATGCTTGATTGAATTGATGCCCTAAGAAGACAGTTATTAGTGTTAAAACATAACTAAGGTTCAGTAAACTCCCTATTACTACCAAAACCTTGTTACATATGTGGTAAAACCTATGGAAAACTCATTGAATAAGTAACTATAAGTATGTAGACAGAATACATAAAATGAAAAGCTTAGATAACAATGAAAATGATTAGAATTGATCTTAAGACCAGGGTACAATTTAGATGAAAACTGGCCCAATAAGTAACTATAAGTATGTAGACAGAATACATAAAATGAAAAGCTTAGATAACAATGAAAATGATTAGAATTGATCTTAAGACCAGGGTACAATTTAGATGAAAACTGGCCCTAGATGGGTTCACTTATGATGCCCTTTCACTTCTCACATTGATATAAACCAATTCTTTTTATATTTGTTTATTATTCACATGCATATCATTTTTTCCTTATTTTTCCTGTTTAGTGATCACTGCTTTTAGAATAGTGTAATTTTAATTTAGCTAACAACTTGAATGTAAGCCCTTCTTACCTTGCGGCCATAGACTGAAGCCTAGTTTGCCTATAGGAAAATCTGGCCCTGCTTAATACAAAAACTTTTTTTTTTTGTTAACCTAAGCTAATAAACAGAAAAACAGACTTATCTCAGATATAATATTAGTCAAGGATTTTATATAAACATACCTGAACAGGGCTAAAGTCAGGATCATTAAGATTCTTTAAGAACCAAAGTACACCTGGCCTCAAAACTTCACGTAATAGAAGAATAAACGATGCAAAGTAGTACACATACACCATTCCCACAAGCCAATGTATAAACATGAGAGTCCATGGAGCTGCTTGCAAGCTAGCTTCTCTGTCTTTAAGAGTTGCATCAAACATTGATAAAGAGCAAAGGTCCAACCACCAACCGCATACTAAAGGAATAACTCCAATCTGTAAACAAGTATATTGTAATTTTTATTATCTTACCAAAAAACATTACTACAATTCCTAAAATATACAATCAGCAATAATGACATAAGACTAATATTTTCCTTTTGCCTAATTAAGCTGAATGTAAAACAATACGATATCTCTGAATTATTTAAATATAAATTGCAGATAGTTAATTAAATTAGTACTATCAAACTTACATGGTGTGTATTAAATTAAATATATAAGTAAATTGATTATTTTAATAGCATTTCCAAATAATTATTAATTCCTTATCATGTAATTCCATAATTAAAGATATTTAAAATAGAAAAGAGATTTCTTACCTCAACAACTGATAGTAGAGCTACTTTTACAACCACATAACAGAATCCCAATGCTTTTTTGGCACTTCTTAAACGCAACAAGGATGCTATGGCATGAAGAACTGCAAGAACAGCTCCAACCAAAACATAACCAGCTAGTGCTGTCAATGGACCAGCAAATGGACCCTCTGCTGAAAACCCAGCAAATGCCACACTCAACCTCCCAATGTGGTAGGGGCAAAAAGCAAACACCATAATAAACAATGTGTTCAAAGATACAACCCAAAAGACATGCTCCAGAAAAACCATAGAACCATCCAATCCCAATAATCGAGCCCAGGTTAACTCTTCTGCAGCTGCACGATCCCACTCCATAGGATTCCAGTTTGCTTCATCACCAACCAGAGGATCCTCACCACCTTCACCATTAACCTCATCTCTTGCTCCACCATCATCTCCTGGCCCTTCGTTAACCCTATCATTGTTGTTCTCAGGCAACTGAATTTCTTCCACAACAGGAGCTGGAAGATTCTCTCTTTCCATCCAATCTGGCCCTCCACCGTGCATGATTTGCTCTCGGAGCCAAACAAGGCCAATAAATGAAAATAATGTACATGTAACAACAAAACAACCTGAGAAAACATCCTTTGCCAAGTTTTCAGCTGATACAATATCAAATGGTAAGGAAATAACTGGGTCCAAGGAACCCGAGAAAAGACAGCGGTAGGTTCTACACGCAGTCAAGGGTACGATACCCAGCCAAGCGAGAGCGACGAGTGTGTAATGCAGCCAGTCTTTCACTGCTGATGCGACAGATGTCACCAAACCTCCAACCACATCTCGAATCGGTAGTCTTCGCGGCATGTCCGGTGAGTAAATCGGCATAAACGAAAAACGGTGACCACATAATTCGCATATCTCTTTCCTCGAGTATCTCATCCACTGCACTAAGCATTCCTGATGGATCCATTTTATTGAACCGGTGCATATGCATGGATGAAACAAGGGCCGATCTGAGGAGGCCTCAGAACGACAAAACCGGCAGAAGTCTGCGCCGGACGTGTCCGAATCCATCATTATCTTCAATCCAGTTTGAGATGAAAATGTAATCTGCCAATGTCAACGTGTCTTTTTATTTATGAACCAAACTTAACTTTTAAACTACGTCAGTAGTATGTTAGATCATGTAGTACACACCTTCTTAGGTAAAACTAACAACTAACACCAAATACAACAGATTTTATATACTAAAGTCCGCAGATATTATCCCTTTGTTTGACAACTGCATAAAATGTTGCCATACTAATAAGTATTAAACTTCACAGCTGTTACATGTCTTATCCAATATAAATATCCTACTTCTAAAAATACAATAAAAACACAGAGTTACTAATGGCAACGCAATGATTTAAATAAAAAAACTAGCTTTCATAAAGGATCGCTTAAAAACTCGATTAGCGTTATTATTATTTATGTGCTAATAATATTTAGAGCTATAATGTAACATATGTACAGAGATGAAGTTAAGTACAGAAATAACAATCATTTATGCAAAGGTCAAATCTATAAAATAATCTATGAACAGTAAAAAAAGATCTGAACAGGATTTTAAAACTTACTCTTTGACGGCCGCTGTGTGGTTTTAGTGGGTATTTCTGGCAGCAAGCGCCGGGTGATTCTAACAGGCCTCATGAGTCCTGTACTGAGAGGGGAAACGTAAATGCATTTCCCCACGTTAAAAAAACTTAACCAAGTAGCTATCTGTACTAGCCAAGTCAGATCATAGAATTCAATATATAATTCTATGTTATAAGAAGAAATGATATTTTAAGTTGTTATAAATAAATTTCAAGACTGACCATTGAACTTAGTACCCATTTAAATCTCACTTCTTTTGTCGTTGAAGTCAACAACCAAGACATATATCATAATATTAAATTTGGCTCTCATTTCACATTTCTGTTTTTGATTATTATTCATAATCATAACACTTAGTCATAATGAAATTAATACCAAATATTTTTTTTAATATACAGTATTTTGATACGTTTACTGGGTCTCTATTTCTATATTTCCTTGTACCTTTGAAATGTTCCAGTGAATTGTCCATTCCGTACCTGGGTTTTTTATGCATTGTCTGTTTATACTTACTTTGGCCAAGTCGGAACGGTATAACGTGCGCAGGCGGTTTTATTCTAAAATAGAGCTCTCTTATGCCTTGTTATTTAATTATTTATAAGTGATAATCTGCGCTAATTATTGAAATTTGAAATAATTCATACGAAATCCCAATTAATAACGTAATAAATTTGATAGTCGAATATATTATTAGTCATTATAAGTATTTAAACTGATACGTTTGAATAAAAAAAATTAAGGGTACTATTTTACTTGTTATGTTATATATTCACTTGAAGACCTTAAAATCCACATAAAGACCATCTATCACCAATTTTTTATTGCTGTTCTTACATTATATTACATTACAGGCACTACTATAATAAGTAATCTATCCTAATAGAATCAATTAATTAATAAATTATAATAAAATGACCAAAAATTACTAGTTTCTGATTTATTTCTTTGTATTCACCCAACTACCTGTCTGGATGCCAAATTTAAACTTTATAAGTCATTTGGAACTGGGTTTGAGTTTTGATCTATTGGTCAGTCAGTGGTACAATGACGATTTTTAGATGTTAATATTTAAATAACTGTTTGAGGTGTGAGTTGAAATTTGGAGCACATATGTATCACGCATGTCTCAATACATTAGCCAATTTTGACACGTTTATCTGGAATAGTTTTTGAGTTATGAGAGTGTCAAAACGGGCTCCAAATGTTTCGTGTTAGTTTGCGTTGTTAGTGCGCGCCCGTTCTGTTAGTTTGAACTTGGCTTGACACGCTGACGCGTGTCTAGACTAAATCTCTTACAGGACTAGTGTCTAGTAGTTTTAATAAATTAAATAATTTAAATTAAAGACTAGTTGATTTAAATCTTTACTAGAAGTGTGTAAAAGTAATGAAAAATAGCATACTCGATGTATTCGTTAATATAACAATCAGTACTCGTTACTAACGTATCGTTACAATACTCATTATTTTAATGATACCTAACAAAGAGCATCGCATAGAGTGGTGTTGTGTACGGTGTGATATTAACATCGTATCGTTCGCACTTTGTATAATTAGTACGAATTCATGCGAGAAACGAAATGTATTAATGAGTAACGTTTTGGTACTCGATACTAGATTATCGTACTTAGTAACGAATACATACAGTTTGTTTCACCTCTAATGTCTCCTAGTGTTTACTTGGCAATTGGCATTTGTGTGCTTTATTAAAAAATATAGCTTTTCTATTAAAAAATAAAACAAAATCAGTACATATTTTTCTATTTTACTCATATTTTATATTGGTAAATATTTACTATCAATAAAGTATTTTTCTTATTTAAAATATACTCGTGGAAAACAGTAAAAATTATAAAACTTAGTTTTAAGTTATTGAAAGGAATTAAATATTTTATTTTCTTATTTATTGTGTGTAAATATATATATATTTAATAATTTATTATGAGAAATGATGTTTCTTATTTTTGATGTTATTTAATTTAAGTGGTTACAAAGTTGTATAGGATTTTATCATTTCTCTGTAACATTATGTGGCAGTTAAACATTGGCTATTGTAGTTTGGGTTCCTTGTATCAGTTACTGAAGATAACGTAAATTTACTCGCTAATAACCTTTTTAGTTATTATAGTGACATTGATATTTATGTAAATGTGATATAAAGATAAAAAAATATATATACATTTTTTTTGTGGAAAGAGATACTTATTTATATTATAATAAATCTTCCGTCTCTGTCTTATATAAGTTCTAAATATTCAATAAAAAGTTATGTAGTATAAAAGCAACATACATACATGTACAATATACATATACATATTTAAATAATATTTTTATGAAATAATTAAATGTTCTTTACACATATATATAAATGATTGTATTTGATTTGAAAATTAAAACATTTCATTTTTTAGTATTTCACTAGTGTTTTACAGTAGTAATGTAAACTAAAAGTGTGAATATCTATATTTGAAGTGATGACATCTCAGTGGTAGAGAGTATGGATGCTGTGTCATGTTGAAAATCTGCCGCCCAATACCTATAGGTGTGTTCTGGCTGTTGCACTTGAGATCCAGCCCCTCCACAGGTATAGTGTGTTCACCATTTTGGGTCACATTGTCACTTAACATCAGGTGACTTTATAGCCATAGCACTTATCCCAATAAAAATTATAAATAATAATTTTTGCCTGGTATTAACTTTCTATCATTAAATATGGTAATAGCAAAAAACTGCTTTTTTCACATTAATAATATAGCAGAAGTGGAGATATTTATGAGGAGATAGCCTACACATTATTGGGTAACTAATACAGTTCTATTTTCTGAATCAGTTGTGATCCTTCATACAAGACTTTGTACCTCACTTATTACAAACGTAATTTGAGTATATTATTTTTAGCCACCCAACAATAACTGGTAACAGTCATTGACAGTTGTGATGGTTCTAAGTTTAAATCCAGATCACTAGAAGACCCAAACAATGAAACCACAAAAGGACATTATTATAAGAATAGATTCCTCAAACAATACCAAAGAACAAGAAACAATCAACATACTATGTTTTGACATAACAAAGTACAGTCAATTAACCCAATTTCTTTGCTGTTCGATAACTGTATTTATATTTTATTTAGCATATGGATACTTCTTAGAATTAATTTTCTCTAAACCAGAAGTAAAACCAGTGAGTTTGTATATAACTCTAGTACAATTTCTGATGACTATGTTATTGAGTTACGGAGAATCTCTGATAAGGAATCCAATTAAAAGGAAGTAAGTATACAATCAATAACATTAATATTTCAAAGATTCGCTAAATTAAAACATTTTACTTCAAAAAGTATGAACTTCTATAAGCAAGGAGGTTTCTCAAATAGTTTTTTTATCAGACCTTAAGAATCGTTAATACCTAAAAGCTACTTAATGTCTAATAACATGTGGCATTTCTTAATTATGAAATAACCATATTAATATTATAACATGGAAAAGTTTGTTAATTTAAAAATAATAATCTTAAGAACTACCAGTCAGATTTCAAGAAATCGTATTTCTATTTTAGAGAGCTATCATTAAGGAAGGCTTTTGACTGTTTAATATCACTCTACCACCAATATGCATAAAGCTGTATTGAAAAACTGAATAAAACAAGTAAAAATTAATAATTTACAGGCACATAATAGGCACAGCTAGTCCATTTATAAATAGTACATATAACCTTTTTTTTAAGTACTGAAATGCATTTACGTCTGCTCTCACAGCCTGTTGTGTCGAGAACTAAGATGCTGGGCCAACAGCAGGTTCGATCTTGCAATCAGTGTCACCTCCTGAAGGTAAGCCAGGCCTCCGTCCTGGCAGCCTGGTAGGCTGTGCTCATATCCCATAGTTTGACCTAATTATTTATTTTTGTTTGATAGCACTGCTATATGTTGGCAGTGTATCTGATGTTCAGCTCAGTATAATTCAAAATTAGAGGTGACCATTGAGTCACTTTGTATCATCAGTTGGCACTGTCACATCATGCCATTTTGCATAATATTATTCTTCATCATATACACTTTTTTTATTATTATTACAATAACAACATGAAAGTGCTATTTTTTTTGTAATAAATGTATCATAGAGATCTATTTTATTATTTTAGAGTTCCATTAAGAACTTACGCAATATTAGCAGCTTTGACATTGGGGACAATGTCATTGTCGAATTTAGCACTAAGTTATCTGAATTATCCAACACAACTGATATTTAAGAGCTGTAAACTTATACCTGTGATGATTGGCAGTATTATAATATTAGGGAAGAGGTATGGATTCTTGGACTATGTTGCTGCTGTGGTCATGTGTGTAGGCCTGACTATGTTTACGTTAGGTAAGTAATCTAATTGAACTTTTATTTTTCTCTAACTTAATTATTAAAAAAGCAAACGTCGAAGATATTTTAATTAAATTATCGAAATATCCCTAAAACTTATTTTTACCCCCAGGACCTACTAGAAACTCATTTTGTTCTCATGACAGGTTCTCTAATAACTTTATCAGAAAAGAAAAGATTGAAAATATAAATATACCTAGATCCATTACCTTGTATATATAAATTTGGTTTTAACAAACACTTGATGAGTGCACTAATTTTGTAGCTGGATCTTAGATTAATAGGTATATACACGGGGAACTGATCTGTCGTTTGATTTAATTACTGATTATAAAATTAATTATTCAATACTAGTTTTAATAACTTCCGCAAAGTAGTGACTTTATTTCGGTGGAGCTCATCGCCTTGCGATTCGGAACCAAGGCCTTAGTGTGTTGTGAGCGTTCACAGTTTTCGTAAACTACATAAGTATTTTTATAATTTTTTCATTAATGACAATTTTTTAACTTTAATAGCGATAATACATAAAAAATAGGTACCATTCGTATACACATACAGGTATATATGGTTTAACTATAGAAATATTCTACTATTGTTTAGCTTTTGCTATCTGGGAAAGAAGTAATATTTGTCCAGTAATAAAACAAATCTGGGTTTATAGTGTTGTTGTGAGTTTATAAAAATGTATGAGATAATAACTTCACAAACTATATGAAAATCTCTTGCTTAATTTCCTATCTATTTAATATATTCACATTATATTTATGTATAGCTCCGATGTTATACATGGTCAAGAAAAAGGTAATTGCTTCATAAATATCATAACAAATCTATGAACTGTTACAGCTGACTCGAGCACATCTCCTAATTTCGACTTTGTGGGAGTAGTTGTTATATCATTAGCATTGTTATGTGACGCAATAATAGGCAATGTTCAAGAGAAAGCCATGAAACAATTCCAAGCCACAAATAACGAAGTAGTTTTCTATTCATATGCGATCGCTTGCATTTATCTGGTCGTCATAACCGGTGTGAGTGGAGTTCTTGCAGATGGATTCATGTACTGCGCTGAGGTAAAATAAAAATTAATATTTTTAGTTCAAATACATTTACCTTAAAGTGTATGTATATTAAAAACGATTTCGACCTAAGACTTTGTTAGTGTAGAACTAAGTTTTTATTTAATCATTTTTGCCCGTTTATGTGACTTTTCTCAATATATCTTTGCTCTTATTGGCATTGGTGTGATGTGAAATAACTTAAAATCTTCCTCAATTATTGCTCTATCTAATACAAACATATTTTGTGTAATCCCACTGGTAGTTCCTAAGATTAGCGCGTTCAAAAAACAAACAAACTTTTCCGCTTTATAAATAAACAAATATATATATGGCAAAGGCGAGTTCGAAGTGCGCTTACAAATTAACAATTTTTTAATGATTCTACCACTAATGTATATTATTTAATCCTTAGAATTGTCCTATCTCTACAGTTAATACGGTAATAGAGAACGTATATGTGGATCTGCATCACATTACTGCTTTTTCGGACATTAAGTGTATCGATTCAAGATCCACTATTCCGATGTTTTCGTTCTGATGTAGTTCAAGAAACACGTCTATCAACTCAGTGGTAGTATGTTTGGGCATCGCTTTAATGGGCGTGAGTCCTATTTCACCTGAAATGAGCTTGAGCTTTCGGTGAAGGAAAACATTGTGAGGCATCAATAGCATCGTGGTAGGCATTTTCTAATGCCCGCTAAGTCGTACACACTACCACTTAGCCATAATTTTATAGCGATGATAGCTCAGTGGTAGTGCGTACGACTTCGCGTCAAGGGACGTGGGTTCGAATCCAAGCACCTACAATGAGCTTGAGCTTTCGGTGAAGGAAAACATCGTGAAGAAACCATAGCATGGTGGTAGGGCTTTTACAAATGCCCGCCTGGGTAGCTACCACCCTCAAGTTGTAAACCTGCCGCCAAATATCAATAGGTGTGTTCCGGCAGCTGCACTTGAGAGCCAGTTTCTCCACAGGTTTAGCGTGTCTACCAACTTGGGCCGTATCGTCACTTAAGATCAGGTGAGATTATGGCCATAACGCTACACCTTAAGTATAATAAAAAAAAAAAATTGCTTCAAAGTTTCAATGTCTGTGTGTTTCGCGACCCTATCTTATTAGAACTTACCTATATTAATGATATGATATTATACAGGAAGTTGATTTGAACGCGCTAATATTAAGGATTACTAGTCCGAATACAAAAATTCTTTTTGTATTTGATAGATTAATCATTGAGGAAACTTTATACTATATAACATCATGCTATCACTAATAGGAGCAAAGTTATATTAAGAAAAATAATAAAGAAATAATTCAAGTTTCTGTTTCACGCGAAAGAAGTCGCATGCACAATCAACTTACCTACCTATAATAGATTAAGAACCCTATAAGATGTCTACTAATATATTATAGTGATTTCTGGACTCATTTCGATATTTATTGATAGTGATTTATTTTATATAGATTGTAACATATTTTTTTTTCAATACGGTTCCGTTTTTGTCCTTTCAGAATCCAAGTACAATGTATAGTAATATATTTTTGCTGAGTGTCAGCGGGTACATGGGCCTGCAAGCTGTGCTGACGTTGGTCAGGATATGCGGTGCCACCGTCGCTGTAACAGTTACCACCATGAGGAAAGCCCTCTCCGTTGTAATATCATTCTTGATATTCAGCAAGCCTTTCGTCTTCCAGTAAGTAAACAACCCAAAACACTCTCAAGTTAATTTCATTTGACGTTCTCTTTATACTGTTTGTAATTGATCATACATGTATTTCTTAGATATTATTGTTTGTAGAGAAACTTTACACCGATAATGAATATCATTTTATTATCTGTTATAAATATGTGTAAAAAGGTACACGTTCAAGAGATGAAACATCTTTAGGTTAAGTAGGAAAAACATGGTTAGAATAAAGTGACGTTATTTAAAAAAAGATTACACTAGAAGCTTTTGAACTTTTTAATTTCATTAAAATTCATTGTTCTTTGTAAGTATTATACTTAGATATAAGTTCCATACTAATAATATGACACTTTCGGGCCTTCGAGTGATACATAACGGAATTTTTACAGATTTTTGACCTACTCTCTCACCTATGTAACGCGTCGTAACAATTTTCTGTAAGTCCCATCCTTAAGAGTTACGTAATACTCAAATGAGCATTTTTCCCTAAAAGTCATAATTATGTTTTACCCTTTTTTACTAATGAACTCTTAACGTTAATAACTTGTTTATTTTAACCTCTGGAAAAGTGATTAGAAATACTCGAAGGATACTTCGTTAAACAGAAACCTGCGAAATAGAGATATTTTAATGGGCTAGTTTACGAATTAAATAAAAACAAACAATGATACGTAACGCTTTTTTCGAATCCCTTCCCGCACTTGTAACGCATCGTAACGTTTTACAAGACCTCCCTCCTCCCAAATTGCGTTACGTGGTACTTGAACGGCCCCTTAAAAACTTCAAATGCTTTTAATAACGTCATTTTTCTATTTATACGAAGTTGTGCTATTTTATCTAACTATTTATAATTTACAAACATTAAAATACACTCTCCTTTAAAAATAATTCATAACTTTACTAAACTTCATCTATTAAATTGATCAATATATTTGTGGCAGCTCAGAAAAAGAAATATATCAATTTATATTTGAATAGCCGTGAAAATTTATGACTGAGACAGACGTCGTTGATTTTTATTGTAAACGCAAATTTTCCACGGTCATTGTACTACTGAGTTATATAAGTATTTTTAACTCCAAAATCTCCATGTAACCTGAGATTATACATTATATTTGGACACCGGATTTTGTTCAACTACATATTTACCACATATAATCGTGATTTGAAAACGTTGATGTTGAATTTGGAGCTATCAAATTAATAACAATCCCTACTAATATTATAAATGTGAATGTAAAAGTTTGTTTGTCACGCTTCTACGTGAAAACTACTTAACCGATCATCATGAAACTTTGAGCACATATTTTTGGAGGTGATAGAAGTAAAATAGGATAATTTTTACTGAAGAAAAAAAAACGAACGATAAAAAAATCTTATTTAATGGCTTCAATCCGAGCGAAGCGGCGGGTAAAAGCTAGTACTATAATAATTTTATTATAATTGTAGATATGCGTGGTCTGGCATGTTGGTCGTTTTGGCGATATATCTGAACCACTACAGCAAGAGGCATCCGAACTACGTGCCGCTGCCAATTATGGCGGTTTGGCGTCAAATGCGAAACTTCTACGATTCAGAATACAAATACCTAAGGATAAAAAGTAAAATGTACGCGGATACTGTATAATAATGTCAAAGTTATATACAAAAACTAAGTAAGTAGATAACTCAATCTTGCATATAATCAGAGTTTATGATTTCTCTTTTTTTTTTTAGTTTATAGGTTTTGGCTACAATCCAACTGATGTTAAGTGACAGTGTGGCCCAAGATGATGAACTCGCTAATTTTAGGAGACTGGCTTTCAAATGCTACTGCTGGAACACACTTATAGGTATTTGGTGGCAGATTTTCAGCTTGAGGGTGGTAGCTAACCAGGTGGGTATTAGAAAAAGCTATAACACCACTGTATGGTGTCACCACGTTGTTTTTCTTCACAAAAATCTCAAGCTCATTGCAGGTAGATTCGAACTCACGTCCATTGAGGCGCTGTCCGTACGCTCTACCAACTGAGCTACCATCGCTTCAAAATCACTTATTTCTTTTTTTCTTAGATGTTATATAGCTTTTGCCTGTGTTGGCAACTTAGCCAATGACAAGGCTAGATAATAAATGATATAATTCGACATAAGGTTAATGTATATTAATAACATAAAACGGAAAAGTTTTTGTTTGAATGCGCTAATCTTAGGCACTATCAGTCGTATTTCAAAAAAATCATTTCGTATTTCATTAGGCGGTAGTCTATTCAACACCAATAGGTGTAAATCTGCATTCAAAAATGTTACACAAATGGGCAAAAATAATTAAATAAATTTTAGTTCCTCGTAAGCAAAGTCGCGGAAACGCTAGTAATCGTATAATTTGTATTAAGACAGAGTTATTTATTACATATACATTAAAATTTACAAAACTTATATATATCAGTAATCTACTTAAAAGTATATTGTGTTAATTGTGATAATCTGAGATAGTAAAATGTAATATTAAAATATTATTATTAATCACACCTAGAAAACAATTAAATGTACTAGTGGATTTTAGTAAGAAAATAGAGACAAAGAGAAGAATGAATCTAGGTTATAAAATTTAAGATACATTTATATGACAGCTCAATTCCCGCCAAAAATACTGTCAATAACTTCTAATTTAGTATGTCTCCTAATGCACGTACTTTAAGCCTTCTTGTTTAATGTAATTAAATACCTTGTAAAAAATAAGTTAAATAGTTAATAAGGACAATCTATTTTTCAAAAAATAGATCTTTAAAGATCAAAAGATTTTTTTACTTAAGATGTAGAACTGTTTTACTTTTTAATTTTGTGTATTTGAGATATCTATAGATTTGTATGTGGTAAATTTATTTACCGTGCAATGAATTGATTAAATATTTAACACGGAAACTATCGGCTTTTAAAAAGTTCAATGGATTTTTTTACTTCGTATTTGGAACTGTTTTTTATATTTTGTTTATGGTTATATGCTCATATTTGTTTTATATTGTTCCTGTATATGACTTAACTATGGATTTATAATAACTATAGGTAGTAAATGTACTTCAATGATGTTGCTACCAATTCGTTTTTAATTGATACAAGGTAAGTTCTTTGGATATTTTGTTGTAAACAAAATTAAAAACAATGTATTTATTATCATATCAACATTAGCAATATTTATAATAGTTGGTAATGTAAATAAACTATTCCCATATATTGTGCGGTATTTATTATTTACCAAAAAAAAAAACATATAAAATATAAAAATTTAAATATGTATATTGTGATATTATTTGTTTTCATTCTATTTATTATACATTACAGTAATTGTTACAAATATATTAGAAAATGTGTGTGCAATTTTTGTTATAGTTAAGATTTTAAGCGTTATGGAGACAATCTCACTTGATTTTAAGTGACGATAAGGCCCAAGATGGTATACACGCTAAGCCTAGTGGAGGGACTAGCTCTCAAGTGTAACCGCCGAAACATATTTATAGGTATTTGGCGGCAGATTCTCAAATTGTAGGTAGTAGATAGCGAGGCGGGCATTAGAAAAAGCCCTACCACCGTGATATAGTTTCATCACGATGTTTACCTTCACCGAAAGTTCGTTATTCGGATTAGAACTCACGATCCTTGACGCAACGTCCGTACACACGACCAACTGAGCTATCATCACTTCAAATAATTTCCTAGGTAACAACCTTCAAGGACTGTAACCTTTATTACAAAAAAGTAAAACACGTGTTGAACAGGTGTTTAAAAAAGTTTGATCACAAAACAGTGTCTTGCCCTTGTTTAAATACGGACACGGCTTAGACAATAAAAATTAAACACTGTAAGTGTCACGCTTATTTAAACTGACATTTCTTATTTTATAATTGCGTTTAATTCTACTTCTATTTACCGTTTTGTAGTAAATTATGGATTTCGTAGATTTTATTGATCTGGATGATATAGATGAATAATTTTAGAGATTCATAAGTGAATCGTGTACCTAAGTGTTAACCCATTACAAATGTACAGTGACTCATTATTTTAGAAATAAAGGCTTTGCTAGTAAATATTGCTTTGTTTTTCTAGGATTATATAGTAATATAACTTTTGTAATAACACTACACAATTTCCAGCATTGGCAGTTACTTGAATATACCATATACAATATATACTACGCTGGTTGCCAGTGTAAATTTTAGGTTATAACTACGATATACTTCACGCACGAACTTAGTAAATGAAATTAACCAAGTATTTAATTAATTAAACGCGAGTTCAACCAGCTTTTAAATTTCAGACACTTTTTAGTAAAACTGGTGTTAAACGCATATTTATTTTCATTTTTTAGTAAGGCGGTAAATGTTTTTAAACTAAAAGTCGTATATTTATATATAAATGACATTTATTTCATTGTATGTACAAAATCTTAGAAATCTAAATCGTTTTCATACAAAAGTGTCCAAATTTAACTCGTTCAAATATTTGGAATGTTATTTAAGACACTATTTTCCATTGGCTTTTATACATTTAATAGACAAAATGATTACTTTGTTAAAGCATAGATTAAGACGAGAGTAATGAATAATATTTATACGCAAATGTCCGAATTAGGTTTCCGTCCACATTTTTTCGAGAGTATATTTGAAGTACCCTAGATTTTTGGTCAATTGTACTAGTCAATAGGAGCGTTGACAGAGTCTAAAATAAAATAAGAAATCACAAATTCTTTTGACAGTAATTGAGAAAATAGTATCTTTTTTGTAATTTTCTATAAAGCTATATATTTTTTGACTTGATATTATGTGTAATAATATGTTTGAACTTGTCTTAATGACTTTATTAGCATAGAAATCAAACATGTTGTTTACTTAATTTTGTAGATATGACAAAATGCTAAATCAATAAAGTAAATAACAATATTCGTTTTGGACGTCGAAATTCAGTGTTATTCTATGAATTCACATTTCACCACATAAAAATCGTCTATATAATCCAAAATTAGTCTTAATATTTAGAATGTATATTACGATTTCGTTATACATGAGCTCGGAACGGGAACATTGGTCAAATAAAACTATACATTACACAGGTCCATAAATCCTAACTATATTAAATTAAATACGCTTGTCTCAATATCTATCTCTCGCTCTTTAATGTACAAATAACTCTTTGGTATATAATCCTAAAACTAGGTTTATTTGTCTTTTTACATGAGTGTAGTTACGCACAGATATAAACCAAAGCTTATTCATAAAGTGAGCATTTGTAAGTTTTAATAAATTTTACGTATAGTAAACATTTTACGGCAATTTATACATGTTAATTAACATTTACGTATATATTATTAACAAGGGATATTGATCAAAAAGCAGATATTCTTTTCAGCGATTGTACATAGAAATAGTAATTTATTATACCACAGGCCATTTAAATATTATAAAAATAAATGTAAATGTAGGGTTGCGAAAAGAAATTAGCAAACGTGATTTCACCATCAATATTGATTTTATTTTTCATATTTTTAAATCCGAATTCGATACAACCGAGAAGAATATTTTTTATAATATATAAATATATCAACAGAACAACTGAGTACGGGATGTGATATTCGTGCTCATAAGTTACAAGATAAACAAACAAACGCAGCAAAAGGCTGGAGACGATCGGCTATGGTAGACTTTTAAAATTTGTGTAAAAAACTAATTTCTCTCTACATATCTTATACTTGTCTACTATATACAATGGTATAACATATTATTTGATATTATTTTAACAATCTTCGACACCAGCTTCGTATTTAGATATTTATGTTTTGGGCAAACGGAGTATCTGTTACGAATAAGAAAAGGATGGTAAATTTGCATATTTGAAAAAAAGGTGGTAAATATAATTGGATATGTTCTAACATACATATTTTGTAAACCTGTTTAGTACCGCCCAAAACGTAAAACGTATTTCAACATATCGTACCTCTGTTCAAATAGTGTCACAAGCTCAAAAGCAGAAACAATTTATTTTCATTGTACTATTAGATTTTCGTATTATTAAAAATATAATTTTGTAGCTACAAGAAAGCTTTTAACTTGCTGACAACATTTTTTAAATAAATTAATATAACACCCAGAAGAGTTAAACATAAGAGTAGTATAAATTTTAAACGTCTCTTTTTTATAGTTAAGGTTTCAGCATTGTGGCCACAATCCCACCTGATTTTAAGTGATGATGTGGCCGTAGATAGTGGACACGCTTAGCCTAGTGGAGGGGCTGGCTCTCAAGTGTAACTACCAGAATACACCGATAGGCACCTACTTAGCGGTAGATTTTCAACTTGAGAGTGGTAGTTAGGCGAGCAGGCATTAGAAATAGCCCAAACTCCAAACACAGTTCCATCACGATGTTTTCTTTCACCAAAATCTCAAGCTCATTATAGGTGGATGCGAACCCACGTTCCTTGACGCGACGTCCGTACTCACTAACAACTGACCTATCATCGGTTTTTTTTTTGAAAATATTTTTTGATATGTGACACTATTTGACCGGAGGTGAGATATCCAAATTCTTTTACTTCATGACCAAAGCCTATCAAAAATCGAGATAGACGCCGCTGCTTTTTCGTCACTCATATATTCATCAGGTTTATATATACGTCAACTTATTCTCTCACTACGTAAACAACGAGTTTGTACACAATGCAAAATAATAAACCCTACAAGTGCTAACGCTACATAAATAATAATAATTATAGATAATGTCCAAATGATACTATAAATACTTAATATATACGTATTACTGGACATACGCGTGTTTTTTTTCTACTTCCGTCTAAATTAGTGATGCGACTCGAGCCGTTTTTTATTCGAGTGACTCGAATTCGTTTTCACTCGACTTGCCGAGTCAACTCGACACGCCTAATATATTTATCTTATTTTTCTTTGCTGATTAATGACATAAATAAGGTCAATAATATTTTGTATTAATTTCATATTATCAAATATTACTAATTTAATAAAGGTATTTAAAAATTCTAAATCTATACGAATCGAAACTCATTTGGAGTGATACATTCTTATTCGCGTTGTAAGGAGTGTAAGTAGTTTACTCGAGTGAGTAAGTACAACTCGAATGATGTAGAAAAATTACACGAGTGGCTCGAGTCACAAAATTCTACTCGAGTCGCATCTCTAGTGTAAGTTGATAACGCTATCAACGGGAACATAAGCGAAAAGCTACAACAAAGCTCACGCGTACCTGTATTTAGTGATTTTTAGTATAAAAAAACTAGAAACGGTTGAGATCGACTGTCGTGTGTGGTCATTTAAAGTACGATAAAAAAAAATGGTTTAAACTTTTCGTAAAAACTTTCATATTTATGGACTATAATTTCCTGTAGAAATATCAGAATAAACTAATATTTAGGTATTGGTTTTAATTCAACAGGATTCTTAGTTTTGTATTTTTTTCTCTTTTAATTGAATTCTAAATATTATTTTTATTACCTCAATAAAAAATCATGATTTTTGGTACGTTTGATATGACCAACAAATATGAACCTAAAATATATGTAACTGTATAAATTTTTACTTGGTTTATGACGTCATCACTTCTATTGGACGTTTTCATATTTCACTTTGAAAACTAAACACACGCGAGATTAACAAATATTCGAAACCAGACGTAAAACAGCAATCGTCGTATTGAATGTTTAATATATTTATGTCGTCATCGTGTTCTCTTTCAACTTAATACCCGAATAGTAATTTTTTCCCCACACACGAACTCCGTAGTTTATATGTCAAATAAAAAAAACGCTATATCGAATCTGGCTCCGCGAACTTATAAGTTCACATATATTAAAGCACTATTAATCCTGCACTTCTCTGTAAGGTATCTCACTTGTCACGGTAAACGATTCGAAGTAATGGTTTAGGAATTCGAAAGTCGGCCGTTTTTCTGGTATCGCGTCCCAACATTCCAACATCCGCATATATATAACATCGGGTAAATAATGCCCGACCGGTTTCGGCATCCGATACCCTCTCTCGACCTGTTCTATCACATCTTTACCATGTAAACCCGGGTATGGTATTTGACCGTAAGTGAACAGTTCCATTAGCAGTATACCATACGACCAAACGTCACTTTTAATCGAAAACCTCCCGTATATGATTGCCTCGGGCGCTGTCCATTTCACCGGAAACCGGGAACCTTGTTTCGGGCAATATTCGTTGTCCTCTATAATCCGAGCTAAGCCGAAATCACATATTTTCGCTATATTATTTTCACCTATTAGAACATTCCTAGCGGCCAGGTCCCTGTGTATTAGCATTCTGGATTCTAGGTATTCCATTCCGGAGGCGACCTGAGCTGCGATGTAGACTAGATCTTCGAAATGTAAGAACTTTCCTTCGCCGTTTCTGAGGAACTCTAGAAGGGATCCTTTGCACATATACTCTTGCACGATATACACCGGTTCCTGCTGGGAACAGACAGCGTATAAAGCGACGAGACGCTTGTGCCTAAACTTCTTCATGATCGCCGCCTCTTGGAGGAACGCCTGAGTGGACATCGTGCCTTCTCTAAGAGTTTTTACGGCGACCTGTAAAATAAAATCAATAATAATTCAATGTAACTTATAAAAAACAAATTAGAGCATAAAAACCAACTACAGATAGTTGGAATAAAACGTTTTTGAACGCAATGTACTACAGTTTTTAACTCGGTAAAACAACAATGTTAAAACTTGCGATGTCCATCAGTTTGATCATGTTGTAAAATTACGAAAAACATTTAACTTTATACTATTAAACTCTTTAGATTTGTAATTTAACACAATAAAGTTTCATTCTTTGCTATAGATACATCTAAATTGCATGGCGGTACAGCTTTTTCTAATGCCCGCCTGGCTAGCTACTACACTCAAGTTGAAAATTTTCCGATAAATACCTGTTAGGGTTTTCCGGCAGTTGCACTTGAGAGCCAGGCCTTTCTCAGGTTTAGCGTGTTCACCAGCTTAGGCTACATCGTCAGTTAACATCAGGTAAGATTGTGGCGATAACGCTAAACCTTAAGTATAAAAATTGGCAAAAATGTAAAGAGTTGCTATAAAATCTATTTAACAATCTAAATACATGTTCGCATTGATTGAAAGTACATATTTCTTTATTAGCTTTATTATTGTTATTTAAACAATAAATATAAGCATCATATTTATGAAATATACTAAAGCAGAAGTTGCGTAAACTGTCTATAATACTTCGACACATTCTGTTATCCTTTAATCAAGCCTATATATGATATATGATATTAAACTCACTAGAAGTTAACTTATATATTTGATTTTATTTGGTCTCAGTTTAATATATTAGTGGATAGTAAATAAAACTATGATATGACAACGAGTACATCAATTCTCTTACACTCGAACTATTATTATCCTGTCGAACTTCCTCACAGTTATCTTTCTTTTAGATTCATAACATAGTTCTATATTTTTTTCCCTCTAATAAAGTACGTAATCGGCGTTGAAAGTGTCATACAACATTCAAAATTAAAAACATCCTTACAATTACGTATTCATGCGCCTTAAAATCGAGACTTACCTCAATATTGTTCCGCCATTTACCATAGTAGACTTCACCGAAGTTGCCCTGACCTAGTTTCTTTATCAGTTGTATTTGCGACCTCGGTATCTCCCATTTGTCTCGTAACTCTGGCCCGAGGTCCCACATCTGCGGCTCTGGTTTTGGACAGGGCCTAGCCAGTACATGACACAGGCCTAACGCGTTCTCTGCAAATATATCAGCATCTTTCATTTACATAATGCTATTTACATTATAATAATCGAACTCCCGAATTTTCTAATAGTTACACTGCTTCTGGCGATTTATTACAAACTAGCTGTGTCCGCGACTCCGTTCGCGTGGAACTAAAACTTATTTAATCACTTTCATAAAAAAACTGTTATATAGTCTATGTTACTCAGAGATAATGTAGCATTCTAATGGTGAAAGAAGGTTCTTGAGTTTATTCGTTACAAACAAAAATAAAAATCTTTCCTCTTTATAATATTAGTATAGATGTATGTGAAATAGAGACATTCTATTTAGAAAACCAGAAATCAAAAATCATTTACCAAAAAATATGTCTAGTGTATAAAAGAAGAATAAAGAATTGAGACAATTTTCGATGATGGATGTCACTTTACCCATTTTAAAATTTTTGGTTGGATCGTTTCTCCACAAAACAGGTAGGTTAAAGTTTAATTCAAAATTAAACAAAATCCAGAAAACACAGGTAATCAATCTACAATTACAACATCGGGGTCTTAAAACGAAGAGTGAACCAGTTTTTTCTACACGCGCTACATCTTCGGCCTCGTCTTCACTTTCCATCAGGTATGACTGAGGCCAAGCGTCGTACAGTGATTAAAAAAAAAACTACTCACTAGTATATGACATGACGAGCGCTGGCAGGCTTGGAAACGTCTGATTGGTCGCAATGTAAAAGCCTCCATTGTCCAAAGGTTTGATTTTGTAATGTTTTACGTGATATCCTCTTTCTTCCTCCCAATCCTTGACACTTAGGCTGAACCCGTGAGGGTTGTGTTCTGCCGGCCTTACGAGGAAAGTTCCACGAGGATTATTCTCCGCTAGTAGGAGCTTGTCGGCTTCCTTCCTCGACACGTGAGGGAAGAACCAACTGCAATATGATGACGGCCTTAGCAGAAAGTTATGGGGTTAGGGTGGGGGACGACGATGTGTTTACCACCACCGTTTTTGTTAGTTTTTATGCCTTTTAAAAGTTTTTGTAGCGATACCAAAATAGTACTTTAATTAGTAATTCATGCTTTATATAAACTGATTACATACATGCAATGTGTAGTGACAAAAATTTACATGATCTTACACATTCAAGTCCAATGTAGTTTTGGGTAAATCTTATATTTTTAAGTAGATAGTAAATTTTTTTTTAATGTGTTATCCAGATGTATAGATATGATTATATGTTGTAATGTTTGTACGTATAAAATATAATTTATACATTTAGTTGATGTCTCAGACAGTTAATGATTTAGATGTGTATTTTTTTACTCTCATGGTTTTCTTAGAATTTTGTTTTTATGTTTTCAAAGTGAGTACTTCACAGACTCGTAGATAAAGTCTAGATTAGGGTGCCCACACGCTCTATGAGATGTCAACCACTATTCTATACACCGACTTGTAATAATAATGTATCGCAAAATAATCGTATCTATAGAATGTGTGGACGTTATAATGATGTACATTCTGATCATGATATATTCTTTGATAACCTCGAAACATTTAAAAGATCAGTTATATAATAACAAAGCCTTCATTAAACTCTAACTTATTATATTATTAATTAATTAACTTGTCTTATTGTTTATTTATTACTGTTGCTCACTTTTGAATAGAGTGTTTAGTAAATATTTATTAATTTTTTAATTATTATAAATGTTAACATTGTGTCACTTCTCTCATTTCTAACTAGAATTTAAAACAATATTGAGTTATGTATAAAGAAAGTGTGCACTTGTTGTTAATTGGATATTAGATTCACTGTGTTTTTTGTGTCCAGTGTTATTGTTTATATATATACATGTATATTAATTATTATTATATTATATATTAATCTATTATTTGTATACGTGTCTTTAATAAATAAATAAATCAATCAACAGAAAAACGCTTGATTACATCAGCGATATTTATTTTTACATAATCGGAATATTAATTATTGGATTACTCTTATCGGAAATATCAAATAGGTAACGACTGGGATCATTAGTGCAGGCGCCATTCCCAGATAAGTATGTCGGCGCCGCAACAATAACAAATGCAATAAATTATAAAACTCATTTGTAGTGGTTTAGTTTTTTTGTAATATATAGGCTTAACGTATGGCCACAGTGTCACCTGATGTTAAATGACTATGTTTGCCAAGATGGTGAACACGCTAAGCCTAGGAGGGGGATTGGCACTCAAGTGTAACTGCCGAAACACACATATAGGTATTCGGCGAATTTTAAGATCTGAGATCTGAGAAATCCGGAATTTCTCAAAAGTAGTAAATACTGCATTTTTTTTTCAACATATCTCGATGCGATACAATTGGGAAAGATTTCAAATTGCCAGTAAAGCTAGTAATATACAAGCAGTTGACTTTGCATTTGTGCGTACCAGATGAAACGGACGCTGGATTCTTCTACATACGTTATAGTATAGTTGTAGCCACATTCAAAGAGGTACTAATAGAGGTAATAGAGGTAGGTAAGAATACTATTACGATTCATTTATTATGCTGGTGCTACATTGGCGAATATTCGGATGAGTGTGGCCGAGTAGATCGTTGCAACGCGTAGTATTCGGGCGAAGGCGATGTACTATCTTTAAACGGTGGGTAAACTGACGCGTATCCTAAAGGGAATTCTCGCGATAATATTCGCTTGAGTGGCTACACCCACGTCATTTCAATGTCGTCCAGTCTTTGTAGTGGGACACAATCCGGCACAATAAATCTTCGCCCGCTAATGTAACCTTAGCATTAATTATAAGATAGTTCGTTGTAATTCAAGCATTTATCAGCTACCACCGCTATAAAAGATGACGAGAAATGTACTCACTCTTCGCACTCTACGGAGCTCTCTTCAGCGACAAAGTTGACAGGTACGAGGCCCTGTTGCCTAGTGGTAAGGTGCAGTACACGCCACCAGTCCGGTTCAGTGTCGTTGAGAACCTCCATGCGGTCGCCCTTACGGAACGATATGTCGGTGTCCGCCCGAGCAGCGTACGCGCATAGGGCTTTCACCACACGTCGCCCACCGTTTGATACACCTGGAAAGTTAAGTTACCAAGTAACATTATAATTATTTAGTGACGTATGAAATGTAGCGACAGCGATCCCTAGTCACTTTGTTGTTTTAAATTCAACATCGATCTGAAGATATTTTTAGTTAAGATGATGGACACGCTGAGCCTAGTGGAGGAACTGGACTAAAGTGCAACTGCTGGAAGACACCTATAGGTATTTGGCGGCAGATTGGCAATTTGAGGGCGGTAGCTAGAGCTAGGCAGGTAATAGAAAAATCCCTATCACCATGCTATGGTTTCATCACGATGTTTCCCTTCACCGAAAGCTCTAGCTTATTGTAGGTGGATTCGAACTCACGTCCTTTGACGCGGCGTCCGTACACACTACTAACTGAGCTAACATCGCTTCAATGCTCCATGTTCCATGACAGAGCGAAAGATGTGTATAATGAATTGTGCCACATACCCACAGTTGGTTCAACCATATGATAATTTTTAGGTATATGCTCAATCAACAGCCAGTCAATCATGTCCAAGCGGAAGTGCAAAGTAGTATACACTTCAACATTTAAATGATGGATTTACGTCAAGTAACGCCTTCATCAATAAAATATTGTTATAGTATATTGACCACCTAACTAAAGCGATATTACTAAGTTGCGACTAATCGGCAAAGCTTCGACATATGAATTACAATAAAGTTGTTATAATACGAATCTGTAATTTCGAAGCAACTTGCTCAGTTTGCAATTACTTAGCGATTTTTGCTATGACTTTGCTTTTGCGAAATACTGAACGAAGTGGTGCGTGATTCGCACCAAGGTAGTCCTACATCTTCATCAACATCATCAACATCAACATCAAACAAATTAATAAAATGCTTTACATTTGACTATGGCGTTTTCTCAACAAAATTTAAGTATAGTTGATATTTTTATATTTATATAATTTATTTTTGTTTTTTATACTCAAATTATTGTAAAACACAATCTATCCTTGTCATTACTATGTCTCTATTTTTTAATGTATTCGCAACTGTCTATGCCATTTAAAAATATGTTTCTCTCACACTTTATTCATTCGGGTGTAGCGGGACAAGAGGTTTCCGTTTGAACTTATTTTCTAAACGTCTTGTTAACAGTGAATTTTACGAAGATTTTGAACTTACATTTTCCCGGGTTCCGGACTATGTCAGCTGGCGGTCGTGCCAGGGCGCGAGTGTTTGGCTCGCCGGTATACCGTGTTTCGAGAGACGTGGGACATGTCGTGAACCCTGCCTCGTTCTTATACGCTGGGTATACTGAAACAGAAAAATAATTATGTAAAATTTTATCATTTTTTTTAATACGATAGTAGCAAACAAGTTTGCGGTACATCTCACGATAAGTTGTTACCGCAGCCTATGGGCGCCTGCAACACCAGAAGCATCACATACGCGTTACCAACGCCAAAAGTATTGATTGTATATTACCTTACATTGATTTTCTATTTACCTGTGCTGGACTACGGACCCCACAGCTTTACAAAAACCTCCATCCCGACAGGAACTAAAAGGTTCTGAATTGATAATAGCTCAGTGGTAGCGTGTAGGAACGCCGCGTCAAGGGACGTGAGTTCGAATTCAACCACCTACAGTAAGTTTGAGCTTTCGGTAAAGGAAGAACATCATGAGGAAATCATACCATGGTGGTTGGGCTTTTTCTACTAATGCCTACCTGGCTAGCTACCACCCTCAAGTTCAAAATCTGCCGCCAAATACAATTAGGTATGTTCCGTCAGTTGTACTTGAGAGCCAGTCTATAAAGTTATAAAGGCCTATAAAGGCTGGCAAAGCAACTTCGATTCCTCTGGTGTTGCAGGTGTCCATAGGCGGCGATGATCACTTACGAGCAGGTGACCATAAAAAAAGTTCGAAAAGTCTTATCTTTGTTGCAGTATGGAGATGTGGAACCGTACTCCGATTTGAGTATCCTTTCCTTCCTATAATATTGGGTGCTTTAAACGAGTTTGAAGAGGTATTTAGGAGGCCGGCATGACAGTTGTTACTCACGGAGGTCATTTACTGAAACTTACCGTCAGGTGAGGTAGAGTCATTTTGCCGAGCTAGGATAAATATATATAAATATAAATATATATATATATATATATATATATATATGTATATATATATATATATATATATATATATATATATATATATATATATATATATATATATATATATATATATATATATATCTTTGCATTGTCTTATAACATTTCCGAATAAAGAGTTTATTTTTTAAACATATCTCTACCTATAATTAATTTAATAACCTAAATACCAAGATTTTATTCGACTTTATCACAAATTTATTTTAAACAATCTATGAGTGATCATTAATCCAATGTTAATTTGAATAGCGATCAGATTAATTTTGTATTTCGCGCACCACCCAGCATGATAGTCTAAAATATGTACTACACGACGATCTCACCCACATAGTGAGAACGTAAGAATTGCAAAGAAAGACCTAAAATAGATCGTATTTTAGGACGTTTTTCCAAGTATAAGTGTAATTAATATCCGTTGAAACAAAGAAAAGGGAGGCTTGGAACCAAAACTTACGTAGATTGAATCAAGAGGTGTACACAAGTTGAATAATGAATATTACATAAGAAATTATAGGCTTAATTACCAAAGTATGATAATTTAGATCAGCCATAAATAATTATCATTGCCATGTAGTATCCAAATGAAATATACGTATTTTCCTTTAATTTGTTCCCTTTTATGTACTAAATGGTGTTATTTTTTTTTTTATTTGGCCCACAAACATTTACACAAGGGGGGGGGGGATATTTAGCCTATTTTCCAAATTTCAAAGACTCTTATAATCTTTAGTATTAAATAAATATGAACGAACTGAAAACGTATGATTGAACATATTTTTTTAGAAACCTTATTATTTTGAGTTTGCTATAGTTGTTGGGTATCCTATGTAGTAATAATTCTTAGTGTGTCATGTAGTGATTTCTATTTTTATTAATAAATGTATTTATTTGACATTACACTATAAATATAAAACAAAGTCCCACATCGCGCCTGACTGTTTGTTCGTGAACAACTCAAAAACTACTGAACGGATTTTCTTGCGGGTTTAACTAAAAGACAGAATGATTCATAAGGGAGATTTAAGTGTATTATTTGTAAAATTTTATGTAAACTGGTTTAAATAAGACGATAATTTAAAAACAAACGTTGCCTTGCGTAGCTAGCTCGTGACAGCTAGTTTGTTTTAAATATACTTCATAGTTTATGCGTTATGGTAACCATCTCATCCTATTTTAAGACGCTTATGTATATGATCCAAAATGGTAGACACGTTAAGCCTAATGGAGGCTCTCAAGAGAAACTGCCGGAACACACCTATTGTTATACCTAGTTACTTTGGCATTAGAAAAAACCGTAACACCTAATGGCGTTTTGCAAATTGTACCTGAGTTATCAAAAGTAAGTGATGTGTATGAGAAATAGTAATATTGAAATTGAATTCTGAAATATCATAAAATTTCCCTCCCAAATCTAATAAGCGAACTATCTATTTGTTAGGACACTGTAATCATTACCAGAACCTATCTACTTTACAATGACTAATCTTAAACGAGGTGAATTAGTGAAGAAGTTATAAAAACAAAGTAGATTAGGAACAAGAGTATTGAGAGACGATCCGAGATTTAACTGAATTTTAGCATTAAATTTACCTTAAACTGCCAGTTTACACGTTGTCATCGAATTTATTCTCATTCTGAACATTACACAAACCTACATTCGTATGAACATGTAACGAATCAATGTAAATTGCGGCTAATGGGCGATTTTTAATATCGTGCGAAAAAATCTACACTATTGTTGGTTTTTCAAGGAAATAGGTATTGCTTTGTTCTTCGAGTATATTCTAACGTACCTACTATAAACCATTGTATATATCTCACTAAAATAAATAAATACCCATAACAATTTAAGGCTATGTAAAATCTTATAAATCGAATCGTTATGTAGAAAAGAGTAATGACATAATATATCATTTAATCTATATATATGTACATCGTATAAAAATTAAAATTAACATCAAGATTTTTTTTAAAACTCATCATATGAAAAGTAACTGAATGAAAGGGACAGAAGACTGTGAGATCTATACTAATATTATAAAGCGGAAAAGTTTGTTTGTTTGCTTGATCGCGTTAATCTCAGAAACTACCAGTTGGATTTCGAAAATTCCTTTTGTATTTGATAGAATAGCCATTAAGGAAGGCTTTAGGCTATTCAACATTACGCTACCACTAAAAACGGGAAATAATATATTCTTTCTGTAGACTTTCTTCGCGTGCGCTGCCTATAATTATTAATAGTTCAATAATATAATGTACGAGCGAAATGTTTCTTTTAAAAACATCTTAAAATAGGTCCACAACAGCATATATCTATCTTTTCTGATTTACTTACAATAACCATTTTTATGATTTACAATTTTGTTATGTAAATGAATTTAATAATCATTCGGAAAATTCAATTTAGACCAACTTTTCAGTTTATAGTATACAATTAAAATTAGTAACTTAGGAAATATGACAGATTTAAAATATACGACGCACCAAAAACAAATATGGCTTTTTTATTGTGATATCCACCTTTGTAGGAAATTACGTTAATTACAAGCAAAAATAACAAACATAAAGTAACACCCAAACTAAAATAGTATTTGTGGATTACAAAAATAATTGTCTTATGTAGTATTCGAACCTAGAACACTTCGGCGCTGCGCCAGCAGCGAGCCGATTGCTTAATCTCTTAAACCAAGGGTGCAATCACATTGATATACTATACACCAGATGGTTAGTTGAACTACTTTTTTTATGGAATAGGGAGCAAACGAGCAGGCGAATCACCAGATAGTAAATGATCATTGCCGCCCATGGACACCCACGAGGGACTGGCTCTCAAGTGCAACTGCCGGAACACACCTATTAGTATTCGGCGACAGATTTTCAACTTGAGGGTGGTAGCTAGCTAGGTAGGCATTAGAAAAGGCCTCAACACCATGCAACTTTAACCACTTGTATGATTTCCAATTTTTCCTATTAATAATACTTTATTTGTTTGAACCTTTATTTTAATCTAAAATTTCATTTTATACTATTCAATTTAAAAGATCATAATATTCACTACAATAGTAGTTTTTGAATGCTCAATAATGAATTGTTATTGAATATAACCTAACTTACATTATCTAAACGTTTCACGTCGATGAACGTGTGTTCGAACCCCCGTAATTATCTTGAGCTTTCTGATTAAGATAAAGTTCGGTGAAGATGTCAAAGCCCTTATTACAGCTAACAGCGTATGTCAGGTCGAAAAAAAAAACTGATTGAGAAAAACTTTTTTTTATTTATATTTTTTAAAACACCAATACGGTTTACATTATATTGTCTAAAAATATCTAATTTCATAAAAAAACTTTAGTTCAAGCAAAACTAATTTGTTAATCGTGTTGAGCAATTAATATAGTCCTAAATTCTTATTCTACTATTTAATTAAGAAGAGTATCTTAGAAATATTACAGATGAAAAACATTTAATCTCAAAATAATATGTAACTTATTTATACAATTATACATCTATAGTAATAATGACTACTTTTTATTTTCGTAAGTACAAATTTCCAGTAATTAACCACAATGTAATCTAAGTCGTTAATAGAGTCGCATTAGTCCTAAAAATACTACAACGCTTCTATACATTTTTCAAAAATGTTTAATCATTCCTTTGAATATTTGTTTGTTTGGATCCGTTAATCCGAGGTACTATCAATGGGATTTCATTTTTGAATTCCGATTTTTGCAGTTACCAGCAGCAGTAGATATATGGGCATTATTATTACATTTGACATATGAATCTTTACGAACCAAAGTTACTTCATAATCAAAATTATTTTAAAAAGATATACCTTGCCCATTTATAGCATGTTATTTAAGTTGCGGGCACAGCTATTATATATAAGTCACAATAAGGTATTTTTGATAAAAAAGATTGATAATTGAAAACCAATATATGGGTATTATTATTAAGCTTATCATAGCAATCATTAAGAACAAAAGTTAGTTCATCATCAAAAAAAATTTATAAAGACAAACATCGCCTCTAACATCATATTATATGAACGCATAGGTTAGGAAATATTGGCAATAAAACAACGCTCGATTCGGGTTACGTTTTAGAGTAGGTTGTCAAGTAAAATGATGATGTAAATTCTGCTCAACTAACCATCATTAAATTTTGCATACACATTGCCAATGATACAGAAAAGGACACCGGTCAGATTTTATTAACAAAAGAAGTACTTAAATGATTTTAAGATCCAGGCGAACGGAGTCGCTGGTACAGCTAGTACTGAATATAATGATTGATTAAAATGTTAATTATATAATTTACTCTAACCAGGTACTGAGAAATGTGTTCATAACCTAACAAAATTTTAAACAAGTTTATTCAATTAAGGTCTTATTATAAATATATTTTCGGAATTATACTTACAAGTAGGGAAGTCTATACTTGAAAAATAAAAAAACACAATAACATCATAATATGTTTCTCATTGTATGTACTTTTTAAAATTAATTTAGATAAGCATAGAATAAATAGGACTGCACGGTCGGCCTAGCAATCATCGTTGCCTAGCTGCAAGCACTGCGCCGAAGTGTGGGTTTGAGTTCCACACAGGGCAATTATTTATATGATTTCCAAACAGTTATGGTCAGTTTTGTTGTAACTTTACGTCTGTAAACACATTTTCCTCTGACATTGGCGAAAATACCTACACAAGAAGACACTATAATATAAAAAAAATGTCGTTACGAAAAGTATAAACATGTATAACATTGGTGTACGAAAGGTTATTTACCAAGCACTATATGTGTTCTTGGAAGATAACACGGAGTAAATTTCCACCCACATCACGACGTATTATTGCAAAGGTTAACAAGTAGGAATATCGATATATATATTAAGTATAAGGAATTAATTTCTACAACGTTCCACGAACTTCACGATGTTTTCTTTCAGCGCCTTCACTCGAGAATCTTAAGTACTAATATTATTCGAATTAGTTTATATAAGTTACCACCACCCACAAATTCGCTGAAGCGTATCGAGATTGAAATCAAAAAGTTAAAAACAAATAGAATATTAACAAGAAGAGGAATTAAATTATTCAACAAGTCTATAAAAACGTGCATATTAATTTCAAGTAGCCTTGGTTTAATTCTCACGCAGAAGAAGTGTATTATATATGATAACACATTATATAATACAGTTTAAATTATAGTGAAACAATAGGTACTTAAAACATCAAAGCCCCGAACTAAAAATTGACCTGATCAAATTGACCGCTCAGATATATTATAACATTCGTAACGAGGTTAATCTAATCCCAACTGAACTCAATACAATGAGCTTATTTTAATGCTTTTTGGCTATACAAAATCATACTAATATTATAAACGCGAATGCGAGTTTGTTTGTTTGTTACGCTTTCACACATAAACCGCTGAATCGATTGTGATAGGCTACTTTTCCACGAGAAATCTTTATTGGAAGTGGAGTAAATAGAAAGGTAAACTATGTATGAAACTTTTTATTTCGCCATCCGATTTTTTTGACAAATTTGATATTACCACGAGCCAAGCCGCACGTAAAATCTAGAAATATTATAAATGCTAAAATAAGTTTGTGACATTTTCACGCCTAAACTGCTGAATCGATAGTGATGAATTTAGATGGTACCTTAGAGGCGGTGATAGGTTACTTTTTCTCGTGAAAAACTTATTGGAACTTATTAATTTACATAATTAATTTATGTTATACGAATGTCACGTTTTCTTAGACCCTGGGCCGCTATGACACATTTTGTTACATTAAACGACATCCCTTCGACCTCAGTATGTGCGAAAGTATTTTATGGATAGGGGGTCCCTATGCAAAACTACATTTTTTTACACCTTTAACATATTATTGAAGCCAGTAAATAACTGCTAAGAAGTTAAATTTACCTCTAAGTTATGCATCATATATAACATATCATCAGCCTTCTAATTATGTATTTTACAAAGCAATAGAAGAAATTATTTATTGCAATTTATATACCTCCTAGTAAAGATGCTGTATGACATATTTTCCTGCTGAGTAACAGTGTCGTGGTAAAATATAAAAAGACACCATTGCGGTCAGTGCAAATAAAGATTTTATAGAATAAAAATAGCAATAGTAAATAAGTACATAAAAAGGCTAAAATTAAAATCGCTATCTACTACAAAGTGACGAATTCAAATTATGTTTAGTAAATTATGACCGATTTATAATACGAATTTATTATTTTGAAGTGAATATTCAGCGATTTCTGCTATATCTATATCTGCTTTTCCAAAATACGTAATTGTTGGAGCGAGGAAGGTGACTTGACCGTGTGTTTAGGATATTGAACGAAAGCAAATAAACTATATTAGTGGATAAAAATTGTTCCTTCTATATCTATTATATGCGTAATAAAGTGAGAAGCAACTAATAGTGAAAAAAGGAACCAGAAAATAGAGGCACTATTTACTAAACATATTTGATTCATTAATCGATATCAATATAATCATTTCAACTTCGACTTGGAATAACTTATAACAGAGTATGTTTGCTGAAATATCATTATAGACCTTTACTTTAGATATTTACCGATCAATCTTCTACAAGAATATGTTATTAGTCACCTCACAACGCTGATAAGTAAACGAGCTACAAAATTGCAATGTTTAATAAAACAAATATTTGTACGAGCGACAAAATTGCAGCCAGGGTGCTTAAGAGATTTGAACATTTAATACTATTATCTAACATACTCAAAAATACCACATAGTAATCTAAAGACAGAAATTTATATATATATATATATATATATATAAACAACATCGTACCTATGCATTGTTTTAATAATCCTGAAGAATACACTAAGCTGTTATTATTTTTAAGATGTTTAATAGCCTGTGAAAAACAACTGAAGGTTAGAAAAAAAAAATGTATAAAAAGTAGATAATTATACGTACCCAAAGGTCTTTCAGGGTCGTGTCGGCGGCTACAGCATTTGTTACCCATGGCGCGGCCCGCCGTTCACGCCGCGCCAAGCCGCTTCTGTAAAACAATGAAAGATACTTATTAAATAATGTTTTAAAGATATTAAACGATCTGCTAAGTGTACTATTAAGTTACTTGGTACATATTTTTCCATCTTTAGACAGTAACACCAATACAATGTACATATAGGCGCCGCCGAGATTACTTTTAGAGATGTGCAATCAATATTTAAACACAATAAAAGTACCTAACATGCAATTTAGAATGCTTATTTGAATTGTTAATTATTACTATGTATATTCTTTGCACTCCTTTGCATCCTTTTTTTATTAAACGTAGTGTTTAAAATCTTACGGTCTTTAAGTACTACCTCATCGTATCGCGTAACCGCATTATCCAGGATCAGGCTAAGGCGGAAGGGGCATGTGGTGAATCATTGGACGATGATCACCCAAAACTACCTACTAACATACATCACGGCGATACTTCAAACTCCCGTGTTGCCAGAGACCAAGAACAGCGGTCACACTTCGAAGTGTCCCTTTGCACCCTGCTTTTTGTCCTAAATTTGCATTTGTCTGTACCTGACAGTACCATCTAATAATAGTAAGGACTTCCGCGAGGTGAACTCATTCAACTTCAGAATTCATCACGGGGTTTTTGCTAACACTGAATGATCTGGGGATGTGACAAACCAAATAAAGACGAGGTTATCGCGACCTAGTAGGCTACAGATCGCTACCGCTCCGCTCGATCGAGGGATTACCTAGATCCGTGAGATTTGCATACCTATAACGATCTAAATCGAGATACCACCACTTTGTGCCCCCTGTATTAATTGCTTTTCGGCTCAGTATCCTACAAGCTAGGTGAACCTGTCAAAGCCCTTTAGGTTAACAACATACCCAGCTAATCCCGGAATGTGACACGACTAAGAGTGCCATTACATCAAGCGTTACATCGAGAGTATATTGTTATAAAAAGCAAAGTCTCTATGCCTCGTCGTCTTCCCGGTGCTATGTTGATCATTTACTAGAATTAACTGCTTAAATCGGAAAGAGGGACGAACCGCTTAGCTAATAATGGAATTACCGTACAGATACAGATGCCGGGTCCATCGTGTGGTAGAGTGGGAAACTCCGAGCAGTTCCCAAGACCTGCGACATGGATGGAGGCTTAAGGAGCCCTTTGCGATGCGCGTCAACACTCACATTCATTACTCGTGTTTCTCTCCCTCCCAGCTTGTTATTGGCGCAAGTTTCAAGTTGTCAATAAAATTTCTATTTAATGAAAATTTAAGTTTCAAAGTATTGTTTATTATTGTACGAGATCTTGATTTCTATTATAAATCTCGTGTGTCAGAAAACTGGAGTCTAAGTATATGCATAGGAATTGGGAATCGATATAAGTTTTCGCTAAAATATCATGGCTAATTAAACGCATTCTTTAAAGTTTCTTTAACATAGCAGTGCCGCTTACAAACTTAGTTTAGCTCTGTTATAAAAAAACATTAATTCCTAATTTACATTCCATTAATTAGTAAATTTTTGTCGTATACATGTGTACAACGGAAGGACCACCCGCTCAGTATAATTTGTGTTGCCACAAACAAGAAAAAATACGACAGTTCCGGATTTCAAAATAAAATATTACTATTTGTATATATCAAAAATGACAAGCGTAAGGCTAACCTGGCGAACCTCTATCGTAACAACATCGGAACACCAGCTCCTTGGGCAAGTATTACTTTTTGCTAGCGTAAAGAAAAATCAAAACATTTATAAGATGACAGGACGTCCTATCAATGGACATGAGTTCGAATCGACCTATAAAGAGTCTGAGCATTTGCTGAGGGAAAACATCGTAACGAAACTCTATAGTATGGTGGTAGGGCTTTTTGTAATGCCCAGCTGGCCAGCTAACCACTCTCAAGCTGAAAATTTGTCGTCAAACTTATAGCTAGCTGTGTTCCGGCAATTGCACTTGAGAGCCAGTCCCTACGCTAGACTTAGCGTGTCAATCATCTTGGGTCACATAGTCATATAACGTCAGGTGAGATTGTAGACACCCTTCAATTCGATCATCACGTTCCTTGAGCTATTATAGCTTCTACTTTGCAACCAAAGAAAAAGTACTGTCCCCGAGAAATAGAAAACATATTTTTAGTTCCAGGTGAACGAACTTTCAGGCTATAATAATAGTGTTGTACAATTATAATTAAAGGATTAGCAGGCTTTCTTAGATCGCTAATTTTTTAAATTAACCTCTTAATTAACTCGTTCTGTGTTTATAACATAATAAACCGGTTGACCAACAATTAACAGTGCCATAAACACACTCTCATACAAAAAGATACAACTATAACTTAGCCTCTAACCGGTGATCCGACGTTTTACATCTGGCAATATAATTCATAACGGTACGTAATTTTCTTTAGGTTAACCTAATACACTATCGGTGCCAAGATAATGAGCGGTTACAAGAGCATTAGGCCTCATTAGACTAACAACTTATATCAGTAACTCCAATGTAGTTTATTTATAATAAATATTTGATGGCGGATAGTGAAAAAAGATAAATAAAACGTTTAAATTACAATGTTTTGTTTAAATTATACTAATTATATCCAACGCCTTTATGAATGAAGCACGTTAGAATTTCGTTTAAGACGACAAAATGCATCGAGTTAGTCAACCATTAGGACTTGAATTTATTTTAGCAAAAACTTAGTACAGTTCTAGCTACATTTAAGGTATTGCGCAATTTACAGCGTTGTTGAAAGTTGGCGTTAACTAGACAGAATATATAATTATATGCCCAACAATGAATACTAACCAAAGTCAACACCTATGTGTCTACTGTATATGTAAAATTGACAGAGAAAAACCACTTAAGGTAATATATATACAAACATAATACTAATAATATATGATTACACTATTTGTGTCCGACTGGTTACATCAGTGTGACTAGAAGAAATGTTAGAGCCGTCCCTGGACTCTGGCAGTATGGGGGATTAAGAGTTGCCGTGTTGTCTTTTCAGTATTTGAAGATGCTTATCACATAATGAATCGTTCCACATGCTCCTGTCGTGACAGGTCCGGCACATTTAACGAGAAGAAGTACGTAGACATATTTCTTTACCACGGAAAAATTGGTTACATTAAGCGTAACTCCCGCTATAGGGACACAATTTGACGTGTCACTTTCTGAATCGATGAGAGTATATCCAGTCATTAAATGAGATGTCAGGATATATGGTGATTAATAGCGACAATCGTGTACACTAAACCCTAAACGTAGTACGGTAAACTTCGTATCACCTATAACTACTGTTTGATAGTCTCTCTAAAACTCAAAAACGGTTTGACCGATTTATATATTCATATTTTTATAACATTATGATTCGCTATAGTTAATCTTAATCAACCTTCCAACTCACTTTAAGTTCATCTAACTTACCAACTTAATTACCTAGCGGAATGAAATATACTTTAGAACCTATTCTCATACTTACCAGATGTACATAAAAAAATTATAAAAATCGGTCGAGTCGTTTCAGTTGAATGCGACCATAAACACCAGAACGCGAATATTTTATATATGTAGAAGATTTAAATATACATTTTATTCTTGATATTTTATTTTGTTTACTTTTGTATTTTGTTAATTATGCGTGCTGTGGCCGTCCTAAAATAGCTTCACCATATTATGAATCTCAAAAGTGTATATTAAGAAAGTAGTTATTATGCAGCTGTTGACGGCCCTTAAATTATTAAATAAATAAATAAATCAAGGTGATTGTAGTGCTTTTCGTTCGTTGCCTTGCTAGATCAGCCAGCATAACTCGAGCAAACAAGTGACTTACAGCTACAGTCAGGTATCACAGCCACGGAGGTTGATGGGCATGCTGATCTCTCGGTGGTACCTTTTATTTATATATTTACATTGTGTTATTTCCACAAAAACGTAGATAAATTATATGAAAAAAAAAAACATAAATAAATCAGAATTTCATTAAACGTGAATAATGTAAAAACCTAGCGAAATATAAAATGGATATCTCAATCAAACAAATCAGACACCGGCAATTTTAGTTTTATAATTATAAGGATGTTAAGTATATTAGTTTATCTATATTAATATTATAAAGAGGCAAAAATTGTTTGTTTAAATGCGCTAATCTTAGGAACTACTCGTCGGATTTCAAAATATATTTTTGTGTTTTATAGAACAATCACAGAGGAAGGCTATTTAAATCACGCTACTTCTAATAGGAATACAGCTATATTAAAAAAAAAGTACAATATCCAGCTAAACCGATAAAATAATTGTACACCTCATAACGCGAAGTGGTTGAGGTTGTGCATTACTCTTAACGTTCCAAAGTCGAGCAATTTTCGAGACTTCAATTATCATTATTTTAAATATTTTGTGTTTTTACGGCAATGCAAATGTTTTATTTCCCAGAGAAATACTCTCACTATCACACGACTTGATTTTTAAATTCATTTATTTCATTATATACTAAAACTTACTTAAATATTTTTTCGTGGAAGTACGGACTTCTGTTTGTATGGATGTGTAACTATTACGCCCAAAAAACTTAATGTATTGGGACCATTTCTTATTTAATAGCTCTAGAATGACATCGAATTACTTCCTACTTAATATGAATACTTAAATCTTGTGTCATTCAACCAAATTACGTTATGAGGCGAGCACTTTTCAATTTTTGACAAAAAAAAATCCAGCTTCACATGAACGAAGTCGCGTTTACAGCTACTGTATTATTATAACATTTATATGAAACAGTCCGTCTAATAAATTTGAACGCAATTATAATAATATACCAGAAAACATAAAACGTTTGAAATGAAATATATCTAAAATTATACCACAATTTGCCATTACCACAATCAATGCAATGAGGTACAGCAGAGAACGATAAAATTTTAAACGGCAGCGATAACGCTTCACGAATAGTACTTTTAAAGTAGAATTATTATTTGTATATATTTACCTAACAACTATACTATAACTTTTTCTATATCTTCTATTGATAAGTAATCCGGAAGCATTTAAATTTACTCGATAGTTGTATGCGTATATTTAAACAAAATGCATATCATTTGAACTATATTACAGTAGAACTTCGTTAAGACGAATCTCGATGAGTCGTCACCAGATCTCGGAAAAATGTTTTGTTTCCCTTCGTTTCAAACACCAAAACCTCCATTCTCTATAAGTCGAAAACTCTATAACTCGAATATTGTGGCGTCTTCCTTGATGTTCGACTTACAGATGTTTCTATTTACTTATTATTATTATTATTTTTTTATTTTTTCTAGTTAAGTGACATTGAGGCCCTAGATGGTAGCACGCTAAGCTTAATCGAGAGTCTATCTATCAAGTGCAACTGCCGGAACACACCTATAGCTATTTGGCGGCTGATTTGCGACTTGAGGGTTATAGCTAGCCAGGCAGGAATGAGTAATAGCCGTACCACCATGATATGGTTTCATTACGATGTTTTCCTTCACCAAAAGCTCAGCTATTGCACATTGTGGGTGGATTCGAACCCACGTCCCTTAACGTGGCGTTCGTACACAGTACCAGCTGAGCTATCATCCATCGCTTTATAAATATGTCACCGTTTTAACTATGTTTCAAAATCCTTTACATATGTTTAAAGCCAAATAACGCACTCAAGATCTAGGCTTTTGTCGCAGGGAACTTTACAACCATATAATTTATGGACACAAAGTAACACCCAGACTCAGAACACATTTATGGATCACACAAAAAATTGTCAAGTGCAGGATTTGAACCCACAGCTATCAGCGTGGCGACAGCGGCAAGGCGACCGCTTTAACCGCTAGGCTAATCGTGCAGTCATATTTATTTACTGATAACCATATCGAAAAATAATGTGAACATACATTCCACGGTTATCTACAATAATAAACTTTTAGGTCTGTTCTTTACATGTAATTTATTATCAAAATATTATGATAAATAATCTATACATGGTTTCTCAAACTTTTGGCTCCACGAACTTGTTATTAATGTTTCCAGATGACAGCGAACCCCTTACCTAACTCATTAAACCCCCTCCTTCCAAAATAATAATAAAATTGCATGTTGAAGGAAAAAAAGATTGTTATTTCTGTAAAAGCTGATAAATACAGTGTCGAAAGAAATATTTTTTTAATATTAATGTGATCGGTGGGCTTATTACTTGTCGCAAACGGAATAAATTATACAAGTGATTTTAAACCTTAACGTAAATCAGACTCGGTATTAAATAGATTTCTGTATTTCGTTTTTATCATGACCATATGTAAAAACACACTTTCACATAAGTATGTTGTAGTAAAGTACCTGCCAGTGATCAAGTCACTATTACGTACATCTTGTCGCGAAATCTCTACCGTCGAATGGCGAAACCCCAAGGGGTTCGCGTACGCCACTTTGAGAAACCCTGATCTATTAAATATAGTTAGGTTGGTAGTGTGCACGGACGCCGCGTCAAAGGACATGAATTCGAATCTACCTACAATAAGAACGAGCTTCCCGAGAAGGAAAATATCGTGATGAGACCTTAGCATGGTGGTAGCTAATGCCCGCCAAGCTAGCTTCCACCCTGAAGCTGAAAATCTGCCGCCGAATACCTATAGGTATGTTCTGGCAGTTGCACTCGAAAACCAGTCCTTCCACTAGGCTAAGTTTGTTCACCATCTTGACATCGACAATGTATAGTAAGATCGTAGACAAAAGTTACTTGAGTTCTGATATTATAGCGTAATGAAACATGCAGAGCCGCGAGCGCGGGTATGTGTATTAACTAGTTCTTTACGAAACAATTAGTTATTTAATTTCTTTCATTAGATCATTTCGACACCTCAGTAATACGTCCTAATAGAATAATTTAATAACAGAAATAATCTTAAGCTCTTATCATGGAAGTAAAAAATTGAAAACGTAATGTGCAAATATATCTAGTTAAATTATATCTAGTTTTAACTGATTCAAAATTTGCATCAGTTTAGCGACCTTTTCTATTCCAGGACCCTCCTTCTCTTTTTATATTGCTTCAAGCCTCTGTTCGGAGTGATACTTTCTCTATGTGATGTCTGTGATGGTAATGCAAAGTACAATAATCTTCCTCTGAAATCGTTTGATTTCAGCTACACGCTCGGCGATTTCCGATCGAAGCTCTTTCACGCCTATGCTAGAGACACTTACAGAGAGGTGTGACGTACCAACAGTGACGTCTCTTGGTACAAGACTCCGCACGCCTTCCTCAAAGACACTCTTCACTGATGTGCAACTGTTGCCCCTTTAGAATAGTCCTCCTACACTCAGAACAAACCCATTCCTTATTATCCGGTACCATATCGGACAATGAGACACATACCTATGATTAACTAAGGAACAGACCCTACAATTGACGACGTTCTTATTCGAAGACGAAATAAACTTGCCACAGCCACTGCACTTTGTCGTGGCGAAATCACTGATTGACTAGTCACTACTAACTTAATAGGTATAAACAACTCGTCGATGGTTGCATACTAACAACACTATTGTGGTATAGATACTTGATAATAGATGGTGCTGACATAAAATCGATTTATGCAATTTCCTCTTTACCGTCAAACACCGCAATATCTACCCACATTTGACGTAAGGTAGTACTTACTTGATTGGTTGAATGATTACTGTTTTAAAGCGATCAATGATTTTCAGACATTCACAATCACTCCTACTTGTAGTATATATCGTACTCACTATGATACAAAAATGTTATGAAAAGAACAAACTTGTATAATCCGAGTCATTTATAAAATTATAAAACCGTGGAGATTACGTCCGTGATTCGCACTACCGAACGACGGACTTGATTACAGTATAAGTTTTACATACAATACGTACATTTGCATTCCTTAAAAAAGTTTTCCACACTAGATGTGACAACCAAACATGTCGTCAAGAGATATCACAAATATATTGCAGTTTTTACCTCGAAATTTATCGACCATCAATGTTTACTTGTCGATACTAACATCGATGTTTGTGTAACATCACTCATCCCTACCTGAGTTATAGACGTAACAATGCTTATAAGTGATGTAAACATAACAACACTAGTTCCCACGGAACAGCGTGACGCGTTGTGATAAGATAACGTTTGATGCATCGATGTGATCCGATAATCTTGTGATAAAGGCACTTGGTTTTATATCTAGAACGAATTTTCTACACTCTTTAGAAAGTATACAGTGCACAAATTATGAACCTTTGCTGTAACATGCATTGAACTGAAGACCTTTTGGATATTGAATGATATGTTAATTTAGCAATATTGAATTATAAACATAAGTAACTAGCTTTTTAGTTGTTTTTTTTTCAATCTTATAGTTACTTTTCTATAACCCAAATAACAGTATTTTTTCCATGATGAATACTATCATATATCCTTTTCTGTTACCTTGACGACGTGAATGATAAATTTCACGAAGATCAGTTGAATAACTAAGGCTTGAAGGCGTAACGAACTAACATTCACATTTATAATATATTACCGGTTACCCAAGATTTCGTCCGCGTTGACATTAGAATAAGTTCTATCGGGATGTCCTATGCGTAAATCCGGCTAATAAACTTTGTATTAAATTTTATCTAAAACCATTTATGCGTGATTGAATAGCATCTAAACATACAAACTTTCATAGTAATAATATTTATTTATTTATTTAGACAGACAGACAAGAACAAAATAGAAGTATACAATCAATAATTTAACAAAATGAGTTGCAAGAATTGTATGTATCTTCCGATGACATGTTCTACAGTTTAGTAATAAGTAAATCGTGCCAGTACACACGAATTATACTATACAGAGAAATTAATATAGAGAAATATTATATCGCAAAGAACGCCAAAAGAAATTTTCACGTTAGAACCAGATCCTGAACAGAAACACTGGCTACTATTGAATCATCACCACAACGCCAAGGTTATTTTATATTTTATTATAATGAAGTTCTTTATAGCACGTTACGGATGGAAGCTAGACAAATCAAAATGTAATATTTCTGCGTCAGGATCATTTCTTTAGGTTATTCTATAATATAATACGTTTCTCGATATACTGCGTCAAAATTAGTTCCAACCGCCTGTTTCATGACACTTATCCACGACACTCATACTTGTTTCAGATTATATAATTTTTCCTTATTTGCACCTCATTGTTTCTATGTACATTAAACTATTTAATTTTCCCGTTTCTTATATGAAACTAAAGTGCATACAAACAAGAATCACTTCACTACCGGATGATGTCAGGCATGATTTTTGATAAACCACGGATGGAACTTACTATACCAGAAGCAATCGGACAAGTGTGAATGAAAAATCATTACCTTTATTAGTATACAACTCGCTATGTGAATACTAAATACGTTATATTTCCTTGTAAATATGGTATTCGATGGTACAACGAAACTTTATGTCCAACAAAGCAGTTCGACGTTTTATCAACAGGGCATCGCCGTGGACGGAATTCGAAACAACGTCCGGTCCGTTGGTATTCGATACAATGAATGGGATATTAATATCCTATACACTTAAATATCTTGGAATTCTGATGTCCTTTCTATTGTTATGAAGATTAAGAACCAGTAGTATAGACAAACAGCTCTGATGGCGGTTACTTCAAAAGCTTCTATGGCGTCAGAGTGGACTTATACGCTACGACTGTATTGTTTACAATTTTTTTTTTGTTGTTGTTGTTGAGCTGATGTTAAATACAGTACAATCCAAATCAGATACACTGAACAGAATTCACTGCCAGTCACCGCTGTCATGCTGGCCTGATTAGATATCTTTTCACGTATCTTTCGAAGGATCCAATATCATAGGAAGGAGGGGAAACGCTGACAGGAAGACGGGTCCAAACCTGATAGAGACTATTGAGTTGGCCTAGCGGTTTAGGTGGTCACCTCGCTTCTCGCGAGTATTATGTGTTCCAATCCCACACAGCACAAATATTTGTGTGATCCACAAATTATTATTCTGAGTCTTGGTGTTACTTCGTGTTCGTTGCTTGCACGGCTTTGGCGTTTAACAGTGGAAAAATTTCCTACTTAGGCATATGATATCAAAGAAAAAAAAAACACCATAGAGATACATTCTTTCCAATAACACAAGTTTTACAGTTAAAAGTTTGGGAAATTACTTAATGTGATACAAATACTATTTCCGCTAAGCATTATTTAGTATTTGGAAACTATTCTTATTAAAAAAAAATATCACGAGTAAAAATATTGGGCAAATCTATCATAATTTTTCATTCGCCAGAATCATCATAGCGATTAGTAATTAGAAAAAATAACAGTATACATATATTTATTAGAAAACAACAATGAATTTCTATTTCTATTTCCTCTATAAGTGCCATAGCTTATTGTGAAAAGTCCGTAGAGGAAAATCACTTATTGGCGTCATCATGAATTTAAACAGGCTTATATGTCATACGTTATTTGTAAAATATCAGAATATCTCTTATGATATTTTATGATGTTATAACATTTAACTAGATACATTTAACATTACACAAAACATTTAAAATAACATTCAGTCTAGGTACTCACAAGTTCACGAGACATTTATTGTTTCGTTAAAAGATATATTGAAAAGATATATTAAAAACATTACTCCTAAATAAAAAAAAATCAACACAAATATCTACACACTGCACACACAATATATTATATAATAATATACTACAATATATTGTTACAAAATATTCTTGGGTTAAAACCACGTGTGTTCACAACGGAGTCTACATAATAACTAATGATTAATAAAAATATATATAGATATGTGAAACAATGTAAATGTCGCTTACTTAGTCTATTTTAAGGAATAATGGTGAATAATTTTGAACACTATAACTACAAGCATTACAGTACACTATAGAGGTTAGTATGAATTCTGGGCTCAGGCTCCACCGTGTTCATATGCAATGTGCGTCGATGGGAATAGTGTGAAGTGCGAAACATAAAACCATCACCCGCATTTCCTTTGTAGATTGCAGTAAGCATGAAATAACTTATTGATAAACTTTGTCCTTTGAAAACAGCCAACATATACTGACACTTTATACACTTATATGATATTAGGAAAGCATAAGATTACAGCGAGGCAACTGCTTTAACCGTTTTGTACCTAGTAAATGTTAGTCGCGATTTAGATGGACACAATCGTTATACTTTACAACTGTGGTTTTTACTTATTATAAGAACAAACTAGCTACACCAGCTGTTTGAACCATCCCTCTCCGTCAAGGTCATCAACATTGCTGTAATACCTCTGGTGTTGCGGCTCTCCATAGGCGACGGTAACCAATTACCATCAGATGGGCTGTCTGCCTGTCTGCTGTACATTACAATACAAAAAAACCCGCGACTTTGTATATAACTAAAAATTATTTAACAATTTCTGCCCGTTTTTGTAACTTATGTCAATACAACTTTGCTTCAAATATTGATAGCGTGATGTTAAATAACCTAAAGCCTTTCTCATTGACTTCTCTACCAGTTACATAATTATTTTTTTAATCCGACTGTGAGGTCTTAAGATGAGCGCGTTCAAACAAAGAAACTTTTCCGCTTTACAATATTAATTTAAATACTTCGTAAATACGATTGTCATCTACAAAAAAAATCGCTCAAAATATATTTAAAGATTTATGTTTTTTTATTATAATACTAATAATAACAATAATCATTCTATTTCAATACAAAATGTTACAGGTACAAATATAAGGAAACTCTACCTCCTACCTTAGCAATAACTGTTGTAGGAGACAGTTACATAATAAGACGTTGAGCGTTTACATGCACTATAATAATACAAAACAATTTTAAAAAGAAAATATTTAAACCGTACTTTCCATTAAAAGCCCAAACCAAGTGTATCCTGAGATTTATCAGTCTTTATTTAAAGCACTTTGCGTGCATGTAAAAGAGGTACGTGAAAATATTGTAAGTGAGCGCGCGGAAAAATGCGCCGTTGAAATAAATTAGTACACCTAATGTAATCAAAGAGAATAATATAATCTGCAATCCTATATATATATCGTTTCAATGTCCAACCTGTACCAGTTGTACTTATCTTCTACATTTCATGTGATCCCTGCCTAATGTTAAGTAATAGATTTTCTAGCGTTATATAATCATAGTCCTCTATCCAACTTTTAATTTTCTTTTTTGCATTGTAATTACTTAAATTTTTGATTTTTAGTATTTTGTATATTTTGTTGTATATTATAGGGGCAATGTAATCAAAGTGTATCCGTGCAAATTTGGTTCTAAGGTTTGGTATTTTGAAATTTACAGTTAATACTTCGCATAAGCTATAAAGATCAGTTGTGGGATAACTAAAAGGTAAAAACATCATCACTTTAAAGATTGCTCTTTGAGCACGTTCTACTTCTAGCATGTGTTATTTTACAGCCTCTTCCCATGCACAGATACAGTATCCAATTATACTTTCACAGATTGCGTAATAAGTTTGAGTCTTTACTTTTACATCCGCAATAGTGCGCAGAGTTTTAAAAATATAAATTAATTTCCTCACGCGGTTGGCTAAATTTAGGATATGAAAATCCCAGCTTAACTGGTTGTCAATGACCACCCCGTGATATTTTATCTTCTCCGCTTGTTCGAGTGGATAGCAGTTGCACTTTTTATTTGACTTATCTCTGTTACAGGGGTAAGTGTGAGCTTATAACAAAACATATTATTAATTTTAAGAAAAAATATACCAGGCTTCATTTTTGTACTATTTGACTTGTCCTATGTAACAAAACATATGCTAAAACTCAAGTCCAACAACGTATTTTTGATTTTTTTTAAACAATCATGAAATATGTACAGGTATTCTAGGATGCTAAGCACACTAATGGAATTTACCTTTTATAATATCTAAGGATCAGTTTTAATTGAATGTAACTAACATTTAACTTTGAATACTATCTCTAAAAATGATATAATATTTTTATAAACTTCTGGATACCATTATGAGTAATTATCCTGGCATAATATTTTATTAATATAAATTACTAGCTGACCGGGCACACTTCGTACTGCCTCAATCGATAAATAAAAGATCTAAACTTTTGTATAAAATAATCTTAAAACAAACACAACGAATCCGTATTTAATAAAAAAAAAACATTTTTTGAATGAAGCATGAAGTTTTATTAATATTTTCGACACATCATGTTGCCTTATTACAAAATAGAGTTTTCCTGAAATACTGGCTAATTATAAAATTTAAATTTGATATTGACAGACACACACTGTTATGATACAGTCTGTTAATCAATTTAAAGCTTTCTCATAAACTATATTTTTTGTTTTGTTGAATAACTAAAAACAACAATGCATTCGTAAAGAACAACCCTAGAAGCAAATTATTCCGAGGCAATTGTCAACTATAATTAAAAAGTACGGTTTTCGACTGTTTCGTGATACATACAGATATGTAAACGTTAAATATTTTGTGCATACATTTAAAATTAATTGTAAAACACAAAGATCTTAAGAATGTTAAACCTATTTGAATTTGACACGATAAATTTACGCGTATAAAAGGGTAAAGCTTGTTTGTTTGTTTGAGCGCGCTAATCTTAGAAACTACCAGTCGGATTAGTTTTTTATTATATGTTACAGAGCAATCATCGAGGAAGGCTCTAGATTATTCAACATGGCCTTACCACAAATAGAAGCAAAATTATATTGAAAAAGGTTACAAAAACGGGTGAAAATAATTTTTTTCCTTGTGAACGAAGTCGCAGGCACAGCTGGCTATAAATAAACGATTGCTTGTATATTATTTCAAACATCATAGTGATTAAAAATCGAGCAGTCATACTATGGAATAATATATACATATCAGAAAAATATATTTTATAGTAACGTTTCCATGTTTTCCTCAAAAACGAAGGATATGAAAAGAAGCTTTAGTCATTCATTTTAATGATTAACAATTAAGAGACAATTGTCACCTTTAGGTAACAACTATATATACCAATAATTACATATAGCGAGTTATATATATGTATATATATATATATATAGAAAACAGAGTTTCAATTTGAAGAGTATATAAATTTTGTTTAAATGTTTAAAAATTGTGATGAGAAACAAAGACCAGAGTTATATTGTTGGTGAAGCGAACGCGGGGGGCGAGACGCCCCAACAACTTGTTGCCGCCAATCAATAACATCACTAACTCACCATTGTTCCCCTAAAACCAACGGTGCTTGCCACCATGTCCGAATATATATAGAACAATGGCGTTAACTTGCAACACTGAACGGGTCTTACGACTAATAATATAGACTAGCTATTCTATATATTTATTTTGATTGAACATCCGTTTAAATTAGCTTTATTTCGATGAGTAATATTCGCGTAAACATGATTCATTATAATTATAGCCCGGTTTTGTAGCTTTTTTCAATACAGCTTTGCTCCTCTTGATACCCGTTACCGTGATGTTAAATAACCTGAAACTTTCCTCGACGATTGTTCTATGAAATAAAAAACGATTTTTTGTAATCCGATTGGTAGTTTCTAAGATTAGAGCTTTCAGACAAACAAACTTTTCCACAATCGAAAATTTGAAAATTTACAAAAATTTCAAGCTACTTTTTAAATTTATACTCTATCTAAAATTTTATTCGAGCTATTAATATCGTAAAAATAAAATTAGATAAACGGCTTAAGTGACACGCTTATTGACAAATAATATTTAATTGGTCTTTATATCAGATAGATAAAATACAAAACAATTTAAAACCTTTTTTCTATTGTTAATCAATCGATTTTCTTTTTTAGTTTAGTAGCTATTGTTATTCACCATAAAAAATATCTGAATATTTAGTTTTATTTTTCAACTTTATAAGAATTATCTATAATTTTCAATAAAACTTATAGTCTGCTATCCATTCCCTGAGCAAGCATATAAATTTGTTAGTACCTACATCGTTTGTAACACAAGAACGTTGTGCATATTCCATCAGACGCTTACCAAATATATAAAAACACTCTCCATTTCCAACATCAAAAGAGAACAATAGCTGCATTATTTATATCGTATGGATGTTGCAAATAACATTACTAAAAAAATATTTATGTAGGTATAAATTACAAACTAAATCAATGTCACTAATCGATTGAAGTTAAGCTTCAGAGGGCAATAAAAAAGCTTAACGAAACCTTGTTCAAACAGAAACGCTTCAGATAAGAGGATAATCAATACACGATGTGTTGAATGGGATGTAAGTAAACAAGGGTGAAGTTTTGGGAACTCAAAGTAGATCGTAAAATGTTTTAACGATCCTAAAATACAATTTTATACCTATATTGAATACATTCAAATTTTAACGATTACTTAGTAGTTTTGTGAAGATATAACGCCTCGATTGCAATATGTTCGAATCTATTCAATTAATCTGATCTTTCCGTGAATGAAAACAATGAAATAAAACCTTGGCTAGCTTATACTCTAAGCACAAAATCTATCACTGTTAGGTGTGTTGCAGCAGCTGCATTTCAGAGCCTAATTCCCCATTAAGGTTAGAGTGTTACCTTTGTTAGTCCCATCGCCACTTAATATCAGATGAGATTGTGACCAAAAGGCTAAAGATATTAAGAATTAGAAATACACTGAGAAAGACTTAAAGTAAAACGTAGATATAATATTAGCTGATCAATAGAATAAATTTATTTATACGGGTCTTTCACCAACATGAGCAATGATAAATAAACGTATTATATAAAAATGAAAGTAGTAGAGCGAGATTAAATATTGTTGAGATATTCACAATTGTACCAAGACTAATACTATTAAAAGTTGTCGTTAAAGAATATATAATCGTATATGGACAATATGGACAATATAACTGTATATAGACAAATAAAAAGGTACATTGATTTGATAAAATTTCTTAAACCGAAAGCGAGAATATTTATAAAACAGTTCTGTCAGTGAACAGTTTAATAACAGCCTTTTCTATATAAACTAAAGATATATGTAGTTTATCAACAAATTAGTTATTTAGGAAGAGTTCTATTTACCTTCAACTGTTTGCAAGGAGAATTTAAATCGTTGCCGCGCATGTTCCGAGGCCGGTCAATAAACCCAAGCGGGTAGAATCTTGAACTTGAACCAAAAAGCGAATTCAGAGATATTTTTATGTATCTAGCGCCAGTTTCTTATATCCAACGATACTATTAAGACCATTATGATTATAATTAATAGAAGAAATGGTGTGTCTTATTGATGATATTTAAAATTTTTGTATAAAGATATTAACATAATAAACCATAAGAGAAAAAAGTTGGTCGCCACGTGACGCCCGAAAGATGGGAAACACTTAAGTTAATATTAGATTTTATAACTAATAAGAAAATAAAATAATATGCATCTCATACTAAGAAGCAACGAAGTGTATAATATACGTGCACACATACCGCGGGAGTCGAGAGAGGTGGCGTAGAGAGGCATGACGGCATAAGCAAGGGTATTACCGTTTGCCGTCACGGCAAACGGGTCGATTTTACTGCCAAGGGGAACCAATAGGTGTTTTACAACAAAACTTGTGAGGCGCCATCAATATGTGCAAACAAAGTGCCTTCATGTTATATTGTCAAACTCTCATTTATATTAAACTAGCCATAACCGCGGTCTAGTTCGCTACATCTTCGTCTTAAAATAATAAATATCTAATAAATTTTGCCCTATTTGTATTTTTTTTCAATACAGCTTTGCTCCTATTGGTGATAGCGTGATTTTAACTGGCCTAAAGCCTTCCTCAATTATTACTATACTTGATTCAAAAACAATTTTTAAAATCTGACTTGTGGTATCTAAGATTAGCACGTTCAAACAAAGAAAGTTTTCCGTTTTATACTATTAAATATAGATATATTTTTATGAAGACATGGTAAATTTTACTCCAAGTATCGAAAGCCAAAATACCTAGAGAGATAAGATCATAGATACGTAACCATTGAAACCCAAGACAATGAAAAATCCAATGATGTATTAGTTAAATTACGTTCAGAGAATGAAAACATATTTTAGCGTATTCGTTTTTGCAATAAAACTTATATGGTTATGATATAGAATATTACTTTATGATTATTTAAAAGTGAACTTACTAATTTCATAAATTCAATTAAGTTAGGACTAGTTGATCACTTTAATTATTAATGTAAGTTATCAAATATCTACCTAAATTCAGTTGAAAACATTTTATATGGGTTACTCGTTTTCTGTTAAAGAGCATATTTTTTATAGTATCAATTTTCAAATGTATAAAATAGATTACTGCTGACTATTCTGCCCGACAGAAGTGATGTAGTTCGCATTAGGCACACTGTAATAGAATAAATGTACAGAAATACGTAATTGCCCTTAATAATGTAAGGGGAGGAAATATTGTAAATTCATATTATTCATTATTCATTGTCAGAGATTAATAAATCATTTACAGGTGAGAAACCTTGGGTTCCGAATACATAATATGTTTAAAACCCCCATTTTTAAGCATGATGTGCCGCTACTAGCTTTTACCTGCGGCTTCGCTCGCGTTTATATTTATTTTATCAAACAAAAAGGACACTATAAAACGTTTCATACAGAATTTATGCCTTTCTTTACCCCAATTCCAATAAGTTTTTCGCGGAAAAAAAGTAACCTATCACCGTCTCCAGCATCCCATATATCTTTAAACGATAATTTATCATAAGCGATTCAACGGTTTAAACGTGAAAGCATAACAAACAAACTAACTTTCGCATTTATAATAATAATAAGGATTATAATGCGAAAAAGCTTATTTGAAGGACCTAATTTTAGGAACTACCATCCGGAATTCTTTTTTTTTATTATTGAATAGTGCTATCATTGAGGAAGGCTACGAGCAATAGGAGTTAACCGGATTTCAAAATAGTTACAATAACGGGCAAAAGTTACGCAAATTAATTGTACGTGAATGGAGACACAGATATTTTTAATATTATGAAGTAGAAAAGTTTGTTTGTTTGAAATTGTAGTTGATAGAGCGACCATTGAGAAAGGCTTTAAGCTATTTAACATCACGCACTACCAATAAAAGCAAGGGCAAAAGTGATTAAATAAAATTTAAGTCCTACGCGAAGGAAGTCTCGGACAGTTATTATTTACAAATAAAATATAAAATTTATGAAACAACGCCATAGCCTGTCATGTCTATTATTCAAACAGTATTAAAACAAAATTAACGTGGCATGTAATAAATTGAATACAATACACATAGCTATACCTAAATTTAAGGTAACTAATTTAGGTTTTTCTAACTTGCAGTTATATATTCCATAAGATTCTTACAGTGGAACGGGTTCATTCATTTACATTTTATACTTGAACAGGCTTTAAGAAGGCCGAACAGTGTCTATTGAGAAATTCAAACTTATAACATTCGCTACGTAATTGTTCAACTTTCTAACAAAAACCTTTTAGGTCAGAAGAAACACGAACGCTTTGTATAGTTTGAGCAACTAAAATTTGGTTTCTGGTACACCGATTCAGAGTTATATGCCCCGAAAGTATTGTTTTAAGTGTGCGGTGGTACAGTATGCTTATAGCGAACAAGTGATTCATTATCCCAGTAAGGATAAGTTAGATATATAAATAAAAGGCACATTTAAGATTACGTTATAATATAGGTACTCCCTAAATATATGTATGTATATACTTGGGAACTGTACTTTTTTTTGGATAAAGTATATCCTACGTCCTTTACCATAACCTTAACAATGTGTGTATGTAAATTTTCATTACCATCAGATAATTGGAAATTTTTGTAGAACATTATATTTATGTAAAACAATCTTTCCGCGGGTAAATCCTTTCAGGAGCGCTTTTTTTCCAACTTATACATATAACAAAATGCAATATTTAAGGCTAACTGAGTAATATAGTATAAATTGTTTGATTCTATTCGTCATAAATATGGCTATCATATTCAAAAATAATTGTTTTAATCTAAATTGCTTAAAGTTCAAGAGATGAGTGCGGGTAAACAAACAAGCAAAAACCCTGCTTAACTTTATTATATTATATTATAGCGTGCTGCATTTCTAAACTAGATTTTGTTTCTAACTGATACTAATAACTGATGCTGAAGGCCTCTAAAAATCCAGACGAAATAGCAGCTTGCACGAGTGGCAGAAGCTCGACTTGGAACCGTGATCCAATCGTATTTTAGCTAACTAAACTACCATACATATCAAAATAATGTATTATTTCAATAATTAGTAAGAAAGATACATTTAGAAAAGCCGGAATCCGGAACATAATAAATCACGATAATATTGGTATAAAGATACCAATAGAGATACTGAGAGCAACACTACATTTCCCGTGTTTACGGAGTAAGTAATAAAAAAAAATTGTTAAATATTTTACTAACGTGAAAGCACAATATTGCGTATAAATTCATTGGAGCATTGAATGGCAACAATAATGAACTAGGAAATTTGTTAAACGAAGGAACGAGCGAAGAGAACTTTGATTATGTAGGAAACACTTTAAGTACGTATATGCTGTTTATGCGTAACAAGCGATAATGTAAAGAGAAATTCGAATGCGACTTAAGAATTATGTTAATTAAGTGTAACCGTTCTAATCTAACTCTGTCGAGTGTGCAATCATGAATTAATAAATAACAAATCGATATTAATATTATAAAGTAGAAAAGTTTATTTGTTTGAACGCGCTAATCTTAGAAACTACTAGTTGGATTTCAGAAATTATTTAGATAGAGCAATCATCGATGACGGCTTAGTCTGCATAACATCACACTAATACCAATAGAAGCAAAGTTGTATTGAAAAAAGTTAGAAAAACGGGCAAAAATTATTAAATAATTTTTAGTTCGACGCGAACGAAGTCACGGATAAAACTAGTAAGGTGTAATAAGAAAATAAATTGTGAATATATATTTACGGCACTAGACTATCTTTAAAACAAGAACAACATAACACTAGAGATCACACTGATCACGTATAACAATTTAGTACATTTCAATTTTTTAACAAATGTACCGTCTAATATCGATGTTAATCATACATAACACCTAAACATTCTGATGTAACTGTTGCGTCCGTTACGCCTGGGAACAGTTTCTCATGCACATAATGACGGTAACGGATCACAGTACTCAAACTATCAACACGGATAAAATCGTGTCGAACAGTTAACCAACCGTATTAGTAATGTCCCCCTGTTGTTATTACCCATTCATTGACGCAGATTGTCGGTTCACTTACTACAGAACAATAAATTACGAAAACAATCATAAAAATTGCGGCCGAGACGATGTCGCTCCACTATTCCGATTCTGTATTACAGCAAGCTTTCGCATCGTATATACTTGAATATTTATTAATTTAAGCACAATATTATTTATAATTTTATGTAATGCACCTGTGCGCTTTAGATTAATATAATTTCTGATTAATCGTTTATATATGTGAATATATAGTTGTTATTTGAATTTACATAATCACTTTTTAAAGTTCCAATAAATAAAAATAAAAACGGGATCCTTATAGAACCACGTTATTGTTCTATATAGAAGATCAAAAATATTTGTACGAATGTAATAGCATGAATGTATGAAATATCGTTTTTTTATTTAATAAGATCAACAACTTTCCAAATTTTATAATTGATGGAGTTTGCAAAACCTTTGTTGATGTTCTGTGGTTTAGAACCATGCAATGAACTTCAGTTTTCGACGAAGGAAAACCTTGTGATGGCATAGCATGATAGTGGGGCGTTCTTTAATACCAACCTTAATAGTTACCACCATTCCGTTGGCGGTAAGATTCTATAGGTATCTCTCGAGGAATTGCTCTTAAAAACCAGTTCCTTCACTTAATATCAAGTACACCCTCTCAGCTTTGCACGAGTAAAACCAAATATCTAGAGCCAGATGCCATAAACAAAAAAAATCTTATTTGTTCTGATTAATACCAGATTTCAAATGATCAGCCTCTGGGTTGATCTCAAGATTTTCTGGTATTATATCAAAGTCTATTTTTATCCGTTTTGAACTACATAGCAAACCAACTTTTACATGGACTTTTGTATATCAAAATTATTCCTTTGTTTTGGTATCGACAGATAAATAAAAACCATGATACAGTCAGTAACAACAGAAACAGATAGAACGATAAATGAAGACATAATTTTAAAGATAAAACATACAGGATGACCCTATCGAGCACTTTAAATCTTCTTACCCTTACAAGAAAATATCTAAGCATTCCGTTATCCGTCCCGGTTTGGGCGATTTCCTCCGACTGCCGGACCATAACGCGTTATCCGCAAGCAGATACAGAACCGGGACCGTACGTACAAACACACATTTAATCTTGTTTATCTATTTTGCGGGACGTTTAAGGATTTGAACATGGGATCACATAGGAGCACGTGTGCAGGATGTGGGTTTGCTACATCGCGCCCGTACACCCTTAATATAGGTTAATGAACTGGATTGTTATTTTGGAATAATACATTTCGAATCGTTGTTATGTTTTAGTTATAGTTAATTAAAATTAACGCACCGATAACAAAATTAACGCTTAAATTATCGTTTTTTTTTTAATGAGATTCGTTTATTTTGTTTACGGACTCTACTGATTTAAGTTATAAAAATAAATTTATATGCCCTTGTTTCTGTTTATATTAATGTTATATACAGCGAAAATTTGTTTGTTTGAACGCGCTAATCTTAGGAACTACCAGTTGTATTTCAAAAATATTTTAATGTGATAGATCGATCAGAGAGGCATGCATTAATTATTTAACATCATGCTACCACCAATAGGAGTAACATTGTGTTGAAAAACTTACAAAAACTTTTTCAACACACAGTTATTACAAACAATTATTGATTAAATATTAGTTCTGCGCGAATGAAGTCATAGGCACAGTAATAACCATAATTTTTTCCTACAGGATTATCAAGTATAGATGGCATCGGGCATCGGTCATCGTACGTAAACGACAACTTTTAACTTTTATTTATTAACGTGTTGTTTAAAATCCTATTATTTAAGGACTTCCTCATCGCAACGAGCAAACGCATGTGTAATGTGGGCTCAGGCGAAGGCGGGAGGGGCATGTGTTGACTGATTGGGTATTAATCACCCAATACTACCCACTAAAACACACCAACGAGACACTTTATCCTCTGTTGCCAGACACGAGGTACAGCTTTTCCGCTTCTTCTAGAACAGCTTTTAACCTAGTTTTAGATATTCTCTACATTAATGGTATAATATGTATGGTTTTGTGTTATAGTTGGGGTTGGTGTATAATATATTATTATTACTGACTGTGCCCGAAATCTCGCACGCGTGAAACTAAAAACGATTTAATATGTTTTGCCCGTCTTTGTAACTTTTTTCAAAACAACTTGGCTCTAGTTAGTGGTGGTAATTATTAAAAAGTAAGTCGCTTTTCAATATTAATAATATAAATATTGCGATGTTTGCCTTTGTTTTTGAATTGTACAGTGTTATCATCACATACTATCCTACCATTTTGCTGTATTCTTCCATAAAAACATTCGTTAAATGTATACGGATTTAGACATTATAATGTTATTGTGTTTTTATTCATCTTGGTGAGTTTTCCGCGTTGAATGACTAGTTAGTCACCTACGCAAATTTGTCCCAGTTACGGACCGGTCCGCTGTTTTCAATACAAACATTGGTTCATCGCTAGCTCGGACATAAACATCCCGTGAGACAATTGGGTTGAATAAATATAAATAAATCACTACGCATATATTAAATTACTCTGTATGTTGTTTTAAAATTAACATTTTTATCCATACAATTTTTCTATAACAGTTTCAATCAACTCAGGTGACATGTACACATAAATAAACTAGCCGTGCCTGCGATTTCGTTCGCGTGGAACTAGAAGTTTAATTAATCATTTTTCCTCTGTTTTGTAACTTCTTTCGATACAGCTTTGCTCCTATTACCAGTAGTGTGATGTTAAATAGCCCAAAGCCTTCCCCGATGATTGCTCCTAAGATTAGATTAGCACGTTTAAACAAACTAACAAACTTTTCCGCTTTATATTATTAATATAGACTGGCACAGATCAAATAGTTTAGAAGCTTTTTATTTAAACTAATTTATTTTCTTTAACTATATTTTATCTCTTTAACATACAAGTATGATATAAAGTTTGGGCAAATGAAGTATACAAGCGAAATAGCACGTCGTAGCTATTGAAAAGCATCTAAATTAATTTTAATCGCACAGTTGATTGACCTTTTTGATTCCATGACCGAACTAACGACCGGTATGACCTGATAACTAAGAGGTCTACGTACTGAACAGCGAATCGGTGACCCTAGAGAGATGGAAAGCGAGTTTACATATTATGATTTCGTTTTCAAACGCTTTAAAGTGTTGACATTAAAACATAAGCCTAATTTGAATACTAAAATATTGTAATAAAATAGTACACTTTTGAAATATTTTTTCTCTTTACTTTATTTAGGGGCTATTAATAGTAGTTTAATCAGTCCCAGCATAACCTAATAATAATAAAATCAAACTCTTTTGTAAATTCTTGTTCAAAAATTCATTAACTCATTTCATATAACATTTTAGCAAACTCATTCGAAGGGTATTAATCTTTGAGATATTCGACAAAATAACAGTTTTTATATAATATCTTCTGGCTTATGCATATCGTCCATTTTAAAGATTACAATTCGTGGTATGATGCTTAAAATTTCGACATTTTGAATAGTATGACTAGTTTAATAACCCAATTTTTGTATGAAAATGTAGCTATGTGTCTCTGATCATTATACGGTAAACTGTGGTCGCCTACTATGTGTATCGACCATGGCGTAGTTAAACAAATACTGCTATTATGTTTATATAGTAGAACTTTGCTACACCATTTCTTTATTCTAATGCGGTGAAATTTTTATTCTCGTCATGTTTGTTTCGTAATTTGATAACTGTTTTAGTTACAATAAAATGAGTGCACTGTAAGTGTGAGTATAGGACATCCAAAAGACAGCAACAAAATCAGGCCTTTTTAATACTACATATGCATATATCGGCAATTTTGCTAATGTCAAATGTGAATGAGTTTTAACATTTATTAATAAATTAAACGACACAAACTAACACCAAACTCAGAACAATTATTTATGGATTACACAAATAATTGTCCTGTGTGGGACTCGAACCAACAGTACTTCGGTGAGACGAATTGCCTGTTTTAACCGCTAGACCAACCTCGCAGTCACAAACAATACATTAGGCGTTATTGTTGCCATGCCAGCCTGCTTAACACAAGATTCAAAAGCGTGACAAACAAAAACAAAGATTAGGGTTTATCAACATGAGCATAGTGGTCGTGACCTAGTTGGCTATCTCTACCACTCCCTTTTCTGGATGAATACCGGTAGATCAAGGAACATGAAACGCTAAGCGTACTTCTGTGGCGGGTGTTACATTTAACTAGAAGAAGTGTGGCAGTTGTTCCTAATCTCTGGCAACATGGTAGTTTAAAGTGTCGCGGTGGTGCGGTTAATGTATAGTGTTGAGTATTTAGCACCCGAAGAGTCACCACATGCCCCTCACGTCTAGGTCTGTGCTCGGGTAATGTGTTTGCGCGTTGGGATGAAAAAGTCCGTATACAATAGGATATACACACTAAGTTAGTTAAAAAAAGGTAAAATCGTTCTATATAACAACCACGGTCGTTGTGAACGTCATAAATGACGTCATTATTTTCACTCACGTTAAGCTAACAACGAGCCATCTGCAAGAATGAACACATACATTTCTCTATTTGAGTTATTAATTGTAATGCTTGTATCCAAGTAAAAGGAGAAATACTGCCTCCACCATTTAGTATAAGAATCAATACGGTTGCTGCACAATAGTTTCTATGTGTAAAGTACAGGATATTTGTAAAATTGTATCAAGAAAGCTATGGTGGTATCTTCATCGCTTCTATTAACGCACATAAGTACACAATAGATAACTATACAAAGCGAAAAAGTCTATGTGTTTGAACGCGCTAATTTTATTTACTACTAGTCGGATTTCAAAAACTCTTTGTGTATTTCATAGCGCCATCTTTAGGAAGGCTTTAGGCTATTTGACATCACGCTATTAATGATACAAGCGGAGCTGTATCAAAAAAATATTTAAAAACGATTAAACATTTTAGTTAAACAACTAGTCTCCTATATCTTTACTTACATTTCAAAAAGTCATAGTAAGAACTTTGTAACATTGCGAGTATGGGTAATATATCAAAATAATCCTAATAATGATTAAACAAGTTATTGTGCATATGTCGTAGCAATTGGAATGTTTTCGGGAAGCCGGGAGCGCCCTTCTGTCGCCGATGGTCATAACGTGTGGGGCGCGACTTGCGAGCGATCAATACACAGGGCTTCCCTGCCACCGCCTGCCGAGCACAGACGGTGAAGCCACTTCCGACCGCATCTCACGCAATTACTTCTTACATTAAATATCTAATCATATACATATGTAATAATCAGCTTATGACATACCAATAAGTCAAAAATATTTGTGCCAATTTTTTAATATATTTGCCATAGTAGTGTAAAAACTTTTTTTTCATCACGATTAGTGAAAGTGAACTGACAGTCAAAATGTTACATAATTTAAGAGAGAAACATAATTATGGTTGATTTTTGCGTAAAAACTACAGGCATTCTGGGATTTTTAATGGTTGTAATAGACAGTAGTGCTACTTACGATGCCAATACAAAAAAAAATTGTAGTCATCACATTTAAAAATAGAGTACAAACTGTCGATTTTTTCTTAGGATATCGATTTTTTTCCTAATGAAAAAAAAAAAACAAGATAGATTTTTTTTCTCGTGTAGTAATAAGTAGATCCACCTGCTTATCGTTTCATTTTTGGATCAAGATGTATATAAGTGTTTCGTCACTTTGTTCACAAAAGTATTATTAGCACATCTGTGTACCTCTTTTTCGTTTCACCTTATTGTATTTGATTTATTTGTTATATATTTGTTCACAGCACATATAACAAAATCAAAATAATTGCAGTGCTTCGGTCGAGCTAAATTCGGTAGTTTTATTTATTGTATTTATTTAAAAAAAACAAATATGGGTCACATATTAATTAAACATCCACATAATACGATTTTACCTACGTATGGATTTATTATTTAAATTGAAAAGATACGAATCTAAATTTTCATTTTATTAACAATAATTTGCTTAAAAATATTGTTGTAAAATGTTTTTTACGAAAATTATAACTATATAAATGAATTCGAAAAGCAAGAATCTGTCGAAATACAAACTTCCATCCAAATCGTCCAAGCTGTTTCCGAGAACCATGTTCTCCATGTTGTTTAAAAGGGGAAAATTGAAAATTCGATGGAGAACCTCTTCGAGTTGGAATTTTGAGCAACGCTTTTAATAGAAGCATTGTTGAACGATTTTCTAAGAGATTTTGGGATGAGAAAAAATAAAAAAAATCGTCGTTATTTGGCACACCTATATACATACATATATATAGAGCGAGAACTTTAATAGTTAAGAGGTCCAGTTATGCAGAAATTATTATCAAAATTTTGCGTGTGTCTTCTATTTTTGTGCATTCAAATATATTCTTTGAGATAGTGTGTGCAGGTGGACATGTGCGTATCTCTATTGATAATTTTATGTATAGCGGTATGTGAAGAGTTAAATAGTTAAAAGTTTAAATTCAAAGTCGTTTCCAGTGAATTAGTCACACGAGTTATGCTAGCCAATTTAAATACAAAACGTTTACCATTGTATAATCAGTTTCAGTTCGAACGTGCATTATCAAGGTACTGAATATTGAACTATCGTAGAGATCATTGTGTAGACGTTTCTAAATACGCATTCCAATAAATTCATTATAAAATGTATCAACGCTGCAAATTATATCTGTCGTATATCACAAAATTGAATTTTACATGAGAGCCAGAATAATTTTCTTTATTCATATTATAAATAATAATATTATGATAAATATATTTTTTTTTTTATTCAAGGTCAAAGAATAACTACTTTCAAGATCCGTATTACTTTTTAAATTAGAATATATTTGGTTTTCTTTCATACACATGTCTAAAGCAAATTCTGATGAATTAAGAATAATAGCACAGTACAATAAACTACGGGATTGACAGTTATTTTAAAAGGTTCAAAACTTTTCCTACTTACTCTCAGTAATACAAGCGATACATTTTTATTGAACGATGCATTCATCTAGTAATGTTTTTTTTTCACTATTAAACTTATTAATACATATTCTAGATCATATAATGTGAAGCAGTTCGTTAATACCGCACGGGTGTAAGCTTTTTTAAAATACAATCACAAGTCTTCGTAGAAAACTCCGTAACATGTTTCACCATAATATAATCACGTACATTCCCCAATGAGTTCCATTTAGTTGCTAGACTGATACTTTTTTTGTCAACTGCGACAATTCGTGAGTTTATAACGAATAATAAAAGGTTATATCGGAACTTCGTGAATGTTTTTTCTTCAATTTATTTTCACATTTCTTAAAATACATTAAGCTAATTTAAATTTATATTTGATTTGAAACTTTAATAGAGGTGTGAATACTATTCGAATGGAGTCAAATAAATGTATTGATTTGTCATTTTCAAATCAATATTCGACTCAGCGTATATTTAATTAGATTCTAAATTCAAATGTCCGAAAACGCCTTGCATTGCAATTGCAATTGCAATTACTCGATATAAAAGTCATCGTTCACATCGGTCTATTTTATGTATCTTAGAAGTTTTCTCGAGGTCTTGATCTATCATGTTTTATTTTGTTTCAATTTATATACTTTCATTTCACACTTTTATACACTTTCATTGACCTTTTGACGGTATTTTACGTGATATACCTGTAATATACTCAAATACAAAGAAATATAAATAATAATTACATCATACCCTTAATTGTTTCTCTAAAATTCTTACAGTCAAATATAAAAATTACATTTCACATTTCATAGTGCTAAAATTATTTACCATGATTTAAAAATATTTATTTATTTGTAGGTATATGTTATTACATTGGACGTCACTGTAAATATATAAAAAATGTAACATTATTTGCTAAATTATTATATTACTTTTATACTAATTAGTTACTTAATATTTCTATTTGTATAAAGTCTGAAGGTTGACACAGTTACGGAGCGACAGAGCGTGAGACAAGTGTCTTTTATGATGTCCGGTACAATAACGATCTTAAATAATTTCCTGTTCTAGACAACTTTACATACATTTTTCCATAACTAATTAGAACTAATTTTTTGTAGAAGTTCCATAACAATTACTTATACAATTATTCTACATATAATTTAAAATAATGCACCGGGAATCTATTGTGTTCCGTATTTTCTAATGAGTTTTGTATAAATAACCGTTTTATAAAATAAATTACAAAAAGATACTCACGCGCCCGCGAAGGACAATTATTTCTTTTTTAAATATTTATTTTAATAATTGGTAATTATCATATTAATCCTGTATGTGTTAAGCATTATTAAAACAATCAAATGATGTTGAATATAGTTTAAGGGGTTTTGTGTGTAATTTACTTAAGTATTATTATTACTGTAAAGCGAAAGAGTTTGCTTGTTTGTTTAAACGCATTAATCTTAGAAACTACCAGTCGGATTACAAAACTTCTTTTTCTATTTGACAGAGCAATCATTGAGAAAGGTTTTAAGCTATTTAACAAGGCGCTACTAACTATAAGAGCAAAGCTGTATTTAAAAAAAAAAAACAAAAAAACGTGGCAAAAATAAACAAATATTTTTTAGTTACAAGCGAACGAAGTCGCTTGTACAGGTAGGTATTAATATACATACTCAATTCATTCTTTCATATCACTGTTCGTGTCCCGTAGGACTCTTCAATGCATGTATAAAAAGAAAATCGACTTAAAACATGTATAAAAAAATACTTATTATATTTGAATATTGTCAATATCTTTTGTATTCTTAAAACTGAATGAAGAAATGAAACTTAATAATGCACAGGTTAAACGACTTTACATCTAGTATTATCAAATTAATATTGCTATTACGAAAGACAATGGCAATTAAGAACTTAAATTGGCAATTTAACTTATTCTAGGTAGAGTTAGTATTGGGAGTAGATAAAGGCAAACCTCTGCTCTGTAAGATACATACAAAGTATAAGTGCAACTACTGGATCTTGTGGCATGTGTTGAATTAAAAGTATTTACCTTTTATATAAATTTGTGTTATAGTGGTACATAGAATACAATTTGGAATATGATTGGGTTATCGTACTTAATTTCTACATTTTAAAACATAATGGAATCGAATTTTGTTGTTAAACGAAAACAAGTCATAAAACTCATAAACCAGAAACTCATTCGTTTTAGGGGATATAAAGTATAGCATATTTATTTATTATTATTTGATAAAATGAATATCAACCCGAGCGTAGACGCGGGTTAAAACTAGTACTATATACTTTGCGAATAATCATATTAATATGCAATTAGTCAACAGTTATGATCGTCGTTTATATCGATAATATCAGATCGATAGATAAAATTGATACGCGAACACTGTTTTTAATGTAATCCACTTGTAACGTAGTCCTTGTCATAAATTTTGATATATCGTAACTATGTCATAATACAAAAAGTACGTAGTTACGTCACAAAGTCATATCAACGATCTTTTGTACTAGTGTTTCACTTTAGTAAAGGTACTGATGCACTCCACGCACACCACTGCACATAGTAATCTTTAGGAAAGCCACATATTTACTACGTCATACTAAAAATGATTGGAAATTTCAATCGTTCTTAATAGAACGTTCATAATTGTCATCATGATATTTTCTTTCATCGTGAATGTAGTATAAATACTACTTATCAATATTAATATTATAGAGCGGTTTTTTTTTAACGCCCTCTTCTTTGGAACTGTCAGTCTGATTTCAAAAATTGTTTTTGTATTTCATAGAGTATTCATCAAGGAAGGCATTAAGTTAATTAACACTACGCTACCATTACTAATAACAAAGCGATATTGAAAAAAATTACAAAAACGGACAAAAATAATTAAATACAAATTTAAGTTCCACACGAACGAAGTCGCGGACACAACTAATCCTTACTAATATTATAAATGCGAAAGTGAGTTTGTTTGTTTCTTACGAATTCACATCGAAACCGCTGAATTATGATATTTTTTTGGTATAGAGAAACATGGTAGGCTAGGTAGGTAGACGGTGATAGGCCACTTTCACTAGCGAATTTTTTTTGCGCGAAGTGGAGTGAAGAAAGTGATAAAATTAGTATAAAAAAAATATTGCGTCAACCGATTTGTTTGACGAAATAAATATTAACGCGAGCGAAGCCGCAGGTAAAAGCTAGCACATAAATGAATGGTATGTGAAAAGGAAACAGAAAACTCTTAGTAATAATCATGTCTTACCTTTAAAATATTTAATATTTCAGTTGATTACAGCCGCAAATCTATGATGTTTGAACATTAAAAATAATGTATGTAGCTTCTGAGACAAATCATCATTGTACAGTATACTAAATACGAAACATATATAATATAATTCATATACTTCGTGCAATGAAGTTTTGATATTCCGTCTAACCCTTAGCAGTAAATATAATATTTATTTATTATCAGAACCGCTAAGACGGTTCTACGTCAAACAATAATAAGTGATAAGTATTAGGTTTCATTAGTAACGAGAAAACCGCAGACAGAGCTCGTGTGTCGGTTTTCTAGGTACGAATCGATGTAACGATACTTCATATCAGTTAAACAACACCTTGACATGAATATAATTACAGAGAATACATTAGAATGCCGCAGACTGCGAATTTGATAACATATCGAGCCATACATAAACAAGAAAAATGTTAAAATGTTTTATATTTGAACATCCTAAAAATTAACTATATAGATTAGAAGGAGTATGTTGAAAGCCACTATTTCAATAAACCCGTGGTTAATTATAAACAACAAGTTATAATTCTTATCCTTATTAATATTATAAATGTGAAAGTGAGATTATTTGTTTGTTACGCTTTCACGCCTGGGCAACTGCAGAATCGATTATAATAAATTTTGGTATAGAGATAGATGGGACCTTGTAGACGGTGATAGGCTACTTTTCTGCGAAAAGGTCTTTGTAAGTGGGGTAAAAAGGAAAAATACTTTGTATGAAAGTTTTTATTACGTCATCGGATTTGTTTGACAAAATGAATATTAACACGAGCGAAACCGTACGTAAAATCTAGTTAATTATAAAGATATCACAACTTTTTTAAAATAAGGATGAAAAATAAACTGTAAAAGTCCACACTGTCGCCTACGATGTTTTTCCTGAAAAGGCTCGATATGTTCATTAATATATTCTGACTCATAATGCGTGTAAAGGGCATATTTTATCCAAACCCGTCAATAAGGATAAACTATACTAACAGTTGACTATCTTTCTAAATGTATATACTTAGAAAAATGTGTTTGTCACAGCAATATGTAGTGGAAAATTGCAGAAATATGGGTTAGTATGTTTTTGAAAGAACACGTAATGAACAAGATCTACTTGGGTTGTATTTATGAAGCGATGAAGCCTAAGACATAGCATGGTGGTAGAGCTTTTTTATTAGATGCCCTCTTGGCTAGCTACCACCCTGAAGTTTAAAATTTGTTGCCAAATACCAATTGGTGTGTTCTAGAAGTTGTACTTGAGAGACAGTCTCTTCACTCGGCTTAGCGTGTTCACCATCTTAGTCCACGTCATCACTTAACATCAGGTGAAATAGTGCCCATAACCCTAAATTTTTTAAATATAAAAAAAAAACAAGTTTTCTATTTAAGTATAGTAACTGAGGAGGTACGCATTACCTATTTATAAGTCAGATATTCTACAAGTAAATGTTCATAATTCAAATTTGCCAAAATCAGTTCTATTTATATTTATTCTTGTCTAGTTGCAATGATCAAATTTGAGATCTGTATATTCGAGAAATATAAATTAAATATATTATAATATAATATAAAAATTTCTAATTTTAATACATTTATTATGGAAGCGATTATCGAAACACCAATCCACATTATTAATAAACAAACCAGGAACATATTCCTTCGATGCCCGTATCAAATAACCAACGACATCTTTTACAATTTGTTTTAGTTATTCTTACTAACATCATAAATATGAAGCGAGTTTGTTTGTTTGTTACACTTTCACGCCAAAACTGTTGAAATGATTATAATGAATTTTGGTATAGAGATAGATAGAGACCTAGAAATGGGGAAAGCTACTTTTTCTAACGAAACTTATTGGAAGTGGACTAAAAATAGGGATAAACTTTGTATGAAACTTTTTATTGCGTCATCCTATTTGTATGATTAAATCAATATTAAAGCGAGTGAAGGCGCAGGTAAAAGTTAGTCTTAAATAACTTACAGGCAGCTGCTACATATACAAATTCTAATATTTAAATAATTACATTAAGAATTCCGACATCACTTTAAAAATTTAAGCGACTAACCGTTTCATAACACCACCTGCTACGTTTGTAATTAAAAAATTGATTAAATACTGCATACTTTTTATATTAGTATTTGTATCGGAAACATCGGAAAAAAAATTGCTACTAAATAATAATCACTTCTTAAAAATTTACTACATTCTAATAGATCCGAACGATACGACGTTTTATCAGCGCCAATAATCGTAAAAAAAAAATTATACATGCTAAGAGGCTAAACATTCTCACGATGTAATAAATCCAGAAAAATATAAAAAAATACTGTATGCTAACAACACTGCAACCAACTAACTAACCACCATGGTCACCATCACGGTGACACCATATGTACACTACATATAATCGGTTTCGCTGCTTAGGAAGAAACGTATTACGAATACACACCAGTTTTTTTATATAATGGTATTGCTGGGTGGTAAAACCTGACAATTTTAACACTACAGTATATCCAGTAGGAGTCTGGCATCACAGCGATTATACCCGAGGGATTTTAATCACTCAACAGTCACTGTTTTATTTTAGTATACTATGCTTATCTTCATCCACAGAACCGTCACTTTGGCGTGTTAAAACTACATTAAAAACAATTTTTATTACATAAACGGTTATTTAATTTTGTTTCGCATCGCACCCCATTTCACCTCATAACAAAATATGTTTAAAACCATATTACATTAGTATCAAATATCAACCCCAGCTGAAACATAAAGCAAACCCTATTATACCTCGAAGGGCTTCATAGCGTTTTCTACACTCACTAATGTATACAGTTCACAGAAATAGCGTTATATTTAAATAAAATTTGCTTGAATTTGACGTGATTTTGCCTCGGTAGTAACATTCAGGAACCAACTCAAGCGATGACGGTCGAAATCTTACAATTAACATAAAACCTGTTGGTAAACGGAAATGTCAAGTGTTAAATTGTTAAAACCATCGTCAAGTCGAAAACCTTTCCACAAAAATCTATACAGTGTTATATACACTTGAGAGTCTGCTACTTCATACATAAAACCATAAACACACGGTAACCTACACGCAAAATAAGCAAAATAATAAGATTGTACTAAAATATTTCATCTATGAAATGTATAAAACTTAACTATTAATAACATGATAATACTTGAAATATTACTATCAATTAAATATATGCTCTTAAAGTGATTTAAAAAAAAATCCACATACGTAAGTGTTACATATTTGGAATTTGTTTAAATTATTATCAAAAATAAAGGACATATTTAAATATTATTCATTTTTTCTCATACCTTCTTAAATATTTGGAACCGACAGGAGCAATTATCTGTCTATATTATTAATATTATAAAGCGGAAAGTTTGTTTGAACGCGCTTATCTTAGGAATTAACAGTCGGATTAAAAAAGAAATATACTGTTCTACGCGAACGAAGTCCGGAGCATCGTTACATTTTATATAATTGACCCGTATTACAATGTTGTTGATAATTCGGCACATTCGGCTACCTTTTTAGTAATATTTTTCCATTGATATTTAGAAATTACAAGACAATAGACGTTTTAAATTAATAAAAGTTGATGTATCCTTAAGGGTTAAAAGTCAATAACGGTCGTCACTTTTTACTTTGATAAAGAAAAGAAGAAGTGATAAAGTTTTACCGTTTCCGATGACATAAGGTCGTAGAGGTAAAAAGTACATTAAATTAAACTTGTTAACACAGCGTAAAGGTAAACCGAACGATCCCATAGAAACCGTGATCATATAACTGTTGATTACCCATCATGAGTAACAAACACTGAGGTTATGTACGGACGCGAATCGAATTTTAATGAAGCATTACACGTACTGCATGAGAAAATTATCACGACTTATTACTATGAATAAGGAATATCCTAATAAATGTGGAAACATTACGTAACAAAAGAATAACATTCCCACGCAACTCGAGAAACGTTATAATCGGGTGTTTCCTATTCTGATTTATATTTACTATATCGTCCGAAAAGCAAGTGATTGAAATTCAAGATTCAAATTTGATGAACTAATAAAACAAATTTAATTGCAGACTGAGCCAAAAAATAGAAAAGAAGTGTAAAGTTGTTGTAAAGTTTGTCGTACGGAATACCGGAATAATCAATAGATGAAGTTCACTAATTATTTTAATCAAGTCAATAATTAAAACGGTAACAAAATATCTAAATCAAACAATGAAATATGTACTTTTATTGAAAAGCTTGAAGCGCTAAACATCAAATGTTCCAAAAGTTAAATTAGTTTTCACAATTATATTAATGATTTGATTTATTACGTCAATGCCTATATTAAACTTCAAAAATGTATTTAATTCACTCTACACTAGTAGAGTTTAATAATTGTAGAACAAAAATGGCATGCTTAAAATGTACCATCTATTAAACTTTTATTTCGGCTTTGTATTTATTAGGGTAAGTGTATTAGTTTTTTTATTCTTTATTCTTTTTACTCTCGTAACAAAATTATTATCTATAATTATCAAGACCGAGATCCACATATTATATCAACCAAATACAACTTATTCTGAAAATTTGTAAAACAATAGCTATGCCCGCGACTCCATTCGCGTTGTACTAAAATTTTATTTAATTATTTTCATAAAAAATGTAATATAACCCATGTTATTTAGGGCTAATGTAGCATTCTAATGGTGAAAGAATTTTTGAAATCGGTCCAGTAGTTCTTGAGTTTATTCGTTACAAACAAAAATACAAATCTTTCCTCTTCATGATATTAATATAGATATAAATTATTTTCTTATATACATATACATCAGATAAACAAACTCCGTGTATCGAATTATAAGTCGTGATATCGACAAGGGCACTTCATGATTATTATTAATAATCTATAACTAAGTTTTAAAAATGGTAATACTGTTTGTATTTTTAAATAATGGCTTCTGTTTATGTAGACAATTTTCCTAATATCAAGGGTGAAAAGGACACCTAGGACATGACAAATAAGGTCAAATGCTTTAAAATGACAGATAACTTATCAAAGATATTTTTGTTACAACAGTAACCAACCAAATTATATGTACCATCGAAAATGTAATTTAAGTTAAAATAACTTAAGTTTACGAATTAATAAAAAATAAATACGCTACAGATGATGCTCAGTAAAAAACTTTTGTTATGTTTTTTATAACTAGAAGTATTGGATGTAAAAGGACGTGATGTGTTTATTCATAACAAAGTTCAATCTACAAATATTAATAATGCTATAGTTTAGTTAAATGCATTTTATTGTAGGTTTTTTGATATATTGGAAAAATAAGAAGTTAATGTCAGAGATGTATAAATTTATCATGTGTAAAGTCAAGACAAAAAGAAATTAGAAACAAGTTAAAATAAATCTTACTAAACTCAACTTATTAAAACAATGATGCAAAGTAAACAAAAGTGTTTGCTGCTTATACATTAAATATATTTTCGCTTTATATGTGACTAGATTTTACGTGCAGCTTCGTTCGCGTTAATATTGATTTAGTCAAATAAATCGGATGCCGCAATAAAAACTTATCTTCCCCTTTACTTCACTTCCAATAAGGTTTTCGTAAGAAAAAGTAACCTATCACCGTGCCTAGATTCCCAACTATCTCTATACCAGAATTCATCTTAATCGATTCAGCGGTTTAGGCCTGAAAGCATAACATACAAAACCACTTTCGCATTTATAATATTAGCAACGATTTAGCAATACTGGTATTAAAATTTATTGACAAATTAGTGAAGAAACTTAAAAGGAACTAAAAATTTGAATATTTCATGCGGGAACGTCCATCCCCTTCGTACTACAACGTTCGGAGTTACAGATGACTTTCATCAATGTCTAATGGAATGTATTAAAAATAATAAAATTATGGATTAATTTTATTTAAGAAGTTTAATTTAAATAAATAAGATATGTGTTTCATAGCATTTTAACAACTCCTTTGAATGAGGTTGCTTAAATGTTATATGAAATGAATGAAAAATTATGACAGAGGATGTACGGAAGAGTTTAATTTTAGTATAATTAGGTTTATATATTATAAAAGCAAATAAACAAAAAACCTTCTACTATAAAATGCAAACAATGGTGAAATGAACTAATATGCACTGAGGCTTGTTGTCTTCTGTGCCAATTCTCAAATGCATAATGTAATTTATATCCACCTGATATTTTAATACTTCAGTGCTATTATGTACAAATGAGTTCTACTGTTATAATGAAATGCATATTTCATGTAAAATTATGTTTGTAATGTACTCGTCGCTATAGATCGTTCGCGCTTTAATATGCACTAATGCAAGGCACGTTTAAGCGTAAATCGTTCAAAAATATTGAGTTATAAAGTGTTATCGCACCTCTAGAATTACAATGATCTGGTATATATGGATATATGCTAACTTCTATTACTTTGATAAAAAGAAGTTTCTATTTACTTTACTTTTCGTATTCATTTCCAGTAAGACTGTATTTATATATTAACCTAATTAGTATTTGATCGTATTTATTTTGATGTGTTATTGCATAGATCCCCTTTCGCTCCGTCATTGTAATTTTAATGGTTCGACTATATATTTAGAACAAATATTAGAAGATGTAATCTTAAGCATTCTGGCGCCTTTATACCCGCTGCCTCGGAGTGAGTGCGTTCAACATTCACCCCAAAAAGTTCAGTGAAGCTGTCATACCTCTTCAGGCTATCAACGTATGACAGGTCGAAAAAAGAATACATACTGGATCTTTAAACAAAAAACATTATTTTTAAAAGTTATAATTTAACCAATTGTCAATTAAGGCGTCACGGTACCCTGTCCTTTCAAATTAAGTAGGTGTCCGCGGGTTATGGATATTTCCAGGAGATTGTATCAGCTGGCTATATCTGTATTTGCATAAACGGCACTGAGACGCACATTTCTTCAGACTTGGGACTTTTCTTAATCAACGTCGCCTTTTAATTCTTGGCAGTGGTTCATAATAATAGCAAATGTAACTGCGTCCTACCACATTCCTAGGTTGCGGACATGGAGAGAGAATGTAAGAAATCGCTTCCCTATTGTATCTTGGAAGTCGAGAACCGGAGTCTGCGATTAACTCTAATCCCCGTAATTGTATCTACAGTTCTATGTCCAAAGTGACGTAATATTCAAGCTCCAGGTAGGATTAAACCGGTAAAGCCTGACTATAACTGTAAGAAAAAGACGGATAGTAAATATAGGATCATAAGTCATGATAATCCAGCCACCCTCGTTCCTTGGAACGCGACTAATTTTATAGGGTAATGAGACAAAAAAAAAACATATGTAGTCGTTTTTTCATTTATTATAACGAAACATAAAATATTTATAAGCTTTTAAAATGTTATATCAAAATTACATCTTATGTAAATGTGTTGTACACTTATAATATAAATTAACCACAACTGAGGGGAAAAGCCCACATGGTAATGCGTTTGGCACCTGTCGATTGTATTATCCTTATTTTATATAAATTTCCGTACCCCAAAAATGAACCCATTTTCCTAAGCCGACATACGTTCTGCCTTTACAAGGTGTGCATGTTCGAACCGTAGATAATGAGTAGATTGTTGAAATTTACATAAATATTATATGTTATTATGTCGGTGATATTAACAAACATAAAACAAAGGCACGTACGCATACAGAAAACGATTTTTTTTCTCTCGTAAAAATGATAATATATAGAGGCACAAATGATATAGTTGATGGGATTACATTCAAAATATCAAGTAATATAACAAACAATGTAACCGATCAAATGTTTAAATTGAAAAGAACGTGCGTATTTACAAAATTACTGTAAAAACTACATCTAATATGTGTATTCCGCTAATTTCAAGCATTATTTTATTTATTCATTTCATTCAACTAGTCGTTAAATCTATTTTACATAAATACTGATTACCTTGGTACAGTAAAATTTATAATTGGTTTGGCCAAAATATATTTTAATAACATTACATAATTTGCTAAGTATGCATACTTAACAAAACTTTTTCTCAATTATAATTTAAGTGCCTATCTTGAGATTATGAACAATATGAACAAGAAAAAACAAATACAAATATACCCACTGATTTTAAGATTCGATAGCATTAACATGTCGCATGCCTAAATTATAAATATACATTATTTTAATATAAATAATAGCAGATAATTTTTATCTTCATAGATTGAAGTTTCATTTTGTACTTTAATCCTGGTAAGAATGTTTTTAGTCCATTTTTTATCTTCAGGAGACTTTAGTAAAAAAGTTCAAAGTTTTGCCTCAGGGAGTTCTATAACTGGGTTCTTCAATTATGCTATAAGACATATTGAAGTTGCGGGGATAAATTTTACTCTGCAGACATTTATAACCTAATAAATGTTTAAACTCGGAGTTTTTTCGTGACGTCTTTATCAATTAGGGATTTTTGTTATGGGACTCTTCTTACTAATATTATAAATGCGAAACTGAGTTTGTTTGTTACGCTTTCACGCCTAAATTGCACAATCGGTTATGGTGAATTTAAGTATAGAGATTGATCGGAACCTGAAGACGGTGATAGGCTACTTTTTGTTGCGAAGAATTTCTTGCAAGTGGAATAAAGAGACGGATAAATTTTGTATTAAACTTTTTATTGCGTTATTCGATTCTTTTGCCAAAATCAATATTACCGTGAGCAAAGCCGCAGGTAAAACTAGTTCAAATATAAAGTAAGCATAGCTCTAACACCCCTCCCCCCTCCTATGACTACGTAAATATGGAAAAAAAAAAATTATTTATCATAAAACACGGTACGAGAAAGGTGTGCTTCAGCAGTTGTACTTGAGAGCCAGTCCCTCCGCTAGTCTTAGTGCGTCCACCCTCTTGAACGACATCGTCAATTAACATCAAGTGAGATTGTAGCCATAATCGTAAACCTATAAACTATTTAAGATTAAACACTTAGTCATATTACAATGTTTGCTAGGTTCCATATAACAGGGCAAACATTTTTTTTTACCGATACATTATAACAAAAACAGCACAATCGTATTTACACAGTAACATGTTTATTATAGGTAAAGAGACTGCAATGGATGTCTGGAAATGGTAAAAACTAAAAACATGTATTTTTAGGTGCCACAAATAAAACCTGGATTATGATTATAGACTATTCCTAAAATTACCTATATGTTTAATTCAGCATGTTGATAGTAAATAATAGTAATAATTCTCATAAATAAATTTTGTCATCACAAAGTGTGTTTAATTCGTTATTAATTGAAATAAAACCATTGTGTTAAAAGTGACCATAATAGTACGGCAGACCATATGAAAAGCTTATGCAAAGTAGGGAAAACCAGTAAATAAACACAGACACAACACTTTGTCCGGGGATCAAAGAGAGTCTCGACGTGGAGGTGCCTAGAATATTTGAAGTGTGAAAATAAACCTACCCTTCCACTAGATAACGAAACAGTAGAAGCGAGAGCAGACCGCTGTATACACAGCGTAAATTCAGAAGCCCTGCGAAAATTTACCCATCTGTTGGGTGGTAGGAGCGAAAACTATTTTCATATGTTTGCATATTAAGTTTCGTACCTTACAAAGTTTATGTGTGAATGTTTATGGGGAAGCAGTGTTGGTAGACCAGTGAAAAAATATTATTGTACTTACAGTAAAATTATTTTTAATTTCTATCTTAAAACATTATTATTTTTTATTAAACATTATTTATTAAAAAATGTATTGTAAAACTAACCAATCATATTAATGTGTGTCTAAAAAAATTTTTGTTATTGGCTGATGCTGCCCAAAAAAAGATTGTATGCTTAGGATTGACCCTAAAGTGCATGCTTTTTTTCTTTATTTTTTGCGATATGATTCAGGTTGTTACAATTCATACTAAAAATTAGAACTTTTTACTTTAAATTAAAATATACTTAAAAAATCATAGTTAAAATATATTATATAAAAAATAGTATGATGGAAATTTCCATCGCCTTGCATTGAAGCGTTAAGATTGAATATGTCGTGAATATCGTAAAATGATAGAGCATGTACAATAATTAGTGTAAATCTGACAACACTGGTGAGGGAAAAACCCGTGTGTAATTAAACGAATAACCAAGTTGTTAGCAGAGAACGCATTACAAACCGTGTAGAGTTGATTCTAAGTAATGTATTTAAATTAAAACTATATTACAAAACTAGCTGTGCCCTTTTTAGTACTTACTAATTTAATTATAGTGTCCTATGCATCTTTATCTCGTTATTATTAATTAAACTGAACTTTAACTCCTATTAGATAAAATATTTTGAAGAAGACAAAAAACATTAATACTAATTTTTCTATTATGATTTCTATTTTTGTACACATCTTTATTTCGTGTTGTCAAGAGCGAGCCTAATAGAAACCTGTTGGAATTATAAATTAATATCCCAATTAACCTCAAACTTCGGAAAGAGAATAGTTTGCCGAGGACGGTAATCTACTAAATTCGTACTAGGGTAAAGTTTAGATTATAATACCTTTCCTTCCGTCCATCCCTCCATTCAACTAAAAGACGTCCACTGCTGGACATAGGTCTGCCCCAAAGATCTCCATGACGACCGGACTTGCGCCACCCGCATCCAGCGGATTCCCGCGACCTTCACCAGGTCTTCCGGTACGTGGTAGCCATTCGAGAACTCGTTGGTCTCATCGGGCATTGGTTCTGCGAGCAATGTGCCCAGCCCACTGCCACTTAAGTTTAGCAATTCTTCGGGTAATGTCGGTTACTTTGATTTTTCTGCGGATCACCTCATTCCTGATTCGATTACGCAGTGAAACTCCAAGCACAGCCCTCTCCATTGCCCTTTCAGCAACTTTGAGCTTTTTTTTATTAGGCCCATTGTGTGCGACCACGTCTCAATGCCGTATGTCATCACTGGCAATACACACTGGTCCAAGACTTTCGTCTTGAGACACTGCGGTATTTCGGACGAGAAGATTTCGTGTAGCTTTCCGAACGCGGCCTAGCCGAACTGGATTCGACGATTAACCTCTTTCTCGAAGTTGCATCTACCTAACTGGACGGTTTGCCCCAGGCATATATAACTGTCAACAACTTCAAGAGTAGAGTTACCGTTTTTTATAGGAGTTGGCACAACATGGACATTAGACATGACTTACCTCATTACCTTTACCATTTATTATATATAAATTTAAACGTTGTGACTGATATATATTTAATATTCTTTATAAGACAAAATCCGCACTAGCAGTTCTTTAGTTCGGAAAGCTATGAACCCAAGAATCTTCTTTATAATGTCATGTATTAACAAAATAAAAGACTGTATAATTGTTAATCGGATTTAAACAAATGTATACTAATACCAGTGTATTATTTAATTCTAAAGTATTTTTGATAACAATCAAATTATTTAACAAATCAATTCATAATTTCGATTATCTATTTCAATCGCGGACTCCCGGTTCGTTTTGAAGGGCATATACGGTAGAATCCGGTTATAACCACGGCCAAGGGACCGGTGATATTACAACGTACTAACCGGAAGTCGTACTAAACGAACTGACAGTTTTAATTTTTGTTGTTTATTAAAATCATCGCGTGCATAATATACATACATATTTACATATTAATATTTATGTGAACATTATAAAAAATAATTGAATTCAAAATATTTATTGAATAATATTTCGTTCGTTAAAAGCGGTCGGTCATTGTATGTGGAGTAGTAATAAACGGATGTACTTTCATAGCGGCTCATACTACGCCGCTAAAAACAGTTGGTTGAAGTAATATTATCTAAACCTTTTTCATCATTACCTTTTCCACATAGAACTCAGTTCAGAACACTAAACTAGCGTACCTAGTATAAGTTTGTAAAAGGTTTACAGATTTCCTACCTTCACAGTACAGTAGACCTTATTAAACCCGCTACGTCACGGCCTTTGAAACGTGTATATAAAACATGCTTATGTAGCCTGTGACACAAAGCACAGCTGTGGGTTGACCACACGCCGCGTACACATTGATATGTGATCATACACTACATCGCTTATAAACATCTAGGGTTGTCAACGCATGTGCATTTTAAATTACAAATTTCCCAATCAATATCATACTATAGATAATTCGTTTTACATCTATTTATTTATAGATAAACGGATTACAATATCGTAGTACGATATCATCATACATCCTTATATTTATTCTGGTTAATCAATGTAGATCTAACTAATACTATAAATAATCGATGGTATCCAACTTAAATTTGTCATTTCTTAGAAGTCAATGTCGCAATGTTTTGTTCGGTTTTGTGCGTGTTACTGACAGTAGCATATACGTATTTTTATATACTTTATAAGATTAGCGTTATGAGTACAGTCTGACCTGCCGATAAGTTACAGTGTAGTCCAAGAAGATGGACCCGTAATGCCTAGTAGGGGGACTGCCACTCAAGTGCAACCACCGGAACACACCTATAGTTATTTGGCAGCAGATTTTCAACTTGAGGGTAAATTTCAACTAAAAGAATTATGGATGCTGTCCCTGGACTGCAGCAACTCAGGAGTTTGAAGTGTCGTCGTGATGCGTTGTAGTGGGTAGTGTTGGGTTATTAGCGCTTAGTGAGTCACCACATGCCCCTCTCTCCTTGGCCTGCGCCCGGGTAATACGCTTGCGGTTTGCGATGAAGAAATTCGTAAAGAATAGGATTTTAAACAATACGTTAATTAAACAGGGTGGTAGCAAGATGGACATTAGAAAAAACCCTGTCACCATGCTACTGTATCATCACGATGTTTTCCTTCACCGAAAGCTCACCGTCCATTGATGCGGCGTTCGTGCACACTACCAACTGAGCTGTCATCGCTTCGTTTACGGAGGACAACCCTGTAACGTTCGGACACTATTCTCAGACAGTCGGCACAGCCGGTCAACGTGGCTTGTATGATACGCACAATTACACAGGGAAACTACGCCACGCAAAGCCGTGTGAGCTCGACAATCCGATCAACTTACTGTAACGCAAGACCACCATGCCGACCTTTCAAAACTGAACGCTCGCAGTAACTTGCTGTGAATTAATAACAGGTGAACTGAATTAATTAGGTAACAGCTGCGAACGAACGATGAGAAAGCAGCTTAATATGCTGCAAAATTAATAATACTGCGCTAATGGTGCTCGGACGAAACTTGAGACTGTGAATCTAAGCCATTGCGCGTAGTAAGTTAAAATTAAACTTAGTTCTTAATATGACACGTGTTACTTTCTATTTATATACCAACACCTTTTTATAGTTTTTTAAGTACACGAAAACTATTAATATAAATTCTTGTGGTATATGTATAAATAAGCAAATTCTAAACAGGTCATTATCTTTTTCTCTTTCGTATACCAACCACGGTACGAAAAGAAGTTAGACAAATCAAAATGTAAGATTTTTCCGTCACGACCTTTTCTATAGTCTTTTCTGTATTGCACTATAATACTATAGTGTTATTGCTATACATAGCGACTACGCTATTGGTTGTATGTAGTCATAGGACCTCACTTATTACTTCAAGACAGCCAGTAAGTTCTCAACGGCGCGGCGGTGCATATATACATAGTTCGTATAAATCATACGCGTTAGCTGTTTCGTAGCGTATTATTATAATTTTATATGGAATTAGATTAATTGAATGATGTACAATAAAATGTTTATTTTCACAACTACAAAAAATATATTAATTACGAAATTTCCTACCATTCATCAATTTATTAGTCATCTCTACATTTAATTTAACTGCTCTAAGACATTAGTAAGTAATTTGTTTGTATTTGTTAATCAATAATATAATACGTTTATCAATAATAATATACTACGTCAGGAAATTCGTTCTAACCAAATGTTCCACGACACATACGCATTTTTTTTGTTTAGTAACTTTTGACAAACTTTAGGTAGTCAAAATATTTTGGTAATGTCGAACTTCGACCAGTCAAAATGAAATGGAAAAGGCCCAAGCCTATTTCAACTATGAGATGAATAATAGTCAAAACAAATAGGATTTTTTCATAAACATTTCACCAGAAATATAATTCTACATACGGTCACGTACCTCAAATGGTTTATTGTTATATACATTATACGCTACGAATGAAAGAAATGTTGGCAATATGGAGGCAATATAAGAAAAGATTTGTTACCTTAACATGAACGACATTAAGAAACACTGCAAATAATCACATTTATAAAGTCATGGTTTTACTTTTTTGCAGGTTTAATTACATATTATGAAGAGACACGACGTTTTGATGTGTGTCTTAATAAAATATACACTTTTTACGAGTTGATAATGTTTCTGATAGCACTGTAACATACGAAATTACACATATATTTCCAGTCATTGTTATTAGGTCAATATAAGTGTATATTAGTTAATCGATCATTGATTTGTTCTGAAACTTTAATCGAAGTAACAAACTTTACAAAAACTAAATACAAACTTAACTTTTTCAAAATTACATCACACGGTATTCTAGTGTTATTTTCTTGCTTAAAGATTCTTGGTGATTAGTTAGTACTATTACTTTTTGACAACGTAGCTTTAAAATTAACTCGTATAGTTATTATTAGAGATATCAAATAATATATTTTTTTATTATAATTATAACCTATTAAGTGACAATTTGCAGCTAGTAATAAAAAAAAATTGCAACACTTGTTGACAGAATGTTAACGAACCTTAGCTCAACGAAGAGCTTCTATAGACCTATTTAAACGTAGCATAATGAATGCATGCTTCATATAATTTTCTTGGATGCATCTGTAGGTATCGACGCCAGGATTTTATGGAATTTTGTCATTAGTTCTAAGCAGATATTGTAAGGTCAAAATACGATAAAACTGAAATGTCTATTGAAGACCAAATGTCCAAAATAAAATATAAAACCCTCTTATATTATGTTGCTCTCCACTGTAATAAAGGATACTTTTTAACGTAAGATAAATTTTATAAAATAAAATTAGAAGTCGGAACATGTAATAAAATAATGTACACCAGAAGCTGCGGGCATTATTTCCAGACGCGAGCTGTTCTAAGTGCAATGTTGTTCGTACACTTTTCACCGTCTTTAAGAATTTATGACTGTAACGTTGGCCTAGCGGTTAGAGCAGTGGCCTGGCCGCAACCGCCGCCCCGAATTGCTGTAGGGTCGAATCCTGCACAGGACAAATAAAATTATTTGTGTTATCCACAAACATATGTTCACAGTTTGGTTGTTTCTTTATGTTCATTAATTATGTCATAAAGTTCTTAGACATCATTGAATAGTGGCAGATACCGTTATAATGTATATTATTATTATAAAGCAGAAAAGTATGTTTATTTGAACGCGCTATCTTAGGAACTACCATTCGGATTTTGTATTTGTTTTGTTTTTTGTATTTGATAGAGCAATCATTGAGGAAGGATTTAGGGTATTTAACATCACGCCATCACCAATAGTAACAAAGCTGTATTGAAAAAAATTATGAAAACGGGCAACAATACAACTATTAAAAGAAAAACAGTAGCACGATAAAGTAACGGCACTGTACTGTATGATGTAGTCCAAAAATAAAGGCAACCAACGAGAGATCACATAGCTGGATATAGCTTCTTCACATAGCTTCTTAAGTGTCTAAATAAGAAACTATGTTAATAGTTTATAGGTTAAGTGTTTTGGCCACAATCTCACCTGCTGTTAAGGTAGGATGTTGCCTAAACTGGTGGACACGTTAATCCTAGTGCACAGACTGACTCTGAAGTGTAACTGCCGAAACACACGAATATTAGAAAAAGTTCTACACGATAATTTCCCTCATTGAAAGCGCAAGCTCATTGCAGGAATTTGAACTCACGTCCTTTGATATCCGTACACGCAACCATTGAGTTGCCATTGTTTCTGTTTTCCTTGAATATAATGATGTATTACTAACAATTACTAATCATTTGATGTCTAATGACTTCAGATTAGTGAAAATTGTTTCTAAGAAATACTGGGTTATTAGTTTGTATTGAGATTGATGACGTGCGGTCATAAACATTTTTTTTTGTTAAATACATTTGTACATACTAACTTACCAAAAAAATACTGTAAATCATTTAAATAGAATTTATTTAGTCCCTATCACAAAAATGATTCCGACTATATTCTACTTTAACATATTCATTTGCTGAAACACTTATTACGATTATTAGGGTTACTAACCATTCTTCTATATTAATATTATAAAGCGATAAATTGTTTATTCGTTTGTTATTTTTGTTTGTTTGAAGGCATCTAAGGAACTATAAGTTGGAATACAAAAATTGTTTTTGTATTTGACAGAACAAACATTGAGAAAGGATTTAGGTTATTTATAGTCATGCTATCACAAGTAGAAGCAAAGCTGTTAAAAAAAGCTATAAAGACGAGCAAAATAAATTAAATAATTTTTAGTTCCGCGCGAACGAAGTCGCAAACAGAGCTAGTATATAATATAATGTGAGCCCTACATTTTTTTATGTCTTTGATATATAAACATCTTGTGCACGTGTGTTAGTGATCGTGTAACTTGAATGAATTGACTGATAAAAGTCAAATTCATGTAATATATTTCATTTACTGAAACAATATTTTATAATTATTCCATGATATGATAAATGTTGCTATAGTCGAGTTATTAACTACAGAACGGGGTAGAAGAACAAGTTACAGAACGTCTACTGAGCCAGTTATTTTACAATAAATTCAATATATAAATAATTATTTCCAGAAATCAACCAAAACTTGTAATTCCCAGCCGCTCAGTTAGATAAAAACGTAGATAAAACTACAAGGAACCACGCCTACTACATCTAAATATAAATAATATTACTTATCTAATATCAATAATTACCAATTAATACACACACAGAAGTACTATTCGTTCTTCGCTAGTTACCATGTTCGACTGATTATCTTCGGATTTTGATATTAAAATTTGTAAAAGTTTGTTTGTTTATTGAAACGTGCTAATCTTAGGAAAAACCAGTCGAATTTTAAAAGTTAATTTTGTATTTGATACCACCAATAGGAGCAAAGCAGAATTGAAAAAAGTTACAAAACCCGCTAACATTTTTTTTTAAACTTTTATTTCCACGGGAATTATGTCGTGGATACAGCTAGTCCTATATTTACCTATATAAAATGGAATATAATTAATACCTACAAATACTATAAAAACTAAGTAAAATACAAAATTATATCGCGAAATTGACGATTGTGAAAATGAATATATCAAAGATCTCGGTATGAAGAAGGCAATAAAAAAAAAAAAAAATAATAAAACAAGTGAATTTTGTTAATATGGTGAGGCCAGGAGGTACAATGTAAAGTCCCACCAGAGATTAGAAGAAATCTGAAAGCTGCCCCTGGTCTCTGGTAACACGTGAATTTGAAGTGTCGTCGTCGTACGTTTTAGTGGGTAGTGTTAGGTGATTACAACCCGTTGGATCGCCACATGCCTTTCTCGCCTTGGCCTGAGAACTATCCCAAGCCTCACTAGAGTTTGCACGTTGCGTTGAAGAAGTCCGTAAATATCCGTAATATTTTAAATATCGCCTTAATAAAACAAGCGTTACGATGGGATTAACATGTCTTTTGTGGAGCTAAGTCTCTAAAGATATAAAAAATGTTCTCGGTGCACTATAGTTGTCTGTCTACCCTCCATGCTAGACGGTGCGATAAACCAAAACATTACCAGGTCCCTGAACTTGATATTGAAATGCGCATTGTATTTTTAGCTTACGATACAGTCTGTACTGTTTATGTCTAAAATATGAGTAAAACAGCTATTTCTTAGCGACGTAAAATAAACATATACAGTATTAAAAAAAACATCGACTTCAAAGGTAAATTGTCGTAGCCAGTTTAATGAGGTTTCTTTTTCACAACAGAGAGACGTTTTCCCAACCTTTGTCGGGTGTTTCAGCTTTCACATACATTAGATGCTTGAGTAAAGTGAAAGGATTTTATATGTATACTAGTGATGTCCTGCGCCTCCGCATCCAAGCAATTTTATTTTTAAATACATATAAATTCATTACGAAATTTGTAAAAATATCTTTAACGATATACTTTATATGTAAATTAAGAAATAGCGTATACTACTCGTGACAAAATATTTTACACGGTTATAAATTTGGTAATAAAAATGTTTTTGATATAATTTAATTTTTACGATTTCTAAAACTTATCGGTTGAAGAGTAGAATACATAAGTCCATAATAAGGCGCGTCATATTGTATGGACAGGAGTGCTGGGCTAGTAAGAAGACGGAATATCGACATGAGATAGACGGATGTGCGGAGTTACAAGAATGGAAAAAGTCAGGATTGAGTATGTTAAGAGTGAGTTTCAAAGTTTGCTCCAATGGTAGAGAAGTTGAAAGGGAATCGTTTGTATTGGTTTGTACATATCATGGAAACAGAGGAAACGCATGTGCTGAGAAAAGTAATGAATATGAATGTTGTAGGATGAAAAGGAAGAGGAAGGCTAAGGAAAACATGGATAGATTGTGTGAGGAATGAGATAAAAGAAAAGGGAGTGAATGAAGAAATGACAACTCATAGAAATTTATGAGAGAAACAGTATTGCGCCGACCCCATATGACTTGGGACCAGGCCAAGAAGATAACGATGACTTCTAAAACTTTCACTGAAAATTCTTTCGGCATGTTAAACACCGAGGAAACGACATACACTTCTTTAATACAAAATTTCATTTATATCTATCAAGATATTTTTGAGTTCATCCAGGACATAGAATAACAGACAAACATCGAGGTAGACAGACAACTGTTTTAATGCCATGTTAGTGATATTTATTCTTAAGTATACAGATCGAATACAAAATAAATAAAAATGTAACAACAGATCAAAAAAATGTATAATATAGACACATTTACTGTTTTCCGGCTTCGGTAGCGTAGAGTATAAGATGGATTTTTTTTTTTTTAATTGAATTAGTACGTTGTTTGTCTATTATCCAAATATAAATCAACAAATTTTGCAGATTTTGTACCTATTTTGAACGAACAATGCTACAGACAGATATATATGGTTGAATACACTTTCACAGATATCAACAATATACAATCAACAATACCTCTCCAAATTTCATATTTCTGTTTAGTTGTTTTGTTTCGAGTCAGGACAAAGCATGTACATATATATAAAAAAAGAAAAAGATATTCAAATTTAACAAAAAAAGTCAATCTTCAAAATAAGATCCCCAGACAAATTCATTTCGGACTGTAACGCACCAACAGTCACGTAGAACAGTAAAAATTCATTGTCGCCAAGTCAAGTTTCACTTCAATTTGCTTTATGTCGGCGAGACTCGGAAGCCTTTGCGATGATATTGTTCGAAGAATATCAATAAGACCAGAGAACGTATAGAAATGATTATATAACCGTCAAACATTGCGTTTTTCAAGAAAATAATTCGAGCCAATATTTTACTAAAGGTCGATGATGTAAGTAGAGATGTTACGGATATGAGATTACGCAGCTTGATAGCTACATACGTTAAGAGCATTTAATCGGTTTCGGTCATGGATACGGAAATGAAATTATTTCCGATGCTCAATAAAATTATATTTATGCATATTACATTTTAAATTAAATTCCCTCTATAAGGTATTTAAAATTAAATTAAAAATATATACTAATATCAATTTAGATACCTTATAGTTAAATTAGTCAAGTATAATATTAAAATATGTCATCTTCGCATCCATTCCTACGGGTAATTGTTAACAATATACATATGAGATACTATTACGATTTCCTATATATTTTTTTTCGGAAATCGGTAGCTTCGGTTGCGTAGTTTATTCATAATCCTGAATGTAAGTCTATTACTAGCTTGAAAGATTAAGTACTATTAATCTCAAGCAAATTATGTAAAAGGATATAACAGCCATTATAACGGAAGGCAAAGCTGCTAGCATTAGTTTAATCTAAACACTACACTGTTATAAATAACGATTGTTTAATTTGCTGCCGTCGAAACAATTGCCTGATGTCACATTCAACCATCCACACAATCAATTTTAATCATATCATACCGTTCTATTACATATAATTTAATATGACGTGCAGTTTCAAACAAACTGCAAACAAATAAAAAAAAGTATAAAGAATAAATAGTTGATTTTTTACCTCTTCGAATGACTAAACATGAGTTATACTTGTTGACTCTTATAGATAAATTATAAAACACGCTATATGGGTTGATATATTATTATTTTAAATACAATGTTATTGCTAAATATAGTTAATTAATTAGTGGTGTAAAATAAAAATTCATTATGAATGAAAACATTAATGTTTAATAAAATATTGTACCAATTTTTAACATATGTGCATCTTCCAAAACATCGTGAAAAATTATGTTAATAGTCTGTTTTAATCGTAAATCACAAACACAGCTAGTATTGAGATAAAAAGTAACAATGAGAAGGTCAGATGTGAACTGTCAGCCCTTCTCATCGTTTACACTCTAAATAAATTGCAAAGTATGCAATTCGGTATATGACATAGACAATGTAAGTATTTACTGTATATATATCCTAACCCCCTTTAATGTGACGAGGAAAACGAAGTATGTACATGACTTTTGTTTAATAATTATATATAGATATATCCGCTTCCTAATATTTTCTCCAAGAGTAATCGAAAACAGTCATTTCGTATAATGTACTGATCACAATGTACCAAATCATAATCAAAATTTACCATCTTAAGGGCTATATTTAGTGATTCTCGCTACTGTTTTGCTCTTGAAAAAAGGTAAAATAAGGAGACGGCGGATGGGATTTCCGTAATACCTCGACGCCAATAAATATCTATAAATATAAATAAAGCGTAACGCTTATTACTGTGTTTATTTAATTATTATATTTATTGACTCCTTTACAACAAAGAAAACTACATTCAGAATACGTGCAATTTCTTCAAAATACGTAAGACACATGCTACAAAGAAACTTTGATTTCAATATCCTAGAATCTTTAATATAATATTATAAATGCGAAAGTGAGTTTGTTACGCTTTCATCCCAAAACCGCTGAACCGAATTAATATATAATGATAAATATTGGTATAGAAATAGATGGAAATCTGGACACGGTGATATCTCGCGAAAAACTTATTGGAAGTGGGGTTAAGAGAATGATAAACTTTGTATGAAACATTTCATTGCGTCATTTGATTAGTTTGACAAAATTAATATTAACGAGAACGAAACAGCCCTTAAAATCTACTAACGAAATAAACGCATGTTCAATAATAAATGCATTGTATCACATATAAATATGTTTTAGCTAGAAACAATATTGACTGTTTAAGAATGAGGACCTCTGAAGATTTGTAACGTCATCATCCTCGTAAGGGACTACGACTAAAAACCTGTCAAAGCTAGAAAGTAACTGGATTACATTAGTCGAAGCCAAAACGGGACATCGGCCGGTTTTTCACCACACATCGGCTCGCGTTCCTGTCTATCATTATCTGCATAATTATTTTACTATAACTATAAACGTAGATGACATCGTGTCACAAAAATAAAATTTTACAATAATGAAATAAATGTCTGTTATCATTAAAGTTAATTCCTACGTCTCATTAGATATCGGGAATGTTGAAAAACTGTTGCAGACATTTTAAAAATTTAACGAAATGAATAATATACAAACGCCCAAGGATTTTAACACAAAAAGAAAATCATTTCGTAGACAAGAAATGAACTGACAAGTTGTCATAATATTTCGCTTACGAAAAACGAAATATAATATACATGAGATTTAACTTTACAAAGATATCCACTGGAACAATTTTATTTCATTTTGATCGTAAATATTAATAAAATATAAAAAAGATGTACAATGTTTTTATAACGGGCTAAAAATTAGAACATAAAAAAATGGAAACAAATACCATGGGGCACATGTAATACATAACTATAAACATGCGATTTTTGTTTCTAATCTATTATCATTATTATCCTCTTTTTAAGGTTAAGTGCATATAGTTTTGATATATTCTGTACATCTGTCAGTTATTTTGCGCTATACTCTAGATAGACATAATGTGTATATATATGATCGAGCAGCTACTTATAAATCAATTATAAATTTTTCATCGAAAAAACAAAAAACTTTTTATGCATTATGATCCACTTCTGAGCTATGGTCCAAATTTCAAGTATCTAACTTATCGGGAAGGAAAGTTTAAAATAAATTACAAAATTGCACCCGAATAGACATACAAGAAAGCCATTTAATAGATACATTGTAATAATAATAAAATAGCGAGTAAATTTTATTTAAATATTATACGCAAAATGTAAATCGTGAGTACAAATTATCTCACACAACGATACCAAGCGGAAACTGCTGCACCCCATATCCTTGGGGCACAATGAATTTATCAGCCGATATCGCCGTAAGCTAGTAGTACCAGTGTACGATTCCTTCTCGGCCCTCGGCATACGGTTTCAGCCGTGTCATAATAAAGTTATAAATCGCACCAATCACGTATAAGTGTGATGGAAAGATTCCGACAAAAACCGAGTAATGCGGGCTCCAATACTTCCCTTCAACGTCTCGATTTACGTTAAACGAGCCCCATTGGGCAATCGGAAATCCTAATAGCACTGGAAATTTTACCCCAACTCACTGTGAATAAGCCGAAATGTCCAATCCTGTATATATTAAACTCGATCAAATGTCGGAGAAACAAAGAAGTTCCCAGCGATATAGTAATTTGATTCTCTTTATGTCGAAAGGTTTGTATGGTATAATTTACCCGTGAGACACGTTTAATATTTCGTCGGAGTATTATGAAATGTACCAATTTTTGTAAAGAACATAATATTCTCAAAAATTAAGTTAAGACCTAATTCACGATTTCTACTTATTTGTAACTAGTTTCTTGCAATTTGGTTTCAGTTCCGTAGAATTAATAGATCTCATGATATATGAAAGCTATTTAATTTCTACGTTATTTATTTAGTGATATTATTAAAGTGAATGTTTATATACGGTGATTCGATATTGGAGGAGAATCGAAAGCGAAATTTCAAAATCGCATCACGTTTAGCCATATTTTGTTACATTAAAAATAAGTAAGATATAACATAGAAAGAAAAGGAGAGCTATACATTGCACATATAGATCATAATTTAGACTAAACACATCTGCCATTTTTGAGGTCAATCGTCTTCTCTTCCACTCATAAGCTATTTATACAAAACTATCTTTTACCTGAGGCTTCGCTCGCCTTGGTATTGATTTTGGTAAACAAATCGAACGACGCAATACAAAGTTTCATACAAAGTTTATCCCTCTCTTTACCCCACTTCCATTAAATTTTTCGGTTGAAAAAGTAGCCTATCACCGTCTCCAAGTTCCTTTCTATCTATATACCAAAAGTCATTATAGTTAATTCAGCGGTTTAAGCGTTAAAGCGTAACAAAGAAACTCACTTTCGTATCTATAATATTAGTAAGGATTTATATTGGTATATTTCTTTTGCGATATTCTTTCGCCGTCTCTCATTACAAATTTATCTTATATTTTATTTTTTTCAGAATTTTACTTTTCGTACATGTACAAAGCTGAGCGTACATATTTTATTTATTTATAAATTTAACATATTATTCCCCGCACACACTTTCTTCTCGTTCGCAATTTTTTTAAGAAATATTGAAAAACACTTTGCATTATGTTGATAAAAATTTAAGTACAAAGTTGGTAAATTAAACCTAACCCGAAATGTATAATTTCTCATAGAAACTTTATCACCCCTTTTTGTTCCGCTTAGTGGGTTAATTTCGAATAATCTTTTCCTTAATGATGGTTATAATATAATATCGGTATGTTCTTCGAATTTGTAATTTCTGTCCTAAAAAATTTGAAATTGAGTAATAGTAATTATATCATCTAGTAATATAAAGCTCCTGAATACTATAACTAGATTATTTTCGATTACTGACAAATACATTTTTATATAGAGCCCATAGTGTGAATAAACCCGCCGGGAATAGTTATAAAAGATAATCATATTAAACAAATTTTGTGGGTTTGGAGTAACTGAAGATAAAAAAGCAAATAGAAACCTATAAAAACATCTCCAATAATTTATTTAATCGTTTGGATCTTTTATTCTATACGTTATATTACATAGTCTACAAAACAATGAAGTAGATTAAATACTTGTGGATTATTAGATAGAGATTGAGCAGTAAATTAAAAAGTCCCTAAATATATAAAACTGATGAGATATTATTAAATAGAGACACCATATTGTTCTACATAACGGTACCATTATTGCTTTTATTAAAATAGAAATCAATTCTAACTCCACAGCTTGCGTACTATTACAAAACACTGGTACCTTCATTAAATCTGATATTAATATTATTACTGCGAAAAGTCTAACTGAGGTAAGCGTCCCTCGGTATAAAGTTTCGCGGTGGGAATCGCTCATTTTAACGACGGTCAAACAGTCCTTGAATAGCAGGATAATAACTGTAATTAAATACTAACTGACCCGCGACGTATCTGCTATTTTGATCATAATAGAACATATTCAATGAGTTTCAGAACCACGATTATATTCTGAGGTAGGTAATAATTAATAAATATTTTTAAACTATATAGGGTTGATATAGTCATCTCACTCACCTGATGTAACCCAAGATGGTGAACTAAGCGCCTAGTGAAGGAGCTGGCTCTTAATTGATCGACCAAATATGTGTTCATAGGATATTCAAACCCCTGTATTTCCAAAGTTTTTACAGGGACAGCTTTCACAGTAATTTCAGTCAACTTGTACGAATTTATTCCTAGAGTATATAGTGTAATACATACACTAATAATCTAGTGATAGTACAACCAGTGTGCAACAGGAACGACCCGGGTGGGTTAATTTTAAAGACATCGGAATCGAAGACGTGAACAAAAGTTATTTATATATAAAGGCTCATCCTTACATGATAGGAACTTAAATTATTAATTACCGATATTATATCAAATTGTATATGCATCTATCATGTATAATTCATCATATTGAAGCGATGATGGTTAAGTCGTTAGTGTGTACGGATTACGCATCAATAAATGTAAGTTTGAATTCTTTCAACAAGTCTGAGGTTTCAGTTAAGGAAAACATCGTGCTGAAACCATAGCACGGTGATAGGGCTTTTTATTTTGCCCAACTTCCGACCTACCGGCGTCGAGTTGAAATTCTGCTGCCAAATGCCAATACCACACTTGAGAGCCAGTCCCTCCGCTAGATTTAATGTGCCCACAATCTTGAACCACATCGTCACTTAACATCAGGTGAAATTGTGGCCATAACGCTACACCCACACATTAAAAAAAAATTAAATACGCACGGCAGTTTTATAATATAGTTATAAGTACCTAAAATACTTTTCCTTATCTAACAAGATAAACATCGCGTTGAATGTTGTTTGCAGTATAAAAACTATACTTTGTACATGAGAAAGAAAACGGTACATTGAAAGTTTATTGACCGTCATAAACGAGCCCTTGCTGAAGTAAATACACCATTTCTAACACGCGAACAAATCTTGATACCTATTTCACCTGGAGTTTTAATATAATTATTTGCTCAACATGTTAGGCATTTTAGATTATGGTAGAAATTTTATCCACAGTATTTTTTTTATTATCCTATTATTAATTATAACTTATTCCTAATGACTAATAGTAAAATATGTTGCTTCGTTCAAGTAAAACAAATATCGGTACATTTGGTTCGAACTTCTCATAATCACAAGGTACAACAAAACAATACAAACAGAAAAAGAAAAGGAATACGAAATTAGTACAACATATGAATTACAGATACGTATATTAAAAGTAAATAACGCACGATTTTCTATCCTATTCTCACTGAAACTTATTAATAGTAATACAGGTTATATGACTTTGTGAAAGAAGCGGTGTTTGAAATATTTTATTAAAAATATCATGTCGCGATAAAATTTCAGAAATATATAATTGATAATTGAAAGCACATTAATGGTTGGTAACATATTTATTACATTGCGGGGGTAACGCATATCGATTTGATACTAAAATGATTATGCTGCTAATGGCCCGACTCAACTTTCATTTAAAAAAACTGTATGTGAAAATCCTCATATAACCTTGGGCGGGTCAATAATTCGTATTTCAGAGAATCCGAACAGGGCTAACTTACGTATACTACATTTATATTTATCCAAAGAATTTTCTTTATTATAATAAATATTAGAAATTGATATGAAACCATATTTCTATATAGACAAACATAAAACAAAACATACTGCTATACAAACATATAATCAAGCCGTACATTTCTAGTTTTATTATATCTAATTCTCTTGCATTTTACTATATTTTTATAGGAACATTTAGGAGAACTCATACTTCAATATGCCTCTTTTATGACAAAAAGTTGAAACAAAAACCGCGTATATTGAATAAAGAAATAGCAGTCACAAACGAACTCGTGCGTAACGAGTTCCAAAATTAATTTTACTTTTTCAGTGACTTGTAAGAGTAAAAGCATTTATTGCATATAAATGATGAGTTAATGAACGTCATAATTATTGTTATTTAATTTCTTATCTTGTAAATAATTAATATAAATGCAGTAAAAGAGCAATTCACGTACAATTAAGACTGTACATTGATTTGAATGAATACAAATAATATTTATAAAATAATATTTGGTTTAGTAAAGAATACAAACTCCACACTTATAATCAAACCTATGTCGCTGGAGACTTCACAAATACAATTACTGGACAAAATAGTTCACTCAGACTATTCGTAAAATTCGAATCTACAGTACTCACAGTAAAACATCAGGAAATCGACCACTCAAACCGCAACGCCAACAGTGTAAACAACAAATTTGCAGTAAAAAAATAGGTAACCAATTTAGTGACAAAATAATTTCGTCAACATTTTAAATTGTAGCTACGATTATGTTTATATTTTTTAATATACCATTATTTGTATATATTTCGGAGCATATAGATTAGAGATAGCCTTCGTCTAATCCATAGATGCGGTCAAATGTATGGAATCACAAAAAATAAAAACTACGAAATCAATTGAATATGTACATAAGGCCAGTCATTTCGGATATAATAAAGTGCGCTATTGAACGAATATTAAATAGCGGAAATTGTTTTCGGTTCATTTTTTTGAACGTATTCTTCTCCTTTACGCGATGTTTCCCATATATATATATATATACACATATGTATATGTATGTATATATATATATATATATATATATGTATACTTAAAAATCGCTCGTAAAATAATCTTACCAATTATGAAAGTGTGTTTACATTTCTCGTACCTGTAACAAAATATTCACTTTAAATACATTCATTAACAGATAAAGTTGGAAGATTTAAAACGTGGTAGTAAGCTCTGCTATTGAGACGAAAAGTCTATAAACTATGAACTACTGCTATAATACTACGAAGAACAATTATAGTTGAATTCTTAGGAAACAAAATATGTACGCAAATGTATGTTCAATAAAACGCAATATTTCAATTTCTTAACCAAATAAATAACTAATGATTATATAACATTAATATACAAGTTACAAAAATCATCAAGCAAACAATAAATTAATATTACAAAGCACAACCGAAGACAATGGAGCTTAAAACATTGCAGACGAAAGATATCTCGAACCCGATAAACCACTTACGAAATTGTCCCGCTATCGAATCGAACAACAGTTACAATCGATCGAGTAAACAGCCTTATGACCACATTAGAAACAACAAAAGATTGTGTAAGTTCATTTAATAGTTTCGAAGGACCGGCTATTGTTTGGCTAACCGCGTTTCCGATAGCATCGATTTGTTTTATCGTTTCTTATACCAGTCAGCATGGTTTTGAACTTAAGGTGTTTTGAATCCAGTCAGGTAATCGATTTGATTGAAGTCGATAACTTCTTTTCGGTTAGCCGCTGCTCAGACGAGGTCAGTGCACGGCAAACATCGTACTAGCGTTCCAAGTTTATGGTGTTTTACCAAGGTAACGACCGAAGTGACTTCATTTTTATTTCTCAGAATACAGATTCGTTTCCGCTATAATAACGTCACTATACATCATAATGCAGTTGTACATTTTTGGAACGAAGTTCTTTATCGCACGGTACGGGTATAGAAGGTAGACAAATCAAAACATAAGATTTTTTCCGTCACGACCTTTTCTTTAGTGTATTCTATATTACACTATATCTATAGTGTAGACGATTTACCATAGCACGTCCGTTATTGGCTGTACCCAATCATAGGTGCAACGTTTATTAGTACAAGACAGCCCGTAAGTTCTCAACGGCTGCGCAGATATAGTTTTTTTTAATATAGTTAAGGCTTAGCGTAATGGCCATAATCTCACCTGATCTTAAGTGACGATACGGCCCAAGTTGGTAGACACGCTAAACCTGTGGAGGAACTGGCTCTCAAGTGCAGCTGCCGGAATACACCTATTGGTATTTGGCAGCAGATTTTCAACTTGAGGGTGGTAGCTAGCCAGGCGGGAATTAGAAAAAGCCCTACCACCATGCAACCATGCACCATGCATGTTTGTACACGTCATACGCATCAGCTGTTTCGTAGCGTATTATATAATGAATTAGATGAATTGAATGATGTCCAATAAAATGTATATTTTACAACAAGAAAAAATATATTAATTACGAAATTTCCTACCATTCGCATACACTAACGCATTTTTAAATTAAATATTGATCTACGAACGTAGCAAAAGCTTTCAAAAATAAAATATAATTAATGGTGAAATGAATAATTATGCCCAGGAGTGATTATTATTAGTTAAAATTAGCTGATGTTAGAGTTAGCGATGATAGCTCAGTGGTAGCGTGTAGGATGCCGCGTCATGGGTCGTGAGTTCGAATCTAACCACCTAACTTACCTAGCTAACCTAACCAACCAGCTTGAGCTTACGGTGTAGGAAAACATCGTGAGGAAACCATAGCATCGTGTTAGCGCTTTTTCTAACACGCGCCTGGTTAGTTACCACCCTCAAGTTGATAATCTGCTGCCAAACTAGTAGGTGTATTCCGGCAGTTGCACTTGAGAGCCAGTCCCTCCTATAAAGGCCGGCAACGCACCTGCGACTTCTCTGGTATTGTAGGGGTCCAAGACAGCCAGTAAGTTTGTATACGTCATACGCGTCAGCTGTATCGAAGCGTATTATATATATATATGTATTGAATGATGTACAGTAAGATGTTTATTTTTAAAACTAGAAAAAATGTATTAATTACGAAATGTTCTACCATTCCTTCAATACATTAGTTATCTCTGCGTTTCATTTAATTGCTCTCAGACAATACTAATTCATTGATGTGTATTTTTTAATCAATAATATAAAACGTTTGTTAATAGTAATAATATACTACGTAAGGAAATTCGTCCTAACCGAGTGTTCCACGACACTCAAGCATTTTGTTTTCTCTTTACGTAAAATATGGTAACCCTCTAAAAACTATATTTATCATGTCTATTTATATCGTCTCATACTGAATGTTCAAATTTCAGTCATCGCTACAGTGAACGTCAATTAATAAGTAGTCCCATATTGGATTCGTTTTCGAAATGGTTTAAACCGAGTGAGCCTTTGATGTTGCGTTTAAAGCCGTGTACTGTAACGTAGATCATATATCCTAAGAATTATCACTAACTTTTTACTCCCGATTATTTTAACACGGTAAAACTGTTAGAACGAGTGTGTCGTATTACAAAAATCCGGTTGTCACTTCTGAGTTCATAAACTTTACAAGGTGAGTAAATTTGGTTTTAATTTAGTATGGGTAGTCTGGCGGCATGCAAGTATTACGTAAACACCAAAAGGGAGTGTGGGTCTACGCATAGTTTATTTTTGATGACATGTGGGCGAGAGGGGAGGGTCTAGATAATAATTACGTTGGCCATATTTATTTATTTACTTATATACTTTTCTGAAAACAATTGATAGATTATGACATGACAACTTTGTTTATCTATGCTTGATAGCTAAAAGAATGTTACGGATAGGAATACCATTCTATACTTCTGGTCGGCTCTTTAATTTATCAAATTTTTTGGTTTAAATTAAATATGAGTAATAAAACTTATATAAGTAATACCCTCCCGCCTAACGCGAGTGTCTGATACTATGCCCACCATACCGCTGTAACAAGTGGGTAATGTTTGGATATTGTGACTAAAATATCAGGCTTTTCAAATTTCTACATGGTAGCCTTGGTTGAAGGATTCTCTAAAATAATTCTTAATGCTTATGGGTCATTCATTAATTACGTTAAGGGTATTGAGGGGTTGGAGCATTGAAGGGTATTGAAGGGGTTTTAGAAAATCTCAACATGTTATTTTGTTGGATTCATTCATTCTTATGTAATATTTCGTGAATTAAAATTCAATATTCAAAATCTAGTTCAATTTTGGATTCCAAATAGTATTCTTAATTTTCATTATATCTAAATATTTTTTATTGCTTATTGAAAGAATAATTAATCATATGTTTTTAATGTTATCCATGTTTGGTTCTATAGAAAAAAAATATAATACATTTTTCCGTGTATTATCATATTTTTATTATTTAAAAAATTAAAAACATTTCCTTTTCTAACATAACAGTTTATTATTTAGAAGATCAAGAAAAAATCTTACGTATACTTACATGGGGGTAGGGGTGTCAGTGACCAAAATTATCCTTACGTAATTAATAAATGGTTACATGATTTCCAACGAGGTTTTAAGGTAAATAAAAATATGTATACCGATGTTTGCTTAAGCATAAGAGCTGTTTACTTTTGATGAAAAGGATGAAGGAAGTGTCAGAAATAATCAAAATTATGCCTACGTATCCATTATTATAAACTATACAAATAAAGTATTATAATGAATATGTGAAATGCTTACAAGCCAACATGATAGCCTCAATAACAGTACATTGCTAGTTAAAAGTCGAGAATAGTTAGATAATTAAGTTAAAAAATGGTGCGAAAATAAATAACAGTAATAAGAAATGATTTAAACGCATTTAATGCAGACCTTTGTAATTACGTACATTATGACACAAAATACAATGAATCATAATTTCTAAATTGACGCTATTAGTCTAAATTGTAATTGAATTGTAGCAGAGTTTAGGGTCAGTCCTTTCAGTCGAGATAAACGGAGCACGCGTTATTAATTAACTTTACAGAACGAACACCCTCTTTATTATTTAAGCGTATAGAATTCAATAACCCTAAACTAGAAACTACGATTTAAAAGTCAAATATTAAGCTGGGCTTAAATGTTAATAAAAAGCATCCAACCAATAAAAGTACTGAATAAAAGAAATTACATAAAAACTTCCTCGTCTAATCTTTCGATAAAAGGATAAATAAAATTAGTGTTCCTCAACAAAAAACAAGACCATGCCGGTGGACTTAAACCAAACAATGGAGGTCTATAAATAGATGGTTTACGGGCAATATCGCCCGCATAGACGTTACTTGAACCATCATCTCGTAATCCGGTGCCAAGATACAATTTTATTACTGTTTGGTGATACACCAGATTAATAAAATACTGCGTTTGCGCCATAAATTGGATTTAGTTCCCAGTTTATGAATGATGTAAAATTAATAACAATTATGTTCACACTGCTTATTTCCATCTCTTATTATTAAACTATAATAGCTGTACCCGTGACTTCGTTCGGGAGAAACTAAAATTTATTTCATAAGTTTTTTCAGTTTTTGCAACCTTTTTCAATACAGTTTTACTCCTATTTATGGTAGCGTGATGTAAAATAGCCTAAAGCCTTCGTCAATGATTGCTCTATGAAATACAAAAATAATTTTCAAAATCTGACTGGTAGCTCCTACGATTAGCGCGTTCAAATAAACAATGAACTCTGATATTTATCTGTACAAGTATAGATATATGCTGTAGGTTTAGGTTTTTTTATTTTTTAGTATATTTTAACCACTCCAAAGTATCTAATTCCTAATGCCACATTCTTCGTAATATTATTCGTAAATCTACAAATATCAATATATTACTTTCATATGTTTATATCGCTTTTACTGTCATTATTTATCGTAATTATATGATATCTTGTTTCTGTTTACATGAGATATCATTCTGTAATAAATTCTAAGATATGCTTGCAGTTTCCATAGGATAATGTTATTTATAAATTTGCTTCTTTGTGTCATGGTTCTATTTGTGATTATCTTTAGTAATTTTACAGCACACTAAATATTAAACAATTACACAATTAAACTCTCCAAGCGTGCAATTATTAAACTTGACATTGATAAAATTGCTCACCAGAAGCTAGAAGTAATAATAAAAAAGTAATGGCATTTTTATAAAACTACACCAGTATATATATATAATCTCTTAGTTGTAACTGTTAATAATTTCCATTAAAAATCCATTTGAATCGACTCGGTGACTTAAATTGTCTGTAATTACTTCATTTAATTGTTCTAAAGAAGCTTAACCTTTATATACCACTTAAAATTCATTAGCAAATATTATTTCATGAAGTTAATCATACTTCATACTGATATATTTAAATGTGAAAATGAGTTTGTTTGTATGTTACCCTTTCACGGCTAAACCGCTGTATCAATTATCATGACTTTTTGTGTAGAGAAAGATGGGAACATGGAGACTAACTTTTCTCGTGAAAATCTTATAAGAAAAGGGTTTAAAGAAAGGGACTTTATTTGAAACTTTTTATTGCGTCATCCGATTTGTTCGACAAAATCAAAATGAACGTCAGCGAAGCTACATGTAAAACCTAGTTAAAATATATTTATAAGGAAGAAAAATAAATATGTTTTGATTGTAATGGAATACATGTACAGGCAGAAAATTATCATGACGTCATGTTTCAAATTCATGTCATTGCCCTTATATTGACTTGAAGCCCTTAAACAAGTCCATATTCTGCAATATGCTTAACCCTTCTTTGCATGATTTTTTCTTTAAAATGATTTTATTGCAATTATAACAAAAGCGGAATGACAACTTTAAGCTCGTTTTACTGATAGTGACACTTGCTTAATTTTCATAGCTATGTTTTTTTTATGCAATGAACATTAAAAAGGTATCCAGACACGATCAACTTAACGTGAATTTTTTATTTTATATAATTTTTGGGCATTCAATATTATGCTGGAAATTTCCACCATTATGCAAAGAAGGGTTAAGTATCTTTGACTAAAGGCTTTGTCGACAATCCCTGAAAGAACATTTTATGGTTAATGATAACTTTTGTTCGGTCGTATTGTAAATATCTGTTAATAAGACAATGTATTTTTTTATGTTACGCAAAATAGTGACTGCACCGCACCTAGGTTAAGTACAGTATAATCCCATTCGGCGCTGTCATACTGGCCTGCTTAGGTACCTCTTCACGCCTCTTTTGAAGGAATGTCATAGGAAGATCTGCACGATTGGCCTATTTTATTAACGTTGTGTAAATCAGTTTATGGACTTCCTCATCGCAAAGTGTAACTCACTACCTGGTCTCAAATCAAAGAAAGAGAAGCCTGTGGTAAGACTTGTCGGGTAACAAGCACAGTCAAACTACCCACTAAGAGACATCAAGGCGACACTTCAATTTCCCGTGTTTCCAGAGACCTAAGACAGCTTTCACACGTCTTTCAGTCTCTGGCGGGAGTGTCTGCACGGTAGGTGTAGCCGATAAAGCAGTTGCCTTGTTGTAACTACCTGTTCAGGTGCTTTGGGAACGAACCCAGCACAGAATAATTATTTATGCCATACAAAGATATTTTTTTCTGAGATTGCGTATTACTTTGTGACCGCTAATTGTGTTTATGAAGCCCTTCCTACTTGACATTAGCGAAATTGCCTACATAGGCAGACGCCATTATAAAAACACTAAACGAAACTAACGTCAACTCGCAAAATTTATTAGACAGGTAAAAAACACTAAAGGAAAACCAATTATTTAACCTTTCAGCAATTCTAGCTACGTAACTCAAAGTATCGTCACCGAGTTAAACGTCTAGAGATCCAAAAGTAATCAGTAATCTGCGATCAACAATCGCTTTAATGGTAGTAATCTTTTGAACCTCTCACGCGGACAATCCAGCGGCTAAATCGCTTCCGTTCATGTAAACACAACGTATAATCCTTTCCCGTGTCACGAGTGTCACGAGATAATTACCTTAATTATTTGTTTGCGCAAGACGTTTTTATGCCAAAGGGCGTGTAACCTGACTGTAGACTTATAAAAATACTTTAAAAGTGGCATCATTCTCGAGATCCTTCAGAATACATATGGTTAAAATACACATTACACATCTTTTTATTGTTATTTTAAGCAATTAAATATTTATCTCGTAACTTTTATTTATACAACAAACAAATACAATATTGAAGAAAAACATAACAAATTACAATATAATAACGAAGTAATCAATGTATCCTGAACATATTTTTCCTCCAATATTTATTTCAGCATTTGTGTCGGAGATAACGACGCCCGATTACCCAAGCCAAGAAAACTTCGAGCGAATTTCTCTTGTCAACCAGTAGGTGCGGGTTATAGCGAGATACGCTATTTTCTGGAAGAATTCTCCCGCGTATAAAAGTCAGTAATTACGTAGTAGGTGAATGTACTTGTCTGTATTAACGTCAAGATTACCAATGCTGACGGCGTACAAGGGTCATGCTTATTCGTGGAAGTTTCTGACTTCGCAACGAGTTTTACCGTCGCGTAGCCTCGCATCCGCCCGTTGATGTTTTCTTGATTTCCATTATAATTATCTATCTATTATTTTTATACATATTTTTGTCTGAAGACAAACAGCTATAATCTAAAGCAAAAGTCTACAAAAAATTTTTTTGTATTTGATAGAGCAATCATTGTGAAAGGTTTTAGGCTATTAAAGATTACACTATCATCAATAGGAGCAAAGCTATATTGAAAAAAGTTACAACAGCGGGCAATATTATTAAATAAGTTTTATTTCCAAGCGAACCAAGTCGCAGACACTGCTAGTCTATGTATATTATGAATGATTTATCAACGCACAGCCAAAACTACTAAAGCTAGAGACCTGAACTTTGGACTGCAGTTTTCTTGTATGCCGTAGAGACTCACATAGAATCGATTTTTCGAAATATAACTTCCAAGAGGATAAAAAGGACGTGGCAAATTTTGTACACCCTAAAGACTTGCAATTTATCATTAAGGATCTTTAATTAAAATAAATAAACACATATTTCAGCGTTTTTTTTTTAATTTCATCTACAACGTGTGTAACATAGGGGTTGAAATTTTTCTTTAATACTTTTCCAAAACTACCAGATCTAATGATTCTAAATTTGCTATGTATATTCCTTCTATAAATTAGACATCTGCTAAGAAGAGATATAACGATCACGCGTGACTGACGGGAATAACGCAAATGAAACCGCAAACCAGCTAGTTTACAATAATTAATAATTAGAAGAAACAACAAGCTAGTACTCGTCGACAAGGAAATATGTACAATCAACAGCATTATTGGCTACTAGATGAAATTAATAGTAATAAATACAATCAATATTAAAAGAATGTCCTTCTTTAAACCCGCCATCATTAAATAAAGAAGATTTTACTTAACAACGTCGTCTTATTTAATAAAATATTGAAGAGATCCAAATGACCAACCTCGCTTATACCAAAAAGAGAGTGACTAGCTCGATATATAAATGATTTTTGCCCGTAATTAGAAGAATTGATGGACTTTTATAGAGGAGGTTTATACGCAAATACTTGGTTGGAACAGTAATACATAATTTCGATAGAAGTTCGGGACAATGAACGTTATTAGAAGTAATTTTGTGGAGGTATGTAATAACAGCAGTTTTTCGTCGTTTCACAAGGGACAACAAATTATGTTTACTACAAAATTTGTTTTATTGCAAATTATATTTGAATATAAAGAACAAATTATTGTTAATTTAAACATCTTAATTGTTAATACTGTAAATTTGACCTGAATTATAATGCCCGTCTGGGTGGATTATAACCGTCAAGGTGAAATCTGCCGCCAAATACTTATAGACGTGTTCGGGCAGTTAATCTTGAGAGCCAGACCCTCCAATAAGCTTAGCATGACCATCAGCTTAGGTCACGTCGTCACTTAACATCAGGTGAGATTGTGGCCATAATGTGGTAAAGTATAACATAAACACATTTGCACCATGGTATTATAGTATTTATTACTTATTGCTCTGTTTAAGTGATATTTCACGAAGAAAAAAGACGGTTCAATGTAATGTTACATTCCAATTGATGAATATCCATGTCTTGCATCTAATCTAACTACAAATGACGCCGCCACCGGCGAATATTCACCACAGACAACGCGTAATATGAATAAAACATGGCCCACTGAGAAATGCCAAGCAAAAAACGGAATGCCATGAAACGTTTTAAGATAGGACGACCTAGTTAAATAGTATTCAATCTACATCTTTCAATACGTAGATATTCTCTATAGCAATAAACATCGTTAACCTAAATACGATTGTAGTTGGAGCTATATGACATTATATTAATATTTTTTTTTAGAAGTTATTCCATTTTGCCTAACCTAAAATATAAAGTTAAAATATAGTATGTACCTATTGAGTCGCCATAAAATTATAATTTCAATTCAGACAAGAATGATGTATCAATTTTGCTATCGCAATTGCTTTTTATTTCCATTCATAGACATTGCATTTAAAAAACCTTTATGTTTTATTTTATATTTTCTATCTATCCTGACACCTGACATTTCCAGACAATGCTTTAGTGCACTTGTAGAGCACTCATTTCGGAGTATTCTTTTGTCATTGCTTTTTGGATTTATTTTAATTCTGCAACTATACAAATATTTTTCAATATTTCATTAATATCTAATTCAATATTTTTATAATCTCACTTTTACATGTCTTAAAATTCTGCTTTTCGAATTAAAAAAATCCGGGGGAGTTTAAGTTTTGATAATGCATTAGTAGGTATGTGAGAAATAAGGAGTTTTTTATTAACTTTTTTTGGTTATAAACCCAAAATGGTATGAGTGTTCGTGTCTTTCGCAAAATTACAATATTGTCTAATTAACATTTGTTTTTGGTTTTAAAGGTGACTCACGACCTCTAGTCATATAAATTAATATCATAAACTTCATAATTAAAATAAACCGTTACAAATAAAAATAAATACTGTCTCACTATTGCAGCTGCACTTGAGAGCCAGTTCCTCTACTATGCTTAGCGTACCCACCATCTTGGGCCATACCGTAATTTAACATCAGGTGGTATTGTGGCCATAACGCTAAACGTTAACTACAAAAAAAAATCTCGGGAATATCGAAAGCAGTCTCTTCTTAACTCAATGGATAGTGAAGCGACTTCTAATCCTAACTAATAACTAATATTACAAATGTGAACGTAAGTATGTTTGTTACGTTTTCATAGGCTAACTACACAATCGATCTACATTAGATTTTGCAACGTATATACGTTGTCAAGGGTACAGACAAAGTCATAAGATACATTTAATCCAAAAAAAAAACCAGTTTCCGATGGGTAATAATATAAACTTTTGGACTATAACAAAAGCAATTTTTTATACTTTGTAAGTTTAGCGTTATGGCCAGAATCTCACCTTGTGTTCATTGACGATGCACCCCAAGTCGGTGGATACGCTTAGCCTAGTGGACGGGACTGACTCTCAAGTGCAACTGCCAAGGTGGTAGCTAGCGAGGCAGATATTAGAAAAACCTTTCCATCATGCTATTGTTTCATCACGATGTTGTCCTTCAACGAAAGCTCAGGCGCATTGCAGAGATTCGAACTCACGTCCATTGACACAGAGCCCACACGCACTACCAACTGAGCCATCACAGCTTTAAATTCGCAAATGCTAAGTTACTTGTTGGCTACTGAATAGTTTACCATTACTATTAGTTAAACTACTAAACTAGTGGTAAACTCGTTATGATATGACTAGTTACAGTTTTTCAGTTTATTTAGCTAGTTCTAAATTGTTCTAATTATCCTGTTTTAGCGTGACTTCGCAATTCCCAAGTTAATATACACTCATTATTTTAAATGCAGTTGTCAATAATCTGCCTTGCTCCTGATTAAGTGTATTTTATCAAGTCCACTGGATTTCTTTAATCAGAGTATTAATAAACGGAAATGATAACAACAATTTTAAGTACTTTTAATCCACATGTTTTTTTATTACTTATATTTATATTCTCTATTGAAATGAAATGTATTTATTTTAGCATAATTACAATTACAAACGAATGAAACAGTTTAAAAAAAAATATATATAAAATTAAAATATAAAAATAAAAAGGGGCATGTGACAGCAATTATATCAGCCGCATCATAACCTTATAATACTAAAAACCAACTCTTTCGTAAATCCTCGTTCATAAAACCACTTTTCACTAATTTTATATAACATTTTAGCAATCTCATTCGATGGATTCACTAAAATGCTATGAAAAATACCTATATGTTATTTATTTAAATTAAACTTCTTTATGGTTTTAATCTTAGCAGTACTATTCTTACCACATTCTATCAGACTATGGTGAATACTGAATATCATCTATGATTCCGCGAGTTATACATAGCTGAAAAGGTCGTTTCTGCATCAATTTGGTAAAAATAAATGGTAATGCAAAGTATGAATAAGAAATTTTTTAATAATAATAATTTCAAGTAAATATTTTTATAACCATCATGTTTTTTCTGGTTTCACTTAATTTTCTATTTTGTTTTGAATAAAAATATATTGATTTGTTTACACATAATTATATCCGAATTAAACTTAACTATTCAAAATATATTGAGGAAGAATATATAAATAAAATGTATGTTACACGATGACTCAGGAAAGATAAAATGCGTTTTGTAATGGTTGTAATATACGTAACCGAACTATGTCCAAAGTCACTTAAATCTAATACAATATGGTTGTGGACCAATAAGTGAAAGAATGTAATAAAAATACGGGAAGTCGCAGCGAGTAACGACTCATTTTTGTATCTATATATTAAGAATGATTCATGTGTTGAGAATTTGATGACCATTCGAATTTTAAACATGGTATAACATAGTTCCAAGATATAATATCTACATATTATATTAACATTATAAAACGGACAGTTTTGATTATTTGGAAACGCTAATCAGACGTAAACGTATTTCAAAAGTTATTTTTGAATTTTATAGAGCAATGATTGAGGAAGGCTTTAGGCTGTTTATCATCACGCTACCACCAATAGGAGTAAAGCAGTATTACAATATGTTACAAATCGGACAAATATGAATAAATACAATTTTAGCACCACGCGAACAAAGTCGCAGGCATAGCTAGTGTATATATAAATACGTAAATACAAAACAGTTCAAGACATTTTTCTACGCATTATTTCTTTGGTTAGTAGTACTTATTAAGTTTTAAGTGTTTTTACTAAATAAAAGGTTTTTAAATAACTTTTTTTAATGGCAATAGGCAAGAGACTTCAATCTCAATTATTACGTAAGCAGAGTTTTAGTAATATTTAACCCTCCCCTCTCCTTTGTAAGCAAACCCCTTACCGCTCCCTCCATGCTTACGTAAACATCGGTATATATTTTTTTAATTTACCACAAACCAACCTTGTGAGATTGAGTAACCAATAACAATTATTTTAGACTATTCCTAAACATGCAAATCGCTTCTGTGCATAGTAAAGTAGCGTTACCATAAATAATTAAATATAGCAGAAAAATAAAAACAGCAAATACATACATTTTGCTGACGTAATTATGATTTAGAGTCTAGACCCATAGATAGATTTGGGATAGATTCTAGACCCACCAATCCCCGTGTCATCTATACAGATAAATAAGTTGATGAGTCTGTTTGTAATATCAAAATAACAGCTATTTACCAAATGCATTCTAAAGTATACGTCGGTAACGAAAACAGCATACGGTGCATATACATTTTTTTTATTAAATAGGCGGCTAATCAGCCAGCGTGTCACTTGATGGAAAGTGATCACAGCTACCCATAAACACCCACAACACCAGAGGAGTCGTAGGTTGGTTGCCAGTCTTTATAGGACGGACTGGCTCTCAAGTGCCTCTGCCGGAACACACCTAACGGTATTTGGCGGCTGATTTTCAATTTGTCTATCTCGTCTTTCTGTCTGTTTGTTCCGGTTTTTGTTGTTGTTGGTTCCAGGATTTTTACTGGTAGATAGCTTACGTTATAAGGAATAATTTAGGCTACTTTTATGTTAGAAAAAAGAATTAATGATGCCGCGAAAAAATACTAACAAACAATTTTTAGTTAAACACGAACGAAGTCGCGGGCATAACTAGTGAAAAATAAACCAAGCGAAGTCTAGAAGAAGAAGAACATAGCGATTGTGGCCCCTTCCCCTTTTTGCGCTTACGTAATACTTTAAAGACAAAAAAGATCAATTTGACAAGAGGTCTGTCAACCGGTTTTTTTGTATACTAGCGAACTTTAGTGTTATTAATAAAGTAGTAAAGTAAGTTAAGAAATTATGTTTTTTTATTTTATTTTAATCAATTGGCGAACACTTATTTCGCTAAATAAGTAATTAAGGTTTAAGTTAATGGACAACCGTCAATTCAATTGAGTTAATGACATGTAAGGCCCTAGATCACATAAACAATGTTAATGCCAGGTGCATATAATTTCGTTCACGTTGACTAAAATCATGTTTCCTGTTGTCTTTCAGTATATTGGCACATTATTACAAAATAACTGTTAGTATCATAATTGTTTTATATACCGATTGAAAACCAATCACAATATCATGATGTACAAAGAAATTTATTTACTGCAGAATTAAACAATTATAACCTGTCCCCGAGAAATCCTTTCGTTTTATTGATGAAAAAGGTTATTATATATGTTTCTATAATAACAGTTAATACCGTCGCAAATAACGTTAAAGTTCTTAAATTTAATAAAAAAAAAGATAATAGAAAACAAGATATGACAGATTAAGACAAAATCTAATTTCAAGTTATCCCAGTAAAAATTAGTGGAAACTGAATCCAAAGGTTTCCGTTACATTCATTCATACTGTATACGTATAAGTGAACTTAATAAAATCATGTTTATAAAGACGACATGTTAATCAATCATTATTAAAATATAAACGAGTTTAAAAACCATCATTTGAATAATGATGGACTACGTAGATAAGTGATGTCAACAGTGAGCAAGCAGCGTAGACATAAATCGGTACACCGAGATCGTATGGGTCACTGTCCTTTACATTGTCAATAAATGACGAGCGCTGTTATGTAGATAATAAAACATATTGATAACTAGATATACCGTATGTTTCATAACATACGATTGAGAATTATTAGCTCCGAAATACCAATAAAAGCTATCTGTTACGTTAATATTTTACGTCAATTTAACCTTTTTACGGTTTCGCCAAAGTTTATTCAATGAAATGTTGTATTCATACATTACTTTTTTATAGTTTGGCATTATGCCCACAATCACACTTCATGTTAACGATGAGGCCCAAGATCGAAGCGATGATAGCTCAGTGGTAGCGTACGACTTCGCGTAAAGGGACGTGAGTTCAAATCCAACCACCTACAATGAGCTTCAGCTTTCGGTGAAGGAAATCATCGTAAGGAAACCATAGCATGGTGGTAGGATTTTTCTAATGACCGCCTGGCTAACTACCACCCTCACCCTCAAGTTGAAAATCTGCCGCCAAATAGCAATAAGTGTGTTCCGGCAGTTGCACTTGAGAGCCAGTTCTTCCACAGATTTAGCGTGTCTACCAACTTGGGCCGTATTGTCACTTAAGATCAGGTGAAATTATTGCCATTACGCTAAACCTCAACTATATAAAAATAAGATGGCGGACAAGCTACACCTGTGGAAGTATTGGCTCTCAAGTGCAACTGCTGGAACACAACTATAGGTATTTGGTGGCAGAAGTGGTAGCTAGCTAGGCGGGCATTATAAAAAACCCTACCACCATGTATGGTTTCATCACGATGTTTTCTTTCCCCGAAAGCTGAAGCTCATTGCAGGGATTCGAAATCGCGTCCTTTGATGCAGCGTCCGTACATGCTACCAGTGAGTTATTTTCGCTTCATGTTCTTGATCATTACACGACATTGACACTAATGAGCTCTGGGATTTGACATTTTATACAATATTTTATACTCATGGATGCCAATAATTCCGCAGGCATCGATTAAGTTGCAAAGTATTCATTTAATTTTAATGCATTTAATAAATCCATTTCGTCGAAAGGTCGAGGGTACGATGCCTGCCTACGACTGACTTTCGCGTAAGATATTGAAATAAAACTAATTTAAACGGATTTTATCGCGGTTATTTATTAAATTTTGATCCCGACGTTTCGAAAGCTTTTCAGCCTTCGTGGTCACGGGGCGGACTGAGGTGTAGGTTGTCCAGAAAAGTTTATGTTACTGTGTCTACCTTCAATTTAATTTTTATTATTGATGGTGTTCCGATCTACGCAGAAAGAGCTCACAGTGTCTTGAGGTCTGGCAATTGGTCTTTTGGGTTCCGATTTAATTAAATGTATAATTGGATCCCAGGCTTGTGCTAGCTTCCAACCATCTTCTCTATTGAAATTTGGATGTTCACTAAAGACTGATCTGTCTGATGAGTCTTTAGGCCATACTGTGTACAGGAAAATGACCCATACAGATAAATACCTGAATGGTGAATCTCACCACCATCCGAAACAGTTAGCTACCGTGGGTAAATCTTTGTTTCAGAGAGCACAAGGAATCTGTGACGAGGAACATCTGGCTGCTGAGCTACGACATGTCAAGCAAGTACTGCGTGATAACAAGCTCCAAATTCCACGCCGCCGTCACGGAAACCGAGTGAAACCAGCCACAGTAGAACGTGTACCTGTTGTGTTACCTTTTGTAAGAGGGGTCACAGACAAGATTGGCTATGTACTGAAGCGTGCTTCAATTAAAACTTACTTCAAGCCGCCCAAGAAGATTAGTCAATTTTTACCACCTGTCAAGTGTCATATACCTCTACAAGAACAGGGCGTATACAAAATAGAATGTGACTGTGGCCTCTCCTATATCGGACAAACTAAAAGAAACATAGGGACCCGCGTAAAAGAACATATAGCTGATGTTAAACACCGACGCTGTACGAAGTCTGCAGTTGCTGAACATTCAGAAGAAGGCTCCAAACATTATCTTCGATTTGACAAGCCACAAATCCTTGCAAAAGAACACCGATTCCTACCTAGGATGATTCGTGAGGCTATTGAAATTAAAAAACATCCAAATTTCAATAGAGAAGATGGTTGGAAGCTAGCACAAGCCTGGGATCCAATTATACATTTAATTAAATCGGAACCCAAAAGACCAATTGCCAGACCTCAAGACACTGTGAGCTCTTTCTGCGTAGATCGGAACACCATCAATAATAAAAATTAAATTGAAGGTAGACACAGTAACATAAACTTTTCTGGACAACCTACACCTCAGTCCGCCCCGTGACCACGAAGGCTGAAAAGCTTTCGAAACGTCGGGATCAAAATTTAATAAATAACCGCGATAAAATCCGTTTAAATTAGTTTTATTTCAATGAATAATATTCGCGTAAACCTAAGAAATCATTTCGCGTAAGATAATTATTGTCAGTTACGTGATAGGGTTGTTTTATATTATTTATCATTATTTAACGTCACGTTAGATTGTAGTTAAATACTTATACAATACAATATAAAAATCGGTCCGGGCATAAAAACAACATACAATTTTAGAATATATGTTAATTAATATTACAAAACAGAAAAGTTTGTTTGTTTGATAGCGCTAATCTTAGGAAATAAGAGTCGGGTTTAAAAAAAAAATTGTATTTGACAAAACAATTATTGAGGAAGGCTTTAGTGTATTTAACATCATGCTATCACCAATAGAAGCAAAGCTGTATTGAAAAAACTTACAAGAACGGACAAAAATTATTAAATAATTTTCAGATACACGCGAACGTAGTCGCAATTACAGCTAGTATAAAAAAATAACTCAGAACGCCAAATGTGGCACACTGTGTTTACAAATCTTTTCCTGTCCTCAGCTTACTATGTATCATATTATCTTTTTACTTGTACTTAAGTGACTGCATTATGATTTTCACAACCGGACGGTATTTCGTTTTTGTATAAAAACGTGAGAAAGTCCTGTGTTCCTTTTAAACTGTTACTGTTATATAAAAATTTACACTTATTACAAAAAGCTTTGAATTACTAAAGGAGTACAGCAAGGAGTATCGAATACCATCTGAGTTACCCAAGCCAACCTCACTCGCACGCGGATCACCCTGTCGAGTAACCGACGAGGCTCTGGCAATAGTTGGTTCCCGATTTGGTTTAAACATGACGGTTAACCATATAATTCTTGATCCGTCACAGCTTAATGGTAGGGTTATTGCCGACTGGTTAGCGACCACCCTCAGGTATAGACTGCCGCAAAATATAGGTTAAGTATGAGCGTTTGTGTTCCGGCATTGTGAACAAGAACCAGCCCCTTTCGGCAAGGTCACAAACATGGCTGTAACGTCCCTGCTGTTGTGGCTGTCTATCCATCCATCCATCCATTCAACCGAAAGACCTCCACTGCTGGACATAGGTCTGCTGTCTATAGGCGACGGTATACTTTATTTATGGTAGATAGTAATAAAAAGCCATTCAGAAAAAAACATCGAACGGCTTCTGTCTTTTTATTATCAAATAATACTTGTGTATATTATATTCCTATACCAACTGGCCCGGAAGATGTTGTTTTGCTTCTTTCGGTAATAGTATAGCTATGAACCATCTCGATGAAATTGAATTACATAAATCCATCTATTAGCCAACTCGTTTAGAAGTTACATGATCACTTACAGACGTAAACAAGATTTTGATATACATATAATAATTTATATAAAAAAATTCTCGGAAACAACACTACCAATTTGGTTTAAAGTTGTATATATATATATTCTTTTGTAAGTATACGTACATAGTTGCATTTGTTTTAAATAACCACGTGTAAATTGATAGTCCAGCTGATTTATTTTGAATAATTTATTATTAATTGTCTTCTAAAAGTGAAATAACATTATACCTACAGTAAACAATAGTAAAAACCCGTATAAAATTATCACAATAATTATAACAACAACTGAAATCGTACATATAAAAATAACAAACTTACGTGTGCCAAAATGACCATTTCCTTTTTTATATTAAAACCGAAAGTAACCGGTTACTATTTGTTTACTTTGTAATATTATAGAGAGAACGAATTGACAGGAATGACCTCCTCCGGGGTCGCCGGACGTGTCTATCTAGTTAACTGTACGTGAACGAATTTATGTCTTCTTCGAACGCACACATCGAGTTTATGAGATAGACGGATTAATAATTCATGTCGACGATTTTCCATACAATGAAATGTTTCTCAGAAGTACTCAAAGGGAATCAATATGATTTTAACATATACAGCCAGTCGAGTGTTAGGGATTTGTCGAAAACACCATTATGCTAATAAATACAACAAAGTGCCTTTAGTTTTGTCTGACGCGTACCGGAATCAGGCAAGTGATTTGCAGGGTCAGAACCCACACGGGACAATTATTTGTGTAATCTATATTCTAATATTACTAGATTTTACGTGCGGCTTCACTCGCATTAATATTGATTTTGTCAAACAAATCGGATGACGTCATAAAAAGTTTCATACAAAGTTTATCCGTCTCTTTACCCCACTTCCAACAAGGTTTTCGCTACAAAAAGTAGCCTATCACCGTCCCCAGGTTCCGATCTATCTCTATACCAAAATCAAATCGATTCAGCGTTTAGGCGTGAAAGCGTAACAAACAAACAAGTTTACTTTTGCATTTACAGTATTAGTATGAAGAATGATAAAGCGAAAGAGTTTGTTTGGTTGTTTGAACGCGCTAATCTAAGAAACTACCAGACGGATTTCAAAAAATCTTTTTGTATTTGATAGATCAATTATTGAGGAAGGCTTTAGGATTCATCACGCTACCACCGATAGGAGCAAATTGAAATATATTTAAATAAAATACGAAAACTGGCAACATATATTATATAATTTTTAGTTCCACGCGAACGAAGTCGTGGACACAGTCCCATAAAAATAATTATTTTCAGTTTATGTGTTACCTTGTCACCTTTAAATGTTTATAAATTTCTTTACTTGCCTTAATAGAAAAAAAAAAGTGGATTGTAATTTATTTACCTCCAGGTACTACTCTGTTTACAGTTTGAACCCGGATCGCCCCAATTTATTCGGCAGAGATACACCGTGGAGTTTAAGTGGAAATTGCCGGTGCACACCGGGTGAGTCTGACATAAAACTCTCGTACCCCTGGAATACACCACGTTCAAAAAAAGTATTACGCTGTCATAAAACTTATGAATGATTTGATTTCACTGTTCAACAAACAAGTTGTTACTACATATTGTTCGGAAATTAAATGTAAACGCATACTTAGTGATCCATTTGTATAGTAATGTGAAGAAATAATAAAATTAGCAATTCGCTTTAAATAAATATATGTACTTATATTATATAACAGCAGGGCCGCCTAACGTGTTGCCATTTCGAGTTCCCCTTTCCCTTTCTAATAACCCGACCACAGCACTATGTGTCGCTTTTAAGGTTTTAATTATAAATACCCATCCGTTATTTATATACTAACATTGAACTTAACTGAGATTTGAAATGTTTATATTTCAAATCATTTAAAATTAGGTCATTATTTGTACGCTAATGTATTATCATATACATGTGTTGCATTGCATGGTGGTAGGGCTTTTTCTAATGCCCGTCTGGCTAGCTACCACCCTCAAGTTGTAAACCTGTCGCCAAATACCAATAGGTGTGTTCCGGCAGCTGCATTTGAGAGCCGGTTTCTCCACAGGTTTAGCGTTTCTACCAACTTGGGCCATATCGTCGCTTAAGAAAAGGTGAGATTATGGCCATAACGCTAAACCTTAAGTATAAAAAAAAATGTGTTTTATACTTTATTTTACACTTACAATATCAGAGATATCGTTCGCCTGTTATAGATTATTTATCAGAAAATAGGTACAGAAAAACTAAAACAATATTTCGAGAGATAAATCACGTATTCAATTTAAGTTGTTAGCTACCAAACAGAATTAATTACATTAAAATCCGAAAAGAAGTTAGCTTACTATAAATTTTGATTGCTTACCCAAGAATAATCTTTATTTTATGCGATAAAAAGTATGTTATATGTTGATGCATATGTCAGAATTTTTTTTTTTTATTTAAACAAAAATTATTCGCGTGAAACTAAACATTCTTTTAAAAACTTGTCCGTTTTAGTATCTTTTTTCAATATAGCTTTGCTCCTATTGATAGTAGCGTGATGTTTAATAACCTTAAGCCTTCCTCATTAATTACTCTACCTAATACACAACTAATTATTAAAATCCGAAAAGTAGTTCCTAAGATTAGTGCGTTAAAACAAACCAACTTTTCCACTTTATAATATTACAAATTAAATTAATACTTTCAATGACATATGATAAAATCCTAATACATATATGGTTTAAAAGTCCAATTCGTAGTACACTACAAATAATGTATTTAATTACAACATCAATACGATGGTCACAGCTGACTCATAAGCTACCAATAAATATTGTCCAGCCCTTTATTGCACGATCAATAAAAAATGTGTATGCCAAGATATAGTTGATCTAGCTTTAGTTTTAAAATTCATTACAATTAGTTTAACCAAAAAGATAGATATATGGTAACTTTAGAATCCAAATGCAAATTTTTATGTCTAAGATAAAGAGTCGCCTCGACCCGTCTTTACCAGAACGAGCGTCACATAAAATAGTTGCAAATCAGAATTTTAAATGGCACTCATAAGAAGTTTTACTTCAAAAATTAACCAGAAAAGAAACAAGTACGTTTAAGAGGCATTAAGTTAATCTAAAGTTAGATTTTTTGAATATGTATATTTTTTAAATTAACGTCTTAGTATTTTTTGCAATAAACAGGGCATTTTATTATAGTAGCACGGCAATGTGGGGTACCTGTGTATGATATTAAGTTGAGTATATAATCCATAAATAGACCATCGACAAATTAATAATTCAACTGCGATCGCACCAATGTACACTGACTTAGTCAGAAACAGAAGAAACCGAAGAAAAGCCACTGTGATAAGTTTATCACCATGAGCACGGTGTCGTGACACAGGCGGACACGGATCCCTACTATCTCGCTATATCTTATAAATCTAGCAAGTGTTATATATAACTGGTGCAAATTGATTGCAACGCAGTGAGATACCAACCACCAAAACCATTGTGATTGAATATTACATTTAATATTATGTATTGTTGTATGTATTATTGTATGTTGTATGTATTGTTGTATGTATGTTGTATATATTAATGTATTTAATATTACAAATTTACAAAATGTCAATCCCGTATTACATGCTAAAATGGATAGACTTCTTCATTCTTTTTAACATAAATCAAACTTGTAGCTTACACGATTTTCGTAAGACACCGTAAAAACGAAACGCGAGATAAAGTGTAATTTAACAACTCGTATATGTTTATATAATTTTTATAACCGTAAATTATCAGTTTCAGACGCTAGATCGACGAAATCAGCAATTTACATTCGAGTTATTAAATCAGAAAGCGTGATCTCATATAGGTGTATCATAGAGCAAAACATCTCGACCAAACACTCGTTATACGGCTCTCACTTATACTCCGAGATGAATGTGTGAAAGTATTGTTACGCGAGAAAGTTTATAAAAAAGGTTTCTTCGTTATTAATTCTATAATAGTAACGTTAAGTTGTTAATATTTAAGTATAGTATACAAAGAACACTTAACTCAAGGAAGTCGTATTACAGATAGCGTGCGGGAAGCTGGAGGCAGGGCGTCAGTTCTCATAGAGTATTAGAGTAATTCTATTTTGTACGAATAAAATACGAAATAATACGTTGAGAAATAATTAAGACATCATCGACATTACGCGACAGGAATTCCACTAAAATAAATTCTGATGGAATTTCATAAGGACTATTTTTTTATTATATATATATTTAGAGAATACAGATTAAGATCCTTAGTGCGGGTTTTAAAAAGTACATGATATAATGGATCCTATAACACAAATAAGTTGTTCTATATATCATATAACGACACTAAGGATAGGCATGTTATTATTTTGATATATCTATTAGTAAAACTATCGCTTATAACTTGAGATAACTACTGTAGACTAAGACTACTTATTATGTGTTTATTATCATATAAAGGTGAACCAGCAGTCATCCGCCCACAGCGCTGACCATACAAAAGTAAGCGAAAAAAAATAATCACTAAGGAGCAATGGAATCCAAAAACTTAGTACCCTAAAACAGTCTACGCAAAATACTGCATCGAATGATTATAGTCCTATTCCGATAAGTTAAATAGTTTTCATATAACTAAGCGTCAATGTATTCATTCTGTACATATACAGAATTTACAAATATAACATAATTATAAATAAAAAATAAACAAGCCTTTTATTTCTTCCAGAAAATGATCGTTTCAAGGTAAGTTCAGTTTCAGTTTTATACAATTTTAGATACGTTATTATCATAGATAGTGTATATATATATATATTTATATATGTATATATATATTATATATGTATATATATTTAATACAGCATACGTTACAATATCTCCAGTAGTAAGAAGCAATTTAAATGAAAATGGATTTGCGCGAGATGTACAATTATATAAGTAAAGAAATAAAACACGTCTTAACTATCACAGTCATGTTGTAACTTGCCACAAAGCTTCGGAATCCAACTACAGAATAAAAAGTGTTCCTGCTTTGTTAAGTAAAATGAAGTTAATGAAACCACGGTAGTAATGCGGTGATGTCATTCGTTAATAATAAAATTTCCAGATATTTCCTGTTATAGAAAAACTTTATTAATTAAACATTGGTTTTATAATTGTTTTTTCCTACCAGACATATAAAATAGTTGATTTTGAATACAATTTGCTATTTATTGAGTCTATATAAAATATGTAAATTATAGAAAAGTATAATAAAGGTATCATATAAATAATACGAGAATACAACTGGGGACGATTTAACTATTAACCGAATAAAAAAATAATAATAAACACTTATTTATTTAAAATTATTTCACAGAAAATGTATAAAAACCATGCGGATGTCGGAACAATGAGTACGGCTTCAAAATAACAATTATCCAGTTGGCCATAGCCCGAACTAGCCGAGTACATTCACATGGAAATCCCAATAATATTGCTTCGCAGACTTGGCAACCCCTCTAAACTGATATACCTATCTTGCTCTCACACAACACACCCTCCGTTCATAGAGTTCTGGCATAATTAAATATTTATGTCGTCAGTGTCCCACAGGCGTTGCAGCGACTTACAAAAGTATATAAATTTATAACTTATAATGTATTTGAAAACAAGAAGTTTGTCAAATTCTTATATCAATATACATACATTTATATGTTACAAGTAAACTAAGTAAGCACAACTTTGTGTCATAATTATACATAAACACTAGAAAGTTGATTTATCATAATATAATAAGCTCACCTTATGTGTATTAAGATATTAATGTATCAGGAACATCCCATAAGTATAGACGGTACACAAAATCACCAACTTAATTTATATACTACTGACACTGCAAAAACCGTTGACAAACACTTGACAAATGAAAACAAACTCAAACACACAAAAAATTCACAACTACATGTATATTAACTATAACTAATGTTAAAAATATAAATGTAAGCCAAAATACACATAACTTGGATTCAGTTAAAGCTCGGCAACGAGAAGCTTTTTTATGAGAAACGACGTGAATCTTCTCTGACGGTTGAACTGAGACTGCATTGGGAATCGCGAGGTCGGGTCGAGGTGTGGGGGAGCACAGTAGGGGGGCGCGCACTTCGAACGATGGTACAGCCGTTGAAATAACCTTGTGTCAGTGATGATAATGATAACGAATGTATACAAACTCTATCATAATTAACTGACGAACAATACGAAAAATAAGTCGGATATCAAAGGAAAGCCGCCATGAATCGGCAACGTTACCCGAAGCGACTGACAATAAGTAGTGACCGAAACAGATGCCTATTGACAAAACACACAAGGAAAATAAACAATGACTCCTTGGGTACACATACTGAGGGTATAATAAATCTTTCGGAGACAATACATAGCGTTGACTCTGACTATTTTGTATAGAATTTAGATAACATTCTTTTTTAGAAACAAAACGCTTGTACATCTAAAATTATTATATGTTTCGAAATTATTAGAAAATAAATATATAGAATCTTGAGTGTATACTACCAACACTTTCTTCCTATCATTTTAAAGTTCTGTTTTGGTTGTGGTATTTTACTTCATTAAAATACAAACAGAAGATAATATGAAAGTCTCTCTGTCGTGTTACGAAATTTTAAGTGATACACAGGTTGAACACATGAAAGGCAATGACGAAAAGTGGTTTTATTTGATATTCGTCTTTTTAACGGAACATTATAATATATATTTCTCAGCCCAACCGCAATTCATTATAAGGTAAAATGAACGCACAACAAATGTGATGATGAGGAATAACTGTTACCATCATAATAAGGATTTATTTTTTATATTATTTTGATATTAGAGTACGGCTAGGTGGTTATTTTAGATTATTGCGGATAACTAAGCACCTACTTAAACAGATTTACTATTTAGATAACATGTAGATGTGTTGTCAATTTTTTGAATACATTTCCTATTTTCCATCATGATTATTTAATGAACTGTTTTATAATACTGGTAACTTGTAAGATTTAATTTCACTTGATTTTAAGTTTAGATGGAACTTCTAATGTCAATAATTAAATCGTTTATCACGACTGTCGATATTTAGTCTGTAGTACCTTGATGACCGAGCTTATCTTGGTACATTTTTTAAGAGTTATGTATATTTCAAAAAAATATATTTAGATACGAATGAGATTTTACTGATTAATCACAATTTACGACGAAACTGATTATTTAAATAAAAAATCACTAGAAAAACTGCGTTTTTACGAAATATGTTAATAGATATATAGGTGAATTGAAAAAGCAGAAATCTATCTAACCACAAAGTTTCATCCAAACCGTTAGAGACGTTTCGGAGATACGCGAAATTTATATACATATGTATATACAAGAATTGCTCTATTAATAGTATTTGACCAAATACACAAAGCTTATTGAGAAAAAAAAACGTAACATAATTTCTAATACAATGTTATTCGTAGCGTTACATTTAGAGCGAAAAAGTAACGTCAAATTACTAAAGAAAGCTAAATATACACAAGTGACAATGTAAATCATTCAACGGTATTGAGTCACTCTCAGACGGTGGTTCAGTAGGAAATCTGACGCAGATGGTTGAGAAAGGGTAATAAATTATTACTACAGTCAGTAACTAACTCTCGCCTAACGCCTTGTTGTTCATTCTGATCGTTTAATTTTAACTCGACTTTAGTACGCGTATGCACTTATCTCGTTCGCTTGCTCTCATAACCTATTTGTAAGAATTACAACGATTAACACTACCCAATATTTTAATACAGAAATTGCATTAAATAGGCCATATTAATAAGTATGTTATTTAACTTCTCGCGTAAAAGCATTAAATTTTTTATCCCTATCTCTCTCTCATTAAAAAGTCGTTTTTTACTATTTATTCAATATAAATAATACATGAAATTGAAAGAAATTAACATTATATCTAGCTGTTGTCTATGTTATAAAGTATTTATTAAAAAAACACCATACCTTGTATTTATATAAACATGTTTCTCGTGGGTTTTGTAAAAGGCGATTAAGGGAGTGTGAGATAGTACTGACCCCTTGTAACTTTGTCACCGTGATGCTGTACCATCTGTCTGAGTTCTTCTCCGGTCGTAACGGTCTCCGTTCCACTGGGTCCAGAAGGACAAGGATAAGTATGTGCATCTGTGTCTCGCGAATACAATTCTGCTCATCTGATCGCTTCCGTTACTGGAATTGGTAGTTTTTGTAGTGTGTACGACTTCACGTCAAGGGGCGTGAGTTCGAATCCAAGCACCTACAATGAGTTTGAGCTTTCGGTGAAGGAAAACATCGTGAGGAAACCATAGCATGGTGGTAGGGCTTTTTCCAAAGCCCGCCTGGCTAGCAACCACCCTCAAGTTAAAAACCTGCCGCCAAATACCAATAGGTGTGTTCCGGCAGCTGCACTTGAGAGCCAGTTCCTCCACAGGTTTAGCGTGCCTACCAACTAGGGCCGTATCGTCACTTAAGATCAGGTGAGATTATGGCCATAACGCTAAACCTTAACTATAAAAAAAAAAGAATCCGAGTAACGCAAAAATCCTGCGATTGACAAGGAGTCAAATTGGTCCCCTTGGCCAAAAATCGTTCGGAACAATCGTAAACATGTGAAATCTATATTAATACCATAAAGCAAAGATTTTGTTTATTTGAACGCGCTAATCTTAAGAACTACCAGTCGGATGTCAAAAATCCTTTTTGTATTTCATAGAGCAATCATTGCGGAAGGCTTTAGACTATTTAACATTACGCTACCATCAATAGGAGCAAAGCTATATTGAGAAAAGTTACAAAAACTAAAGAAAAAAATCACTTTTAGTTCCACGCGAACGAATTCGTAGACAAAGCTAATATTTAATAAATACATAGTCTATTGAATTTGTTTTTGTTATCTTATTCAGAATAAAGTTAATACATTTTGAGAGCGCACCCAATTTTGTTTATGCTCATTATCAACATGGAAAAAGGCACTCATCTCAAGGTACTTGATGCCGACGTTACGGTAAGTGATGCTTCTATCAAAAATACCTACATTGTATTTTATTAAGAAATGCCTTATTTAATGAGAGTATTTAAAAGAAACCCTAATCTGATTATATTTTTATACGCTTGCCGTTTTAGTAACAAGCTCATCTGTTGTTAGGTGACGATGTGACCTAAGAAGATGGACACGCTAAGCCTAGTTAAGTAATTAAGATAATAAAAACAAGTTCTTAAGAACCATAATTAATTGTATACTTTGTCCATGATATCCAAAATGTTCACGATTAGTTTAACGTACAGTTTAAATGCATATGTTTCTAAAACTGTTTTTTTCCTTTTTCCTTTTTCATAATATATAAAAAAATAGAAAAAGTGCTGATCAAGAGTCTGCAGAACTAACAAAATTAGAGAAAAAAAGTCTACTTATGGGACTGGGGCTCGCAAGTGCTACTTCCAGAACACACCTAGATATTTGGCGAGATTTTTAACGCGAGGGTTTTAGCTAGCCAGATGGGCATTAGAAAAAGCCCCACTATCATGCTATGTTTTCAACACGATGTTTTCCTTCACCCAAAAACTCAAGCTCATTGTAGATAATTTAAACTCACGTCCATTGACGCCGCGTCCGTACAGAGTACAACCGATCGATCATGGCTTCAAATAAATTGAAATATTAAAGAATAATTACTGAAGTATAAACAATATCAATTGTATCAGTTTACAAAATAACTTCTTAATGTAATGAAATAACAACAAGAAAATTCGTAGATTAAGTCTAAAAATTATATACATTAGTAGGTATTTCTTAATTTATCCAGCTCGAGATATGTTACTATCCTTACTGATATTATAAATTCGAAAGTGAGTGTGTTACGCTTTCACGCCTAACCCACTGAGTCAATTATGATGAATTTTGGCCTAGAGATAGATGAGAACCTGGAGACGGTGATATACTACTTTACGCGCGAATACCTTATTGGAAGTGGGGTAAAGAGAGGGATAAACTTTGTATGAAACTTCATATTGGGTCACCCTATTTGTTTGACAAAATCAATATAAATGCGGACGAAACTGCACGTAAAAGCTAGTTTTTATTCATAAAATACAACACACGATACATTTAATATTTTGATAGGAACAAATGTAGCGACATGCTGTGCGAAAGCTAAGTGTCTGTCGCCGACAATGTGGGGTAATAAAAAATTCGAGGGCCACACCCGAACGACTGTAAAGCCGAAACGGCTTTATTTTCATGTATACCTATTGAATTTTAAGAGATGAACATAATGTTATTTCTTTATACTCTTGATTTGAATAATAAGTTTCACACCGAAATTATTTAAGAAGATTATATCTGTATATGTTTAACATTTCTTGTACTTTCTATGACAATATTACTTTTAAAACGAAAAATTAATCACTTTTGACCGTTTTTGTAACTTTTTTCACTACGGTTTTGCTAATATTGATAGTAGAATGATGATAAATAATCTAAAGCATTCTTCAATTATTACTCTATCAAACATAACAATATTCTTTTAATCCAACTCCAAAGAAGTTATACAAACGGGCAGGAATTATTATATAATTTTTAGTTCTAAGTGTACGTAGTCGCGGACACAGCTAGTAATTGTAATATAGATTATTTTACAGTACAAAGAACTTTTTAATAATGAAACTCTTTACACCTACATATATTATTATTATGCTTAACATTGGCAAAACTATATACATAGGCTGTGAGCATAATTTAAAAAAATAATGATAAAATAAATATCTTCTGCCCAAAAAAAAAAAATAAGGCCATAATAGGTAATCTATGCCTATAAAGACTTATTTAAACAACGGCTACCTATGAAATGAGTAAATAGCTTAAACAAACAGATAAAAAACCAAGAAATATGTCAATGCCTTGTATCACTTTTATTCTTAGCCAGAGATACTTCTTGATAATACATTAATTATACATAAGATTTACGATTTTTGGGTGTAACATTACCAGCGAATATAAATAGATATACATAGTTCATTTCTTATTTGTAAGAAATTACCACAGAGTTTTTGTGGCAACTAAAAATGCATGTTTCAAATTATTTGCCATTCACTTTACTTGTACACTATCTCTGAATATAATAAAATACCAAATTGATTTTGGTCCCAAACCTTACAAAGCTCAAAACCAAAGCAGTTTCTCGACATTAAAATCAATAAAGAACTTTTTACTTTTCACTAATATTACTTTATATAGCATCAAATAGTATACACTTATATTTTTAATTATAAACCAAGATGTCATAGATTTAGATCCCATTAAAATGAATATTAATAAGTTGTTTGTCATTATTATGTTATTATCTGTACTTGTATAGATACTAATCTATGCTAACATATTAAAACCTCTGTAGGTTTGAAGTTATAAAAGAATTTCATTGTAATGAAATTTGACCGATTTTCATGAAACTTTTTAAAACAATTCGTATAATTTTAGAAGTGTTACATATTGTACCTACTCTTCTTATTCTTGTTTATAGTTAATAGGTCTAGCGTTATGGCCACAATCTCACCTGATATTACGTGTCGATATGGCCCAAGATGGTGAACACGTTCAGCCTAGTGGAGGGATTGCCTGTCAAGTGCAGCTGCCGGAACTCACCTATAGGTTTTTACGTCCAGAACGTAATGTATTTCAAACTACTATATATAATCTATTTAATATAGTGTCACAAAACTACTGTCACTACATATTGTCACTGGTGCTATTTGTATGCTTTCTCGAATATATTCATTCCTATTTTTTTTAATTCTAGCTAAATGTTATATACTACTAATCAATAAAAAAATTGCCTCCAGCAAAGCCGACGGGCACCAAGTTATTATAGAAATAAGAATAACAATGTAAAACTAATAAAAATAAATTACGAAGTTGAAATTACTATGGACGAAATTAATTACATAGCCATTATTAATATTAGTCTTATAAATTTGTAATATGATATGGAAGTACTGATACAGTTTTATTAGCAAGAACGTTATAAAATTTATAAAATCTGAAACGGAGTAAGTTAAATATTAATGAATAAGTATGTATTTTCTAGTCTTCCAATTGAATCGATTTTATAAAAGACTATTGCTTTCGTTCGCGTGAATCTAAATTGATTTAATGATTTTTTCTCGTTTTTGTAACTTTTTTCAACACAGCTGTGCTCCTGTTAGTGTAGGTGTGATGTTCAATAGCCTAAAGATTTCCTCAATGATTGCTCTAACAAATACAAGAAGAATTTTCAATATCCGTCTTGTATTTCTTAATGTTAGTGCGTTCAAACAAACAATCAAACTTTTCCGCTTTATAATATAAATATAGATATATATATATATATATATATATATATATATATAGGTACTAGCCAAGAAGTCCAAAAGGGATGTAACTTGTTGTCTCAATGATAAGTTTTATTGGCATTATCTAAAAAAAAAATTTTTTTGTATCTTTCTTCAATATCAATATCAAACAATACGAAACGACAAATAAGAAAAAAGTTCACCTAAAACGGATAAACGGGTCACAGTTAACTCTTGTTATAATTATATGTGTCTATAAATTTACCCTGTAACTAATAATGTTGGATACTTAAAAATATAGTATCCAATTTAGTTCCTCCCTCCATTATAAATTCTCATTGAACATAGCAAAATTACTATTAATTTTTTTTTTTTTTTTTTCTTTATAAATTTAGCGTTTTGTCATAATCTCACAGGATGTTAAGTGACGATGTAACATAAAATTTTAAAAGATTAAATCTAATCGGAAGAAACTCCGCTAATGAAGGTACATGCACTTACTCGGATTACTTACTTGATAGATTATAACTTGCGGCTCGTAGTTACTCAATGGAGCTCTTTATTGTAGGATTCGAATCCATGACCGAAGTTTACGAATATTGTAGTTTTCGCCTGCGAATATTTCTTGAAGTTGGTTGTAGTGTTAAACATACTTCAAATCAAGTACAATGAAGTGCTAATATAAAAATAAAAACTTTGTATAGCGGTGGAATTCAATGCTGCGATTCCTTTTGTCATACATTAGTTTGTTCAAACTTTTAATAAACGCACTGTTGTTTGACAACATGTTGCATTAAACAACGAATAGGGAAAACATCATGTGGGACAAACCTTCTATGTCGACCGACATTCAAATCAACAGTAAAATATATATTCTCTCTCATGTCCTACTATTATAAAAATCGAAAGTATACACGTTCAGATGTAGGCAACTGCGTATTAGTTATAATATAAATACGGGGACACAATTTCAAGTGCGACTATATACTTAGTATGAAATAAAAAAAACTTGTATTGCTATAACTGTGATTGTTGTACTGTAATCTACGGATCCACCGTTGTTGGTACCTAATATACTTGTGACATCATTATTTCAAAATTAATGTGTGCCCTACATCTTTACCCACGCCCATTTAATTTATAAACATTTCCTTTGTAAGAATGCAATACGCCGAGTCGTAATTAGCCCAATATCGAGTGCTGGATGTTCGCCCTTGTATTGTATCAATTCTTGGCCGATTTCGGCCACATCGACTCTTTTAGGTGCTACGTTCATGAGATCTGATGACGTTTAAGACGTGAATACTTCTTTGAAGGATGCGTCAGTATTGAGGATAAGTTAGAACACGATTTATAGAAATATAAAGTTTTTTAATTGATTGAATAATTCACATTAATAATAATGAATTGCCATTGATATTCAGAACTTCAATTAATCGTATTTTACGCTCTATGGTTATCACCATTTCTGATTGTAAGTATAGAAAACACATACGTATACACAGAGAAATGTTTTTGTATATATTAAATGTTTTATTCTTTACTAGCAATGCCCGCGGCTTCCTTCCCGTGGATTGCCAGTGAACGTCTCGCCAAAATCAGTAACCGTTTCGTGAAACAGCCAAAAAACAAGCAGACGAAAAATTATCGTACGTAATTTCTAATGCATTTAGTAAAAAATGTTATTTTGACACTAGAAATAAACAAATTACTTTTATTTATTTGTACAGACAATCAGCTACTGTTTGCATTATAATAAAACAGGTATCGGAATATAAATAATGTCATCATATTAACCCACACAGTCCCTGCAACGCGATATCTGAACTACTGTCACGGTCATAAATTAGCTGATAAACAATCCGGAAATCGACGAGCTAGAACAAGGACACGAACATAGTTTCTATAGTTAAGTTTAAGGTCCCGAAACCACACATTGCTGTTTTGGTTCCATTATAGTTGGATCGTCATTAAGTAACTAAGATGCAGAATGTTTTCGATCGGTATAAGATCTGGGCTCAATGCTTCTGGTTCGTTCCATGTTAGTTTACATAATTCCTTGTCATCCTACCCTATTTCCAAATCCATTTAGAATTATATAAAATTAATTTAAAGTATTGTAAACTCTATATTTGTATATTATATACGTAATATAGTCGCGCAGGTGACCAAATGCTGGAATAAGTAATCAAAAAGGTAACTAAGGTGAAAAATAAGCATACCGTAAGTTACTGTAAGCTTTCAAATGCTGTTAGCCTTAGAGGCATTCACAGTTAAAAAATCTATTTTCATTAGACTTATTAGACAAATTAGTTCAATTATCTCCTAACCTTCTTGCCTATTATTTTAGTATTATGACTTACCTTTATTCCTTTTGTTTTATGTATTTGTTTAATAATCGAATTATTATTATTGCCACTTTTAAGAATCGATCAGTTTGATCTGAAACCTAAGCATATAATCATTTACCATATGGTTATAGATGATCCATTCCATTTTCTGACTCTTGTTGCAGTAGATACTCAAAGACGTCAATGTGTAGCTGCATAAAAATTACTAATAATTAATTCTTATCAATTGGTTGAATACTTAAATTGATTACATAAATAAAAATTCAATAATAAACATAAGAAAAAGTTTGTATTACATAAAACAGCATACATATTAATTACTCCCCTTATAGTTATTGCATATTTAATACAAGAATAAAACCGTTATTGCATGACATACGACTATGTAAGTTACTAGAGCGTCATACATTAAAAACGAGAAGTGCGTTTCGACATTTAAGTTGTTGAAATAAATAAATCTGTTACGTACGCTTACTATAGATACGGTGATAGATTATATAATATAACAAAATTGTCCGTAGACGTACAAAGAATTGATCAGGTTTATCTACATTCTACAGTTAAGTGTAATTGGGTCAATCCAAGTGCCAGGGGAAATAATAAAAGCGTCATTGTCGATAGTTGCGGAAACGGCCACACTGCCGACGAAAATGAGGTTTTATATATAAATAATTCCACGAATTAGTATACATTACATAAATTCAAAATAGAGTCCGATACCAGAGTTTCGACGAGTATAATAAATCTTCGGTTTATTTAAATCACCAGAAAATACTTTACCGTCATGTGAATAATGAAAAGAAGCGATACAAAATAGAATATAGTCATTTAAAAATCTTCATCAATTTTTTTTTCCTTTTTGTGACCGTGTGTCTTGTTTCGTTTTTGTAATATTTTGCGTCCAAACGCTAAAGTAATGAGTTCAGGACCATAGCTCTGTATATAGTTTCTCACGGATGTCTGTGAGGCACAGTCCCTTTATCCACCTTACTAAGCTACCTTAATATTTATCATATTTCACGGTCAACTGTGATATTTTAATACCGGGGGTAATTATGTATCAGGTGATACCCAAATGTTTGTTCTCAAAGGCATGGGTGTAGCGTATCTTTATAATAGCTATTTAGTTTAAAAAAATCGCACTTAATATACTTTGCGCTACTTTGTACATAGAATTCTTATGAATATATATTACCGATCGAGTAACTTTTAAGTAAGTTGACTAACGGAGGTCATATTGACCATTTTTTTATGATGATTCGAGATTATAGATATTTTAAAATATAAAAGATCAAGTTATTAGCAGCGGAAATGGGTAGAACAATATCTGGTAGGCTAGCTAATCATGTAATCGCATTAATCATTTTTCTAATTATGATGCATACTAAAATATGAAATTGAAGCGATGATAGCTCTGTGGTAGTGTGCAGGAACATCGAGTCATGGGATGTGAGTTCAAATCCAACCAGCTACATTGAGGTTGAGGTCGGTGAAGGAAACAATAGCATACCACCCTCAAGTTGAAAATGTGCTGCCAAAATTGAGATCCATCTGAGAGACAGTTTCTCCACAGGTTTAGCGTGTCTACCAATTTAGGCCGTATCGTCACTTAAGATTAGGTTAGATTATGGCCATGACGCTAAACCTTAACTATATAAAGAAAATGTGAGCAGTAAATTTGTATAAATCAAATATATATATTTTTTTATAGTAGAGGGATAGCGTTATGGCCATAATTTCACCTGATCTTAAGTGTCGATACGACCCAAGTTGGTAGACACGCTAAACCTTAGGAGGAACTTGCTCTCAAGCGCAACTGCCGGAACACACCTATTGATATTTGGCGGCAGATTTTCAACTTGAGGGTGGTAGCTAGCTAGGCGGGCATCAGAAAAAGCCCTACCACCATGCTATGGTTTCCTCGCGATGTTTTCCTTCAGCCAAAGCTCAAGCTCATTGTAGGTGGTTGGATTCGAACTCACGTCCCTTGACGCAAAGTTGTACACACTACCACTGAGCTATCATCGCTTCAAAAATTATAAAAATCATCTAAATATGCAATACCAGAGGTAGCTAACGACAAAATACGATTGAAATTTTTATGTATTGTAACTAGTCGAGAATATTTTAACAGAATCGGCATTATCAAGCGAAAGATCCTCGACTTTTAAATCGAGTCTTTTGTGTATCTTTTTCGCATTTAATTTAACGAGGGTTTTATCATCCTGTGCGACTTGAATTTAATAAGCCTTAACAACGACAATTTAACTTGTTCACATTTAGATGTATTCCAAAAAATCATGTCTCGATACTTTTTTTTCTCTTATTTTATAATACTTTATTATTATGATTAAAAATTCTGTATTACTTCAATCAACACAACATTTCATTTTTAGAGAATCTTTATTCAACAATGTGGACAATGAACGTCATTGGTTAATATAATTTTATTTATAATTTGAACCCATTTTGATTATGAAATTTGAATATATATTTTACAACATTATTTTATATGACCTAAGGTAATTTTGGTTATAATCTTTCAATAGTCAGCAGTTTAAATATATCTACTATGCAAAATTAAGAGTTTATAGAAAGTTCATTATTTTTAATTATATACACTTTTCTATTTTTGTATTTTCTAAGATATATGATATTACGTATACTTAATAGTCACATTATATTCTAAATCACATTCCACAGAATTACGGAGCCTAAGCAATAACCAATAGAAATCATGTTCTTTGAGCTATGTTAATTAAATTTCCCATTTCATTTGTACCGTTCTAAATATGGCATGTGCCAAACTCTAGGGGGGATCGACCCCAAGAGAAGTATGCAGAGTTGTGTTCTTAGTAGCGAACGTCAGATGTGGGCGGAGAACGGGATTTTCGTAACAGCTCCAACGTATCAAGAGGGTGAATTATAGTTTTGTCTCGGATTTTTGTAGATAAATAAAATATTTTTTTAAGAAGATTTAATTTAAGGATATTTTTTCATTTCTGTTTCTCGTAAAAAAGTGAAAAATAAAATGTGTATTAAATATATGAATTTCGAATAATAAGATTTCAGAAAAGCGACGTGGCTACGATGTGCTGTAAGCGATTCCCGTTAATGCGTAATTATCAATTAATATTATAAATGCGAAAGTAAGTTTGTTTGTGTGTTACGCTTTCATGCCTAAATCGCTGAACCAATTATGATAAATTTTGGTATAGAGATAGATGGGTACCTGGGGACAGTGATAGGATATAGGATTTCGCGAAAACCTTATAGGAGGTGGGATAAAGCAAGTAATAAGTTATGTATAAAACTTATTATTGCGTCATCCGATTTGTTTCAAACTTGAGAAAAAAATTGCTTATAATTTAATCAATATTAACGCGAGCAGAGTCGCGGGTAAAACCTAGTGATATATAAGTGAGATAATTTCAAAGTTGGGTACTACTTGAGTTTACCACAATATACTTTGCAAGACCAAAGTCTTATAACTGTTCAAATACGTTATTTAATAATAATAAAAATATAATGAATCAAAGCCTGTTTTGAAATAAGTGATTGCACAGAAAATCGCGAATAAATAAGAATAATCCATAACACTTTAACACCTAAAGCGTAGTAAGTAAAAATAGGTTTGTGTCTAATACATTTATTTATTCGCATTATCGCCTGAAAGCAACATAACGAAAAATTGAATGCTATAACGTCCCGTGACCGTTTTGCTAAAGCGTTTGCATTATTACCAATTCTACGCCGTTCTGAACAGATTTTTTTGCAATATTTTATTTCATTGTCAATTAATCGCGTTTCGAGTTAAACGTGTTCGTAATCCAATCTCTGGTTCAATGTTCTCTAGGGTCTTTGCATTCTATAACGTTTGATATCGTGCACACTCGTTTTACTAGGCTACATTTAGAATTTGAATAAAATGGATCCCTATAAGCAGTGCTAATTATTAGCTTAAAAGTTCACAACTTCACCAAGAATACTCATCACAGTATATTTTGAAGCGATGATAGGTCAGTTGGTAGAGTGTACAGACTCCGCGGCAAGGGTAGTGAATTCAAATCCACCTACAATGAACTTGAGCGTTCGGTGAAAGAAAACATAGTAATGAAACCATAGCATGCCGGTATGGCTTTTTCTAATGCACACCTGGCTAGATCTGCCACCCTCGCATCCCATCACTGACACGCCGTGCGTACACACTACAGACTAACTGATGTAATGTACTATTATTTCATTTTCTAATTAATTAAATTTAATATATAAACTAAAGAAGTTTTTTTCTATTTGTTTTTTATTTTTATTTCATTAATATTGTTTATTCTATTTCAAGCAGTGGTTGGCTATAATTAAGTGCAATCTAATATATTTTTTAATTTTCTCTGTAATTAAAAATAATATACAACCCAAGGATCATACACCTTTGCAACTTTGTAGTAATCCACTATTTTTTATTGTCAGTAATACTGTTTGTTTTATTTAATACGGTGGGCACAACTCCTATCACTTTACTTACAGTACTATAAAGATATAAGTTTTATCTACAATAATGAACAGAGTGTACATATTTAAGCGAAAATGGCTCAGTGGGAAGCATCAGATGGAGGTGAGTTCTAAACCTTCCAATGGGGCTGAGATTTTATAGAAGGAAAACATCGTGATCAGAACATAGCAAGATAGGGGTTTTTCTAATGTCCACGTGGTTACCTACCACCCTCAATTTGAATATCTGTGGCCAAGTACCAATACGTGTGTCTTGATCGCCAGTCCCTCCACAAGACTTAGCGTGTGTTAGCGTTATCTTGGCCCATATTGTTCCTTAACATCAGGTGAGATTGTGCCCATAACGCTAAACCTATAAACTATATAAAAACCGAAGAGAGAATTGAACTTTTCTTATTTCAACCTATAGATATTTCTCAAGTTCAGTAGGCGGTCGACCTGCTTTATAAAAACTATAAAGAACTAACGTTGAATTTTAATGTCTCCAAAATGTAGTCGTGTAATAATGCGAATGTCAAAAAGAAAAAAGCTGATATCATAATTAGATCATGATGCGGTGTTTGAAATTCTACGGTTCTGTTCATAACTTCAAAAAATAACTTTATGATTATGCATGTCATTAGAGTACATCGAAAAAAGTCTTAGTAATTTTAAGCTCAATGTTTTTAACAAAATTAGATATTATATATTCTCAATACACTTTTTTATTATTTTATAAGATAGTATATTACTGAGCAATGTACGCCAAACGCGTTTATTTTACTATTTCTAATTACATCCATATTAATATTAGTTTTTGATCACGGTTTCACTCGCGTTATTATTGATTAAGTAAAACAAATAGGATGAAGCAATAAAAAGTATCATACCATGTTTATCCCTGTATTTACCTCACTTTTTTTTTGGCGAAATAAAGGAATTTATCACCGTCTCCAAGGTCTAACTCTGTACCAAAATTCATTATAGTTGATTCTGCGGTTTAGGCGTGAAAGCGTAAAAACAAACAAAACAAACACACTTTCACGTTTATAACATTCGTAAGGATTATATAGTGGAATAGTTTGTTTGTTTGTTTGTTTGAACGCCCTAATCTTACGAACTATGTACCTGTTGGATTTCAAAAATTCTTTTTGTATTTTATAGAGAAGTCATTGAGCAAATCATTATACTATTTAACATCACGCTATCGTCAATAGGAGCAAATCTGCATTGAAAAAAGTTACAAAAACGGGCAAAAATTATTAAGTAATTTAGTTCCACGCCAACGAAGTCGCAGGCACAGCTAGTTTAGTAATAAAAATGCACAATTATTGAAAATCAACATTACAACATTAAGAATCATACCACGTATTTTATACTTTAATTTTTCACCCTTCACATCGAAATTTTATTTCAAACTATTTGCATAAGTCATTTCGTTTTTATGAAAGGTTGAATATTTACTTTGCAATACTTTGGATTCATACTTATCATGTAAGAACAATAAAACTTGAAAGACGTTTCTTTGAACCCGTACGACGACCTTAAATCAGTTTCAAAAGGGTCTCTCTTTCTTAATTAGTTTAAGGGTAAATATCAATATTTAGTTAACTTTAGTATAACAGCTGGAACTTGCAGTGGCATAATAAGGGTACAGAACTTATATAAACTACTAAATTTTATAATTATAACCAATTTGTAATTTGAATATTTAATTATTTGAATTTTTTACCTATCACTTCTTATTGCTACCAAAAGAATTATCAGTGGGCATTTAAAAATTATTTTTGTATATCTAGTAGAGAAAAGCTTTGGGTTATTTACCATCACGCTATCCTTAATAGTAGCAAAGCTGCATTGAAAAAAGCGAACGAAGTCGCGTGCACAGGTAGTTATACATAAAAATATCTACCAAAACCTATTCTTTAGATTGTTAACCACTAAAGACAAAAATCAATAATCCTGATCTAGTCTCTTAGGATTCTTATTAATAACGAGTACGAGTATATAATAGTAATAGTAAGCAATATGGTCCAAGTTGATTGCAGTATTTCTGACGTTAGTAAATTAACCTTCTGGGATTAAATTAAATAATGTATACTACATTCCCTCTGGTGGCAGTCTCGCTTAGAATATAAAATGTACACAAATTTTTTCATTGTAATTGAATTTATATATTGATGGTTAATAAAGAAATATAGTTTCCTATACAAATTTTATCACGCCCTTTCACACCCTTTTTAGATTAAACTTCGAGTAATGCTGTTTCATCCATTTTGTAAATAAGTTAAATGTTAAATCTCTTGGTAGTTTAATTACGAGAAATGCCTTCTTCCTGGAAGATAATACATTTTTCTAATGTCAAGTTTCAATGCATTTTTTTTAATTTTAGAACTTTACGCTGGGCGATAATGAACCAATCAACTGTCTTGTCTTGATTATATATTTAATTCTGATTGTAATTGAATTAAAAAGACGAATACACAGAATCAATATGCATTTTTTGCAAATAAACATGTAGCAATAAATCCATATATGGGCAACGTCCGGCCGCGATCTGGTTGCGACTTGTGAAACATTTAAAATTGCTATCGCAACAAGGGCGTTTACGATATTCGATGCATGCCTAAATATGAAATTTGTTTTTATAATGGTAAATCTAATAAATTACAAAAAGTACGCTTACTAGGCACATTGATCTTTATTATTAATTATTTATTGCCTATATGAAAATCAAGCTTCACATTAAAAGACAGTATGACACTCGATATGTGCATAAAATAAACCATTTTTCTTTTCAAATACTTTATTGTCTGTGATTTTATTAACATTGTTAACATTTTACACGACTACATAAAGGGTCCCATACCTAAAACTCATTTAACTCTATAAATTGGTTAGTGAAATATATATATTGGTTACAAGTTAATAACACTGCTAACTATGAAGTAATGGGGGTTCAGTGGAAGTGTGTGTGGACACCGCGTCAAGGGATGTGTGTTCGAATCTCTGCAATGAGCATGAGCTTTCGCTAACGGAAAACATCGTGAGGAAACCATATTATGGTGGTAGGGCTTTTTTTAATACCCGCCTGGCTAGCTATCATCCCCAAGTTGAAAATCTGGCGATAAATACCTATAGCTGCGTTCCGGTAGTCGCACTTGAGAGCTAGTTCCTCCACTAGGCTTAGCGTGTTCACTATCTTAGGCCCCATTGCCGCTTAACATAAGGTGAGATTGTAGCCAAAACACTATACATATAAAATATAAAAAATAACAAGATAAAAACACAATATTTTCATGACGAGCTATCACCATGATCGATAAATCGCACCCCTAAAATTACGGCGGAATCTCAGCCGGTAATTACTCAATTTGCTTAAGGCTGAAGCTGATACCGTCAAAGTGCCGGTAGCAAGATTAGAGGGAGACTACAACTTTACAGGTAAATATCACGTAAAGAAAAATGGATGCATTAAAGTACAATTTGTATATCAATTCTGTTTTTATGTTGCGGACCATAGTGACTACACTTCACATGATATTATATAGGGTACAATTCAAATCAGCGGTGACTGACAATGAACAAAAACTCTCTGCAAGTCACCGCTGTCATGCTGGCTTACTTAGATGCTTCATGCCTCTTTTGAAGGACCTCATGTCATAGCAAGGAATGAACACGCTAATGGGAAGACGGTTTCACAGCTCCAAGGTACGACACAAATACGAACCAGCAGACTTTTCAGTTCGGGAGCCACGGGAAAGTTATAAATTAGTGTACGACAAGACCTCTTAATACATTCGCTTTGGAGATACTAGCAACTGCTACGAACAGAGATTTTTTTTTTAGTGTAATAAATACGTTTAAAAAGTTGCTTAACATATCTATGGATTCATGTTACGTTCATGGTCAGAGCTTCAACCGATGACATCCATGTCGAGTAAAATAGGTAGAAGTGTTACTATATATCCATGTAAATATACAGTAGAAAAAAAAAAGATTATAGTAGTAGTAGTCTATCATCCGGTGCAGACAACCTAACACGAATATTTTGTAATGGGTCATATGATTAAGATAGTTTTATCATTAAATGTATATATTTTTCTTCCTTTATGTTTCTTGGAATAATATATTTGATTACTAAAAACATTAAGACAAATAAAAAAAACCGAATAACATAAATTCTGTAAAATAGAAACATGAAATTTCTTTATCAAGAAAAGCTTTAACGGCACCTTCATATCTAGTCATTTCTTACTTGCCCCGTGGCAAATAAATAAAAATGTATTAAGATTAAACATTTAGATCATTAATTACTTCCTAAAGTCGTCTTAAAAACGTTTTAAGCACTACTAAATGCTAATACAAATCTTTTTTAAGTACTGGAATTATTGATGATAATCAAGCATCGAATGACAATTTCACTAAATTCACAACTGCTAGGTTGATGAAATAAGTGATTAAAATAGTTTTAGAAACTTGGAGTGAACTAAGATTCAAAAACTTGTAATTAGTATTTTATTAATAAATTAAAGGGCATTATCGTTAGTGGAAAATAGGTAACTGATACGTAGAAAACAATAGATATAACTAGTAACCTATTCAAACAAAGGTTTAAAATGTCAAATATTAGAAACTATGGCCGGAGGGTATAAACGGGTATTCATCCAACAATAGCCACAGATGTACAAGGGAGCAGACGAGATGCAAATAACAAAAATCGATAACGAAGCGAGTGAACGCAGGATGCCCGACTTGCATAAAATTAACCATCATGATTTCAACTTGATATTGCGCGAACAATTAACGAGAACGAAATTACATCGTCGCCGGATAAACTGTAAAGACTATGTACTGAGTGCAAGAAACAAGATTCAGGGAGAATTCTCAGACGATGTCACTAGCAAACAATAGATCATCGTGCATCCGGTACGATGCGTTCTCTGTTTACTAAATATCTTAGAACGCTATTATTCTTTATTTATCAACACAGAGCGGTGTATCTCTCTGTACAGTACTTTGGAATGCGGTAATATATTTTCTTGATGTCGTCGTGGTTAAAGAAAGTCGGTAGCAATGTAAAGACATCGTTACCAATTAGACTTTTAAAATCGAATTATATCACGTAATTATAAGAGTATATTTCAAACAGCTTGTTGTTTCTGGTTAAATAGCCTTTTAAAGCCTATATTTAAAGCCTATAAAAGATGTTATCAAAGTAGATACAGTATAAACTCCATTTAACACCAAACATCTTTTGTCCATTGAACGAGTAACATCAATAACGATAGAAAATATGCATTTCCTTAAGTCAAAATTAATTTTTATTTTACTATACAAATTTATTTCAGTCTCGGTGCGGTGGATGATTAATGCCGAGCTTAAAAATCTTCAATTAAAACTAATGCCATTCACAAAAATGTAAAAATATAAAGTATATAATATGATGTCAGCTATAATTTACAGCACACATGGAACTTCTAAGTAAGTGGTTCAGAGACTTGACGTCTCCGAGCTGCCTACTCGACGAGACCTGTTGACCCGGTGTGCTACGCTAGCGGCAAAAATTTTCCTCCACCTGCTCAAAAGTTATGAACGCCTAGTACAATATAACTTTGACTATTCAACGGGCAGCATTGTTTGTGACCTAAAACCACATTGAAAAACAAGTACACATGATAAAACTACATATTTGAGGTAAATTGAGAATTTTAATACATAAAGTTGTAATGAAATTCCTATGCTTCCCGTTTTTTTTTTATTATCACAAGTGTCAATCAATTTTAATAGCTAATAAAATAATAAGCAATAGCTATTAAAAAAGTAGAGGTAAAACAAGTTTTCATTTCTAAGAATTATATGTGCATGCATGCATGTTTATTTAGCACGGTGGTTTTTCTAATGCCGCCTAACTAGCTACCAGCCTTAAGTTGAAAATCTGACGCCAAATATCATTAGGTGTGTTCCGGCAGTGGCACTTGAGAGCCAGTCTCTCCTATGTAGGCCGCCAACGCACCTGCGATTTCTCTGGTGTTGTGGGTGTCCATGAGCGGCGGTGATCACTAACCATCAGGTGACACGATTGCTCGTTTACCCCCTATTCAAAAAAAAAATCGGTTTGTTAATTTTTAAATCTCATAATATGAAAAGTAATGAAGCAGTGATAGCTCAGTTAGTAGTATCTACGGACGCAGCGTCAAGGGACGTCGGTTCGAAACCACCTATATTTAAATTTCATATAATTAAAAGACATTTATTTCATTGCAGTTATAAACAAGTATCATTCAATAACCAAAAGAAATGAAAACAGAAACGATATTAAATATAGCCAGTTCTACCGATCTTAACGGATTGAAGTTGATAAATTGATTAGATTGATTATAGCTAACTACAAAAAACATATACAAATCGGTCATAAGGTTTTTTGAGTTTTAGTGAGAATAAAGAACATCGATTGTAGGTGATACGAAGTTCATCAGGTCAGCTAGGAGACAATATATTTTTATTTTTGCTACAACTTTTATAATTTCATTTCTTAAAACAACTTATGTCTTACCAATTAAATTGTATTTTACTTTAAAAGTCTTATTACTTTAATTTAGTGAAATTATCGTAAAAATATCCACTTTTAACCATGCAAAGTTTGTTAAAATTAAAATTCACCATAGACAAAACACACCCGGTGTTTGCTCGTGACATTTCATTTTAAGGTTAATATCTTAGGTATACAATATCGTTAGTACGAATTTTAATGGATCATTTATTTTGGACATGAAAAGGAATAATATCCCTTAACAATCGCAGATATTACAAAAGGATACTTAATATAAAAATAATGAAAGGAAAATTCAACAGCGCGTATTTTAATCTCAGAGAAAGGATTAGATTTATTACACCCTGATTGAAAATCGTCCTCAATGGTTATTCGGATCTATAACGATAATGCCGTTGATAATAAAGACTTCAAAGAATAAGTAACAAATGTTTTAGTAGTAGGATATAGTGCTAAAATAAAAATCATTTAATTTTTTAATATACTCATAGTAATAAAAGTAAATAATAATATACAGCAAATTGTATATAGCATACTTAAGGTACTGCGCGTATTATTGCGCATATATCATTGTATGGACATTATGGTAAACCGGATAAAGTCAAATAATATTAAGGTTATAGGGAGTTTATCGAGTGCCGTAAAATAGAGTTTATACTGTACTATATATGTGACACAATTTATAATCATTTAACCCTACATTATTAAAGTTATATAACTAATTATCTACGATATGTATATATAAAGGTTTTGGTTGACTGACTCATCAACGAACAGCCGAAAATAATAAGGCCACTAGAACAATTTTCCAAAATTGAACCCTAAAGGGTAAGAATGTGGGAAGAAAATCTTCACATATTGACTTAAACTGTAGCATAAAGACACCTTTTAAAAACTAGTTGTATCTACAACAATGTTATATAGCCTATGTTGCTTAGGGCTAATGTAGCATTCTAATGGTGAAAGAATTTTTGAAATCGGTCCAGTAGTTCTTGAGTTTATTCGTTAGATACAAAAACACAAAAATACACATTTTCCTCTTTATAATACTAGTATAAATAACTCAACACGTGCTTCAGCGTGTTTAATATTTCATTCCCTACGTAGTAGTAGAGTAAAACAGAGGATGACATTTTTATAGATACCTGAGATTCTTGAGTAGGTTGATTTCTTAATCACTTAAAAATTGATTAATGGAAATGGCAGAACAAAGTATCATACACTAGAGCCAGTAGTAGCGACTTCGTTGGCGTGGAACTAAAAATTATTTAATATTTATTTTGTCTGATTTTGTATTTTTTTTCGATACTGCTTTGCTCCTAATGGTGGTATATACCAGGATATATAGCCTAAAGCTTCAACAGTGATTACACTACCAAAAACAAAATAAGTATTGAAATTCGACTGGTAGTTTCTAAAATTAAACGTGAAAAGCAATAATATTATTTACTAACCTATATAAACAAATACATTAGTGTAAATAATAAAATAATAATTCTATAAATAAACGCCTTTGAACCACATTAAATCAGCACTCCAACCGTCAACATATATTATTCGACAAATTAAGCGTGTGTCATCTTGTAAACTGTTGACCGGGTTTGAACTCATTGACCCAGTGTGGCGCGGGAGCACCTCAGCGAGCCGTGACGTCGATTACTAAGCTCTCACGCTTCAGATGTGCTTACTAAGACCAGGTAAGAATATAAGGACGGGCATTGTACCGGGAAATGCGATAAGTGCGTACTTTCACTCCACACATAATAATCCTCTTTTGGTATTTACGATGTGTTAATACACTTTATTTAATACTGACTCATGTAGAATCAAAGTTTTTTTTCCTGTCCATACTACAGACTCTCGGTCTACACAATTTTTATTTAATTTATAATTTAATTATTATTTTTAGATAGTGTACTCTTAATAAATAATATAAATATATAAAAATAAATGACTTATTTATTAATACTTTGCTTTTTTATATATAGGTATATAATTTTTATTAATATCACAATTATAATTATTATTATATGGAATCAAAGTTCAGTTCAATTCAACTGTTTAATATTATTAATTATTATTAAATTAAATTAATATTTCCTTAATGGGCATAACATTTACAATCATAGATATATAGTATAATAAAAGTTTTACATAGGGTTTAAATATGTTAAATATGTGGGTAGAAATATGTTGTTATTTATCCATATCCTTACTAATATTATAACCTAATATAATATAATAAATAAGAAGTTTGCGCTTGTCTGTTTGTTACGCTTTCACGCTTAAACAATTATGATGAGTTTTGGTATGGAGATAGACGGCACCCTGGCCGGCGTAAAAGTAGCCAGTAATTATTTTTTTGCGGTACAGGTGGAAGACAGAGTTACGTACGCAATGAGCCGATGGCATTATTTACTTATATTATTACATTTATATACATTAATATGTAATATCAATATGGAGTACAAAGTGTGCAATACAGTTGACAAAGTTAACATTACAACGGCCATTGCATTTTACTTCATATCTGTATATTGGTAAGTTATGTCCGCGTCTAGAAGAGGTAAACTTTATGAAAGAAATCATTACTAAATCCAATTTCATAGACGAGATAATAATAAAAATACAATGCCATAATTCATACCGGTCATACTAAAAAATTTATTCAAAAACCTCAGTTTTATACTCTTATAAATATTCATAAACGAACGATATAATAATAAACTACACGTTACAATTAGTACTTATAACGTGTTTATAAGTATTATGAAATATTTATGTTCGCCATATGTACGCGTTCATATTAACCAGATTGAATGAGCGACCAGAAAGGTGAGAGTGAAACGAAACGCTGCGCTGTTGTGAATACATCGGCTGCAGGCACCCTCGTCATAAGGGTGCGTGCATGCACGTATGTACCCACTCGCCAGTGTTGCTAACCCCAATAACTAAAAATCAACAGCACACCGATAAAAAAAAAACAAGAGAAAACAGTGGAAAAGCGAACAGGGAGATTACATATTTTCCTCATATAACTAAAACAATCACCTACTTTTATTAGTTACCAGTTACCAGAACTCACATACATTGTTACATAATAATATTGATCATAACATAATAAAAAAACAAAAATCAAAGTAGAATCATTTTCCATATTCATCCTCAATTGCTTCGTCTTCAGTATATTCAGACTGATTTTCTTTTTAAAATCATATATATTATTGTTAATAAGAGTAGAGCAAAATATTTGCATAGTGTAATAGGTGGCGTTGAACGCTAATTAAAAAACAGTAAATATTAGGAACGAAACAGAAAATAGGGCCATCAATATTAACAGCAAATCTACTGTTCAAAATGTAGGGTTGGCAACACTGCTACCCGCTCTTACGTTTCGCGACTTGCAACTGACGCGTTGTTAAACGACCCACTTCATACCAGAACCCATTTGCTTTTCTGAACTCGCCTGCCCTTATTTTCGATGCCAGTGTGATTTTCTATAATACTCCATCACCTTAAATCATATTCAATAAATTAATCAATACTATCTGTATTAAAGTATTTATCAAATTTCAAATTATACGAGGTAATGAAGGTAGTGGAGGTATTACATATCGGATAGTATCAGACATATTTTACGATTTTTAAAATCTTGTGTAAAATTACTATAGGTTAACAATCTAGTATTCATATTCGTAATCAGAGTATCCTTTATCATATATATTTAGCTAGAAAAAATATTAACAAAACCATATTTACATATCTAGAATTCATTAAAACAAATTTATTATTATTAACATTAAATAACAGATTATGTTGTATCAACCTCCTACTGATTATTCTTTTCTATATTTCATTTCTAGGTCACCTAAGAGTTTTAAGAATAGTATGAATAAGAAGGAAGTAGAAATAAATTTTTCAACCAACTCGGAAGTTCAGCATCTTGTCTTTCTTCATAACAGACAACGATGATAAAGTATATAAGTGCTGATATCAGACTGTTCCTATAATATAAATTAAATATCACCCACCCACCGGGAACCTCGTACCGATGGATACGCGACCAGTTATTCGTAAAATAGTTGTTAACTGCCAGTCGCCTGCAGAATATCGTGGGCAAAATAAAATAGAACAACCAAAACTAATATCCCTTAAAAATGTGTCGTGTCCTCGTTAATCAACATTTATACGCTAATTTGTATTGGAGCCAAATTACATATTAAACATCTGACATATTTGGAAATAAACTGGTATATTGTAATCACTTTCCAAGTCACTCCTTTTTACTGTGACGTAACTCATTCATTAATTAAATATTGTTTTAACGTACAAAATAAAAGTATGTAAAGAGATCAGCTCTTTTAATACTTTAAAGATTCGGTAATGTAATGTAATTCTTTAAGCGTTCTTTAAGCCTGAAATTTCGTTTTCAAATATTTACACATATATATTTGAGCATAAAATATTTCTCTGTTTTGGACTCATATAAAAATTATTTCATATATCTGCTACTTTCAGATAATAACAATTATAGAAATCAAATTAATTACTGAATTGTATTTAGAAGTAAAATAGTACCTACTTATATGCACATTTGTGACTTAGCAATATTAATTTTATATTAAACAAATATTACTTAAATTTTAAATTATTTTTTGTATTAGTATGTATCTCATTTGCCTTCATTTTATTCCAAATTTTTCCAAACATCGTGCGTGATTATACTTTTGAACATTTATTTCGGTCTTCCAATAAAATTTTATTATAGAGAGTCTCTAACACCCCTAGTTTAAAATACATTTCAATAATCTGCCACATACAAATCTGTCGACTATAATTTGTACGTATACGTTTATTAAGAGCAAACAAAAACAATAGTGAATTATTCGAAACAAGAACAAGCGTGACTATAAAATAGATTCAGTGGCACACATGTTCAATCAAGCACAAAAGAGAAACAATACAACCAAATTCACTACGCAACTAAATTATTTCTCAATTTGTAACTATGGATACAATTATTTAGTATCAGCATTCTGTTTTTGGAGCGTCTCAAAGGGTAATCATTAGTGCTGGAGAGTCAATTCAAGCAATAATGAAATTATTAGGTACTTAACTTTCAAATAACAAAGCTTAACTTTTTACTTAATAAAATATTATTCTCAATAGAAAACTATTGGTTCATTTTGGTTAGGCAAATTTTCAAGACAATTAACGTTCGATTTATTGAATGGCATTATTAAGTGGTGATGGTCAAGTCGTCTAGACCAGCATGATAATGATCTAATGTCCGTTAGTTTCAACCTCAACACGTACCAAAGTATTTGGGCATATCTACTCATTTGTTTCAGTAGCACTATCAGGTGATACCGAACGACAACAGTATGGCAATCTAAATCCTTAAGAAATGTGCTAACAGGACCTGCCGTTCTATGGGGAAATATTTAAAAATTAACATTTTTAGGTGTTTGGAATTAACTTTTGCACAATCACGTAAATAAATATAGATTTGTAACTTTTATTATAGAAGCATAAGCAATTGCTTGATGGTAAAAACCGTGGAATTCAAGAGCAACTACAGTCCTCTATGCATTTGCCTCCCCATAGCGGCCATCGATGTAATGTGTGCCCGAAAGCCTATTGGCAGTAAGATATATACTAGTCTATTCTGAAACCCGATTAAACAAAGAGTTATTGCGGTACGGGTTCATCGACTAGTAGTTGGAGGTTGAGACACAGTCGTGTGTAGATTCTAGCTGCCACGCTTAATGACATGTTATACAGAAATTGATCTTGGGACGCGATACGTCTAGGCGTGCCATTTTCACGGTTGTTACATTATATTCGGTTCAGCCGGATTTAATAGTCGTATCTAACTTATACCGCAAAACTTGCCACTCTCTAACCTAAGCATGTAAAAATAAATAAAATAAAAAAGCTTTTTATTTCCTACAAATTACCTACTTTACATTGTTTTTGAGTTATAATACACTTAATTTATTGTTTTCTGGGAGAGACACATTTAAATTTTCTCTCACTTTAGACCTTACACAGCTGGTCAACCTGGAGACGCGGATACTTGACGTGGATAACCATACCGCTAACTGCTTAGACCTTCTGCTGACTACGGATCCAGACCGTTATTCCATAATGGTCTCAGCCCCTTTGGGCAGTTCTGACCATTGTCTGGTAAAGTCAGTATCATCATATTCCCCACCAGATACAAGCACACAAGGTACTAGAAGAATATGGCGATACAAGTCGGCAGACTGGGATGAGATGCGACACTTTCTAGCATCTTACCCTTGGCGAGACGCATGCTTCTCTACAGCTGATCCATCGAACCTGTGCTGATGCAATTTCCGACGTGGTGCATCAGGCCATGGAGTATTTTATATCTTATTCTGATGTACCACTCGGAAGCAGAGCCCGTCCATGGTTTAACGACGAGTATGCCGAATATGAAAGGGACAAAGAACTGTCCTTTTAAGCATGGGCAGAAGTTCGTTGCCGTAAGTCTTCGGATCGGCTTACTAGGAAGAAAGCATACAATAAAGCCGCCAAGTCCTATAGGAAAGTTTTCAGAAAGGCTCGCTTCCAACATATTAGTCTCGTTAGAGCCAAATTGGCGAACTACACTTCTGGTAGCAAAGCCTTCTGTTCCCTTGCCAAGTCAATCGAGGTGAACTTTCTGAGGTCCTCGCTTCCACCCATTATGAAACATGATGGGTCACTAGCATATGCAGCAGCAGAAAAGGCAAATGTATTCGCGGATCTGTTTGCACAAAATTCACATCTAGATACTGACAATAAAAATCCACATTCAATACCTACATGTGATACATTAATGCCGAAAATTGTAATACGCACTAAGGATGTTCGCACCATACTAGGTAATCTTGATGTGAATAAAACTAGTGGCCCTGATGATATTCCATCCAGGGTGCTAAAACACTATGCGCCGGAATTGTCTCCAGTTTTGACACACCTGTTTCGCCTCTCTCTTGAATCCAGCATAGTTCCAACATCTTGGAAGCTTGCGAACGTACAGCCTGTTTCGAAAAAGGGAAACCGTGCTGACCCCTCCAACTATCGCCCAATTGCAATAACTTTCATATTTTGCAAAGTAATGGAGTGAATAATTAACAAACAACTTTTGGCATATCTTGAACAGAATAATATCCTCAATGATAGACAATACGGCTTCCGTCAACAAAGATCAACTGGGGCTCTCTTGGTATATGCCACCTATTAGTGGGGTGAGGCTATCGAGAAACATGGTGAAGCTCTAGTTGTTTCTCTTGATGTATCTAAAGTGTTTGATAGGGTCTAGCACGCCAGCCTTTTAAGAGCGCTCCAATATTACGGAATCTCCGAAAATCTGCGGATCTGGATCAAAGACTTCTTGAGTGAGCGGGTCATAAGAATAGTTGTTGATGGCTGCTCGTCTGATGCCAAGGCTATTAATGCCGGAGTTCATCGGGGATCTGTACTCTCAGCGATACTATTCTTGCTGCAAATCAATGGTCTGCTACAGCCGGGCATTTTTGGTTACGCAGAAGACAGCACTGTCACTGAAAGATACTTATCTGGTCCGCGGGCTTGTTTTCAAGAGATCCGTAATAAGAGAGAGGCTATGGTCGAGCGCCTGAACTCAAAATTGAGGTTTGTAGCCGACTGGGGCGGCGAGAATCAAGTAAAGTTCAATGCCGAAAAAACACATGTGTGTCTCGTCTCTCTTTCCAAGGTATTTCTCTTTAAACCGGAGATAAGCTCGGGCTATTGGGAATGCAACTAACCGCATACCTGAACTTTGGGAGTTCAATTGAGACCAAAGCAAAAACAGCTGCTAAAAAGCTAGGGATCCTTTCTAAGGTCAGACGGTATTTCACACCTGATCAGCTTCTCAGCCTATATCGAGCGCGAGTTCGGTCATGTGTAGAATACTGTAGCCACGTCTGGGATGGATCAGCTAATGCCAGCTGGTTGCATTCGTACTGGGTATATATACTGCGTATAATGCGTACTGCAAGGGAGTGGAATTCACTACCGGCTTTCCTATATCGTACAATATGGGAGTCTTCAAACAGAGAGAGAACAGGTACTTGCTGAGTAAGCGCGTTCCATCATAGACTATATCGTCACTTGCTATCAGGTGAGATTGTGTTCAACCGCTTACTTGTTGAATGTAAAAAAAAGATCGCTACCACCACTACCTATACGACTAACTAAAAAATATGTTTAATTTACAATACCGACAAAAAGGTCCTTTTATTCTCGTCTTACCATAATGATAAGTAATTAAAGAAATACGAATTGCAAAGAGGTTACAGCAATAAGATTACGGTAACAACAGGCTATTAACCCTCTTCGAGCATCAGCAAAACATTACCCTAACAGACCGTATCGCGGCGAGAAAAAGCCATAGAAACACATATAAGGATAATGGTTCCATCGGAGCATCTAAATACCATATCATGTACAATAATCTATACGAATAGATTCAACCTTTATTATTGATTTTATTTACTTTACCTAAAAGTATTTCTTTGTTATCCGTCACAATCTTACCTGAGGCAAACTGACGATATGGCCCAAGATAATAGCACCTCAATCGTAATAAGGGAATTCACTTTTTAATGTAGATTCCTGAATTGCGCAATCTAGTATCGATAGTACAGACACACAGAACAAGAACATGTTATGACTGTATCAGGTGTTATTAATTTTATAAGGTAAACTGTGATATACAATGCGGATAATACAGAATTAGACGGGCATAAACATTTAAAAATAAAATGTTAAGATTATCTAAGCCTGAAATAAATAGCAACGTTTGTACACGCTCTTTTTAAAGATTTTCTACTTGATGATATTAGCTAGCTGGAATGACATTAGAAAGAATCAAACTTCCACGCTCATTGACGCGACATTTAAACACTATTAATAAACCATAACTTTTATGACTATTTATTTATTTATTTTTTATGACTATAATCTCACTTCAAGTTAAGTGAATACGTGATTCAAGCTGGTGGACTTGCTAAGCTTAACGGAATGACTGGCTTTCAAGTGCAACTGCCGGAATACACCTAGAAATATTTGAGTTTTTTCATCACGATGTTTTCCTTCGCCGAAAGTTTTCCTTCGAAGCTCACTGCAAGGGTTCGAGCTCATGTACCTTGACGTAGCGTCTGTACACGATAATAATGAGCAATCATTACTTTCAATCACTATCATCACATCAAAATCTCTCCTTTTCTCTTATATCTATAGGCAACAATGATACAGATAAATAAGAATGTAATTGAAATAAACTTAGTAATATTTTTAAAATGTCAAAATACGATCTGCGTGGCCCTTGCCGGTACGTAAATGGTAAAGCCTATAATATTTATAATAAAGAAAATGAACCATTTACACAAATCACAACACAAAGTGAAACGAAGTCAAAGCGAAATATTCAGAAGTATCCTTAAATAAAGGAATCTTTTTGAAGAAGTGAGCAATTCTTTTCAAAGTTAAATGTCTCTCTTATAAATAATTTAGCTAAAGAAATTGAGATGAAATAAGATAATAATACTTACTTTAAGATGTATATTTATTCATATAAATTTATAGAGAGTATATCGAAACAACTGATTTTTCTTACCAAGCAAAGTAAATGAGAAAACATATCAGTTAGAAATGTTTTTCAATTTTTTTTTTAGTCTTGCTATTTTATTTTATTAGAAACAGCTTTAATCACACATTCGGAGAACTCGGCGGCTAAATCGAGTACTCGCAATAATTAATTGTAAGTCTCTGTCTAAGTTGGAAAAAAATATTTCAAAACAGAAATTATGAAAAGCTGGTTCTTTTTAGCCTAAAATCAACTTCTACTATATAAACTAAAATTGTAGAAATACTGTAAACATTAATGCTGTCAGATTTAATATCTGTGACCTTAAGAACTTCTTCAACTATGTCTTTCTATTTATAAGGTTTTACATTTTACTATTAACTTGCTAAAATATCATTTTAAACGAAATCTTAACGGTATTACTATTGTCCAAAATGGCGTAGGCTAATTCATAAAATCAAACACTATAGATTACAGAATATTCGATGGATATTATCAAAAAATATTAGAAAATAATACAGTATATTTGCATGTTGAACCGGAGTCAATGGCTGTGAATTTATTACCACCAAAACGAGGGTCTCTGTCAACCATATTTAGTCAACTGCGAGCATTGCCCTGTAATCTTTAATTTGATGCGTAGGTTTTAGTATTTTTATTTGGAAACATTTCCGTTTATAAGGCACCTTAAAGGAAGGTAAGTATCTCGAAATGTTTTCGGCGGACTCCACATAACCAATTTAATTCGATGTTCGCGTTTTAACGATAAATTTGACCATTAAACATTTTCAATAATGGAAATGTGTTAGTTGTTTGTATTAAATGGGTAAGTCCATATCAAATCGACCCAATCAACCCTTCCGATTTCGTCTTAAGTTTTCTTTCATCCTATAACCAAGTTATACCAACGATTTTTTTTATTTATGATAAACTAGCTTTTATCCGCGGCTTCACTCGCGTTAACATTGATTTGCACAATCAAATCGGACGACACAATAAAAAGTTCCATACAAAGGTTATTCCTGCTTTGCCCCAATTCCAATAGGTTTTTCGAGAGAAAGAGTAGTCTATCATCGTCGCTATGGTCCCATCTATCTCTATACAAAAATTCGTGAAAATATTGTATTTCTATTGTGAAAGCGCAACAAACAAACAACCTCACTTTCGCATTTACAATATTAGTAAGGATTCTGAATAAAGAATCGATTGTTGTAACTTTAATAGTTTTTGACTTAATCAATTATTTATTTATTATAAAAATGTAAGGATTCAAAGATTCACACATTTTTTAATTTAACATATATGTTCAAGATTGTTTGTAAACCGTACCGTTATATGATGATGAAAGAAACTATCTGACAAAATTTCATCCATATGGATCGATTCCAACTATCAGTCAGATTTGGAACGTCAAAAATATTTTTGCTAATTATTGTGCCTGAGTGGTAGAACAGCTTGATTAGAAGAAATGTGAAAGCTGTCCCTATCTCTGGCAACACGAGAGATCGAAGTTTCGTCGTGGTGCTATTTAGTAGGTAGTGTCAAGTGTCGGATGTTTATCATCCGATGAGTCTTGCCATACGTAGGCTTACGATACGAAGAGCCAAACCGGGACGCAGAAGAGAAAGAGGCTCATTTTCATTTTGCTTTTCGCTTAATTGGTGTTTTTCATATTTGAAATGCAAAAACCGAGACGCAGAAGAGAAAGAGGCTCATTTTCATTTTGCTTTTCGCTTCATTTGTGTTTTTCATATTTGAAATGCAATCAAAATTTTGACCGGGACGCCGGGACAGGGATCTCAAACCGGGACTATCCCGGTCAAACCGGGACGTATGGTAAGCATAGCCATACGCCTCTCTCGCCTTGGCCTGAGCTCGGGTAATGTGTTTACGCGATGATACGAGGAAGTTCTTAAAGAATAGGGTTTTAAAGACCACGTGGATAAAAAATGGTGACAGAACACCAGACGTAGCAAACAAGCGGCTAGTGTGAATCCAGTATTCAAACAAGATGGTAGAGACTGCAGACGACTATGACGCAATCACCGTCAACAGTAACAACCCTATTATAGTGACTCTCTTCTAGTTATTAGTGTTTCATGATGAGGCTTTCTATATATAATGATGAGGTTTACATGATGGCATGACAGTCACGACCTTCGAAAAAAGGTAGATTTTATGTTTTATAGTTGTCATTATACTTTGCTTATTATCAGGTACAGAATCGCCACTTTATGATGCAACTTCAAAAAAACATTTTTTGCAATATAAATAAGTAAGAGTAATTTTCAATGTAAATTCATGGCAATACAATGCACGTAGGCGTGTAACGCATTATTCTCTGCTTTCGTAACTCACCACACTCTCGCACGGCTGCGTGGAATAAATTAAAATAATAATGCAACGTGCCTACAATCCGAAGTGCATAGTTCGCAATATTTTGTAAGAATATTGTAAATCTTGTAAGTATATTCGATCGTAGGAGATGAGCGCCCACGATGTCGTGAACATAATTTCAATTTATACGGCCTTGCACGGTACTTAAGTAAAACAGCATTAAATTTATGATCCGCGAAATTGATGCTTTTCTTCATGTATATCTAAATATGTGTCAGACGATCAGAGCATCGATAACTTAAAATTTAATTTAAGTATGACGGACAGAATCGCGACCACATAGTTGGTGATGATAAACCTTTGGGGATCGACGAGTACTATCATCCGGTTGGCTGGCAACTTCGTCGCGAATAAAACTACAATGAATATGTTTATTATTGTACTACTTTATAGCTTTTTATACTTTATCGGTTTATGGCCACAATCTCACCAGAAGTAAAGTGACGTTTAGGTCTAAGATGGTGGACACGCTAAGCATAGTGGAGGAACTGGCTTTCAAGTGCAATTGGTGAAACACACCTACAGGCATTTGGTGGCAGATTTTGAATTGAAGGGTGATAAGCTAGCGAGGTAAGCATCAGAAAAAACTTTAACACCATGCTATGGTGCATCATTATGTTTTTCCAACCACGAAAGCACAGCCTAGCAGATATTGGAACTCACGTCCATTGACGCGGCGTCAACCATACCATACCAACTGAGCTATCTTCGCTTTAAGTTTATTATTATATTACTTTATGACTTGGGTATGTATACATATATGTTGGACCGATTAGCTCATTAAAACTCTCTTGATCTCAATGGTGACTGTCAAAAACATTGTCAAACAATTCATAACATACACAATTGATATTTGATCATGTTTTCGATATATTAATTTACTTAAATAGTGGCGGCGATGAGGGCGACAAAAATCCATCACAATGACTCTTACTTTATCGCGTTTCGACAGCAGCCAATGTTTTAGGCATATTTGTCAAATATCTCTCTCGGTAATTGCTATCTTTGTTTACTACTATACTTACCATTTGCTTATGGTGTCTTAACTTTATCGTGCTTCAAAAAAAATCCATTTTTTTTCATAATATTAACTCAACTTTTGTTTGATTCTTTTAACTTACTTTTTATTTTATGGCTTACGAAGTCTAGATTTTATTTTATTATCTCCACAATTTCTTTACCTTTCTCAATTATAGCAACATAAATAGATAGCATTTGCGCACTATCTTACAAAGTTTCACTAATATAATCCTATTAAAATACAACTGGCTCGTAATTTTGGAACAGGTTCCTGGAACTGTTCTTTCTATGCAATAGGAACGAGTGGAACAGGTTTTTGATTTATTTCTATTATGTTTATATCGTCAATATAAATCCTAATTTACTCAGCAATTGACAAATAATATAATTAGAAATTTAGTAAACAAGTCAACCCTTTTATTTGATATAAAAATAATACCAATTTACGTTGAACAATCCGCAAAGGTTATTTTTACTCTCTCTCACTTAGTTACATATTACTCGAATTCTCTACATTCGGTGTCCCGGTAACGATTTTCCTAACATCCCTGCGACCTGTGATTGGGCATCGCTAAATAAATTATAGATGAGGTTCTATAATAAAACCATTCAGCTTCCAGCGGCCGTTGCTCCATAATATTATTTTCGGAACTCCATACATGGAAACTGTATGAATGGTTCACGGCTTCGATGCTATTCGCGGCAGTATAATATTTTAAAACTTATTTTAATCAAATGTTAAATATGGGGCGGATATTATAATGATTTTAACACGCCTTCATCATCTTCAGTTGTATCTCTCTATCAATATAACGAAATGTTTAGAAAAACCTTTCACCGAATCAAGATTCATCTGATTGACTTGAATTTTACACACTTATCAATAACCAATGACAATACAATAATATTAGGACTTTATTCTAGTATTCTAACGACAATCATCAAAATAAATGCAAACCACGAAACTCAATATTAAAAAATAATAAAATAATGTCACTAAGGTAAATAAAAGTGTTTTTAAACCATTTTTTTTCTACGCCAAAATTTTTTACTATTTTGGGATTGCTTTACCATCTTAACCTTATTATATATAGAACCTTCTTATATATTAGAACAATTTTCCTTGATCTTAATTTATTATAGATTTCATAGAAAATTCATCAATGTAAATACTTTTATAGAAATAAAGAAACTTGACTTCACTTAAGTGATTAAAAGAGTACCTTATTATTTAAATGAGAAACAAGTAAACTTTTGCATGATAATGAAAAGATAATAAAGTACCCATAAGGATATAAAAGTCTTACTAATATTATAAATGTATAGTAGTAGTAGTGTATAGTAGTAGTCATGTAACGAATTAGAAATGAATAGAGATAATTGGGACCTTGGAGACGGTGCTATGCCACTTTTTCAACCGAAAAACTTATTGAAAGCGGAGAAAAAAAGGGATAAACTTTATATGAAACTTTTTATTGCGTCACCCGATTTGTTTGATAAAATCAATATTAATGTGAGCGAGGCCGCAGGTAAAAGCTAGTAGGATATAAATATCCTATTCTTAAATAGGGTTTGGTTCGAAATAAATAATTAACTACAAGCTTGTATTACATAAGATTTTTTCAAAAATTTCGGTATAATCAAGAGACATTTATAAATAAGCAATCTATACTTAACGGTTACTGTTACAAAATTTGCATTTTCAATATTCAGTTAAATAACTCGTAAGCAATGAATCGTAGTAATTGTATAGTTAATAGAAACAGTTTCTTGTTATCTCGTCACATATAACAAACGAGGTTGATTGCCCAAAGCTTTCAACTACACACATAGTTCTATACGGCTCGATAGGTAAACACGAATCTAATTCTGGAGCTATTAGCCATTACACGCATCTCGTTCCTTTGTCGATTGACAAGTACATACCCGTGTGTAACATCCCAATGAAATTTACGTTTGAAACGTGTTATACTAAAACGATTCGTGCAGAAAATTAGAAATTCCGAGTACTAACAAACAAACATTACGATAACGCCAAAAGGAGATGTCCTTATAAGGATCTTATTATCTATATTAATATCATAAACGGGAAAAGTTTTTTTGTTTGAACGCGCTAATTTTAGTAGGATTTCAAAAATTATTTTAATATTTACTAGAGAAATCATTGAGGAAACCGTTAGGCTATTTAACATCAGGCTACCACCAATAGGAGAAACGACGTAATGATAAAAGTTGCAAAAACGGGCAAGTATTATTAAATAATTTTTATTTCTAAGCTACAGTGACTAAGAAATAAATTTCATCCAAAAAAAGGACAATGACCTCACGTCAGTTAAATGCTGTTTAGTTCACCTATCTATGTGTCAAATAGGTAATTTATATTGAGTTAAGTATTATCTAAACATACTTTTAATATTTTTGGCACATAAAACTGAATATATTTATTTCACCTATGCGTTGCTACATCCTACATATGCGATGAAAATTGTGTATACTCTTGTAATGTATGAATTAGTACATGCATTGAACAATATCTGGCGCACTAACCGTTTCATTGTGAAGATAACATGAATTAAATCACGGCTAATAAATACCCTATAAAATCAAGTTGTTTTCAACATTGTCAATATATGACCGAAAATTTATTTTTATAAATTATGACCCATATATTTAAATATATTGATAGCAAAAATCGATGCAATTACATGTTACATTATAATATAGAAATTAAATGCGGGTCTTAAACGCGCCATACTTTTTAATATTTGCTCGACGTTTCGGCCTGGTTACAGAGAAAAAAAAAAGAATTAGATGTTAATATTTAATTTAAAAAAAGATAATTAATGAAGTAAAAACTTTGCCACTAAAGATTTTTTACAGCTTTCCACAACACGAAACCATTAGTTGTAATGCGAATTTTAGGCAAATTAGCATCGCACGAGGCCGTTGATTCATTCGGCTTTAATTAGAACCGGAATCTTGGTACCGTTCGGACGGCTCTGCTGAACTCATATTGTGCCATGTAACGAATGTGTTCCGCCAATGCAACATTTGGGTTCGATGTGTGAATCAATGCACCAATGACCAGCCATGCTGGATCTCTCTACATGAACATTTACTCTTAAATATACTGTCTGTTATAGACCATACGAGACTGGTTCGTTCAATCAATTTATAAACTTCATCTGAATTGGTTTAAATACGGGTTGTCCACGTGCTATTTTTTTTACGATGATAGTGATGTTCCTTTAGAATTTATGTAGGCCGTATTTTATAAAAGAATTGATTGAATCTGAAACAAGTTTAGGTGGTTTTTAGCGGAGATTTAACGGTATATGAGTCTAGGTGTTTGTGTTGGGTGCTTGTATAGTTATTCTCACTTGGCATTGGCGAAATTGCCTATATAGGAAAATACCACAATAAAAAAAAAGATCAAAGGGTAGTCTTTACGGAAATATGAATTCACAATACTGTATTAGATATCTGTAATTTATGTTATATATTTACTTTACTAAAACTGTTCTCTCAATTTAAAATTAATGAACACCTGAAACTTATTTACAAATATGTTCTTCAGTATATAGCCTGTTTTATTGTTATCTTTCGGATTATTTACGATTATTTCCAAGCTTAGTGTTTTACGACTACAAGCGTAAGAATTGACTTTATAAAGCACAATTCTACAAATACTTTTCTATATATTTTGATAAAATAATAGCAAAAATGTGATTGAAAAATTGCTAGTTTTGTAGAGAATTTACTTCAAGGAAATATTGGTAGAGAATTTAATTCACCACAAAGCCATACCTCGAACTTTGTATTATTGTGTATGAAATGGATTTTATTTGCTTTAGGATAATATTCTAAAGGCGAGTGGCTGTTGTCTATTTAAGTGATGGGGTCTGATTTGGTGCCAATATGCTTTAGCTTCATATAACGCAAGTGTTTTATAGGAACGAGAAAAGAAAATCTATTTTTGGCAAGCTCTTGTGCATAGTCATTTGCTGTTTGGATTGTAAATTTTTTTTTTGGTATTTAATGGTTATAATATTAAATCTATCATTATTGTCCTGAATCCACTGTTAACATTTAGTTATAAATAATACGCGTGTATGACTAAAATCTTATTCGTCGTGTACCATATAGAGAGATACTAAAGTACGTTTTATTGAAAAGTCGGGAAGTAAAAATATTGAGGCAATATGGTTCCTTGCCCTAGATTTACCGGTTCGTCGACCGATTTCGTGTCGGGAACGCAAAGCGTGCATATCACCTGGTGATGTTCACTTTAAAACGTTTACAGTGCGGGGGTGCTTATATTTTTAGAGAAGCATCAATTATATAACGATATTCAGATATTTGTTTACAAGTTGTATATTATTTGGTATATGCCTATCAGTTCTAATTTACGAAAGTACGATAATTAAGTCATTACATTGCTGTAATTGCTGCATCAATTACTGTAGATAAATTATTAATTTACTGTTTAGTTTTTATGTAATGCACCTTTGTTATCTGAAATTTATATAAATAATTTACTTCAATTATATAGTTAGTACATGTACATATACGAGATCCGTCGTTTATCATTTGTGATGTTCTTATATTGATAAGGGGGTCACACAAAATGGGATATAGCATGACAAAGAGGGCGAGGGGGTATTAAAGGTAAAATTTTGTGACGTATTTTATGAACGGCCCCTTAGTGATAACGTGTCCGAATTAAAAGTCCGTCGATGTCTATTCAAATCCGTGTTATGAGCCTGAACTATGGTAAAATAATATTTCTTAATGAAGCGTGTTTGTTAGAGTATCTTCTTAAACCACCTAGCCAGCAACCACCCTAAAGTTAAAAATCTATCAGCAAACAATAATAAATAAAGTTTCGGCAAATGACAGCAATTCCAATATTAAATGTAACCATCGTTAGCGACATCGTGACCTAGCAGCAGGTAAGATTATATGGTAAAACGCTAAACAAAATGATACTAAGTAAATGTATTTCCCATTGACATTATTAGTAGGCTTAATATACTCCGTTATTAACAATGAACTCCTCCTGGCCTGTATACAGGATGACTGGCACTGTCCACTCGTACGGACGTTATTAGAGAAGGTCGAACTTTGCGGACGGCGACACTAAGGCGCCGCGCCAGATTGACGCTACAATGGAATAGAAATGTTCGTATAAATATAACTATGATTCGCTTTGGAATGAATATTTTATATATAAAGATATGTTACCATTAGGCCAAGTATTTTCTTTATACTTTTTAGGTTTAGCGATAACGCATAAGGTCACAATCTCACCTGATGTAAAGCGGCGATGCAGCTTAAGATGATAGACACGCTAAGTCTAGTGGAGACAATGGCTCTCAAATGCAACTGCCAGAGCACACCTGTAGATATTTGGTGGGAGATTATCAATTTGAAGGGAGTAGCTGGCCAGGCGGACATTAGAAAAAGCCCTACAGGGTGTTCAAGGTACAATTCACAACGTAGGCTTTATCTGGGTCACATTTTGTAGTCTCAGAAAAATATAATGTCATACATTATGACGTTCTTGTTTTTCGAACCGCTAGTATCGTAAAAGCTTTAATGGCCAATGCGGTACAAATTCATCGCGATGTTTTCCTGCACCGAAAGATCAAGCTCATTGCAGAGATTCGACCTCGCGTCTATTGATGCGTCGTCTGTACACACTACCAAATGACTATCATGACTGCATTTCAAAATAATTCTAAAAGAAACATCAATCCCAGTAATTTCCAACACAGCAATCATGACATCAATTTGTAGTTCATTGAATGCAATTGTTCTTATTTCTTTCAATTATACAATATTTGCTTTTACTTTGGCTTGTGTTAAAAACAAGTTGTACAGAGACATAAATGTAAGGTTTGAAGTTATAAGAGGAAGTACTACATAAATTACTAGCTGTGTCTGTGACTTCATTCATATGGAACTAAAATTGTTTAAGAAAATTGTGTAACATTTTTCAATATCACTTTGTTCTTATTGGTGGTTGCGTGATGTTAAATAGACTAAAACCTTCCTCAATGTGCCTTTACAAATTTATTGCACTTAATTTTTGTATAAAATTATTTTGTTATGTGGATGATAGGACACAACAACTGTATTTCAACCGCCATATACTAGGTGTAACACTTAACTTATTAAAATGGTTAAGTGTTTTATATATATTGATCAGTTGGAGTAAATCCAGTAATCATATTGATCAAAATTCTGAACAAATAGCTAATTTTTACTTCTAATTTCATTATATTATGTTTAAATTAATGTTAGACTCATAAATAGTAACAAAATTCACAACCTCTATAAACAGCTGTGAGAGTGTGTACTAATGTCTATACATTATTACACACTCTCACGACTCTAATACTATTATTACTAGTTTTTACAGTTTAATACTGATTTTTTCAGCAAATTCTGGATGTAGATAAATTCAGATATAATTTTTCCTAAGTTTTTGACAAAAAATATTAGACTATCACTGCCTCCAGGGTCCCATCTAGCTTATATCAAAATTCTTCATAATAAATTCAGTAGTTTAGGTGTGAAAGCTTAATAGAACATTTAACATTTAAACACTTTAAAATTGTATAAAAATATTCTATAAGCCACAATAACTAACTCCTATGTAAATTAATCTCTTTAGGCTTCTAAATTTAGTATCTAACATTTGTCTATGAAGTGCTTCAATAAATAGGCAAAATATCAATGCTTTATTTTAATACCTGCCATTGGTAAAATTGTCTACTCAGGCAAAATGCACAATTAAAAAAAAGTAAGTAGAAAGGTAATCAAAGGTAAACCAACCTTTAATAATTATTTGAGCATACACACTTGAAAAGCTGGCAATATCAGTCAATGAAGGTAGAATCCCCATATCAATGATATATGATATTATCATTCTACCTATTAATAGCCACAACACAATGGTTTTTAACACTATCATTTTTCAATCCACCCCATTAAAATTGTAAAAATGATAAATTAAATAAAAGGAACTTCACTTTATAACTAGCAAATACGCATAGTGTAGTAATGTTTTTTACATATAAATTGTTTTGATTTTCAAATTCTATGTACAAACATTACTGTGAACACTTCAAATTTAAATAAGTTGACAGTCAAATATTTATGATTATTTTTAAATACTAAATTTTATATGTGATTATAATGTTCAGTAATAGTAACATAGATTTTATAACAAATATAGGTTCAATAAGTACTTACGTGAATATTTTCTCGTAAAAACGGCCACAAAACAAAAACCGTAATAAAGTTAGTAAGACTAAATTTATATGAAAGTAATAAACTTGTTGTAACAGTTATAAAGTATTTTTTATGTCAGTTTTCATTCATAAAATGTACTCAAAACTGAAAATATAATCTCTGTAGCGAAGAACATACCCACAACCAAAACAATCACACCCCACAGAACCACTATAACATCACAAACTTGGCCTAACCACAGATTAATGCTAGTCAGTGTCGCCAATATCCAAATTTCTCAAAAAACTAGATTATTAGTCTATAAATTTTCCAAATAATAATATAAAGAAAAAACATACATATTTCAATAAACAAATCATTGTTATTTAAAATCTTGATTTCATTACCACCTTCTCAATCTTTTGGTGTTAGTAATACATGAATAAATAAGTAAAATGTACTTCTGATTATACTTATACTGTTAGTAATCTATGCCACTGTGTCATGCATGTTTATTCTTTAATCAATTACTAAGGAGTTTTTGGCGGAATCTTGATTTCTCATGTTGTGATTTTTATTTGTAATTCGTATACTTAGTTGTTTAGCCCTACATTATGTAAATTAAGGTGACATTTTACGTCATACAGTGTAGCTGAAGAGCATAGGTTAATGATTTGTGAATATTCATTCGGAACATGATATCTTAGTTATCACAAAAACTTCTAGGAGAGCTTCAACAAGAGAGTCACCATCTTGTTGAAGGTAATATCGTCCCATTTAAAACAACATCTGACATGGCTGCAAAGTCTAGATACCTTTGCCTTTTTCTATTTAAAATGAAAGGAAAACACTATACAAACAAAATATTTTTTAGTACTCTGTGCTGCACTGTCAATTTTGGTTTAAGCGCAAACTTTATTTATTTAATTGTTATGCCTTATTGTTTCTTATATTTGTAATATTTTTTACGAGAAACTTTACCATTTTAGATTATGAAATAAAGATAAACGAATTTGTAATATGGAAGAAGAGAGTAAGTACTGGCAAATAGTAAAATTGTATTTATGTTGTAGGTTAAATTATTAAAAATGAAAACAAATTTCAGAACTTATTCGTAAAAAGAAAAAAGCTCTTAACAGTAGCAATAGACGGGCTTTAGCTGAAGCGTACAATGATCTGGCAACGTACTATTATAAACACAATCGTTACAGTGATGCCCTGGAAGAATATAAGAGTGAAGCTTCTATTGTGAAGGATTTGGGACTTCAAATGGAATGGGGCACCTGTAACAGGATGATAGGCGAGATGTACATGCTTTTGGCAGAGTTTGAAAAAGCATTGAAGTACGAACACAGGCACTTAGGTGAGAGAAAAGCATATAAGTTGTTTATGTTTTAACAAGTAAAGTTGAAACAAAACACATTAAAAAATGTTAATTCGTTCGATTGCAACTTACATATAATTCAAACTATGATGTTCAGCAGTTTCTTGTTTTATAACTCAGAAATTTTTATATGTTAATATAAATATTTTTTACTTATATATGATTCACATAACACAATTTTTTTACATATATTTATATAAACATATGTTTAAATGTAAAATAGATTATTATTTTGTTTTGAAATAGGTAACATAATAATTAAATTGCAGAGAACTGTGCTACCAATCTGCATCCAGGTATTTTTAACAGCTTATTAAATTATTTAAGTTAATATTTGACCACAGTTTTACTTGATATTATTTATTTGATATTGATGATATTTGTAGCTCTACAAGTAGCTTGGGACAGCTGCCATAACATTATAGTTATAGTTAAACCTCTTTGAATTCATCCAACTCTAATATGTTATATGGTCTGTTAATGTTGTATGTACTAATAATGTAATGTTGTATGTGAAATGCTGATGTCTGTCCTCATTTAAACTGCAATTGCAGATTCAGCAGGAGCAGTCTTATGTAAATTACCTAGTAATAAATAGTATTACATAAGAATTAGGTAAAAATAAGTATTTATTCATCTGATATAATACAGAATTGTGCTGACTTACACATACTCACATCATCCATACTTATATTATTAATGTGTAAGTTAGTTTGTTTGTGGTAAGCTTTGATGCCTACACTCTTGAATGAAATATGAATTTTGGTATAGAAATAGATGGGCGCTTGGAGATAGTGATGGGCTACTTTTTCTTTTACTTTTTACCTTTCTGGAAGAGGATTTAAGAGAGGGAAAACTTTGTATGAAACTTGTATTGAGTTATCTGATTTTGTTGACAAAATCAGTATTAATGCTAGCAAAGCCATTTATTAAATTTATACTTAAAAGGTTTTAAAATAATACTATAGAGGTTTATAATTCCTGAATTTAATGACAAATAATCAAGTACTATTAGTAATGATGGGATTAAATATTTTTTTACAAACTCGAAAAAGAAAAAAAGTCATGGTTGTTAGAGCTGACATGTTTAAATCTTAATATTTTTATTTATACTTTCTATGCAATAGAATTTTGAATTTAACAATATAATATAATTTAATTAGTTAAAAAAAAATTGTTTCCACTAATAAATAGTAAATAGAAATAAATTTCAATTGTATTTAATTTAATAGTTTAAAATTTTGAAATACCTATACAGTTAAGTTTAGTAATAATTGCTATACAATATATTTTGTTGTCTGTGCCACAACATGTTAAAATTTAATAGCAAATCTGATTAGAAGCAGTATAGCAATTTAAAGTAGCTGGAAGTTATAATGTTTAAATGATTGTTTTATGGATCAAACAAATAAATTAAAACCTTATAAACAAATATATTTTTTTCTATGCTGTGATAGAAATCACTACTGTAATTTAGTTTTCGAGAAGTTATTTTCCTAATATTGTAGATTATTAAATTTAAGTTTGACACCAATCCAAGTTGCCTATTTGGCTCTCAAGTACAACTGCCAGAACACACCTATTGGTATTTGGGGACAGATTTTCAATTTGAGGTTGGTAGCTAGCCAGGGGGCTTTAGAAAAAGCCCTACCACCATGCTATGCTTTCCTTCACTAAAAGCTCAAGCTCATTGTACGTGGTTGGATATATGAAGTCTGCATTTAACATTACAGCTGTGGCTAAAGAACTGAAGAATTTAGTTGAAGAACAAAGAGCAATGGCAACATTGGGCAGGATTTATTTGCTGCAAGGCCAAAGTAGCACTGATGATAAGGAATCAAATACATCACTTAAAGCTGCAGAAAAAGCATTCATGAAGAGTTTAATGTTGTGTGAAAAGTAAGATAGCTTTTCTACATTATTATATTCATTGTTTTTGTTCCACATACAGTTGCCTAAGCACTGCTGCTGCGATGAGTGGTGATGGATCAAATCTCTCACATGACAATTATTTCATCCATAAATGATTGTTCCGATATTGGGTACATTTTCGGTATCATGAACTGTATTAATATAAAGTGCCATGCAATATAGAGTTATTACAACATCATGCTGGTATTGACTAGTTTTAAATATAAGGTTAATTTTTTTTACTAGTCTTCAATTCTGCTTGCATTGCTTGCTTGTATTTTATAAAGATTTTTAATAACTATTAATTTCTTTGTAACAAATAAATATCACCTGAAATATCCATAATAACATTATAAATGAAAAAGTAAGTTTTATTTGTTTGTTATGCTATCACGTCTAAACCGCTGAATCGATTATGATGAATTTTGGTATTGACATAGATGGGAACCTGCAGACGGTGATAAGCTACTTTTTCTTGCGAAAAAGTTATTGGAAATGGAGTAAAGAGAGGGATAATCTTTGTATGAAACTTTTATTCCGTCATCCGATTTGTTTGACAAAATCAATATTAACGCGAGCGAAGCCGCAAGTAAAAAACTAGTAACAAAATAAATTTATGGATAAAATTTCTGAACTTGAAACACTATCAAAACAATATGAGTGCTTTAACAATCGTGCATTTGAAGATTGTGATTCAGGAACGTAAGGTGGGCCTATCAGTGCGCAATTGTTATGTTCTTTTGTGAACCTAGAAGGAAATATCCTAATTCCAACTATGTATAAACAGTGCCAACTCTATATAGCGGTACTTAGTTGACAGTGAATTTTATGGCATTATTGAATTTTCGTATGTGTAAATAATGAGGTAAACTAAGTAATTTATTTTACATTTTAGGGAGTTTGTCCTTATATTGAGTTAATTTAAATGCAGCTTACTTTGTATATACAAATCCAGTACTATATTTAGAAAGATAGAATTTTCCATAATAGATTATAAAGATTTGAAACACCTCATTCACAATAAAATCTCTTTTAGTTTAAATGGGAAAATCAATAAACATGAACTGATGGATATGAGAGCTCGTCTGCTTCTCAACATTGGAGTTGTACAAGAGCATCTTGGTTTCCTTGACAAAGCAATTGACTGTATACACAAATCTGTAACAATATGTATCACTCAAGATTTGTATGAAATTTTACATAACTGCTACACAACAGAGTCGTTGCTGCATTGTAACAAAAAAAAAGACTATGCTAAAGCATTGAATTGCTTGAACAAAGCACTGGAGGTGGCCAGCAGACTTGAAGATAAGGTTTGGTTTTTGTTCAGTTAATAGCATTTCTAGAATATATATATTATTTTCTAGTAACATGTTAAAAGTTACAATATTCTACCTGGTAAACACACTACAGTCCCAAAACAATAGCACTTTTGAGAGAATGTTCAGTGGTAATGTCAATAGACAATGATTCAAAGAACACGAGTTAGAATCCTTGCAATAAACCCAAGCTTTCATTGAAGCAAAACATAATGAAAAACCATAGCACAGTGGGAAGGCACTTTTTAATATTTGCCTGGCTAGCTACTACCCTCAAATTAAAAATACCTATAGGTGTGTTCCGGCAGTAGCATTTGAGATTCAGTTACTTCACATACTCAACATCAGGTTCATAGTCCTTCCAAGTTTAAGGAAAATCAATGTCTGGTGAAGCTGTAAAAGGCTTTTAGCTTTGTAATATGTCCATTCGAAAAAAAGTTTATGGGAAACCATTATGAAGTTAACAGTCAACATTTTGACAACAAGTAGATTAGTAAATCTGATATGTCCCTTGTACTTCTTATATATAAGAAATAAAATATATTATAATTTTGTAGGTATTAAAAACATGTGAAACATTGTCAGCCAAAGCTGATATATTGTGTAAAATGTCTGATTATCAAAGTGCGAAGCAAGTATTACTCAAGGCTTGGAAGTTAAAAACTCCTGATGAAGAGGAAAGAGAAAATATTGAAAATAATTTAAGAGTTGGTAAGTTTTTTAAAATGATTTAATTAGTTAGCTTGATCACTAAAATTTGGCAAACAAAATGGTTAGTCATAATGATTTCTTATTTTTACGCGAATATTATTCATTGAAATAAAACTAATTTAAACGAATTTTATCGCGGTTATATATTAATTTTGATCCCGACGTTTCGAAAGCTTTTCAGCCTTCGTGGTCACGGGGCGGACTGAGGTGTAGGTTGTCCAGAAAAGTTCATGTTACTGTGTCTACCTTCAATTTAATTTTTGTTTGTGCGTTGTTGTTACTGCGTAGATCGGAACTCTATCAGTAACGAAAATTAAATTGAAGGTCGACACAGTAACATGAACTTATCTGGACAACCTACACCTCAGTCCGCCCCGTAACCACGAAGGCTGAAAAGCTTTCGAAACGTCGGGATCAAAATTAATAAATAACCGCGATTAAATCCGTTTAAATTAGTTTTTTATTTCGAAAAATGTTTAGTCTTTAGAATAAATTTAGTGTGTATATCTTTCCACCTTAAATTTTTGCTTGATTTAGTTTTATAAAAATTCTCAAAAAATTCACATGCAGAAAACATGCAGAAAATAGGGTGATATTCAACTTCTATTCAGTATAAAAGCCATAGTTATATGCTTGAATGTTCTGAATCGGCCATTTTGGTATACCTGTCTTCTATTTTATTCTATTACCAGCTGTGCCAAGACTTAACGTGAAAAAAAATGATGTAATTTTTTTTTCTCGTTTTTGTTACTTTTTTCCGTGTAGTTTTGCTCCTATCGGTGATAGCGTGATGTTAAATAACCTAAAGCTATTCTCAAGGATTGATCTTTCGAATACAAAAATAATATTTGGAATCTGATTGGTAGTTCTTATGATTATCGCGTTCAAACAAACAAACAAAAAAACTTTTCCGCTTTATAATATCGGTATAATTGTTCTTGCTGTTTTATACTTACAAAGAGTATTAATACACGAATGTACTAATGTTATATAGAAATAATATATTTCTAATCTTCAAAGTTAAACGTCGTTTAACGGAAAATGATGTGAAGTTTTTTTTCGTATTAACATACTCATCATCAGATTGGAAAAAAAATTAAAAAAATCTTAATGAGGTTGTGTAAACAATATAAATTATTCTAAAACAGGCCAATACTATTAAGAAAATTAAAAAAAATTGTTATGGCTCAAGAGTAGTTCTTAGTAACGTATGTAACAAGTTTTCATTGTAATTGTTAATACAGGTCCATACTATATTACTACTAATATAGACAATAATAAAATATGCCCATAATAATATTGTAAACCATTGTTTTACTTGTAATGTCTTTTAGTGGCGGCAATGTGCTACACAGAAGATCTGCTGATTTCAACTGACCCATCTGACCATATCACATTCAAAAAGCACTATGAAAAACTTGGTGATGGAGCCTGCCATCTTAAAAACTATGCCGGTGCTGCAGAATATTATCTAAAGATGTTAGACCATGCAGAATTAGCAGGAGACTGTGGGAAAACTTTAATACCTATTTATGTTAGGTAATTTATTTTAATCTAAACTTGGCATATAAATTACACAATTAATTTTTGTTAATTGCATTCTTACATAATGTTTTATCACATATATAACATATTTGGAATAGATATGTGTGACGGTTATAGTTTTTGTAAAACCTTTTTAGTGAGTCTTTTGACACACGAAGGAATAGATTTTGAGATACATATTAAAAAAAGATTATTAGGTTCAATTGTGGGAACCATCAAAATGTGGGTGTGATAACTGTATACTAAAATTATAAACTAACTCGCTAGCCTGATTAGTCTAGTTGTAAATAACTATATATATTGTCAATAATCTACTTAGGGTCACTAATGGGGATAAAATCTTAACACTGAATTTTCAGATATGAAGTTATAAGAAAATAAAACACATCTTTATTGATTGAACATTTTTTTTTTTTATTAAATGTTTATCCCTTACTGTCCCAAAGACACCTTAATAAGATTTCAATAAGGTTTTGTAAAAACTAAAACATCACGTTAGTATGTTATTATATTATTTTAGTCTCTATCAAACATACAAAGACATGGGATCATACAATGAGGCTTTGGATTATTACGAAAAAGAATATGAACTTATAAAAGATGTTCCAAAGGAGGCATACACTACCCTAATCAATATTGCCGAAACATTGTTTCTGGCTAAAAAGCCATATGATCTAGTGGAAAAAGCCTGTTTTGATGCTAGAAAAGCTGTAAGTATTGTTTTAGTCAAACTTGGTTAAAATTAGTAAACTTAGTGGTAGTAAAACTTAGTTGAAGTTAGTAAAACCTAGTTAAATTGTTTGGTTTTTGTATTATCAATAAATCTTACTTTTACATATAGATTATCTTTAAATAGTATATTGATGTATTTGAGATATAAAATATATTAATAAAATAAATATTATTCTATTTTCTTATTATAAATATCGAATTGCCATACCAAAATCCTAAATGAATATTAATTAACATTACCTATATTTGCATTTCTGAAAACTATATTTTATACCTTAATTTTAAGGTGAAGTTTGCCTTCCTAGTTTTGTGTTTTATTTGGTCATAATAACCTAATAGGTATAAATGTGTTTTGGATTTTAGGTTCTAAATTGACTATGTATATATTATGACATTTATTAATAAAATAAGTTTTATTATTCTATTTTTTTTTACTATTATTATCGATATTTTTTTTAATAGTTTATAAGTTTAGCATTATAGCCATGATCTCATCTGATCTTAAGTGACGATACCTCCCAAGTTGGTGAACGTGCTACACCCATTGGAGGGACTGGCTCTCAAGTGCAACTGCCGGAACACACCTATGGGTATTTGGCGGCAGATCTTCAACTTGAGGGTGGTAGCTAGCCAGGCGGGCATCAGAAAAAGCCCTACCACCATGCTATGGTTTCCTCCCGATTTTTTCCTTCACCGAAAGCTCTAGCTTATTATAGGTGGATTCGAACTCACATCCCATAACGTGGTGTCCGTACACACTACCACTGAGCTATCATCGCGTCATAGTTTACATGTAACAAATAATATTAATTAAAAAGGAGTTTCATTAAGTTTAAACGAACTTTCCAGGCTCAAGATTGGAATAAAAAGAAATATGAAATCCGAGTTCTGAAAAGTTTACTCAAATATCAAGAAGAGTATTATGAATTAGACAAGATGGAGCAGACTAAAGCTGAGTTAAGGAGATTAGGCTATGATGACTTTGATAATATTGAAAATTCTGAAGATGACCAGAGTTCGGCTGGCGGAGGTGATGAGGATACAACTCATATAGGAGACGATATTTGTCTCGATGACCTTACAGGTATATTTTTACTATTATCTATGTATATTCGTATTATAAAGTGGCATACTTTGTTTGAACAAGCTAATCTTAGGAACTATTAAATGGAATTCAATTTTTTTTTGTATTGAATAGCGCAATCATTGGCGAAGACTTTAGACCATTTGATATCATGCTACCATCAATAGCAGAAAAGCTGAAAAAAGTGAGAAAACAGGCAAAAATGATTCAATTTTTTTAAATTCCACGCGGGCGGTAGTCGCGGACACAGCTAGTATATTAATTTATAAAGTAAAAGTATAGGAAGACTTTTTTTATAATACTGCGATTATGGAGGATATAAGAACTGCAGAAAACAAAAAAATATAGTTAATATATTATAGATATCCGAATTGTATACAACATTCATTGTTTATATTCATACAACATATACATTTGTTTTGCAGAGTAGTATAGATTATAAGAAGATAATACCAATTCTTATACTAAGTTTTAGTGGTTTACTTAAATAAAATTCAAAGTTGAATTGAGTGACCACAAGTACTTAAAAATTAAAAACAAATTACATACAGTTGTAACAAATTGCAACACTATAACAAATGTAAGATAACAGCAATATATTGACTGGAATAAAGTAAAAAAAAAAAAAAACATCAGAGTATATATTATAGAAATGAGTATATAATTAAAAAATATTAAATGAAGGTATATTTCTTATTTATCTACTGATATCATAATTGCGAAAGTAAGTTTGTTTATTTGTTACGCTTTCACTCCTAAACCAGTGAATCGATTAAGATGAATTTTGATATAGAAATAGATGAAAAATTGGAGACGGTGATAGGCTAATTTTTCTCGCGAAAACCTTATTAGAAGTGAGGTAAAGAAAGGGGTAAACTTTGTATTAAACTCTGAATTGTGACATCCGATTTGTTTGGCAAAATTAATATTAACGCTAACGGAGTCTAAAGTGAAATCTAGAAGTAAATAAAAGAGCTCTCCTTTTTCTGTATTTAGTTGATGTAATAATTATTTTTTAAGATATTTCTGATACGAACGAAGAGGATATAAATGATACAAAACGTGAAACTAGAAGACGTGGCAAAGGTTTTGCCATCAAAAAGAACATGAAAGGTGAAACCCAGTTGCATGTTGTAAGTATTATTATTGAATTGAGTTTTTATCTCAAGTTACTTTAATTCATTGGTCTCATTTACTTGTCCTGTTCCCAAGTTATTCGAGGCTGGCGCAATACGTTTTCTTTTTCCATAAATCTATCAGCCGCCATCTCTTCGTTCACTTCCTTTTCTTTCATCTCATTTCTCACACACTATATCCATCTTTTCTTTGGCCGTCCTCTTCTTTTCCATCCTCCAACATTCATATCCATTACTTTTCCCACCACATGCGTTTCCTCTCTACTCTTATTTCCTATCTCCTTTTTTTTAAAATAAATCGTTGATGGCTCAGTTGGTAATGTGTACGGACGCCGCGCGAATGGACGTGAGTTCGAATCCACCTGCAATTAATCTGACATTTCGATGAGGAAAACCATAGTACGATAGTAAGGCGCATTCTAATACTGATCACTACCAAACTAAAGTATCATACTGTTGACATATTACGTGGTTTGTTATCTAGATTTAACAATAAGGTGATGTATACTCTATATTCATTTTTTGTGTCCTTTATAGGTTTAGTATTATGGCCATAATCTCACCTGATGTTAAATGACCATGTGGCTCAAGATGGCGGACACGCTAAGCCTAGTAGAGGGACTGGCTCTCAAGTGCCGCTCTGCCGCAATACACCAATAGGTATTTCCGGCAAATTTTCAACTTGAGAATGGTAGCTAGCCCGGTGGACATTAGGAAATATCTTACCACCATGCTATAGTTCTATCGTGATGTTTTTCCCCACCAATAACTCAGGTTCACTACAGGAATCGAACTCATGTCCATAAACACCACTAACTGAGCTATCATCAGTACTTTATTTTACAGGCGTGTATATCAGGTAATAAGTTGTTAGTAGAAAGACTTATTGCTAAAGGTCACCCGGTTAATGTTAGAGACAACGCTGGATGGTTGCCATTACATGAAGCTTGCATTCACGGTCACCTCGAAGTAGTCAATATATTGATTAATCATGGAGCCAATGTAAATGATCGAGGCGGGGTCAATTGTGATGGTGAGTGTTTAGTTGTTGAGATAACCTTGAATTAACTAGATTATAAGACTAGACTTACCTAGACTATTATATAAATCACTTAACCATATCTTCATTACACAAATTGGCAAAAAAGTCTATCGTCAGCATGTTAAATTGAACTCCAATAAATGGCCACTATTGCATTTTGAAATTTTGGTGTCAAATTATATTTTAATTATATACCTTCAATAGTGGGCTAAGTTCTTAAATGAATATCGCAAAAAAAATCTGTGTTTTATATGATCTTTAAGATAAAAACTATATGTTTACTAATATTTCTTGGGATTTAATATGAACATTGAAATTTAATGTAGGGATCACCTAAAAAAAGTCAGTGTTCATCTGAATATTACTGTACCTAATGGATGGAATTTGGAAAGTGAATAATGATGATCTTTATAGTGATATCTCTGAATTTGCTCATAGATAAAGGTCTTCTGAACCGCAAAGCTAAGGTTTTGACAATGTCGCTAACACATTACGCTAATTGTGGAACTTTTATCAATTTATAATTCGAATTAACTATAATAGAATGTATACTACAACACACTTAGTAGAATGTAAACTTGACAGGTATAACTCCATTGTATGACGCAGCTAGTAATGGCCATTTACACGTGGTACAATTATTACTAGAAAAAGGGGCACTACCATCACTGAAAACTGATTTTGGCGAAACACCGTTGAATGTTTTGCAAAAATGGCGTGCGGGTACTATATTAACTAAAGACGAGGAGAATGTATACAATAATATTTGCAATAAAATTCATTCTTTGGATAAAACGAACGCAGATGTCGCTAATAGAACGATGAAAACTCCGATCAAATGTAACAAGGAGGAATCACCACCGAGTACATCTAAAATGACGAACAGAATAAAGGAATTAGATTCACCAGCTTTAAGGAGGAGGAATATAATTCAGGATGATAGCGATGATGATGCTGAAATTATCCAATCTCAAGTTACACCTAAAGAAATAGCATTTCCATCAGATGATTCGAATGATTCCGATGGCCGTAACGTGACCGAAACTGGCAGATTAGGTGTCAGTGAATACAGAAACGCAATATCCGCATTACGGAATAGAAATAGTAACGATTTGGCTAACGTTAATGTTAAGAAGAAACCTAAACCAGCTTTATTAGATCCTGATGAGGTCGACGACGATTGGCTTGATGACGATATAGGCATTAATAAAAATAAAAAACGTAAACTGACTGATCCATTAAACGTTGTTGCCAAAAGGCCTAACTATGAAAACATCAAAGAATCTATTGATAAAATAAATAAATTAACTGAACCACTTGTTGAAAGCAACAAAGTGATACAAAGGAAATCGCGAGTGAGTGACGTTATAGATATAAGTGAATATAGTTCTGATTCTGACCAGAGAATCGAAAATGTTTCACCTAAAGTCAGTCCTACTGATTCTCGGTGGAATAATATTAAAGAATCAAACAGTACAAAATTTAAAGATAGCAGGGACAATATGAAACGACGGTGGAAAAGACAGAGTACGTTGTTAAAAGCTGGTTTTCAAAGGAAAAGAGATTCTATCGATCAGTCAAGTAATAGTGGAAGTGATAGTGAGTTTACTAGTAGAGAGAGGCGACAAACTACAAAGAATGTGTTCTCTCGGAATTCTTCTGGAGATAATTTTAATAGTTACAATGACGGTTATAACGTAGTCCAAAAAATAAACCACAGTATAGTGCAACCGGTGAACGTAATACAACCGATTAACATCGTTCAATCTAATAAAAATGGTAGACCAGTTCAAACGCAAATTTTGCCGCCGGCCGCTGTAAAAGTACACGTCGAAGACAAGGTGCTATTAATATCTTTGAAATTAGAAACAATAAATAAACATACAATCAGTTGGCTTGTCGAAGAAGTGAAGTCTAGATATTACAAGTAAGTATATTTTCTTTCCTATTTACGCATTTTTAGAGTTCCGACGCCTGCAGAAAAAAAATCTTTCCTTTCTCTTCGATTCCAATTTCACTATTTTTATTTATAGTATTAGCAACATTTTAGAATAGCGGACGAATATAATAAGTTACACCAATTTGCTATAGTTTATTTGATTTACATTTTGGCCATAGAACATATTACAGAGAGGTGCTCAAAGACATCCTATTCAATAATGTATTATATTCAACTGTTTGATATTGAACTACTCTATTTCATTAAATAAATTTCTGAAGACTAATATATAGCTAATATGTTATTTTCTGTTTTTATTAATATAGAAAGACAATAATATGCATAACTTCACACTACTACCATATTCTTGGAAACTGAAAAAGCTTTGATACAAAAGTTTTGCTTTTATTGAATAAGTTAAGGTACAGGACCTTCACATTAGATAAGGGTTTGGTTTCATATGTAAAATCAGACTATACAATGATTAAAAAAAAAAAAACGCATTTATAAATGCTAGAGAAATGCACTAAAAAGCCTACGTTTTTTAGGTTAACAGGAGTGAAACCTGTATTTAGTCTTATGACATCAGATGGAGCCATTCTATCTGAAGAGGATCCACTGAGTTTGGTGTTATCATCGCCTGAGCTTAAAACATGTATCACCAATTGGAGGGCATCTCCTGCTGAAGAGAGGTATCTTGAATGCTGTGATGCTTTAGGGATATGTAAGTTATTTTGTAGTTACATTCCACTTTTCCTTTAATCCCTTTATTGCAGTTGGTGTAAGGTATCAATTTCTGTTATAATTGCAATATTTATTATAATGTTTGTAAATAACTCCTTTAAATTTATTTAGTGGTAATACAGAACAATTGCCTGAATTCGTAAGTATTTGTATTTGGTAATGTGTCTGTATATCTAAAATTTATTAGTGTGTACCGATACTACGTCAATGGGGATGTGAGTTTAAATCCACCTGTAATTTTCATGAACTTTCGCTGAAAGAAAATATCGTGATGAAACCATAGCATTGTGGTAGGGTTTTTTTTTAATTCCTGTCTGGCTAGCTACCACCCTTAAGGTGAACATCTGCCGCCAAATACTTAGAGGCTTATCCTGGCAGTTGAACTTGAAAGCCGATCCTTCCACTAGGTTTAGCATTTCCACCATCTCGTCGGGCCACATCGTCACTTACATCGGTTGAGATTGTGGCCGTCACCCTAAAACCTGTCTTTATATATAAAAATCTCATGTCACGATGTTTATCCGAGCTAATTTCGAAAACTACTGGATTGATTTTAATGAAATTTCGCACAGATATGTAACTTTGTCCAACTTAAAATATAGTATACTTTTTATCTCGATAAGTGATTATAACGCGATAGATGTCGCTGCAGTCGATGTGATTGACTACTCGAAAAGGCAGAACAAGGTCTGACAGGCCAGAAAACTATGAAAAAAGATTATATTTGATAGATGCCACAAGTGTTCATTTATTTGAAATAATTACAGCACCATCTGAAGAGGTCCAACAAGCTGTTGGAAGAAGTCATACGACTCATAGGCTTGCTCTCGGGGCTAAAACACTTTCCTCACTACAAATGAGACCTTTATTCCGAGCTCTCACACACCAAACTCATATTACTGCAGTCATGATATCAGACAACAATATCGGAGACACTGGAATCAAATATCTCACCGAATGCATATGCACTATGAGACATTTAACACATTTGGACATAAGCAGTAATGATATTACAAGCGAAGGGATCAAAACTCTAGTGAATGCATTCACGACATCATCCAGACCAGTTTGCCAATCTTTGGAAGACTTGGACTTAAGTTCTAATCCGATAGGAGACAACGGGTTCAGAAACGTAGTGAAACTCTGCCAGTGTATTAAATTAAAAGTGTTGAAATTGAATTATTGTAATATAACTGAGTACGCGATTAACGATTCGATTAAATCTATGTGTTTCGATAGTTTGGAATCGATTGATATGAGTAACAATGAGTTGAAAGCGGTTATGGTGAATTTTTTAATGACATCGCTAAATCCGAATTTATTAATTGATTTAGAGTTGGATAATATTGGTGTCGACGGTAGTGTTGTGGGTTGTATAGCCCGGTTTATGGATACAGCGAAGGAATTGAAATTACGAAGATTTGCGTTGTCCGATTGTAAATTAGTCGATGGACAATTTATGAGGATTTTCCGGTGAGTATTTAATAATTTATCATTATGGATACTTTTTAACCATTCTTTGAAATAGCAGATTTTAATGGTAAAGGAAAATATCTGAACGATTGTCCTTTCCTCATTATATCTTTTTATAATTCTATATGATGTTCAGTGTTAATTGTTTGCTGATATTAAGTGACGATTTGGCCCAAGGTAGTAGACACGCTGAGTCTAGTGGAGGGACTGACTCTTAATTGCAATTGCTGGAAAACACCTATAGGTATTTCTCGGCAGATTTTCAACTTAGGCTAGCCAGGTGGGAATTAGAAAAACCCTACCACCATAAAACAGAGTATAACAGAGAAAAAGGAAACGAAGAATGCTTTATTGGTACCATGTACAAACATCGCGTTGATGGACATAAGTTCCCTGCGCTGAGCCTGAGCTTTTAATTTAGGATAACGTGGTGATAAAACTATAACACAGTGTTAGGGCATATTCTAATGCCCTTCTGGCTATAGAAACTACTGACCAAATACCTATATGTAGTCAGCTGCACTTGAAAGTCAGCCCCTCCACTAGCCTTAGCGTGTCCACCATTTTGCACATTGTCAGTTAATATCAATTAAAATTGTGATCAAACGTTAAACCTATAGAGAACTAAATGTGTCCGTAACTTCACTCACATGGAAATAAATATTATTTAAACGTTTTTGCCCATTTTGGTAACTGTTTTCAATACAGCTTTGGTCCTATTGGTGGCAACATGATGTTAAATAGTCTAAGCAGCCTAAATTGCCTTACTCTATGATTGCTCTATCAAATACAAAAGAAATGTTAGTTCTTAAGATTGGCATTGAAATAAACAAACTTTTCCACTATATAATAATCTTTGTTTATAAAAATTTCGTGTCACATTGTCCGCGATGAACTACTAAAGTACTGAACTGATTTTCGTCCGACTCAACTTGAGAGATATGATACTTTTTATCTCGATAAGTGATCATAAAGTGTTAGATATCACTGTAACCGAGGTGATTGACTACTCGAAAAGGCAGAAAAAGGTCTGTCAGGTTAGCTAGTATTAATGTAGACTTTTTTTTATACCTAAGGTTTAGCGTTATGGCCATAATCTCACCTGATCTTAAAGTGACTATACGGCCCAAGTTGGTAGACACGCTAAACCTGTGGAGGAACTGGCTCTCAAGTGCTGCTGCCGGAACACAACTATTGGTATTTGGCGGCAGGTTTACAACTTGAGGGTGGTAGCTACCCAGGCGGGCATTAGAAAAAGCCCTACCACCATGCTATGGTTTCCTCACGACGTTTTCCTTCACCGAAAGCTCAAGCTCATTGTAGTTGTTTGGATTCGAACCCACGTCCCTTGACGCGGAGTCGTGCACACTACCACTGAGCTATCATCGCTTCAAATTTCAAATTTCGTAGATAATGAACGAAACGCCCATCTAGGCAAACTCTTTAACTATAATATTAGCCACATACAAAATTTAATCCTAATTGTTTATTAGATTACAGGAACTGCTCATTTAATATAAAGTTTTTTGTATTTCAGAAGTCTCGGTCGCGCCAAACATCTGAAATCAATAACACTGAAAAACAATCTTCTAACATTTATCACTTTAAAGAAGCTGCTTCAAAGACAACCTCCAGTGCCGCAGATAAACTTGGAAGGTTGTCAGGACATATTTAAATATTCCCCGGATTCAGATTTCCACGTTTGGCTACCGGCCATTGATTTCGGACGTTGTATTCCCGAAATTAATGTAAGCCCAGTCTCGAAAACCGACGAGGAGAGAGAAAGCTTTAAGAGTTTCTCCAAAACGTGGCTCAACTGTTTCAAAGGCAGAGGTGTCATCGAACATTGTGACGGTGCTGTTATAAAATTTACTGCTAGATAAAATTATGTAAAAACTCTTTTAAGCTCATAGTAATAAGGGCTGTACAAATATGTTTGTACATTTTAGCACAATATCAATAATAGAATAAAGATTTCGATATTTTTTTACAGAAATTTGTTCCGAAATACTCATTTTAGTTAAAATCAGATGTACTATTCTGGTTGCCTTCACCTACTGAGCAGGACTCATCCAGAATTTTGACCATGAATTGTAAATAGTTAATAAAAAGACATTATCTAGACCAATCTCATATGAGAATGAAATTAAACCCTATTTTTAAGGTTCCACTTTTATAACACTTGTATCTAGATTTAATCTTTGTCCATTGTGACACCAATTGAATATTTATTATAATTCTTAAGTTATTTGTGAAATAATAGTTATTAAAGTATATATTGTAAGTTTTAAATATAAACAATTTTTGTTATACCCCATCGATAAAACAAGCTAAATGAATGTAGATACAATGTCTATTGCTTCCAATATGCTGTTAATAACGTTTGTACATAATCTTTTGTTTCAATTTTACTTAATAAATTCAGAATAATTTTTTCCTATTTAATTCCTAATTAAATTAAAATAGCTATAGTATTTCAAACGTTCCTCTGTACAGCTTATATTCGTCAGTGAAATCAATAGTTATTTTGTCAATCCTAGTTACATGGCTCGGAGGACCACATTCTTTATCAATGCTTCGAAGATATTTCAAATATAATAGTAATAAATATTGTATTTGTATTACTACTTAATGTTATTATATTGTTGTAGAAATAACAATAATGAAAGGTAAATATATAGATAATAAAAATGATATTTTATTATTACCTATTATAATTATAATAAACAAGAATAACGTAGTTCAAATACGAGTAAGGCTGAATAACTTACGCGAAGTACGTGTAGCCAAACTGAAATCTGATAAATTGAATGAATGGTAATGATATCATTACCTATACAGCCGCCTGCGTAACATAATTTAGCTGCAATATAAATTAATCGTTTATTTTACACCGCGCCGACCCAAGCCAATCTATATAACGCGAGATTGTGTATCGGCGCACTATGATAGCTTTTACACCATAAATTAAATTTCAGTTAATTTTAAAAATATTAAAGGCCGTTACTTTAAAAAAAATACCTTGGAGACTCATTTAGCAATTCGTGGTTAAAACTTTTCCGATTGTATCGCCTTTTTCCTGGAGTAAAGGCAATGTGAACAAAGACAACTGTACAGAGGCAGGGGTCTCTTCCCAGTGTCGTTAATAGAAAGTAGTTTACTTTCATATAAAATATTTTATTGAGCCGCTACTTCAGAAAAGACATTAGTTCTATATTTAGGGGAACCTTAACTTCCTGGGAGTAATCATATAAATTTTATAGCAATCGCTGTAATGAAGTCCTTTACAAAATGATAATAATAGAAACTGCACCAAAGTTCGTGCTTAATTATTAACGTGTCTAAAACTGACTTTATTGATTTGAATTTGAACTAGGAGTTAAGCCTATTTATCGGGACTATAAAAAAAATGGGTTATCAGCTTAGTACTGTTGTTTATAAACTAAAAGTTTGTTCTACAATCGTAGTTTGGCACGAAAATAAATTGTTCTGAGTTCGAAACATTGTTCTGTCTGTTCTAGTCTTCTTTGTTTGAAATAAATACAAGCAAAATGTATTTAATTCTTTTCAGTTATTGCAATATAAACAGAACGTATGTAAAGTATTTTCATAGTATTAAACCTATAACAATAGAACAGATTGTTATTTTCGGATAGGATAGTGAAACTAATTTCTATAAATTCAGTTTTTTTTTTATTTTACCTGCAACGGCTCTGTTCTAATTCGTACAGGACTTTGTTGAAAGTGTAATATATTATAGAGGCTTAGTGTCCATGCTAATAAAGCTTCACTAATCTTGAGAATTCACGAAAATAAAAAATTGGCTACATTTAGACTTAAAATATTTATATCCAGTAACCATAAGTAATAATACTGATATATAAACATAACCTATAAAATTATTTGAGCATATCGAGGATTCCATTTCAGGGTTGCTTGAGATTTTAAATATTTTCTATTAGAATATAAATTATAACAATGGCTGAACAAGTTAACCGACGTATAGAGGGCATGATAAATGAGTTGGAACAAATGCGCAGAACGAATTTGTTTGACGATGAAGAGATAAAGTTAGTTTTAAATTATAGTATTTACAAATAGTTATTTGAATGTCATTAATAATAAATATAATGCACATAATGACGTTAACATTTATTTAAATATATTTGAAAAAATTTTCAGAGAGATATCTCGTAAACGCAAAGAATTTGAATATCACATACAACGTAGAACAAAGCAAAAGGAAGATTACGTGCAGTACATAACATATGAATTAGCTCTTCTTGAAGATATTTCTCTTAGGCGAAAACAGTCAAAGCTGACAGAGAAGAAGAAAGAAATTGAATATGCAGTAGCTCAACGACTCAACAGATTATTTAAACAGTTTATATACAGATTCCAAAATGAAATTGAAGTGTACTTCGAATATATTCGTTTCTGCAAGAGTGTTGGGTTTCTTCAAGCTATATCTGGTATAATTGGTCAAATGCTTCAGGTAAAGTTACCATAGTATATATCTATACTAATGTTTTAAATATTTAGTTGGTACATTTGGATTAGGGAAAGAATCTTCTGAAGTTGAAGAAATGATAGCTCAGTAGTAGTGTGTACGACTTTGCGTCTAGGGACATGAGTTGAAGTCCAACCACCTACAGTGAGATTGAGCTTTCAGTGAAGGAAAACATTGTGAGAGAACCATAGCATAGTGTTAGGATTTTTTTTGATGCCCACCTGGATAGCTACAACAAAGTTGAAAATCTGCTGCCAAATACCACTAGGTGTGTTCCGGCAGTTGCACTTGACAGCCAGTTCCTCTAAAGTTTTAGTGTTTGTACACCAACTTGGGCTGCATCATCACTTAAGATCAGGTGAGATTATGGCCATAATGCTAAGCCTTTAACTATAAAAAAAAGTAATAATCCAATTGTAAAAAATCTTTGTTAAATAAAAAGTTATAGTATTAATGAATAATATAGGGTATATTTGGGTATATTTTATTTTTATTATAGTGATCTTACAATTTACAGTACTCTATCTTGAAATTTAGGTATTTTTTTATTTCTTTAATGCACAATTTCTGGATTCAAAGAAATTGTCTTCAAACTTGAATTAATAACAAATCTATAAATTAAACACATCTCTAAATAGCTGCAATTTATCCATCATCTCATATACACTGCTCTACTAGCATAGTATTTATGCTTCTGTCATCATTAAATTACATATGGTAAGTAACATGTAGCAAGTATGAAATATTGCTAGTATGAAATATTGCTAGTATGATTTAATTACTTCGGCATATTAAGAATTTATAGTTAGCCTTAGATTATGTTATTGTTCCATTTATTCATAGTTGATTAAAAGTGGTACATAAGTCCTACACATAAGTACATATAAAGAATGTCTATATGTTTGTAGAGTCCTTACATTCAGCTAAGAGAATCACTTCACGGTATCCTTCTTTACTCTCTATGGTGCACATTTTGAGAACCCCTGGCCTAGAGTCTTCCTCAATGATTGCTCTATCAAATAAAAAAATACTTTTAGAATCCAACTGGTTAGAAGATTAGCATGTTTAAACAAACAAATAAATTTTAGTGTAGGGATCCCTAAATTTTTCAAGTAATAAATATAGCTTATGTTACTTAGGGTTAGTGTAGCAATCGAATGGTGAAAGAATTTTTCAAATAGGTCCAGTAGATTTATTAATTACAAACATACAAATCTTTCGTGTTTATAATATTAGTATAAATGTAATGTAAACAAATTTAATTATAACAATTATAAATATAAATAATACATAGGAAATAATTTGCTTAAATATTTTTTTTCTTCTAATTTTGAATTTCTTAAATTACATTAGGTTCATGGTGACAAACCGAAGATGTGGCAGTTGGCCAGCAAATGGGAAAGTGAGGAACAGAATGATGTAGACAATGCAAGAAATTTCATTTTGAAAGGTCTTCAAAGACATCCTAACTCTGAGCTTCTTTATTTAGAACTTTTTAATATAGAACTCATAACTCTTACATTTCATGCAGAGAATGATGAAGAAAAGGCAAGTTTTATTTAATAACTTGATCTAATAGTCTAATCTTAGTAATTTTAAGGTATTTAAAAACGAAAAGTTGCACTATTTTTTGTTTAATTATTAATGTATGCTTCACTTCTTATACAAACATCTTTAATGTTGTTAAATGGTCCATAGTTTTCTTGTGTGGGATCTGACATCCCTTGTAATTTAATCTATATATATATATATATATATATATCTGTGTCTTTCAATGATCTGGTTGACTCTAAAACATGTTTACCAATATGTGGTCATTTAAAGATATTTGTTTTATTGAAACAATGGTTCATAGCTACTTTAACATCTTTTAAGTGACACTGTATTTATGTTATTAACTACTGAAAAGGTTATCTAATTACAACTATCAAGCTACTGTTGTAATAAATTCTGTAGTACTTGATTTTTTTTAATGTATTGTTATTAAATATGTATGTATGCTTTATAGGTTTAATGGTTAGTCACAGTCTAAGCTAAGTCTAAGCTGTATGACCCAAGATTGTAACACACTAAGCCTAGTGAAAGGGTTTATTCTCAAGTGCAACTGTTGAAACTAAGTTTGACAACAAATTATTAACATGATAGTGGTAGCTAACTAGTAAGAATTAGGAAATGCCCTACTATCATGCAAAAAATACTATATGTGTGTAAATATGCTTATTCGATTTGCAGGAGAAATTATGTAAAAGAGCAGATGTTGTGTGGAGGAATGCAGCAAAAAATATAGATAATGTCTCAGTACTGTTTAAGTTGTATGACTTATGTTTGAAATATGAAGTGAAGGATCTGTTTTCTGATGACATCAAACAGGAGATATGGACAAGACGTGATAATCAGGATGTGTGGCCGTATATTGCGTCCAAGGAATTAGAAGTAAGATATATGTACTAACCATACATGATTTCCATATGCAAAATGACTTACTAATATTGTATTGGATTTTCACTTTTAAGGTTTTCTTTATTATTTATGTGTTTACTTGCTTGATACTTGACACTTGATGCTGCTTGATACAGTGATACTTGCTTTTAAGAGCATATACGGAAATACATCCATAAGTGCTTGGTGGAAGATTTTCCTACTATCCCACTGGCCATTAAAAGTTTATTACCACATGGTATGATTATAGTGAAACTTTATAAAAATTTCTGTAGAGATTCTAACTCAGGGTACACTACACTACACACAGTTTACACAATTTTTTTTAAATCTTAAATAGTTGTATGATGTGCTAAAATTCGTTATACTATGAAGTATAGGATCCTATCAATTAATTATTAATGTTACTTATAGGGACATCATTGGAAAGAAATTGAAGAATTTTTGGATGATGAAAGTAAATTTCCTCCAATTGTTAATAATATTATTAGTATTTATGAAGAAGCACTACAACAGGTATTGAGAGTATTATTTTATTATCTTGTATAAATAGTTATATACTTTACAGTTTACATGCCACTTTTAATAATGCTCATTAGAGAAAATGCAGTCATGGGTAAATCTCTTTAATTTAATAACTCACTTAAACTATACAGCCAAAATCTGATACCATAAAAATTATTCCTTTAGTTTCCGGATGAAAAATTATGTACAAAATTTATTCATGAGTTACTGGGTTTAGATGGTCAAATTTGTACTGATGAACAGAAGATAGAAGCGGTTAAGCAAGCTTGGTTTTATGGTCACGAAAATGGTTTGCTCACAAATGACATGTATACTTTTGGAGTGGAAATGTTGAAGCTAGAGAATGACACATCTAATGAACAATTAATTGAGGTATTGTCAGGGTTTGTTACATATTTCTGATATGATTAATTGTATTCAGTTTACTGAAAAGCAATATTTACAGATTCTTGAAGAGGCAATAAAAAAAAAACCAAGCTTAAAAAGTGTCTGGGAGGAGTTAATTCAAATTAATAAGAGCGATGAAAAAAAGATGCTGTCTATTTTACAGGAAGCAACAAAAGCTCTGAAGAGAGACTCCTTATATTTATACAATTTAGTGTTGGATAATATCAAATCAAGTGATACTGTAAGTAAAATTATATATCAATTTTTCTACTAGATCTTATTTTGAAGTGATGACAGTCAAGTTGGTGGGGTGTGTGGACCCTCATCCTGAAACCAGCCTGAGCTTTTGGAGAAAGAAAACATCGTAATGAATGCATACTGTGGTGGTAGAGCTTTTTCTAATACTCATCTGGCTATCTTCACTCAGCAGTACCACTTAAGGGTGAGTCTCTCCACTAGGCTTAGTGTGTCCATATTGTGGTTCTAATGCTAAACTTATAAAGTGTAAATAAAACCTAGCCCGTAAGCTTGTTGACAACAAGGCATATAGACTCACAGAACTCCATACACAACAGAACTAAGCTTGTTACTATGATATGTGTTACTTCTTGGTTAATGGTAGTTGCTATCTAACAAGACCGAATTGTGCGACCTAGAAAAAGCCCTACCATCATGCTGTTGTTTCCTCACGATGTTTTCTTTCTTTGAAAGTTCAAGCTCATTGTAGGTGAATTTGAACTCATGTCCCTTGATGCGGTGTCCCTACACACTACCACTGAGCTATCATTGCTTCTTTTTTATTTGTCCTCATTGAAATATCTAGTTATAGCTAGTTCAGGCAGTTGACTAAGATAATTGCACATTCCTTATGATTTACTGGTAACATAAACTAAAGAGCACAATTAAAACTAATTAATATTTTAATAAATTAACCAATACTTCTTTTGTAGCTTACAACCTTCTATAAAAAGTTTCAAAGTTGTGAAAATGTCATCATGTTGGCTGTTAAACCGAAACTTCTGCAGAAAATGTATGAACAATGCGGGTTAAGAGCTGCCAGGGAATTGTATGATGATTTAATAAGAACTCCTCCCACACAAACCGAAGTTCATAAAGTGATGATTGGAATAGAAAAATCTCAAGAAAAGATTAATTTAAAAAATATAAGAAAATACTTTGAATGCTACATTCAGCATCATGGCAATGCTAGTATTGATGTTTGGGCTGACTTTATGAAGTTTGAAATGGAAAATGGTAATGCGCAAGCATCAGCTGCACTATACAGACGAGCGCTTGGTATATTGAAGAAAGAGTTGGTTGATGAGTTTATTAAAATGCAGACTTTAGCCAAAATAAAGTAAATGTTTATAATTTTTCTGTTTATTTATTAAATTTCCTTAGCGTTTTTAAACTACACATTAAGACAAATACTAGAAAATAAAATAAAATGTCATATATACATACCTGAATTGTTATCTTATTTTAAAACTACATGAAAAGGTAGATAACAGTTTTTATCTTTTAGTATACATGCTGAAAATGATATCATGATGCATTTACAATAAATAAGCATTGAAATAATTATTTTCCGAGTTTTGGTAAATTATATACTTTCTTTCTATATTGTAGGATATTTATTAAATTTCTAATTATGCTAGCATTTTGTAAAAATGATATGCATTATTTTTTGTTTGTATAGAGCAACCATATGTAAACTTTTTCCTATAGAGCCCAAAAACATGTGTTCATGGTGTTGCAGGCCACAAACAAAAAATATTTTGGTAATGATTTCTTAACATTTGTTAGGTCGTTGAGTTGGGCTAACTACAAAAGCCCGGTGGGCCATATTAGGCTTGTAAGTTGAGTATAGCACGTATAGAGTATAGTATTTTAATATAATAATAAAATCACCTCACAAAGGGCTACTAAATAATAATTTAACTATAAAACAGTACTCATTTTACTGAAATATATATAAAAGTAATCAGAGCTTCAATCTATTGTTTCATTACTATTATAATACATCAAGAAAAAACAATATTGACAAATATATTTATTTAAATATAATCACATATTGCTCAACAATATACAGTAACAGAACAAATTACCACTTGGTACACCATTTATACTAAATTATTTACATGTTTTATTGTACATATAATGTGAATACTACTTTGGTGATTACTGATAAACACTTAGCTCATAAAGGCAAATATATAAGAAACAAAAATGCAAATGTTTATTGCATGGCAGCAATAGGAGCTATATAGTACCTAAAGATTAAAGAGGATCCACGCTTGTGTTGCTTGTTTCTTACCAAATCCTTCCAGCAAGCTTGCCAAGAAGGATATTTTGGCATCACAGGTGGATTACCCGCTTTCAAGCTGCTGCCAGCCACAGCCATGCAGTTTGATACAACAACCATTGGGTAAGTTATAGTACTAGTTATAAATGTCAATATTTGTACAGTGTAGAAACGTAAATCTTTAGTCTTGAATATATATTTATTAACATAGTATGCAAGTACTCCAGTGAGAGCCATGCATGTTAAATCTCCTAGTAATTTAGGTATAATACCATGGAAAAAGCCAAGTATTCCATCATCCTTGTATATAGAGACGATAGTGCCGGTCAATGAGCTGTAATGCTGTTCTTTACCTACAAATGAAGCCATCATTCTTACAGACACAACTTGGAATGGATAAGATATAATGACTGAAGCAGTGTGCATAATTATGTCACGACGACCCAGCTTTATATAATCTTCAACTTTAGGTTCGTCTTCAGTCACGATGTTTGGTGGGTCATTAATTTCCGGAAGGTCTATACCAACGGCATAAATTAATTTTGGTGTGAGCTGACTTGATGCTATTATTCCAAGCACTCTTGCTGAGAGACCTCTGTAGCAGCCAAAGAATCCATCTGATGCCTTGATATATTTGATGTATTGGAATACGTTAGGTAATATCATGGCAGGGCGTCCAAAAAGGGTAGTAGACCGGCGCGGCGGCAGGGGCTCGTATCCAAGTTGAATAAGAACTTTTGCATATTCCATAGGATGGAAAACAGTTGTCACGAGTATTTGAGACGGCAAAGCCGCTATTTTCTCTTTTTCAATTTCATTCATGTTTTGACAATTTCACGAAAGTACTTCTAAACTCAAATATGACACTGTATGACACGGAATAACAGGAGAGACCATAAACTAAAATCTATGTCGTGGGAATACGATGGGGATAAGACAAAAAAAAAAGATATAATTGTAAAATTCAGTTATTTGTTATTAAAGTAACAGTTATCAAACTATCTTGCTATTTTGGTTGTTTTTTGTATTATTTATTTAATGACTCTTTCGTTACTCGAGTATAACTTTGCTCCATATTTTACGATATTATTTGTTCGATATAATTTTATATTAGAAGGTTACACTTAGGGACCTGAAATATTTGTCAATACTAATTCATCTGTGGGTTTCACTAGCGAAACATTTACTGATCGTAGCCCATCTGCCAATTGTAAGTTTCTTTATATTTTTTATAGGAACTTTATTAGTGAAATGTACGGTAGGGATACCTATGCAATGTATATTCGTCTTTTGTGGTTAATATAGATGTCATTGCCTTCAGACAAAAATAAATTGTAGGAACCAAGTCGAAGCAATTCTTTGTGTAACTCTTTCTACATGAACATATATTTGGTAGTAATTATTGTTTAAAAACAAATGTACCAATAAATTTTTTGTACCCATATTATAAAATATAAAAAATAAATAAGAAGTGTTATTTGGAAACTTTTTATTGTAATGATTAAACGGTCAGAGTCAACGGTTCAACTTTACATTCTTCATCTCTTTTATACGGTAGCTGTGGTGATATAATCTGTAATCCATTATGAGAGTTTCTTCGCAATTCGTTCTTTGCCTAAAACAAGAAAAATACTTATTAGGTTTACAGGTTTAGCACTGTAAATTTGTGTAATGGCACTCATTAAATCTGACTGTTTTAGTAATTAAACGCATAATTAGCAACAAGTAAAGTTTTGTACCTCTATTAAAAAGTTTACCTTTTAACTTATAATTTTTTTTCCGAAGATCTATTAAAATAAATTTAATTATTGTTTTTTATTGTGTAAATACGTAAAACTTAAATGAAACCCATACCAAGTCAGTATCAGAATCAAAACTGTCATCATCATCTTCATCATCTGCGTCTTCTTCGTGATTATCTTCACCATTCTCCGGCGGTTCATCTTTCTCCTCTAAAGTTTCCCATACACGCTCTTTGTCCATTACATCTGTATAGAAAAATACATTAAATAGATTTGGTCAATATTATTTAGAATCATCTATGCTTTTTCGTCCTGTGAATCTAGCTTTAATACTATATCTGGCTAGGCCAATCTTAGCAATGTAGTGTTAGTCAGAAGAAGAGTCTGTCGGCAAACTGTAGTTGAGTTTAGGGTGCATTCAAGTGTTACGTACTAAGCGGCCAACCTTTGCTTAACTCTTTGCTTAACCTATCTTTGACGACATCAGGGACAGCATCCGGGCCGGCAGGGGCTCGTATCCAAGTTGATTAAGAACTTTTGCATATTCCATAGGATGGAAAACTGTTGTCACGACTATTTGAGACGGCCAAGCTGTTATTCTTTCTTGATAAACTTCGTTCATGTTTGGACAAATTCACGTAGGTACTAATTAAACCAAATGAGTGTCATTGTATGACACGGACTAACACGAGTGACCATAAACTAAAATCTACATCATGGGAATACGATGCGGATAAGAAAAATATCATTCTGTGGAATATATTTGTGACCTAACAATAGATTTTATATGTAGTTTGTTTGTTTTGTGTATTTGTTTGTGGATATTCTAGTTTGGATATAGTTTATAGAGAAAAAAAAATGTTTGATACAATCTCCTTCGTGACATTGGCAAAATTGTGTGCGCACACATGAGGTTATTGAATAAAAACAAGAAGAAGAAAATAAAACGTTATAATCGCAAATTGGCTAAAGGCTATGATATAGAAACTACTTCTCTATGCTCGAAATCGTAAAGCATGATCAGGGTTTCCCTAAAATAATTATTGCTGTTTACCAATTTACTTGCTCACATGCGGACTTTTATAGTAAAATATATAATCATTAATATTATAATATATAATTATGGTCATTTATTAATAACGTGAGGACGATTTTGGGCATTTTGAAAACTTAACAAGCTATAAAAAATTTTAAATAAAAATATTTGTATAAACAAAAATTTTAACATTAAAATACGAAAATGGATCATAGTTTTGTTACCCAATGCTTATATTTCTATATAACAATTTGCACATTTTTGCTTAGAGGCCGTTCAAGTATTAGGTGACGCACTTTGGGGGGGAAGGGGTCTTGTAAGATGTTACGGAGTTCGAACTACGCGTTATGTAATATTATTTATTTATAATTAAATAAAAAACTAGTCCATTAAAATTTCCCAAGTTCGCTTATTTAAGTTTTACGGAGAATTCCTCAACTATTTTTAATCGCATTTACAGTACTTAAGATAAAGCCGCGGAGACGGCCCGTGAGGCAGATCCCCACAGGCAACCTCTCTGTCGCAGCCGAATAGGCGACAGATGGCCGTGGGGTTTTAGTGGGTATTCTCAGTGCTTAGTGCCGGGTTGGTCCCATATACTCCTCTCAGTCCCTCCGGGCTGGGAAGGCATGCAAAAATACAGTTCCCCATGTAAATAAAAGTAGTTAAGATAAATAAGTTAATTTATTTTAAGAGTTTATTAATAATCAAAAAGGTAAAACATAATTATGACTTTTAGATAAAAATTCTCACTCGGGTGTTATGTAATGTTTGGGGAGGAGCGGAGGGGGGTTACAGAAAATATTAATGCGCGTTACATGGAGGGGAGTGAGGGTCAAAAATATTCAAAAATTGCGTTACGTAATACTTGAACAGCCCCTTATTCAATATTACTTAAAATAACCATTATACATTTTGTGAGGCGGGGAGGATAGTGTATTTAAATTTTTATGAAAAGCTGAAGGGAGAGTCAAAAATTACTCAAATGTTGCTTACGTAATATTGGAATGGTAGCATTTAGTTAGCTAGGCGTAATTAGAAGAAGTAGTAAGAATTTGAAGTCATTAGGCGTAATATAATTCGCATGTGGGTGAATTCTTGCGGAGTTACTTTATGTAGTAAAAAATATTGTTGAGTTTTAGGTGTTTGTAAATATTGGATAAAATACCTCTGAACCGTAAAGAGCCCTTCCTATTTACAGGTTTGTCTTCATTAGTTACTTCCAATACAACTCCTGGTGAAGTTTCTATCGTGACATCGTTAGGCTTCTTATCTTCACTGGTAATTGCCTCGTCGCCTTCTTTGTTAGGCTAAAATCATTTTATTATATATGAGAAAAAAATAACGAGGTTTTTCTTCGAAATATCGTGTCGGTAGTACGTCGATTTCTGCGGTGGAAGAAGAAAAAAGGACGTGCGCTGAGTAGATTTCACAAAAGAGGCACTCTCAAGAATCACCTTGCCCCAAAGATGGATGGGTGACGGACGGAGAAATATGCTACGGGCGGTTAGCTATTCCAACTAATTTTATTAAGTTACACTAGTTCAAACTATTGAATAAACATTCTTATTTTTTTAAAGTTGTATTCTTAATTTTAACCAACGGTTTAAAAGAAGGATCATTGTGTTAATTACTACATAATTAACGTTTTAGATTACCTGTAAGAAGGAAATTCTTGGCTCTTGGAGTTTAGACGCCATTTCAAGACTTCGCATAAATTCTTCATCTGCTTTCTTCTCTTGGTTAAGTCTATATTTTTTTTGTGTACGCCACATCTAAATTGTAAAATGTTTTTTTATTTATTATTTTTTAGTATTTTTGACCATAATGCTTTTACGTCCTTACTTACATCAGTCCGCTACTTGGTATGCCTTAGTCACATTATAAAGATTAAAAGTATAAAATGTAGCCTACAACTACAGTGTGTATTCAAAGTATAAACTCGAACGTACATTTCTATCACTTAATTGGTTTTTTAATGCTATCTGTAGTCTCAGAAAGTACCTCCAATTAACCTCTTTATAAACTTTAAAATAGGTTAAGTACCTATTGGATTAATTAACTTAAAAGTTTAATGATTATTAACAGGCGTGTTTTATATCCTCGTTTGATTTCGTTTTCTACTTCATATTTAAAAAAAAGATTACCTATATACTCATGAAAGCTTGTTCTAAGTATGATAATAATAATTCTATAATTTAATTATTTTATCAGAAGTAGTGACATGAAAGACTTACATGATATCCGCAGTAGCAAAGACCAAGTACAAAAATTACTTTGAGTGTTATAAATATTATTTTATCCGTGTTCTCTTCCTCGGTGTCTGGTTGTTGGTATAAAGAGATATATGGGATTCTTGATGGTGGATCTTCAACCCAAGTTTTATCGACGCTCTTGAACACCAAAAAAATTATTTTTAAATATTACAAACTACATTACTACTATTACCACAATATAACACTAAAACTTGTATATTTGCATACTTGTAAGCTAGTAATAGGTCTTAAAGGTAACATTGGCCCTATTTATCTATTTGAGCTACACACATGGAGGTTACAGACATTTGGTTAAGAAATTCTAAGTAGAGTTGACATAAGGCAGGCGGCTGGTGTTAAAGGCATAACCGAATTTTAGTTCAAAACATGAAAAAAATCGTGATATTTATGCTGAGTTTACTTATTGGATTAAGAGTATATTTATTTCATTAAAAATAATGGGTGAAAGAGACGTATAATAACTTATATATGTTTAATTAATATATATATTAATAAGATATGTAATTATTTAAACTTGTTAGTCTATAGAAGGTAGATGTATATTTATTAAAATATAATGTACTCGTTTGTCTCTTTCCTTCGTAATCAGAGGCGGCTTTGACTATTGTGCAGGGTGTGCAATGCGAGTTCGAGCGGACAGATGCAGGTGCAGGTGGTGATCGTGGCTTCAGTTACTTTTCCTTCTGATTTCCTTCAGCCGCTGCAAAGACTTCTTAGCCGGTGTTGGTTGAGAGTCAGTGGTTCAGAAGCGGAACTTTTCCGCTTTCGGTAGTTTCACCAGTATTCACCTCAGCTGACGGAGCGATGCGAGCTTTGGCCTGGAGCTTCTTTTGATGTGAGGCTGCTTTTTATTCAAACGCGTGGGCGGGACTATGGTATTTTTTTCTTTCGCCTGTATCCATCATGCGGATGGCAGGCGAATGTGGCGTCCTCTATCGAACGTAGCTAATGCTTCAGCGTTCTCAGGCTTCTGTTTGGCGTCCTCATTGTTTGCCTCCAAGAATCTTAAGTAAAACGCCATTACCATCTTAAGGCGTCAACTGGGGGATCATGTAGTTGTCTTGGTCGTGTTTGCTTTTCAACAACCTGGTGTAGGATGGCGTGTTCACCGCAGGTCGTGGTGACGTCGCGTCCGTAGTGGAAGTCGGTAGACTCCTTTGCCGGTCAGGTTGGTTCATTGGGGTATCTGTTTCGGTATCCGTGGTGATTACCCAGGTCGTCAATGAGGTATCACTGTCCATGCGGCGGTATGATTCTTGGTTTGGCCCTTAGAAGGGCCTTTAGATGTCTCTTTGTCAGTCGATGGCATGGCTAGGAGTCTAATTTTGGTTCCGTAGGGCGACTAGTGCGCAGGTGCTAAGAGGGCAACTTCGGCATAACCTCGAATTCGTTTTTTCGGCTTCCTTCCTGGAACGTGCTGGTATGTGTCCCGAAACTAGGCAGAGCCTTCCTAGAAGAACATACTTTCTGGTTCCCCAACTCCTGCTGCTCCTGTCGGGCTAATCCCAGTGCCGCTCACGACACTTATACAGACTGACAGTGCACCTACTAGAGGGTGCCAACATATTGCACACGGGCACTACAGGGCCTAGAGCCACCTCTGTTCGCAATGGTAAGTAAATTTAAGAGTGACCTCACAATGTTCATGTAATGTGCACTTACAACAACAAAGCTCCCGTTATGTGTGGCTCCCAGTTCGTGTTCAGGCCAAGCTTCATCGAAGTCAGCAGAACACTGGGCGCTTCGCACTCCTTGGGCGTTCACTGCATTCACTTTCTCCGCATCAGACCGTGTGAACAGCATGTATTCCTCCAAAGGCTTCATAATATGGTTATTAATTTCTACGAATATATCTGTAAGAACGTTAGTTAAAATATTTAAAATTAAGTTGCTTTTAGGATATATAGCTTACGACTCCGTTCTTGTGGAACTAAGAATTATTTCAAAATCTTTGCCCGTTTTTGTAACTTTTTTCAATACAGCTTTGCTCCTATTGGGGCTAGCGTACTATTAAATAACCTTAAGCCCTCTTCAATGATTGCTCTACCAAACACAAAAAGAATTTTTATTTCCATCTGGAATTCATAATATTTAAGCGCGTTCAATCGATAAACAAAAAGTTTGAAAAGTCCAAAAGTGCACGCCTCATAATTCTCATTATTTTTGTTTATTTATTAACAATTAAACCACATCAAATCAGACCGTGAAAAGTAACAAGGTTTTATTCCTAATTATACTGAAGCGTAAGAAAAAAAAGACTCAATTAGTAAGTATTTCAGTCGTTAACGTTCTATTTTATTACATTAGTTTGTGTAAAGAGTAATCAAAAATGTTTGGGGTAGCATCCTAGAAATAAAATTGACTACATATCTTAAAATTAAATCGCGATGTCACAAAGTGTTAAAACACGGTATCTTTACTATCAGATGTGAAATAAACATCAATGTCGTTTTCCAGATGTACATCTTTACATTTTACGTTTGGAACAAGGTCTGATCACGGGATTAAATGTTGTCGATTTAGTGTCTAGAATATCACTCCATATATTTTGAAGTGAAACTTCTTCTTATTATTATTATTATTCTTGTTATTATTATTCTTAGATAACGTGTTTAAGCTAATGTAGAAAAACCTAGCTCTGATGCCGGTCCGCGATATGTCTAAGTGTCACGATGGTGAATTTAACACCAGCTGAGTGATGGTCGAGATCCGGTTGGATAAAATCTACATTCCATACCATGCAGCGATATTGAGTGTGTGCATCTTAAATTGTCTTAGAGTCTCCGAAACTTATGCAACAACTATTTAGAGAATAGAATTATGTGATACGATGAAGAGATGTTTTGAAATAAAATAAAAATAAAAACTTACTGGAAAGACATCCGTTATATCCTTTGTAAATTTTTAATCTCGGGTCGGTTGTATTCAAGCCGCCGATTTGAACCTCATTAGATCCTATATCAAAAACTTCCCAAAGTCCTTGCGGTGGTAATTTCTCTAGCTGTACTTCTATTCTGTCGATTAGCAGTTTTGCGACTTGACCTATTCTTGTATAGTATACTGTGTGACGAGCACCTGTTTAAGTGAGAAGTTCCATAAAATAAATATTGTTAAAAAATGAGTCGTCGTGGGATGCCTGGTAGAGTGAAACATAGAAATTCATTTTATACAGGTAAAATGCATAAAAACATACTTTACGACAGGTAATAAATATGACATCATGAAAAAAGAAAACATAGCGTGGCGATGCGTCGTCACGGCCTGTATCGCCGCGCCAACAACCAGGTTTATCCTCGCCTATAGATGTTTTGCATCGATAATTTACTTACTCTTACTAATATTTAAACTTTCAGTTTTGTTCTCAGAATTGTAAGGACAATGTTTTATCGTGTACTGTAAAACTATACAAGTCAAAGAACAGTTAAGATCTTTACACATAAGATGTAAAAAAAATCCATAACATAATTTTAAGACTTTTCAAGTAAAAAGAATTTTTAAAGGCTAATTATATGCGACGTAATATATTGATAAATAGAATACAAAGTAACAGATGTAACTTGATATCTGTTTAAACTAAAATATATAAGTATATACGAAAATAGAAAAGATAAAGAGGTTTTTACATAAAAAAATAGGAAATAGACTGTCAATCCAACTGTTTTGTATTATTTATAAAAATGTATTGTGTCAGTTTTCAGTCACTTTTGTTACTGTAATCACTAGCGTTACTTGTAGAAAATTAAATGTAAACAATCAAAGATTTATATGAGACAGAAAGTCAATATTCATAATGCAATCAACACAAAAACTACTACACATTTCTTTTAATCTGATATATTCATCGATGTAATAAAGACAGTAGCAATTTATCGCATACTATAAGTTTTTAAAGTGTTCTATAAATGTACATATAATAATACAGTGTGTGAAAAATATTAACCCATTAAAGTACATATGCATTACGTACCGTTCAAAAAGTTTCTATTCTTCACTTCAGCACCGAAAGCCGAATCTTCGCGATCCTCTTCAAATTTCAAATAGCCGTCTTGTGTTATTGCTACAAGAAGGTAATAACTGCGCCTGGAAATTTCATATTAATATTTTGTTTTACTATTTTTATAAAAGTTTAGAAATGTATATTTGTAATACTTACTTGTTCTCCGTTTGTACTAAAAGGAGGACTGTATTTTTCTGTCGAAGATCATTACTAGAGAAAGCTAGTTTTATTTTCACCTGTAATTTAAATAAACATATTTGATAATGTTTCACTTCAAAAGTTTTAATTATATTATACTGCACACATGGCATAGAGACTTAATTAGTCACTTCACTGTTACCGTTGCGCTGACTGCTGTGGATTCGAACCCCACACAGGGCAATTATTTGTGTTAAACAAATTTATGTTTTGAGTCTGCGTGCACTCTGTATCTATTTAATTGTAGGTTTTTAAAGTGCACACAATACAGGTATTAATTATGAGTACGGGCACTGTCTTAGAAAATAAAGGACCAAGGTTACCATTTTAATGTAAATGTTGTAAATAAATTCGAACGTTAGTTGAAAATTTAATTGAATAAAATAATAAAGCAGAAATATTTAAATATTTAAATAATTTAAATATTTACCTTTAAAATCACAACCGATTCGATTTCCTTTTTAAAATAACTAATATTTTGTGTTCCATATTAAATGAAGATGACCCATAAATATTTTAAGTTCTGTACCTTAATAATAGCCTCGGAAAGTACAAACTTCCTCTGTAATATACTTTCTCCATTAAAATCAGCACCTTTCTCCTCCATACAGTATTCACCAAAATAACTAGTTAGCTCGCAATCACAACTGCTTTCTTGATTAGTAAAGTCCTCAGTACAAACACCGCCATTCTTGCATGGCTCCGAGTCGCATTTCATGTTGCATTCGGGTAAAACTCCCGTTAAATCTAAAAATTGACGTGAGAATCAACCAGAATGTATTATGTTCATTATAAAATACTTATACATTTACGTTAATATGATATTGACTTCTTGAATAAGTAAAAATATTAAAGATAATAACAAGTACCTTAACATAAAAAAATAAAAAAATATTTTAACAGTTAACAACTAGCTCTAACGACACTGAGTTATTGCTGAGTTTATATCTGAAAATAATGTAGGTATAGCATATTTCATTTTGGAGCAAGAGTATTGGAATGTCATGTTCAATTCAAGCGATGATAGCTCAGTGGTAATGTGCACGATTTCGCGTCAAGGGACGTGGGTTCGAACCCAAGCATCTACAATGAGCTTGAGCTTTCGGTGAAGGAAAACATCGTGAGGAAACCATAGCATGGTGGTAGGGCTTTTTCTAATGCCCGCCTGGGTAGCTATCACCCTCTAGTTGTGAACCTGCCGCCAAATACCAATAGGTGCGTTCCGGCAGCAGCACTTGAGAGCCAGTTCCTCCACAGGTTTAGTGTGTCTACCAACTTGGGCCGTATCGTCACTTAAGATCAGGTGAGATTATGGCCATAACGCTAAACCTTAAGTATAAAAAAAAATATTATAATGGGCTGGACGAGTTTTAATGGAGTATTTTTATGGCAACACTTTTTTGAACTCTTTCGAATTTCATGACGAGTAATTTCCATATTAACGATAAAACATCTAGATTAAACCGCAATTTCAGTTCCTGGGAGGAATATTGATAATAATAATATCTTATTGTATTATCGTACATTAAATAATTGTAATAATTTTAATGACCTTGATCTATATACAGTAAGATTTTAAAGAATATTCACGAGGATCTACCGTATGTAATTTGAATATCTGCTTAATAATAAATAAATAATGCATGGTGATAACATATGTCAAATAGTCGTATATTTTCTAATATAAGTCCTTAGCTATCTTTATTACCTTGTTCTATATTTTGCAATGCTTTTCTAGAAAGATCTACCACGTGATCAGCTATTTTAAAACCCCTGACGCAACCAACATACCCTTCTTGCGGTAATAAGGCTGCTCTGGGTGCTAAATGCAAAGAGTAAGGGTCATAACCGCCTAGATTCATTTGGAAATAATCAGTAGGTGGTGCAGGAGGTCTTTGTGGTCGAATTACCTCTGAAAAGAATATGTAAGTACAATATAATGCAATATTTTTTATACGAACTTGACATAATGATAGTCTATCGTCTTTTGGCTAGTAAAGTAAAGAAATGGGAATATGGGTAAATATAATCGAAGCGAAAATGCCCATCTATGAATTTTACAACGGAAACTAAGTTTTTTGTACTTTTGATAAACAAATTTGAAGTGCGAATTGGAAGCTGTGTATGCGATTTGCAGAATTGCAATAATGGTCTTTCAATATAAAGATACTTAGTTATTTAAAATCATTAAACATCTTATCATTTGAGCTTAATGATGACTGCAAGGCTTGTTTTATCAGATGAAGATTATTTAGAATATATTAGAAATGCTCTAGTTTCTAAAATATTATCAGACGGTAAAGCTATGAACTAGAAGAAATCGAATTTGTATAATAGACGTTAGATAAGCATTACTTTAAATACCAAAGCAATACTACCTGTTTTGCAGGTCACCTGTTTCACAACTTTATTTTCATTTTCTTTTATTACTACAATTAGCATAAACTTCATAAGTCAGTAACTCACCGAGATCAGGATTAGTCCAAGGCTTGTTCGTATAATTAGTCAATAACATAGGCACAACATTGATAGTAGTATTCTTATCATTCACATGCAGCGTTGTTTCATTTTCTGTTCTTATAATAGCGATTTGAACACTTTCACCTTTATTTATTTTTTCATAAGTAACATTCATCTGTATTATTTCATCTTCGTGGTTGAATAGGTATACAATTTTGGTTCCATTATGTATGAATAAGTGTATAAAATTATTAAGATTATCATTAGCGTATAACACTAAAGCATTATCATCGTAAGTTCTTAGATTCATTAGGACGTTTTCTGTCATCATCTTCTTCAATCTGTGTTTTTCTGCATCCGTTGTTTCATCTACTAAATAGTTCTTTTTGAGATATGCTTCTCTTGTTTGAAACGTTAAAGCTTTTTCATTGATATCTAAAATAAAACATTTGTTTAATAATTTTACGTTGACGAAGCGCGACAGTGATATATTTTCGGAAACCACAATTTTAAATTAATTAATGACTTTGTTCATGTATTTGCTAATAGAAGCCTATTTTTATAAGGTTAGTACCAAATACATTTTTTATTTATTTTACCATAAAACATTATGAAGCATATTCGTACCACGTACAGACATAGCGTCATTAGATTTAAGTTTAAAATATTTGTAGTGTGTCCGACTTTTTGGTGAAGGAAAACATCGTGATAAAACCATAGCATTTAAGTATTTTACCACCCGATAAGTTATCAATTAGAAATTGAAAGTCTATCGCTAAGCCTATTAATAGATGTGTTTCGACAATTGCACTTGGGAATCAGTATCCACAATACTTCACTTCACTATGATAATTCAGAATATAGTCTACATTAACATCAGTTGGGACGGTGGCCATAACGTTAAACGTATAAAAACAAATATTACATATTAATAATTTTTATTTTTATTTTAGATAAACTCAAACTTACTTTCTTCGCAATGTGTTCCTAAGTGAGCCCATGGGTTCTTACAAATACATTCATAAGCCGACCATAACTCTTTACATATAGCTTTGTTTTGACAGGGATTAGGCACACATGACGGTTTACAGTCCTTGATAATCTCAGATAAATGAACTGACATGTAACTGTATATATCTAATACTTCCCCGTTCACAACTAAGCCTCTGAAGCAACCTATGAGACCTTGATTTACTGTTGACTTTTTTAGGAACTCTCTGAAAATGAAATCAAAATAACTTAAAAAGTTTTGGGTTAACAAAAATTATCTTCTTTGTAATAAACTCATAATAATTTATTAATTTTTTACTTATATTATTATATTAGAGTGGGTGATATCTACTTGTTATTGTAAATTATTTGATTGCTTATTGAATAGTTTTTGATTAAAGCATAAATATTAAATTCTTAGCAAAACCTCAACTATACATACACAACTATAATACATGCTTTGCTAGGAATACAGTTTACTTATAGGAAAGTCTGTCTAATATTTATTAATTGTAACTAATTATTTACCTAATTGGGAAATCAAGTCACAGTTCTTAATTTTATCACGATATTCGTTTGTGTGATTATTGTTACTCGGTTATTTGACTTTTTAATCAATTTATGAACATTAAAATAGTAATATTATAAAATTACTTACGCTGTGGCCCCACCAATGAACATAGATCCTTCGAAAGGTCCAAATTCCTCTTCCAAAAGTAAATTTAACATTTGATACTCGGTGTTCAACATGAATCTAACATGGTAGAAATTGTAGTCTATCCATATCTTGTGCCATTCCCCGCCGTTCAGCTTTCGTTTGGAGTTTATTACCAGTTTTCTAGTAGTTCCAGTGTTAAGGGTGAAATTGAAAGTTAGTTCGTGTTCTGTGAATATATGCATTTTAAATAAATCATTTTTATTCAAGACTTGTTATTTATCTAATAACTAGGTTTTATGTGCGGCTTCGCTCGCGTTAATATCGATTTTGTTAAATAAATCGGATGACGCAATAAAAGTTTCATACAAAGTTTATTCCTTTATTTACACCATTTCCAATAAAGATTCTAAAATTTCCAACTTGTTTTTATCTTGAATAAAATGCAATGTAACGTGAATGTTCGGTTTTATATATTTTATAGTAAATGTTGCACGCAATTTTAAGCACATTAATTTACATTTGATGTTCCGAGAGGACTAATTGTTTTTAAAACGATGATGGCTCAGTTGGTAGTGTATACGTCAATGGACGGACATCAATGGACGTCAGTTCGAATCCCAGCAATGAACCTAATGTTTGGTGAAGGGAAACATCGTGATGAAAATGAAGTAGTAGGGTTTTTCTATTGCCCACCTGGCTAGCTAGCTAGCAAGTTGAAAATCTGCCACTAAATACCTATAGGTGTTTTCCGGTAGTTGTATTTGTCTCTCTACTACGCCTAGCATGTCCATCATCTTAGGTTTCGTTATCATTTAAAATCAGTTGAGATTGTAGTCCTAGCGCTAAATCTAAGAACTATAAAAAATAGTCTAGACTATACTATATTCATCATATTGATTAGGTCGCGACCATCATGTATATGGTGATAAACCAGCAACAGTGTTTTTTTTCGGTTTGCCACGTTACGAAATAGTAAAACCAGCTAAGCATTCTCTGTACAAAGTTTGACGGAACGTAAAGTTCAAGTTCTTTCAGTGTTAAATCTGGGCACACGTTCAGACATTTGTTTAATGTTGTGCCGTCCGTAAACTCAAGGCATTAAAAAAACATTAACAGACAGTATACCAGATATTGGTCTGTTAGTCAATAATTAATGCTGTACATGGTACCTATACTAGTTATGCTTGCGATCTTGTATGTAATTAAGAGTAATTTCTTACCCCTCGGGAGCAGTATTTTTTTACGGATGGAAAGTTCCCTATATTATTCCTCATGAATGTAGTAAATAAAATAAAAAATATTGTTGGATACTTGTAGTTGTAGAGATTAGAGGGATTAAATAAAGAAAGAAAAAACATCTTGCCTTTCTATATTAGTATAGATTGAAGTAAAAATGTAAGAATCTGATTCCTAAGTTTTAGTGAAGAGTGGCAACAGTGATTGTAATACAGCGAATTATAATATTACAGTATTGTAGTTTGACTTATTCTATGATTTTCCTTTTTACCCACCACTGGTCAATGCGACCATAAACGAAGGGTAATTCGGTCGTATCGGCGGCTGGAACAGTAATATTGCGCTGGTTCCTGTTGTCCTGAAACTAAACGCGATATCTCCCTTCCTCCACCCTGGTACTTCGATATAGGACTGTGATGTTGTGAATGTTACTACGTAGCGTTGAGTATCTGTAATTGCAATATTTGATAAATACTATATTAAATTTACAGAATTCAGTATTAATTCAAGGTTGAATGAATAAAGATTAATATTATAAGTCAAGACAAAATTAGAAGTAGCAAAGTTATTTGAAAATTATATGAAATATCACTAAGCATATTCTTATTCTGATAAATATTGTAGTTAAAATTTTAACAATTACAATACAAAACCGAATTGTTTTATATATTTGTAGACATCAAACTTTTAATCAATTTCAACAATATTTATATTACAAAACGTGAGTGACATCTAGGATTAATGTATATTTCGATTAATATTGTAAAATCAGCTTTCAAATAATTATATTTTCATTTAATTTAACAGTCGTGTCTGACTAAAGATTTTTCTTACTTGTTTCGACACATTCCAGAGGGCCTAATGTTATTCGTCCCTGTGCTTCTTCGGTAAGGTCCTTTTGTTGCAGGAAGAACATTTCCGTAATACCTAAGCTTCTTGGATCAACTAGTATGCCCTCGTCAGAATGCCATTTATTTTCGTTTGCATCGCAGTTACATGCTTGAGTAGGATTCACACACGTTGCATTTACTCCACAAGGACAATATCCTCTATAACAAGTGGACATATGAAGTTTAAATGTAAGTCGGAGAATATTTATTTGTTAGTTTTGCAAAAGCCTTGAACAATACAGTGGTAATGTTTTAGGTCTTATTCCCAAAATGTTCTTATCTTTGACAAATAACATCTATTTTTATTTTTTTGCAAAAGACTTTCGTCAGGTTGTGTTTTCTTATTATGCTTGCCTAATAAAATAAACACTCTCGGAGTACAACTAATGATATTAAACTATACCAACCTTTTAACGTTTCCTAAAAAATCTACAGTGTTATTTGATGACGATGTGAACCAAGTTGCGCTGTGTAATTCCAAAGGCGCCATATTACAATCATACTTAATATATTGTCGGCAGTAAAGTGAGTGAGATATTAATTCTTGTAACATTTCAGCAGTGAATTCCCTGTACTTGATTTTAAAACTGAAATCTTGCCCCGACGCTGATCTCACATCCTAAACACAAACAAAAAAAACTTTTTTTGTTAAAAAAAATATTTTGTGACCAGTCCAGAAATCCAGTTAATATGACTTGTTTTGGAACGTTGGACGTCGGAATTAGCAAATGGATGTTGTTATTTCATGTACCAAAATTTTTCTTAATAATATTTTAAAATAACTTCACGGTTGAAGTAGTTATTTAGGCGGTTTAGTTTTACGTAAATGCTATCGCCGCGCTGAGTGTTATGGGTTTGGATTCTACTTATCGTTGTCAAACCAATATTTGCTATGTGAAATTTTATGGAGGCTTTGACATTTTGACTATTATGATTAGATTATCGACCAGAAAGATGTCTGACTCTAAACATTATATGGTCGCTAAAAAAGGTGCATTAGCCAGAATATTGTCAAAAAAAGACGTGTTATGTTATTTAGGATTTGAAAGTTATATTTTTTTACATACGGCAAACATTACTATGACAATTATAATTGTGATTCACAAATAAATGTTCTGAATTTGTATATATTTTATGAAGGTAACTGCGACGCAAGCTTAGAGTGTTGCCTTTTAAGAAGGAATGACAATTAAGCGTAACCACGACGGTTTGTGAGGGATTCCCCTCATCTCTCGGTGGATATGATTAGTCTTAGATTGAATAAAATTCCATCATATAATGCATAGCAATTTGTAGAGCGTACTTTAGAAAATTTGAGTTATTAATTAATGTTAGTACAAATAAATAAAAGAGAAATAACTATCTTTTTGGTTGGTATTTTTGAACACTGTGTGCAGTTTCTTACAAATTTAGAGATAGGATACTTTTCATCCTCATCCTCATCACATCTCGATCAGTGATCATAACGCGATGGTGATGTCGCTGTAGTAGATTTGATTGATTACTCGAAAAGGCAGAACAAGGTCTGCCAGGTCAGCTATTAGCATATATATATTAGCATTATAACTATATTAAACATTACAAGTAATAAATGTGTATGAATAAATAATAAACTTACGATTTGACTAGGTAAATTGTGTTCCACGACAGTAGTGGAAGAGTCTGCTTCGATCTGAAACTCACATTTCACGTGGGCCGGAGGAAATTTACCATTACCGTCTATGTCTATCAGATACACATCGTTTCTAGTGTACCCGAGTAGTGCTAGCTCTTCGCAGGTTTTACGAAACGTTGCAAAATGACAATTTTCGCCTAGATAACCTACGAAATAATAATAATTGCTTTAATGTAAGTGCTGTTTGTATACCTACTACACGACAGTTACGATCGTAAAATACTATAATTAAATATGACAGACGATGTCGTAAAATTGATATCATAAAATACTATAATTAAATATTATCGTACGATGTATATTAGTGCAAGATTATGTAAGCTAGAATAGGATATAAGTAGTATATACTGTTCTATTAATCTACTTAATACATTTTTTAAGACCGAATGACTTGAAAGCAGAGGTTAATTAAACCAATAGGTTTAGGACCATGAAATTTTGCATAGTAATTCTTTATATCGTAACCTTAATGAGCTTCAACATTTTCCAGATTTCCGGAAAAAGGAATACGTAAGCAACAGTCAAAAAATTAGATAAGAAGAGCTTTATTCATGATGTCATGATGACAAAAAAATAAAGAAAACGAAATTCGAGTTTATAGCTACAGCTTTAAATTAAATTGAAAACGTATAGAAGAGACTTAATTTAATTATGAAATCATTCAAATGAACTTGCATTACACTCAACAAAATGAATACGCAATGCCTGTTTCTATTACTTGCGTATCAACATTAGCAACGCAGACGTATTTATAATACCTTTTATGTCTAAAGTCGTAAATATTTTAACACCTTGAATAACTCGCTAGAATCATTCTGAACATTATTTAGATTCTTGTTATTTATTACAAACATCGATAAGCAACTATAAAACATATAAACTATAGGAGGCTAATTTATAATAACGCTTTCCTTTAGTAGTGTTCCGAAAAGTATGAGATAAATATAAAAAATACTTTTTGGTTCATTTTAATTAATTCCTATTGATTTATTATTGAGCGTAGGTCTGTTGTAAGTCAGGCCATTTTTTTCTAAACTTGCCTACCTAAATGTTAGTCTTAATTTGCAATACTACATTAAAAATGCTAAATTACGAATCTGCTCGAAAACTCCTGCACCATTACATTTGTCCCTTCTTCTGTCACTATTTGAAAATTCTGTATAGGTTTTAGCGTTAGAGCTACAATCACACTTGATATTAAGTTAAAAAGTTGATAAATATAGGTATTTGGTAGTAGTTTTTCAACTTGAGGGTGGTAGCTAGCCAGTTGGGCATTAGGAAAAGCCCTGCCATCATGATATGGTTTTCTTACGATGTTTTCTCTCACAGAAAGCTGAGGCTCATTGCGGGTGGATTCTAACTCATGTCCATGGACGCAGCGTCCGTACCCACTTCGAACTGAGTTATTATTGCTTCAAGCCACTTCATTAAACGGTTAATGTACCACGTAAATAATAAAGGCGGTATGTTTACTAACCAGTATTATCGCAGTTACAAATCACCCTATCTTCTCTTATAGAGCAGATGCCTCCGTGTTCACACGTATTAGGCCTTGTGCACGGGTCGACATATCTACAGTCATCAATAGCAACTTCGCCGACAACTCTCTCAGTATTTATAACGAAGCGAGGTTCGATTTGTAAGCCATCGATTTTGATGTTTCTCATACAACCAATTAAGCCAAGATTAGCAGATTTAAGACCGCTGCCTATAACGATTTTATCTTGAAGCTCAAAGTCCAATCCTGGCATAATAAAATAAAAAGTCGTTAATAAATTTTTTAATCATAAACCTATTGTTGTATATAAAAATACTATAACCTTGGTATAACAATTCCCTACTTTTTGGGATTTCGTAATTAGTCTATAATTAAGAAATGTGAATTTGAAATGAATAATTTGAATACTTTGCTAATATTTGAACATTTAAATGTTTTTAAGTGGTAATTATTTTTGAGTGAAAATAGTTAACGACTTCAAAAACGCTTACCGAACATTTGTGCATGTTTATTGTGATGATCGACGGTCAGTTTGATCCTTCCTTTTCTATAATCTAATTCGACAGTATGCCAATCATTACTTACATTAAATTTTACGGATTTCAAAACTGTTACATTTTTACCAACATCTGGTACTAGTTCAAACCTTATTTCCTCTTTTACCATTCTGACCTGCAAAATATGGTCGAGTTACTATTAATAGCACAAATTATTTTAATATATGTTGTATAGTTCTATCTGTTCACGTACCATAATTGGTAACATTAAAATCTTATTCAGTGCCTACCATAGTTTTAAACTAAAAAGGTACTCAAGAGCGACTTTTATACTAATTATCATAAAAATACATATTAATTTTGCATTTAAATAAGTTGCTCACCTCCCAATAACCTTGGCCCGATGTTATCTGACTGTAAGCTAACACAGCCATATTCTTGCTCGTTTTAAAATCAAATATCAAGTTTATGCTATTACTCTGATTCAACGGCCACCAAATGTGGGACGTCGCAAACGGATACGTTATAGGTATCACTTCTATGTCTATTTCTTCAAATTCAGGATCTAAGACTCCTATGTAGTGAACTTTAGGATTGTTTTGCTTCAACTCATATAGTATAGAAACATCATTATAGTAAACATACTTTAAATTTCCGGCGAAATTGTTGAATGATTTGAGACCTTTCATTTTGTGAAGATCCGGACCACCGCATATGTAAATCTCTGGGTCAATGCAAACATATTTTGCATTACCTATTACTTCATAAGTTTCTGTAATATTATCTAAATAAACAACCACTTTATTCTCTTGCAGTATAACTGTGAGATTATGGAAACGATTGTTGTTGACTTTTTCACCCAGATAATCTTCAACGGGACCATCGCCTAAATTAATTTGAATTGCAACTTTTTCTTGATGTATCGATAACGCGATATAATGATGCTTATCATCGATTTGCCCACTGGCATAGAAGAGCGCAGAGTCATCAAACCTAGTCTGTAATGTATTTTTTTAAATTAGTAACTTTGCTTTCTTAATTTCGTAATATTGACGTAACATTAAGTAGAATATTACCGCATAAATTATTCGTTTTTATTTATGTTATTACTTATATGCAGAATAATTAAATTATCTGTATTTGTAAAGTAGAGAATGCAATTCTTATATAATTATCTCGAACGTGTTCAATTACAAAATTTAGAGATTGCATAAAACTATATCGATTTGCATTAATACAGTATAAGACTAAGTATATGTACAATATATATAATTTATCTATAAATGCTTATGTAAAGATCCTAAATTTAAAACTAGAATAAGCATTTTATGTAAAAGAAGCTGGTGACCCCGACTTCATTTGCGTTTTTCTCAAGGACCATGCGTGATTGTAAAATATTCTTAGTCCTTTCTGTGTCGTGTAAGGAAAATTCATGATAAATTTCAAGTCAATAAATCAGGTAGTTTTGCAGATATCGTGATGAATCAGTCAGTAGACTTAGCTTATATGTATAAATAAACTGCTCCACCTTTACTGACCGCAGTTGTTATAATAAATGTTGATTATTATACACATTTTATAAAACTAATACGTGACATTCAATTCAAATTTAAGTAATTATAGTCGATAATAACAAGGTTGTAAATAATGTAAAAAATAACTAACAAATATCTAACTATTTTCACAACTTTGCATATATTATGTTAAATATCTTATTAAAACCATTTAAATATTCATATATGGAGAAGTAAAAAAGAAAACAGTTCAATGTATTTTTCTGCTCTGTTTGTCAATCGATTTTACATTTGACATTTAGAATCTTTAGTTATGCCAATAAAGGAAACGGTGTGTGCTTAAGACCACACTAAAGAAGTGAAAACTTCATTAAGATGAGGCTAACAATAAGAAATACAACTATTTTTTTGTTCTATATTCATAGAATAATAACATCGCCGAGCGATATATAGTAGCGAAGCGTTGACTATCTCTCTTACTCCATTATTCAACTCGAGCCGACATTACCCGAACGAGCATAACATAATCGAACGTGACGGTTTAAATTCATTCAGTACTCACAAAATAAAGAGCTCAGCACGACTAACGCACTTTACACTTCAAAAATGTGAAGCAGATTTTATTATATACGGGCACAAAATAGTTCACTACCGTCCCGCGTCTGTTAGTCAATGTTTTTTTTATTACTAGCTATTGACAAGTGTAGGCGTTACCAATAACAGTTTTTTTTGTCAAGTTTACAGGAATTTCCCTATAATTACAACAAAGATTTCAGTTGAATTTTCAGCACGGGTCAAATTTTAGTTAGAGGATATTAAAAGGAAATGAACAGTAATCGTATTATTTAGAACGATCCCTCCAATAGACTAGTAATAGATAATATTATTCTTATGCGATAAGTTTTACAATAATAAGTCTTAAAACACTTCAATAAATTAAATAATCAGATGTAACTTTTGATATAGCAGTAAAGGCAAACATTGCGTTAATGCAATAATGATACCTTTTCACGTATATACAACCATATTACCTTAAAATGAAGGCTGACTCTCGTGTTAGTAGAGTGAACACGATCCTTCCAATCGTAAATACGATAAGACACGTAACTGGAGCCGCGCAATGTTAATACTGTCGCCGCTGCAATGTAAGTACCATAGTTTATGTAATCATTGGTAATAAAATAAATATGGGTATGTAATATACCGATCAGAGTAATTAAATATTGTGAAATTATCAGTATTATAATAAAATTTGTTGTTTTATATGTACAATTATGATTGGTTTATTGTACATTTTGTAATTAATGTAAAATATATTTTTTTATATTGTAAAACACCTGTGCCTAGGTGTATTCTGAGACTTTTACTTGAGAGCCCGTCTTCCTATTGGGTCTTTCTTCCTTGGGTCACATCATCACTTAACATCAGATCAGGTTGTAGCCATAACGCTTATCCTTAACTATAAAAAATAATTAAACTCTAAAAAAATTTGGTTCTACCACATTTTGCACCTTATATATTTTTTTCTTTACATGTGTTTAATACTGTAGTATAGTATTATGAGTACAGGTTGATTTTAATTATAATACAAGAATATTTAATATGAAAACGAGAAGATATTATATTGGTAATACGGGTATAAACATGTAAATAAACATTAAATAATCAATGCCGTAGTTAGGTCAGTAATAAGGGCCTACTTTGGTTGCTCTCGTCAAGGGAGTTTGGGTTTCAACCCAATCGTGGAAAAAATTGAATATAACTAGTCATTACACGAAAAAGGTAATTCACATAAAAGTGCGGTACATAACTTTTCTGCTCTTGTTAACATTCAAAGCATTTTCATAGCTAAGTACACAACTGTATATAATTATAGGTATACACGTATTATTGCAATGAATAATGTTTGTTCTGTGAAGGCTTTTAATAGCTTCAGTGAGCTTTGTGGCAATGGTAGTAGATACTCAATTTAATTATCAAAGAGCACAAGAATGCAAGTCTCCTGAAATTCAGCTTCTATAATTTCTGAATTGAGTCTAACTTTAATATATAAGCAATTACTGACCTAATAATATTGTCTAAGTCAAATTACTTGTTTCTATATTTCTTTCGCTCTCTTAGCCGCCTCGAGCCGACTTTACCCGAACGAGCATACACAAAATGGTTGCCGAATAGTATTTCAAAGCCCATAAGAAAATTCACTTCAAAAAGAAAAACTTTCTCTCGCAGAGACTATGTTCCTACTGTGTATGTGTGTTTCAGGTATGAAGTCTAGTTTCATTATGTTGTACTAGAGGAGTATGGAACAGGTTCAAACGCTCCCATCCAAAAGATCGGGATTCAAAGGTAAAAATAAATTGCTACTTACTATAGACATCACAGAGGTGCTCCTCGTAAAGTGTTCCAAAACAGTCGCATCTATAACCGTTGTATTCGTTAATACATGTTGATCCTACGAAGCATAGGTTCTCGATAGTCTTGCATTTATCAATGCAGCCTTCTTTTACGTTTTCGTGTTTCGTCGCGATCAGCGGGACGATCGGTAAGAGGTCCGAGGCGGCCTTACCAGAACTAAGAACTATGTCACTTATGCATCCGACGAAAGACTCGATGATATATTTTACACCGTGTAATTTCTCTTCGGAACTCAGACCTGTAAGATTTGTATCAATCGGTATTGTGATTAATCTAGGTTCCTTTTTAATATAGTTTATAAGTTTAGCGTTATGACCACAATGATGACGTTGCCCAAGATGGTGAACACGCTAAGCAAGACTGGCCAATTGCAACTGTCGGAACACATTTACAGGTATATGGCGGCAGATTTTCAACTTAGGGTGGTAGCTACCCAAGTGGGCATTAGAAAAAGCCCTACCACCATGCTATGGTTTCATTATGATATTTTCCTTCAACGAAAGCTCAAGATCATTGCAAGTGGATTCGAATACAAGCCAATTGACGCGGCGTCCTTATATACTACCAACTGAGCTGTCATCGCTTCAAAATCATCGTTTTTTTTTTTACAAAATTCACGAATTTGTAATGTTGGTTATGTTTTGTAGGGTCTGATAGCTGCATTTGAAAGTCAGATCCTTACTAAACTTAGCTTATTACCTTATATCGCCATATCATCACCACGTATCAAGTGAGGTATTAATTAAAAACGCTAAATCTATTAAGATTAAAAATATAAATATATACGTATTTATGTTAACTATGTTCTGTATATACTACCATGCTATAAAATGTAAATTTGTTGACATTACAATTATCTATCATTTTTACTTATATGCTTGATGGTACAGTCTGGGGAAGTAAAATAAACGAAGTTTAATGAGCGAGGACTGATTTAAAATATAACACGCCTGAATTATGGCAATGACGGACGCCTTTTTACTATATGTGAATAATATACATTTTATTAAAGTGGTCATGTAATATGAAATTGTATTAAATTAAAATATTGTAATAAAATTGATTAATTACCTCCAATAAGGATGACCGACGTAAGGTTGTCAGTTATGCCATAGTTTGTGTCAAAACTTAATCCCTGAAAATATAAGTAAATGTATCTAAGAACACTACGACATTGTTTAATTATGTTTTTGACGTTAATAAGCGCCTTCTTAGGGCCTAAATTGAATAAAGATATTTGCTTTGATTTGAGTTGAAAAACTTGTTTCAAAATTTATTATACATTATTTCTTATTATCTTTAAAATAAGTTTTTTAAGATATTTACATGGTATATTCATAGGAACCTGTGAATTTACTTCACCATTGAATTTATGATACAATGACAATGTTCAACTTAAATCCTACATGGATTTTCAAATTACTTTCAAAATAAAAAAAAATATTGTGCTTTTATTCAATTTCAGCTACTATTTCTCTATGTAAAAATTAGCTGCAGCTACTTAAAGTTTACAATTTCACATAATAAATACTGCATCAAAATCTATAGCGTCACTGAGAGGAACGGAAACTAGAGGTTACAAAAAATAAATATGGGAAGTAATGTCAATATCAAGGTTGAGTACGAACGCAATGTTTTGTAATTTAAATCAGTACTCGAACACTTTTTCTAAGACAAATGAATTAATAAGTTAAGGATCTGAAACAAGGTTGGCTCAATGTTAGTGCTCTCGTAAGACAAGCTGGCGCACGTCTTTATTTTTTACAAAAAAAATGATTTTAGTAACGAAACAAGGTACTGAATCTTTTGTACGTTACTAGTTTTATAACTAATTCCAATGAGGATATCTGTCTTAATGAAGTAGTACAAATATCTGGCCGTATAGTCAAGTGATTTTACTTCAGAACTAGCCAAATTTATTTCGACAATTGCTAACGTAACGAGAAATGTATGTATGGGATGTAACACTTGCTAAAGTAACTTTGACATTCTATATTGACTGTCAACCCCCTACTGGTCACAGCCACCTGAAAAAGGGTCTAGTGTGAGATGGCATATGAAGTTGCTCATGATCAGTGTAGTGCATTCTCATATAAGAGATATTTATGAAATATATGTGGGCAAAGCTGTGGGGTAAACACTAAACATGAAGGGTGTGACGTCATAAGCCTATTAGGGTTGTGGGCATGTCCATCGTGCCCACAACGGTGGATCCACACTTGTTAGGGGCACTATTATCCTATTGCTCTTAGTATATAATCACCTTCGATTGCCTCGTCAAAATAAATTTTATAACACATTCTAACCTTCAAATATACTTCTTCCTTTAAATGATCGACTTTAGCAATTAGTCTGGCTCCGTGCACGTCTATTGTGACCACGACACTATGCCACACATCTTTATTCAATGCACGTCCAACTGTGACCGAGGTGAGGTGTTTTCCAAACACGTGGACAACTGAAAAAAAAAATAATTTTAATGGAATACAAGAGCACAGAATTAAAGAAAAAACTTATGTTGTTCGTATTCCACACCAAAAAGTTTGTTTGGTATACTAGTCTCCTTAACTCGGATCGCACCACCTGTTCAGGAGTCATGTGATTTGTTTTTTTTTTTACTCAAGTAATAATTTAACATCAGCACTAAGTGCATGTTTGATAAATCATAACCAAGTATTTTTTTATATTAATGAAGTTATATAAGAAGTTCCATTTGTGCGGTATCGATTCGCATCCTCGGCAACTGACCAAGCCGAGTTTCAGCAACTTCATGGCACTTGCTGCCATATTCTAGTTGTAGTCTGCGACCAAACATAAAAGGCTTGCTTTGGAAACCTCGCTTGGTTACTAGATTTCATATTTATTTATTGTGATTGTCTTTTAACTTTATGTTTTATTTTAACTAAACTTTAAACCTATATTAATAGAAATACTCTATTGTACGGCACTTAACATGGGGTGAGACTGTGAGCAAACGCTATGAATAAAAAATACTTAGTCTGTTATACACAATCTTTTTACATTTATACATTACATCAATAGTTGCGTATTTTATCATATATCATATCACAAAAATTAATTACAAAATTTTAAATTCCTTATTATACGTCAATTATTGGTTTAATTTTGTTTATTTATTGCTAGTTTTTAAGTATGATGGTAATTAAATCAATCAGAGTAGAGTAGGACTAAGTTATTAAATTATTGTGCTATCTCTCACTACCGAACAGTTTCACGTTCATGGTTCGTTTTGGTAATTTAATGAAGTCGTTTTTTTTAAATATTATAACCGATCTGGGATAATAGGATAAAACCGGAGAAAGCTTTAGAAAGGCACAGCGATAAAAAGACTATATTAATTATACATTGCCATTCTAAATAGTCGTAACGTGAACGTTTCTGAGCTCAGTAAGAACGACAGGCAGACATATCGACAGACAAGCTGACAGATCAAACTGAAGCGAAGCGACGTTTGAATGACCAAGTCTTGATTTGGTATGAAATATTATGGATATGAATTACTGTTCGTAGAACATTATCATTTAGCTCATTGTATATATAGACCTTAGTAATTTCTTTTGTTTTTTTTTTTAATTTATGAAGCTTCATTCCAAACACAAGAGAAACAGCAAAAATCTGTCGAGTATTTAATTATAAGTACATAATATCAAAATTAAATAAATTTTTCACAGTGCAGTAGTAGTATATTTAACATAAATGATATCTATATTAATATTATAAAGCGGAAAAGTTTGTTGGTTTGAACGTGCCAATCTTAGGAACTACCGGTCGGATTTCATAAATTATTCTTATTTGAGATAGAGCAATCATTGTGGAAGGCTTTACGCTATTCAACATCATTAATACTTACTACTATTACTTACTTACTTATATTATAAATGCGAAAGTTACGCTTTCAGGTCTAAACCGCTGAATCGATTATGATAAATTTTGGTACAGAGTAAGATGTTACCTTGGAGATGGTTTTAGGCCACTTTTTCTAATTAAAACTTATTGGAAGTAGGGTAACGAGAGGGATATACTTTGTATGAAATTTGTATCGCGTTATCCGATTTGTTTGCCAAAATCAATAGCGCGAGCGAAGTCGCAGGTAGAAGCTAGTAGTATATTTTTTGTTACACACGAATGAAGTCGCGAGCAATAGAAAAAAGTAAATAAAATATCACAGAGATACATAATTTGTTTTACCTTTTAATTCACCTTTCTCCACTATTACGTATAAAGCGTAAGGCTGCATTTTAAAAACTGGATTTTTCACATTATGATATACCAAAAGTCCGTGCGGTAGTCTCGTACGAAATTTGAATGAAATCTCCCGACATAATCTGTAATATAAATGTAATGTATGTTTAAAATGCTGTTAATTCAGTTCAATAGTTGTAATGTATGTAAAAATATTGTCAAAACTGTTTTTGTATTTGCAATTTCTTTTTCAAGTTAAACTTGATTGCATTGGAATATGAAGCAAGTTTGTTTTTATAATAAAAGATGTTTCTACTATGTATATTTTTGTTTGTACGAGACTTTATCTATACATAAATATTTATTGATAGTTGCTTTCATTTTATTTCTGGATGAAAAAAACGATTACAATAGTACTAATCGGGTTAAATAACTTCAAAATTACTCACCGTAATTGAAACCTCTGTATGATATCCCCATCAAGTTGTATATAAGTGTTATCCTTAGCAAACATGAAGATCTGATGATGTCCTGATTCAGCGAAGGTTAAAAATCTGTCTCTATCACTCGGAGGTATGGGTGGTATTGCAGTAGGATGAGTGGATGTGGAAACGTTTATTGTTATAGTCGATAATGTTGATGTTAAAGATGATGTTGTTTGCGGTATCACTAAAATGAAACAATTCAATTTTAAATTTAATGATGTTAATTTTAATTACCTGTATTTATCAACAAGAAAAACTTGCAGATAAATACAGTAAACGTAGAGGGGATTTTACAAATTCTACAGTCTATCAGGCATTTGTCTATGTAAGTAATTTCACCAATGCCAAGCGTGACAACGTACAGTTATTGAACACATAGTAACACCTAGAATTAGAACAACCATTACACAAATATTTGCCCTGCGTGGGATTCGAACCCAAAGTACACAGTAGCGACAATCCAATCGTAATTTTGAATACACAACAATGACATATGCACAATAGCAGGTTAATGCAATTAAAATTATATTTGACATCAGGAGTACAAATTTTTATATAATGAAAGGACATTTCATAAATGACGGCTTTTGTTTCAATCTATAGGATTATGAGAAACATAAATAGATTATATTTTTATTAAATCTAAACAATGTCACATTATTATATGTGTTTGTAACACAAGAACATTTTTTACTTTATCACCTAAAGGTTGATTTTCAGTGAATGTCTATGGCATTAAGTTCACCATTACGCTACGTATGGAATGTAAATAAAAAATACAAGAGTCGATAATCATATGTCCTCAAAACTTGTTCAGTTTCCTATGAAAATCTGTCATGCGGTGTGTTACAATGGTAGTTTTATATAGTGCAAAGTACACCTAGTGGTATATTGTTTTATGTGAATTTAATAATAACATTGGATGTAATTTAATCTTACTTTGACGATTGCAAATTAAAAAAAAAATTGCAAAAAATTATTAATCTCGAACTTTTAAGCAACTACTGGACATGTTTCATTAAATTACGACCGATATTATGATTCTTTTTAGTTTCCTTTAAATTTCTGGAGTTTATATAACTAAAAAAGCTGACTCACCTTTTTCTTCAATTGCCATATCGACAGGCAAACTACTATTGACATCAGCTGCACCATATAAAATTAATAGTATGATCAAACTTATTTCTCTTTTTTGCCATGGTTTTTCCATTCTGCACTATTGGGTTCATTTATCTGTAAATTATGAGTTTAATACATTGGTCTTAGAATGTTATAAGCGAAGTCTGTTTAAAATCGATCTGTTATATTGTAACAATACTGGTTTCCTGAGTGGTATAACAAGATTGATTTTTAAAATCAGAATTCCAATACGGTTGAGCGGAAATATGGCATGAGAGTGTCATAGTGTAGGCTGGTTAAAAACTGCCATTATATCTAGAGCTACCTCGACCCTCTTATTATTTAGAAAGTCATGCTAACGGAAGAATCGCTTGCTGTCCGGGAGGTCAAAATACACTGGACCTTTTTGTTGAGCCTAAATTGGCTCAAGTAATCGCATTCGTCTCGCGCATCGTTTTTGGTTGACACATCGCTTTTAGAAGGCGTTTATGTAAATAAATGGATCGTTTTATTTGTTATTGCACATTTTTTCTACATAAATGTGAAAAACCTTTCGTAAAACCAATGCACTGCACTTCAAGATTTCTTCATTTACTTGTTTTATAAATGAGAGCGTACTTCGGAATGAAAAAAAATAATCTACATAAAAGATCTATTAACAAAAAAGTTATATTGTTACCTATATATTATAAACAACTCAAAAACACTGTATATGACGAGGTCACATTCAAGAAACAAGATATCACTTCATAAATGAACACAAAAAATATTAGCATTGGCTGTAAATATCATTTTTAAATGATTTACTTGTATTACTTAGCACAATTAACTTAAACTTCAGAGAATATATGTAGTAGATGATTCTTTCTAATTCGGAGTACAAAATGGCCAGGACGTCGTTGGTAACGCGCCCCCCATCAACCGCGGTGGACTGACGCAAACTTTAACAGCATGTAATAACATAACTATTTGTCCTCGTGGGTCAGGATGGTTCTCAGGCTTATGATTTAGTAGACTAGCGTAGAGGTAAGAGTCAGCGTTTTACTAAATGTTTTTTTATTACATCAACTTTATTCTTCTTTCGGTATGTAGTATTATTATAGATAATAGTAAATTCCGAGGTCATTTTTTTATAATGTTACCTTTTATAAAAAAAATACGTTTTTATAATATCAATAACTAGGAGTGCTCGCAACTTCGTTTGCGTGGAATTAAAAATTATTTAATAATTTATGTCCGTTATAGTAACTTTTTCAATACAGCTTTGCTTGTATTATTGGTTGCGTGGTATTTAAGAGCTTCCTCAATGATTGCGCTATCAAATGTAAAAAGTATTATTGAAATTGGAATTGTAGTTCCTCAGATTAGCATTATTCAGTCAAACTTTTCTACTACATAATTTTAATATAGATAACAAACCCGAAAGTCGTTTTCTTAGAAGAACCTTCTATACTTTAGAAGCATATTATCATCCCTAATTTACATACACCTGTACAAATATAACACGTACAACATACCTCGCTACTTTATGAGTTCAGAAATAACTTTAACAGTTTTATAAGACTACATATTATGTGTTAGATTAAATTCTACATAGGCGTTAACTACTGTAGAAGTGAAATTTAATATGGTTTATAACGATTTATTTTCAAATTAAATGGCTTCTGTGCGATACTGTATTATATGTTATTGTAATATTAGTTAATGGTAAAGCAGTAAAATATACATACAATCAAACAGCGCACATAAAAAAAGTATTTATCAAATAGACTTTGGTGTTACTCGTATACAGGATTATTTTTTATCAAGCGGATAGCAATGGATGCGGGAAATTACACATCTCAATACAAATGCGGACTCTTACTAGATGAATGCGGATATAGCTAATGTAAGCGCGATTTGCAAATCTAGATATTGAACTGAATAGGTAGAATTTCCTGCATTTACAATTCATATTTGCTTATTGTAGTAGTAAAAGTATTTTTCAGATTTTATATATAGCTTAATAAATATCTAAATAAATTTGTTTTAACGCCCTTAAGTGGTCGACATACTCGGATATATAAGATTTGTGTTTCTTATCAATGAATTACATCAAGAGTTTCAAGGTAAGATTCTTATAATTGTGGAAATATAAAAGCTGATATTTCTAAATCTATAGTAGATAAATAAAATTAGGGCAGCGTTTACTCTATTTAAACGTATTCAAATGTTTTGTCTCTAGATACGAAATACGTATTTGAAGAATATAAAACACAAAGGGAGAACATATGCTTATGACCAAAGGTGTTATTAAATAATTGTTGAAAAAATATTAAACTTTTTTTTAATATGGAAACGGGAGTATGTAGTTGTCACCTATTTTATATAAATTTTATAAACCAATGCAGATGTTTCTGCGACTTTCTGTGCGTTAGTTCAAAAACAGAGTGATGACTATAGACTTCCTACTCTTCAAATGTTTTACGGACCGCGTTTAATATCAATGAAATATAGTCAGCCATATGAGTTGTGACTACAAAGCAGTGGTAATTGTAATCTATTTTCACATTTGTTAAGTTACGCAAATCTGTCAGTAACAATTAATAACAAATAAACTGACATATATACCAATATTTAAGTACCGTCAAGTGAAAATACTCATTTACTGATTGCTGGTTCAGACTGCGTTCATTAATAAAAACGGTCGGTTACTATCGGTTTTCCATAATTAACTATTTTATATGAAAGAAAGAAAACACTAAAAAACATAACATTAAAATTTATTAACAACCTGTACCTGTTAATATAGTCCTAAATTAAAAAAATATATAACCTTAAAATAATATCGTGCACCGTGAATCGCAGTGCCACTGCAAAAGGTGCAGAACTCAGCATAAGCTGAATCACCATGATATCATTACAGCATAGATTATCAGTTATGGCCAAGGTTAACAAAAAAAAAAGCAAAATAATTATTATAAAATTATAATAATATGGTTTATAATACTAAATACATTTATACTTAAATTGTCGTTCTTTACCATCTGCATATCGCCGTCTCTTTACGGCGGTACTGTATTTAAATTACTGAAAAAATAATTTTATCATAAAACAATTTTCTACATGATTGTACATTCTGGTAATTCTCGACCTCGTTCTCGCAATTAATTAATTAAAGGGTTTAATTAACACGCATTACGTTTGACACGATGCTGTAATTTAATTTGATCGTTCAATTGGAATATTAGATTTCTCGGCGTTTGAATATTTGGCTTATTAAATAATATATACTATGGAATGGCATAGTTTTCTCTTTAATGCAGTTTTGCTTACTCCTGGAATACTTTTTCTACAAAAATCTAAAAACAATATTATTATATACACATGAACATGATTTCTCCACAGGCTCTGGGTATTTTATAGTTCTAATGAAATAAACCGATAAAGTTTTTTTTATATAGTATTGTTTTAGTTTATGTCTACAGCACTTTTCTAGACATTGAGATCTATGCAGTCTTAAATCAATGACAATCATTGAAAGATGAACAAACTATTTTTGTATAGTATGAGAAGCTTCATTCTCTTATCTTTCTGTATTCATATTAGACATATAAAAAAATTACTACCAAAAAGGTTGACCGTCACAAATTGTTTCGTAATCACAAATTCGTAACACACATTTTTATTTAATTATAGGTTAAGCACTATTGCCACTATCTAACCTGGGGATAATTGACAATGTGGTCAAGATGGTGGACACGTTAACCTTTGTAGAGGGACTGTGCAACTGCTAGAACACACCTTTAACTCGAGGGTCGTGGCTAGATAGGCGAGCATTAGAAAAAACCCGAACACCATGCAAATTAGCTTTAGTGCACTAAATTTGTCAATATATTGCCTACTAGCTTTTACCTGCGGTTTCGCTTGCGTTAATATTGATTTTGTCAAACAAATCGGTTGATGCAACAAAAAGGTTTATACAAAGTTTATCCCTCTCTTTACCCCACTTGCAATAAGTTTTTCGCAATAAGATTAGCCTATTACCATCTCCAGATTCCCATCTATTTCTACGCCAAAAATCATAATAATAGATTCAGCAGTTTAGGCGTGCAAGCGTAACAAACGAACAATCTCACTTTCACATATATAATATTAGTAAGGATTATTTTATACTTTTGCTTCTGTGAATCACGTAGTAATTGACAGATATAAGTGTTATGGTCGCACCACTTTATTTTGTTCACGTCGTGAATTAATAGATATACATACATCCTCTAACAATATACCGGGTGGGTTACTAGTGAAGTTTGTGGAACCATGTGGAAGTAAAATGACTCCACGACGAACTGCATTCGCCCTTAATAACAGACACCAGGTTCTGCTTTCGGACTACTATATGCAAGCTGTAAATCAGTTTTCAAGCACGTTTCTTTTTACCAACTTTACCTGAGAGTTTCGTTCTGATATACGGCATATTACCGAATGTTACGGTATGTTGATCATATAACTATGTATTGTGTGGCATTTAGAACTGACTACGCTGTAATAATAAAATAGCCTAAATAATTTATCATCTACGTACCTTAAAATGTTACTCTTGTTATGTTGTAATAATAAATATATAACAAGCGATTACACATTTTGCCAACAAAGAACTTTGTTTTGCACCATAAGTTCTAAAGAAATATTTCTAATTTAAACAATGTTTTGTGTATTTGAAACATAAAAAGTTTTATTTCCTGACGACTACTGTTGTTCATTCTTCCGTATTATAAGCAATTTTAAACGCTTTCATCTCAATAGATGCATATTTATTCATAATAAACTTCGTGATAATTTTTATATTGCGTAAAGGTTTGTTATTGTATTTGAGGAACAACTTATTCTACCACCACTATATTATATATAAATTTTACTATAGAGCATATGGACATAATGTAGGATAAGTATATGTATATTGTATATATTTATTTAATTCATTACAGTGGATAATCCGCAACAAAATAGCATGCAAAAAAATTGGACTAAACGTTTTTGACTGACAATTCAGTCTCTTTTGAATTTGCAAGCCTAATATTCGGTACTGCGGTTATAGTTCGGTATATAATAAAAAAGAACATTTTAAAGTACAATGTAATAATCGCACCTCCACTCGTATAGTATCACAACTCAAAAAACATCATCGCGAAAAAATTTAAAATGTATATTACTCTTATGCTTTAGTTTTCGAAGTCTTACTAATATTATAAATGAGAAAGTGAGTTTCTTTGTTTGTTTGTTACGCTTTCACACCTAAACCGCTGAATCAATTGTAATGTTTTTTGACACAGAAATAGATGGAATCCTGGAGACGGAGACATGTTAATTTTTCTCGCGAGATACCTATAGGAAGTGGGGTAAAGGGAGGGATAAACTTTGTAAGAAACTTTCTATTGCGTCATGCGATTTATTTGAAAATCAATGTTAACGCGAGTGAAGCCGCACATAAAATCTAGTAAGTACTTAATATAACAGAAACGAGATTCAGATACTTAATAGTTATAGCTTGAATCTACTAAATGACATTTTGTTATCCCGAATATCGAATTATTTTCTTACTACTATTATAAATACAAAAGTGACTTTGTTTGTTTGTTACGCTTTCGTGCCTAAACCGCTGAATCGATTGTGATGCAATTTGGTACAGAGATAAATGGGACCCAGGAGACGGAGATAGTCTACTTTTCTACGCAAAATCTTTATCGGAAGAAGGGTAAATGGAATATATATAATAGAATATTTGTTTGACAAAATTGATATTAACGTGGGCGAAGTCGCACGTAAAATCTAGTAGTACAACAAAAATGATTTTGATATTTTTTGAGTTGTGACATTATTTAAGGGAGGTGCGAAATATTATTCCAACCATCAGGTGGCAATGAAAAGAATGAAATTACGCTTAGGACATATTGAATCCAAAAAGTTCACCTTTATGATGGGCAAAGAGTCTTCTCCTTTTTATCAGAGTTACGGTCTTTTGCATCACATCTTGCTAGAATGTATTAGAAACAAAGCTATAAGATCTGAATTCAAAGTTTCCGGTTCATTCCACATTGATTTAATCCCTAGTTTTCTGACCATATTTCCAAATCTGCTAGAGATTTTTTTTCTGATAGTTAAGGATTAGCGTTATGGCCATAATGTTACCTGATCTTAAATGATACGGCCTAAGTTGGTAGATATGATAAACCTGTGGAGAAACTGGCTTTCAAGTGCAACTGCCGGAACACACCTATTGATATTTGGTGGCAGATTTTCTACTTGAGGGTGGTTGCTAGTCAAGCTAGCATTAGAAAAAAAAAATGTTGTGTGATATTAAGATATGGTACAGGCCAAAATAGTATGTCTTCTGAGGTAAGTAGTTTCTTAAGCCTAGAAAGAGAACTGGCTTTCAAGTTCAGATGTTAGGACATACCTATAGTTAGTTCGTGACAGATTATCTAGTGAGCTAAGTAGTTTGCTAAGTCAAGTGAGGGAACTGCCTTCTGTCGGTACACACCTGTATTTAATTCTTGATAGATTATCAATTTTAAGCTGGTATCTAGCTACGCGAGCATTAGTAAGCGTCTTACAATAATGTGTAATGTACACAGTAATTAATTTTTCTGCCTTTTCTTTAAACGAGGCGTGAAGAAGTGTTTAGTAGACTGGCATGGCAGCTGCGACTGACGGAGGGCATAATCTCTTTCGACAGTCGCTACCGTTCCTAGATCGTACTGAGCTTGCCATCAGATGAAGTACGGTCATTCTGCCGAGGCAGAATAAAAATATGCCTACAACAATATACCTATTGTACAAATATATTCAAATTAAGTAGATGATTTAGAGTGTTTAAACTAATCAAACAAAATTTATTAAAACGTTACTTTTCAATGGAGCTAATATTTAATAACATTGTTTAATTTAATGATTTAATAACTGATAAGTGAAAGCTCTTACTGGTGACAGTAGTTAGGCTATTTAATTAACGTTGTTAAGGCAGTAAGGTTGCCGTGAAGCATCAAGGCGTGAAGGCGGATATTCGAAAAAGCATGTAGTTGAATCTTAGTTTACAATACGAAAGTAAAAATAGGTTATGTTGATCCTACTCAAATGCGACAAGAGGTTTAATTACTACTCATTGGTCAAGGTACAAAAGACTTTTACATATTATGAAGGATAAGTAAAGATAAAATAGTTCAGTACCTTTTTCTCCGCTGTATTAATAAAAGAAATGAAAATATTTATTTCAACGATTCCTTCAAATTATTAATAATAATTTTGATCAAATTTCGACCAGTAGATGAGCACTATTATGTTTTAATCTTCGGTTTTTAGTTGTCCCGCCAAAATCAACTTAACCTTTTCTAAGATTAACCAGAAGAAAAAGGTCATTAAAAAATGTCTTGTGTTATAAGTACTCAGTGTACTTTTATATGCTTTTAGTAAACAGCTTTTGCAAATTTTTGAAAATTTAAACAGATTCTTCAGTTTATTTGTATAGACTAGGATCCAATACTCAAACTAGATTGTAATTGACGACATTTTTTAAATATCATCTCCAAAATCAAAATAGTAATTCCCCATTTAACTTCGTATATAGTTAAATAAAAATACTATAAAATCTGTACTCATTGTTTTTATTATAAAAAGTGGCAAAGGTCATTCGGACTTACCTACCTACGGAATCATCAGCGAAGCGAAACAACAAAAAGCAGCATTTTAAACCAGTTTATCGACTTATTAATTTGCCTAATGATTGAATTTAAAAGTTGGTTTATTTTACCGTGTATATACTCTTATTACCTATGTAATAAGGTCCATTATAGAGATGTTTGGACGTATGATTGGTGACCTCTGTGAAATGGCAGTGGCCGTGTCCACTTGCGCCCACTTAATGCATCGAACGCACATTGGAGTCTTTGAAGAGCATTACATTTTATTCGAATAAATAATTTTAAGTCAAAATTGACATTACCTTAGTATTCTCAATTATTGCAGTTATACGTTTCATCTCACTGTGAGGAGTTTACCAATATTTTTTGCGTAATTGTAAATGTCTTAGCTGTAATCTAAGAAATATATACATTCAAACTTTATTTAGTTTGTTAAATAAAATGTTACAAATGTCTAAGATGAGGTGTTAATACCAGAGCGATTAAAGAATTTACATATTTATATAAATCAACTTTAAATGATTTTTGTTGGTACCTAAATTATATAAAAAAGGTACACAGCTTCAAAATGTTATCGTTTGAACAGTTCATGATACTCCAAATAACATATTTCAGAACGAAAAATTGAATAAGTCACCCTAAAATTAGGAAAATAGAGGAAAATCTGCTGGTTGTTAATTATGGGATTTTTTTTATGAATTCATGACTATTCGATTGACATACGATTCGACATATGATTCGAACGATAGATGTTTTTTATTATTTCTTATTATTATGCAAAAGACTGTAAAGGTAACAGATGCACTGAGAGTCACACAAACGTACTTCTAAACAAATTTTCACATTTGTAATATACCAACTAGTGCTTCGTTCATTTTGTTAGACGTACTTGTTTATATAGAAAACATAGTATATAATCATACATTATATATAGTTATTCTGGAATAACATTAAATGTAGATCACGCTACCACCATCAATTTGAAAATCTGCCGCTAAATACCAAAACAAGTATTCTAGCAGTTGCACTTGAGAGCTAGTCTCTCCATTAGGCATAGCGTGTTCATCGTTTTGGGCCACACTTTCACTTAACATCAGGTGACATTGCGACCATAACGTTAAACCAAATAAACGATAAAAAACATTCCACATTTGTACGCAACGACAAAGATAATACTGTAAACTATAAATGAAACATAATTGGCGTGTCTGCATATTATTACATTATCTTGATGCTTCTTTGTGACGCCATAAAAAACGGCTCGGTAGTAACTAGTATGATATTTGTATCTACTGAACTTGATGACTTTCACACTCGGAATAAACTTGCTTCAACGTCAAATGTATCGAGGCTTCTTATTTTAATAGAATACTTGCAGGTTAATAAATCGTTCAATGTAGGCGTACTTGTATGTCTTAGTGATTGATTTTTAAATAGTTTTTCAATCAGCCAATTAACATCCAGTCCGCAAACTGGCATGACCACCGTATTATTTTTTTTTCAGCATAGTGACTGCAAAATACCTCATGGTGACAACAGCGCAGCCCTAAAATAATTACGATCACACGGAAATAAGTAGTTCGTCAGGGATCATCATTAGCACATATGTACAATGGTCACGGTCGAGTCAGTTATACATCGCTAACACCTAGTTTGATTGCTATATAAAACCGATGAGGTGGGTTTGAATAGGTCCTTTGGAAAGAGAGGTTTAAAGTTGGAACGGCTAATAACGTCTTTGATGTTACAAGTGTCCATAAATCACGGCAATTATTTAGAATCAGGCTGTCCGTGCGGTTGTTTACTATTACTTTTACTATATATTAAGTAGGTAGCCTGGTAGACCTTTCTTTGCCATTTTTAGGTGCGAATAACTTGACTACAGTGACATCTATCACGTTGACGAATAGCGTCACTTATTGGGATAAAACTATCGTCGATTGGTTCTAGTAATGATTTGCTCGAGGTGCCAATCGTATCACCAGCATTCGCCATGGACGGTGAGCCAGCAAGTGACTTCTTGCAGGATGCCTATGCCTGGACCCATAGCGCACGTCAGCGTATCCTAGGAGTGAAACCAAGAGAACAGACCAAGGGTATGTTGAAGTCGAGCATACTCTCTTAGCGCCTGCACACTGGTCAAGTCATTGACCGCCACCTCCACTGGACTCCTTGGCACCTTTTGAGGGCGGCGAGATAAAACAGTCAGTCAAAAACTATCCTATGGTTTAAGTTGGACCAAGTAATAGACGTTTAGAAAATAGCAATCGGTTGAGCGATTACCGAGATTAGCGTGGACTAAAATCGTGAGGCAGAATTTTTTGTGTATAAAGATTTGAAAATCTATACTTCTGTACTATAATATTATAAAGGAGAAATATTTGCATTTTTCTATGTTTCTAACGAATAAACTCAAAAACTACTAGATATATATCAAAAATTATTTCATTATTTAAATGTTACATTATCTCTGAGTAAGATATGCTATATTTATTACTAGAAATACTCGTGGGTAGTGATCCCTAATAGAAAAGTTTGTTTTGTTAGAAACGTGTTAATCTTAGGAACTACCAGTCGAAAATGACAAAAAAAATTGTATTCGATACAGCAATCATCAACTATTAAGCTATTTAACATCACGTTAAACGCTATCACCAATATGATCAAATCTGTGTTAGAAAAGTTATAATACCGGGCTAAAATCCTTACTATTATAAATGTGAAAGTGAGTTTGATGTTATACTTTCATACATAAACCGCTGCATCGATTATGATGAATTTTGGTATAGAGATAGATAGAACCTTGGAGATGGTGATGGTAAAGAGAAGGATAAACTTTGTATGAAACTTTTTATTCCGTCATTATTTTTGTCCAAGTTAATGTTAACGCGAGTGAAGCCGCGGGTAAAAGCTAGTTGTTAAATTATATTGAGTTCCATGCGAACGAAGTCGCAGGCACATGTGGTAAACCAATAAAACACATTTGTATTACTTATCGCAAAGCGTAACGCCGCGTCGGAGAAATAATTGTTACACCCAACGTAACATAACGTAATATGATGTTATGTAAAAATTAGGTTAATGTTAACATATTCTGTTTTGTAAAGTGAATGTCAGTGAACAACATGTAATTGCAGTTATATGCACATTAATTAGTTTTTTTTTATTAATTATAAAACATCGAAACGCTTTCTTGGATTTGTTCATGTTATTTAATATTAAGGTTATCATTTTAAACAACCTTTCGAGTCTTCGGTATCGCTGGTTTTCGTCATTCAAGTTTTTTTTGTATAGTTTATAATTGTTATGGCCACAAATTCACCTGATTTTAAGTGACGATGCGACCCAAGATGGTGGACTCGCTAAAGTACTGGCTCTCAAGGCACAATTGCCAAAATATATCTATAGGTATTTGGCGGCATGTTTTAACTTAAGGGTGGTAGCTAGCCAGGCGGTGATTAAGAAAAGCCCTACCAGCATGCAAAAATAAATAGTTTTCTCCTACGCTAACTATTCAACGTTTTTAATTTTGAATGATGCATTTTATATTTTTAGGAAATATCATCTAATATTCACTTAGAGACATAATTAATAACTGCATAAATAAAGGTATTTTGCAGCTTAACATAATGTATCACGTCATAAAACATAAATAAATTGCAAAATCCTCGACATTTCATGTATTATATATAAATTGTTGGTCGCTTATAATGCCGTCTGTATTGAACATTATTGCATTTATTAATTCTTCCAGCGGATCCCAATGTTTTTCAATTCGGGGCGCACAAACATGTATACTATTTTGTCGCACCCTAACCTATCTAGCTGGTCGAAATAGATAAGTACAATGATATTAGTTATGTAGATAGGCACAACATTTAAAACTTCCACACTATCGATTTAAACTGTTTATTTTTATGAATATAAATTTATCAGTTCTTGAGCTCGTAGGTAAGTATATGAATTAAATTGTGTATATTGTACCCGCGAACACTTAAGTTGACGTATGGAAGAATGGTGAAGAGAATTGCTTCACAGCGCCCTTCTTCACTCTCTACGGCGCACCAAGGCGCCGCTGCGCACACTTTGGGAACCCTTGCCTTACGCTTCAGCGTCATGGGGTTAAATACAAATATTATACAAGAATAGGTACGTTACCTTTATAATATTTGTCCAACATAAGTAGCACGCTAAGCGCTCATAGTAATATTGTAATTATCGAGGAGTTAGTACAGGACACCTCTGCATATTACGAAGAACGCAACTTTTTCAACATTTTGATTCGCTGTATTTCAGAAATGTTGATTCTTAGGGAAAAAAGTGTGAAGACAATTTTTATAGATAATTAATAAATACAAAAAAAAAAAAATTGCGAGCTATGGATCTTAATTATTTTTTTACAGATGAGGGATGATTGGAAATTTTTTCAAGCCGTTTATAATCATGTTCCTAAAACTCGTACTGATTATTAGTTCTATGAGAATTATTGTAACCTTGAATGCCTAACTTGACTGGACTAATCACATGGGATTACCATGGTCTTTAGAAGTTTTGTTTCTACAAAATTGCATTACATATGTGGGCTTTTTTGTTGCTTAATGGCACTGGATATATCCATTGGTACACATTATACTTCCATGAACGTCATCCCGAAACTTAGGTTTCAGTGTTAACTGACACAAAGTCAGCGTGCCACTTTCGAAGCCCCTATAATACATCTACATATTTTTACTTATAATATCATTGGTTATGGTGATTAGAAATATTTTTATCAGTTAGGCTTTCTTTAATGCCCATATGGTTATCTACCACTCTCAAGTTGAAGATCTACCGCCAAAGACTTGTAGATGTGTTCCGGAAGTTGCATTTGAGGGCCAGTTTTTCCACTAAGCTTAGTGTGTTCATTATCTTGAGCCACATCGTCATTTAACATGTAGTAAGATTGTGGCCTAAGGGGCTAAACCTATAGAATATAAAAAAAAACACTCGAAAGGCATTCATGTGCAGGAATCAAATCCACGGCCTCACAGGTTAAAAATAGGCTGTACTACCATTGCCATAGAGTAAACAAAGCTGTGGAAGCTGTTTCATAATTCTATGACTCTGACTTAGTGTATGACCTCAATCCCACCTGATATGAAGTTATGTATTCTAAGAAAGTACCGTAAATGTAATGGAGTAAATGACACTGCCGATCGGTTGATAAACAAATGTTTTTCAACTTAAGATTAATTAGTTGTAGATTCATTACTATGTTTTCTTCATTAAAAGTTGAACCTTCTATAAGGATTCAAAGTCACGTTGATCGACGCAGTATTTTTATAAATTGCAACTAAGACATGAATGTGTGGTGTCAGCACTAATGTAGGTATGTATGATTGTGGAGGTGCAAAATTAGTCGCTCGCACACCGTCCTAGTATCACTATGTTTGAGCTCAATATAATAGTTATTATTTAACACATTTTGATTTATTATTTGAGGCAGTCCCACAATAGGTAGTAATACCCTGTGACATCATAAACTACGTCATAAACTAACACAGCTAACCGAAAAGCAATTATTGAATTTACCAGAATATTATAATTTATATGGGTGACGAAGATTACCTTATATGATACCATTCTTAATTAATTAGATACCGAATTATGTAATAAAGGAAAAGAAAAGCAAAAATTTTAAAAATATATTAAAGAAATTTTATTTGGATAGATTGTCGGATGATACTAATAATCTTGCATCGCTATACTGATTGTTGGTGTCATATAAGATTTCATCACAATTTTTTTATTGAAAATCATTTAATTTTTAATAACACTTTAAATCACCTTAATAGAGCCGTCTGTATATATATATATATATATATATATATATATATATTTTATACTTAAGGTTTTAGCGTTATGGCCATAATCTCACCTGATCTTAAGTGACGATACGGCCCAAGTTGCTAAACCTGGGGAGGAACTGGCTCTCAAGTGCTGCTGCCGGAAGACACCTATTGGTATTTGGCGGCAGGTTCACAACTAGAGGGTGATAGCTACCCAGGCGGGCATTAGAAAAGCCCTACCACCATGCTATGGTTTCCTCACGATGTTTTCCTTCACCGAAAGCTCAAGCTTATTGTAGGTGCTTGGGTTCGAACCCACGTCCCTTGACGGGAAGTCGTGCACACTACCACTGAGCTATCATCGCGTACATGGGCAAACAGATAACGCCGAGCGAGTTACCCTCAACTGATGCGCAGAAAAACGACGAGTTTTTGTTGCATCAGAAATATAATGTCTATATATGTTTTACTATTTGAATATAAATAAAAAAAATCATAATAGAGTACACTACATCTGGTGACTCTGGCGTATGGGTTGGTCATCAGCTCAAATGTAGCGACATTAGGACACATCCACGATCATATATACATATATTAGTACTGACACCACAATTGTTTCAAATTCAGTTAGTTGTATAAATATATAACAACGTGATTTATTTAAATTGGATACTCTCATAGACGAATGATGGACATCGGATGCGTTGAGGCACGTCAAGTTACTCGCCGACTGACTTGTTCGTGCTTATCGGTTGTTACCATTAACACAATTGCAAACACGCACATATGGGCTTCTCTCAGCATTTTGATTTCGATATATACATGTTCAATATACGTTAATTTATTCGTTAACATTTTATAATGTAAATTGTGTAGAGTGTACTTATTGAGCTACATTGAAGCATTATACATTTTTGAAGCGATGATGGCTCAGTTAGTAGTGTGTACCCGACGTGTGTGAATGGATGTGAGTTCGAATGCGCCTGCAGTGAGCTTTGAGCTTTCGGTGAAGGAAAACATTGTGATGAGATCATAATATATTGGTAGAGCTTTTTCTAATATCCAAGTGGTTAGATACCATCCTCGAAATTTCCACCTTCAAAATTTGCCGCCAAATACTTAGAAGTGTGTTCCAGTAGTTGAGCTTGAGAGCTAGTCTAGTGGGCTTAGCTTGTCGACTATTTTGGGCCACATCGTCACTTAACATCAGGTGAGATTGTAGTCATAACGCGATACCTGTAAAGTATAGAATAAATAAATGATAATAGTGGACCTCGTCGGATAGCTGATCTATCGAAAGACGTCCGTATTTTTGGACCGTATAAATTTACCATGACGCACTGTACTGACCATTTTGATATATTCTTATTAAAAATAATATAACAGCTATAAAGGAAGGTATTGAAATTTATAAGTAAATGTGCAACCTTTGTTTATAATGAATACGTGTACGTGACATTGGCGAAATTGTTTATCAATAAAATTTGCTCATAAAATAAAGTGGAAGTGGAGTTGCAGAGTTTGTTAAGTAATAGGAGTTACGGTGAATTTATTATGTACTAGCTGTGCCTGCACGGCTCTGTCCGCTTGGTACTAAACGTTATTTTTATATATCCCTAGTAAAATAGTTTTTTTTTAAGACGAAATGGATGTTCAGTTTAGTAGTTACAACGAGAAACACCTCAACTCTCGTAGCTTGTCGATGTCGGAAAATATACCACATAAACAATGTATTTACCTACTTTTGGGAGAGAATGTGGTATTAAGTTATGTATTATTTCGATTTTAAATGCAAAATGGTATAAATTTTTGCGAAGTGTGTGCAGGCACTAAACAAATAATAAATATGTCTATAAAATATCGATATTTAGACGTTACTTCTATTTCAGTAGCTTTTCTTGAAAGGTACTCCCTTACTAGGCTTAATGTGTTACATCTTAGATCACAGCATCGCTTAAATTCAGGTAAGATTGTACCTATACGCCTATATAAAGAAATAGTTATCACAACTTACTTTTTTTTTTGTTAAAATCAATCAATTATGCCCACTGTAACAGTTTATAACATAAAATAACAATTTAAATACCGTCCATATTCCGTACTAAGACGTATCCTGTATAATAAATACACAGTGAATACACGTTCAGTGAGATTAGTTTGTAAGGTGTATTTTTGTTTGGGAGTAATTTATTTAGAATTAGATACGTTTTGTTAGCTTAAATTATACTAGAAGATGTATTTAATATTACCTGTGCCGATGCCGATAACCGTGCCGAGATTTTGTCATTTACAGTAGACAATATTTGCTTATAGCGTCCCTTGAAAACCCACTTTTCTATGAAATAAGACTTAGGTACTTTCATGTTAATGGGTCAGACAGATTTGATTTATATATGTAATAATGATATATATTATTATATATGTTGATTATTTGTTTTTAAGTAAATATAAATTCAATTTCTCAAAGAGTATTGTCTGCAAAATGTTATTTTTTGACACTCCAGGAACATAGATTAAGTTTAGTTTTAGTAGAACATAGAGATTCACATCAAAATCTGTGAAGAAATGAATGTACTAATAATATTTACTTTATCTGCTATCTTGGTAAAATGATCTCGTTTTATGGAATAAAAGGATTTTACATGTTACTCCATAATATGTATTACTTATCATGGTGCCAAATTTCATCAAAATATGTGCTGTAGTTTCAATCTATTTTGCGTACAACGTTACACACAGATAGACACAGGTAGATTAAAAGATAGACTAAATTTTGAATTTATCCTAATTATAATTCATAATCAATTTAGCGGTGTAGACGTGAAAGCGTAACACAAAAAACACTTTCGCATTTGTAATATTAGAGTAAGAATATGGTTTTGGTTCAATCACAGTTTTTTTATGTACAAATTGGTAATTTTGATGACTGAATTACTCCATAAGAACTGTATATCGAATAACTGTTAGTTAATCCTATGACAGTAGAATGATCACATTGTACGTGAGTCCAATACAAGTTACAAATTACACTACTAAGCGAGTATTAACTGGTGTAAAGGTATAATTTCTCACGATGTAATGAGATACGTAACATCCGGCCAATGGTTTCCTAAGCTCAATATTCCATTTCATGTATTACAATTTATATGATGTGAGGACAATTTTGTAGACAAAGTATTTGATTCCGACATTGTAAAATCTGTGACGAAACTGGTTTCGACAGAACTTGTGATGTTTTGTACATAATATCACAGGCTATTGTATTGACAGTTTTATTTTATACTTAACCTTTTACATTTTTGGACAGAGTTGCATGTAATTGTATATAGTTGTATGTAGTTGTATATTTAGATTAAGCATTAGGAATGCACCATTAACTTGATAATAACAAAATATTTTTTTTATTCGAAATATACATCCTTTGCACAAAGAAAAGATTAGAATAAAGGTAAAGATACTACTACACTTGTATCGTTGCCATTTATACTAGTTTAAAACTTTTGGTAAATTTTATATGAGATATCAATTTCCCAAAGAGCTAATTACAGGAAAGTGTTAATAACATTTTTTTTTAATAAAGTCCATATTTTAGCAGTCTTGATTGATTATTGTCTTTAGTAATAACACATTTTTGATGTAAAACGTATATTGGTACGCTTTAGCAGTAAAATCATCTCGTATGCCATCACGGAAAACGGCATGACGCTTTGGTATGTAGTCACGCCCTCTCTTCGTCACCAGGCGTATATTATACACTTCGTTGCTTAGGAGCTTTTAGTTATAATGTTAATAAAATAATAAGTAAAATCCAATCTTTTTGTAATTATTTCATTCCATATTTTCTAACGGGTTTTGTTAATTATATTATTCAAATAATAACTTAAGCTTTTTAAAAATCCTGTTACAAACAGTTATTTTTTTATACTATGCATACATTTTAGAAATTTTTTTTGTAGCTAGTTGACTGTACTTACCAGATGTTAAGTGACAATTTGGCCCAAGTTAGTAAGAACCATGCAAAGCCTAGTAACAAAACTGGCTCTCAAGTACAATAGGCAGGTTCATACCTTTTTGTATTCAGCTATATATTTTTAAGGTTTTCACCCAAACTTAGGAAAGCTTAAGTTAACTGTAGATATTCGAACTCACGTGTATGAACCCGATATCCGTATACGATATCACTGAGCAATCTTTGCTGGCCCTGGATTTGTCATAACTGATATTACAGGCCTGATTTTGGTTATTATCAATTTATTACTTACGGAAACATGCGACTTCCTTACTTACTGTAATTTTTACTGAGATAAACAAACGTAAGTTATAATAAAACGTATACGTAAATAACTCATATTTTACTTCCAATAATAATAACTTTCTGTCATTCAATGTCAATAGCATTGACCATGCATGTTGTAAGTATTTTAAGATATTACTCGTAATATTTTGCTGTTTAAATTACATGTTCGTTACATTTATTTATTTTTTGGTAATTACAAAATATTGAATAACAGTTACGTTCAATGAAAAACAAGAAAAAAATTCAAACAGTCAGCGCTGTGCAATTACTTGACCCAGAGTGCAAAGTGTAGTGTTACAATAGCGAAATCCATTATATAATATCCTATAGTAAGCAGAATGCCTCTCAGCTACTATTGGTAAGGAAACCATGTAATGAGTAAATATTGTACAGAAACTTGTTGCACAGGATTCCCATAATTTAGCGCCTCTCTTTAAACGACCAAAGTGCTTTGTAGATATTTTTTTTCAAGACCGCTAATATATATTAAATCCTTACCTACGAAATTGCCGTTATACATTTTTTTTTATGATAAGTATATATTTAGTTCAAATTCTGATCGTTTTTATTTTTTAAATTTTAAACTTTTATAGTAATTCATTGGTGATCTTGCAGTAAAAATTTTGAGGATAGGTATAGATGAACCTTTTGAGTGCACTTTTAACCGCCTTATCAAATTGAAATGTTTCTGATGTAAATATGCGAATTTTGAAAAAAAAAATACTAAGTTAGAGTAAACTTTAGTGAGTATGTTAGGTAACGGACAGTTTTTAGTCAAAATTTCTATGGGTTTGAGATGATCCGTTATGAGGTGGTTATACAGGTATGGTGGCGAAAAATGAGTGGATAACAATTTGGCTGTTTAGCAACGACTTTACAATTGTTAACTAGTAGCTTGCCTAGGAGCACTGTTCCATACATACCATTGATATAGCGCACGCCTGTGCTATATTGGTGTCATTTTTGAAATAAAACTCATATTTAAAGGTAATGTCCATTGCCCAGTTTCAACTTTTTCATGACCACATAAACATCGAAATCAAAAACAAAATCGGCTACTATTTAACAAATGAACAATGGATTAAAAAAAGACAACAATTAAAAAAAAATCAAACTTAAAATGTAAAATAAATCAAATGATATGATGATATGATGATATGAATCAATGATAACATATTCCATTATTAAAACGGGTGACTTTATAGGTAAGGTTAAACTTCGTTTGGAAACCAATTTATAATCCGGCTAACAATTTTATCACACAAGCGTTACATTGTATAATGTAAAATTAATATAGATTAAATTAAAACACACGTTAAATATATAGGAAACTTCCACTGATCCATCAGCAGGTCTTCAAAAATACCGTAACTTATTGACTTAAACTTTAGTGTATAAATTCCTTTCATAACATAAATACCTCTTGAGAAAAGATTTCATGATCATGAGCAGATGAAAGAATGAATAGGAATGACGTCGCGAGCACAACCACGTTATTAATTAATTAATCTATTTTTATGTATCGTAAAATAAAATTTAATACATTTAATTCTAGTGCAAAAGACATCAACGACTACCTGTGATTAAGGTAACAAGATATATACAAGCTATCCGGATACTTTTTTTAGCTATGGACAAGTAATATATTGGTATATAAATGAAGAATAAAATGTATATATGACAATGTTATAATAATATTATTAAGTATATCAAATATTTGTATTGATGCTCTTTCAACTGCACTGCTCCTTCAGAGGATAAAAGAGAGTTATTAGCATTATTTATGTAATTAGTAGTTTTTATTACTGGAATATAATTGAATAAAAGTATGTAATAAATTAACTGTCATACGCTTCTACTAAATTCGTTGTCTTATTTTCTCGGCAGTAAATTGTGAAGTCTGATAATCAGTTTTTGTTATCGGCTAATATCAATATCTTACTATATTAATAAACGAAAAATATATTAGTATTAACTAGTCCAACTTAGGTAATACAAGTATGCCGTGATAAAATCAACCTATGCCTTTAAAATATATTTGGAATAAATATAGAACCCAATTCATTCTAAAATCTAGTCACCTTCTTATTGTCACCTTCGTTTCACACGTATTGTAATGCAAGAAGTAAAGTAGTTTTATCAATCGAAAGTTAATGTTTAGTCGTTTAGTCACGTACGTACTGCTTGTTAACTTTTATTGCCTTTGTAACTTTAGCTTGTGATATCGTTTATATATAAAAACATGGACTTACATTGGTAAACAAATGCAGTTCAATAAAATAGAACACTTCAATAGTAACATAAAATGTTGTATATGATGTAAAAATACTACTAGAAAATCGCTAAGAGGATAAATATAAAATCCCCTTAAAAGGAAAAGAAGTGCAATTAAAAAAATATATATTCATTAGCAAAGTAAGTAAATACTGTACCATATTATTATATACAAGAGAGTCGTTAGAATTTACAGTGAGTGCTAACAACGAAACCGTAGTTCTTTCAGGTTAAAGTACTAGTTGAGTCTGCGGCACCGCTCGCATGAAGATCTTCAATATTCTAACTACAGATAAACACATTGCATAGTTTATTGTAATAACTTGTTCTATATATTACATATTGTACCAAAACATTTTTAAAAACTGGTTAGACAATAAACTTATTATTATAAAATATTATGTGTTTGGGTTTAATAGTTTTTCGAGTTATAGGCATACTAATCGATAGGCAGGCAGAGAGATATTAAGAAGTTATAGTTCTTGAGTTAAACCGCTTTTCTAGTTAAGAAACTGAATATGAACCTGGGAATTTTAGACTGAAATAAGCTCGTATACTACACGAAATTAGTGATACCACTATAAATTAAACTTTATACATATAAACATATAAACATTTACACTATAAAGTAAAATAAACTGTAAATAAATAAATACCTTCAATTTCACATAAGATGATTTTGTAACAACTATATTACGTATAGACATTTGTATGAAAGATTGCATTTTATTGCAATAAAAACTGATATTAAGCAATAAAACACAAACGCTAAGTGCTTGGAGAAAAATGATAAAAGAACTAATACGTATTTTTAAACAGCAACGTCGAAACCATATTGCAAACAGGTTTTGAAGGTGCATCGGCGTTGTGCAGTTCCGGGTTCGAGTCGCGTTTGCTTTGTTTGAAATGTACCTACGTTTGCTTATTAAGTGTGCGCTCAAAATGATAAAATAGTTTTTTTTTAAATATCTCCAACTGCCTGCATGAACCGGTTATGGGCCTTTGCATATAAGCGGATGTGTTAAAAATGAATGCCTATCATGAAGTGTTATAATTAAAAGAATAATTACGCCTTCCTGCTTTAAGTCTTGTGATTAAAATAGTTATTTCCGAGACTTATTTATTCATTATATTCGTGAAAAGAGAAAACTCACGGGTAATTTGTGATTCGCATGGAAGAGAGTAGTAATTAATTATTATAGATAGTGTGATTACCTTATATCTCAAGAAAACTGAAAATAATTTTGAAAACAGTAGAATTGACATGTATTCTACATATCAAGCCTTAAAAAAAAACAGCGTAAGCTCAAAAAATGATTTTATTGTAACCTCCTAAAAATTAGTTTTAGAAGCAGTAAGGTAATAGCCATTATTTTAATAGACCAGTAGTGAATTATGAACAACAAGTCATTTAAAAAAAATAAAAATATCATAAATACTCTTTTACTGGGAATTGAAAAACTCTCCTGTGTAAAGTGTCAATTGCGTAGTACGTAATGAGACTCGATATAATTATCCAATAATCAGAAAAGTTCATTTATTGCGGCTATTGTAAACAATTATTTAAACAGTTGCCATGCAACAAGATATCTGCAGGAAAACGTCGGTTGCGAAACGGGCGGCCGAGCGCCGAAGGTGAAGGCACGCCAGTCTCTTCGGCGATCGAATGGTGGACGCACGACGCTTGCGCTACCAACAACACCGCGAATACACGGCACGTCGCGCGCGCAACTAAACCGCCTCCACTGCACCGTGAAACCTAAAAACACCCTCATTCCTTGGTGACATAAAAAAAAAAAACTGTGCTGTGCTTGTGCTTGACCCGATTAAGATAGTGTCTGCGGAAGTTGTGAGATTATTTTCCTTTTCTCTCTCGTTGTTTGACACACATATGAGGTGAATAACGGTGCGGGGTTCCGACTCACGACCGACTCGCTAAAATCGAAGTGTTTAGTGTATATTTAAAAACGGTGTACCGGAATTTTAACGGACTTGTATAAGCGGAGGTAAGTATTGATGTTTACAGCTAACTTATTGTTTAATTTGAAGAGAAAGTTCTGGCATCAATAGGTTCTGGGTTGTATCATCATGTTCATTTTCTTTGAATGCGTTAAAATAGTTTGCGCTAGTGATGTTATGGTACTAGCAATCCGTAGATCCGAAGAGCGCGTATAATACCAAGGATTTGGATAATTACATTATTTATTTCATTGCGGGTACAAGACTTTTTTCTTGTTCTTTATTATAACTTTTGTACTTTTCTAGGTGTGACACGAAATTTATTATAAATAAATGATAGAACGTAATGATAATTTTCGTCGTTCTTTTTTGATATAAAATAGTTGTTATTCTTTCTTAAACTCAAATGAAGTTCGGTGAAATACGTATTCAAAATACATTAGAATATCATGAATATTTAGATAAGTTTTTTAAGTCACTAACAAATACCTAAAGAAAAAGCGGCGGACGATTCGAGGTCCAGAATAACTAATGCAGTCAAGTGAAAAGTTTTCTGACTCATCTCAATGGAAGTGCACGCTGCGCTTCTTCTCGGCGCGTCGTATCTGCTTTGAATATATGCATATTTACCCGGCTTTTTTTAGAAAACAAAAGGGTGAACACTTTGTTTTTAAACTATATTTTACGTGCGGCTTCATTCGAGTAAATATTGATTTTGTAATACAGATCGGATGACGCAATAAAACAATTCATACAAAGTTTATCCCTCTCTTTACCTCACTTCCAATAAGGTTTTCGCGTGAAAAAGTAGCCTATCGCCGTCTCCAGGTTACCACCTATCTCTATACCACAATTAATCATAATCGATTTGGTGGTTTAAGCGTGAAAGAAAACAAACAAGCAAACTCACTTTCGTATTTATGATATTAGTGAGGATAAGGATTCATCTGTCTTTAAAATAGTTTCGAGGAGGTAAATACAATTATTTCTAAAAGTTATTACTTAAAAGTTCTTCATATAACTATAATACGGTACATTAGTCTAGTGTATGTCTAGTAAATATTAGTCTAGCTATGTATAGTTAATGTGAAAAAATAATAATTATACGCAGTAGCAAAGCCAGGTCTGCCATCTGTAGTGAGGTTTTCCGTACTTAGTATAGGGTTGCAGTCAATTGATTCCATAAATAACGATATTAGAATTAGAAAATAAAAGAGTCTCAATATTATAAATCCGACCATCAATTTGTTTGTTGATTACGCTTTCAGTTCTTAATTCTGTAATCGAATCTCATGTAATTTTTCAAACACGTTTTAAGGAGAATAGAACAGGATATAAGGTACTTTTACAGTTAGTAATTAGTAAATATAAATGTGTGGTTGCTTATTTCTCTTTCGCGTCTTAAATACTCTACTGAATACCATGAAATTTTGTATATACATTATCAGACGACCAAAAAAGGATATAGGACACTTTGTCCTAGAATAAAAGTATTGTTCTCCATGAATAAAAAAATATTTTGTTAAACATATTAAAGCGAACGAAGCCGCGGTTAAATACTCTTTGTACAAAAAGAGATTTTTTGTTAATTTTATAAAATAATAAAAATAATAAAATGTAGTATACCTTTAAAGTATCACAAACCAGTTTAGGAAACTGACTGCTATTTAATATTGCATTATTTTGCTCTACACCACTTTCGCAACTGATCAAGGTTTCTCAAAGTGACGTACGTCTGACAATAATGACACAATAGAATTTATTCTATGGGAGCTTACTTGATTCTTCCAATTTATTTTGCCCGAAACAGCTTTTTTATGTGTTTCAGTGTTTACCTGGTCATGGTACACACGAAATACAGAAATCAGTTGAACACTAAATATGAAAAACTGCAAAATTAATCGTACTCAATATGCGACCAGAAACAAGGCTGCCAATCACATAGATAAAAATTATATAAGTATAAAGTAAAATTTACAAAGTAAGAATAACTTTATAAATTTTTCGAATATGGTCTCGAATAATTTCGTAATGGATGTTATAAAAAACTGTGTGGATATGCTGAATAAATATTATTTGGATATATTTTTTCCATAATTTTGGATGATCATTACTAATCCAATTAGGTATCTGAGATTATTCTGAAACTTTTACTTCTAAACCGATTTTATTTTCTGGTATGTATCTGGTTATTGTATGTATTGTACTGGTTATGTACTTCCAAAGTACATCAGTTTCAGTTTTAGTTACTGTGTTCCATAACATGCCTATTCCGCATTGGAAATCTGAATCTTTAAAAAATTGCGTATATAAAAATACCTACTAATAATAAGTGAAGTATATCTTTTTGTTTTGTAACTTGATTGCTAATACTCAATGTTAAAGAGCATTACTGTTGTTATCAAATGAATAGAGTGCATTGGTTGATTTAACGAAGAAGCAGCATATATGTTAAAGAACTTTCCAGGGAGTTACCGGTGAAATCTTAAATTTCATGGTATTATTTCAAATTCACATAATTTACAATCAAATTATATTACGAAAAATTTTACATACCTTAAATAGATCGGGTGGAATAAAGTAATTTTTGAATCATACTAATATTATAAATGCGAAAGTGAGTTTGTTTCTTTGTTACGCTTTCATACTTAAACCGCTGAATCGATTGTGATGAATTATAATACAGATGTACAGATGTAGATTTGTTTGAAAACATCAATATTAACGCGAGCGAATCCGTACGTAAAATTTAGTACAAAATAAAAACGCCTCATGTAAAGTGAGGGGTCGGTTACATATGTTATAGAGAATATAAAGTTTATGTTCCATTTAGTGTTTACAATATTCACGCTTAAGACTAAAAATTTTCTCGTTCATTTACAAGCGAATGTTACATTCATTAATTCAGGTGGAATGGACTATGGTTCCACCTTTGCTTGGCGTGACGTCATTAGTGACGTTGTCTCTGCAATCGAAACGGCCATGTTCGTCATGTGGAACGGTTGAAAGCATGTTTTAAGCGTTGTCAACGTAAGATAGGACGTAGTTTATATCGTGCAGCGCTACGCAATATCTGGTGACAGTATATGACGACATCGCCATATTGAAACAGGTTGCAATAGCATTATTACTTATCGCGACAATTGTTATGCGGTTTTTGCGAGTGTGAAAGAGATAGATGGTTTGGAGAGAGGCGAAGTTTTATTTGTTTCGCGTTTATGAGAGTCTGGTTATGAAGTACCTAGAAGTCAAAGTTCCGTGTTAGTTCATGAGATTCGGGGTAGGCGCTTTGTTAACAAATTATATTATCATATATGAATATTGAATATCAGTTTTGAAGTTTATTTTGAAGAGGTTTATTATTCTTTATTATTACTTGTGTGTCAATAACACTTGTCAGTATCTTTCTTTAGCTTGTAAAATGTTGCCAGTTGATAAATTTTAAGGAAATAAAACTATCAGCGAATATATTTTTTGTAAAAGCGAGATTTATCTAAGGAATTCACCGCAATATTTTTTAAAGCAGAATTTTATAGTACAGCTAGGGGACCCTATATGCAGAGGTTGTCCTACCACAGATTTGAATAAAGAATATTTAAAAGTATTAGAAGGATATATATTTTTATTTCACAAATAAAAAATACATAGGTATAATAATAAATAAAAAAATAATCAAGTAAAAAAAATCAGTCATAGTTTAGGATGAGAACAATATCATAAAGTCGTAATCAAAATCGTCGTCCATTTTAACGTCCTTTTGACCTACAAGAGGAACTTCAAATAACATCTTTTTATTGACATAAACTGGTATTAGTTACAATGTTATATTTTGTGTTACGAAATATAAGCTTAATATTACCTTTTTTAGCAGACATTAAGTACCAAATATGTATGTATATAAGTTAACAACGTATACTCTTATAAACAATATTATAAATGCGATTTTGGATTTATTTGTTTATTAGGATAATTCGCGCTGTAACTATTGAACCAATAAACATTAAATTTTGCATAAACCTTATCAAGGGGTACCGAAAAGGAATAGATAAACATACTTCTAGATTTACTAAATCTACATCAACACGAGTAAAGCCGCAGGCAAAAGACAGTCATGTATTATTTAAATGTACGATATAAAAAAAACAAAAATTAGGTACACTTATAAAATATGTTGTATGAAAGTTTCGAGGTAATCCATTTGAAATAGCTTTGCATGTCAGCGCCTCTAACTTTATCTGGTTCTTTAAACATTCAACATTGTTATCATAAACAAAACCGTCTCATGTTTTATGAAAGCGCAAACATCGGGTGGTAAGAGCTTCCAAAACCAGATAACAAGAGTTTGAACATGTGATTAAGCTTATCGTGACCTTGGTTCCTTATCGGTGGTTACGTGCTCCGTTCCATGTAGGTTGTTTTCATACGTTGAAATATTTAGATTTTATTATCGAAGCACGTCACGTTTTAATTGTGAAATGATGTATTAATGTACATTAATTACTGTTCTTTGATTTATAAAATAAATAACTATTAAACTTGTGTTATTAGCTACAAAATAACAGTTTTCATATAGCCGTTTCACAATTAAATAATATAATTTTTATCTTTTTAGAAATAGAAAATATAAAGTAATTAGAACTATATGAAGTCATAGCTATACTCAATTTATAAATTCAAATATGAGTTTATTTATTTCCTTGTTATTACGCATTCGGAACTTAAATACCCAAATAATTATTAAATTGTGCATATACTCTATTAAAAATGTATAAACAGTGTAATTTTCATACAAAAAAAAACTTTTATTACTGATAGAAAAATGTATTTTAGTAACATGCGAACGAAGGTAATATAAATCACATAGAAAAATGTTAACAAAGAACGTAAGAATATATGTAAAGAACCGAAGACATTTCATAACAAGTTATTCAGTTTTAGGTAGTGTTTAGATTCTAAATTAAAGTAATAAACAATTTCCACTTAGTTTTTTTTGGATATACATATAACCTCGTGATTTATTTTCAACAATAAAGTGACTGTAACCTTTTAATATTACGGTCGTAAAAGTTCAAGAACATTGTTTTGTGTCGTTAATTTTATGTGTGCGGTTTTAAATGCCAATGTATTCTTCTTTTTTTATGTTATCTCCACGAAATTGATAATATAAATATGATCGGTCTTCTGTTATCTTGTTAGAAACTTTGATTTATAGAAATATGTATTATGTTAATATTTTTCACTGTTTACGTATCAATTTCTAAGGTAATGGTAGTTCAGTTCTAATTCTTGCCAAACGCGGATCCACCGTTCTGGTTATGATGGGCATGCCCACTACTCTAATACAGTTGTCACGTCAAACTTTCACGGTTAGTGTTTTCCCTCAGCTTTGCCCACGCTCATAATATAAATTATAAACACCTCCGTTGTAGGAATACATTATATCGATCATGAGCAAGCTCATACGCCGACTCGCACTTGGTCGGTTTTCGGGTGGTTATGACCACAACATTTTTAAGGACTGGATCAGCGCTTGACTTCTGCATTGAGCCTTAGCATTCTCATATGTTGGACTTAAAGTCTCATAGGTTGGTAAATAACTTAGTTAGCCAGTTTTCACTCTAAACTTAGTTTGTTATAATCTTGAACCACATCGTCATATAAAAGTAGCTACACTCTAAACTTATAAGGTCATTTATAACGTAGAAGTCATTTTAAAAGATTTTAAGAGTTATTAACTTATTATTTACTTACTAACAAATTCAGTCACTTTTCCATCTAACAATTGTTATTGGTGTATGTTTAAAATAAACAGTATAACTCCACATAAGTTATTTAAAGTAATGTATTGTATTAATATTTATTTATTCATAATCTGAGAATAAACTAAGCCTATATATTATCAGATATTAGAAATGAAAACTTTCTACGAATATATCATATAGCGACAACGGCAGCTGCGTGAAATAACTTATGAGAATCTGTTTTCAATGTAGTTATTTGATTAGAGATTCTGTTTATAATAGATTTATTGTGTCCACTTATTGCTCGATCACGTTTTTCTTTAGAATCTTAGAATGTTAGCGTTACATGTTTTTTTCTCTAGATAACGTCATTTCTATATATATAAGTCGATATATAAGTCGTGACCGAATGAGAAATGACGATATTCACAAAATAAACGTGACATTAGGTATAATTTTAATTTTGTCCGGAATGTTTCTTTATAGTTTCATTATATTTTTTGTTGACTGAATATTAAATTTGTAATGTTAATAAATGTTGGGAAATATAATATTAAATTTAATGTAAAATTTTAATAGTTTATAGGTTTAACGTTATGACTACAATATCACCTTATGTTTAAAAACGACGTTGCCCAAAATGGTGGACACGCTAAGTCTAGTGGAGGGACTGGCTTTCAAATGCAACTGCCGGAACACACCCATACGTATTCGGCGCCAGATTTTGAACTTGAGGGTGGTAGCTAGTCAGGAAATTATATTAGAAAAAACCATAACACAATTCTATGGTTCCATCACGATGCTTTTCTTCACCGAAAGCTGAAGTTTATTGTAGGGATTCGAGCTCACATTCATTGATTAGGCATCTGTACACATTACTAAATTAACTGTTATCGCTTCATATGAAGTTGTAGTTGAGAGCCTGTCATTCGCACTTAGTATCTGGTAAGATAATGACCAAATGCTAAATCTTAAACTAAAGAATAAAAACGGTTTTCATCTTTAAGTTGAATCGTTTTTGTTTTTATATGAATCTGTTAGTTCACCGCGTAACACTTAAATTTCAACGATGGAACCGCTTATCACCTTGGTTTAAAAGGTAATGCGGATATTTGCCTAAAGTGTGAATAGGTTAGCGTCGTGATCCAAGGCGGCCCACTCTCCGGTCACCAGCCTTCCACCCACTCGTACATTAAGGGCGTCGTAATTGGAACGAGGAGACTTTTGTTGGACATTTTTGCATGCAATGTTCTTATATCAATTGGAATTTATGAGTACCTAGTACGTTTTGGATTTGAGTTTTTCAATCAGGGAGAAAATAGATGTCATTTCTTAAGTTAAAATTAAAGCAGAAAAATTATGACCTTTTTCATATACATATGTCCATTAACATGAGTTTGTACGTTTTTTTTAATATATTGTTCGATTGGAAAAGAATTATAATCATTTATGTTTAGAATTTACTTAATCATGTAATAATTACATAATAACTAATTTGGTTATAACAATAGTTAATTTTTAGATATTTTAAATATTAATCTTTTATTTAAGGTTACTAAAGAATTATTTGATAACGTCTTTAACGTATAATCATATTTAAATAGTAAAATGTTAATTATTTGACAGTAATTGTGAGCACACTGCTTTTAAATGAGAAGTTTAGACATTATTAATATCTATAAATAAAATAATCTTATGGAATATTAATCCATATTTTCATTTGACAAATATGTATATATATAACCACTTCATTTAAGTGATGGTTTTTTGTATGCGTATTGGCATGCCCATATGTTCGAAGTGATATACAGTGATGACATGTACATGTAAATCCGTGTGAGCTGTCAGTGAAAGAAAACATTCTGAGGGAACTTGCACCCTTTGGAAATGTTCATTTTAAAATTGATTATATTTGTGCAGCAAACAGAATTTTAGAATAAAGATTTCTCCATACGTCATCGATAGTCGTGGCAATGATTAAGCGTTAGCCTTTTCTCCAGAAGAGGCCTTTGTCCTAAAGTTGTTTATTAAATCCAGTGCTTAGCTATTATTTTTATTTACCGAACTATACTACCTACATCCGTGAAAATTCTGTCGTAATAAGAGTTTACAATAGGTGACGCACGAATCGTTTGACAAAGGAATCAATGTCACACGTAAAAGCTGTAAAACGTGTAAATAAGTTCAAAATGTCGTAATAAATTCAATTAACAAGATAATTATTGATATTTATAGCATAATTTTAGAACCAATGTACAGTCTACTTTAGCACCCGTTTTCAAGGTTTGGCACGAGACAAGAAAGACGGACTTGACGTAGTCCGTGTTATTAATATTCCGCATAAACCGTTTTCATATTAATAAATTAGTCGCGCGTTTTGTTATGGATACGGTTGTATTTATTTCGCCGCGGTATTATTCTGGCGGTTACTATGGAAGATTATTTGGGACAAATAAAATTGAATTACAGTAAATAAGGAAAAAATCATAGGTGTCCATCGTTATGTGTAATTGGTGAACATTTCTACGATTTTGTTTAATTTAAATCTATTCTTTTTGAACTCCTCTAATTTTATACGTGTCTATTCTGTATAAAGGTAGGTTATACAGAAATGCAAGGGAGAAAGGTTTTTGGAAGCAAGAAAATTGGAGCAAGAAAAATGTGTATTTTTTTGTTATATAAAAATCTATATTCGTAAAATAACGCATGAAATATCTTGAGATAAGTATAATCTAGTTGATACGGTCTTTATAATGACCAGAAGGTGAACGATTGCTGAAAAATGACTATCTTCAAAGAACCAGTGAGGCGTATAAATGTAGTGATAAGAGATCGTTCGATTTAAATGTTAATCTAAAAACAGTTGTTACTCGAGCGACCAGAGTATCGGACCTCGTTCCGACCTCGGTACAACCTCGCGACCACCGCATTCACCGATTCGATTGGTTCGAATGCAGCAATCGCCTCCGAATATAGATTTTTTTATATTCCACGTCACGATATCACGAAATACTTTGGCACCGCTTTTTTTTTAATATCGCATAAAAGTAAACGGGTCTTTAAAGTGGTGCAATACGAATCTTAAAATGACTTGAACGGAACGAATAGGTCGTTATTTTGATTTTAAGTGAAACAGCCGTCTTACTGTATTGCCTATTGTTTTCGGTACAATGATTACGATGTTCATCTTGTGTTTGTCTAATATTTTTTTCTTTGTTTTATAGTAAGCATAATACAATTCAATAAAAACGCAATATTTTAAGAACTCGACAAGTCTGTTGTACTTAGCGCTGTTATACCAGCCTATAAGTTTTTTTTTTTTTTTCAAATGGTCCTGAGGGGCTTTTACAGCTTCACCTGAACTAGAGGGGCGAGCGCGGAAATCGCTCGAGACCGCGGTGCAACTCTTACAAGGGTGTTACTAGTGACCGGTCCTCGGCTTAGGCTGTTGCCGAAACGCGAAAAAGAGAATCGAACGTGGTACTAGCTACCGATAAAAAGAGAAGAGTAATTGTAAAGGCGCGTCAGATTGTACATTTAGAAACCTAACTAGCGGTTCCTGAGATTATTACCTGATTAAAAATAGTAAGATGGAAACTAACTGATTCCCTTCGGGATCTGAGAAACTAACTTTGGTTTGTACTGTGCCTATAAGTCCTCGGTAATTGATTATATAGTAGCTTATACTGAAACATCACACAAGAGTGTAACTATTGAAGGCTTTCTAGCTGATGTATGGTAGTTTGCTATGCGGTCGGACAAAAGTGTGCCCTACTCGTATCATCTGGCAAATTATAGATTCGTTTTCTTTGCATTCAACAGCTATACATAAAACTCGCTTTTCTAGGTCTAGTTTGTGCCCACTTTCGCACTTGTAATGAGATGTTGTATGCTTAAGTCTGTAGCTCAAAAAACTTTACATAAATCTCAAAGAATAGTTTATATTTGACAGGTTTATAACTACGTTCATAAGATACGTTCATACGACCAATTCGGGTACAATTTCATACCAGGTTGACTTATGGACTTATGTACATCACTTGATTCTGGAATACGAAAGTATATAGCGTGACACTATTGAGGGTGTTATAGTTGGTGTATGGTTATCATTATCCATTCGAACGAAAGTTATATCTACCATTCAGTGAGAACATTTTCCATTGAATAAGCTATGTTAAGACTAAAGATAGTTTTTGTGTACACTTAACTGTATAGTGACAACACTGCAAATAGTTTTCTAATTGATCACGGATTTAGTAGCCAAGTTACTAAAATCGTTAGTGTAGAGAATTAAAAAAAATGAATAACATTAATGTCTATTTCACAGCTGATAGTAAAAATGCCATATTTTAACACGCATGGTGGTAGGCCTTTTTTCAATGCTCACCTGCCTAGTTACCACCCTCAAGTTGATAATCTGCCACCAAATACTTATAGGTGTATTCCACTTGAAACCTAGTCCCTCCACTAGGCTTTACGTTTTCACCACCTTCGATCAACATCTTGGGCCACATCATCACTTAACATCACATGAGATTGTGGCCATAACGCAGAACCTTAACTATATAAAAATCGCTCTAATTATGTGATTTAGTGTAGATCTCATACAATTTTTGTTTCTCTTTATTGTAACGATTGTAGAATGGGATAATTTGGCTAAAAGCACCATAATGAAATCAGAGTTCCTACTCTCCATTATATTCATCGAACTTCGTCAATAATAAAAAATAAGGAGATAAATTTTCAACTTGAGCTTTTTGCTAATCAGTTCAATAAAGGGATTAATTCGATACTTGTCTAAGTCTTATATCACATTTATTTGAATCGAAATCTTTGAACGCTGGATCTGAATTGTCATCGTCATCAACTACTTTGGACGATGTATGTGTATAATTCCACTTGTTTAAATGTAAAATATGGTCGTTATCGTACTGCTGTTTATTATGTACATAGGTGAATAATTTTGATTCGTATTGTTCATTGCTTAAAAAAACGACTGTAATTTATATAATATTTTGTATTCTTGTCATAACTTTTATCTTTTACCTCTCCATTTTAATCGATATTTATATCTGCAACATTATTATAAATATTTTCAACATATACAAAAAAAAAAAAACTATGAATGTATATGTGTTTTAGTTTACGTATTAAATATAATTCAACACATTAGTTATCGAAAGCAACCATCGTGTATCGTAACATAATAATTAGTGTAATAATAATATAACTGTAAAGATTGATTACTAATTATTAAAGGGATGAATTATTTTCTGAAATGCTGACTTAATACAAGAAATATAAGTACCATCAATGTGAAGCGAATAAAGAAGAATTAGTGTAATTATTTATAATATAGTAATAAATAATTAGAAAAAGTCCTACTAAGAAGTTAATCTTTAATTTTAAATATATTATGAAAATACATAGGGAGTCAATAAATAATATATATTTACAATACAACGGATACTATTAAAAAAGATAGGAAATGTTTCATAAGTATTTGAGTCAAAAATATAATTAGAATTAATTCAAAACAATAGATTTCGCAACGCTGTTCTGTTGAAGAAAATTAATTTCAATTTAAATTAAATTTATAAATTAAAAAAGTAAAACAGATCTATTGTCTGTGCTAAATTGTATATCAATTTAAGAGTTAATATTAAAAAATATATATTAAGAAACAACATTTTTAGAACAGGACCGAATTTAATAAACGTTTACTTAAATTTTCAAGAAGTTTTTTAATTTTAAATGTGTAATACCGGTCGATCGTACCGAAAGGCGGCTATTTCCGAAATGAAAGTGACAGATGATTACTATTTACATTAGAAATATTAACCTACTTACAACTACCTTCACGTGTTACAGAGATAATAACATGGAATCTCATTATTCAAATCAGTATTTTAATTTGTTGTTATATAATTAACAACCATGCTTTAGGTATAGTCGCAGCTGTAGTACGATGTTATTGTATTTGTACGTTACTGCAAACATCCGTGTATATAAGTAGTAGCCTTGTGAATTTCCTGAACTAATTTGGCCACGTAAAACGTAACTGATGTTTGTTATACATTACATATTAATGATTAAAGGTTATTAAGTAATTTGTTGAGAAATATCATTTATAAGCAGTATAGGGTTATCTATGATCTCGCTAAAGCCTTGATACCTTAGATAATGTGTACGGACGCCGCGTCAAGAGTAGTGAGTTCGAATCCACCTTTAATGAGCTTTGGTGAAAGAAAACATCGTGATGAAACTATAGCACGGTGATAGGGCATTTTTTTAATGACCAACTGGTTACCTACCGTCCTCGACTTGAAAATCTGTCACCGAATACCTATAGGTGTGTATTCCCTAAGTTGCACTTGAGAGCTAGTCCCTCCACTAAGCTTAGGGTGACCTCCATCTCGGGCCACATCGTTACTTAATATCAGGTGATATTGTGAACATACCGCTAAACCCTTAACTATAAAAAATACACTAGTTTCTCGTCTGTGATAATAATGGAGAATTTGTGGGCATCGTGAGGTCGTTTTATTGGAGATTTCAGGTGATTCGTACTGGGGGCAACAAAATAAATGTTTTTTTTTTTCTACGAGAATTAAAAAGGGTATCTACGAAAAATTATATCGCAATTTTTGTTAATAACTTGATAAAATGAATGCAGTGTTATTACTAAGAAGTACAGAACAGTCTTTGTTCTATAAACATGTTAATAAGCAAGCGTTCAAATTGCTTGATAGTAATCCGTTACCGTAGACTATATATAACATGACTAGCTGTGCTCGCTACTTCGTTCGGGTGAAACTAAAAATTATTTTACAAAATAACGTAACTCCTATTGGTGATAGCGTGATGTTAAACAGCGTAAAGCCTTCCTCAATGATTCATATCATGATATATCCAATATAAAAGTATATTTTGGAATCCGTCATGTAGTTCCGTATATTAACGCGTTCAAATAAACATATAAACTTATCCGCTTTAAAATATTAATCAAGATAGGTATTACAAGCGTGTTGGCTACCTCGAAGCGCCTTCTTCAAGAAGTTCTATAACCCACGTGATCATAGCACACATACAATACAAAGTTATTTGGCTGAGATATTTCTCATCTACAGAGAGTCATAAATCATTGGCAGAGGTTATAGCAAACGCTTGTCTATAAAAAATAAAATAAAAACACCGAAGTATAGTTATGTGTGTTTGTTATGTACGTTACAGTGGATTTAAATTGGGGAAGAATTCATCAGATTTCTTAGTTACGGTATATTAGGGAGCGGCAAGTTTTTTTTTTAACGATGCTACACAATGTTTTAACATATATAAAACATTTTAGTTGTAAATAAGAACATTTAGATTATAATAGGCATAAAATTTCCATATCATTTTCTTTAAAGTTTGCCACATCTTAACGTGTACAGTTAGGTAATATCATGGATAAGTAGGTACTCTTGTAACCAATTTTTTATAGTAGTTCCATATACAGTGGACTTCAGGAGGAAGGACCTACTTCTATAGTTATATAGCAAATTCGGTATAAGAAGAAGCATACAATACCAGACGTATATAGTACAGCTATCATTTAGAACCATCTCCCTAACAGCTTATCTTCTACTATTTAAGTTTTTCAAATAGTTACGTGAAGAGAAATATGAATAGATCGACGTGACGGTAACAACTAACATTGAATTCTTGAATCTACGCTGATCTTTGCTGATTTTCGATTGTACTAAGATCCGAATTAAATACAGTGCAATTACGGTTTCGTTTTTCTATAAAAATAAGACCTCGAATTCTGCCCTGAATGTTTACGAAGGAAACATTTTATGTAGTAACTCATATGAGGAATATTCCTGTGTCGGAAGAATTAGAAAACAACTCAAAGTTTGTTCGATTCTAGTCATATTTCATGAACAACAAATATCCAAAATGTTTGTTGTTTTAAAGTGGTAAATGTGATCTCAGTATCGTGTCTTATAATTTGTTTTTATATTATTCCAATATTTTAAATAACTTTTAACATTTCTTAATTTGTGTGAAGATATAAGATTAAAAAAACTTGAATATAAATAGCTACTCTATTTTACATGAGAAAATTATAGAGACTTGCGTCAAGTTCTATTGGCGGTCAGTTCATTCGTCGACATAATTCCATATAAATGCGGGTAAATGGCAACCAAGATAAGATTGTGACTAAGAGCTTGAGGGCGATGATGCAACCTTGCCTTATTTTGAAATCTGATGACCCCTCTGTGTTGTTTGAAAAACTTTTCTAAAGACTGCGAATGGTATTATGCTATATAAGGCAAATGTGGGTCGACCAAGAGCTTTAAAATGTTCTACTTGTGTATTGACATATTTATCTTGAAATTAAACATGCGTAGGTTCCTTCGAGATGTTGTCGATATTAATGGATATCACACTTCTATTGCAACTTCTGTCAAGGTTAACTCACTTATGTATAGACATATGAAGTGAATTATTTGACCAATGAGAAATTAATGAAGAACTACTGTGAATGAGTGTCCTAGATGATTAAGAAGTTGCCTTTCTGCAATCGCTGCGCTAAAGTGTTATGGGTTCGAGTCCATAAAATAATTGTTCCGAGTTTGACTACTACTTTGCGGCTGCTTTTTGTGTTTATAAAACCTTTCACACTTGCAATTGCCTACGTATCAACTGCAAGAGAAAAAAATAACGCTTTGAAATAAAAACAAATGTTTAGTTAGGTATTATATTGCACAAAAATATATAGTTTGGTTATTAATTCACAGCCAAGTTGGCTGACATAGCAGTGGTAATGGATGATGAGTTGATTCTCTCTCTGTCTTCATTGCTTTAAGATTGCACTTCGCATATCATTAAGCATAATGACCACACTTTATCATACTAAACCAAAAAAGCTATTATAAGAAAATACTAAAATTATTGTACAAAAACTGTTCATGTTTCTATTATAATAGTAAACTGTATTAAAACACAAATCTGATGACACAAATAGAAACGCGAGACGAGGCATCAGCATGAGACTAGTCAGCTGCCAACCCCGTCGCATTCAACATCTACCTGCAGCAAATATAGCCGCCCCTGTAGTTCCGTTTTTTTTTTATAATTAAGGTTTAGCGTCATAGCCATAATTTCACCTGATCTTAAGTGACGATACTGCCCAAGTTGATAGACATGCTAAGCCTGTGGAGGAATGGACTCTCAAGTGCAGCTGCCGGAACACACCTATTGGTATTTGGCGGCAGATTTTCAACTAGAGGGTGGTAGCTAGCCAGGAGGGCATTAGAAAAAACCTTACCACCATGCTATAGTTTCCTCACGATGTTTTCCTTCATCGAAAGCCCAGGCTCATTGTAGGTGGTTGGATTCGAACTCACGTCCATTGACGCGAAGTCGTACACACTATCACTGATTTATCACCACTGCTGCTCATTTAGCCACGAGCGCAGATGACATAGACGGACGCTACATAAAAAGTCATCTCTTGTAGATGCAGAAGGCTAATGACGACGATGATGATAGAAAACAAATCTGCTATAGTGAAAAAGTCATGAATATAAATATTTTATTAAATCGTACTTGTATCTATTTCGTTTTATGTAATTTTCTTTTAAATTTACATAATTTAGTTCGGGTAAGAGAATAGAAGAAATTTCATTATAAATTTAAAACGCATATGTGAATTTACTGTTAGTATTAAAAATGGCTAACTAGTTTACATAACTCATTACGGTTTTAAAGAAACCTGTTTAGTGCAAACATCAAAATAATTGAAATGCAGCTACTGAAACACACTTATAGAAATGAGAATAATAATGCCAGTTAATACACCAAATGACTATACCAAATGTTTGGCAAGTTGCCAGTTGTAATTACAAGCTATTACGAGTGGGTTCTGTATTTTTCCTATTACGTCCTAATACCACAAAAATAATAATTAGGCTTTTGATTTCTTCGAATTGTTTTTCTTCACTATAATTTTTTTACATTAATCGTTAAAATTACATTAGTAAATATAATCAAATAAAAAAATATGGAAGTAGATACTTAGACCTGTGGACATTGAAATAATATTAACTGGTTTAATATTCACAACCTCTTATGCCTATCACATAATTCGGTTAGCTGCCACCCACTAATCATTAATATAATGAAAAATTAGTTATGCCGATTGATTTACATCAGATTTTGATTGCATAGGATATAATATAAAAGACTGAAGATAAGGGTTCTGTAAGAGACTACGCCAGCGGCCATTACGCGGCTTGCCCGATAAGGTCGTGCTAGGATCACTAAATTAGTAAGTTAGGACCTGTTGGTTAGTTAGGCTCGCGAATCCTTGTTCACTTTCCTGCATCATTCTGGCACCCTTCCGCTTGCTGCCTCGGAAATGAGTGCCCTAAGCACTCGCCCAAAAAAGTTCGGTGAAGCTGTGAAAGCCGTTAATGCTAACAGCATATGTCAGGTAGAAAAACAAAAAAACTGAAGATGCAAGGTCAACAACTTTTTATCTAAAAAAAACTGTTTTTTCGTTTATACCTTTAGTGTTATGGCCACCACCACACCTGATGTTAAGTGACGATGTAATCCAGGATGATGAACACGATAACCCTAATGCAGGAACTGGCTCTCAAATGCAAGTGTCGGAATTCCCCTATAGGTACAAGCTAAAGATTTTTACTTGAGGGTGGTAGCTAGCCAGGTGGGCATTACAGAAAGCTCTATAACCATGCAAATATTATTATTCTATAAATATTATAGAATTTCCAAAGCGAAATAAGATATTTAGTGTGGTTGTAGTCTATGTTGAAGTAATGTATGTATGTATTTACGTAAGGACTACTAATATTAGCAAATGCTCAGAGCTGCGTCTAAAACAATGGTGTTTAAAAATTGCCCGCAGTGCCGAATTTTAATGCACAATTTCGAAAGTGACCTTAATTTGTATGGAAATTGTCGGGGGCTTTCTTACGTGATGTCCCAAAGACCTTGTTACATACGTTAATTTATAGAAAAACCGTCGTTGAAATACAACATCACATTACAAGCATAAACATAAATTGATTTTACACGCACGTATGAAGCTAACGAAGCATTGATAATTTCTGTAAAACCAATCTTAATTTACTTCCCTGTGTCATCGGACAAGTTGTTTGTGTTGTCCAAAAACTTGATTTTTATTGTTTTAAAAGATAACCGGTATTTCACAAGGAAATTAAAGTTTTTAAGTTGATTCTCTCAATGTTATTACAGTATAGAAAAAAATTACGTAGTAGTTGTTAATAGAATTGATTTGGAATATTCTAGTTTAACAGCCTTTCTTATGAAAGGAAATGAAACGTTAAGCTCTAAGCGGTACTATTTCTTAAGTACAAACATACAGCGCATTAGCAGCAGATTTCCAACTTGTTGGCGATGTAGCTAACTAGCTAGATGAGTATTAGAAAATAACTGAACAACACGCTATGGTTTCATTACGATACTTTGCATCACTAAAATTTTACATTTATTGCAAAAGGTGATGTATTTTATATAGGTCTGTATACAGATGGTGTAAATATTTTAATACCACTTATAAATCATAGTCAACATTGTTTGAAATCACCAATTAAATTTAGCTTAACAAGTAAGCACACTATCATAAACTGTACAAAGTAATTCTGTTAAAATAGATTAAATTCAAAGTTAATATGTAGGTAACTCCTAACGATACTCATTTACACAGAATTCGGTGGATTTTTAATTTTCATGTACTTAATAGTTTTTATTTTAATTTATTTAGGTTCTTATAATAAGTAGGTTTGAGTGTAAAATTTGGTTATAGTCAGCAAATCAAGCGAATTATGAACAAGAAGTTACATTTTAAAAAGCCACAAAACTTTTCTAGACTGATGAAAGAGCACTGCTATATAATTCGGATTAAGTTTAAAGATAACACTTGATAGGCCAATTTTTATACGTAAGCAGAAAGTATAGTTTTAAAAAACCTGGATTTGCTAATCGGGATTTTGAAATTTGATTTTCAGTTCGTTTGAGGTAAAAAATAAGTTAAATTATACTTGGGTATATATAGTGACAACCGGTTATTCAATTCTGTAATATAAAATTGTTTGCCCTCTTTGAAAACCAGTTTTCCAATCCATCCCAATTATATACTTGTAAGTTCTTTTTAATATTATTACGCTTCTGATTTAGGGTATTGTAAGACATTAATTAAGCTTCTTAATGCCTTAGAGGTATAATAATATTTGGCTAAAAATATGTTTAGTATTGAGAGCTTATTTTTTTGTCCATCTGAACAGCGAAGGCATTGGTCATATTTTTGGTACGAAGTTCTTTACTGCACCCTTTTTTAGTCTGATTTATATAACACTATATTTCCATAGAGTAGACGGTTATCCCTAGCGCATAAGGTGCGCGCTTATTGGTTCAAGAAAGTCAGTAAGTTCTCTACGGCTATGCAGATATAGTTTGGATGCGTCATCCGCGTCAGCTGTTTCGTGGCGTATTATATGTATTATAATAAATTGAATGATGTACAATAAAATGTTTATCTTCATAAATAAAATAATATATTTTTTATGAAATTTCCTACGATTTCTTCAATTAATTTAAATGAACTTAGATATTAGTAATTCGTTTATTTGTATTTGTTAATCAATAATAATATATTACGTACCGATTCGTATCGATTAAGTGTTCCACGACACTGAGGCTTTTATTACTTTGAAACTCCAAATTGAAATACTTGATTGTATTTGAACCGTGAGCTTATAATTCATTTATTGTGGTTCTAAATCAATGTGTAGTTACGATATCATATATGTTTGTCATGTGTTTCACCATAATATTTTTAAGGGTGATCGGGTTACTGTTTAAGTGTGAAAAATATACACTTACTCGTATGTATCATCTAACCAGTTTTTGCCGCTTGCCACGAGCCAACATATGTTTCTCGTCACACAAATACAAGTCAACATAGGTAGTACGAAACGGTTCAGTCATGTGTGAGATAATTTATTCTATTTGTGACCAAGTTGTCAGCTCGTTCATGCCATTATACGAGGTGTAAAAAGAATTATTACACCGAAACTGATCTAAATTCATGTTATTGTTGTAACATGTTATTGGGTAGATTGAAATCGTTTTATCATGTTGTTAGTTTGCCTTTCAATGGTAATAATGCTGTATTACATGGACCATTTATACGAGAGGAAAATAATTTATTTCTAAATCCATTGGAATAATTTTTACTTTTTAAGTTTTTATGAATTAAAAGTATTTAAAGGACAATAGTATTCTGTTATTAACATGAAAAGTAATAACATCGTTCGAATTAATAAGCACAGAAGTATGTAAGAACAAAATAAGAGATCGTGAACTATTGATATTTATCGCTGTCATGTCGACGTGCGAATTTTTAGGCTTATACGCCGGTACTCCCTGATATACGATAAGGAAAAGAGAGTTACTATGTTGAGATTGTCACTATATACCAATTAGTGTTAGCAGACATACAATAATTATTGTACACGCATCATATTTTCAAGATTATCTTCCAACCTAAGCGTATATTCTTTTTATGGACAGCATCGGGCTATAACAACTGTATATTTTTAGACATACATTGATATGATTGATTAATTTTATACTGATCAATGTTAATCTAATATTTTCAAAAACTGCAATATTATTTAGTAACGTACAATAATTTAATTAAAAGTATAATAATTTTACAACCCTAGTACACAAATAATTTTTAACGGCTCTGCCAACATTGCTGACAATATTTATAAATGTTTAATTTTATTTAAATTTATTGCAGAGAATGTGATTTTTATACATTATACTTGTAAAATAAATCTGGGTATAAATATAATTCGGGTTAAACCGGCGAACCGGTGCGTAATGTAGGCAGTTTCTCTGTCTTATTACGAGTCAATTCATCATTCGGCATTTCTATCACCCACACACTTGACAATCCGGTGACGTTCCACTCGACGCTAACATTAGCAAGCCAAAGGTCTAGTGTTATTAACATTTTATAGCTTCAGCTATCGTTTTTCTATTTCGGTTACGACATCGAGTGAAATTTTCGAAAGCACGTGTAAGTTATAATTGAAATGGCTTTCTATGTATTGTGTTTTTGTTGGCGGCCGATTTTACAAAGGGAGCGTTTACAAATCTTTTATCTATATTAATATTATAAAGTGGAAAAGTTTGTTTGAACGCGCTAATCTTAGGAACTACAATTCGAACATCAGACCTTTTTTGCATTTTTATCGCAATTATGGAAGAAGGCTTTAGGCTATTTAACACCACGCTACCAACAATAGGAGCAAAAATGTTACAAAAATGTACAAATTTTGGTAAATAATTATTGGTAACACGAGAAAAAACTCGCAAGCTTAGGTAGTATGTAATACAGTGCTTCCCTATACATATATATTTTCGACCATATTCTCAGGTTCTTGAAAGATATTAAATTTCTGGTTAACAATGTTATTTTTTATTTGATTTCTAGTGTGTTCTAGTAGTGCTGTATTTAGAAACCGAAATATGTATATGAATCTTAAAAATGTTAACTTTAGGTAACGGGATTCTTGACAGGAATATACCTAATTGTTTCTATGTAGTTAAATAAAGATTTAAAATTTAATACGATGTAATAAGAGAGAATTGCATCGATATATCGTGTTATAGCGATATGTCAATCACTTTGACAGGTATTTATTGTACATGTATGTTGATTACGACCTTGACAATCGCGTTAATTTTACAACAAAATACCCTTTCGATTTGCATTCAGTTGCATAATAGTAGGCCAATTGCAATTGAACTCTTTTATGTAGAATGACAATGCTATTTGAAATGTAATAAAAATATTATTTAAAAATCACGCACGGAAGAAGGTCCTATAGAAATTACTTTTGACGAAGTGTCTACTATCAAAATCTATTTATAGATCTTGGTCTGTCTAGGACTGCAGTAAGTTCTATATATGAACGTATCTCTAAAGCTGCTCTAGCAGGCTCCTACCAAATTCGGCTCGGCAGTGAGAGAAATACGAGCAGTGAAGGTGAGTGTTGACGCTTCGGAAAGGAGCCCCTTAAACCAACATCCGTGCAGCGGCCGCTTTAGAGATTACGGCGCCCAGGACAAAAAGATAAATCGTCACTCATTGGAAATTAAAATTTAATATAAAAATATACTGTCAATATACAAATATATTACATAACCATTATATTTTTTAGCGAAGAAGGGATTCATATGTGAAATTTTTTCATTGTTCGTAAAATTTATCATACAAATTATAAATTTTTACAAAAAAAACGGCCGCAACAGCGCCCCTAAATTTTGTTTCTTAAGTGTCGGGAACTGCTCAGAGTTTTCTTCTCTGCCACAGGATGGACGCGCCGCGCCACCCGCACGTGAATCCATGTTATCCATAAATAAGTAGGTTCACCCCGCCTTCTTCTATAATTGATTCTTATTAATCTATGGCTCCCGGATGTCTATTTTTGTTATTTAGCATAAAAATTAAGCAATGTAAAAACAAATACAAAAGCCACTAATATCACCTTCATACATTTACGGTAAGTTTAATTCATAATTTGTGAGAAGTCAGAAAGTCGAAAAAAAAAACTTTGTTTTTATGTAAAAAATACCAAGGCAGTGGATCATATGACATGCCTCTTTCCTTACAGTCACGTATTAAACGGTAAAAGATCTCGCGTATAAAAAAGATAAACATATAGTAGTTATACAGTAAAAGGCGTGTTTATACGTGAAAACGTTGCGTGCACGCGCTCCAAGAGATTTCTTTTAACATTCAAGGAGAAATAATAATGCAATGCCACCGATGTATTCGATATCTATTGATTATTTTATCATGGCTTCTGAAATATTCATTTTTCAATTGTCGTAGAAGTTCGAAGATATTTAGCATTTCATATTTGTTTATTTGAACACGCTAATCTTAGGTACTGCCAGTCGTCTTTCTAAAATTATTTTTGAATTCGATAGAACAATCATTAAGGAATATTCAAGGCTATATAATATCACGCTATCATCAATAGGAGCAAAGTTGTATTGAAAAATGTTACAAATACGGGCAAAAATAATTGGATATTTTTTAGTTCCACGCGAACGAAGTCACGGACATAGGTAGTGTTCGCAGTTATAGGTAGTGGTTTTAAAAATGGATCACGATCTTTACTTTATTTTAGATATTATTACAAATTCATTTATCCATACTAATATTATAAATGCGAAAGTGAGTTGGTTTGTTTGTTAAACTTTAATGCCTAAATAATTGAATCGATAATCACGTATTTTGGTATAGATATAGACGGGAACCTGAAGACCGTGATAGGTTACTTTTTCTCGGGAAAAACTAATTGGAAGTGCGTTAAAGAGAGGGTTAAACTTAGTATGAAACTATTTCGGCGTCATCCAACTTGTGACAAAATGAATATTTACGCGAGCGAAGCCGCAGGTAAAAGCTGTTTGACTATAAATGTTTGTCCTCAGTTCGTTTGTTTTATTACGCATATTAAATCCGAATTTGATTTAATATTTTTATAGTCGTTGTATGCCAAATTGTTTTATTTACGAGGACACTAAAAATTGTAGGAAGATTGATGCAGTATTGTCCAATTAATACTTAATGGTACCGCAGCCTGGGAACCGTGTACTGTATAACTGTAGGTTAAATTGCGTAAGTGATAATCGTCCATGACACGATTTCAGATTATTATCGCAGTTTGTCCAGTAAAACCGGATCTATGGCATTGTGTTGAAAAAGAAAATTACACGACGAGCACGTCATACAAGTCTGTTACGATTGGGCTTGTATTTTACTTTTTTTATTTACAAAATTTTATGAAAATTATGTACCTGTAAATAAAGATTATATGTATTGTGGTAGGGCTTCATCTAATGGCTGTCTCGTTAGTTACCACCATGAAGTTAATAATTTGCCGCCAAATACGTATAGTTGTGTTCCGGCAGTCGTAATTAAGGGCCAGTCTTTCCACAGGTTTAATGTGTCCACGATCTTGGGACTCATCATCACTTAATCTCAGGTGAGATTATAGCCGTAACGCTAAAAATTATAAAAAAAAAAAAAAATTGTCATTATATTAGGGCCCGACTCCGGTCGGTTTCCGAAATTTTGTGGCACTTTTTTGGTTACATAGATATCGATTGTAATTTGAACTCAAAATATGGAATATGGAGGGTAAGCAGTTTTAAGTGTGAGAGACTTTTTAAGATATTGATTTTCTTTATACATGCAGAAAAATATTTAAGTCAAAAGGATTATAAAAAATAATATATAGTATAACTAATTTTTGAAATAGGTTTATAGGGTAGCCATTAAACAGCGTCACATGATATTAGGAGACGCTTAGTCCGAAAATATTAATATATTGAGCCTAATAAAATTTCGATACTTGACTCTTGAGTTTGACTGTTAGATAATTCGATTAAAATTAAATTAATAAAATTAAAAAATTAATAAAATTAATTAAATTAAATTAATTAATTCGATTAAATTAGATAACAAATCGGATTACTCAATAAATAGTTTCATACAAAGTTAATCCCTCTCTTTACCCACTTCCAATATGTTTTTTTGCGGGAAAAAGTAGCCCAGCGCCGTCTCCAAGATGGGACATCTATACCAAAATTCATCATTATCGATTCCGTGGTTTAGGCGTGAAAACGTAAGAAAGAATACTATGTACTAAAAAATATTTGGCGAAAGATTTGCAACCAGAATGTGGTAGTTAGCAGGGACAGTACACTAAAAAATATATTTCCATACTGTAATATATTTGAATGCTGTAAATAGATGTTTATTATAGAACTGGAACCAATGTAAATATTATGAAATCAGTGTGTTATGAGGACAGATTTTTGAGATTAGTTTACAATATTCTACGTTTCAAGAAATCCTAAAATGAGATTGATATCGAAATCCTCATTGCATTGTATTCTTGGTTCTATGGTAATACATGTATTACAATTACATTGATTTTTGTTAGTTACGTAATAATGTAATGCATTAATGTCTATTATCAAGAAATTCGATGTTATGAAAGTATATAATTTTTGTCTAATTTATCTCACATATAAACATCCATAATTGCATATGCTATACACAATAGGATTCAATTTAGTAGTTAATGTTACAGCATTCAGGATATTGCGGCTGCTTAATACGCCTTAAGTCACCTTTTAGTAATATTGAAAGCGTGTTTTGAGCAAGACGGTCTTATATAGGCTTAGCAACGGTCTTAGCAAATCGTTTTCGTCAGCTTTTGATTGATTATGTTTGATGTATCTTACAGGTTCACTTATGACATAACATGTAAATATATAAGAGCAATATCTATATAATCTATCAGCTTTGTCCGCGACTTTGTTCGCGTAAATCTAAAAGTTATTTTATGATTTTTTTGCCAGTTTTTGTTACTTTTTTTCAATACAGTTTTGATTCTATTGATTTGAAATAGTTTAAATGCCTTCGTCGATGATTGCTCTATCATATACAAAAAGAATTTTTGAAATCCAATTCGTAGTTTCTAAGATTAGCGCGTTCAAACACACTTTTATAGTTGTATTTATTAGTTTAGAAGATAACTTGCCATAAATTAAAACAAGTTAGTATAAAGTAAAACTAAAGGAATGAATTTCATCTGTCAAAATTTGAACTCCGTTTATAAAAAAACTTTCTTATTTACATAATTCACAAATAAACAACATTTTTGTCAATATTAACATTTATAAATTCACCAATTAAAATGCTAATTATGAGAAGGAAATATAAGTATAGAAATGATATAAGAAATGTTGAATTTATAAAACATTCATGCTGTTTATAAAAATTGGAACATTCAACAAACTTATCGAAATCCGGATTTAAGTAAATAATATTATAGCGCCTTAAAAAATGCATTGGTCGGAGATAAAAGAGAAACTGTTGTAAAAAACAATCGAGGTCTGCCCGTGATGGAATCTAGACTTACGCGTTGGCCGTTCGTTCAGATGAGACTGATTTTACCGTTAGCAGCTCTGCATCTCTGATTTTATATGTTCTTGTTTACGATTTGTATAAAAAATAGAAAACATTTATTAATAGAGATCTTGACGGACAGACAGATAAATAACTATAATTAATTTCTTTATTATATATAGAACTATATTAGTAAAATATTTTTTTGCAATTTACTGGAATGTGTGGTGGTGGAATCATATGTGTACCAATAATTTGACTTAGTAAAACCTCTAAAGAAACTTACAATCATAAATATTGTGACTGGCATGATTTAGAGACCTTTGTTGGAACTTATACTTGTATAATACACATTGATCCGGAAAAAAATTAACTATAGTTTTTGCTGTCGTACGCATATATTTTTAAAAAGCTAGATTATTTTTGTTGGTTTCCGATTTCATACAACTATATATATCTGACTTAACGATCTTTAAAAATTAATTTATGAACTTTTTATGAGTTTAGTGTTATGGCTATAATCTCACCTGATGTTAAATGGCGCTGTGGTCCAAGCTGGTGAATACGCTAAGCCTTTGGAGGGAATGGCTCACAAGTACAACTGCCAACGTAATGGTGGTAGCTAGCAATGCGGTCATAAGAAAAAGTCCTATTATGCTACTATGCTATGTTTTCATTACGATGTTTTCCGACACCAAAAGCTCAAGCTCAGTGGCTCCGTACACGCTACCACTGAGCTATCATCGCTACGAAATCGCATAATTAATAATTGACTGCACAACATATTTAAAAATCGAGTACATAGTAACTAATCACTTACAAAAATCGTCGTTAAAATCAGTATTAGTAATAACAAAGTGAAAATAGAAGAAATGGATTCATGAATAAGAATGATACAGTTAAATTTTAATAAATATATACACAATAAACATTATGACGATTTGAATTGTTAAATACATTGTAGAAAATGCCCATATCGATACCAGCGGTAACAGAAAGTAAAGAGTTATCCAATTTATTTATACAAACGGGTCCGAAGAACATCCGTTTACAAATTCATTATTTAATTCACAAATACAAAACTGAACCTTACTACTCAGTAATAAGTACTAAAAATGGTACTACACATTTTTTCTCGGCCTACAGAGATGCCAGATGTTTTCGAAATGCCACTCCAAGTGGAAAATTGTCGGATTTCAACTTAGGTCGTCGCCCGTTCAGTGTGACCGATCAATGATTACATTGATACCGGAGTGCAATCTTTCAAAAGAAATTATTTAGAAATCCGTTATCAGCAGCAGAATCTTTAACGTGTACTTAATTTATGAAAGTAAGCGTCAGCTAAGTGACATAGTCTTTCTTAATTACTATGGAAATGTTCCCAACGACTGTTTACCTTCTTGACGCATGTGACGCAACGTCTTTGTTCCAAAAGTCAAGGACCTCACCTGAGTGTTTTTATAATCGAGCATTTCCAGTTTCGTCAAACGCGTGCGGAATAATTTTTTCCTACAGATTTGTAATGCTTTCCTGCGAGATTTCATAATTGTTGTTATTCATAACAACAGAGATTACAATGAATATACACGGACGGTCTACGATTTACTATTGGGGATTTACAACTCTAGGGGGAGGAAGCAAGCCGGGCATTTGCCCGGGGTGCCAAAATGTGGGGGCGCAACGGCGGGCGTGTCGTTGTAAAAATTGATATGGTAATTTTACCAACAAAGACAAAAACTCGGATATCAGTACTTTTGTTTGCTAAAAAATTATATTGTTTATGTAATATTGATATATATATATTGAGGCCATAGTCAAATTTTAAAAGAGCGCTGCTTGAATTGACTTGAACATTTGGTGCTATGGATATATGGTACTTCTCTGATCAATAAAAATTATATATTTATATATTTTATAATTATATAAGGGGTGGCAATTTGCCTTTTTGTTTGGGGCGACGTAATCGCTAGAGCGGACGCTGGTATATGATATTTGTAATCCAGTCTATTCTATATTTCTACCATTCCGTTCGAGTGTGCTATACGCCCTAAGCGTGCCCATACGGCAGGTGCTACACCTTTTGCGTGGTGGTCGCAATACAGTTGGAAATAATCGTCACGTTCTACTACTTAGGCCATATCGCTTGAATTATGTTTTATATATGGTTTTTTGGCTTTGGCGTTGCTAAAGTTTAATAGATATTTTAAGTGAAATTATTCCTTTATACATTGTTTTCATATAGGTATGGTTTTACGTGGCACACGCCAATTAAGCTCCCAGTCACCATGTTTTTTGCGATTTCTTCAATAATCATTGTCGTATTTTAGCCGAATTATTCACTTGAATCTTCCTCATATATTACTCGGTTCATTGAGCAAAACTGCATGAAAATTATTCCAGTACTTTTGAACTTATCCATTAAGCAAATATACAACTTCTCTGTTCAAATTTATTTTGCTGACCACAATTTTATTTATTAGATTTTTCTTCAAATTAAATATAAACATGAAAGTAAAAGTTTGATTTTCTCTTATCAGGTATTTATACTCTCGGATACTTTTCTTTTCATTAAAAAGTCTAGACAGAAATAGTAACAACATATTTTTGTAGACAAGCAAACTAGACAAGGCCTTTTAGAAATCTTCAGCTTAGAAAGTAGTTTGATTGATATCAGATAGGTATTAAAAATCTTCAGCTTTCACGCACTAAGCTTATCAAGGTATACCAGTTCGCCTTGTTTTGACCGTGATTGTATTGTATATAAATAATTTTATATAGCATTGTCACGACCACAGTCTGCATTATATTGAAACAACTTTTGCTCATGGCTCCACGCCTGTATAAACTATATCATAAATTGCATGTATATAATTCTAAATACATATTGTTTTTCTTTTTTTTATAGTTAAAGTATGATGTATAATTTTAAAGTTATATGAAGAATTAGTTATTGTAAAGATTATCTAGGTTCTAGACAATATACTGTTTAGTTTCAATTGGTTAGTTTAAGAATAACGAAAAACGCCAGATGGCAGGTATTATGCCCTATTTAGTTAGTATGCAAATTAGTTAATATTATGTATAAAGACAGCTTTTTAGCTTTAGCGATAACATATGTACAACTGTTATTATTAATAAAAACTTTTTATATTTTATGAAAATCTATAAAATTCGCTGTACCTACATTCATATGTCACACGTTCGTGATATAAACAGAATACATTTGTATCAACCAAATACTAAACTTACATGGAATATTTATATATTTTTATGCAATATTAAATATTATGAAGTATAGTTACTATTTATAAAAAAATAAATTGGACTCTTATTTGCGTCCTAAGATATTTTCAATTAGTACATTCAGCAAACGATCATTGAAAATGTGCCAATGATCTAAGTTTCACAATGTGTTTGTTAATTTCGTTACTACATTGTAGTAGTCCCTGGTCCAAAAACCCTATTCTATACTTAAATTTATCAATATAGCAAAACATCTGGGCAAACAATAAGATATATTTTACTACTGTACTTAAGTGATAATGGTTACTTAACAATAACATATTGTATACAAAGTAAAACTTTCGTAATACTCTATGAAAAAATAGGATTGCACGCCTCATAACGCGAAGCGTTTGAGGTTGTTCATTACTCTCAACATTCCAAAGTCGGGCAATTTTCGAGACTTCAATGAAAATCTTTTATGTTTTTACGGTAATGCAAATGTTTTATTATCCAGAGAAATACTCAAGTGCAGCTGCCGGAACACACCTATTGGTATTATTGGTATAACTCAAGCTTTTTTGTAAGTTATTGTAGGTAGATCAGAATTCACGTCCCTTGACGCGGAGTCCGTACTACCTATCGATACCTACCGTATTCAGCTATCATCGCTTCAAATTAATAATATAGTTATAATTGTATGATGAGAATGAGTAAAAACTAATACTTATTATTTCCATCCTTATAAAAATATTGGTGAAGAAAACTTGTTAAGAAATCCTGGAGTAAGTTCTTATATGTATAGTTCTTAGTAATCTGGTTTTCACACTGTAATTATTAATAAATAGATGTTATTACTTCTTATAGTTATAAGGAAAAGTTTCAATGGAAGCTCTTAGTATAATGTTACTGCAGGTTGACATTAAAATGCACAAAGAGATTAACATGATAGGCGACTTGTTTTTAGATCCGGCTGCGGTTAAGTGTCAATGTCAGTGATTTTTTATTATTATAGTATTGTTCACGTTTCATTGTTATTTATTATGAACACTGTTATTAATAATAATGTATTATAAAGGGCAATATCTCGCTGTCTGTTTGTTAGCGTGTTTACTCTGTAACTCTGAACAGATTTATTTAATTAGATTATTTAATTATACGTCATGAGGTAATTATTTAATGATTTCTTATGTTTACGCGAATATTATTCATTGAAATAAAACTAATTTAAACGGATTTTATCGCGGTTATCTATTGATTTTAATCCCGACGTTTCGAAAGCTTTTCAGCCTTCGTGGTCACGAGGCGGACTGTGGTGTAGGTTGTCCAGAAAAGTTCATGTCACTGTGTCTACCTTCAATTTAATTTTTATTATTGATTGTATTCCAATCTACGCAGAAAGAGCTCACAGTGTCTTGAGGTCTGGCATTTGGTCTTTTGGGTTCCGATTTAATTAAATGTATAATCGGATCCCAGGCTTGTGCTAGCTTCCAACCATCTTCTCTATTGAAATTTGGATGTTTTTTAATTTCAATAGCCTCACGAATCATCCTAGGTAGGAATCGGTGTTCTTTGGCAAGGATTTGTGGCTTGTCGAATCTAAGATAATGTTTGGAGCTTTCTTCTGAATTTTCAGCAACTGCAGACTTCGTAGAGCGTCGGTGTTTAACATCAGCTATATGTTCTTTTACGCGGGTCCCTATATTTCTTTTAGTTTGGCCGATATAGGAGAGGCCACAGTCATATTCGATTTTGTATACGCCCTGTTCTTGTAGAGGTATATGACACTTGACAAGTGGTAAAAATTGACTAATCTTCTTGGGCGGCTTGAAGTAAGTTTTTATTGAAGCACGCTTCAGTACATAGCCAATCTTGTCTGTGACCCCTCTTACAAAAGGTAACACAACAGGTACACGTTCTACTGTGGTTGGTTTCACTCGGTTTCTGTGACGGCAGCGTGGAATTTGGAGCTTGTTATCTCGCAGTACTTGCTTGACATGTCGCAGCTCAGCAGCCAGATGTTCCTCGTCACAGATTCCTTGTGCTCTCTGAAACAAAGATTTACCCACGGTAGCTAACTGTTTCGGATGGTGGTGAGATTCACCATTCAGGTATTTATCTGTAAGGGTCATTTTTCTGTACACAGTATGGCCTAAAGACTGATCAGGATTACGGATAACTAAAACATCTAAGAAAGGAAGAGATTTATTTTGTTCTAACTCCAAAGTGAATTGTATGTTATTGTTACTGGAGTTCGAAACGCTCTTAATAATAAAAGTGCTTTTCCATAAAAAGTTCCATTTAATTTCATGTCATCGTCAAATCCTTCGAATGAGGTTGCTAAGATATTATATGAACTGGATGAAAGATGATTCAATGAAAGAGTTTAATTTTAGTATTATTTGGCTATCATGAGGTTGATGTAAATGTTGTTAAAGCCTTTAAACAAATAAAGAGAAAAGAAATATAAGGTAAGATACATTATCTTAAAAGCGTATAAGGTGTATAAATTGGTTTCAGTTAGAACCATCTATTGGATCCACTACGAAGCGTAAACAAACTTTTCAATAGGTCGGTTAACAAAAACGAATCACGGTGGGTGGACAGTTAGCAGACATTAAAATTTGGGAGGACAGTCTGAAGGCACAGTGCAATTTGGGCGGACATGCGGTAGGCATAGTCAATTTTGGTGTTTAAGTAGGTTGAAAAGACCATTAAACTATTTGAAGTAGTGCTATTGTTGTAAATTTAGTTCCTACACGTTTCCTTTTGTAATTTATGATAAGTGATCTTATAATATAATCCTTGAGTTTTACTTTAACTTACTTTCTTATAATCTTTAGTTCGAATTTCTTATTATAAATCTTGTTTTTAGAAGCTGTTTATAGAAATGCAACAAATATTTAACTTATTTATGGCTATGGTAGTTTTGGGTTCTAATTAATATCAAGAAGTGCATCCACGGCTAGTACTTAATCTTTGTATTCACAAATGAACAAGTAATGAGTTTAAATGCCTGAATTTTGAATAGAATGGAAGAAAAAATAGAAAAGTGGTAGCAATTTTTCTAATGCCCGCCGGCTAGCTACTACAATTGAAATTCTGTCGCCAAATACCTATGTGGTTGCGTACGAGCAGTTCCACTTGACAACCAGTGCCTTCACTAGAATTAGCGTGTCCACCATCTTGGGCCACATCGTCACTTTAAAACTGGTGAGATTGGGGCCATAACACTAAACCTATGAAGTATAAAATCATAATAATAATAGAAGCGACGCCATTCTCCAAGCAACCTTGATGTGACGGTTCACTTGATACTGTAACAAGATAGATCTGTTGATACTTGATCGAAATCGTCTCGGTCTGTAGCGACATCGACACCTCTATTCAATTGACCATTCATTACTTCAAAGGATTCGCGTATTATTTTCACATTTATAGAAGTTTTTTATTTAGAGTTTTTAGCATTTGGCATTTGGAGTTTTAATTAACAAATTGACTGTTTTTTTTTAATGTAGGGAATTAAAATATAATTTAAGTCTAATATAATTTAAGTATAAGTTAAAGGTTTATTTTTTAAGTATGATTATATCTTTAGATATATTTGATACATGTACCAACTTTTTTTATTAAATACATTACAAGAATTTTAAGAAGATATCCTATGCAACAACAAAGTTGTGTACTAATGGTTGTTTTTTTAATTATGCGTATGCTTTTTAAATCTTTGCAATTAACCTTTCTTGTGTGATGTTTACATTGTGATTCCCTTTAAATGTTTATTTATTTATTTACAAAGGTAGTGCCAATAGTGCGCGTATTATATTGACTATCATTCTTTATAATTTTTAATTATGATATGTGAACCAATTACAGACGCTCACTACATTCATAAAGTACACATAATCACAATCAAGTATCATATATGCTCCTTTAACATAAAAAAAAAACTAATTTTTTAAATATTGTAGAAGATATTGTTAGACCATGTAAGTAGAATGGATAAAGATAATAGTTATAAAAATAAGTCGACAATAAATGTTTCCACCAATTCAAGAGTAATCTACAAACGAAATTTACAAAATATAGCCATCGTTCATATATTCAACATGTTTTGGAATATATAATATTATAAATCATAGTTTTATGAATGGCAGACATTTCGAAACTATTTTCAATAATAATTTGTATTTCGACAGTCTGACATATGTAAATAACGAATATAGAAATCGCTTGTAATCTCGAGGTCGAGCATACGGAGTTGGAAAGAGTGGTGAAACCATACAGAAAATGAAGTAATATAGAGTATAGACCTGTTATTATGCTACTGCAGTAGAAGTGAAACACTGCTTCAATAGTATTTGTGCGATTTGGTACAATAACTGGTATGTAATTGATGAGCTTTATTTATACAGTACGTTGTGGTACTTCATTTTATTTAAAAAATTGCGAATAGTGAATTATACTCCTAGTATTCGGATTTTTATGTATGAACTCTAGTAGGTTATTTTTCTAACTAATCTTGTTTCTGAGTATCAACCGAATTTACAAGGGTTGGTTTTGAATTATGGCAGCAAGGTGAATTAGTCTCATTTGTTGGGTATATGGCGATAAAGTAGAGTCAGTTATAAAAATTATGCAAACTTATTTTGTCTCAAGCGATAATAATTTAAATGTCTATATACAACCAGAAATATAGAAATCATTTAATCCGAATCAAGGAGATATAACGAACCTCGATTAATTCCAATTAAATATGAAAATAAACCATTTAAATATCTGCATTAAAAAAAGTTTATACTTCTTGTACACTAAAATTTTTATTTGGTTTGAAGTCTAAAAATAAACGAACAGAAAATAATTCGATACTTTTAATAATTGTTAGTTGATACAAGTTTGAAGAAAAACGTGTTAAATTATAGCAAGAGAAGTAAGAAAATATGAATAACGTAATTAGTCAAAAATTTCGTGTAGCATTTACATTATGATATTATTATTTATAGTGATGTAAACATGTATCCGTGCCTTCAATCAACCATCAACGAGATAACTTGAACCGTGAGAATAGGAAGCATCACTTTCACCTACCATTAACGTCATGTTGACTTTTTCGTGTTCAACAGCTTTGTTTCTTGTTAGAACATGACTTATTGTCTTCTTTGTATAGTGACCATCTTTTGTGACTTGTAGATCCTAGTTTTAATTTAAAAAAGAAAACATCAATAGCTATAACACCATTATAGCAACTTCTTTAACATCTATTTTATTGTACCTATATCCATATATATAAATATCCATATCGAAACAACCTCAATAAAATAGAAATTCAAGTATATTGTTTAAGTGGGTTCTTTACTGAGTAGCTGTATTAAATGCTATTTTACACGTTAAAACATTTGAGGACCAAAGTATAATCTAACCGCGTTATTCACAATTAAAGTTACTATCGAGAATCTAAGTTTCCTTAATCATTTAATTATAATCTTCAATTGGATTTTGCTAGTCGTGTTTATTTACGTAGCTTATATCATTGTCAGTATTGTAAACTTAATATTTTATTAAAGCAAGATCATTTACAGCAGTCTTTTCTGCGGTAAAGTTACGAAAACCTATTGAATTATTGACATTTGTAATTCATTGCAAAAGTAAGGCTCACTATCTATCATGTTATATAATCTTTATCAAATTATGCTGTTGCAGTTCATCCGTTTGTAATAATATGTATAATTATATTATTTTATTTCAATAGCATGTAGGCCATCTTGCGTGAAGTTAAAATTAACATGCAATATCTTACATATAATATTATAATGTAAAATGTTGCTGAGTTGTTGATAATAACTACGAACAAGTGAGAAATATGGAAAAGTTTCGAAGAATTCAAGTGTAGGTTTTATAATAAATGCAATAAAAATAACAAAACAGTCCTAGAAGAGTTTACAGTATAAGAAATTAATGTTTAAATTTGTCCGTTTACAAACTAATTTTAGATTTAAACGTAATTCAAGATTCTCGGTGTGGCATTCGCACCTGTTACACTTTGTTGCAGACATAAATGCGTTTTTATACTATTCTGTGACACTGATTCGTTTAGTTAGCACTAGTTTTTATTTTATTTCATACTTCAGTTGAGTATTTATAGTATAAGGTAACATCGTGTTGTCTTGATTGTATTTTTGGAAAATATTATGTGTAACAAATAAGTACTAGTAAAGGAGGTAAAAGTACTCCACCAAATGATGTATTTTATTAATTGCTATTAGTATGCCTAATTTTTGAATTAAAAACGAAACGAGTGGCTTAGTCTTCTGCAATAAGGTACGCAGAAGTATATGTGAACAGTCTATTAAAATTTTACTGAATATAAATAATATATCCTATCGAAATTTTTGAAGTATTGCGCGATAGACTGAATTTAACTTTATTACCTACATTTAGAAATTTCAAATCAGATTATTCCTTAATAATGATAAGTAGAGAGATAATAAAGTAATTTCTTACAGGTTTGAATTGTGCATTATACGGTTTTATATATTAAGATTTTGAAGTGATGATGATCAGATCAGTGTGTACGATCTCCGCGTTAAAGGACGTGAGTTCGAATCCACGTACAATGAGCTTGAGTTTTCGATGAAGGAAAACATCAATCAAACAATCAGAAAACTATAGCACGGTGGTAGGGCTTTTTCTAATATCCGCCTGGCTAACTACCACCCTCAAGTTAAAAATCTGCTGCCAAATATCAATAGGTGTGTTTCGGCAGTTGCACTTGAGAGCCAGTTCCTCCACAAGTTTAGCGTGTCTAACTACTTGGGCCGTATCGTCAAAGACCTCACGTGTTGTAAATTGGATTATGATAAGCTTTTAGACCAAAATAGGTTGTTAAAGATTATAAATATGGAACACACTTAAGATAACTACAGCTACCAAATAATAATAAATTTATATTAGTACCAAAAAGAATAACCAACCATTCTCAATCAGGAAATTATTATCAGGGCATTAATGATTTTTATTTCCCTAGTATAAGAATGGGGGCGGACAAGGTAAAACATAGTAAAATACCAGAACTAACTTAGTGAATAGTTTCAATTTATCTAATATATATTTGATTTCTTATGTTTACGCGAATATTATTCATCGAAATAAAACTAATTTAAACGGATTTTATCGCGGCTATTTATGTTACAGGTAGACATGTAGACAGTAACATGAACTTTTCTGGACAACCTACACCTCAGTCCGCCCCGTGACCACGAAGGCTGAAAAGCTTTCGAAACGTCGGGATCAAAATTAATAAACAACCGCGATAAAATCCGTTTAAATTAGTTTTATTTCGATAGTATATATTTAGTTATCTAAAGACTATTGCCGTAGTATGACAATCCACTACGATAAATTCGACATTAGGCTTTGAATTATTACAATTGATATAGGCTTGTAATGTAGTTTCTATTTTACTTTCTGCATTCATTTCTACTTATTTACTTACTTAATTTAAACTTATGATTGTGAGTTCATTTTGGAGAGTTCTTCATTCCATTGACTTTATGATATGAATGTTTTTTTTTCTAAAATCGACCGATGCAAATTTATTTACATTTACATAAATACGGGTAGTTTACTGACAAGATTCTACGACGTTGTACGATTTAAACGCTATAATTTAATATTACGAAATAAAATTTTACATACTAGTAAATCGAAATTACAAATTCATATTTACGATAAAGCATTCACTCTTTACTCACGCAGATGTATGCATGGAACTGGTTTCGGGCAGTGTTTACGCAACAACCTATTAGAATTTACACTTGTGTTGTATTGGTACAAGTGGCATCACCTTGTTTGGGGGAACGGCTGACATCCTCAATATAAGCTATACCTCTCGTTAATTTGTTACGCAATCTCATAGAGATATGTCAAGATTTTTACACGTGCTTTTAATGTTTGTTTGGCTATGCCCGCTTTTAGGGTGGTCTGTTTGTGACGGGTTTAGGTCTTGACAACGATAACGTAGGGAGCTATTATGATGTGTCCTTAACTTGGTACTAATATTATAACAATTTCTAATTTGTTAATGTCATCTAATATCATATAATTGCATATTTCCTCATATTTCACATTATAAGTAACGTTTAAAATGTCAGTATAAGAAGGCAATTTTACTCAAATCTTTTATTTTATTTTATATTAAACAAATATTACCGTGAAAATGGGAAAATTTGGAAATAGATTCACAGGAAATTATATTTTAAAAATAATTTTAGAAACCTTAATATTTAATTAATTCTCGAAAGTTAGTATATTTATGTTATAGAAATTAATAAATAAACAGACAAACACGGTTTTAAAATTTAAAAGACAACTCTAAGGTTCACAGAACAATAGCAACATTCCATGTCTTGTACTAGACTGTTACTATCAGTGAACCTTTTCTACAGGACGGATCGACAATGTCTTATGGATATTAAATGTAGAAAACACATTTAGAAAGCTCATATTATTATCAAATAACAATAGAATAGCGAGATAGATAAAATTCTTTGTTTACGGCCTGTAATGGCTGGAGTACGTTGAAGAGATATACTCGTGTCGAATCGAATGCTGCGTCTAACGGAATAAATATGAATTAAAGAAAGTTTTAGAAAAGCTTTGGGTCTTATTTAAAGCTTCTTTTATAGATATAATACAGTAAAATTGTAAATTATGAACGATCATGACTGAGTGGCAATATTTGCGGATGCTATGACACAGAGTATCAAATCTAATTTTATAATACAATTAAACATATTAAGGCACAGATTTTGATAAAAAAAAAAAAACATAGTTATATTGCATTAATTATTTACAAGATTATTAGTCTTATAGTAGAAAATCTATAAGATCAACATCAATTCATCATGCGCAATAATACTATTGTACTCCTTTTTATGTTTAAACTGACATCACTTGTTTTAATGTTACGGGCAATACAATCTAAGAACTACAACAATCATTAATAGATCGAGAATGTGACTGAAATCATCATCATCGGTTTGTACGCCAAACACTTACTGAATATAGAGTATATTGACCTCAGACCTAGAGTATATTGAGTATATCTGACCTCAGAACATGACAAACCAAAAAAATCAGTGCAATGGTTTTGTGTCTGCGACCTGGTTCGATATTGATTTATACTACGTAACTAGGAAATAATATAAATACATTGATAAAATCTATCGAATGACCGTGAAGGAATATGTATCAGGCAACCTAGAATATTGAAGAGTACAAGAGTTATATTTGTGGGTATTGCAAATCCCATCGCTACATTGTTGATCGAAAGTAGTAGTTAGTAGCGTTTGCTCGCTAGGAAACATTTTCCAGAGGAATAGAACAGTGTTGTAAACACGTAGTGTTATAACTTCACGTCAAAGTGTAAACTTTAGTGAACAATGCACAAAACGACAGTTGCCAGGGGTCAAGACTGCTGGGAAACTAATACTAATGAGGTATTTTATAATGCATACCGTGCGCTTTGTTCTCCCATCTTTTACTGTTAGAAATATTACGTCGGCTTCTGCAGGGCATGTGTTTGTAATTACATATTCTTTTGAGTTTTATCTACACTTAAAAACTCTGAAGATAAATGTAATAAATTATATACAGAATGAAAAGAATAAACTTTGTTTATTTCAAGCTATTAAAAGTAAGGTTTCTGTTGTTGATATAGAGTAAATGGCGCTATGAAAGAGAGATCATGATGGATGAGGTAAGAGTGTAAGTAAATGTGATATTACCAAGAAAAGAGTATTAAGTATAAAGAGGGTCAACAGTAGTTGTGTGACAAAAGAATAAGTTTGCGGACGTGTTTAAGATTGTGATTTTTTTCATTGAAGACCAATTATGATTAAACGAAGAAAACCTCTAATTCCATACTACTCTATAGAGAAGTTTTCATATCTTTATAGTAGGTATTTAATCACTTTAATTTATTCACTGATTCAATTCAATTTTTTGACGACATATTCTGCTCTGTTAGCCTTATTGACCACAGATAATGTATATGATATTGGCAATAAAAATAAAACAACGCATTTTATATTTAATTCAATGTTTGTCAAAGTACATGTTGTTCATAAATTTTAGTTTTCTAAACGCTTTCGTTTTGTGTTATGTTTACTTATGATAAAGCTCATACTCTGCCGTGCGTATAATACATTTAATAAGGGCAAGACAATTTTGAACTTAACGTGTTAATATACAGATATCATTATTAGCAAACAGCAATTAAATAGGTATTCCAACTATAAATAACTCGAGGCATTTAAAAAACTTTGATTAATTATTCTGGAAAATATTGCCACTTATCAAATGAAGTTCGACATTACCGACAACTATTTATTCAATTAATCGATGACTTACTTCCTAAACGCATTAAATCGTTAACTCACTGGTTATATAATAGGCAATAATAATTTATAGTCGTAAGAAAATGTCATTGCCTGAGGGTGTAGTTAGTTGAGATTTGAATAATATGAGCATTTATTTATTCATGTTTATTTAGGCAATTTTTAATTAGAAATACGGTAATGTGATATTATAGCAGATAGTAAGCGCAGTACGATCTACAATGGACAATGGCGATCATGGACAAATCACGTATTAATCGGGAGTCATCGTTGTCACACCGGCTTCCAAATTTTCTGAACTTACGTGTAATATACATATACATATTAGTTAGATATGAAATGTGATATTCGTAAACGTAGTCACTGTTGTTTCATATTATATCACTCGAGCATCAATTATTAACTTTGTAGCTCTTGTCCAGTGCTTTTATACCCAGTTCTCATTACTCTTACTCGCCATTTGTGCATGTTTAACGGTCAATACGTTGATCATAGTTACGTGTCGAGTTAAACGATTGCACAACATTAAATGCTATAAATATTTTTAACTGCAAATCCGTTACAGAGTTTCGCTGTTACATAATAAAAGTACATTCGTTATTATTCGATACGTTAGATAATAGAATCATCTGCTACGTTTAATTAATATTAACAACCGTGCCCTTATATTTCCTAGTTACGATCGCGACTACCACACACCGCAACTTTATTACGTATTTCACGAAAGCAAAACTTTAGTAAAAACTGCTAAATATTTGCTTCAAAGAGGCAAATTCTTATTATGTATTGGCTTTAGTGTACTTTATTCGTCAAGGTATCGTCGATTATTTCTGACTTTTGTTATCGCATTGCTTTTGTTAAAGATGTGTAAGGAGTCTTACCCGTCAAAGTAGCGGGGCATATGTTTAGCAATTGCGCGGGCGATCTCTAATCGACTGGGTAACTTAACTTAATGAGTTTTCTTAGTTTGTTACGTTTCTGGATCAGTATTTATCTAGCTACCGAGTGCCTTGTATGGCGTTGTACCAGAGGTAAACATCAGGTGTTACTATGATCTCCTTACCGTCGAGTAGGGCGCCCTTACTTTGCCGCTGTAGTACAATAAAGACAATGCACTGCTGTACCAACTTCAAATGAATACTGGTTTCACGAATGATCAATCTTAAACCAAAAGATTTAGTTAGTCTACACAACAATATCCCTATACTATTTAAATTAATTCTAAATGTAAAGATAATCTAAATTAATGAAAACTTAAACTTCATAACTATTTATTAATTAGTAAATTCTCAAGACTGAGAAAATGTCTACTTCCTTAATTTGAGGCTCTTAACTTGTTATCTAGCTCAAAGACAATTCCACTAGGGGCTTATTAAAATTCAATAATGGCGCCGTGAGTTCAATGCCGCCAGACGTGTCGACCACAACGCACTGTCGTTCTTCATCTGTTATTACAGTATGCCTGTATGCGGAACACGTTAAAAATTAAACTTTATGATAACATTACATGTAGCTTAATCTACTGAAATTCCGTTTGCGTATTATGAGAGGCAACGTCTCTGTCTGTCTCTTAGTGTGCTTATAATTCTAAAACCAATGAATTGGTTCACGTGATTCTTTTGAATTAGAGGTCCATTTTCAGGGCTTATTTTAAAACATGTTTCGTTACATTGACTTATATATAGTAGAAATACAGGGAGTATTGCCAGATAACAGGGACAGATTTAACACTTCTTCTAGCGGCTCTAGAACTCTATCACATCGTTTGGTTACTGTGTTGGTATAGAACTTGGTCTTAGAATGCGATATTCACCTAAGAGTGCCAGTGGTAGTTAGACTTAATAAATGATGGTTATGATTGAGTCGGACATAATTGTCGTTTTCTGCCACCCACGTAATATCTGTAACATTAATTTCTGTCATTAATAAATATGTATTATTGAAAGACACTGTTACATATTTCGTGCCAAAATAATATTAATATAGTGCATTGCTATACATATATTATGGTTAGGGAAACTATTTGAGCTCCTATTCTAATTTTTCAAGGTTTCCACTACTTGTCTGGTAGTCGTAAATCAAAATTGACTTCATAATTATTGACACCATATTATTTACACAACATTTTTTAAAGTTATTCAAATACAATCAGTAAAATTATATATATATTTTTAAAATTTCGTGTAGTTTTTCATATACTCTACGAAGGCAGAAATAAAGATCTTTTAAAATAATGAGAACTGAATACAATTTTGTTCTTTTTGTAAATAAAACTATGCATTAATTTATGTACATATATAGTTTTCAATTGTTGTACTTAGAAAATAAATATTTTGGTTATAGTAGTAAAGATAACTCAGTAGTAAGTATCGTACGCGGACATCACATCCACCGACTTTAAGTTAAAAATCTTTACTCAAGCACGTATATGTATACCTATATCGTTCCGCAGCTCCACTTAAGATGCAATTTCGATACCGCCATATCGTCACTGAATATGAGGTGAAATTGGGGTCAAACTCTAAATTATTTAAAAGAATTAAAAATAAAGCTCGGCATTTCTTCAATATTCTATTTCTAGTTTATTTAGTAACCACTACGATGTATTCAACGGTTCGTGTTTAGAATAAAATTATCATCGATGTTAGACTAATTTCGTAGTTTCTCAAAAGCTTTTGTGATGTCGATAACCTCTCTTATATGGACTCGTACAAGAAAATTTTAGTATCTCTAATTCTTATTTTTAAACAAGGGATCACAAGGGTACCTTTTGGTCGAATTTATTATTATTACAATTTATGAAAGTTTTGGCTTGCTTACCAAGAGAAACACTTGAGTTTACTGTACAATAATAAGTAAGCATGTGCGATCAAAGGCGTTAAAAAATCTAATTCTGTAAAATGCTGTAGTTTTCCCTTATTACAAATAATATAACAAGCATTGGTAACATTCCTCGTGGCAGCAATGCACAAATATTGTGTTATTATTCAAAATTTCCTATTAAGTAAATTTAAATATTAGAGAATTCCCGAATATAGTGAAAATATACACATCGTATGACGTCAATCACAATGTAAACTAAGAATAATAAAAAACAAACAATACTATTATAAGTCGTGAGAATAGTTATTTTATATTTTTTGACTAACATAATGGCTGAATGACATGTTGACCGCAACCACACATACAAATGTTAAGATGGCCGCCGATCGAATCAACGGATCGCCTCTTACTTTCGTTAATTTCACTTTCGTTCTTAGCAATACGATGTATACAGTCAATAATAATAATTATTTGCATTCTTTAATATCAATATGATAGCTACATAGCCCAAAGGTATTACCGTTTCTAATTGTTAAGTATATTAAATGGCAAATAAAAATCTATCAAGATTTTGACGTTATTTTTTTTCTTACAGATTACTTACACGTGGTATTGTGGAGATACGCTGATATTTTGGGTAAGTTAGAATATTATTTCATGTTCAGAATCACTTTTTCAAGTACTTAGCTAATATATTATGGGAATGTTTAAAGGCTTTTTTAATAAGACATGGTTGTGTGAAAATTGACAATTATCTTAGTCATGATTGTGGATTGTAAACATGTTATAAAATAAAAAGAAACAGCTGGGAAAAATCCAAAGAGAATATATTAACTTACGTAATCATAAATTAACCTTTGCGCGTACTTACCTTTTCTAACGAATGTATAATGCAAGTACATTTTCAATTAAAACTTTAATATAATAACGTCAATTCTAAAATATATTTGTTGTATAATATTTAACCTTAGTAACAATTTAAAGCCTTCATTAAATTATCAGTGACCCGACTACTTAATATGACTTAAAATGTACAACTAATTAGCCGATAAAGGTCAACCACTCAGTCGTCAGCGCCGTGGAAACTTTTAGCGAATGAAGCAGGTTCAAATGTCATCCATTTTAAAGATAAAATGAATGTTATTAAATTATACATATAAATTAATGTATTATGTCTTGTGTCGATTATTATTCCACGAATAAATCAAAACATATTAAGATGTCTTAGTACGTTTTAGCGAAAATTTAATAATTGTTATAGTGATATGATATATTTTAAATATCTATAGTAAGTTTTTCGAGTAATATAGGGAACCTACTTTCAAATAATAAACATAACGTACACACAGAAAATTATTTTCATACATTAAACTAAATCAATTCTGACATACTTCTTTAATGTAACATTAATTACTATATAATTGGCACTTTAACTTTTTGCTATAATATAAAAAAAATCTTTAAAAAATATGCGATTTTCAGTAAAAAGCACTGATTAAAATTGTATACGTTGTTTAAAATGATTAACAATTTTTATTTCTTCTAAAACAAAGTAATTATTAACAATATGAATGCATTCAAAAGTAAAGATTTATGAATTAAATTAATTTTATTGTGACGATTTTAACGTTCTAAACATATTGTGATGTAGTCACTTAGTGTTACTACTATTAATTTTATATAACACATTCCGCACTTGAGATTAAACTCTGTGTTATGATAGTTTTTGGAACACATAATTTAACAGGCATAGATAACACCTGAAGTCAGAAGTATCATTAGTGGATCTCACAACTGATTCGAACCCATAACATTTAGTGCGGCGGGAGTGAGTCAGTCGCTTGAACCACTAAGCCATCCATTCAGTCAAAGCGTTAATAATTATAACATTAATACCGTCGGAAGGCCCGAGTGCAATGGCAAAAAACGGTATTTTTTGACAGACATGCAAGTAAGCATTCCTTACGGGATCAAACTAATTATATAAAATAATTTACGTTGTGGTTACAATAACGGTTATCACCGCGAAACGTGAGGCACTAATTATATATAGGTACACTCATACCTATGTTGACTAATTGCGTTTTGTGGTACTTGTTTATGTATAGACTTGCGGTACCGCGCGGCTACGCATGTACCTACCTGTTTATTATGTAGCAGTAATTTTTGTTCATTTTATGATTTTTAGAAATATTGCTGTAAGCTACTTGGACTAAAATATATTCCATTTATACAGAACTCACTATGCCCGTGAAATCTATCCTATATTGTTCACCTTTAGGGGGTGGTTTTTCAAAAGAGCGGAATATTTTTATTTGTTACCAAAAGCAAAAATATGAACATTATATACTTATTTTTAAAAATAATGGGTTTTCCATTCAATCTATCATCCCCTAAGTCACCGCTTTAAGGTTTATTTTCGTAAATTTAGGTAGCCTATGCACTTCCACAAAGTTTGATTTATCTTTACAATAAAATTCATCAAAATTTGTTTAGCAGCTTTCGCATTTAAATTATTCATTTGAATCAAGGATACACTTGTATTCTGTTATTGTTTATAACAATCCGATCAGTTGAAGACTGACAAACTTCCCGCAAAAAGCTTCATCCCAATTTATCAAACCGTAGTTGTGTACAATTCGGGCATACATACAAACCATGATTTATAATGTCAAATGTGTTTGCTTTAAAATATACGTCTATTATGTAATGACCAAAAAATGATTACTTATACAGTCACAATTACAGACTTATAATTATATTTAGCGTTCGATCACTATCTCGTATGATAGTCATAAAACCGGCTTTCAAGTATCGATGCGGGCTCGCACCGATAAATGTTTGGCGACAGATTTTCAATGTAATATTAGGCGCTAAACAGACAGGTACTACATAACAAAGGACCACCATATAAAACCCATATATAAGCTAGAAATAAACTTACAGTTTATCGATATTACAAAACCACAAACAAAACGTACCGTTAGTTGACAATAACTCGAGGGCTTTGCTCTTTACTTGAGAATTAATAAATACTTATTGTATTCCGTCTATAAATAACGTAAGAAACAGATTTTCCGAACACGTACGTGTCGTATCTCGTTAGAGATAGCATCAGTTCTTATAAATTTTTATGAGACCGTGTATTTTAGTAACACATTTAATACTATTACATGACGCGTGTCACACGCGATTTATTATAAACATTGTACTCCTCTATGGTTTCTATATGAACATTTTGATCTTGACAAACGTGGGCAACGTCCGGCCCGCGAGTCAGATGCGATCAAGTTAGGCCTTTGATCTTGACATGGAGAACGTTTTAAAATATGGAATAAAAAGTGATATTTTGGAACCGCTTATAGATTACTAGCTGTGTCATCGACTTCGTTCGCTTTGAATTAGAAACTATTAAATATTTCTTGTCCGTTTTTGTAACTTTTCTCAATATAACTTCGTCTTTCTCTATGATTGACTGGTCCCGACTGGTACTTTCTAAGATTAACGCCATCAAACAAACAAACAAGTGTTTCTGCGTTATAATATTAATATACAATATGCATACATAAACTGTTATTTTTTATACCGACAGAATTGCAATGCAGGTATTGAATCGTCTTTATTGATGAAAATTAGGTTAATACTGCGGTCGTGTGTTAGTGGGGTTGATTCCAAAGTTGATTCTCTTAATTTTAAAGTTTTGCTATCAATGATAATCGATCGAATATTATATAATTTGAATATTGCAATTAAGATGAGTGTATAACAAACTATTATTTTCAACTACCTAGTAATTATCTGCGGTTTACGACTTTGTTAACTATGTTCATAAGATCCTAAAGTTTTACCCGCATCTTTTAAAATATTGCCAATACCTGATTTATAAAGTCCAATAGGGTTAAAGCTGATTATAAAAAAGCACGAAAATAATAAACTTTGAAAAACCACAATTGCGCAATATAAAAGTATAATTTTTCTTGTAATTAATGTATAAGGGTCATTCATCGTCTAGAAAGGACATATGTATTTTTAAAGAAAATTAGAAGTTAGTTTTAAGGTTTTTCATTATTCAAATAATTACAACAATAGATATTTATAATGATCCTTGTTTTTATTAAGTATTAAAAATTGTAGAGAAATTCAAACAGTAAACGGCGTAGTGTAGCGATAAGAATGTATTACTCCACAGGCTGTTCTTTGTTGACGCTTACTTAACAGCATCTGGTGCTTTTATATCACAATGGGCGAAAGTTGAACGCACTTCAAAACTTTTAATTTCTCTATGGTCTCTATGAAATACGTACTATCTGCTGCTACGGATTAAAATAGCCTCTGCCATAAAAAGTACCGCTTGACAGTTCAATAGCCACATAGATATCATCTCGGTCTCTATTGTTAAAATTAATTCAATATCTTCATCATAATACAATGCACAATCACTTAGATAACCAGTTTAGCTTCTAAAGAGATGAAAGCTATACCAAATTAATATTCAATTTGTATACAATCTTGAGAAAACTTTTATGCGTGGACATAAGCATGTATATTAATAAAATACTTAATGTTTATTTTTAGTATCTATCACGTGAATTTAGTTTTAAATTAGGGATTCGCGAATATTCGAATTAACTAACTCTTCAACGGCAAATCGAGACGAAAATCGATACAAAAATCAACTTGAATATTTAATTAATTTGAGAAATTTAAATAGAAAGTATGCCGTAGAGTTTTTTCGAATACTATTCAAGCATTCACTCACTCAAATTTTCTCAATATGTAGAATAAAAATTCGCAACAAATTCAATAAACATTCTATTATCGATACTCATTCGACAACTCTTGATTAGTTGTATACAATATAAAATAATAGTTGCGTTTACGAAATTTCATTGCTTGTTTGTTCAACGGCGCATCGCGATGTCACTGGGAAACGCGTTTTATTGTTGAACTTAAACCGGTCCGTGTCACGGTGAAAATCGAAATTAGCGAGCAGCGAACAAGTCCGGTAAAACACCTGACACTTTCGCCAATAATCTCGTATAACACCTGATAACATGTTGTATAACGCAGGGTCTTGGTCATATTCTGACCGACGACGCCGCTGGAGAAATTTTATTAAGAAAATTTGAAAGCGAGAATTTCTTTTTATAGTAATATTTGCGATATTATAAATAACAAATCTATAAAATAATTAACTTCTCCTGTTTTTTTTTTCAATTCACTAATGTAATAAAATATAATTAGAAATGATACAGACAGTTGCATCAATCCATAATAGTTTTGCCTAATAATAGGTAATATTACGATCGAAGACGGTGATATGTAGTGCGCCTCGAGAAATGGAAATTTGTATTTTTTTATGAAGTAATACGTCTTCGTCGAGTGGTATAGATTAGCGGAATATAAAGTCGTGGTCCGCAGGTTCAAACATCCACGTTTACCAACAAATCATAGTAATTGGAATATGTATACTATGGACGATCGAGATAAATCTTCGATACAGATCGAGATGCTTGACATATGGTCTTGTAACACCATAAGAAAATTGTAAACTCCTTTGAGTTCTATATTTGCCAATAAGTCAATTAACTCTATGCTTCCCCCTGAGAAACTGCCGTAACTCGACAGACGATGGCCGGCTAGTAATTAATATCCAGTCATTAGTGCAATAGTTGTCCATTGCTGAACATAGGTCACCTCCAAATTTTAGCAATCGCTCCTGCGCTGCTTGCACTTAACTAGTACTGTAATGTTTGCAAAGTTTTTAATCTTGTTTCTGGCGGTCCTACCCATATTATAATTGGGGCACATGCCGCTCTTCGGTCACATCATGCTATTACCTTTTTGCAGCATTATGGATAATTAGTGTTTTAATCGACATGAGATCGCATCGCTGTCATGCACCTGACTGTTTAACATCTTCAAAATTAAAATTTGACGCTAAACATTTATTGCCTTGTTCTGGTCGTTGCACTTGAGTCAGTTTCTCACTAGGCTTAGCGTTTTACTAGCTTATGCCACATCCTCAGTTGACATCAGAAGCGATTGTGATTAACCATTACATCTATGAGTCTCGACCAAAATTACTCTTAAGTTTAGATAGAAAAACATAAATTCCATAAATATTTGTCTTATGAATTAATTAATGAATGTTGATGAGTAGGTATACATTAGTGCAGACGCAGCTCTTCGTTCAAATGACCTTTGTAAATGTTGCTTAAACGATAATGTAACTGGTCATTACCAATAAATATTTGTTGTACGTACGAAATATTAAAGTAGACGTACATATTAATTTTAAAGATACAAGGTGAAATATAATTAAATCACATAGAGTTCTATGTGTTGTTTCGAAGGTAAACTGTGGAATAATTTTTATGGTAGCTAAGCAACGTACAATGCATTGGGAATTCTGGCTTAGTTATATATATATATATATATATATATATATATATATATATATATATATATATATATATATATATATATATATATATATATATATATATATATATATATATATATATATATATATATATATATATATATATATATATATATATATATTGAATACTCATTAAAACTGGACGTATACAACATTTATGTGACATTGTTAGTTCGTAATTGGTAACTAATTTGTTTCTTGAGAATGTTATTTTCTAACCGACGACTGTCTGGCTATGAATGGATATCCGTTACCGATCAGTCGATTAAAGAATTATCTACCTACAAAAACAAATTGCATTACGTCCTGCTATGCTTTCTTAAAGTTGTTAATCAATACCATATAATTATGTAAGCGAGTAAAGCCGTAGGTACAGTATTTTGTTCATTCAAGACCAACGACCTGCATGATTGGCCTAGCAGTTAAAGCCTGACTGCAATCGCCGGGCCGAATTATTGTAGCTTCGACTCGCATATAGGGATTCATGGTGGTAGGGCTTTTTCGAATGCCCGCCTGAGTAGCTACCACGCTCAAGTTGTAAACCTGCCGCCAAATACCAATAGGTGTGTTCCGGCAGCTGCACTCGAGAGCCAGTTCCTCCACAGGTTTAGCATGTTTACCAACTCGAGCCGTATCACCACTTAAGATCAGGTTAGATTATGGCCATAACGCTAAACCTTAAGTATAAAAAAAAGGATATTTATTTGTTTGATCCACAAATAATTGTCCTGAATTCGGGTGTTACTTTCTATCCATTAATTGTAGCTATAAAGGCCTTCACACTTGATATTGGCGAAATTTCCAACGTAGATAGTCAGATGTTATAATGAAAAAAAAGTAGACGACTATGACAGTTTGTTTAACACGAGTATATTATTGCAATGTTTGACATGAAACCCTCACATAATTTGCCATTACTTCATAGATAATGATCATGTCACTGTTAATACTAGAAAAGACACAAGTTGTAAAATCCTAATAAAACTGAATAATACAATTCGAGACAGTTTTGTAACTTGACGTTGGTAGATAATCTGATAAGAACTAAAACGTTCGTTAGCAGTAGATAGATCTACATGTAGTCAAGTGGTATATAATTACTATCAAATGACTACTATATTCATATTCGTAAAGAATGAATTGGGAAGCTTCGTGTATTAAAAGCGCATTGATATTTTCACTCAGTACAAGGACTATTTGCCTTCTGGCAGAAATAGGTGTAACAATGCTGTTACAGAGGTCACATCTTGGTGAATATTTACGAATCTTCTCAGATTGTTATCTAGAAAGTCTATTTAATAATTCCGAAACTTTAATTTTGATGCTAAAACTGAGAACATTATTGGACAACATCTCTTGAGAAAAAAAATATCAAATAACTTACACAAGCAATACGCAAAAAGAGATCATCGAAATATATCTAATATACGGTTCATAAAATTGAAAAATAATTACAGCCTTCGGTAATTTACTGACTGCATTCAGTAAAAAAGTTGAACCGATCGATAAAGTGTCGAGATTAAATGAAAAGAAAAACATAACAAGATTTGAAGTTTCGATTATTAATTTAAGTTAAGTGGTTTTATCGAAGATTTTCCTGAAACGTGTTCGCATTGGGGTTTTTTAGTTATGCAAATAAAGTGGTGAACAAGGTTACAATCTGCTGTTGGTAAGAGATTTATAACACCAGATGTTTCACTAGCGCGTTACTAATATTGAACCTACATTTCCTAGGGTGCTCTGGAAACCCTAAACACCGCAGGAATACAACATTAGATTATTTATTTTACAGTCATAATTTGTAGGGTGGATCTACAGTGCTAGTCACCCGATGAATCTTCACACACGCCTCTAGTGGCCAGCCCTGACGAATAGAAGTCTGCAAATGGTGTATTTCACGACGATAATAAAAAAGGATGAAAGACTTTTTGGGCTGTTCCAAATAGAAAGCAATCTCCAAATAGATTACATAAATAATAATTTCTTATATAGTTACTAGCAGTGTCCGCGACTTCGTTCGTGTGGAACTAAAACTATTTAATAATTTTTGACCGTTTTTGTATCTTTTTCAATACAGCTTTGCCTCTATTGGTGGTAGCGTAATGTTTACTACCCTAAAGCGTTTCTCTATGATTGTTCCATCAAATAAAAAGGGATTTTTGAAATTCGACTTACAGTTTCTAAGATTAGCACTTTCTAACAAACATTTCCGCTGTATAATATTAATATAGACAAAAGTAAATTGTATAGTCGCTAGTAATACTAATGCTTGTAATATGTTCTAACTGTTGCTGAAAGATAAAACATATATCCTATGTTCTATTGCAGTACGTAATTGACTTCGGTATCAAGTTTTATTGGGATCGGAATTGCAACTGATAGTAAGGACTGCACAATCAGAAAACTACTGCTATCGAGACATGGGTAGTCCATTGTCGGTTGTCGCCATCATACCGTCTTATTAACTATGACACGTTCCGTTATGCCAAGTGTATTGTGGTCGCGATTCTTTCATACATAATTATCGTCTATTACGGCCCAGATTGATGGGTAAAATATTAGATTAGCTGTAATTCATTGTCATATAAAATCAATATTACATTGTATATTGTTGTTAATTAATTCTTTATTATATTGGGTTTAGACAGATGTAAAATATAGCTGCGAGACGTGGCGACAACACACTTAAAAAGTAAGAATAAAAAAATTACTTTGAGTTCCTTTTTTCTACACGCCAGATGGCATTGGCACGGATTTTCAGAGCCACACGCACAGACCTCGGGTCAATGCTGGGCTGGTTTTACCAAGTGTCAATATAAGACCACACTTATAACCGACATGACCATCTGTTTATTAATTCTGATTGTTGCAAAATATACACTTAACTTAAAAGTTGATAGCGTGAATACAATTATATTGTTAATGCATTAAAATGACAAGAAATACGTAGAACTTTTAAATAATAATACATTTCATTTTGTTAGGTTGGCAATAAATTAGGGTTCTGAAAAGAGGGCGGTCGTCTACCCTGTTTATGACAATGAAAATCAATAACAATAGCCGATTTCTTGTAATCGATCATCTTAACCAGTTCAATTAAAAATAAATGAGTTTGCTTGTTCTTTAAGAGTGTCGTATACTATATAGGTATATACAACAAATTACGATATTATTTCGTTTATGATTAGCATAAAAATACTAATTTGATACCTAATAACATATATTTTGATTTTTATACAAAAACCAGAATTTTTGGTATGACTTTGAAACTTTGTAACTTTAAAGCATCAATATATTTTAATGACCAAAATATATTTTTGTATACCATTGAAGTTGTCGTTATCTTATGATTTCTGTATAGTTCTGGTAACTGAAAAGTATTCAAGGAATAATAAATTGATGGTAATGGTATATGGTGGACAATATTGTATCACTTTTACTTCGAAATAATTATTGTTCATAATAAGATAATCTTATTACTTTTAGTATATATGTTATTTTCTTTAATGTAATATCAATCTTTCCAGTTAGTTGACATAACATATTTCATGAATTTGTAATATTGAATCATTTTGTTGTGCATTCGAAAGAAGATTTATATTTACAAAAGAAAATTTATATTAATTAAGCGGCTTTTAAATTACATAAAAGAAACGTAAAACGGAAATGTATCTCGAAATGAGTGCTGCATAATCTCATCATTATTTTTAATGGCGGATCTTGAAATTGGTGGAGTTTTGCGTTCAAAGTAATTGTGGTTCTTGTAAATGTGATGATGGTTGATTTTAAAGTAACTTAGGGTTAATTCAAAACTAAATCGCAATTTACGTGCTTGTAAACCTAGTCAGTAGAGTACACTTTTATTTATTGTTTTATTATTTTGTAGCATTTTATAATTTTTAATATCTATATTGTTGTACTATAAGATAAATAATAATTATCATTATTTAAATAAGTAAAAGAAGTAGTATCAAGCATGCTTTTTCGCAATGATATGTGTAAGTTCATAAAAATTTAAAAATAATTTAAATTAATATGATAGATATGAAGCTGTTAGAACAGTTAATTTATAAATAATAATTATAAGTGATCTGTAATGAAATATGAATGAACTACTTTCTGGATTGTAGTTTCATTTGCAAACTCTATATGATTTGTACATTTTGACAATTGTTTATGTTGATTCTGTTTTTAAATCATTTCGAACATGTAAGAAATATTATCTCCGATACAAAGTTTGTACCGTTAACTCTTTTTTGGGATTGAATTTCGAGAAAAATCCTTTTTTCATTATTTCCACAATTGAAAGTCCCTCATAAAAAATTCATACTTCTATGCGTAGTAACTCAGATGGGGGAATAATAAGTCCTTCTTTATTATACATATACTGTAGACTAGCAAATGTTGACATCGATTTCCCTACTACTAAACAAATCGAGGATGAGTTTTGACTGTAAGTGCTACAATCTTACTAGATATCCTTGGTTTATTTTCGATAATACATTGTTTCGATGTAACTAGGTGCTAATACCAGTTACGTGAATGAGTACTTACTACTTCGTAACGACCTTCAATGATTTTATCGATGTCTACCTAATTGGGACTTATATGGTTGGGTCAAATGCGACTTTGATATACCCAACAAGGTTCTACAACTTTATACAACTGTGTAAATATTTGATCCTATGCCATACTTAATTTGGTATTACTAAGTAATATTAAGCTTGTGTTTATACTTTTTTTTCTTTTCTTACCTCAGTAGGGTCGGCTCAATACGCTATCAACTTCTACACACCTTTTCTATACTTCTTTTAGTATACTAGTACGACAAAGTGTAGGCACTGTATTTAACGGTAAGAACAGCTCAATGCAAAGATGACGAAGAACATCGAGCGATCAGCAATCTTTTGGAAGAGTTGCTGGTCATGATAGTCTGTAAGCTTCTTAACAGCTTGATAAACAATTGTTAATCCTGAAACGTAATAAACTAAAAGCGAGCCACTGTGACTTATTACTAACTACATAGTCGCACATCTCTCCTTAGTCCCACCCCACTAGATTGCCAGTTATATATTGGCCGACCCCAAAATGCGGCATACTTAATTGTCATACAACGGTTTCACCTGAGGTATGGTGGTCACCTAATATTGCTAATATTACTCTAGTTATATAACTTGCACTTAAATATATTATGTTTGTGTTAGTACTATTTATATTCATATTGCATTTACTTATTTAACAATATGTTGGAATACATTTTTCAAACATAAATTGAAAGTACATATTTTTTTAAATATCTAATTTGTCACAAACTTTGATTTAAATAATGAATACACAAATTGATAACTATTTCAATTCAACTTTGTTATAATTTCTTTTAAATTTGTATTCTTTTTTTATGATATTGTGACCGGAATAATTTAATTACTGTAATGGGTAAAATAGAATTCAGAGAAATATCTTTAATTCATTATCATCAACGCCATTTTTTACAATTTACGAATGCAGTCAACGGATGTGTAGGTATCCTCTGGTATCGTATGTATCGGGCCTTGTGCAGATAGGTGTATCCAACCGTAGTTCCGCTGTATTGTACGAGCTGCCAATGTACGACTAGCGGGTATGTTGTTCATTCCCTAAACCGTTTTTACGTTCACTTTTGAATCTACTTTCTAAGTAGCTTAACTTTTTTACATTTTACTGTGATCTATAGATAACCATTTCAGTATAAAATATAAACGTTACGTATACGAGGTATCACATCTGGATTCGAACCATAGGATATCTTAAGACAATTTTATCGGTTTCGGTTATATACGTATATAGGTATGAAATGATTTCAGATATCCGATGGTCCTCGCTAATATCAAAAATGTTAGTTTATTTATATGTTTGAACGTTTATTGTTTCTTCATAAATATATACGTATATATTTATCTAAAACTTGAGCTGCATATATCTTATAAACATGTTGTGCCAACCCTACCCTACTAGAATAAGGGGTAAGAATATTACTCATTTTCCCTAAAAAAAAACCAAGTATCTTATTGCGCAGACCTGCATGGACAAGCATACAAACAGTGAAACAAGCTGTCAAGAAAGTGATTGAAAAACATATTAGGTGAACAATAGAATGATGCCAGCTGCAAAACATATGGTGTTACATATCGTCCAATAGAAGAGATCTTACTAAGAATGCGTTTAAAGCCTTATAAGTTAAGCGTTTGACAAGAATCTCACTTTATATTACGTAACCATGTGGTTCAACATAGTAACACGCTAAATATAGCTCAAGATATTATCTCTCTAAGCGAAGTGCAGGAATTCGTTTTTTAAATGCAATTGCACATTCATAAGCGTTTGGTGACAGATTTTTAACTCTAGTGTTGTAGCTAACTAAGCAGATTTAAGAAAAGCCGCTGCCACCGTGCTCGTTTCATCTCAGGCTTATGTTTGATTCAAATTCATGTCACCGTTGACCCCTACCGGCTACCAATAAACTTTTATTAATTTAGTTTTAAAACAAGGCGATAAAGCAATGTTTCTCTGTCTGTTCATTAGTATATCTACTTATAATACAACCTTGTTCTGCCTTTTTAAGTCACATCGAATACAGCGACATCACAAGAAATTTTTATATATAAAGACTAGATACAACACTGTACCACAGTAAAAAAAAAGTTGCGAACATCCAAATAACTACAATCCATCGCCAATTACTGCTGTCATACTAGCTTGCGTAAATAATACTAACAAAATACTAATAAACTTATTTACATAGCTATATTTTGATCATCGTGTAATTTTTTTTTTTTATATTAAGTGATATATGATATCTACTATGAATTTCTTTGATACTCTATATCCACCCTTTGTAGTATATGCGAATATAGCACGACAGTATAGATATTTTCTTATCATACAGTATTTGCTTAACCTACCCCGTTGCATCGCATCGCTTGCCCGCGCAATTACACCGTTCTCAACGAGCGGTATTTTTGTTTTTGCTTACCTCCCAAGGATATTATCGTGACGTTAAATACCTTATAAGCTTCCTCAATAATTGGCCTATAAAATATAAAATCATTTTTGAAATCCAATGTAAAGTTCCTAAGATTACCTCGTTTAAAAACTGTTTAGCTTAATTATATTAGTATAGAAGATAAACATTTACGTATTCTTTCTTAAGTTATTAAATTGCTGTAATAAATAATTATATTTTAAATGTTGACAAATTTTAAAATTAAATAATGTTAAACGTGCAGATTATTACTTAAAATAATTATAAATATACAGTTACATAACTATGTATTTAGGTTAAAGCAAATTGCAAATTTTAGCTTGAATAATTTACAAAGGCATTAAACTTATTTAATTAATTTGACGCTGAGTTTATAAAATCCGAAAGTTTATTACAAGCTAATTGATCGGTGTATTGATTTCTTAGATTCATCTTGTACGTTTTAAATAAGGATGGTTTAATGAACCCCTTTTTTGTGATTCCGTTACAGAATATCTCATCAGGCCGCGCGTATAGAAAGCGTTTCACCTCGCTTCACTGGTTACTCAGTGATCTTGACTGTTTGTTAATATTTTAATATATCGACATTTATTTTGGCTGGAGATGTGTGCATGGACTTTGAGGATTACCGCTATTTTATAACAAGATATTTAACACTATCAGACCGTGGATGTCGAATATGAAAATAATGTATTCATAGCATAAAGTGCTTTCATAATTCTCAATCTCTTCTCTGTTAGGTATATTTTTCGAGATATTGTATTTAGCAAAAAAAAAAAAAACAGATTATTTCACGGTGCGATATTTTTAATATAATATTAAGAATAGTATTGCTCCAAGCTCCAGAGACCCGCTGTTAGGTACAAACCTGGTCGCAAAAAAAAACATTTCATATATCAATGTAAATCCATCTGTAAATAAAAAAAAATATAATTGCTATATACTTTCTTATAAATATAAAAAAAAAAAAACCAATAATAATATAACTTTTGTATATGCATATCATTCGAAACTTTTGGTGAGATCTTAAAGCTACCTCACACTGTGGTATTTTATTATTTTTATTCCTAGGGTAGCTATGCAGGCTTTTGAAACTTGTATCTCTACGACTATAGATAATTTATTTTAATCACCCTACGCTATTAAATCACACTACCTAATCGTACAGTATTAATGTTCTGTAGGCCTTTTTTGGCTGGGAGAGCTTGAATCTCTTCTCGGTGCGGTAGATGCTGTCAACACGTTGGTAACTAAAACTATGTATTAATACACAACACATTTTTTATCCCATAAAACGGAAGTTTTCTTCAGGATAGGTGGTAAACTTTGAAACCTGCTAGCGAGAGTACTGATATATGGATGTTGATGAAATTTTCGAAGTTCAGTAGTTCATACCTTAACTTAAACTCAAGTTATATCTTATCTCTTAATAATTTTGGAATACCTACTAAAAATAATGTCCTGAAAAAAGGTATTTTAAGCAACGATGTTTCTTCCGTATTGACACATGGCAAGGATAGTTGGAATAGCACCTTAGGGGATGTCTTGGTTTAAAAAAAATATAGTTTTGTTATCTATTCTGTGATACATATCCACGGGCGAACAAAGTCGTTGGCAAAGTTACTACATAATGAAAACATGTTGTGCCGACCATGTTGTAGTAAAATAAGGGCAAGATGTTATAAGCCGAACACATTTAAAAGAAGTAATATATACCGTACCCATTAATTAAAGACGTTAAAGCGATAATCTGACTAACGGAAATTAATAATAACGCAAACTAACATTTATAAATCAAATTGGCCCAAAACTAAGCCGTCTGACATAGAAAACTTTATGGTCTAATTTATAATAATTTAGCAACAACAAACGGTTCTGTAAATACTAGTGATATCAAGGTTACATATGACATTAATAATATACCCTAAAACCGTTTCACTTCGTGACAGAAGAGTTTTAACCATTTCTGTTGCAAATAATATTTACTCCTGTATAACGTATAAATGCTAATAAGATCGGTAAAAGTCAAGGACCGACCGTTAAAAAACAAACAGATGGTTTACCGTTTGGGGGAAAATTTACTAGAAATAACGTAAGTGCTGTTATTTATTTCAATAAAGAAGGGCTAACCTTTTTGAACAAAGTTCAAAGATATCTTGGTACGTTGTATTTTTTTTTATAATACGGCTCCTGTCTCTTAAAGCAATTTTGACAATGTAAGTGCCGTATTATGTAATCTGTAAACAAAATGAGGTTTTTTTTGTTTAATTACTGTGCAGGGTTTTTTGTGGCAACTTATAATGAATGCCCTATTATAATTTCCTCTGGTTTCTGTATAACAATATTTATACTATGTAATTATATTATACCCTTAAATGCATAGTGATGTAGTTATATATGAATATTTATTATAAACATGCATTTAACGGTTATATATTTTTCACCGAAACCATTTATAGAAAAGTGTTCTTACTGGTAAAATTTAAAATCTCCTTATATATTTTTCACCAGAAAGTGACCCAGATTAAGTCCCATTTTGAAATAGAAGAATGTAAAGCACGTAGACAACAGAGTTGAATTTATGAGTAAATATCATAGTCGTTTAAATTGCTTACGTTTATGAAAGGTATTTATATTTTTTTACTACTGTTATGTAGTTTTAAGCCAATAATTATATGGTATTGATGTGTATTATTAACTAAATTAGACGAGTGCAATGGAAATACGCATATAAATTAAATAGTCATATTCATACAAACGCTTTGTTGTAGTAAATATGCTCTTGGCTTCTGATTGTCACTGTTTTATAATCTATACACAGAGGTAAATGGTTGCAACGGTGATGAAAAATATATATTAAAATAGAGACAAGTAATCAAAGAATGCGTGATAATAATATGAAACTCGAAGCGTTCGTAGAAAACTTTCGTTTGCCAATACAATTATAACAATTGTATTGAATTCTGCAACTACGAGTGAATCTCAAGAACAAAAAATTATGTTGTTCAATGAAGAACGGTTTGTTGCAAAACTTTTCGTGACTGGTCAGTTTGTAAACTGACGCTAACTATTCTGTTTTTGTTGGAGTAAAGATCTGAACGGAATCTCTGCGAATCGAAATAAGTATCTACTCATACTGTTATGTGTTGCGAAATGCATAGATTTTTGCTATGATTCATTTGTTAGTTTGAGTTGAAATAATAAATTAGGTAAAATACTCGATAATTGACATTATATTACCAAATATGAAATAAATACATAATAGAATAGAATACTAAATTATACAATATATATATTATAAAGTTAATGTTTAGTGTTATGGCCCCAATCTCACCTAATGTTAAGTGACGATGTGGCCCAAGATGGTGGATACGCACAACCTAGTGGAGGGACTGGCTATTAAATGCAATAGCCGAAATGCACCTATATGGCGGCAGATTTTGCACTTGAGGGTGGTAGCTAGTCAGGCGGGCATTAGAAAAAGCCCTACTATCATCTAATATATAAAATAATATAAAAAGTATTATATATTCTCTTGCAATATTTCGTACCAAATTCTGGGAGAGCAAGCTTTGCTCGGTATCTTAAACACTTAGATGAATAAACTCTAACAATAAAGAATTATCTATATGAAAATAATTATACAAATCGTCACAGCAGCATCCAAGAAACAAATTCTTCACTTAATTTTATAAGATAATGTAAAAATAACATTTTATCGTTACTCAGGGTATTAAATATAACACGGTCATATGATGTAACTCTTTACTTAATATAACAAGTAAATATTATTTGGAAAAATTTAATGGTAATTTATTACAGCAAAAGTAAATCTAAAGATATAAAATATTAGTGGTTTGTTCAGTTGTACACTATCATAAATTTTTTCATTAAACTTAACATAACAATATTTGGCAATTATTAAATACATTTTGCCTTGAAATATTACATACAAATAATATACGAATGTGACAAAAAAGTCTAGCTAGATCGCCAGTCTATAATATTGAAACAAGAATAATAATTGTGATATGTAGGTAGTTACCTTTCTTCCGTAAGACGAGGTCAAGCGTGACCAAAGCAAATTCCTTAAACAAAGTATTAATAATCATGATAATAATAGATTTAGTTTTCTACGTATTAGATACGGTTAGAAGTTTACTTTACTTCGATCATATTGATCCCACAGTTGTACAAACGTGTCAGCTTATTCAGTGCCGCTTCGAACAATTGTCGGTTTTCAAACCATGAATTGATTTAATGGTATTAAATTGAAGTGTTCGTGATACCATTGCAAATTAACCGCAACTAATACGTTCAATTATGAAGTAATTATGTTTTAGAAGGTTTAGTGCTATATACATTGTTGGAATAAATATATATTTTGTTAAACAATTAGATATAAAATTAAGGAATTCTGACGTATTGATAATGTAAATAAAAATGTAAGTTTCATACACAGAATTTAGAAGTATAGGAAAACCGAAGAAGGTATGGAATAATATTGATAGAAATGATATAGTAAAACAAACATGTTGTACTGGCCTTACTTAGGTATGATCAGCATATATCAGAAGACAAAAGTACCAATTTCGTAAACATACTTTGTGAGCGACACCATTAATGAGATATAAATTATAAAGAGATTATACAATAATTCATATTTTCGTCATAGCTATGCAAGAAATTCAAACATTTTTATAGCATTGAAGCGATGATAGCTCAGTGCTAGTGTGTATGGGCTCCGCATCAAGGGACGTGAGTTCGAATTCACCTACAATAAGCTTTCGGTGAAGGAAAACATCGTGAGGAAACCATAGCATGGCGGTAGGGCTTTTTCTAATACCTACCTGGCTAGCTATAACCCTCAAGTTGAAAATCTGCCGCTAAATACCAATAGGTGTGTTCCGGCTGTTGCACTTCAGACCCAGTTCCTCCAAGGTTAAGCGTGTCGACAAACTTCGGCCGTATCGGCATCAAATCTTAACTATAAAAAAGTTTGTAATATAATATAAAAATTGGTTAACAATAATAATTAAATTAATCGTGTATAAAATATGTTAATAAAATAGTATAGACCATCGTACATTTAAAAGTAAATGTCTAACAATACTATTCATCATATTATTCGAGAGATAAATTTTATGAATGCAAGATATTTCTTATCCACGCTGAGTTGTTAAGGAATTTCAATGTTTCATACATTAATCCATTACCGATGTAAGAAAAACCTGATGGAATTTTGAATGTTCGTGTTGGAATACATGTTTTAGTATGAATTACTAACTTGTATTGCATTTTATAATTTTTATACTTTAATGAATATTTTAATTTGTTTAACTATAATTTATTTGATGTTTTACTGTACAATTTACTTAACAATATTTTATTCAACCAAACCTTACGTTTGTTTAACGGATATAACACATACGAGATTTCGGATCGGTATATGAATATCTTAAAATTATTTTATCGACTTAGTTATAATTTTATGGTAATGGTTTTTGCATTATTTTAATTATGAATAAATATATTCTTTATAATAGAAATTGTTTTAACATTTTTTGAGGTGAATAGTATTAGCTTTATTTATTTTTTTTACTTTTAAGTAAAATACCCATTCTCTACCCGAAATTGTTTTAAATGTATATATATGTTACACTTACCGAATTTTTTTCTTTAAAATATCGAATAGTTTGGTATGGGGTATGGTTACGGAGTTCCAAAATACCTTTAATGTTTTTATAAGCTCTAGTTTATCCAAGTTGTATAAACTAAGTTAACCTCGGGAATTAACGCCAGTCAATATAGCAACGTGTTTGACGGATTAGAATAACCTGAGAGGCATTGTAAGCTTATTTATACTTATTTTCCATTATTGTTTTTGTATAGTTGGGTAACAAATAAAAGTAAATTATGTTATCGGTGGCTCAACTATACAAGTTGGTATGTTTGTTATTTCGGTATAAAATTTTATTCGAATAAGCAATTCTAGTAAAATTGCCTATAAAACAGATCTCATTTTAACGACCCTACTACCTACTTTCCCCAATGGCTCAAGTCTTGATAGTACTATTATAAGCTCATTAGTTAGATAGTTAGGAGTCTCGTGGTTGGGTATAATTAGGGTTGTAGCATTGGAAAATAATATCTCAATTTCAAAGCCAAAGTTTTATTTGACGGGTTGTGCAAATAAAATATTGTAGACATATTATGTGTTAATAAGTGATTCTTTTTAGTATTGCTAAAGGAAATTCCTTGAAACTCTACCGGTAGTTGTATTACAACATTGACATATATACTGCTTATTTTTGAGATATAATAAATTATGTGAAACTATTTATTAGATCAATAATTGTTGCTAGTAACTGTGTCTACAAAATGTTTAAAGTATGCCTTTATAGGTGTAATGTTTGCAGACAACCTCACCTGATACTGATCAAAATCACCAAAATCACGGGTGTATTGCTATATTCGAAGCTACGTCAATCAGTGTTCTTTTGTAAGTCGAAAAAGTATTTTACAAAGTGGTAACTCATCAATAAGCCCTTCACGTCTCAAATATGTAGAATAATTTGACTCTATTCCACATTTAAAGTTTTTGGATATATCGCAGTTTTATAAAAAATTACACAAAAAAGAATAATATAATTTTTACATGGAAGTCAAAATTATCGTTTCTTTAAAATTATCTTAAGATTTACCGGTAATTTTAGGTAGCCCTAAAAGTAATATAGAGCTTTTCAATAGAAACCGGGCTTTTGAAAACATTTGCATTAATTGAGCTGCGTTTGATAGAACAGTCAACGATAAAATGGTAGGCAAAACGTTTCGTCTTCGAATGCCTCTTTCAAATTGGGTATCGATAGAACATCATTAACAGCTTACGTAAACGTATAGGCTATGCTACACTTAATGTTCAAAACCTTCAAAATATGCATTTAGCGATTTTACATGTTTTTTAGAGGTTGTTGGTTTACCGTTTTGGCTACAGTCTCATCTGATGTTAAGTAACGACTCGGCTCTTGATGGTGAACACGTTAAACATGTGGCGGGACTGGGTTTTCAGGTGCTTCTGCCGGACACACACCTATTTGGAAGAGGATTAGCATTTTGAGAGTGGTGGCTTCGCCAGGCGGGCATTAATAAAACCTTACCACCTTGCTATGGTTTTATCACGCTGTTTTCCTTCACCGAAAGCTAAGGCTTATTGCTGGGAGTCGAACTCACGTTCATTCCACACTACCACTGAGCTATCATCGCTTTTGGCATCATATGTCGACCACAGTCGTTTTTGTCGTAGCGAAATTGTCACAAATATATTTTCTCTCACAAAGACCCATCCGACTACCATTTTTGCAATTTTTGCGCAATTAAACTTATAATGGCGTCTTAATCAATAAATAATTAAATTGTATTTTTTATATTTTAATTAACCAATAATTATTTATGTTTATGGTTAAGATTTCTTATACCAGTAAAAGTTAAGCTCTGATATATATAGCTTGGTCTTTGGCAAAACGGGGGATTGAAGCGTTGCCGTTGTATTTTTTTAGTGGGTAGTTGGACGGTGGCTGTTATCCGATGAGTTGTGTCACTCACTCTTCTCGCCTTGGCCTAAACCCGGGTAGTGCCTTTAACAGATTTCACCACTTCATAAAAAAGGTTCTAATATGGCTAATGTAATAGGTAATTTGTTTTAATGAACATCTTCCAACAAGTGAACCATAAATATATCCGAATAAACCATTGAAGCGTTTGCGAAATATTTCTTGACAAAAATCACGATACTGACATTTCAAATATCGTTTCGGGCGGAGTAGACCATGCCATTTGCGGCTGCGCATACCTCTCGGGCCTTTTAAATGCATTGTATATGATGTTGTTATAAACACTAGATTATGTGAGTCACATAGAATCACTACAATCTTACTTTTCGACTATTAGATATATTTACATATTTTGAAATTAACATATTCTTTAAAAAATCTACTTACTTTTTTAACATTGTCTAGTCAAACGTTCGAATATTAGATTAACTTTTTAGAATGTGTAGAAACACTTCAGAGATATTTAAGTGTTATATTATTTATATGTAAGTTCTATAGCCGAATATAAGAAAGTTCAAATACGTTTGGATAAATAGCTTAAAAAGTAAAGTCTTACAATAGTTAGCAACAAATAGGTATGTAGTTCACATACTGTTAATTGTCTGTCTAAGTTTATTTATAACTAATATTAATAGGGCCATAATTTATAAGACCGTATACACGATTCCTTTATAAAATATCCTTTTACGATAGTATATAAGACATGATTAAAAGTGATATAGATATGATTACAAATAGCAACATTAGAGGTTGGAAATAGCACCAGAGTTAAATAATTAGAATACATGTTAAGTGATTATATGTGGATAATAGAAATAGAACAAGACTGAAGAAGATGTTGATGGATTGCATGAGATATGTAAGTGTTTAAAATGTTTGAATACTGAAACGATTCCTGAGAAAGGAGTTTGGAAGAGAAAAACATGTTGTAACGATTCTAATAAGGATAAAGGTATGAAGAAGGAGGAGTAATCAGACCACTGTTCTTGGCAAAGATATCCAGTAAATAGTTATTATGCCTAAAGAACAAATTGAAGTACTTGTAGTGTCAATGTATGTTGCCTAATACACCCTTCGAACTCGATCACAGTTTGTTCAGCACTCCTATTTTATGCCAAAAATATCTGTGATGATGATGTGTGCGTTGTTAAACCTTGCATAGATTCTATCACGCTTTATAGTCATACAATTATTCAGTTTACTATGACTGTGAATGTGATTTCATTGTGCAATTTAATGTGGGAAAATTTTAACTACCGAGTGTATTTTAAATTATGTACCTTTTTAATATTGGCGCGAAGTCTGTAGAAGTTAATTGTGAGAAAATGAATTAGTTTTAATAATTGACGTAACTCATGTTACATTGTTATTGTAGTCTTTATAAATACGTACATTTATCTATTTATATACACATTTGCAACGAAAGAATTAATACTATACGTATTTTATAAGTCGATACAGAGATATGAAATGGTAAGTGTAAAGTAAAAAACGAATAAACGACATAAAATCTACCACAATACTAATACTATTATAACAAATATATAAAAATATATATTATGCATATGTAAGGAAATAGAACAATACACTATTTAATTATATTCAGAAATACTAAAATAATAAATACAAAGAAATAATGATGTCAATATTCACAAAAGATAATCAAAGTGTTTATTTAACTGATTCTGCCAAAAAAATATTGTAAAACTGACGTAACTTGGCTTTGAAGCCAAAGCGAAGAGTACATATTATAATAGCTGTACATACTCTTGCTAATTATAATATATTTAAGATAGACTTTTTATTAATTGTAATTGAACGTTTGCCCATAAACTTAACGATGTGACCAAAAATGGGCCACAATGGGCTAATGAAGTGTGCAAATAGTTTTGTTGATACATTTTCAATTAGAGAGTGGCTTGATGCTAATTTTCAATTCGATAAGACACGCTTACATTTTACTAATTTTATTTTTGTTAAAGTCATTTGTATTGGTATTTTGGAATATGATTTTGTTGGATTTGAAAACTTTTTCATTTAGCTAACCGTAGCATTTAACAGAAAGATGTCGAGTACAGAGAAATCTTTTAACAGATTTATCTTCACTTGGGACAGCCCTCTGGTCCTATATTTTTACCCATAAGAAAATCACAGCCAGATAATCGTGTGTTGTATCCTCTTTGTAGGTAGAACCTCCAAAGCTCTTTCGTGAAGAAAGTTAAGGTCGACACAGCACCTGTGACACTTCTGTTGTCATACGTGTTCATAGGGTACGGAAATTCGTTACCATCATATGGCCGTTATGCTTGTTTTTCACCTTAGCCATATTAATGTGAATAATTTTTTTTAAACGAAAAATTTACACTTTTGAATTCAAGAGCACAGAAGAACTTGACAATAAACGAAATTAGCAAAAAGCTAGACTACCTGCGGCCTATACACTATTTGTTGTCATATAATTCTGACCTGCCTGAAATTCGACTATGGAAGTTAAGTGGAGTTTAAGCGATCACATATCACATATGGACGTGAACATAATGGGTACACCTGACCGATAATCGAACCATTTTTTGGAATGCTGAACTAAATTTTCCCTCAACATGCCTAAAGTAGTTTCACTTTAAAAAGTCATACAAGTCCGAAGTTTGATCTTTTATAACGTTTATAAGTTTTTAGACAAGTTCGCAATTTAAATGAATATTCATTCATTCTCGGTATCCTTGGTTTAGTGACCCACGATATTTAAGCTAACTACCAGGTCAGGGCGGATAGTTTATATAAAATAAATTAAATATTACGCAACACATAAAATATCGATTATTCCATATGCAAAATTGATAACAATTAAAAGTCACGAACAATGCACCGTCTCGTTGATTGAAAAAGTACCCACAGGCGCTTAGCGCTCGTTACCTAATTCATATTCAACATCCATTGACAATCAATTTCGGGTTGCAATTACTCAGAGGTCACAAGTAAGCGGTATTTTAAATTACCAGTGTAATTAAACGATTTGTTACTACTAGTGTACGATAATGATATTTGTTTATTTACTATTATCGCATTTGATTAATTTAGAAATTAGTAACAGGTTTGTATATAGTGTTGTGACCGTTTGTCAAGTCTACGTATTATTTATCGGCTGTTCTCGCGAGTTCGTTGGCGTGGAACTAAAATTTTATGAAATTAGTTTTACTAGTTTTTATCATTTTTTCCAATACTGATTTGCTCCTATTAATTGTGGCGTTATGTTAAACCCTTCTTCAATTATTGCTCTATCAAATACAAAAGTAATTTTTGGAGTCCACTTGTTAGTTCTTAAGATTAGGGCGTTCAAACAAACAAATAAACCTTTCTGGTTCATAATATTATTAATATAGATACGTCTTGTAAATTAACTTAGGCTTATTAATATATATTTACATATTATGTAATAATATTATGAAAATTCAAACTCCGTGAAGGATATGACAACTGTTCTACTGGGTCGCGATATACCTCAGTGTAGTCCAAAACTCACATTGTGAAGTAATAATGATTATGTATTTGTTATTTACAGTTTGTTTAATATTTTTGTATATTCTTTTTAACTCTGTGGATGACAGATCCATTTGTTAAATAATATAGTTGCGAGCATTATTGGCAGCGATGCAGTAATGCTAATATAGCCAATATCGTGTAATTTATTTGTGTGTAATATGTTATGATTCATCAATAAATTTATATAACATAGAAATGCAAGTAGCATAAAAATTATAATAATTCTTATTAATTCAAACACATAACTGAGCCTGCAGTATCACTCAATGAATAACACACAAGTCACGAGTCACAGCGATAAGGCGAAAGTACGTTTATTAGAAATGAGTTATGAACGCGTTTTGCTAGTCATAATAATGGTGTGTTTAATTTATTTTGTTATTAGTAGTTAAGTAACTTGAGGGCTGTAGCTAGCCAGACGAATATTAGGAAAATTCCTACTATCATGCCGTGGCTTCGTCGCGATACTTTCCTTCATTGGAAGCATCGAATTCACATTCATTGACACGGGGTCCGTACACACTACACATTGAGCTATCATCGCTTCTTATTTGTTGTGTCCCGTGGCCGAATCAATTACTGTATATTCCAGTTAACAAAAAGCTTGCAGGTCGATCTTACGATATTAAATGCTATTTTTATTATAGGTACTGAACCTACTTACCATACATCAGTACCAATCAGCCAGTGTAGTACAACAAAAGAAAACTATCGCCTACTAGTTAACAAACTAATGAATCCATAAACCTGACCTTATTACGTCTACATAAATACAGCAATACTAATAAAACGTTCAGTGTTTTGATATACCTATGCCATAAAATATTTAAGAAACATTTTGTTAGATAATAGCGGTAAGCTGAATAATTATGCAATTGGGTAAAATGTGTGTATAAACAGATCTTATATAACTGTGTTGCGTGTAAAATGCACTTCATCAAAGATAGCATGTTTTAGGTGTTATCGAAAATGTCTTAGTCGAAATATTTATTTCTTCACGTAAATGTTCCTGTCGAGTATATACGTAATACGGAACGGTAACTGTATTACTACAATTGCCGATGATTTTAATCTTTTAGTTTATTACAAAGAGAATGTAAAACGTTTTAGACTTTAATTAACTTTTGATGTTTTGCGTATAAGCATACCTATTTGTAGCACTCGTTTCCGTGAAGGTCGTAGACATTAATTATGCCACTTTTAAGGATGTATTAGAATATAGAAGGCAGATCAGTAATCAGGGACTTAGTATATGAGAGTTGTGTCCGGACGAATCATGACCAAATTAAACCATGTATAATATTCGCCATAATGACACGCTTGACGTGTAACTTTCCGGGATCAGCCTATCCAGCTATAGAGACGGAGTAACGAACTCCTAATCGATTACATACCTCGCAATGGTCGCTATTGTGTTTGGACTGTACTAGCTTACCGTCAAGTACAACGTTGTAGCTATGTCGTGTTATTTAAAAAAAAACTAATTCAATGGGAAAAATAACAGTGAAAGAGACGAAAGTACGATAACTAAGTTTTTTCACCGGCTCACTATTCCCAGACCTTTACAATAGACACTTTGTGTAGTAGCGAGAATGGCGGCGTAAGACCACGACTGTGTTGCGAAATAGCCGTTCTTAAATAATTTTAGTTAAGAAACGTAATTAATTAGGTATTTAGAAGCTTTCGTTTTCGTTGTGCGACGTCCGTGAGAAGACAGACAGACTGAGTTGTGGGTGGAAATTATATCATAGATTATTTGATAGTGATAAAGCGTCTGTTATTTATAACTAGGTATTTATTATACGTCCGATTCGCCGGAGGTAATTAGAACTTTTAATAACTGACTAGTTGTGCTCGCGATTTCGTTTGCGGGGTATTAAAAGTAATTTTCCTATTCTCGGGGAATAGTATTTTTATGGATACATGAAAAGTAACCAAGCATATGAACGTGGCTATTACATATAAAAAGATTTTACGAATCCACAGATTAGTGCGTTTGAACAAACAAAAAATCTTTTCAGATTTATTATAGAAATAATTGAAAATGTCCTAGGATCTATTTAACAATATATTCGTTTTCATTGTTAAATTTCATTCAAATCCAGCCGGTTGTTCAAGCTTGATCGAGAAAAATATTAGTTTACATTTATTATACAATTTTATGGAATTTTGTCATTACTTCTAAGTAATTTTAGTACATATTGTAAGGTCAGCGCTCCATGAATCCTGTAGAAGGTACAGATTCTGTAGGCTTTTATTTAATAAGAATCTGACATAACCCATGCTTTTGCTGCCCGATGGAAGGTGGGTATCCTTTGTAAGATTTTCCTACGAAAAAAAGTTGGGTACGATGGGACTGACATGCCCTTTTTGGGCAAGTCCATAAATAAAATAAACATAAAAAAAAACACATTTATGTAGGTACCTCATAGCACTATTGTAGTTAGTGAGCGCCAAAGTCAAGTTATGTATCTATATATGAATTATGATATATCAGAAGATTATAATTCGTTTTTAATTAAGTCACCACGTCAGAAACTTTTTTAAATTGTATTATTATTCATTAATATTATTTATTATTACCGTGGAAATTTTGAAACATCTAAGCCTAAATATATTAACAGTAGTTTGAGTATGTAAGCTATCATTATTTCTTATGGAAATATGAATTTTTAATATAGTTTTTATATTGTACTTCAACTACAACAACAGTAAAGTTATAATAACTGGTTCAATTAGCTTGTTATATTAGAGAGAATATTACTGCAGGATGGTTTATCGGCAAAACACACGAATAAGATGTTTCACTTCTAATAAGCGCAAACAACAGAAATTTAATAAAATTACGTTGCAGCCAACATACGAATATATCATTCATGTATCAATGAATTGCATCAGCCTATATCTACCACTTGACGGTATGTTGGTAATATGCGAAAGCCTAAAACGTTGGTTCGTTACGACACTTGGGAGAATATAGTACAGATATATGGGTCGCTTTCAAATTTATATTCAACTGTCCTTCACTGTGTGGCTCTGCTTATGAACAATTGGTGGTGTTGGCAATGTGCTAAATAAACTTTAACAGCCGATATATTTTATATGTGTTTAAAACGCTGCTTAATCTCTTTTAAGATATAACAGTACAATGTTTGGTGGGATAGATTAATACAAAAAAGTTCACGATGGTATTTATCTTTTAACCACTACCTGTACAAAGCTAGGGCGGATCGCTAATTATACATGTAAAATACATTAAATAAAAGTTTATAGACTTCTTTAAGTGCAGGATATATGACAAAAGTCAAAAAATATAAATCTATTTTAATATTATAAAGCGGAAAACTTTGTTTGCTTAAACGCGTTAATTTTAGGAAGTACCAATCGGATTTCAAAAACTGTTTTTGTCTATACTAATATTATAAAGTGGAAAGATTTGTATTTTTGTTTCTAACAAATAAATTCAAGAATTACTGGATCGATTTCAAAAATTCTTTCACTACTAGAATACTACATTAGCCCTGAGTAACATAGGCTATATAATACTTTTTTTATGAAAAGTATTAAATAAAAATTGAGATCCACGGAGTCACGGACACAGTTAGTATTTGATAGAACAATAATTAAGGAAGGCTTTAGGCTATTAACATCAGGCTACCACCAATAGGAGCAAAGCTGTACAGAAAAGGTTATTGGAACAGGCAAAAATTATTAAATACTTTTCCACAAGAATGAAGTCGCAGCCACTGTTAGTAATTTATAAAATAGGCGGCCGCTTTTATTAATAGAAGTATCATTTTATGGTAATAAAAATATGTTTTAATTACTGTGTCTGCTAGAATAGTTCAAGTTTTTGCTGCATTCATTCTCGACCAAGAGCTAATAGTCTTTGTCCTCATACTGGCGCCACTAGTGATTACATATATAATGCTTCTTTATAGATTGTAAACTAGGATTTCAGATACTAAATGTCATGTCGTAAAGTTACATATGTAAATTCCCAACAGTAAAAGAAACAGTGAAAAATAAAAGTGCATTTATTTCGATGCAGTAGGAATAACAAATAAGTCGTTTATTTAGAAAATAGGGCCTATATAGGTAAAAAAAATTCTTCCATGAACCAGTATTAAATGTTTTATATTTATTGTTTGAGGAATGCCATAGGTGACATTTACGTTTCTGAAAGATTATATACTACCAGATGTACATACGTTGGTGATGCTCTGAGTATTTGATACTTTTTCAGTTTAGGTTTTGAATAGGCGCTTATTCAAAACTATTTAGAGAATAACCCAGTCATCAAGAAGGACCGGCAAGAAGCTCGATCTGGTCATATCTTTTTTGGATACATTGTTTTAATAATGTATTTACAATACTCTGTAGCAGATGTGCAGAGGAGGGTAATCATTTCATTTGGATCCCGAAAACTAACATTTAAAGTGTATATAAATGTTGTTTATCTCCTTAAAACCACCACCATGTTATCACGATGCGTAATTTCAAGTCCTTTGAAGTTTTGCCGATGTAAAGGAATTTAAGGATATAATACCAGACAGAAAACGAAAGTTACCGATATAGTTAAAAGGGTTTAAATCTCTGAAGTAAATGCAGGAAGGTTGATCATATGTACGAAAAAACTGATGAAATAAAAGATAGACTAGCGTTTAGGTACACATGGTATGGGATACCTTACTGAAAGATGGAACAATATACACACAGGAGGAAAGTAATCTTATATATGGTAAGAATCGAAGATACAGTAGCAATTCTTCTAGAAATGTACTTATGCAAATTTTTGATGAAAAATGTGTCTGCTGTGTACGTACGTATCTGATCTAGGATTAGGATTGTTTAACTTATCTAGGTTACCCTATTTAAGGTTAACATTATCTAACAAAAGTAAACTAATACACCGCGTAACAAAAGTAGTGCATGTTTGATACAGCCATAGAAAATGTTCCAATTGAAATAATTGTCTTCCTACACGAAGCATTTGTAGAATTCTGTTATAATTGTTAATGGGATAATACTTTGAAACACGATGGAATCTGGTTAGTGTGTCAGTATGGACATGAACATACCGTGAAAGCATTAAATACTAAGTTGCACATGACGGACTTGTCCCTTGACCGAGGCTCTAACATTTTTTTTATAGATAAGGTTTCAGCGTTATGGCCATAATCTCACCTGATCTTATGTGACGATATGGCCCAAATTAATAGACACGCTAAAGCTGTGGAGAAACTGGCTCTCAAGTGTAACTTTTTAAATACATCTATTGGTATATGGCGGTAGATTTTTAACTTGAGGGTGGTAGCTAGCCAGGCGGGCATTAGAAAAAGCCCTACCACCATGCTATGGTTTCCTCACGATGTTTTCATTCACCGAAAGCTCAAGCTCATTGTAGGTGGTTGGATTCTAACTTACGTCCCTTGACGCGAAGTCATACACACTACCACTGATCTATCATCGCTTCAAAATACATATTCGTTTACAGTTGTCTTGATAATAATGCATGCGCTTTAACGTAGTAGTCAGTAATATTATTAAATGTTTTTATTTTCATATATTTTTGTACCCAAACATGGTAAAGTGATGGTATTGTGTTTGTTGGTAAAATAATAGAATGCAGAAACAACGAGTGACAATAAACTAAAAATTCATCAACAATTGCCATTGTTGTTTTAGCCTACAGCGTCTAGGCATCTGCACTTAGATTTGCTGATTCTGAATTACAACACGCGTGATCATGCGAGTATAGTGGGTGTAAAACCTAGTGTATGGTGATTGTAATCTAGTAGAATACAATTGTAGTGTCCTTTTTCTATACTAATTCGGTTTAATATTTGAACACAATCTCATATGATGTTAAGTAATGATGTGGCCCATTATAGTGGAGACGGACGTTAATCCTACTGGACGGACTGGATTTCAAGTATAGATGCTGGAACACACCCATACAGGTATGTCAGGCAGGCATTAGAAAAAGTACTACCACCCTACTACCCTTTCATCACGATGTTTTCATTCACTGAGAGCTCAGACTCATTATAAAGATTTGAACTAACACTGTAACAACGAGGAATCGGTCCATGCTACCTCGGAGCCAGTATTGCTTCAAAAGCGTCCAAAAATTTAATAAATACAACAAAATATATCAACTAATGAAATTTCCCCTTTATAGGTACGTAGATTCAAATAAAATATTGATATAAATGCTAAAGTGACGGCACCTAATGGTTATAAATATAGAACGATGACTTTGAATGCAACCGATTATTGAGATGACCTTACACTTATGGCAGTGGAAAACGCAAAACAAAAAACCGGAGGTGAAAACAAGTCGACCTTACTGCTTGATACATTTTGTGTATCACTAAAAGGATTTTGTGTTTATAGAATACTGTTGTATTATGACATCATGCACAGTGACGCGATTCTCCGTGTTTCTCAATTCAATTGGTTTGAAACAATACATATATGATTCAAATGATTAGTTCTATAAATATTGTTGCTAATGGAATGCTGCTTTTTGTAGACTTAACGTAAAAACCATAATCTAAATTATGTGGCTCAAGATGATGGTCACGTTAAGCCTAGTGGAAGGACTAAGTGCATCTGCTAGAACACACGAATAGGTGTTTGGCGACAGATTTTCAATTTGAGGGTGGCATCTAGCCAGGCGGGATTTATGAAAAGCCCTACTACCATGCTATGGTTTCATCACGATTTTTTCCTTCACTGAAAGCTAAGCTCATTGCAGGTGGATTCAAGCTCACGTCCATTGATGCGGTGTCCGTACACACTACTAATTGAGCCATCATCGCTTCAAAATGTATAGTGTTTACATGAGTCTACAAAAATTACTGTTAAGTATCTGCTAATAAGATATTATGGTAGGTAAGCGGGTCGACGATTTAGAAATCGATGTGATTTCCAATGCATTGAAATATACTGAAAATGTTTATCGTAATTCACAAATTAATAACCGAAGAGAAAGCGATGTTACCCTTTTTAAGAATTTCGCTCGCACGGAACTGTGAGAGTATTGGCTACAGTTACAGTATATAGTTTATATATATGGATAAAGACTGGAGAAAGCTTTAGATATAAAATGTGATCCAAATACATTAAGTTAAATAAAATTTTCATTGTTTACGTCCATACTTTCAATGTCAGACAATCGCCAAAAATTGTCTGTGGTCCAAGAAATCTACTGAGTGTAACGATTGTCATCAAACAATTTTAAAATGTTACCATTTGATTTACGAAATTAAAAATAATGTAATGATTATATAAGTTGTTTTGACATGACAACAAGATAATTTACAAACGAAAAATACATGGCTCGTTTATATTTAATTTTCAAAACTATTAATTAATTGTCAGTGAACTAATCTAAATATTGATATCTAAGGGTTTGAATAATATACGTTTATCTTTTTTGTATAGTCAGATAACTATAGACTGTTATTTTTATTAAAAATTACACTGTACAATAATTGACGACTCAATTATATTCAAAGAGTTTGTAAAGAAATCTTATTATATTTAAAGGACTAAAATGATATAAGTAAATAAAGTTAGGTAGGTAATTTCAAACACAGTTTACAGTTAATTTATTATACATATAAAATATTTAATACTCAGGCAAGCAAGTGACATTTACGCTCTTCACATAAGTCAGTAGTGTGTACGGTTTGATCTCTAGCTCACTGTGTCTGAATACTATTGCTTATGTCAACTGTTATAAACAATATTTAGCTTTAAATTGATCTCAGTGATTTTATAAACTATAAAATCAACTTTTTAAGAGTGGAGTGTTACTATGATGTAACCAAAGAAACTTTTATGTTAAAGGTTTCAAGAGTAAACAATTATAATAAACTCAGACAATATATAAAAGTAAAAGTTATTTATAATAAAGTTGCTGGGAAACTACTGTATGTAACCAAAAGTAGAATCAATCAAAATTAACATATTAAACTCATACCTATTGAGGTATAAATTAATGTTATACATCGTAATTAATATACGTCATTTTATAAACATTATATTTTGGTAAAATCCTCGGTAGATGTAATTACAAGAAATGTTAATTTAACTGAAATCTCCTGACCAAGGTTCATACAAACAATAGGGTAAACACTATTTATAAATCATCTGCAATTATTTAGACGTTAAATGTAATTTTATGTGTATTTTTAATGCAGCGTGATTGTTGCTTCAAACTAGGAAGTGTGTGGTGAGATACGTTGGCCAAGGTTGTTTGGTCCAGTCTCTTACTTGACTTGACGCACCCACTAGTCGATAGGTATTTCTTTGAAAAATCATCTTTATTGATGAGTCAATGTATATCACTTTAAACTTGAAAGTGAGCTTGTTTACTGTTACGAAAGTTGGCTCTATGAATCTTTCCTTTGTACGTTACTAACTTTTATCTGCGGCTTTGCTCGTGTTCATATTGATTTTGACAAACAAGTCGGATGATACAATAAAAAGTTTTTTATACAATATTATACCTCTTATTACCTCGTTTCCAATATGTTTTCGCAAGAAAAAGTATCCTATCACCGTCTCCAGGTTCCCATCTATCTCTATATCAAAATTTATCATAATCAAACAAACTCACTTTCGCATTTATAATATTAAAATAACAATATAAATCTATAAATTAAAATTGAAATCATAATAAGGTAGATCATCATTTCACCAAAACCTTCATATCCACGTCTGCGTATGCTATATCCGAAATGCCTTAACAAAATATGTACAATAAACTTACTGTGTACTAATTTTACCACAACTATCTACTGTTATAAACTTATTCAACAGAGATAAGTTTTTTTAGGTCATTACACGAATCTTTGGAATTCTTGCTTCGTGTATAGCTAGCAATGTTTTCTTTTACACAGATAATAGTAATTTAAACTTATTTGCTCTAACCGCGGAATGTTGCTTTGAGTAAGCGCACCGCGGAATGATAAAATATTACGAAAATCAAATGAAACTTTTCCAACGACTGGTAAAATGGTCACTATAAATTGTATTGATAGAACAGAGAGTTGACTTAAGATATCACAAATGACACGATTTTTAAACTATTTCAACCTTATCAATCCTAGTGGAAGATAGAGTCCCTAGATTTTTATTCAGTGAGAATCTATGATTACAACCTTTTGCTGCCCGGTGGACGTTGGGTATCTTATTTAAGATTTTCCTACGAAGAAAAGCTCTATCACCGATTCATAATACTTACCTATCATCGAGAAGGATAATTTTGTAGTATCACAGATATATAATATGCCGATCAATTGAGGCCAGATAAGAAATTGAATTGTTAGGTAGATTAAATCTATTGCTTAAAAGATTCCAAATAAATTAAAAACCTAAATGTAGGTTTCATATATAATAAATTAAACTGTCTCCAAAACAATACGTTCCGGTTTGGAACTAAACCAGTTCAGTTTATCGAGCTGAGACGGAACTAAATTGTGGCTGGTCTAATGATTCCTTGCTTTCTATGGAATTGTAGTTTACGAAGATGAGCGTCAAATGTCTCAGTTTTATAGTCCAAAGATAATTATAAAAGCGTTTTAACTTGACTTTACTGAAAAGTGAACTTTTCTGTTTGCTTTTTATTTTTTATTGTAACTATCACGTTTCCATGTCTATTACCGTCTCTTATATCAATATTTCAAACAGTTTCACACACGGAGGGAGTTGGAAAAACACTGTCTAATCTTTGGATTAGTTGGATTAATAAGTACTTAAAATTTGACCATTAATTATCTATAATTTGGGCACCTATAATAATACCATAAATTGAAATGTAATAAACAATGGGGTATTTTAACTAATAATATTATAGCAGTATTTATCTTGTTAAATATTAAATGTTCTTAAGAGATCCATATCCTGGTCTAAGATCTCGTGTCCATAACATCTCTGGTGTATATATCAGCACATAAATTAATTAAAATGATACATAGTTACATGATTAATTCCAAAACAGGTCTATACCCATAGCTCCAAGTCCGACATTTTAATGATATCTATTTGTTAATTATTAAATATATAGTTTAGGTTTTATCATCGAAACATAAAACTGTAATTTATCATAGATCTTAAGAAGTGAGAGAGAGGTGGTGTGCGATAGTTCATATAAAATGTACGAAAGTGATGTAGGAGGATTTTTGTTATGCGACACGGTGCGGTACGACCCGCCATAATATTCGCGAGCCTTTAGAATTCATTATAATAAATATAGCTATCGCATATAAAGTTACAGTCGGGCAATCTATTCTATTTATAGTTAATCTTATTTATTTTTTCATACATTCAAAGACATTGATTCACGTGATTCTAGTTTATAACGATAATTACTATTGATATCTAAGACGTATAAATAATCCTTACTAATATTATAAATTCAATAGTTTGAAGCGATGATGGTTCAGTGATAGTGTGTACGACTTCGCGTCAAGGGACGTGAGTTAGAATACCCCTATAATGAGCTTGAGCTTTTGGTGAAGGAAAACATCGTGAGGAAACCAACACGTGGAGGTAGGGCTTATTCTAATGTCCACCTGGCTAGCAACCACCCTCAAGTTGAAAATCTGCCGCCAAATACCAATAGGTGTGTTCCAGCAGTTGCACTTGAGAGCCAGTTCCTCCACAGGTTTAGCGTGTGTACCAACCAATATGGGCCGTATCATCATTTAAGATTAAGTGAGATAATGGCCATAACGCTAACCTTAATTGTAATAAATAAGTGTTTGTTCGTTACATTTTCACGCCTAAACCGCTAATTAATATTAACGCGAGTAAAGCCGCAGGTAAAATACCAGTCGTTTTTAAATCAAACCATTCCGCAGTAGATTTGAATCTGACATAGATAACGTCTCTGTGATTTAGTATAATGCGACCAAATGTCTTGTTTTGAAAAGTCAGTAATACCTGAGATTGTAGAATTAATCTAGTATAAAGCTCTGAGCGTTTAGAAATCTAGATTGAATTTCTCAGAGGCGTGATGGGTAATAATAGCAATAAACGTTACATTTGTCGATGCCACAGTTCAGTCATAAATCACGAGTTTCCATACAAAGTCAAGAAAGATTTATTGTAAGTATATAACAAAAGTATTTTATCTTGATTTGCAGATGTAATTTGAATTTTGATTGTTTTTAAATACAACATGATCTGGTGTTCTTAATTACAATTTTTTTTTTGTAAATCTCCACTTTTCTTGGTTGGTTTTTGGCCGATATATGTATAATCAAATGCTATAAAATGTGTGTTGAAACATAGAAACTTGTGTTTAGGTACAGTTAATTTGCTATTCTTTGGTTTACATATAAAGAGATTGTTATTATATGCTAGCACTATATCGTTCATATAAACTATTGCAAGGTAAGCGATAAATCACTCAATGAAAAAATACTATTATACGAGGCTTTCCTGCAAAGCTTTTTACATTGATTGATGGGTATTCCTTATAGGTTTCAATCTTGTTACTGAGTACTTGACAAGAATTTACATCTTATTTCGCCTGCACATTCAAACAACTCATAATAAGCAGGTTGGAAATAAAGATTAGGATAAATATGTTAAAATATAAAAAGTTTGCGAGTATGCGTAGTTCGTTGGAATAGTTTAAAATATATTTTTTTAACGCGTTTCGTATGAACGAAGCTCACTTCGACGAAAAAGATGGATGATGCCTTAAATGGCATAGAAAACATGTTTATGTTAATCCTTTCCTAGAATTATGATTAAATATTCAAACAAAGAAATTAATATACATTTAAAGATAATAAAATAATTATTCGAGTTTAAAAATCGACATCGGCAATTCAGCAATATTTTAAGTAAACTTGATTTCCTATTAATTCTTGTGAATTCTAAGACTTATCTAAATAGCCTGTGGGGTTTGGAAACACATCAGAATTAAATTTATTATTTCATTGTTAAATGATATCATAAAGGTATTTTTATATTTATTCGAAACATACTAAATATACTCAGATTTCATCTGGTGACTATTTGTCTAAAATTTAATAACATCGATTGAAAACATTCCGAGTGTTTATCATTTGTTTATTTTTATGAACATCACGTTATGTTAAATTGAAGCGTATAAAATAAAATTGTAGACTCCATTGGGATGCTTACTTTCTAAATAAGCCGTTCTGATACAATTTACATATATTTGTAGCAAGTTTTGACAGGCCTCATTTGAACTAAAGACTTGTAAAAACTGGTTTAATTATGTTTAGGTTTGCCTTTATAATCACAAACTTTTTAGAACTCCATTTTCAAGATGCTAAATACAAATTTTATACCTTAATACCTTAAATACCTTACAAATTTTAAATGTTTTGTCTGCTTCAATACGGTTAAAATATTTATTAAACTGTTACAACAATTTTTGTATTATCCCTTATCGCTTTTCTTGGAAATATAGATATGCGTAAACTTAGTGACTTAAGATTATATCCAATAATAATATTACTTTTATGTTAATTTAAAGTAACAAACATTAGCTATTAGATTAAATACAACAAAACCACAGTAATTATTAAAGTTGTCATCAATAAGAGCAGTAGATACTTCAAAATGCAATTGCATTTACACTGCATACTTAACCAATTCGATAACCATAATCAAATAAATAATAAAAAAATACATTGGGTAATAATTCATTTAAATTAATCATTCTTGACTGAACGAACTTAAAATAATATTTTCAGGAGATTATTTCTCAATGACAGCATATATGTTCACCGTGTTGAGCAACAAGACTTTGCAATCTTGGAAACAACTTAGTCGTTCGGTATAGAAAACATTTTTCCAGGTCGCCTAAATAGCCACATTTTGCAAGTTGAAATCATGACATCTGGTACCTCGCAGATATCTGCATAGTGGTAGGGCTGTTTATAAAGCTCGCCTGGCTAGCTACCACCCTGAAGTTGAAAATCAGCCGTCAAATACCTATAGATGTGTTCCGGCAGTTGCATTGGACAGCCAATGCCTCAACAGGTTTAACGTGTCCACCATCTTGGGCCGTATAGTCACTTAAGATCAGGTGAAATTATGGCCATAGCGCTAAAGCTATAAACTAAATTAAAAAAGTACCTACAGGTAACTCGCGGCTGCTACTCTTGAGAGCAGGTTCCTTCACTTGGCTTAGCATGTTACCATCTTGGGATAAATTGTCTCTTAAAATCAGATAAGATTAAAATCATGGCAAAACGTGAAACCTAATAAAAGTCCTTTTTTGTAGAAAAGTGTTTTTATGTTTTTGAATTAATGGTATAATTTTACGATCAACTTCAGTAGAAATATTAAGGTAGTACCTACTTTCAGTAGTCAATTGATATAGTTTGATAAAAATTGTGATCAATTTACCGCTTTGCAAAATTTTGCCCACAACTAATTTGTGGTTTTTCAGGATCTGAGTGTTTCGTTAGTAGTAACAATAAAATAGAAAGGCTGCAGTTGGAAGTTGAATAACTATTTTAAATTAAAAAAAACCTTAGCCTTGCCTTATGCATGCGGAATAAACATGACATTATCTATTAAGACTTAATTACGTCCAAATCATATGTTATTAAAAGGAAGTTATATGAAAACGATTTCCTTGTGTAGATAGAACGTGAGAATAACATTTAAAAGTCTTAAACAATACGCGACTGCGATTGCTGAAAAACAGACAAAGCTGTACGTTGTAGTAATATTTCATTATTATAAATTATAATAATACCCAAGTAGTTGTTGATTTTACTTTTAGCCATACAGGCGTTTTGTAAAACTACCTATTTTGTGTTTCCCTACTACATTAATATCAAATGCTATGCGATAACGGTGAAGGTTATTGATATTAATGTTTAATTTAATATAAACTGAAGGGTTCTAAGACAAGTTGTTCAAACAATTATCTTAATTGATTTTGCTTATGTACGGTTGCCACTAGCGGGCTACGTTTAGTATATATTTTTGTATTTTGTTACATTTTTTATGTATTCAAAGTAGCCCTATTAAAATTAATTGTACGCTTATTATATCACTGTATGTATCTAGTTTTCATACATAAGTAAATCACTCCACCATATATAAACTTATAGAAAACTGACTCTTTTCCCAATTACGCGTGAATTTTAACCTTAATTTAATATATTTTTTTCCACAAACACAGGACAGTATTTCTTACCACAAGCATATGATTTTTTATATTTGTAATTTAAAAATGATGGGGTCTTCAAGTAAATTTTTCGTTTGTATTTTACCATTCGAGTTTTGTGTTCGTGACAATAGATAGACTATATGTTCCAACGAGTCCCAGTCTTTCTCGATAACAAAATTCATCGAAATTCGTTCAGCGGTTTAGTTGTGAAAATGCGACAAACAAAGAAATAGTTATTTTCGCATTTATATAGTATCGCAGCAAAATTGGTAATAAGTAGCTTGAATGCTAAACACAGTACACGTTAAAGACAGAAGTGATCATCGAGAGAATTGCAGTTCATCGCCAGAAGTCAATATAAGCTCATTAGTGCCTTGACCGTCACTGTGACGAGTTTATTACTGTATACATTTTTGAAGCCATAAGGCGGCGCTTACAATTCGTTTATAGTGGTCGTGATTCAGACGAAAGTACTCGTAATGTCCTTTTTTAGGTTTTGGTGAAAGACTTCATGAAAGTACTTCGTCACGCAATGTCGGAATCATCAGATGAGAAGAGCCGTCGAATACCCACTACCCACTACAATTTCCCATACTACCGGAATATAGAGGCAGCTTTCACTCTTCTTCTAGTAACAGTTGTTGTATCCTACTCACCTAGTAAGATTGTTGGAGAAAAAGTTAGTGTCGAAAAAACTAATGTTAATAGACCTCTTAAATTTACTGTAACTTGAACAATTTGCGGATATGACCGGTAAGAAACGAAAGTTGCCAGTTTCCGACCGCTTACCCATTCATCGGAGCATCAAAACGACCCCATTGAAATAATGACACGTTACGAATACACGAAAGTGAGAGACTATTGTTTGTATAATCCGTTTTGACTTCGTGTTTGTACTCGGTATTTTATATCATTGTTTGAGTGAACGCACTCAGTGAAGCGTTGGCGTGTAATGAATGAATATTTGACGCAACACCTTTTATATAGGCGATGAATTAATTTTGTCTATTTTTGTCATCATCTAGACTAATCAGATAAGACATTATATGTTTTAGTTTATACTTATTTCTGGTATGACATCTGCATTTATAGGTGCTTATATGTCAAGTGTGAGAACATACAATTAACGAACACAAAATTCAGAACAATGATTTGTGTATTACACAAAAAACTGTCATCTATGGTAGTGGTTTTCATAGTTAATTTGGCCGCGACTCGCCCAAGAAAGCTTTATAAATTCGGAACTCTCCTTTTGGCCTTCTTGTAGTAAAAAAGGGCATATGTTACACTGGGAGTTCGTATCTTCCTATTTTTCACGGTCTACTTATGGACATATACTTAGACAGGCTGTATCTAATGTCTATCATTACAAGGTATCCTGCACCGAAAGCTCAGTCTCATTTTACATAATATATGTTGATCGATGCCGCGTGTAAACAAACCCATTGTAGCAGTAAGCGCATAAAAAATACAGTAAGCTCGTAAGCATTAGAAACTAATCGTTTAACACGATCATGAGTGGAACAAAATATTTTTTTATATACATAATTGTAATGTGCATGTGTTCGTAATTTATTTCTGTGAGTTGACTGAATTTCATTATTTTTTGGGAACACTTGGATGGTTCTAACCTGTAGCTGGACTCAATAGAAGCCATTGTTTTGAACAACCAACTTTTTTTATAATTTTCTTTTCCTTTATTTTTGTTTATTTCTGCCGTAAAAATAAAATATAATATTTAAGTTCCATCCTGTGATTCTGTACAATTTTTAACAGGATGTCTGCCTACACGGTCTAGTAATAGATATATAATAATTTGTAAAACTAGAAAAACGAATGTCTTACATCATATGATCCTTAAGCTGTATTAACAATGAATACGCAAGGAATGTTATTTCTTATATACCAGAATGAATAGTATTGTCTACAAAGAGAGCAATTTATCATATGTATTAACGCTATGCTTCAACATACCATGTTAAGAGTTATTATTCCATTCCACGATAGAGCGCTCTATTCACACCATGAAACAATGGTTAAGTGAAAATAGCATGTAAATAGTAGCATAACTTTGTTAGGTGAAAGCAATGGATAGCGTTTTTGTATGAATATTTGTTTATGTTGCACGCTACAAGATAAATGTTACAAAAAACTCTAAGAACGTCTTATAGCTTCCAAGTTTTATTTGAAGTAATTGCAATTCGTAGGCGTTTTTTAAGTCATACACATAAGTTTTGTATTACATTTATATTTTAATATTTATTAATAGAGCAAATCTTCTTCAAAATACGAGAATAATTACATTAAAACAATGTTATTATTATGTAGTTTAAAAGTTTGCGTTTTTGTTTATTGTATAAAATTAATTAGTTTTTTTAATGTTCGTAAAATTCATATTTGAATTTACGTACAAAATTCTGACGTGTGAGTATTTCTTATTTTTTTTTTTAATGGCTAGACTGATTGTATTTTTTTTGTACTTTTGGGATCATCCAGACTATTTCTAACTATTTTAGACCTAGTAGATTTTGTTGATATGCAATTATTTTTTCCATTAAATCACTTTTATATTTTTAACTACTTACATAAAATGATTTACATAAGATGAACATATTAATTGTCGGCCTCACAACATGTATCAGTATTTCTTTATTTCTTAGTAATAGAGTCCGCTAATAATAAAAAATAAAAACCGAGACCGTATTTATTAAAAAATTCTCAGTCTGTTTTGTTATAGGTACGAACCATCACTATTTATCGAGTTATCTGGGGCGCGAAATTGTGGCGGTTTCCTAAGTTCGTGTTTGTTTTTCTCAGTCGAGACCACGCTAAGTTACAATACTAATTATAGAAAGTAATTAAATAATAAAAGTCTTGGCACTTGACCCCTCGACTGACATTAGTCACAATTAGTAGCAAGATTTAAAAACGGCGTTTCTGTTTTTAAAATATTTTTGGTGCTCTCCATCTAGTGGATGGCGGATACTTTACCAGTTTGAGTTATCTCAGTCGCAGCATTTATCGAATTCAAGCGAAATACCTTCATATTTAGATATTAATGAAAGGCCCTAAAATTACAGATATTTAGGAATATTACACGTAAGAAATCCCCTATTGAGTTCAATATGTTAATTCTTCGACATTTTATCGAAATATAAGATTTCTTTGTGAAGAAACTTATAACGAGACTAAGGGACTACGTCCAGTTTCTAGAACTTAATTGGATCTTTATAAAACCTACACGCGAGACTTCCTTATACTTGGCAACCAATTAAAAACGGAATAAGTTTATAAACTGTATATCTAGTCCATTCAGTAAATAAAGGATGTATTTAAGTACGGTTTGATTAGCGACTAGATTACAGATAAAGTCAATCGGGGAAGTTATGTTTACCGAAACATTTATTTGTTTATTTTTTATATCTTCATTTATCCTCGTATACGTATATAAACGCAGATTTTTAAGATGAAGCTTTTAATTGGGATGTTAATTTAAAAGATTTTAAGTCAACTACAAGTATAAATACGTAATGAAGCGATAATAGCTCAGTATGTAGCTCAAGGTAGTATGTACGGACACTGCGTCAATGGACGTGAGTTGCAGTCCACCTACAATGAGTTTGAGCTTTCGGTGAAGGAAAAACATCGTGATGAAACCATAGCTTGGTGTTAGGGCATTATCTAATACCCGCCTGGCTAGCTACTACTCTCAAGTTGAAAATCTCTTGTGGCTATGTTTCTAAACAGTAATTTTTAGTACCACTAATTATAGGTATTACAACAAAAAAAAAACAATTTATCCATCACACAGCGCGTATTTTTTATATATTACTACGAGAAAATTATTAAACAAATACAAATATTTTAACTAGTCTCAATTTTGATATCATATCATAGAAAAAGAATATGTTTGGTTGTTTATTTGTTGAGCTTTTACGCTTTAAATCTTCAATCGTGCATCATGAAATTCTGCATACACATTTTTAGGGGTCCAAAAAATGATGTACCCTTCTTTAAAACAAAGTAACGTTCCCAAATGACAGAAAAAAATCTTTTAGATTGACAAAATTTACCTTAACGCGAGTTAATATACAGTCAAAAACTAGGAAAATATTGTATTTTTATTACCATTTTATAATGTAATTAACAAGTACGAAGACCCGCGTGTCTACTAGAATATAATATTATAGGTAAAAGTTTTCTAAATACGACGGTATTTCTTTAAATGTTGTCATAAAGCAGATTGTTATTGTATATGCCACTTTAGTATGTTAATGTTGCTTGTATACCTTTCAGTACAAGTTTCATTTGGAAGATTTTGAATACAATTGTCAAGTTTTAGATCATCTCTAAATATTAAAATTTTTGAAACACAAAATATAAATCCTATAGGGCAATATAGACTTAGGACAAAAATAGGTCAAATATAATTTGCCAGCAAACACACGTCGTGTTTATTGATTTCGCAGTTTATTTTCGTTTCGTAAATATTGATGGAAAGCTATTATTTGTTCAAACTTTGTCCCTTTACGGTACTTTTATATTTGTCACGAATATGTCAAGTATGACTGTGAATCTTTGTCAATGCCGTAATAATATAATAGCTTATTTTCTGGAACACATAAATATAAAACTTTTTTTTTTTCGTGATAAAGTTACGTACTGAAACACAATAAAAGACAATATAGCATACAATTATATAATGCAGTGACTGATTTAGGTAATACTCAGATATTTCCAAATGCCAGTATTGAGATACATCGATAGATAGATATGTTTTTAATATATGAGTGGTAGATATTGAAGCAAACTATTGGTAAATCTCATATCATTACGCCATTGTTTTTTTACTGTATCAATGAACTGTAAGATGAAACTATGTTCGCATAAATTATCATGATAAAGCATTTGGTTCATCATTAAAACTGTTCTCTTCTATACCGTTATAATATGACAAGGATAATTTTAATTAGACTTTGCCTTAAAGACCTTTCTTACTATAAACATTATTTATATAAGATGAAGATTAAAACATAGTAAACAATATTTGGTTAAATAATAAATCGGTAAAAAAAACTTCTAAATTGTTTATAATTTCTGTATAATTTAAAAAACATTTCTTTGAATGGATTCTGATGAGAAATAGAAATCATACGCAGAATATTGATCGGCAATCGATGTATGGTACATAGATAATAATCAAACCTGCCGCGAATCCGTGCTAAGAATATTTATTAAATAGAATAAGAAACCATTATTAAATTATACTTCGCATATATTATACTTTTTTAAGCTAACTAAGAGTCCGGAAGAAACTATAATTAGCAATACTGTTATTATTAAAATTCATTTTCTGTTAATAATGGTTTCTGCGTATGGATGCAATTGTAGCAATGTGAAGTGTGAGAAATCCATATTTTAGAGTTTGATAGCCAAAAGTTTTGGTGCACTATTTAATTGTCTAAGATCAAAACATATAATGCCACAATACAAGATAGACGTTTTATAATTACTATTGTGTCATAGAACCTCCAGATATTTTATAGTATTCAATGCTTAGATCTGTATATAATATTTGATGAAAGGTGGAATATATATATATATATATTTAAGCAGTGATATGCGTAGGTCGAAACAAGAAGATAGTTTGGGTAGTCACTTTTTTATTGTTTTTTTTACGTCATATTTTAATATACGTTTTATGTTGTAGGAGTACCTTGTAAATGATACCATAACATTATGTTGAATTATATTAATATTATTAATTCATCGAATGCTATTAGTTAACAGCCTTCGCTCGTATATACATTCCTGTTGTTTTAAGTTATTATAAAGTGGTTGCAAGCATTTTCAATTCTCATTTGTCAATACTCTTTTAATGCAATAGCGGGCAAACGAGCGAGCGTGTCACCTGATTGTATGTGATCACTGCCACCCATGGACACCCACTAACCAGGGGAATCGTAGGTGCGTTGCCGGGCGTTATTTTAGAAGGAAACTACGTTTATATTAAATACAGAGTGTTAAATTCTTTTTTTTTATGTTTATTCAAGTTTGTATAAAAAGTTTTATTTCACTGAATTTAATAAGATCTTTTATTGTTCATATTATATTTGACACGAACTGAGTAAAGCGTTTCCTGCTTTTACACACGGCACTCAAGTTAAAGTTCTGCAGTTGACTCACTTTAAAATGTAAACAAAACTTGATCTTGGTGTATTTTTCAAATTTCGAAATGAGTCACCATAAACACAATGTACAGTTAGTGCGGTTTGTTTACCGCGAACTTACTACGATCAAGATAAAGTCGTCGTGTATAGCCGCGCGTCGGCACAGACGCGGCCTACATTCAACTTGCATAACGCGAGAAACATGTGATCGGTGAACGCCCCAAAAATTTCAATTTAATTTGGTACATTTGAACAATTGATCCGTTTTCAGTAGTAGAAAGTAACAAAATAAAGTGTTTACTTTCTTTTGTATCTGATTTCGGGGCGCAGTGCTCATCATGCTTGCTTTTTATTGCAAAAAAAAAAATTCTTTTAGCAATGAATTTGTTGCTGCCAAAAAATAAACCTGGTGCTTTTAAACATTTTTAAAATATTTAATTTGAACACGAATCTGCCAATATAAATCTTTAAAAGTTCAAACAATATGTCTAACAGATTAACAAAATTAACTATGGAGATTTTCGGCAACACAATATGCATTTTACAATAATAAAATTACACATGTAAAATGCCATCGATATTCAATTACAGTAAGGCAAATAACTTATGTTTTTGAATTTAAGTAGAAACTAACAGATGATGTATAAAGATTCCGTCAATAAGTCGTAATAACTGTTTAATATTAAAAACTGATATTTATATCGTAAGCATTTCTTGTTAAATTTGCGCTTCCCCGAAAAAGAATTCTCATAAATACAGGTATTTATCGAATAATTGCGTGATCTCGTTCAATACGAAAGGCTTTTTGTATCGATGTTGCGTGCCCATTGTGGGACGTTATCGTGTTTATTTGACTTGTATTAAAAACTCTCAATACCGAAAAAGCGAAATATTCTTACTTTTATCGTGGGATGTTACATAGTTCTTTAACATTTTATTTCTTGCTCAATTTATCTGATGGTATTTCTATGATTAAACATACACGATTTATTTCTTATTTTTAATTTTTTAATTATAGTATATTTATAGTATGCGTGCTTAGAGATTTCCCTAAAATAAGTATATTATTTATGAGGTTTATGAGGAAACAACTGTAGTGGTAAACCTAAGATAGAAATCGCTGGACTAATCTGGAAGAAGCAGTGACCTTCTCGTGCGAAATTATTGTATAAACTAAATTATTAAAATAATTAGCTGTGTTCGCGTGAAACTAAAATTTTATTTAATAATTTTTGGCGGTTTTTGTAACTTTTCTTTATACAGCTTTGCTCCTATTGGTGAAAATGTAATCTTGAATATCCTTAATCCTTCCTTGCTCATTATATTTTTAAATACAAAAACAATTTTTGAAATCCTACTGGTAGTTCCGAAGATTACCTCTTTCAAACTAACAAACAAACTTTGGCGCGTTATAATCCTTACTAATAATTTCCTTATAAATAATTATAGTTACTCTTGCACGCCCAAACCGTTGAATCGATTATAATAAATTTTAGTATAGAGATAGATGGGAACCTGGAAGAGAGATAATAAGCAGGATAAACTTTATATGAAAGTTCTTATTGCGACATCCGATTTGTTTGACCAAATCAATTTTAACTCGAGTGAAGACGCAGGTAAAAGCTAGTTATATAAGTTATATTTTTAATTAATTACTCTTTTAAAAGTTTGCAACTTGTAATTATTTTATTAGGTACTATGTTATTTGAGCGAACACGTTATTAAATGTAATACAAAAAATTCAATGCTTGTTATCAATTATTTATTTGATATCCTTATGGATCCATACATCTCTCAAAGCTTGTTGACCAGCAGGGGGTGTTTCACTGACAAACTTTTATTTTGTTGATGCTTATGTAGTCTGTGATATAATACAAATTGAAGAGTATATGTTGTAATATGTTTTTCTGGAAATTAATTACTAACAAAGTACTTTTTTTTTCTTTTTTTTGTTGCGTTTCGGTATCAGCTATTGTACATTCTTTGTCCGTTTGTACATTACTAATCTTATATTGATTACCATTGTTTTTGGATTCTACTATGCTTTTAACATTATGCGTAGTGTTGTCATTTTACAGCGTTACTTTATAGTTTAAAGATAAAATATAGAGATATACACATATATTAAAATTTTCATCTTCAAATTTGTCGGTCGCAGAGCTAGTTAATAATTTGAAATGTTAAAGTCGTGGTAATGCTGGAATGTGAAGTACTGAGTGGAGTCTAAAGGTTAATAACAACAAACACAATACTTGGCAAAATTATGACCCTAAACACAATTACCATGTTGCTCGGTTGTAAATTGCTTACTCAATTCAGCAAAACGTAATACTGCAATTAATCTAGAAATATTTTCAAAACTGTCACTTCTGATTGATAAAAGTATAGGGCGACATTCTTTCCTTTTTTCGATACAATAATTGTGTCATCTCTACTTAGCATTGATTTGAGCCGATTAGTTATTCGGCGGTTTTATTTAAACAATCAGTACAGATCATGTATGATTAACACCACAGATTCTTGATACGCGTGTTGTTTAAAAAAACTCTCTTAGGAAAAAATCCTAAAATAGATATTTATTTTTAAACCAAAGTCCACTAAATAAGTAAAAAAAAATTACTAGCCGAGCAAAATTGCTTGATAGGTTAGTAAAGTACAAACTAAAAATAACGGCAGAGATTGGCTAGGTATTGGTCCTAGCGTGTCATAGCTTTCGCGCTTCCTGTCGTCGGACATATATCGGGTAATAGCGAAATTCTTGAAATCTCAAAGGTTTCCCTACATGCCTGTAAGCGTCTATACGAAGGCAGTTGCTGATTTGTTTTGCTGAATTATTTATGTGAAAGCGTAGCAGTTTCAGCATAAAAGTACTATACATTTTAATTAGCACATTATGATACACTTACCCTACTCTCAGGTAATAACTGTATTACAACAACCTTATATAATATAGCAAACATAAAAAATAATTTAAATAAACGTGAATGATGAATTCTCTTGTCGTTGGAATTGCACAACCAATTTTATAATTACACTAATGCGTGTTGTATTTAAGTATCGCATGTCTCCGTCCGTTCGAGAGAAATGTTAACATTTACTACAGTGATTTGTTGTTACATCACACTAATGGCATACTTAGTAACTGAAATATGTAATTATTATGTTTTTTTTACATTTTTCTATGATATCCGATGGGTCAAGCGTCTCGTTTTGGATGTAGAATATAATTTGAAAGTACAAGTAAAACATGTATGTTATTATTATGTTTTTTAACATCGATTTCCAATAACCGTTAGGTGAAGTGCCTATTTTCAAATATATAATACATGTAAAATCTTGAATACAGAATGAAAATAAAATTGCAGTATAAATTCCATTTCACGGCCAACGCCGCAAAATGTCGATTTTTTATACTTTATAGGTTTTAGTGCTATGGCTACAATCACACCTGATGTTAAATGACGATGTAGCTCAAGATAAGTAGACACGCTAAGCGTAGTGGAGGGGCCCGCTCTCAATTGCAACTGCCGGAACACAGTTATAGGTATTTGGCGGCAGATTTTCAACTCGAAGGTGGTAGCAGTTGGGCATTAGAGAAAGCTCCATCACTATACTATAGTTAGAAACCTTATGCTATTATAAAAATACTTATATTAAAATAAGCTAAGTTACGTTTATGCAATAAAATTATAACCACTACATGACAGATTAAAATCATCCCTAAACTTCCTTATTTATATTTAGAAGTAAATTAATATTAATTTTCGGTGTAATGATGGTATTCATTCTTTAACGAAAAGGCTAGGGCGAAGCAAAGAATAAATAGTTCTTTGCAAATTATAATTAATTTCACATAATATTATATAAAGAATTATTATTAAAAGGACTCATGTAGTTTTAAGTAAACTGTTATTTGTGTACTGTTATATATACATAATATAACTATTACGAAACGAAATCAGAACATTATCTGTTAAAAAAATGTACTTCCTTACCAATACACAGACCAGTAATATATTTTGTTTAATTTTTGTCTGTCCGTCTGTCACGTTGATGTTGCTGAACTTTGACGGTGATATCCAATATTATATAGCACAATATAGTATACTTCTTGTTCCAAAAAACGAAAGTGTTCCTCGGGCATAGGCCAACTTAAATACCGTTGTGTCGATCATTATGAAAATTGCCATACATAAGTATTTTTTCATGAAAAGCTTGTTGTACTATTCCTGAAAGATAAGTGAATACTTCGAAGTGTAATAGGTTTGCCTAATAAGGCAGCTCTATTAGAAGTTAAAAGTCCGAAATGTGTTTATTGTTAATATGATGTAAACACTGCATATACAAATTTAGATACGTTTTATATTTTAAAAATATTGTATTGACGAAATAATTGAACAATACATTTTTCATTTGTTTCAGGTAACTGATACTACAAAGAATATCTCAACGGAAAGTTATCATATATTTCCCACATAGATTAGTATTTTAATATACTACCTGAACTCTCGAGCGTTTCATCTTGTGCTGCAAATGCAAACTTGAGGTGCTTTAGTAAAGATTATATTCGTTACATTTCTTCTGTAGAGATTTCAGATTTTTTTCAGGCTTGCAGCGAAGCGTAGACGGTTTAATTGCTAGTGTACAGTCACCGTAAAATATTGTGAGGAAATTATAGCATTCCTGTAGGGCTTCTTGTAATGCACAACTGGCTAGTTACCACCCTCGAGTAGAAAATCTGCCTCCATATACTTATATATGTGTTCTGGCAGTTGCATTTGAGAGTCAGTCCCTCTGATATTGGTTTAGCTTATCCACCATGTTAGGACACTTCGTCACTTAACATCAGATGAGATTGTAGACATAATGCTAAACCTATTAAATATGAAAATTATCACGCCTAAGTAACAACACTGCATGTGATGGTAAGAATAGTATCATGACAGCACTCCAATAAAGAGGATCTCAGCACTAGAGTTAGGTGTCGGGCTTATTACTATGTGTGGGGTGGTCACAAATCAGTCGAGTTAAATATAGATCCCTATCAGCTCGTTCAATCTATATTAATACTATACAGTGGAAAAGTTTGTTTGAACGCGCTAACCTTAGCAACTTAGCTTATCTTAGATTGACAGCAATCGGAATTTAAAATTTAATTTTTATATTTAATAGAACAGTCATTGAGGAACGTTTTAAGCTATTTAACATCATACTACTACCAACAGAAGCAGAGCTGTATTGAAAAAAGCTACAAAAATGGACAAAAACGTTTATATAAAACTTTACTCCTCAGTTCATAAATGTTTATGAGCGTCAAGATATGGCGCGTCTTTAAAACTTCATTCTGAACTAATGTCCGATAATTAAATAAAGACTAAGGAGTGCATTTAAAAATTGGCAATTGAATTGTACGTCGAAATGGCGTCAGGCTTGTCTGGGTTTGACAATATAGCATAAAAGCACCCAAATCCCGCAAATTGAGGCCAAGACGCCAAAGACTTTCTCTGTTTCGTTACGAACATTGTTATAAATGGTAAATCAATTAGAAATTTTGCATTAAATCTATCATAAATTCTTGACATTGGAAGTATTGAATTCTATATTCGTGTAATAATTATTTTGACTCGACCCAAGCAGAACTAAAAAAATTAATAATGCAATATTACCATGTAGCTTAAATGAGATTTATTAAATTTGCGTCAGAGTTATACAGTTAATATGATATAACCAGTCGCTTAATAATTTACTCGTTAAAGATAGTATTAACAATATAACCGAACATTACCATCACGCTCTGATAACCAAGTGGGGTGAACAGAGAACAATGGCCAATTATTCGTGTATATTGCGTTACGTTTTACGAGACGATCAATATGAGATTTAATTTATATAACATTAGGGATGTTTTGAGTGCATAATATTACAATTTGAAAATAATCAGGGTGCTTGTTTAGTAAAAATGTTGGGCAATAAGGTATGATATAAACCATTTTGACAGAGCCCCGTTCAGATGATGCCAAAATTTTGTAAACGGCTAGCTTACCTGACTCTTCTGACTTGATAGTAGAAAGAATTTAGTACAATAGGTTTGATTTGTTCGGTTACACAAAAGTCCAGAGAAAGAAATATGATATCTTTATAAAAAAATGTTGTATTCTATATTTGGCTAGGATATTTAGAATGTTACGGTTTTCAATAATAATACCTGTTAATAATAGCTCGAGCTAAATCACTGCGTCAGTTTACAATATAATAATGAGTTCAAATGCCAAGAAATCCACAGTGATCAAATTTTCCCCCAATAACTTTGAGAAGGTTATTCACGGTATTTTCTTCGCCTTCAGCCGATAAAATACTGTAACAAATACAAATGAATAAATGTACGCGAATATCCAAAAAATCATTAGTACTTGCTGGGGTTCGAACTTGCATACATCTAAAGGATATTCTGCTCATGTAAACAGTTTTTATACCTCATTTTTATTGTTACTATTGTATAATTTGTGATCTTATAGTATTTTTAAATATAAAAAATCAACATTTATTGTTTATTAATTAAACATGTAAAGACAGATTATTATGGAAAATATTTATTTATGTATTTATAACTATTAAGTATATTTATATAAACTTGATATTACTGGAATTAAATAAAAAATAATTCAGATATTGTAATTATAGGGATATGAAGGGATTAATTACATTGTGGGAAATGAAATCTGTGGTGAGGATAATATGATCTGCAACTGCGCTACTTACCCTAATAAAGAAATGAGATGACGGATTGACACGCATAGAATGTTTAGATAATTTAGTAAATAATATTTAAATAAGTTGATTTTACTAAATGGTTTACACTTCATTGAAATTAACATGACTGTTATTCAGAAGCCGTATATCATATAAGGTTCGATACTGCATCGAGTTGGAAAAGCCGGTCGGGTTAATTAAGGACTGTTAAATACATGATGCAGTTGAGGGTGTGGTATAGGTAATAAATATCTGCGATAATAGATACTAAAGGGAAATAAACTTTGGGTATTTTAGAATATAAAACAGTTCGAGACTTAGTATGTGATAACGTAATTTTGGCTATGTCGAAGTACTTGTGTTGCAAATCTATAATTTATTTTTTGAAGTGAATCCTGCTCTAAACGCTTTTTATGACTTGTGTTCAGGTAAAAACTTCAAGCGTCACAAACAAAGAAAAAAAATGATAGTAAAGAAGTTTATTTAAATGCATATGCATACAAACATTTTTTAAATAATAAGTACAAATGTACATTCACTATTATGTAAAATAAGTTTTATTTTTAATATTTTATACTAAGTTATCGCAGTTATCCTATATTTAGATTTATACATAAACCATATACATATTGTTCCCTGTGCCTCTAGTCTAGTTGTCTTTCTAAAATTACTAATGTTAAGAAAAAACAAAAAATGAATGGGTTTACAAATGTCAACAACATTTATTATACCATATATTTTGTTTACGTTAGCATTAAAAAAAGATAACACTGGTATATGTTAGTCTTGATTCAACCGAACATAATTGTCGTCTTCTATTACTTATCTCACAACTTCACTAAGTTAGGTTTCAATGCTGTTTCACCGGAAATAAATAATAAATTATAAACATTCTCACGGTGAGTCGACTAGCGTTGTACAAATCATCCAAATTTTCGTAACTAGTTTATGATTTGTACCACGAGGAGTTTTTATATCTGTACCGGTCGATACAACAGTTACACGCCGCTAATGGCCTCGCTTTGCGTCTCTGCCTTACAGACAGTGACCTATAACGTCTTCGTAGAAATGGCGACAACGCGCTACTGATTTATAGGTACATTTCCTATAAGAAAAATCAATTGACTTGTTTAACAGCTTTGTTGAAAGTAACGCAGCGCTATATGATAAGGAGTGACCTTAGGTCTGACTACATTTTATCACGTAGGCAGTTATTATTTTTAGAACTCTATTAACAGTTTGTGCTTGATTGTAAAAAATAGTTATGTCTAACTCTTAACATGAATGAAGCGTGTACAAATAAAAATAAAGTATTTTAAAATGATAATGGCTTGATCGTTAGCTAAACAAGTGGGTATTAGCCCTATAACCATGCTATGGTTTCATCACGATGTTTTCTTTCACCGAAAACTCAGGTTCATTGCAAGGTTTTAAGCTCACGTCCAATAAAGCTAGGTCCGTTCACACTATTTCTTTTTAAATTTGTTAGTTATAACCGCTTCAATTTTTAAAAATAAAACTTAAATACCAATTTATTGCCCGTACATTCAAGTTACTGTTAGTCACCAATTAAAAATTACTGCACCAACACAATAACAGCTAAATAGAGAATTATTACTTAGTTAAATAACTGTTTCTAACGTTTTTTTTTATATCCTGAGTCAGTTAATCTCAATATAAATAGAATTTAATTAAACATTTAAAACTTATAATTTCAGTAAAAGTTGATTAAATCTTTAAGAACGAGTAAAGCTGCGATGTTTTTTTATAAAAATAATTATCCATGACGCGATTTTAGGTTAACGATTTTGTTTAGGCGAACCGTTATACAACCGGTTTAAACCGTGAAAAACTGAGATTGAATCGGTGTATTACCGAAATATTACCCACTTATATATGCATCAAAATTAGATTATATATGTTAAAAAACCATCCTGTAAAGTTTTATTTAATTGTGTATTAAATTTTGGTAATCACACATCACGTTTTTAAACTCAAACTTTGTATTCAAATTTTTTTTTTTATTTTTTTTTTGTTCTGTTAATTGCTGATATGCTGTGGGTTCAAGTTCCATACAGTATAATTATTTGTGTTATCCATAAATAGTTTTTCTGAGTTTGGTTGTTATTGTGGATTTGTCAATTGTGTAAATTTTTGAAAGCGCTGTAGATTTATTAACGAACAATTTAACTAGGAAGACAGCTGTAACATTTTATATATTCTATTTCAAATGTAATCTAATATGGAAATTTAAAAAAAAAGTTCTATTTGGTGTTTTTCAAATAATTATAGATTTAGCGTTATGGCCACAGTCTTTCCTGATGTTAAGTGACGATGTGGCCTAAGATGCTGGACCCACTAAGCCTAGTGGAGGGACTGGCTCTCAAGTCTAACTTACGGTATACATTTATAGGTATTTGTCGGCAGATTTTTAACTGGCTGGTGGTAGCTAGTCACATGGGCATAAGAATTAAAAGCCTGGCCACTATGCTATGGTCTCATCACAATGTTTTCGTTCACCAAAAGCTTAGGATCATTGCAGGGATTCGAACAAACCTGCTAGTGTTTTTTTATTTACGGAGAGTGAATTTATTTTTTTGCTTGTTCTTCAATCACTCCTAAAATATTGGGTGGATTTAAATAAAACGGCATGTGAAAGCAGATTGGATTAGACATAAGACAATATTTACTAAAACTTTACACTATATGAAATATTCTAGTAACGGTAGATGGTACATTAGTCATTTGAAACTAGATTATTAGTTAAAAACATTTGCATCACGTCATTGTACCGTGACCGTAACAGGTGACGTCACAATACAATGTTTCAGGGCATCGCGTCGGGTCGCGTGGCCCCGTATGATTGTTCTCTTCGGACTCTAGCACAGTTCGACCGACCTCGACTTTAACGAGCCACTTATATTTTGTACACAAATGAAATGTTATCGTGACTTTCGCAACATACGGCGTGGCGGTCACAGTATCGCTTTACGCACCTCGTTTCGCATCATTTGTTTATTTGAATGTACAAGGTAATTTAGAATCTCTTTTTCTACAATTCGAAACTTTTTCTTAGCTATATAGATAATAAAACTGTAATTAATCAAAGTCTGCTAATTGAAGTAATGATAGGTAAGTTATAGTGTGTACGAACTCCGCGTCAAGGGACGTGAGTTCGAATCCACCTACAATGAACTTGAGTTTTCGGTGAAGGTAAACATCGCGAGGAAACCATAGCACAGTGGTTGGACTTTTTTTAATTCCCGCCTGGCTAACTATCACCTACAAGTTGAATACCAAATACCAATAGGTCTTCCGGCAATTGCGCTTGAACGCCAGTCCCTCCACAGGTTTAGTGTATCTACCAATTTGGGCCTTATCGTCACTTAAGATCAAGTAAGTTTATGGCCATAAGGCTACACCTTAACTATACAGAAAATAATTGACGTGTACTTTCTTAATCAATATAGCCAAAAATATAAATTTTAATTATTATCTGTGTGCGCTCTTGTACATGCGCCACTATGAATCTACTGGAAAATTTGTCAAAAATTTTGACACGGTAATATTTAATATTAGTATGATGAATCTATAGGATAATATATACAGGAGCCATTTATGCTACAAGAGAAAGGGCTTATCCAGGATATCGGTTACAGTTATCAAAGTCGTTTATCAGGCGTTGTAAACATTGTTCGAATTTTAAAAATAATCGTCGACTGAACTAGCCAGCAAATTTTATAATACAAACTGTTTTCAACAAAGAGATTGTCAAGTAATTCTAACAACAACTTAGACAACGATAATGTTCAAATGATCCAATATCGATAGATAATGTCGCGCGAATTATTACGTCATCGATCACACGCATGGCTTCGTTGGCATCAGTATGCGAGTGAACTGCCAGTAAGATTATTCAAACACAGTGCAAATGATGTAGTAATGTAAATCATTAAATTGATTTAAAACTAATATAGATTAAATGAAATTAAATTTTAAAATATTGTACAATTATTATAATAATTTTTTATATATAATTAATAACAATATTAATAAAATATAATGATTATTGATTTTTTAAATATTTTCCTTACTAAGGAAAAAGCGAAGGTACTGAGATCAAGCAACCAAATTAGACGTTATTTCATAACTAAGAGATTAGTGCTCCAATAAAATAGTGACTCTTTTGTTAAAACTTTTTATGACAAATAATATATTATCGTATGCTTCGAATCAATATTCATTATTTATTTTACTTATGTGCAATACCCGAAATACATCACGTATAATGTAGTCAATATTAAAAACATAGGGCCAGATAATTAAATATGAATATAAATAAAAATTAGAACTTTACTGCATCAACACCAACAACAAAGGCAACACAGATGTTTATGTGGATATTAAAAAAAAAAGTATCGATGCCGGACTTCAAAATATCTTAAGCAATCTGTAAATACTTTTTTGTAATAAACAGATAATTTTCGGGCAAAGTTTATAGTTTATGATTATCTGATAGATATACAAGTTACAAGACAAGTAACCATTTTGAAATAAACGTGGTTATCTATAACTCTTGATTCTCCGACGTAAGTCCAATAGTTACAAAATTAAACCTCTAGATAAAAATAGTGTTCTAGTTTCTAAGGATTTCGTTATACACGAGATTGTGGTTACTTAAAGGATAATATTTAAATATTAGCTTGTACGAATGTTTCATTGAAAGTCATGGAATTTAATTGTAATATAATAAACCTAACTTACCTTTAATATACTATTTAGGTAATTGTATTAAAAAGTAATATTTTGATAGTAAATCTCTCCTAATGTGCAGGCTTGCATTACTGATACGTAATTTACTAGTCTCTACGTTTGACGCACGGGAGCGATGCTCTTGAATTTCACCAATATCCCGTTCTACATGTATAACCAGTTCACTTAGTAAGGTTTTACCGAGCCATAAAATGTACTTTTTATCGACATATAGAAGAACTACTGTTTTTCTCTTCGTCTGTCGTTCATTGACATAAGTTTTATTTATTTCCGATATAAAACATCTTATTATTTATTTAGATTTTTTAATTAAAGGGTATAGTAAAGTCATAAGACTGAATTATATATTCATAGATTAAGTACTTAAGACGAGAATAAGTTTAAGTCTATCTCACCTAAACAAAAAAAAATACTTGTATCGTTTAATAATCTGTAGGAATCTTATGTTCTTTTGGATGCCAGTATTTCCATTGATGTAAATTATATACCTAAACCTATATATGTGTAACATATCTCTATATATTTATTAAAAACCCGTTTATAATAATCTTGAAAAACACTCAACCGATATCAATGATATTTTGTAAATGTCTATCGCTTGATTCAACTTGAGATATAGGATAGTTTTAATCCCCATAAATAGGCCTATCACTGGATTTCATGGGTGATACTGTGGTTTACTATATGCCAATATAAGTAAGGTTTGCCAGGCTAGTAGTTTTATTCAAATTTATGAGTTATTCACAAATCAACAGTCGACTTACATATTTTCCGCATGTAGTCTACACATTTTAGGTCGCTTCTATCGACCCCTGCAATAAGATATTACACGACTACGCAAAACAGAAAATAATAATTTATATATGATATACAGTTTAAGTTGGGAATAAACCATGTAAATATAAATCTTTTAAATTTTTTTATCACATAAAAAATTACCTCATATACTGCCGATAAAATTTGCCGCTTTAGGCTCCAACCTATTTAGCCTGCTGGTAAAATCGCTACAGCATATGCGTATTATTTACTTAGAAAATGTTGTGCTTATGTAAAACTAACTTGTAAGAACGTTAAAAACATAAGCTGTTAATAATATAATTATGAATAATCTTGTGTCATAGTTAATATGAAAATAAATGATTTTTTCTTTACGCCAATTTTACATTTTTATAATTTTTTCCATTTATTTAATTGTAAATGTAACATTAAGATACTGAAAGCTATGTATATTACAGTTATGTAAGAAACATATTTTCCAATTTTACGATAATAGCGATTGGTTCGACATCAAATGAACACGTAAATCAATTTTTGATTTTGATAGATGTATCGAATGATTGAATGGTCTTTGGAGTGAAATAAAATTGATTCTGTATTAACGCAATTGATTGGTATCTATTGCGTTTATGAAATACGCACGTCCAATTCTCGAGTTGGTGTTTGGTCCACTTTTTTTCTCGGTGTATATTAATAAGTAATGGAAGGGTAACGTTTTTGGGTGTAACTTTCATCTTTTTTATATTTCAAAATTAATCGAAAGTTAAATTTAATGAAACGAGTACCTTAGCTGTCCATGGATTCGGTTGGATGATGCGAATTTGGCAGGAGCCTGCTAGCGCAGCTTTAGAGACACTTTCTGATATAAAACTTGCGGCAGTCCTAGACAGGCCAAGATATTTTAGTAGATTATAGAGAGATTTCGCTGGTATGCCTCTCGCTCCCTCTTCGACTACGTATTAATGAACTAGTAGCCATTCCTATTCAGGTCATTTATTAGCTCGTAGTATTAATTTGTTTTTATAGCATGGTCTCTTGGTATATTTGTTTCCCATGATAACATGAGCTCAATTAGTATATTGTGTGTTCATTAATTTTTAAATTGTGTAATCAGATAATTTACAAATTTGTATATAAAATATTTATTTTTTACTTATTTACCTTGAATACAAAGTGGAGAAATGTATTTAACAATAAAGTGGGTGGTGCTAAAGTTTAATGAAATTATAACATTATATTAAATTAATCTTCTTAATAGCTCCTATTGCTTTTCGCTTTTAACTTGTACTCTATGTAATGACATAGCTCAAAGTTACTTCAATATATTTTGTCAATTTAGTACCGCTACTCATTAAATAATACCATTTATATATACAAAAATCGATGTTTGTGTATATGTACAAGCTTAATAAATTCTAAAACTATTTTAGCGATCAAATACCTGTTGGTTTAATTGGTATCATTCGGTTTGTATGTTAGTATTGTAGACGACAGATGACATTGATATTGAGCGACTCATTACTAAAAATTACAAAGTAAAGTTTGCATTGCCAGTATAAAATAGATATACTGTATCAACTATTTAGATACCATAACAGAAATTTTGTTTAGCGTGTATTTAAATAATGGGGAGTACAAAATTAAGTTGTGAACAATACAAAATAAATAAAATGTATGTTTAAAATTAAAATGTTAGTTTACCTAGACAGGTGTACAAAGCACATTCGACCTGTCATTAACAAATAATTGAAATAATACAAAAAATAACTTGCATAATAAATAATAAACTAAAAATTTATTACAACTTGTATACATCGTTTACTTTCTTTTAAAGTATGTAAGTAAAAGTTGTAAAAAGTAAATAGTCTTCATAAGTAATTACCTGTACCTGCGATATTTATTCACGTTGTACCAAATATTATTTATTATTTTTTGCCGGTTTTTGTAACCTTTTTCAATACAGATTTTCTTCTATTACTTTACTTCTTGATTGCGCTATCAAATACTAACAAACTTTTTGAAATCCGACTGATAGTTCCGAAGTAATCAAACAAACAAACTTTTCCGCTTTATTGTTACTAATATTATAAATGCAAAAGTGAGTTTATTATGCTTTCACACCTAAGCCGCTGAATCGATTCTGATGAATTTTCATGTGTCATCCGATTTGATTCAAAACTTTAGAGAAGCATGAATATTTTAGAATTTTCGGTAAGTTCAAATTCATCTGCATTGACCAACATGCTGAAATAAATAATTTAATAACATAGGAAGTAGGTAAGTAGTAGTATTATATATGTATCGATAAATAACCAGCATTGCTTGACAAAATTAATATCTAAGAGAGCGGACGTGCATGTAATAACTAGTAATTATATAATATAGATTATACTGTGTGCTTTAAATAGAACAAAAACGTTAGCTTGCCTGCGTGAAGCGACGATAGCTCAGTGGTAGTGTGTACGACTTCGCGTCAAGGGATTTGCGTTCGTATCCACCTACAACGAGCTTGAGTTTTCGGTGAAGGAAAATGTCGTGAGGAAACCATAGCATGGTAGTAGGGCTTCTTCTAATGCCCGCCTGGCTAACAACCACCCTCAAGTTTAAAATCTGCTGCCAAATACCAATAGATGTATTCCGGCAGTTGCACTTGAGAGCCAGTTCTTTCACAGGTTTAGCGTGTCAATCAACTTGGGCCGTATCGTCACTTAAGATATAACGCTAAATGCTAGCTATAAAATATATATAATAGAATCGCGTCAGTTGTGGGATTGTTTCAATGCGGCAACGCTCCGCCGTAACCAATATTGCTTAATAGCCATATACATCAATACGCCGAGACATTAACATGTCTAGCGCACGTTTCTCGCGTAGAAAGTGGCACCTGCTGCACGGTGACTGTTAATGCAGTTTTTAGAGAAAATCCATGTTTCAGTTCCGGCGTGCCGTAGTCAGCCCTTAACCGACCTAGATTACATATGGAATGGTTAATGACTGTTTATTGTCGACCTACTTTGTATCGGTTTCATAATTTATCGAGATAACATGCCTTCAATTGTCCTCATAAATATGTATACCTACTAGTACTAACTTGGGGTTAGAAATTCAATTGTAATTCAATTTTTTTATATTGAACGTTCTGTTATCAAAATTATACGTATATTTCATTGAATTCGGTTATTTAATTAGCAACATTTTAATATGTTTTGATGGCAATGTATACTTACAACAGATATTTTATTTTGATATTGGCATTATGGATGCAAGAAATTGACACCTCAAAATTATATTCATGCATAGCTAATTGTATGATTTTATATGGTTGTTTGACAACTCATCTAAAATGTTGAGGTTATATTAAAGTGAAAACATGTGAAATCAACTTTACACATGCGTCCATTTTTAGAAACTTTTTAGAAACCAGATAAATATTAGATATTATCATTTAATATAATTCATGTAAATTACATTTAACTTTGAGTATTAATTTCGGTGATCTTTTAAATATTAATAAGTAGTTAAAGCGTAATTATCGAATAATTAAGAACTTAGATTACATGGCGTACTTATTTTAATTATCCGAATCTTTACATAACGCAATTTATACAATTTTTAATTAATTTATTTAACTTAATAATCATGTGAAAATTTCTGCTTATGATTTTCTAATTTAATAGAAAAGCCCCTGTTCTGTCAACATTAAGTCTAATAATGGACTACAAAAAATTTCAACATGATTGTACTTTCTCCTTCTTTCTTTGAAAGAAAGAAAATACATTTATTACGGATCTCACACTGACTAAATGACTAACAATAATAATTAAAAATTAGGGCGAAAAACAAAAACAACAATAACCTAGTGAATAAAATAGGCAGAGCGTACCCACTAAACAGTTGTGTGAGGCCGTAAATGGTCCCATCTCAGCAAAAATGATACAACGTATGTTGCGTTGCAGCGCTGGTTTTCCGATGGTCCAACGTGATGTCACGGTCAGCACTACTTTTTAATATAATAAGGAAAAAAAAAATGACAATACTATAAAATTGTTTAAATGAATATGTAACTGGTGAAGATTTAGCTAATTTAAATTTAAATAAATATGTAATTTGCGTTATTAATATTGCTATTATATACTTGACATTGGCGGATCTAGGAAAATCGGAGAAGCCATAGTCCAATCAGAATAGAATGGACTAATTGGATTGTCATAAATACATAATTTGAATAGAATAGAATATGTGATAATTAAATAGAATAGAACACCAATGAAGCGATAATATAGAATTCTATTCTCATTGATGAGATCTCATTAATGTATGTTTTTTAATTAGTTTTGTTGCTTGAATTAATTCTGGTGTTTATTTAATTTATCAATATTTTTTTTATAGATGAGTTTTTGTATATGTATATAGATTAAGGGGTCTATTATGACCACAAACCACATTATTGTTTCGTTACCCGCTCGCCTTCGTAATAAAAATGCAGCTTAACAATTTAGCAACGCGACACTCTTTTTATATTTAACTCGTGGGTGCGCCTCCACTGATTGACCGAGATTTCCGCAATACATTATATATACATTCGATAAGAAAATATACAAAAAATAGTTAACATTATTCATTATACTAAGTGTGCCCGCGACTTCGTTCACATGTAACTAAAAGCTATGTTTCTGTCCCTCGAGAACAGGATTTTTTCTGGATGGAAATAATCCAATGTATTTTTTTGTACTCCTGACAACGACGTACGCAGAATTTAATGATGTTCGGTTGCGATCTTAAGCGTTCATCCATCCATTTCGCTTAGAGATCTTGCTTTTTGTTTCGCCCTTAGCGTAGTGTGCAATAGCCTATATAAGATTGAACCTTAAATGATTCGGTTTTTAAATGTAGTCCATTATAATTCGTTTCGATTTTTTTTTTAATATTCTATATAACTGGCCTTGCGGTGTAGTAAGAGCATGTCCTACGAAATAAAACGAGTATTAATTAATTATAATTGGATCAATGAAAGATTTGAAAATATTTTATGTTTCTTATATAAAATGATTATTTAACAGTTAAAAACCGGTATGTTTCTACTTTAGGCTACAAGACCGAAATTAAAACTTTGAACTTGAAAGCGAGACATAATTATAACGTAGATATTAATTAAAACGTATTTTATATATTATATATATATATATTATATATATATATATTATATATATATATATATATATACCTTTATACCTTTATATGTGGGCATCACTATATAAATGCGTGGCAAAACTTGGCGTTAGCGTCGATATTGCACGAGATAAACAAATGTAGGTCACAAGAAAGTTCAACAATTTATTGTTACAACCTTGGACTGGCACGAGATTTCTTGAATTTAACGTACTTTTACATTTACTTGTAACTTTTTTGTACAATCGCCTGGTACAATACATAGATGTATATTTTGCGCTTATATTAATGATATGCTGTTAGTCTAAGGGGTTTTCACAGCTCATCGAGCTTTCAGGATGAGTGCGAAAGGCACTCAACTCGTGTTAATTGAGACAAGTTTCTGATTAGGTCCACCAAAAATTGTGTAGTATTTATATAAAATCAAATGAAACTAAATCAAAGATCTTTATTCAATTTAGGCCTAGGAAGGCGCTTATGAACGTCAAAACTACTACCAGTTCGGAAAGTAACGCAGTCATCGAGAAGAATCGGCAAGAAACTCGATCTGCATAATTTTTTAAGTCGTATTCTTATCATTTTTATGTAATAGTGTAAAGTGTTACAGTGTTTATTAGCGGATGTATAGAGAGGGGTATCAATTCTAGTCAGCAAGATCGCTCACATATTGATCCACCCTATAATAATAGTCCTTTGACATCAAAACCCGTTTGACATGATTCTTAAACCTACTGTCCGGCAATTCAGTAATGCGCTTTGGGACTTTATTATAAAACTTAACACTATTTACTTTTACACTATAATTTAAATCTAATTAAACTAGGCAAACTATAATTATAGTTACAGATTAAATATAGGCAAATACAACATGTACTAAATGTTAGTTAACATGATAAACAGTGAAGAACTAAACTGACTAAGCATTTAGGCTAGATGGTAACGGGTGTACACACAAACTCAAATTCCTATTTAAAATATAAAATTTGGTAAACTCCAGAATGTTTGACTGATTATCATAAATATTGCCACAAATATATATTATGCATAAACACGTTTTTTATGTTATTAACGATGTGCTAGATGGGGCTGCAGTTTGGTTATTGACTACCGTACAAGGCAGAATAATGTCTACAACGTAAAATAGTTGAATATAAGAATAATTTGCATTTGTGAGAAAATTTATGTAAAACATAAACAATGTTCCGGGAAGATGTAATTGTTAACAGAATCAGCTAGGCACTCGAGGTAACAATTATAATAAAAACATAATAGCGACTGACTAATGGCGGCTGATTTCACTTTTTAAATCAATAAATGTTTACGTTTACAATTATCATGGTTCCGTAAGTACAAGTGAATAAATAAATATAAAAAAACGTTTCGGTACCACTTTCTATTAGTTGTATTCATTTACTAAACTACTTGAAGACCAAAATCAAAATGATGAATACCTCGCGATTAATGCAGTCGCTTCGCTGCAACTGCCGCGTGGAAGTGCTGTGGGTTAGATTATCACATAAGACAAAAAAATGAATGAAGCGATGATAGCTCAGTTGGTACTGCTGCTAGTGTGTACGGATGCCACGTCAATGGACGTGAGTTCTAATATCTGAAATTAGCTTGAGCTTTTGATGAAGAAAAACATAGTGAAGAAGCCATAGTATGACTGTAGGGCCTTTGCTAATGCCCAACTGTGCTACCCTCACTCTCGAGTTGAAAATACCCATAGGTGTGTTCCGGAAGTTGCACTTAAGAGCCTGTACCGTCACTAGGCTAGTCCACTATCTTTGGCCACAACATCACTTAACACCAGGTGAGATTTTGGCCACGACGCTAAATGTATAAACTATAAAGAGAAATATTAAAGAAGTATTTGTAATTAAATTTGGTCAAAGTGCAATGGAAAGGGCTATGCTTGGAGTTTAACTGCGTGATCGAATCAGGAATGCGGAGATCCGTAGAAGCACCAAAGTAACTGACATTGCCCGAAGAATTGCTAAACTTAAGTGGCAGTGGGCTGGGCACATTGCTCGCAGAACCGATGGCCGATGGGGCCAACGGGTTCTCGAATGGCTACCACGTACCGGAAGACGTAGCGTGGGTAGGCTCCCGTCAAGGTGGACCGACGACCTGGTGAAGGTCGCGGGAATCCGCTGGATGCGGGTGGCGCAAGACCGGTCGTCGTGGAGATCTTTGGAGAGACCTATATCCAGCAGTGGTCGTCTTTCGGTTGAATGGATGGATACATATATAGCCCTTGTGCATCGCTATCGGAAATGCATCATTTCCCGTTTGGATTTCCATCAAAACATGGACCCTGTCAGAGTTTAAGCTAGGAACATAAACAGCAACTTGAGTAGGGACAGCATCTGTCTTTGAAAGTCGCCTTTTACGTCGCAAACTGATAGGCAATATGTTATACTAGCTATACCTGCGACTCCGTCCAAATGAAACTATGAGCGCATTCACGCAATTCACGCATTTAAACAAATAAACCAACTCTTCAGCTTCACTACATTAATAAGTAATGAGTGAGAAGTTAAACGAGTACCACCTTTTACGATCCAATGAAACGATTAACCTTTTAGTAATTCACTCGGGATTCAATACTACGATTCAGTAGAACACAATGGGTGTTGTAACCTTTAATGTTACTGTACGAACTGTGACAGTCATTAAGCAGAACTTGTGGGAATCGGCGCTGCGCTAGGAGCGGGGTCAATGACACCAGGGGCGGTGACGTGGCGCGGAACACGGATGCACTTGCACAATAATGCTTGGCGGTTGTGGTTTGTATGAAGAATTACTTCACACAATGTATTTGTTTACATGTAGGCTTCTGTTTACGTGATAGATGGACGTACTAAAACGTAAATACAATTATTTCAAAATGTTTATTTATTTTTGTTTCTTTTGATTGGTTTTGTATATTTATAAGTTGCAATACTATAAAGACATTGGTATCTCAGTTTATTATTTTATTGATAAAAAGTTATACTACCTCTGAGTACTATATATAGGTAGTGAAGCAATATTTTAGTATATAATTTTATGTTTCTTTTAACTTGAAAGAAACCGCAGGTTAATGTTAGTAAGCAATGAAATGTCAATCGAATATAATAGGTAAGGTACATTCAGATAAAGATACATTATTTTCAGATTTAATCAGTACGGGGGGTTAAGGAAGTTATTTCAAATAATTTTTTGTTGCTAATACCGAGAGATTACCGCAGTCTCGTCATATGTGATAATACTAAAGGTATCAATCACTACTAGTGCGTTGTCATCCTTCAGTCCTCCTTCAACAATTATCTTTGGAAATCTGATTAACCTTAGGAATATAACATAAGGACCTCATATAAATCAATTATAATAATGACAAGTAAAAAGAAATAGATAAATACTGTATATCGCCTTCAAATATATTATTTAAAAGGTACATGTGTACAATAATATTGATCGTCTTAATAAATTTACCGTAACTAATTCCGGGTCCATGAATAAAGATAATTATAATCTTACATGTATTGTAAATAGATATGTTTAGAAATAAATTTAAAAAATAATTGTAGAGCTCATTAAAACATGTATAAAAAAACAAATATTAATACAATTTGAACACTTATAACAAGTTATGAATATGCTCATCTAGTATTTAAGTATCTTAACCTAGACCAAGTTACTCATGAGTCATAAGCAACGCTACGATTGACCGGTAATAACTTACCGGTTGAGCCTGACTGCGCATTACGTTACTTGGTTTGTGGTCCTTAACGAACCAGGCGTACATTCGACCGGCCCCCTATTACATATTTCGCAAAAGTGAAACGATAGTAAAGCTTTAGTAAAAGCAGCAAAAAATTAACAATAAATTGACGAATTCATTACACTAAAGTTGATACATACTACGAATTTGCTATTTGGAAGCAAATATTTAGCGATTTTTGCTGTTGATTTGCTTTTGCGCAATACTAATGATAGTGGAGTGGAAGTGCAATATTTACATAGCATAGTTTAAGGAATTCATACTATCGTACTTAATGGATATAAAACCAATATTATAAGAGTAAATTAACAATCAGTTAATCTATATTAATATTATAAAGCAGAGAAGTTCGTCGCCTTTCTGGAGCGATGCGGGTTCGTGCATGCAAACAACGCGTCAGCCCAGAGACCGCCCCAGCCTGATGGTAAGCCGGGCCCCATCCGGGCAGCCTGGAGTGCTGACCCACAACACATTTGGACAGAGTATGCTCCTCGGTATCCTCCGCCGCGCCGCATTCATGGCAAAACCTCACGGAGCATTGCCTCCTGCTACATCACTCTCGGAGGACCGGGTGAACAGCGTCTATGGTGTATCTTCCATAGCGCTCGATCGTCAGGTCCTTCACCCAAAACCGTACCATATCAATGCGGGATCTCCGCCTCCTTATTTCTAACTCCGTGGAAGGTAGAGGCTCCCGTCTTGCCTTCCTTACCGCCTTGTTTCTGTATACAGCGGCGAGGATTAAAGCCTCTAGCTCCCACGGCGGTGACCCAGATAACACCATGGTCGCCGCTGAGAAAACCGTGCGGTATCCTCGTATGACCCTGAACGCCACCATGCGCTGGATAGCGTGCAGCACACGTTTATTGTTCTCCACTAAACTTAGCCAATCTTAAATAAACAGAATTGATCCAATTGTTTTTTTTTCTGATAAACCCAACGCAATCAAACGTGGATTAACTTATTTAAATTTAACGCATACATTTTGAAATATCTCACGTGGGATTAGAGTAGGGGAGGTGATCGAAAAATTACCAAAATGACACGTAATTATTGGATGCCCACTTATAACCTGAGTTTACTTTGTTATAGATGTCAGACACATTTATTTTGCGTGTATGCTCTAAAACCCAAGCATTATAAACCTACATCAGGATGTGTGGATTGTTATCTACTATTTTGTATTTTAATATATACTACAGTTTTAATTTTCTATTTCAATATCTAATCTAATAGTATAATAAATAAGAAAGTAACTTTGTCTATTATTTGCATTTTCTCGCCTAAATTGCTAAAGTAATTTCGATGAATTTTCGTTTAGATATAGACTGGACCTTTGAGGGGGACACAAGCAATTTATTGCGGAAAAAAGTTAAAACTAGAAATCCTTAAAAACGGCTCTTTTTATTAATTATTTTTAAATCGTAATTATTATTTTTCTGTTCAAGTTTCTAGATAATGAATTCTATACAGATTGTGTTGTAATCGAGTTACTAGCTACTGGAAAAGAGAACAATATGTATTTTTTTATGGAATAGGGGGCAAGCGAGCAAGCAGATCACCTAGTGGTAAATGATCACCGCCGCCCATGGACACCCACAACACCAGAAGAATCGCAGGTGCGTTGCTGACCTTTAAGGTATGGGTAAGGTCTCTTCTTAAAGGTTCCCCAGTTATATTGGTCAGGGAACATCGCCGACGCAAGACTTCTGTATACCTATAAAGAATACAAACATTTATTTCTAAAAAAAAAACACATAACTAACAATTTCAGTGTCATCTATATTTTGCAAGTGTAATATTATATATTTCCAAGAAGTGTTTTAATTTATGGTTCATGATTGTTTATTGCAGAGCGATGTCGCGGTGGAAGGGTAAAGTGAGATAGCTGGCAGATGGCAGCAGTCAGCGCGGCGATGTTCCGGCCCGGGGGCGGTCACGACCCCTCCTGCTATGCCACGCAGCGGGTAAGTGACACATCAATATTGAAACAGGTGGCGCTATTACAAATTCCAAGCCTAATAAATGTGTTAAAGCTTCTTAAGCTGACATCGATAGTCAGAAGTGTCAGGAAGAGAAAATATTATTTACAGATCCTATTTGTTTGAAATAAATTAAATTCCATTCATTCATCCAGAACTTCGTTCATGTTAATTGTAATAAATAATAATAACTTAGGGCTAATGTAGTTGATTAGTAGATAGATGAATTTTTAAACCGATTAATCGGTTATGATGAATTTTGGTATAGAGATACACCTTAGAGACGCAGATAGGCTAAAAACTCATTGAAAGGCAGTTAAGGGAAGGAGAAACTTTGTATGAAACTTCTTATTGCGTCATCCGATTTGTTTGACTAAGGTAATATTAACGTGAGTGAAATCGCACGAAACATATAGTTCCTTATAAATACAAAAAACACCTTTGAAGTTACACATTGTCAAAAAATATTAAATAAAAAGTAATTTTGAATTAGGAAAATTGAATAAGACCTTAAAACATGCTTTTTTAAAAATCCAAAGTAAAAATTCTTACATTCGAAGAAATAAAAAAGTTATAAAACGAAGTACGCTTAAAATCATTATCATATCCCTAATTCATGTCTAACATTGTTCTGAACTATGTTCACTATTTTGTTACGTCTAGCTTTCTCATTAAAATATACATTCGGCCATAAAGTTAAATTTACAAAATTGATACAACTAGAGTTAGTACAAAGTGGTTTTTCCCGCCCTCAACTACGAGTAGGCGAATGTTCAGTTGGTAAAATACCAACTTAATATTAATTATGTATTGTTGAATTCAGTGTTATGGTTTCACATTAATTAACCGTCATGTCATTCGGTTGGTAACAAGTATTGAATACAAAATGCGGATGTTATTAAGTTAACCGAAATTCTGAATGCATGTAATTACGTATGTTATATTATTAAATAATATATTTTAATTTTCAATGCTCACGACTTCGAAAGCAATGGATTTTTATTACTTAAATTCCGTATTGATGGCTCATTTGGTTGTGTGTACGGACGCTGCGTCAATGGATGTGAGTTCGGATCCATGCACTGAGTTCCTGCTTTCGGTGAAGGAAACATCGTGATGAAATCATAGCATGGTTGGAGGGATATTTCTAATTCTAATTTCTGCCGCCAAATACGTATAGGTGTGCTCCGATAATTGCACTTGATATCCAGCCCCTCCACTAGGCTTATCGTGTCCACCATCTTGAGCAACATCGTAATTTAAAATCAGGTGAGATTGTGGCTATAACGCCTAAACCTTGACTATAAAAAATAAGAGTTCATGGTTTCGGTGAAAGAAAACATTGTGTTGAAATCATAGCATGGTGGTGGGACTTTTTTTCATGCTTCCTGGCTTGCTATCACGTTCGAGTTGAAAATCTACCGCAAAATACCTGGTATGTTTTGAAAGTTGCACTTGGTTGCCCACACTAGATTCAGCGTGTTCATCACGCAGTATTCCTACACATTACCGACTGATCTATCATCGCTTAAATATCAATTATCATCGTCTAAATGTACCATGTAGTCTATATGTAGCTATAATTTAAAGAATGAATAATTTATTGGATTAAGAGCTTTTCAAGTTAAAAACACGCATTACTGACCGACAAAGGGATGCTGATTTTTTAATAAACTATAAAGATGTGAAAAGTAGAAATATTTCGAAAAATTTGTTACATCGTGCGTAGTTGTATACGCAGTGGCGATACATATTTTTGACCTAATTCAGCTGTTTAGTAACAGACTTCGTTTGACCTTACTTTCAACTCGACAATAATAGCTACATTGGTATGTTAAGAAGTATAATGAAGTCACGACTTTTGCAGTAAACTGAGGCCACGGGGTAAAAGAGTAAAGAATGCGTTTAATTTATTTTTTAAGTATTTAACAGAGTTATGACTCAAATTATAATGATAAACTAGATTTTAAATCCTTACTAATAATATAAATGAGAAAGTAAGATAAGTAAAGTTAAGTAGTAAGTAAGGCAATCGCACGTAAAATCTAGTATAATGTATATGTTATTATTATGCACTCTTTACTTTCATCAACTAGTAATTTATATTGATATTTTTCTCCATAAAACATTACTTATGCAACGTGGTAAAGGTGCTGAGGGTTACTCGGTAAATTAACCGCATAGTTGCATAACGAACCGGTATGCAGACAATTTCACTTTTCTCTAGGAATGCCGCACATGCTAAATACAACTGTTTATGTTAAATCTATGGCATGATAATAATTCGATACAAGTGTTTCTATCAGAACGAGTGGATGGGTGAATGCGTTCGAGGAATTAATTAGCACAAAGGACGGGTGTATACACTGTAACATCTGATACTATTGAGTGAAATCACTCGTGTAACTCACACAAATAACTCTATTTCGATTATTTTTGCATTTATATACTACTACATTTTACGTGCTGCTTCGCTCGCGTAAATATTGAAGAGTATATAAAATCTTGAATTATATAAAATATTGAAGGCACGAAAGAGTAACAAGCAAACAAAGTCACTTTAATATTCTTAATATTAGTATAGAGATAAGGATTTTGTATTCGTAATTTATATGGATAGGTGCTCCATAGGTGCAGTTAAATTTAATTTTAGTAAGGTGTAAATTACATTTACATATATAATTCCGATACGCGTGTGACAGTGATTTTTTTTCTGCATGCTCTGACGGTCTTGTATTAATTTGTTATGTGTGCTTATAACTATTTCTTGTATTTAAACGACGTCCGTACTCACTTTGCAAACTTTACACGTCATAAGTGTTAGACGTCAACTGACAAAGGTTATAGACAAAACAAAACGTGAACAATTGGAAAGTGCAAAACAAGGCTTCCTAGGTCAGCTAGAAGAAATATATAAAAAAAATAACAAAATATTTCATTTTTAAAGGTTAAACTAATAATCTTATACTTATTAAAATACTTTGGTATAAATTATAAACTGATTGTATGATATTTAATAGCCAAATACAAAACAATTTATTTTACTTATAATATTGATATGGTGATATTACAGTTTTGGCTTGAATTGTTTTTATCATTTATAAAGTATTTCGTAATAAAATTCGGAATGCTGAGCGAAATATAACACGGGCAGGCGATCAATAACTCATCACTTCATCAGCGTATTGAGACCGCCATTATAATTTTCTGTTACGACCCGGATATTGCCACGCGTTTGTCGCTAACATACGACAAACATTTCACCAGTTTTCGCGGTTGCAAAATAGAATTATGATACAAAGCTTTTATAGTGGTAGCTTGTACCTGATGGTAATCTTAGTATAATCCAAATTACTACCGTGGAGTTATCGGTCATCTGTCGAAGGTCTGTCATGCAAACCACCAAAACTATTGTGCTTGTAATTTCTTTTAGTATCAAATCTTTTGGATTTTAATCAGTTACGGTTTTTTTTATACTAAAGATTTAGAGTTATGGCCATAATCTCACCTGATCTTAAGTGACGATACGGCCCATGTTGGTAGACACGCTAAACCTTTTGGAGCAACTGGCTTGCAAGTGTAACTACCGGAACACACCTATTGGTATTTGGCCTAAAAATTATTTAGACCATTAAAGAATCGAACTCGCGGTTTGCATTGTTTTAGTCCTTTAATCCGTGATTTGGATTATTTTCACTTTTTTTTATAGTTGATAAGTTTATGGTCACAATCGTACCTGATGTTAAGGGACGATGACAGCCTAAGATGGTGAATACGCTAAGTTTGGTGGGGGCACTGATTTCAAGTGCAACTACCGGAGTACATCTATAATATTTTGCCAGCCCAGCCAGGCATGAGAAAAAGTTTTACCATCATACTATGGTTGCATCACTATGTCTTCCTTTTAACCGAAAGCTCACGCTTATTGCAGGGATTTGAAGTTACGTATATTGAGGCGAAATCTGTAGGAGCCTTTCAAGTACTACGTAAACACATTTTTTTTAGATTTTTGACCCACCCTCTCCCGATGTCACGCACCGTAACATTTTTCTGTACCCCACCCCCCTGCCTCTCCTCAAACGTTGTGTAACACCCAAGTGAGCATTTTTACCTAAAAGTTATAATTATGTTTTACCTTTTTTACTAATAAATTCATAAAAAAGTTATTTTTGTTAACCTTTTGAAATGCGGTTAGAAATAGTGTAGATATTCTACTCAAAACATAACCATACGAACTTAGAAAATTTAAATAGGCTTGTTTTTATTTAAATTAAAAAAAAACAATGTTACGTAACACGTTGTTCCCCTCTCACCCTTTTAACGCATCGTAACGTTTTACATGGCTCCCCTCCCCCCATATTACGTCACGTAATACTTAAACGATCCCTGTACACACTATCAACTGAGCTATCTTCGCATCAAAAATACTGTGATTGTGCATGCTTCTCATCCCTGTTCAATACACCTTGCGACTCAACAGAAGTATCCTTATCTTGCGCTAAATCTGTAGTAGTATATATGTATTTACGTAAATATAATGCGTAATAGCAACACGTTTGCTAACACTGGTACTCTACAGGCTCAGTTTTCGTTACTTATCAAGATTACGTCTAGGTATTCAACAGTTTTTTGCGGGTTTACTAGGATTTTGTGCGTTTGTTAGAGTATATTATTAGTTTTACCACCAAGTGTGAGTAAGTTTATAAATACATATAATCAATCAAACTCAGAACAATTATTTGAGGATCACAAAAAATAATAGCCATGTGTGGGACTCGAACCCACATTACCGAGGGAACTGCTTTAACCGCTAGGCTGTATTCTATTTATTATATTCTATATATACCAAGAGGAAAATGATGTGGGAATGCATGTTAATTATGTCATGTCAGTCATGTGTCTTAAACGTCTTAACACGTTGTGAGCTTTCTGCATGTTAATTTCCTATTATACATACGTGTCGATTTTCGCTTAAAACAATAAGAAAATAAATCAATATCCGATTTTTATGACTACTTATAAAGATATCAGTTATTTGATATGTAATTTTACTCACTTAAAAATCATTAAGTATGTTTTCCCCATGCTTTTAATATATAGTTTTTGCATGTACTGTTAGTTGTTATGTTATTTAGTATCTTGTAATGTAATATGGGTTCTACTTCTAGTTCTTATAGGGTTCTTATAGTTTAAAAGTAGGTATTACTACTAACATTGCAGTAGTGTGAAGAATATTTGTATTGGTTAACAAATGGGATTTAGTCTACTGTGAAAATTGATATTTTTTCAACATATTAAATATGGGAGTATAATTAAAAAATATATATGCTTAAAAATATATTTATTTATGTAATTATTTGTATATCATTATATGTATTATTTATATAATAGACGTAAAATCAATAAATAGTGTTTGGCGAGTTAAGAAATATATGTTATGAAACACTTCATTTTTGTTTTTCTATCATTCTGAGTAAGATTTTTCTTACATTGTATGCTCTAATAATGTAATCTCAATTTTAGAAATATTTATTGAAGCATATAATTAAAGTATATAACTAATTTACTATTTATATTGCTTAAATATGTGGTTTTCAATATACTTATGTAACTATTTATTACATAAACGTTATGTACATACATTTCAACTTATTTGAAGTTATCTTAAAATGCATGTAGGTGTACTTTTTTAAACACATGTAAATATAAATTAGTTTATTTATTTTTAATCTAACAATGTAAGTGTATGAGTGCCTGTTTAAGACTTAAATTTTATCGGTGTCAAATAATAAGGCAAGACTAGTTTAAGATTTTTTTTTCTATTCGTCGGTTTATATTTCTTTTCTATGCCTTTTTGTTACAATACAATTCATAGTTATGTTAGTTAAATTTTATCCTGTTTGATTTATAATGTGATTTTTACAAAAGCCATCATATTCATATAAATATTAGTCAAATATTGTACATTTCAAGTGGTGACATCTATATTAATACTATAAAGCGGAATAGTTTTTTTTATGTGAACATGTCTATCCTAGGAATCACCACTCGGATTTATAAATATTGTTATCTAGTTACAACTAGATATGTAACGGTATTGCAAGTGTAACGGATTTCGAAAGAATATTAAATAGCCTTATCACGACATACCTACTTACGAGCCGTTCAATTACATGAATTGATAATTCGCAGCTGTTCATTTTATGTTTTTATAATATTTCGTACTAATAAGATACAGAACTGGCTCGTGCCTTCGTAAATTCTTTGAATTCACATAACAAATATTTATATGTATTTATGTATTTAATAACTATTATATATTATTTAACTGTTGTTAAATTAGAAGTATTACCTTAAATAACCGGTTTATATTTTTGCTTTTGACATTTTGCTACAAACAAATCTCTAATTGAAGTATATTAAAATGATTCACATAGGTATACGTGAAATATGTCCAGCAAAATTACTTCTTTTTTGACCTCTCGTTTTCATTACACAATCTTATATTTTCTTGCGCCTTTCTAACATATGACGTCACTAAAAGCCACTGTCAAGGCCTTATTTTCGTGATCAATACTACATTTCTTACTCTCCCTTGTGCAACATCTCGTCAAGCTTCTATTTCGTCTGTTATGAATGGCCTCTATGTTCTCCTAAAGTATTTCATATAAACAGGGCATATTAAGAACGTAATATTTAGTTTGGTTTATGCAACGTTCATCGAAGTGCTAAACAGAATAACTATAACTCCCTATTTGAAAGTCGATCGTCAAGTACCTACAACAAGTGAGATTGTGTCTAAATACACAAGTCTATATAACAATGCATATGTATTTCCTTTTATGGAAAGTGTGGTTTTGTCGTAGAATGTCACCGTAACGACACTGAACATGATGGTAAAGCAAAGTGCTATCGGAAAACGCAACCAACCACTTAGAATTCTACAATACAATTCGCCAGTGAGAATCAATCGTCTCTGATTTCTGGCTTGATGAAATATCTCTTCACGTTATATTTTAAGCTCTTATGATGTACGGTCGTTTTAGTGAAGGAAAACATCGTGACGAAACCATAGCATAATGGTAGGGCCTTTTTTAATGCCCGCCTGACTAGCAACCACGTTAAGTTGAAAATCTGCCGCCTAATACCCATAGGTGTATTTCGGTAGTTGCACTTGACAGCCAGTCCTTCCACTAGGCTTAGTGTGTCCACACCGTTCACACAGTCACATAACTTCAGGTGACATTGTGATCATAATGCTTGCCCTACAAAGTATAAAAAAAGCATTGCTTGGCATACCAAGAACTTTGGCCAGAAGATATTTTTCACTATTTCATAGTATGTTAAAGATATGACATAGCGAATTACTTTGTTCGTATTAAGATAAAGGTTACTGTAAAACTGTGGCTCCCGTGCTCAAAGTGTGTGGTTAATTAATGTTTGCATTAAAAGTACGAATCCAGTTCCTATAGTATGAAATCCAATTTTGGCAATACCAGCAAGTACTCGATTTAAGATAATATATAAGTAGGTATATATACGGGTTTACCTTTTAACAACTGATGTTACAGTGAAATATAATAAAGAGTACTCTAAATGTTTAACGATAAAACAGTTTTCAATATTGTGTAAAATAGCACTTTCCTGGATTCTTAATAAATTAATCTAACATATATTGTACGAATTATAATGTGAAACTATTTATCAAATGTAAAGTCTGTCATATTTAGGTATAACTAATGAGTTTTCTGTTTGAACTTGAATGAGTTTGAACTGGGAAGGACTATATGTAATCCAACTAAGTCCATAGTTTTACCATGATTAATAAATTAAATAAATAAGATCATTAAAAATCGAATGGTCGGTAAATCAGACTGGAATCGGACTGAAACAAAGTGTACTTTTACAGATCATTAAAGGATCAGTTTTCGGAATTCGGTATTGTAACTCTGCCCTCCCAATACATTCTTGATAATTTAATGTATGTCCGCAAAAATTTGGAAAAGCTTCGTGAACGACCTGGTTAGTTTAAAAGCTAGAAGTCGTGACAAACTGGTTATCACTTATTTTAGACTCGTACGACCAGTAACAATTTTTTAGTTAATAATGTTAGATTTTACAACATATTCCCAAAGTATATTACCGAATTGCCGGATAGTAGGTTTAAGCACCGTGTCAAACGGGTTTTGATGTCAAAAGACTATTATAGGGTGGATCAATATGTGAGTGATTGTGATTGGAGTAAACACTCCTCTTTGTGAATCCGCTAATAACTATTGTAAATGCATACATTAAACCATGATTTAAAAAAATGTACCTAAAAAAAGGTATAAACAGATCGAGTTTTATGCTGGTTCTTCTCGATGACTGGGTTATTGTCCGAAACGGTGTAGTTTTGACATTCATAAGCGCCTAAATATATATTTCTGATAATACGAAGGTGTGCTACCTGCGCGTGTTTAATTCTTTATTCTCTTAGTTTGTTGCTACAAAAGTATCGATGCAAAACTAAAGTTAAAATATACATCACGGATCTTAGTAAATTGAGAGTTGAAATAGACAATTTAAATATTAATTTTATTTGATTAATCTGTTATTCTTTTTTATTATCATAAATACCTTAAATAATCATATACCTTAAATAAGATAATACTGTAATACAATACGATTCTACTGTTATGCTATTCACTGTGATATTACTGCGCGCTTTTACCAGGGCAAGGAAGCATCCCACATTTTATTGTTGTAATAAATTTTACGTCCCGGTATAGCAGCTGAGATTGCTGGCGGATTTTTGTACTTCAAGACAATGAAAGGGTGTTGGTGAATTGCGAGACGTACATTGACTTATAATGGATGAAATGCGAGGATACGATTTACTGTAGGATACAAAACCGTATAAGTTTTTGATTTGGACAGTCATACTACATAGATAATGCTACCTACATAAATCAACTAAGAGTTCAACCTTTTTAAAATACTATGCGGATAAATTCAAGCTCAAAATTTAGCGCAACTTATAAGCTTGTTTACCTATAATATGTTTTTAACGCAATTGGGACAGCAAGTAGATATTTGACTAGAGAACGAAAATAAGAAGCGCGAAATTAACGAACATTAGTAAAGTCGTGTGAGACAAAAATAATTTAGTAGTTATTATGATTTCTTATGTTTACGCGAATATTACTTATCGAAATAAAACTAATTTATACGAATTTTATCGCGGTTATTTAATCATTTTGATCCCGACGTTTCGAGCTCATTTCCAGTCCACCACGTGACCACGAAGGCTGAAAAGTTTTCGAAACGTTGGGATCAAAAATTAATAATTAACCGCGATATAATCCGTTTAAATTAGTTTTATATCAATGTAGTTATTAGATAATTAATATTTATTGTTTGAAAAATATATCGTCGAAGAAGTTTGATTTTGATTTTATTTTTTGATCCATTTTAATCTATAGTATTGTATTCCTAGTTAATAAAATGTGTTTCTAAGTTAACTTACTTAAATGCGAATCATACAAATGAAGTGATAATAAGTTCTCGCTGGATCTTGTTACATAATGTCGCTTAGTAAAACACGGCGGCTCGGATATTCATTATAAAGAATGCAGCCGCAGGCATAATGACTCTACAATGATATTTGAAATGAAAAAAAATTCAACCTTCCTACCTGTTCTGGCTTCATTAAAATGTTCAGGAACATTATGTGTTGACTTTACATATTCGTTTTTAAATTCGTACTTTGGATTTTAAACAATGAATAGACTACAGAACACTCTAAAATTCGGTAGAATATTTTTCTTTGTTATTCAAGCAAATTACTTACTCGTGGTTCGTGAGTATGATAATGAAAATTTGTTAAAGCAATTCTAGTGATGTATTGCATGACCTCGTTTTCGCTTCAATTTTATGTTGTTGTTATTTTTGTTACAAAATTTGTTTAGGTGTTCTATGAAGAGTAGATTAAATGGAGTATATACAAAAATTTACTATTTCATCTAACATAAGTAGTCTATTATGAGACTGTCCACAATTTATGCATTTTTATGGTATCTTTTTACTGAGAAACTACCACACTTTCAGTTTGAGCTTTGATATAGTAATTTCTATTCATGTCTAGATGTATTATTAATCATAAAAATATTATTATATCCACAAAAAAAAGAATACAATGTATAGTAATTTTTATTCAATATAATTTTATTGTGTTACTAACGCCATCTGTTAGAAAACTAAGGTATTAAAACGATTCCCCTATTATAGATTAAGTAGTATTAAAAACTCATAGAAGAAATCCGTATGATTCATTTTATGTTGGAATAAAATAAAATACGTTTGTATAAAATTTAAAAAGATTAGTATATGGATTATTTACAGAAGCCCATGTTAATAATCCATGCATTAAAATATATTTCTTTTAAAAAAACTGCCTTCCTAATTATTACTAGGTAGAAAATTTTGCGAACCGTGCTGAAGTGTCGTTTTTAGCTAGTATATTTTTTACATTATTTAAAAATCCATAACTACTTTTTTGGTTCAAAACAAATTTTTAGACAACACTACGATTTAACGCTTGACTTGGTCGTAGCATTCATTGTGCGGCAAAGTGATAATTCGGGATATTGTTCTGAAATCTTACATTATTAACTAGAAAACTAAAAAGCGCGACTAATTTGTATATAATTGTAGTATTAAACCGAGTGAAGGTTTGAACAAATATTTATATTTCAAAGTGCTCATTATCTCAGCGATCTTTATTTACAATGTAGCGACAAATGGCCTCGGGTAAATAAATTCACAACTCTTTAAATGTCAACTTATCATCCGACTGATGTTTTTTTCGTGTATGTAAATTTTAACCTTTTTGATTCTGTTACGGATGAAAAAGGGTATGAGAGCAAACTTAAAAAAAGAGTAATACTACAGTTTTTAATTAAATGTTCGTTCTCATTTAAATATCAGGTATAAAATGAAAAAGTAATTAAAATTGGTTCGTACTGTTGTGAATTATACAGATGGTACTAAGAATTAAGAGCCGTTTCAGCTTTGAAGAATTACTAGATTAAAATATTTTATCTACTGTATATTAATGAATATTCTGGACTATTATCCATCTCTCTTCCGACACAGACACTCGTCTACTTGATCCTCCTCCAGATCCTGACCCTGATCTACGGTGTCAATGCTTCATGATAGTGCTTATCACGATAAGAACCAATAAGTTCAGGGATGTGGAACAGTCTAGCGGCAAACGCGTTGTCTTCTTTAAGGGCGCGTGAAGACGTATTTAAATTCTTGAAGGTCAACTGACTGCCGATAGGAATTGGCCGATAGGATTGGAAATGACGATATCAATGCTTATAATTATACTTAAGAATAAAGTTCTGCTTAAAATATCTAGAAATAGTCGACGTTGTCGTAATAAAAAACTAAGTGTGAAACACAACATAATATTCATAACACAGAAAAATGTATGTAATATAACTTAAATGCAACTTAATAACTGATGAAACACGAACAACTAACAAGTTACTATGAAGTTAACTCGATACTGTACACAAGTTCTTATAGTTAGCTCCTCGTACTTTGCTCGACTTCGCTGGCGTTAATAATACAGCTAAAGCAGAAATTAATATCAGAATTATACAACAATACCTCGACTAAATAATTCAGTTACTTGTTCATTAAAATACATAAATTATTTTCCATGAAGCTGTAAAAATAGTTTATAAATAACCAAAGTTTATGCACAGAAAGAATCTGTTAAAAACTCGATGAAAACATTGCTACTGTGTTGTGAAAATCGAATAGGGGATCAGTAAGGGATTCATATATAAAGACTAATAATTTAATCAAATTTATAAAGTAAATTCCTTTTTAATGACGCAGTAGATATTCATTTTAATGTATCTTACATTGACGAATGCAATAAATGTAAGGATAAGTATTTACTTAGAGATTTGTGATGGCGTTAAAGACAATATAGAGTCCATTGTCCGAACCTGTGCTCTCATCATTTCGAAATAATTCAGGAATATACAATTATTTCCGAACACAGTGTATATCCTTTTATTTCATTTCAATTAATTTACTTTTAGTCATTAATTATGAAATGAACAAATTACAGTGGTGGTTATGCGGTTGAAATACATATACATCTGAAAATATCTGTGAAAAAAAAATCTGTTCTTGAAAATAATCTATTAAACTGCATGAGACAAAATAATTAGTTTTATTATCTAATTATTTCTATAAGCTATATAAATAAATGATTTACATATTAAAAATGTATTTACTTTTATGTATATTTCATGTTTTGATATAATGTTAATTTAGCTGGTCACACTGATTTTCAATCTAGCTTATCTGTAGCGCTACAGGCTACGTGATCCCTATACTAATTTCTGTTTGGTGTTATCGGGTAACCTGAGTGAGATTGCGCACATATTATGAGCTCTCTTCTGGTTAAGCTTAATAAAGTTGTATGTAACGTAGAAGATGCAACAAAAACTTTACTATCAAAACTGTTATCGTATTATTAGATTACGTATTGCGACTAATTAACTAAAGTATTTACAAACACTTACTGTTAAAATTGTTGAGAAATAATGAAGTTTTATGCACTTTCTCGCTTGACTGCAATGACTATATTTTTATCAATCCTTTTCCTGCAATAATAATATTATTGTACTCAATTATTCTTTGTTTTGAATTTCTCACGATGTATTGATGATATATGTACATATACATATATAAATTATCAGAGTTCCACTGTAAAGTGACAAGAAATATTCGTGGGAATGGAATGTTGTGTTTTTCTTTGAAATGCATACAGGTATATTGTAACGTAATTCTAATATGTACCGAGAAATTCTAAAGAGAGCGGTTTATTCCTTGACGGTTTGGAATTTTGCAGCATTTGAAACTTTATTTTTGGATACCTTTATTGGGAAATAAAACTTTATTTGCTACTGGAAAATATTTTTATTTTACGCAAGTTATTAGGCGTTTTTCTTATGGAATAGGAGCAAACGAGTTAGCGTGTCAACTGATGGTAAGTGATCACCGCCGCCCATCGACACCCACAACACCAGGAGAATCGCAGGTGTGTTACCGGCCTTTATTGGAGGGGCTTTGGATCGGTATCCTGCAAGTATTAAGTTTTGTAAAGGTATATTTTATATGTCGCAAACGGAGTATCTGCATTTAATTTTTTTTTAAGCGAAACCCAAATGTGGGTGTATTGAATACGATAGCTCTGGCCCAATTGATCTCGAGCATCTATCATCTGGTGTATAAGCCATCATAGTTATTTACTTCTGAGGCGTGCATTCCAGGAACTGTTAAAGTATTTGTCCAATCATCTAGCAAAGTAGTAGTAATGAGTACCTGGTTGAGTCCTGCGGATGAACAATACGCTTTACTAGTACCCGTGTGAATGTTCTGCTCATTAGCGTAAATAGACACCGAATGGTATTTTTGTAGAATAGTACCTAATTGTACGTATACTACAACTACAACAACAAAATCTCCCAAGGAATAAGCCCCTTTCCATTACGGCAGTCACTACTGTTATTAGACCATACTGAACTTACTATCAGGCGAAGTATAGTCATTGTGCCGAGCTAGAATAAAAAAAGGAAAGTTTCAGGGTTGTCGCTATAAAGCCAACTAATTCCTTGCAAGATGTAAATAAATTTGTTGATTCCTGTGAGAAATCTATCACCGTGTATACAGTGGTCGTGACCAAGTTTGGCACATACCCGTATCACCTCTTTTGATTGTTGGATAGACACCGAATGATCCCGGAATATGGTACACCTACATGACCCGCAGACTCCGGTTTAAGTTAATTATCCTGTTCCAATTTACTCGGCACATAGACGGCACTTGCTAGAAATAGATAAAGATACGCTTGTATAAAATGTTTTTTAATCATCTCCGTGTGTACATTCCGTTCAAAAGGAATATCTTAAAAGAACTCGTACTATTAATAGGATCTCATACTTTAAAATGTTAAAACTTGGCGATAGACGCAAACTTAGTCACATTCAGAAGAACATTTCTGCAGGTCTAGAAATGGTAAAGTATAATTTTCCTTGTAAAATTACCCAAGAATGAGAATGAATAAAACTTTTCCATACGACTATGTAGGACAAATCTTGGGATTAGTTCGCTTTTTGTAAAAACGTGCAGAGTATATAATGAAACTAATACTGTATTGCAGGATTTGGCTATATTTACATTCAATTTTACAACTTTTCAAATAAAATAAAAAGTACTTCATAGAAATTGGCAAAAAAATAACATTATTTTATTATCCCAATATTAATCAATATAATCAATCAATCAATACATTTTTGAAGTGAAAACTTCTTTACGCGCGTTGAGCACTTTTTTGGTGAACAAAAATCATGGAACTCCCGTTATCGTCACCGAACGCTTTCCATGAGCTATATGTATACTGTGTATATGTGTACTTAGATATACCTCCGTGCGTCATTAGTATACATTATATATAAAGTGTATAATATATCTCTTTTGTTTATAATTTTAAGTTCTCACTTCTGTTGGCATTCCTTATGGCTGCTATTTTATTAATAGTTTGATTCTACATTGTACTTCCACGATCTAACGTCTCATTTAATATATTGTTTTATTTTAATACTAGCTGTGTTCGCGACTTCGTTCGCGTGGAGCAAATATTTTATTTAATCATGTTTGTCGGTTTTTGTATCCTTTTTCAATACAGCTTTGCTCCCATTGGGGGGAGCGTGATTTTAAATAGCCAAAAACCATAATTATGTATCTATTGAAAAACGACTGGCAGTTCCAATTTATAATATTGATATATATATATATATATATATATATATTCCTAACTAGCTGACCCGACAGACATCCTGTCTTAACTATGAACATTGTATTCGAATCGGTATAATTAATAAAAAGAAATATAATTCAAAAGTAAAGTGTTTATTATTTTAATGCTCTATGACAACTGAGTTATGTAAAATTAATATCAACGTTTAGTTTTTTAAAATTTGCTAATTGTCTGCCCAACTTCATTATTTTTTTCTTTCATAAGAATCTTCTCGTGACAATAATTAACACAACAAAAAAAGAAGTAGCGAAATTATTGCACCCGTTTACGCGTGATGAGATAACCAAGGTAAATAGAAATTCATTTATATATAGATATGATGCTTCATTATAATTATTTTTAATGTATAAATGCAGTGATCGTTTATAATTCGTTGGAATATTATACTTACAATTTGTGAAGTAGTTAATGTATATTATGCGCAATATTTGCATTAGCAAATAAATAAATATTTTTCCTTAAATAGCAAACGACTTAAGTATGAAAATGATTTTTAGTCATTAATTTTGATATTTAATATACTGAGATATGACATTACAATATAAAAAATAAGAGCAATAGATAAATGCACCATTTGCCTTACCAATAAACTAATTTATTAATTATTATATTAATAATCAATTAATATAAAAATATATGACGGTGAATTCAGTGTCGTATTTAAAAATATAATGAAAATATATGAAAAATAGAAATTAACATATTAGTAAGCGAATAATGCATATACAGATTATTTATTGCAACTGAAATATGTCAACGCGAGTGTCTGCAGTTAAACTAAGACGTGACGTGTGACGGTTTGCACTAAAACGGTTAATGGTTGCACGACACGGAACCATATTGTATGAAGTCATGCATGTTTCCTTTCATATATGATACATATCATGGAGCACATACACCGAATGTGGCTATGCTATGATATTCATCAAATTAATACGAATGTTTTCAAATAATGTATTTGTAAACTTGATACAAATGGTAATAGTAATACACAGATTTGAGTTAAAAAAAAATCAAGAGTACTATCTTATTCAAAACATTGTCTTGACATCGTACCATGATAGTAGGGAATTTTCGGCTTGTAAGACTATCAAGTTGAATATCTATCATCAGAAACGATAAATACATTCTAGTGGCTCTATTTAAGAGCCAGATTGTACACTAAGCTAGGTTATAAACTCAGCTAACAAGAGGCAAGATTATGGAAAATGTTAAAAATACTACAGGTAATAATGCATGTCAATTTGCAGTAGAGGTTTTGTGATCCCCAAGCATGACTGATATTTATATGATTAGCGCAACTGGACTTACTTTTTAGTGTATTTTCACAAAAAAAAGGTTTTTTTTTATAATAACCTAAACCAAGTACGAAAACTTATCTTGTTTCTTGCGTATACTTCCTGGAAGAGACTGAAACTGTATCGCGATTGTAGCGTGAATAAAGTGAACACTGGGAGTAATATTTATTAGTATAATTATATATATAATTATTTAATAATAAGGTAAACGTTTGCTTATAGACGTAAACCAATAACCTCCTTTAAATTACAATTTAAAGGAGGTTATTGGTTTATATATGTTTAAATGCCTCATTTTATATGTGTTTAGATGCTTCAAAATTTTTTAGTGACAGAATTGACAATGTTGCTTAACTTACCTTAACACAAGCTTGACTTAGTCCGGAATTAAATGACGTTGTGTGAAATTGTGTTCGCATAAATTATATCTATACACAGATATACAAATACAAAACAGTTCAGTTCCTTTTATTCCTCTGCTTCTTCCATTTTTGTTTAGTAGTTATTACGAGCTGTATTGGTATTAATAAAAAAAATTAAACAATTTTTTTCCCACCTTCAGTCGAACATTGACCTCTTTAAATACTTATCAAAGTTTCTACCGCCTTTGTTGAAAATAAATCCAGCTCTTAATACATATAGCTAAACATTAATTGATACCTAGAAAGCGATTTATCGTTGAAATGTATAAACAACAAACAATAATATCATTAAATAAAATTTATTAACATTAATTTCCTTTAAAACAAACGTCTTAGACCCAGACCGGTCCGACGGGCCCTCGGATACAGTTACACAGAGTATTATATCTGCCTTATAGAAAGCTGGAGTAACTCTCACTATATTCAAACAGTAAAACTACGATTCAGTGTTCTATAATATCCAAATATATTAACATATTTTTGTATGATATTGGCACTAGAAAGGCAGACTGTCAGGCCCACTTGATGGTAAATAGTTACTAACACCTGTATACTACTGAAATACTAGGAGTGTAAATATTACCTACTTTAGGTACCCCATGTTAGTTCAGGATAATACACATTGTGATTGCGAGATAAAAAAAGTGGTACGCACGCATCTATTCATATGTATGAGCAGTACTCCATATGAGATCGGACTTGTACTTTGTACAGGACAATCGTTACTTTTGTGTGAAGTATTGCTTGAAGAGGTTGAGAATGCCTGGCTTTTTAGCTTTTGATTTGGCATTGATTTCTACGTCACATCGAAAGTACACATTATTAGCTATGTTGACAGTAAGGGTTCCGAAAATTTTATAAAAAAATAAAATATCACCCATTGCTGTGTAAACATTAATTCACTTTGTTTTTCGCTGTTTTCTTTTTACTGGCAATAGTTTATAGTAATTTGGTAAAACAAGAGCATCTTGCTTCTAGTCAAGCCTAGTACAACTAAAGGTAAAGGTGAAATCTGAGACATCAATAATCTGTTTATGGTACTGAGCATCTCGAAATATGAAATACGGCTGAACCCCAAACACGAGTAACTAAAATGGTGGGCCTGACCTACTCCCTTATTACGTGTTTTGCAAAAGCAATAACCATAAGAGGAAATATTTGGCAATAAATGGTCTAATTCAGTAAGCTAAACCTGATACGTAATACGTTTTTTTTTAAGTATATATTTAGTGATTTCTGCAATCTTTTTATTCGTGAAATACACAACAAAGTTGATTAAAGATCAGTAAATGTAAAAAAATCCAACGCGATCAAGTTTATTGCCGCTTATTTTTGATGACTGGTTTTGTTCTTCGTACTGAGGGTAGTAATTTTCACTTTCTTAAATGCCTCTTTAGGACCTTAATTGAAAAGAATATTTTTTATTATGATTTCTAATTATCACCCGAGATATTTAAAATTTATTAACTTTCAATCTATCTAGGTAACGTAATTATTTACTTCATTTCATAAGAGACAGTTACTTCTCCGCGATGTACATATATTAGAGGGTGGATAACGTTTATCATATTCAGACGGAGTGTGTCCGGTTCAAGTCAATCACACATGATCTAATCTATCGGGTGGCTCAAGGGCCAGACTATGAAAGGGCTTATTCAAGCGAATCGTATAAAAGTTACTAGAATATTTAAGAAAATAATACCTCATCGCTGCTTTTCACAGATATATTATGTAGTTTTAACCTTCCGTTATTTTTAATGTTCTATTAAAATCTATAATTGCATAGATGGTAGAGTTTTTTCTAATGTTCGCCTAACTAGCTACCGCCTTCAAGTTGAAAAATATGCCGCCACATATCTATAAGTGTGTTCCGGCAGTTGTACTTGAGAGCCAGTCCCTTAGGCTTAGCGTGTCTACCCTCTTGGGCCACATCGTAACTTATATCTGAGCTTAAATTGAATTTATATGTCTATTTGTGAAAATCCACTCTGTTACGTTTTAAATATTAAAATAAAAACAGCATTAGTTAAAACCTACTTAATTCGGTTTTCACTACGACATTGTTGAGTATATTGCCCATTAATGTAATACCTACTAGCTTTTGTAATGTTATATTCAAATCATCACAAAATTTACATACTGTGGACATATTACGGATAAGGTGTTATTAATTGCAGAAACCGGTCGCGTGTTTCCTTATAACAATTCAACTGTTAACACTATGTATGATTTTGTAGAGGTATTTATATTGAAACGACGACAATGGGAAATAATTCGGCTTGTGGACTTTCATGTTTTTCTGTTTTTTTATAATAAGTAGGTGCACCGAATAATAAACATGTTTATTTATTTGTATTGTTGCATATAAATGTATTTCATTAGCGATATTATAAGAATTTATACAAAGTGGCTATTGTTAATTAGCTGTGTTTGCGACCTCGTTTGCTCGGAACTAAAAATTATTGAATCATATTTGCCCGTTTTTGATATTTTTTTTATTAATACAGGTTAAATCCTTTTGGTTGCCACTAATACATAAATATTTTTAGTATGGTGTTTTTACAATTTTTACATTGTAGTTTATTCTACAGTATAATTAATGGGAAAGAGAAATTTCATTACTATTGGTTAATCAAGTAGAAATAAGCCATCATTGGACAATCAAAATAACAAACGCACATTTTTAATCTTTGAGATAACTAGCTGGCCTAACAGGCCTTGTTCTACCCTTTGAGTAGTCAATAATTATCGGGTTATATTAAAGGGTTAAAAATAAGTAGGTAAAATTGTAAGTAAATGTTATACATGGAAATGTATGCTACATTTTTAAATACTAAATACTTAATAAACACATATAGTAATTTGGATATATAAGATATTTTAATATATATATATTGAACTAGCTTTATGAAAATAAACTCTGAAATTAAAATGTAGTTTAGACATTATACTATTAAACTGGTTGATTGCCTATTTTGCCTTTTCTCTTTGATGTTACAGGTACGTTTAGCTCGAATGAACAAAGCGGAAATGAGTTATTGGTCCTCGATGCAGTAATTAAGGGGGTAATACGAGTTCTGAAGGGAATATCAATTTATTGCACGTCCTTTGTTATCTGATTACAGACAAATCCGTTTTATAGCTTCAGTTTAAAGTACTTGACTGCAGGCTTAATTTATAATTATTCTTTATGAACTGGCGTATTTGTTCCGTAACTAATTGAAACTTGAACTTAAGTCTTGAAAAGTGTTTATCTGAGTATTGGATTTAAAAATAGGGAGTATAGGTGTAGTCAAGTAAATTTGAAGAGTTGTTTTATTAATAAATTTTGCTGACATATCGAGACTTTATGAGAAGATATCGATGTATAAATTAAGAATTATAAGTCGATTAGAAAACAATGAGAGTTAAAAAAGTTCATTGTCATATAGAACGGAACTAGTTTTGAAATATGATTACAATTTGTAGTAAAAACAATACCTATTATTATTGTAATAAATTAACAGGTAATTAGAAAAGATCAAGAAATGTTTAAAAATATTTTTAAAAACCCTCCACAGCGACAAACATAGTGTTTATTACTGTCAGAATGGTTTATATTGATATACACTGAGTGAAAAATAAATAAATAACATTTTATTAACAATTTATTACTTAATTAAAAAAAAAAATGGTATAGGTGATTGCAAGTTGGGTGATTAGCACACGATGAGGCACCACATACTTCTCACGGCTTTGGCCTAAGCCGGTGTAGACACCACGTTAATAAAAAAAGGTAATAGATATTGGGATCAACACGATAGTTCCAAAATTATCAGATCTATAAACTTGAAACTTAGTATGGATTTTATTTTTACAGCGTAGACGCCTCCTAAGAACGAATTTCACGATGACACGCAGTTGAAAAAAAACATCAACGAAATAGGTGTCATCATCTAGTATTTATATATTTTTACTTAGATTAACAAATGATTTATTAAGTTATTGTAATTTTTTGGAAGTTATTCAAACTTAAAATGACTTTTAAGATGGTCTTATTCTATAATCATCATGACATTTTTAAATCTAACGTCTCATTAGGTATCGGCCTTACTAACAGCGTTTTCCCTCCTTCCCACGATATTGGGTCCTTTAAAAGAGGTGTGAAGAAGTACCTAAGCAGGCCCGTGTGACAGCGGTGACTGGCAGTGATTTTCTTGGTTTATTGTCAGTTGCCGCTGATTTGTAACTTAGCAACGTAAATTAAAAATAAAAACCTCTGAAATCTATATGTACGACATTATCAATATATACAATGAAATTAAATAAAAGCTGTGCAATTCAATTTTTTTTTAATTTTAATTGAGGTGTATTTTTTGTCAATATCTATACCGATATAAAATATTTCAATTTGAATTTTTGTCCCCTTTTATATGCATCACTCTAAAAACACTAGATACATTTTATTTACACTTTACACGGTGATAACTAATATTATAAATTTACATTTGCTGACCTGGCAGATTTTGTTCTGCCTTTTCGAGTAGTCAATCATATCGACTACAATGACATCTATCGCATTATGATTACTTATCGTAATAAAAAGTATCCTGTCTCTCAAGTTGGATTAAACTGCAAATTTGATTGAAATTGGTCCATTACTTTACGAGTCCATCGCGGATAAACAAAGTGATACAAAAATTTTACATATAAAGATATAGACGATTTTTTTTTAACAATATGGGTCACCCGGGTTTCTGTTTCAGTGGCTTTATTTCTTATATTTTTAACATCCATATTTTGTGTTACTGTTATATTGTACGTGAAAAATCTGTCATTCCTAGGCAATAGTCAGACGTGCGTTTGAGAAACAGTTAGCTACCTTCTACAATAAAATATAGTTGCTTTGGTAATGTTATTGAGCTCGAAAAACGTGATAAATAGGTTTCAAATTGCACGAAACGCGTTGCATTTAAAAGTTTACGCTGGCGTAGTCGCGGAGTTAGGTAATCATGCCATTACTTAAAACTAGCACTAATATCTGTCGATAAAATACTAGGACAGAATTAATAAATACATCGTCATGCATAATAGGTACTCGGTGATATTCAATTTTCGTTAATAGTTACCGATTTCTGATAGGTTACGTCATGATTATGTGAATCGCCTTGTTTGTGTGAAAATGTTCACATTTCGTATAAGGTCAAAATTAACAGGCCGGTTTTATATTGCAACATTAATATAGCGAAATATGTTATTGTTTGAACTTATATTAAAATCTACTATTAACATGAATATCATATTTACCTAATTTGAAAATAAAAAATTCGACGACTCTCTGAACTTTTTATAATGTATAAAGTACAAGTCGAGATATTAGCGTACCATTTTACTTATTTATAATAAACATTCATTACAATTACATCATCTTGTACATCATTAATTACAATCCTAATCCAAGTGATATGCCAATGATTAAAAGCAGATGTATTGGTTACTTTAATTCCATGCAATTTTTCGATGGCTCTATTTTGTATATAGCCTACTTAAAAAAGATCTAAAAAATACGTAAATTACAAAGTAATAAAATAAAAACAATATGATAGTGAAAACTAACTTTCCATAGAACGTAATTTGCGATCATTTTGTGATTTTCTAGAATATTACCCGAATCTTTTGTCTACCTTTAAATCTTTAACTGTTTTACTCAGTCATACTATGTTTTTTTTTTGTAAAAAAAAAGATTTGAGAATCTTCAAGAGATTTAAACCACGTGACACATATTCACGAGTTTTCCAATGAATATAATAACTTATACTTGTTCATCTTTACATTGTTGTATGCGTAGAATCGATTGGAGCAAATACGACACATAAGCGCTGGTACAATAAACGAAAATGTAATTTGTTTAGTATCATATTTGTCACGTTTCGCCTGACATATTATCTTGTTACAGTTATATTGAAAAAAGCCGACATTTATTAAGACGTACGAAACTGGTCTTTTGTTAAGGTTTTTGTATTTACTGTTATTACTAGATACTAGCTGTGCCCGCAACTCGTTCGCGTCGAACTAAATACTCCTTATAACATCAGCTATCTGCCAGCCTAAGTACCGTCAAAATCGGTCCAAACGGTTCAGAGATTAGCCAGGACAAACAGACGGACAGGCAAAAAATTTAATATATGTTTTTTTTTATGTAAGTGCCGTATATATTGGCCTATACATTTAATAAAAAGCTGTTATTTTGACAAACAAAGAGGCACTTCAATTTTATTTATTTGTATAGATTAAAATGTAAGATTTCTAAAGTTATAATTTCCTAATGGATGAAGTATACATAATTAAATATTAATAAAAAAAAAAACAATATTTATTTTAGTGTTATTTGAATATTTAGTAGGGTAATTTAGCACTTTTTAATTTGGTGTAATCATAAAAGTGTTTCATTTTATTATAAGTTATTTGAGAAGTTTCCTTGATATACGTGTTTGAATTTAGGTATTATATTTAAATGCAAAGTAAGAAAGGATGACTCACTGTAAGCATATACAAATATTGCTTTGATCGTCCTAAGCTCGAATCCCTGCAATAGTCCTGAGCTTTTCGTTCAGGGGATTATAATGAAATCGTAGTATTTTGGTAAAACATTTTCTAATGCCCATCTAGCTATCAACGAACTTTAAGTTGCAAGGCTGTCGCCATCGTCCGAAAGGAGTGTCTTGGCATCCAGTTCCCCCACTAGACTTACCGCATTACCATTTTAAGTCCACATCTGGTGGAATTTGGTGGCCCAACGCTAAACCTTTAAAGACACGTAAATAATACGTATATTATTTACAAAGAATAATAAGACATTCAATGCATTTACACCTATTAAACTAAAATCAGAGCTAAAATTTATTGATGTCAAATGTTGTTTTTAACTAATAAAATACAAAACTAAGACAAAATAGACGGAATAAAATAAAATTGACTATCCACTCTGACGTATTTATTTCACACTTTACAAGTCACTTGATACGTCGGACGTAAAATGAAGAAAGAACAAATATAGGTGCTTAAATTTTTTATGTTAACCTCATAAAATTTCATCTATATATTCAAATCTTACGGAGGAATCGAAGTAGAGCAAATAAAAAATTCACCCAAAAGTAACGGCACGCGTATACGTAAAAATCGACCGATTTTACACCTCACAAGGACCCCAGTAGATTTTATACGACCGCATAAAAGGAGCATTCAATAAAATTTTAATAGATCTTCAGCGGAACTCGTTAAATGAACTTTGACAATAAACAAGTAGACTTTAGCGCGTAGTAAAGGCATTTTGAACTGACTATATCCCAAAAGAATACTTGTATTCTGACTAATGCTCTGAGGTGTTTAACATGATACCGACTCATCAATATTTAGGATTAAATAATTTTAGGGGCATATTCAGGATTACTAGAGTTTTATTCAATTCAAAGTATACAGGTGAGAGAGCTTAGCAAAGCTTATGGTCTGTGCTGTTTATATTAATATGTAATATAACTAGCTGATCTGGCAGACCTTGTTCGACTATAGCGTCATCGATCGCGTTATTGTGACTTATTGAGATAAAAAGTATCCTTTCTCTCAAGTTGGATCATATTGCACACAGTATGCAAACTTTGGTTAAAATCGGTTCAGTAGTTCAAGCGTAAAACTAATTTTTTATATAATATAAAGATATATATGGAATTTCTTAAACCTACATCCGTGTCACAGATCTCGGGAGCTGTTCGGAGTTTCCGTCTCTGACACACGATGAACCCAGCATCCACACAGTAAATCTTTGGATAGCTAAGAAGTTCGTCTCTTATTCGTCGGGCTCATAAATGCACTGATAAATGTTTACTTGTATGCAGATATGATTTTTTAAATTAGTTATCAAATTTAATATCTCTCGGCAAGTACTTACATCCGTGTACGCGTACAGATCCTAATCTATATTATCAAAATATAATCCACTTGCAGGTTTCATATTGACCGTTATGTATATTTAGTAAATATAAAGTAATACGACGTGAACTCGTAGTCCACAATTTTATTAGCATAACCGTTGTGTAATTTAGTAAAAATGCGTTTATTATATAACTTTCGACTATTTATTTATGTTAATCGACATATATAATTTTATGTACACATAATAAAAGTTTGTAAGTAATAAAAATTATCAATACTACTTCTTTTAAATCTTTAAATCTCAAAATATTTTTGGTACATCTTATTTCCCTTAATTCTTCGTTAACATTTAAAATTTTGGACATAATATCATGGCTAGGGTTAAAATAGTGTTTTTGTTATGAAAAATTGTTTATTACTGTGAAGTTATATTATACTAGCTATCTCCGCAATTCCGTTCGTGTGACACTAAAATGTTATATAATTATTTTAATTAAAAATGTTATATAGCGTATGTTACTCAGGGCTAACCTAACATTCTAATGGTAAAATAATTTTTGACATCGGTCCAGTGTTTCTTGAGGTTATTCGTTACAAACAAAAATACAAACCTTCCCTCTTTATAATATTGATATAGATTATTCTCTGTTTGATCACGATAATGTTTCAAATAGGTTTGCACATTGTTATTAGTATTTCATATAATTTGAAACCTATGTATACAGCGTATTAATATAATAATCGCAAGTATATAATAGTCAGCAAGAATTATGATTTAGGATCAACATGGACTTGTTGTGTTTCGGAGAAGACAATGATATATTTGGTGTAGCAAAATATTGTGATGAAACCATAGCATGGTAGTACAGCTTTTTCTTAAGCAGACTTTAGGTTATTTAATATCACGCTACCACTAATAGAATCAAAGCTGTATTAAAAAAAAGTTACAAAAATTGGCAAAAATGACTAATGTAATTTTTAGTTCCACGCGCACGAAATCGCAGGCACTGTCAGTGTACTTATAACTCATAAAAGTTTTGGAGGTATTGGAAATTGAAAAAGTACGTAGGAACAAATACATTTATAGTGTAGTGTGCACGGGTTACATAATAAAACCACTATGTAACTCGCATAATTCAATAAACTTCATGAATGATGCCAACTGAAATGGAATACCAAGTACGTGACTGGAAATTTTCCTATTTACCAACCGCTTTACCGAAGCCCGGTTATATATTTCTTTATTTAAATATAAAGACCTTTCTTCTTGTATCTATAATCATAATATATCATTAGGGAAGATATTTCCAAAGACTCAAGACACGTTTGGAGTGTGGTAGCGCGTTTCGAAAAAACGTCATGCAAGTTGCGGGTAAAATAATATAACATTAAAAACTAGTTCTAGTTTTCGTTTATATTTTTCTATTTTTACAAACATACGAATAAGTATTTACTATTGTATCTAAAATAAGAAAACTGAATTCTATGTATAAAACGTTAGCTTTGTTTTTTTGGGCTTCGTCGGGACATTTCAATGTCGTTTACACTTGTTTTTATAAAACCTTTTCATGTTTGATATAATCAAATTATAGCAAACAATGTAAGAACTAATGTTCTGATTTAGCTGAAATTTCACAATTCTTTTTTATTTCGTCACGTCTGAGCCAAGAAGTGTGCAGGCTGGCATGGCCGCTTTCTAAAGGGTTCCACATCATTTGGTTATTTTCGTTATTCCTAGAGTGTAAATCTCAAGTTGCTTTTAAAGTACACTTACAAGTAAATCCAGTAGATATAATCATACAGCCACTCTACTATAAATGCATAGGCCTTTAATTATTAGACACCGAGTAGAATTATAAATTGGTAAAAATAAGCACAAGGAAAAAAGTACGATGATAAATATATTATTAACAAAAACATTACATATTAATAGTATCGTTCTTTAAATTCAAAAACTTATAAGCCACTGGTCCAGTGGTCAAATTAAAACACTTAAATGCATATATTTATATATACAACTATATAATGCCAATTGAAATTTCTATCATGTATATTTATTAAGACACCTGGATATCCATAAACTGTAACTTGACCTCGTAGACGGCGCTGTCACCGATATTAGATTAGATACATAATCTTTAATTTTGATGGCAAAAGTAACGTTATATATACCCGTTTCAGTAGTAATTTTATGAAGTCAAATAAGACACTACAATTTATACACTGGGCTGATAAATAGGTACTTGAATCCGAAATAGCTAAAAACACTTTTAAAACATGTGTTTAAAATCCGTTATTATCAGTATAAAAACGCAGTATTCTAAACGCATAGGCGAAAAATATCGTGGACGCAACCACATACATATATCTTACTATATCTGTATGCGGAACAAAACGAGAGCGGGCTTGCAACCAAAAAATTTGCCGACTATCTATATTTACCTCCAGTTACCAAGCTGCAGTCAGGAGGACGCTATTATTCACAAACTTTAAATCTGTTCCATTCCTCTTTCCTCCTCTTATTTAGTAGTAACCGGTGACACATACTTATGCCAATATCATAAAGCGATAGAAAATTTTCCATCCATCTATATAATACTGTAACATGATAGTTCCTTTTTTGTTAAAACTTACCAGGTTCTTTTTATAGCAATTAACGTATGACGTATCCAGTTATCTTTATTAATATTATAAAGTGCAAAAGTTTGTTTATTTTTTTCTTTGGACTCCCTTAATGACTGCTTTATCAAATATTTTTTTAAATACGTCTGGTAGTTTCTAAGATTATCGTGCTTAAACAAATAAAACAAACTATTCTGCTTAAAAATAATAATATAGATATATTTTATAAATAGTATAAATATATGAAACTTGTATAAGCAATCAAAGAAATTTAATAAAGTTTCATTTTTGTGAATAAATTAAATTTAAAACTGGTACTACAATAATTTTAGAAAAGCTAAATAATTTGATGTTATTACTGAAAATCTTAAAATTCTAACCGACGTGAATAAAATATTTAGCTTTTCATGTCAATGCCCAAATTATAATATATTTTTTACATAGTATGTATATTGTAATAAATTTGGGTATCAATTAATTCAGTTCAATTTTATTTGGGGCAAAATTTGAATTGTTGTCTAATTCCGGCGGAATCGATTAATGGTATTCGACATTCTGGTAACCCCAATTGCAGGTGAATTTGAGCACAGCCGGTTTGATTTTATCGAATGGTTACGTTAATAGCGGCACAATGTTTATGATTATACATTTAGGAAACACGAGATTGCTTCACACACAATTGGATGAATTAATTTGGAGACTACTCGTTATAATGTTTATTAACCAACATCAGATTAACCAGTTTTTTATAAATATGGTTAATGCAATATACTTTTTAATAGGCCGACTAGTTTTATTCATACAATCTGGATGAAAGAGTTTCGCCAAATGACTTCGAAAACAACTTGAAGAGAAATCAGGAATAAAATTTAAAATAACATACATTAATTTAAACTATACTGATTTAATCTAGATCTAAACTGCTATAATTTATTCCACAAACAAATATAAAATAGTTTAAATAGATAAAACTTCGTGTTTATATGTATATAAAGCTAAATGTAGAACATATTGTAATTTATAGAATAATGTTTAACGCATAATTCTACTAATCAAGTGAAAATATACAAAAAAATTACTAGATAAATTGTAGCATTACTTTATTTATATATTGGTGAATAATTATAACTCTACCAGTGGCTTATTGATGAGGTTTCTCTCAAGCTAATATAATGAAAATAGCCGAGAGTGATAATGCGTTTAATAGCATCATAGGGAAGTTTATCGACAATCAAAATGAAGGTACCAGGAATATCGCTATTGCAGGTTGTTGGATTAACATTTATGAATTGGCTATAGTTATTGGAATTACTTCGAACTGGGTACTTATATGACGAAATATTTGGGAAACTATCGCATACAGAAGTTTGGTTTGCAGTCTAATTCTAGCTGTATTATGAAGTTCATTTACTATAGATATAAGTATAACAGAGTGCTATATTTGATACTATATTTTTTATTTATTACACGGATATCGAGAAAAATTATCTAAAATAAAAAAAAATATATTTCAAATTTTTGTTCTATAAATTATAATCTTATAAAGAAGATCTTATACGGTTACCCCAGTAAATAATTAGTACTTTTATTTAAACAAATATTTACCAAGGATTCAATTGCGATTTGTGAACTAATAATTAGTTTAACTTTTAACCTATTAGTCTGATTTTTCATAGAACTCAGATCATGGATCACAGAAGAGAATTACATTATTAATATAATATTATATGGCATTATTTTTTGTAACTGCGGTTACTTAATACCAAAAAATAAAAGATTATTTTTTTAATAAAGTCACAAAAATTACTATTTTATTTTTATATGTTTAAAACTTTTATACTTAAACTCAAAAGAACAATATCATAGATTTTCCTTCGCAATATACGCAGAGAGGTAACATTTAAAAAAATACTCGTGAGTTCTATTAAAAATCACAAATGTATAAAGCTACCTAAAGTACATTTTCATTATTACACTGAATTTGAACAATAGTTATTATTATTATTAAACCTTACTAGGGTGTTTAAAATAGTACTTGAATAATAAGTTTTGATCTAAATAAAACATAATTTGACCGCAATACATTCAAATCACATACCGTATCGTAAACCAGGCAAGTCTGGAACAAAGCAATGCGTTTCCAGTCTCATTCACTTTGCTTTCGAGCGCGATTTCCCGGCATCGTGTTACGGTAACCCTATAGATAACATTAAAGTAGATACGGTAACCTGAACTCGGAACATACGATGCCATATCGTATCGCTTTTGCGGCACTGACATATTTTTTCAGGTGCTATGTTTACGCGGTTATTGTTACCGTTGTTAAACAATGCAAAACTTATTTTATTTATTTTTTACTTTATATTGACCGCTGTCTGATAGACTGTGTTAAGAATAGTGCTGTTAGGATTAAGTTAATTAGAAAGTTTCATTGAAATAAATTAGCTATGGGTATGTTTTATAGCATTTTAGTAAATCCTTCGAAAGAGCTTGCTAGAATGTTATATGAAAGGAGTGAAAGATGATTTTTGAATGAAGATGTATGAAAGAGATAGTATTATTAGGTTCCGATAGGGCTGATTAAAAACCCGTAAACAAAATCAGGAAAAAATATTTTAAATTTATTATTAACTAACTAATTTGACTGCTTTAATATAGTCTTTTTAATCACACTAAATTACTTTAATGATTTTTTCCGATTATATAATAATACTAATTTTAAAAATTAGTGTTTTAAGTCTAATTAGGACTCTTAAAGTTACTCATAACAAGTTTCCAAAACTAACAGCCCTTGTAGACTCGAAATTTGGTATCGATACTTCTTTCACGACTCAGACGTCTACTTTAATCATACAAACATGCTTAGTTGACGGGGAAAACACGAACGAAGTCGGGAGAATCAGCTAGTGTTACATATAATTGTTGTTTTAACTAATAATTGTAAATATATATAATATATAAATCATTATCACATATTATAAAATAGGAACATCTTTGCTTGATAGTGTGCTTAAAAGTTTAGAACAACATGATATATATATTTAAATTGTTATAATTATATTTAATTGTGATACAATTATCTGGGCAAATTAAGGCGACGAAAAGTGAATAATCGTTTTACTTATAAAAGTTAATCTAAATTATTGTTTGTATTTCGGTTTTTTTTTTCAAGAGGACAACGGCGTTGCTAGTATCGCCCTTTTTTAGTTTTTTTTTTTTTTTATATTACATAAATATCATTAATAGATATATTTTGTGTGTTTATAGGTTTTGTTGAAATATAGCATATTTAAAAAAATATTGAAGACACCGACCAGATAAATATCACAGTCCCTAAGGTTTTGCAGCAGCCATATCCAATACACAGGTCGTATCGTTGGAGATTACAGATGAAATATTGTCGAATAACTCTTACATATTTGATGTTTCTCCATATATTGATCAGTAATTAAAAAAAACATATGGTTTTGTAAGGAAAACATGTGAAAACCACGTTATTTCACGTTCTGCAAACGTAAAATTATCATGTCCTTTCTTAAATAAATTTTTTTTAGTACAATCTCATCAAGTGAGGATGTGGTACGTAAGGTAACCATGCGGTAAGGTACCAAGCTTACTGGACTAACTGGCTCGCTAGTATAACTGCCGGAACACACCTATACGTATTTCATTCAGAATTTAGAAGATTTAGACAATTTATAAGTAGTAGTTAGTCAGGCGAGCTTTAGAAAAAATCCTACCATCATATTTTGATTTCATTATGATGTTTTCCTTTACTGAAAGCTCAAGCTTCTGGCAAGGATTCAAACTCAAGTCCATTGACGTGGTGTCCATACACACTTCCAGTGAACTATAATTGCTTTAAATTAACATTTCTCTAAAGTTATATTGTGACAAGGTAACTCCTTTTTATCATTAACTATTGCAGATAATCCAACCTACTTTCTTTCCTATTGTATATATCGAATTTATGCAACTGTCCGATCCTAAACTAAGTGTTAAGAGATACACGAGGAGATCGCCGTTTTTCTTCCCTGTTTTCCCAAAAATTTCCGCAATGTTCATAAAAAACTGAACTACCCGCTAATACCATCATTGGGTTACCGGTTTTCAAACATGCATCTATATATTTTAATAAGAGTTATATATCGAGTTATAGTTCGTAGTTTCTTTTCAATGTATATAATGCATATTTGTAATTTTACAAAGAAATGTAAATGTTCCAAGATTTTTTTATTAAAATCATTCAAGCCGTCTTTTATTTTAATCCATCCATACAAAAAAATATGTATGACAAATTGAAAATTATTTTGTAATACACGTCCGTGATCTGCGTCATTCATAATATAAACACTCCCTATAGATTTGATATTAAAAGCCTGTAAATAGAATTGGGAATTTATTAGTTTTGTTAGATATGAAAAAAGTCATACTAACCGCAAAAATATGAAGGCAGGTGTGCCAACTAAAAATTTTCGCACGAATGAACTTATAGGTTAAAAAATACTTTTCACAGAAATCCTTCAGTTATCCGTATATTCTGGAAGCTTTTAATAACGCCAGTGTTCGATATGAAATATTTATTTTCAAACGTGTCCGGGGAAAATGAACATTATTTATCTGTAAATATTTGTATTAGTGTGAACGTATTTATACATGTTTAAACATGATGACTATGTCACATCGACCTCCTTTTTACTTATTTCACAAAACCAAAGAGCAATACAAAAAGTCTCAAATCGGCAATACATTGACAACTTAAGTACACTAAAGCCGACACATAATTGTTTTTTGTAGTTGAAAGGTCGTGTAACGTCGTTTAAACGTTATGGTCACAATTTCACCTGATGTTAAGTGATGATGTGGCTCAAGATGGTGGACACGCTAAGCCAGCAGAGGGACTAGCTCTTAAGTGCAATTGCGGGAACATACCTATAGGTATTTGGCGGCAGATTTTCAACTTGAGGATGGTAGCTAGCCAGGCGGGCTAGAGCCAGTCCCTCTACTAGGCTTAGCGTGTTCACCATCTTGAGCCAGATCGTCCCTTAACATAAACTGAGTTTTATTTTTATTTTTATTTATTTATTGAATCTTTTTTGTACATCTCAAAACATATAATTATACATAACATATGATTTAGTTAGTAGAAAGGGTGGCCTTATTGGTAATAGCAATCTCTTCCAAGCAACCTTTGGATGGATATGTTCCATGGAGTTGAATCAGGGGTATTTTGAGTGTATAACTACCATCGAACTTAATAACCTACATATTAAAGACGTGAACTATAACATCGACATGAAATAAACTACAATATAAAAATATACATAAAATACGGACTGCATAATAATAAAACGCAAATGTGCCATATAAAAATACATACAAATATATCACACAAACGTAAAATTGACGTATAGTAATTGTGTTAAAAAGGAATATAGTATGTTTTGACAGATTTTTTAAAATATGTCTATCGTTTGTGCCATCCTCAGAGAAACAGGTAATGCGTTCCATAATTGCGCAGCTGCGAATGATTTTGCACAATTTGCACGATTTTGCAAAATTTGTGGAGTGTGTCGGGACTTCAAGCGTTATATTTTCTGACGATCTTAAATGGCGTGTATGCGTATAGCGAAGGAAATTAAAACTTTTCTTTAGGTAAGAAGGAGCGGTAGGCATAAAAAGAGTAGTGGACAGCAGAAAAAGCGTGCGAAAATTTCGGCGAAGCCTTACAAGGGGCCATTCCAGCTCTTTGCGAAATTCTGATACACGGTCAAATTTACGTACATTAAATATGAACCTAATATAAAAATTTGGAGTCGTTCGAGTTTATCAAGTTGAGCTTCTAAATAACAAGTGTCAGCATAGTCGAAGATCGGAAGGAGCGAAATTTTAGTAGTAACAGGAAAAAAAAATCCGGAGTCTTCTTAAGCATCCAGCGGACGCAAACATTTTCCGACTTACCTGTTGAAGCTGTGAACTCCAAGATAAATTTTTATAAATTTTTTACTGTATAATGTAAAGGAAGAATAGTTCCATCAAATACTATAGACGGAAGTAACGTTTTGTCAATCTTTGCAGTCATCCTAGGGCTCCCAATATTTATTGCTTAAGTTTTAGCGTTATGGCCATAATCTCACCTAATCTTAAGTGACGATATAGCCCATGTTGGTAGACACACTAAATTGTGGAGAAACTGCCTCACAAGTGCAACTGCCGAAACACACCTATTGGTATTTGGCGGCAGATTTTCATCTTGAGGGTGGTTGCTAGCCAGGTGACCATTAGAAAAAGCCCTACCACTATGCTATGGTTTCGTCACGATGTTTTCTCTCACCGAAAGCTCTAGCTCATTGTAGGTGGATTTGAACTCACGTACCTTGACGCGGAGTCAGTATACACTACCACTGAGCTATCATTACATCAGATTGTTAAAACTAATGCTAAAACTTATACAAAAAAGACATTTAAGAAATAATAGGTTCTCAATACAAACTATTATTCTCTATATTACCCCTTCAAGTTTTGTTTTCATGACTAGTAGCTTACGTCCTTCTCCAAGATTAAATCTATCTCTATACTAAGAAATCGATTCCTGGATACGAATTATTTTCGATTATAAAATACTAATTTGGATTTTCAATCCGGTACTAATGCTATATTTTACTGAATTATTCGGAGATTGGAGTGAGTACATTTTTAATACAGTAAATAATTTTCAGTAGCTATGGCAATATAAATCGAGATAATGAACATGAAATTAATGAACATAAATTGATTTTTCGAATGAACACATTTACACAGTTCTGATTATTTAATCTGTTTATCTATGGGTGTATTCGGGCAGTTGCACTAGATAGCCAGTACTTTCACTAGGCTTAGCCCGTCCACCATCTTGGGTCACATCGTTATTTAACATTAGGTGAGATTGTTGCCTTAACGCTAAACCAACAACGTAAAAAAATCACACTTCAATACCACCTTGCAGTTTTCCGGTAATCGCGTTTCATACCAAGACTACATGCAAAGTTTAACTATCATTATCGTTAACGTTTCCGTTTGTGATAGGAGTAACCCGGATCGCCAATCAAATACTGTAAAACGATGAATCCCTAATTCAGTGTACATCCCCCATGTATTGATTGACGAAGCTAAGTATAGAATCCGGTAGACTATCGCTATGCAATCAAACAAGGGACATGATACAACTGACGACTGCCGATCGACTGTACCGCATAGAAACGCAATCAATGCAACCGGTGAATTGTACTGAGAGAGGTCGTTCCACAAAGAGCGTATATGTCTATTTTGCCTTCATAATTTGAATCGAACAGTTTTCTTGGGTCGTCCTAAAAACTAAGCATGAAATACCGTTTACCTTTTGCCTTTGTAAACGTACTGAATTTTTAGTAATGTGTTAGATATATGTGTAAGGATTGTTAGAGATTAAACATATCTGTAACTGTATATTTCAGTATTAACATATCAAGCTATTTTACATAAAACTCTCAGGTTATAATATCTGCTCTTTATTTAATTAAAGCAAATATCTTCACTGATTACATAATATTTTTTACAAGAAATATATTTGAATAGATCAAACTACCGATATAAAATATTATTTAAATTTTAGCTTTTTTATCCTAGCTCGTTAAAATGGCTGTACTTTACGGTCCAGTAAAAATAGTGACTGCCGTGGCGGCAAATATTCTTCGTCACTCGCAAACGTCTTCCCGGCCCACTAAATAGCTGTTTATGCCTCGTTTAAAAGACCCAATATTATTATTATTATTATTATTTTAAATAATAGTGACATTAATTGCATTATTTCTAAAATTGTTTATGGCATCAAATATTACTTAATTTACAATAATATTACCACTTTATTGCAAATAGCTGCATAGCAAATTATTTGCTAAGAAACATAGAAATTGAATTATAATTATTATATAATGTGGCACCACAAGTCATAATAAGAAATGTTTACATTTTTGTATATTTTTTTGAATTCTGTATTTCATGACCAAATAAAATACATTCAATTTAAGCTATGAATAGCACATATACACGGCAAATCTCTGATGAATCGGCAAGAAATCGGATATTTAAATCAACATATGCGTTACTTGCAACAATTGCAGAACCATTTCTTTATAAGTTTTTTTCCAAAGTACTTGTGCGAGACTTTTCCAAATATGAATAATAACAGTATTATTTAAAATTATAACAAAGCAACATTTAAACATTATAACAAGGTGTTAACTGGAATCGACAGCACTATGAAGTGAAATTGTGGCCTGAAATCCTTTAGGTTATGAACAGCGTGCATTGTTAGCTTCTAATACTGCGGTTTGGGAGCTCAGGCGTAAGCTCCAATTAAATCCAACAATAGATTACACGGTTAACGTTTTGATTTAAATAATTGATTTAGCAAGATAGTGAGTGATATTAGAATACTATTAGAATAATATATAATTGATATTAGATATCGAGAGCTTAGAATACGTTCTTGATAGAGTGCAATTGAAATGCTTTTCAAATGTGTTAATTCAAATACATCATAATATTCTTATATAATACTTAATAATAAAATAAATGTTTGATACGTTGTAAAAATCGAAATAACAAATATGTTTCAGGAAAGAGATGAAACAGTCATATAAAAAATACATCTCTGGTAATTTCGTATTTTCCTTCTTATTAGGTTATTAAATATTCACACAAATAATAAAATAATGCGTTCGTTGTAATAATTACATATTATCGAACAATATTCGACGATATATAAGAAAGACAGAGAGATCAACTTGAAATAAGGTAGTAACTTCCGTCATTTAGTAGATTCGAATATCTTATAGCAACCGTCAGTTGGTGCGGCCTATCCAAATATCACGTTCAATCCGTGTAAAAGACGCTTAAGTGGGAAATTAACCTTACAGACCTTTGCTATTTTAGAATTAAAGTATGAATTTAATTTTAAGTTTAGATATTATCACGGCTTATTTTAAACGTAAGGTAATAAATACTTATATAATTTTTCTAGAATACCGTAGCAGAAATAATAAATTAAACCTATTAATATCGTTGGAAAAATATATTGTTGTACTTTTTGTTTACTCCTCACAATTATAATTTTTAATTCCCAGTACAAAATTTGTTTTTATCTTCATAGCTATATAATATTAAGTTTACTAAAATAGTTTTTGCCATAATAAAGTTACAATAATAATTTCATTAATATTTACACTGGCTTGGCCTTAATTTTAAATGATTATAGTCATGAAATGAAATAGTAGCAATATGATTCATTACAGTAAATAAAAATATTTCTTTGTATGCATAAATATTAATTTACTTGAATACGAAGGTACTTAGGAGGAAACTTGTAAAGGTTATTTTTATATTCTGAAAATGTTCACTTTACGCAATTTAGTTTTAAAATGAGTTAAATATCATAATTTGTCATGAAATTGGTTACTCTTGTTAAATTAAATCAATTTTGATCTAGAAATTTATAGTTCATAATATTGTTTATGTCTGCTGGTGTGAAATTAGTTTATTAAATATTTGTGATAGTTATTAAAAATTGGAGCTTAGGGTTCTTAGCATTAATAATATTATAGATCTAAACAATTATATTATATTTTCAGGGAATTAATTAATATTTTTTTCTTTCAGATATACGATTCTCCAGAAAGTACACGGCCGAAGAAATGGTCGTCCAAACTAAAACTGAATACGTCAGGAAGTGTAAAGTCATCCGATAAATCACCGGATAGTCCATATGTGTATGGGACAATCAGTGGACCAGGTGGATCAGCATTATCGAAATCAATGAAATACGCAGAGACTTGGCTGTACGGGTCTGTAAGGACTCAGACTCCACCAATAAGACCGAGTGTTTTCACAGGCTATCCAGAAGTTCCGGGTCCTGTTCTAATTAGCACACCACAGAAACCCACACCACACAATTATGCAGTTATATTATGTTCCTGTCCTGAGTATCTTAACGGTACAAAGAAAACTAGCTCAACCAAAGTCAGTATATGTAAGAAATGCAAGGGATCTCGTCTGCCATTAACTATAGCAGAAAGCCCAAGGTTACTAGTAGGTGGTACAGTAAGAGGTCCACAGATAAATCGAGATTCTGGATTATTAAGGGCTGGGACGGTTAGAGTTCAAGGTTCAAAGTCAAGGCCAACAATACTTAAATCTAACGGAGATACAGATCCGTATGATTTAATGCGACGAAATAGGTTAGCCCCACCACATGAAGCACGAATAGGGAGCCAGTTTTCGACTACCAGGTCACGTGCTAAAAGTATAAGCCCATGTCGAATTAAAAATAAAAAGCCAAGCCCAGAAACTCTCAGAAAAAGTCGCAGTAAATCAACAAGTCGAGTAAATGAGATATGGGTTGAAGAAGATACTCATAACAGCGAATCAAAAAAATCAATATTATCATGTGATATCAATCCTTATGATCTAGTGAAATGTAGCGGGAACTTAAAATCCTTAGCTGAAATTGAATTTGATGATGCTTTTGGTGATGTATTTCAGCAATCACTTCAAAATAAAAACTTATGTCCACTTAACAATCAAAAATCCGAGTGTAATGTTAAAGCAATAAGTGGACAAAGAATAAGAGTTTCCGATGAATCTAAGACATGTACTATTAAAGAAGTGTCGGTGTATGACCCTGTTAATTATGATCTCAAAAATTACGATTTAAAAACACATGAAATATCACCGAGTTTATCACTACCTGATATCAAAAATGACAGTAAAAAGCATTCTATTAGTAAAGGGACCAACAAAAAAACTCTTAATTTGTCTGCTTCTAATCGCCTAAAACAAAAAAGTGTTTCACCGAAACGTCCACCGAGAAGAATTAGGAGTAATAAAACGGATGAAGATAGTGAGAGCGATAACCAACGCTTACCGGATCGTAATCTTAAAAAAAATAGTGACCTTTTGCGGAATCCTAGGAAAACGAACACTAATGCAGAAACGATAAAATCAATTTTAAAAAAACCTAAAAATTATGATTTAATTGATTCATCAACAAGAGTAGAAACATCAGATGATTCTTTTGATAATAAACGAAATAATTCTTCTTTATTTTACCTTCCTAAACCAAAAGATAAAGGTTCGATCTCATCGCACAACATATTACAACGGAAACGAGTACAGTTTTTGGTAGAAAATGAAGAGACCAAAGTTATTTATACGGCAGAATTAAATTTAGAACAAAATATAATTAAAGAAATTCCAGAAAACATACAAAATAATGTAGATCAAGATGATAGATCGGCCAACGGAGGTGTTGTGAGTGTAACCTTAGATCCTATTTCTATTAATGAAATTATTGACACAGATGTTCAAGTAACAGATAAGGATCATGAAATATATGATGATGTTCAAATTATTAATAATTCTGTGGAGATTATAATTGAAAAACATCAGGATAGTGAAGTAGAGTGCAGTGTGCGTAGTCCACTGGATATAGACAATAAAAGTTCTCTTTTTAAAGAAGGTATGTAAACTTATTTAATTCATAGTATGCGAAAATATCAAATATATTACTTTTCTTTCGTTATTTTTTGTATACTACCGTTTATTTTTTTCAGATAATAACATTCCTAAAATACCGGTGCTACGCCGCTCGGAATCGGAACGCGTTACATCTAATATAATAATTGACCCACCGAAATTTTTAGATACTATGGCTTTACGTCCAAAAAGTAAGCATGGACATACAAGCCAAGTTTTCTTTACAACCCCTACAGAAAACGATGCAATAAATCAGAATCAGTATATTATTAATCAAGGGGTAAATGAAGAAATAAACGACATCGTGACAAGTAATTACACCCTTAATACAGAGGATTTGAGTGATAGTAGCGAGATTACAAAGAATATATTAAATAATCTACGGCGCGATATATCAGAATCTCCTGAACCACCACCTCGAATAAAGCCAAAAGAACGTACAAAATTCAAAAAACATAATTATGTAAAGACCCGGTTTATTCGTAATAACTCTTCGAGTTCAACCAGTGATGAGTGGTCGGATGCAAATGATTATGAGCAAAAAACTATTTTAAGAGTAAAACAATTTGACTCTGATACTGATGATGATCAAAACTTCGCATCAGGTGTTACGAGATCGTCAGAAATGGAACCAAGAAAAACATCAATTCAAATAAATGGCAATGAATGTTACTCTACAATGAATGTAAATAGCGACACACCAATATATTTATCATCAGTTGTTGTGAATAATGACTACGGAAATACTTGTAATACGTATCAAACAGGTACGACTGTTACTATAAGTGTTGGTTCTCCGCAACCAGAAGTTAAGAAATCTAAAAGTCAAATCTATATTGGTGCAGTACTTTCTCCTGATAGTGAAGATAAAGCGGAGATAAACACTTATGAAGAATATAATATTGATACTAATAAGAAACATAAGACCGTCAACGCTGGCAATGAAAACTCGCCATGTGAAATATCTTCACTATTGAAGGATCCTGTAGAAGCAATTAAAAGAAACTTGATTCCACATGTATGTGGGAGAGAACACCAAACCAATGATGATAAAGATAAACAACAAAAGTCACATGCACAAGGAAGCGACAATGACAAACAAAATAACAATTTTGTAACAAAACTCTTTGAGGATCCGTTTTTTGGACATTTGGCTGAAGGACTCGATTCAAATTTAGTAAAAAAGTTATTAGAAAATTCTTTAATTAAGCTACAAGAATCGAAAAATCAAGATGATTCAGATAATAAGCAAATTACTATTGAAGAATTGATAGAAAACTCCGTCAAAAACTTAAAAAATGAATCTAATAAAAAGTGCGACGGATTAAAAATAAATAATCATATCGAAGATAACGAATCAAAACACCATAGCATAATCAACGCCTCAGTCTCTCAAGAAAATGACGATACAGGCTGCTCTGCTCCCTATGAGAGTATGGAGTATGAGAGCGGTAATATAGGAGTATTTTCAGATCTCGAACCGATGTCAGACTGCTATAACGCATCTGCGAGTGAACTGTCTACAGAAGACGATACGAATTCAACGAGATCCAAATTTTACCAAATGTTGGTAGATGCTGCTTTGTGTGATATTGAGATCTCTAATAACACTGATGATGATCATCATTACGAGTCCATAAGGTTAAATACTGATCCCATTTACGAAGAAATAGGTGATATGCCTCCTCCATTACCCATAAATCCACCCCCCAATTCACTTTTATTACTTGATGATGAAAAACGTAGCGGTTCGCGATCAATATTTGAAGGTGCTTCGAAATATGACATCTTATCTTATTTAGTTGATGCAAAAGAAAGAGGAATAGATGATGAAGAAACTTATATAACCAGCTATGTTAACAATGATTCCCCGGCTCCAATAAGTGAATCAAAAGAAAAAACCAGTAACAGTGAAATAGTTAATACACATCTTAACAGCAATATAAGTCAATTATCAAATGCTTCTGACTCAAGTGAAGATAATTCGTTAATAATAAATCATGAAAATTTAGAGAAGGCTACAGTTTGTAAAAAAACATCGGCTGAGATTGAACGAAACGATTCAGGCGTCGGCTCTGAAACAAGTAAGTCTTCGAGGAGTAGACTTCAAGGAAAAGTATCACTTTGCGATACGATAACTGATAAAGATGCTCCGATACATCTTTGTGAAGATTGTGACACTGCCGTAGAAACCCAAGTAACAGAACAAGGTATGTTAAAAGTGTTATTGTTTGGATTGCTAATGTTTGCGTAAAAATGTTATTATTAATAATTGATTTCCAGGTTCAATTTATGCACCATTGGTTTGCCGTAAGTGTGCCAAAAAACGAGCAGAAAGAAAAGAAATAATAACAGAAATCGTCGAAACTGAAGAAAAATATGGTCGTGATTTACAAATTATCCTAGAGGAATTCTATAAACCAATGTTAGTAGCTGGTCTCCTGACACAAGAACAGCTTAGTGCTATATTTTTAAACGTGGAAGAACTAATAGAAAATAATCAAGTGCTATCAGAAAAATTAAGAGACGGTCTTGAAATTGCAACAGAACAAGGCGATGAGGTACTTGTTTATTGATAATAATATATACTTTAAACATTTTTCCTGCAAAATACTATTGGGTTTTGTTTATTGTTTAGAAAGCATCCCTTTTTTTAATATAACGTATCTATAAACAATTTGTGTCTATCACTATTCAGGATCTTTTGACTGTCAATGTTGGCAAGATTCTTCTGGATTGCTCTGGAATGCTGACAGCGTTTCAATCGTATTGCGTTAAGCAAGCTGGTGCTGCCCTGTTGCTAGCCGGTTTGGAGAAGGAGAAAGAACTTCTAAGGATATTCTTGCGCGTCTCACAAATGGAAAACACTGTTTTGAGAAGAATGAATTTAAATTCCTTTCTAATGGTGAGTGAGTGCTTTGGTGATTTGAATGTTTTGCAACATATAATAATAATAAGTTTAAAAAGATTTATATTAAGAAAAATAATTGAGTTATTCCTATAGCTATAAGTGAATCTTAATTTTTTTGGTTATATATGTATGTATTTATTTTTGTACGGTGGTAAGATCCCTTTTATAGCAAGATACTTTTATATATTAAATATCACTTGAGGACGATTACTGTCATGAATCGTTCATATAATTGTTAAGTAAAATTTCTATTCTGAAAATAGTGCGAAAGTAGTATTTATATATTTGACAGTGTTTTGGCAACAGGCCCCTTAGTAGCCAGCCCGGCATGACGAGAGGATGTATATTTTCACGGCATTAGTTCCTAATATTGTGGTGTAACTTGTTACACCATGATTGTAAGTAGTATAGGATAAGATAAATATAAATCGCAATACACCTTAAGTTATATTGATATTTTATCACGTAATTAAATTTAAATATATGTAAGTTTTACCTGGGGGACTAATGGTAAAAGAACATCGTCTGAGATACAGGCTCTGCATAGTTTAGGTGCTAGAATACTATGACGTACGATAATTTTTCTGTATCATAGTGTATTTTTTATGTTCAAATAAAGTTAATATTATTATTAACGAAAATAAAAGTATAATTATTGCATTATGTTGTAAATATGGTACAAAAATACAATTCCAGGTGCCCGTACAACGCGTGACAAAGTATCCGCTCCTTCTCTCGCGATTGCATCGAGCAACTGCCGGCTGTGCGACTGAACGTGAGGATGTACGGTCAGCCCAACGCTGCGTGGAGTCGCGGTTGGAGGAGATCAACGCTGCTGCAGCTGCGGCCGCGGCAGCTGCTAGGGACGTGCCTCTTTGGCGTAGATTAGCTGCCACCAGACGAACAGCGCATGACCTGCACGTGGCTGACATACGTCTCAGAAAGATGGCTGTTGACGTACTTGATTGGAATCATGATGACGCCAGGTTTGTTACCATTACATCAGTATATTAAAATGAAACTTATCCCTATAATATTTTAGTCGATCTTGGCCTGTCTAGGACTGCGCTAAGTTCTATACTAGAATGAGCCTCTAAAATTTGGCTGGGCAGGGAAAGATATCATCTCTACGATTGATAAAAATGTTTCACTTGCATCATGGTTTCATAAAACAACACAATGTTTTTTTTTAAGCTTCATATGTTATCCATATCACATATAATTTTATTATAATGTTGTGAAAATTAATACTGTCTAGTTGATGAGGTAAGCGTGTAAGTATTATTCAATAAGTATACGTAATTATAGACTAGTTGATGGTAGTAATTTAGTTCGTATTTCATACTATCATACTATCATACTATCATACTATCATACTATCATACTATCATACTATCATACTATCATACTATCATACTATCATACTATCTTACTATCATACTATCATACTATCATACTATCATACTATCATACTATCATACTATCATACTATCATACTATCATACTATCATACTATCATACTATCATACTATCATACTATCATACTATCATACTATCATACTATCATACTATCATACTATCATACTATCATACTATCATACTATCATACTATCATACTATCATACTATCATACTATCATACTATCATACTATCATACTATCATACTATCATACTATCATACTATCATACTATCATACTATCATACTATCATACTATCATACTATCATACTATCATACTATAATACTATCATACTATCATACTATCATACTATCACACTATCATACTATCATACTATCATACTATCATACTATCATACTATCATACTATCATACTATCATACTATCATATTAGCATACTATAATATACTAATATTGTGAACGCGTGAGTTTCTTAGTTTGTCATGCTTTCACGCCTAAATCGCTGAATCGATTGTGATAAATTGTGGTACAAAGGAGGATGAGACCCAGGGGACGGCGATATCTTCATTGGAATTAGGGTAAACAGAATACCGATATATTTGACTAAATCGATATTAACGTGATCGGAGCCGCACGTAAAATCTAGTATTGAAATAAATCTATATTATATTATAGTCTCTTTTTTACAATTGAAAATATTTCCATATCAAATTCATATTATATGTATATATCAGTGGATAAAAAATTTCAAATTTTTAAATTTATTTTACAGACAGCTCTAATTTATATCAGTTCATTAAAATCAATTATATGAATTTGAATAGCGTAACGAATAGAGGTAAGATATCATTAATATAAATTGTACAGGTATTAAAATAAAATGTGAACGATAAAATTTAACAAATATTATATGATATAAAAAGGTTTTAGGTTAAATTTCTATTCGCTTATAACAAATTGGTGATCTAATAAAAACCAATAACACCGTTCGAGTTTTATTGGGACACGATTTTAATTAAAAGTAAGCATCTGGGATATAATTTGCCGATGTCTCGGTAAATTGTATTCGCAGCACATTCCCTTCCTATTGGTGGATGGGACAAATGTCCCCATTACAAGAGCCATTGTGTGCCGCAGGTTTATAAGACGGTATGAGTTACAAGATATTATATATATATATAAGCGGTTTACTATTTACAGATGTATTATGGCATCACCAAGATTACTTAAGCTATGATTTCAAATTTGGCATGAATATTATTCTCATGAATTAAATATCTACTGAGAACGGTTTTTACGCTTGTAGAAAAAGTCATTAAGAAAGACAAGGGCACCGGTTAAGTGTAAATACTAAACCTTACATATGTAAGAAAAAGTGCCAAAACAAAATTTAGCCACTTTTGTTATGATTTCAACAATGTTAAAGTGTTTAGGATTCAATTGGTAAGAACGAAGTTCAACTTACTAAATTATTACATAGTTTTGAATCTGAGTTTTCATGATGAGTGGACCGGTGAATACTTCGGGCACAAAATAAGCATTACCTCACTACAAGGCAATCCTGTTAGTCTTTTGACTACTTAATCTTCAAGTGGTTAGTTGGATGGTATTTACTTCCTTTGAATACCTAATTTTCATTATAATTTATTTGTCAATAATATATACGAGTACATATATGAAAAATTCATAATAGTTCTTATCAAAAACTATAAAAGGTTAAGACCAGTTTTAATTATATATATCTAAATTTTAATGATAGGGTCATATTTGTTGTTTTATAAGATTGTAATTAAATTAATAGAAGTAAAGATGCACCTTGGTGACACTGTGATAATTGCTCAAAGTATAAGACGCAGTTAAAACAATATAAAAAAAAACTCGAATAGACGATGTTGTTGAGGTAACAATTTTAAAGCGTTTACGCTTCAATATTGCGACATGACCCGTATGAAACAAAATTTGTCATGAAAACTGTACAGTCGCTTTTAAGTTATAGCAGTGAAACGAATATTACACAAAAATAAACGTTTTCAGAACGGTTTGGCTTTCATAACTTGCACCATAAATCAGATAATCGGCGCTTTAGTGGCTGTAACGGCAGTGAGAGCTATTCTCGGGAGCCCTTTACGACTTGATAGCCGCACAAATACAAATAATTATACGTGTAAAAAGGGAATAACTTTTTAAGACATTTCGTTATAACATTGAAAAAGCTGTTCCAGAATACTTTATGAGAATAAATAAAGGAATAGATAGTGGTATGAAAATCAATTTTGTTATGTATTTCAATATTGTCAAGAGGTAGGCTACAGATAAATGTTTTTGGAGACTTCCCTTTACTTGGGGCAGCTTGATTGGTTCTACAGATATACGCAGCTACCTTGTGTTCTGTTCCTGTGATGATTAAGGCTTCCAGTGCTTCTTGGAAAATGAGATTCAAAGACGTTAGCATGCTATTAATACGTCTGATGCTAGATACGTCTATATACTACGGCCATTGCTTACCATAGAGTAGATTATAGACTAATTGAGTAACAAAAAAAACTTGGATAAAATCTTTTTAACGTACATATAGTTAATGATTTCTTAGGTTTACGCGAATATTATTCATTGAAATAAAACTAATTTAAACGGATTTTATCGCGGTTATTTATTAAATTTTATCCCGACGTTTCGAAAGCTTTTCAGCCTTAATTACCCGTGTAATATGTTACTTTGTATTAAGGATTTCTACCACAGTCACTGTATTATATATAATTAAATTATGAAATTAAACACAAATATAACTATAAATATTTAACAATATTATGAGTTTATTCGTAAACACATCTTTTATAGGCTAAATTAATTTTATGAGGTATCAAGTTCTGTACTAGTTATCACTTTAATACTTTAGCTTATTAGCTAAAGTGCTAAAATTAATATTTTAACATGAATTTTATAACGATAGAACGAGTAGAAGAACATGAAACTCATTGCCTTGACGTCAGATGCAATAATGCACTACGATGCTGTTGGCTGGCATACACGAAAATTAAATTCACTCTAAATAAAGGAACCGTCGCAAGCACAGCCATAGGCGATATTATAGTCACAAAGTTAAGATTTGGACTTGATGCTTTTCCGGGTATCATGGTAGTATAATGTTAACGTCGAATTCTAGTGCAATTCTTTTGTTATTATTCAGAAAGGACGAAATTGGTGCACTTACTATAAAAAGGAACAGATAAACATGATAAAAATAAATAAGTTCTCGTATATGTACAATAAAAAATAATTGAAAAGGCAACATGTGAAATTGATTTACCTATAATTTGTTTATATACTAATTGTTTAACAAAACAGTTATTTTATAGACAGAAAAAGTTTCATTATTTCATATAAATGTATACATCGTCAAAGTACATAGTTTAATCATATGTTTTAGTTACCCACACTCTTTCCCAGAAGATCGTATATTTAAGACTAGCTGTGCCTGCAGTTTCGTTTGCATGGAACTAAAATGATTTAATCTCGCGCTGTCATTCAAATTACAATAACTTTTGATAGAATTAAGCAATTTTAATAAAACAAAAACTAAATGTTACTCAAGGATATACGCCTTATGATTTAGTTAGTAACGTTTTTTCATAAACGTTGTATTTTGATAGTGATGCGTGCACAAACAAACAGATAGACAGACATTTCTAAAAATGATATAAATTATTTAATTACTTATTCTTAGTTACTTCCAAATTTTTTTTCCCATGAATCTAAAAAATTCATACATGTTAAATTTACATTCTTATTATATGTATAGTTTATTAACTTTATTTGTTATCATTTATAGAATAGCATACGACTATACTATGAGTTCAACTATTTATCAAAATGATACTTGAAGATTGGAAGCATCTAATACAATTCCTTTTCTTGTCAAAAGCTTAGATGATTATGATGAAGCAAGGATATACAATTGGTCAACAGTTCAGTTAAAGACCGACGAGTATTGGAATATTGGAATTTAAGTAAATAGAGATTTTTTTTCAATACATCAAGAAACCCTATCCTATATTGAGTCAATAAGGACAAAGCATTTTAGATATGTATAGGAAACACATAAACCTTGATCAATAAGCATATTTTATCGTGTGATATATGACAATAACCTAACAAGTTTCAGTTCAGAATACTTTTATTATAAAACTGGTTAACACTATAGCTGCTAAAACTGTTGAGTTAATTACTTTTAAATTCTGTCTGTTATAAATGACTTTGAATCAAAAGTCAGCAAAAGGTCACAAAACTTTGTAGACTTTCGCATAGTTAGGCCGATCTTGTTGCTAATTCGTGACATACAATAACTATTGTTAAGAGTCAGAACAGTCTTGTAAAGTTTTAAGTTTATTTGATGTTATCAGCGTGGACGGATTTTCATTAAACTGATATGTTATACTGCTAGTATGCTTATATTACACTAATTATAATTGTTTATCGTTAAAGTGAGCAGATAATATAAAACTATTTTCTTTGTAAAACTATATCATTTTACATCAATTAAAGAAATAAAAATTATACTTTATTAACATACTTTCGCTAAGACTACAATAACTTGTACACTTAAGTACACTTGTACTCGTGTTATTGTATCACTTACTGATTTCAGCTATACAATAATATTCTTTGTTTTGTTGGAAATAAGGTTCGCAATGGAAGGCAAGCTGCTTTTCACGCAGCCCAATGACAACAATTGGCGTAAAGGGCGCACCATCAAGCTGACGCCTATCAACGCTCTTTTGGTAACTAACGGAAAGGTAAGTGTGTCAATGATAATTTTCCATTGAATTTTGTGTATTTTACAATACTGTACTTTAAAATACGGAATGTGATTAATTGTTTAATGGTATACTACCGCCTCTTTCTACTTCAAATAATAAAATAATAATAAGATGGGTTGTGAAGGAGCTATTTTAAACTGTAGAATAAACGTAATTCCAACACTTTCGCTTACACTCACTCACTTACTCATAAACCCACATACACACACACAAGTACATAGACGCCTGAATCCACAAAAGTCATATTTCTTATTCTAATAATTTCTCTCAATTTATTTCACTACAGCAGGATCGACAGATAGAATACTCATTTGTACCTAGTCAGAGACAACCCAGTTGCCAAGATACAGGGAACCTTAGTTTGGCAACCTGGTGGTAATAAATCGCATCATATTCATGCTTTCTGTTTATTCTTTAAACCAATTTTAAAACATGTATTGATTTTAATAATAAATAAATAAAGTAACATAAAAAATGTATCGTAGTATCTATATCTATTTACCTATATAAAATTGCAATCTACCATTATTTTTAACCGACGTTCTTCTGTTGTTTCTACTTTTTGATATTTTCATACTTCACGCTAACTTACATTGTAATTACAGTATATATTACTTTTATTACCTCTCAGTTCTTATTGTAGTATTTATATAATTTAATAACACTCTGACATTTGTTAATTAATATTTATTGCTTGTGATATGACGCTTAATTTAAATTAATTTATATTGATTCACACAAATATAGGAACGCCTTATAATAGGTATCAAAGTCTGAATACAGCAATCAATAAAAATGTGTAATATACGTTTGACATTACCTTGATACAATGAAATAGTTAAGAATTATAATGAATAGATGTAATTTTAATGGTCTTAACATCAGTTGTACCTGGTTTCAGCCAACGACGTCGCACAAAACGAACGAAATCCGTGAGATAAGAGAGGCGAGGGACCGCGAAGCAAGAGAGAAAGAGGGTGAAACTCTTTTCGCTCGAAGCGGTGTGAGGGAAGCGGCCCTGCTCTTAGTAAGGGAAAAGGCAGGAAGGTACACTCTGCAACGGGAGCCGTTGTTCCTGGACCGATGTGTTGTGGCCGCGGATCACGAGCCCGAGCATTTCTTCGAAGTACACGAGATAACTACAAAAGATTCTTATATATTTAAGGTACATTTCACCTCTGTTCACTTGTATATATATATATATATATATATATAACTTATAGGTTAAGCGTTGTGACTACAATCTTACCTGATGTTAAATCATCATGTGGCCCAAGATGGACAAAACGCTAAACCTGTAGAGAGTTTGGCTCTCAAGTGCAACTGTCGGAACACATCTGTAGATAGGTATTTGGCGGCAGATTTTTAACTTAAGGATGGTAGCTAGCCAGGCGGGCATTAGACAAAGCCCTACCACCATGCTATGGTTTCATCACGATGTTTTACTTCAGCGAAAGTTCAAGCTCATGGCAGGCAATCGAAATCACGACGTTTGAATTCAAATTTTCAGGCGGAAGAGAACGCGCGGACGCGATCTTGGTACAAACAGTTGCAATACCACGCGCAGGGCGCCGGTGCATGGAGGAAACGTCGGAGCGCTCTTGCAAACATTATGATAAACCCAATGCTTACGAGGAATTAAATATTGTTCGCATAAAGTAATAAAACGCCATGTTCCTTCACTTTTACTGAATAACCTAATTATCTAAGAATCGCTTTTTAGTTGTTTTTTTTTTCATTACTTTTCTGTTTTACGCCTTATTTGGTGGTCAATTATTATAATAAATCTATGGAGTTACGAATATAAAACATTATAAATTTCTTTAGGTAGTCTTTTTACCAATTTTAATTAATATTGTTCAACCGTTTTATTTTAATTGTACGGTTTATTTTCTAATTTCTGCTCGAATAATCCTGTTGTTGAATATTATTCTGAGTACTTTATACTTTTTTAACAAGTCTCGTTGATTAAATATAAGTTGATATTATATAAAACCCACGAAGTAATTATTTATGAATTTGAATTGTGTTGAAGTTGAATTTGAATGATTTATGTATATAAATATAAAACATAATGCATTTTTACAATAATGTTTTCTAAGGGAATAACTTCATTGTTATTGAAATTTTCTAAACATAACAAACATATTAACAAAATAATTAAACAATGAAACAAAATTGTGTAATATTTCTTTATGTAAATATTTCATTAAATATAAACGTTTTTGCCACTAGTTCGTAATTTTAGCTTTACACCAAAATTTAGATGTTTTAATGTGCCCTTATCTAAATATTAATGCATTAAGAACAAATGTAAGTTAAAATGTTATTGTAAAATGTAAAATAATTTTAATAGCTGTGATATACTTTCCTTTAAAAAGCAAAAAACAAAAAACATTAACAGTTCCCAAACGGTAATAATAATTGCATATTTTTTTGTTTAGAAAACTACATCATATTCATTCCTGACTAGTCGTAAGGGAAAATGTGTGTAATATTAAATATGTAGTAGTTAAATGAGAAACGATTAAAATAAAATTAATTTCATTGTATTTATTGTATCTATGTATAGTAATTACATAAGTAATTCATTTGCTAAAACTTAGTTTAACGTAAACAATGTTTTCGCCGTGGAATAACATTATTGTTAAAAATTATTAGATGTAACAGGAAATAAATTAATGTTTAAAAATAAAAGTTGTTTTCTGATTTTTTATATTTTAGGTTTTAGCGTTATGGTCATTAATTCACCTGATCTTAAGTTACGATACGGCCCAAGTTGGTAGACACGCTAAGCCTGTGGAGGGGCTGGCTCTCAAGTGCAAATGTAGAAACACACCTGTTGGTATTTGGCGGCAGATTTTAAACTTGAGGGTGGTAGCTAGCCAGGCGAGCATTAGAAAAAGCCCTGCCACCATAAAGAAAATGCCCTAACACCACAGAAAAAGCCCTACCACCATATAGATTTGTTTCGTGATAAGTTAAATAATTAAGATATATGAAAACGTAGACTCCACATCCTTACTAATCCTTATCTTTATCCGTACTATTTCTTATCTATATATATAAAACAGTGTATGTACGAGCATAACTTCCGAACGACTACACCAAATTGGGTAATTCTTTTTGTAATGTATTCTTTATTGGTGTATATATTAAAAACAAACCCAGACAAAAAAAATTTTTTTTTTAATATCATTTTATTCAAGAATCATGCGATGATAGCTGAGTCGGTAGTGTGTACGATCGCTGCGTAAAGAAAAGTGGGTTCGAATCTACCTATTTTTAAATATCATATACTTAAACGATATTTAATTAGGTAGAGTTACAAACAAGTTTCATTCAATGTACAAGTGAGTTTTTTTGTTTGTTACGCTATCACGCCTAAACCGTTGAATCGATTGTGATGAATCTTGGTATATACCTTTAGGTTTAAACCTTAAAAACTTATTGGAAGTTGGGTAAAGACAGGAATAAACTTTGTATGAAACTTTCTATTCTGTCATTTGATTTAACGTGATCGAAGCTAGTACAACTATAATAAAAAAAAACCACGAAATAAAAACTTATTTATATTTTACAAACGTATTATAATTATTGAGTTTGAATATAAAAACGTATATTACTTACGTAATAAATAAATGATAACTGTTATTTAAAAAATGTAAATGTACCCAAAACCATGTAGGTAGTAACCAAATAAATAAATACTTATAATTAAAAATAAATCCCAAAGACAGTAGGAAGAGGTATTACAGAATTATGTAAAGAGCAAACATAATTTTCGGCCGAATATGAAACTGCTATCAGGCTAAATGTAATACAGCAGACGTGTTCATTTCCTCGACATTCGACGTAGATGGCAAATAACGATATAATTATAACATCTTTCGCCTCTTGACGGAGTGTCGAAGTATCTTTACACTATCCGATTTTATGATCATTTATTTTATTTTAATTTGATCACTCGTAGGAACGTATTGTAATTTATTTTTCTGTCGTGTCAATGGTTCCATCAAATAAGTTCGACTTGTATTTAGCCACTGTCTAGGTATTTGAAGTAGATGCAAGTGTTTGTTAGTATGGACAGAAGGTCAGCGCCCGCTCTAGAGATTACAGCGCCCAGGACAAGGCAAATTGCCGTTCCTTGGAATTTATTATAGTGTCAATTTGTCAATATATTATAGTGTAAATTTATTACATATATTTTTTTTAACGAAGAAGAGGTTAGTAGGTGTTGTTTTCTCTTTGTTAGTAAAATGTACCATACAAATTATAATTTTTTACAAAAAAAACGGCCGCCACGGTGCAAATAAATTTTTGCGTCTCGGGCAGTTTGCAGCCCCCTAGAGCGGGCCCTGACAGGGGACACGATCAAATCAAATCGAAAACCTTTATTCAATTTAAGCCCTAAAAAGGCGCAAATGAACGTCAAAGCTACCACCCGGCTCAGAAAGTAATGTAGTCATCGAGAACAATCGTATGATAATAACACCTTGTACACTATGATATGATCAAAACACAAATTATCATGACGTTCTTTACGGCCATCAGTGCATGAATATTAAATATATATAATATTGATGACAACAATGAAAGCAATATACTAAAAGTATTCTGTTTTTTAAATTATTTATTAATGAGTGCAGCAAGGTATATGGTGTAAACATTTGTATATTTTGTTACTGTAAATTAGACTTCTGCTCTACTCTGAAGCTGTGGAAGAGTGTCTCTTCATAAGTTTTCAGTTCATAACAGTGACACTCTTTATAATAATATCAAGTTCCCCATGTGAAATATAAAGAGGTATTTATGCAGGATTGCACTAGAACTGTGGCTGGCAATGAACTGTCGATGTCTCGATAATCACCACTCTGTCATGCTAACCATAATGAAAATACCAGTACGTAGTAACGTTACAATTATTCTTAGTATGTCTATTGAAGTTTATCTTTAAAATCTGTGAATTCGTTACGGTTACGTTACGCCGTATTTAAATGTCATCTTATATGTTCCCTTGTGCACATCGCTTACGCAAACGTCATAGCAGCAATAAGCGCTGAATGTGTAAGATGAGAATGTTATTAATTATAAGGAAAATATCTTTTTCTTTGTATAATCCATGTAATATTTTTTTATAAATGGAATAATCCCAAAATACATACGATTTAAGCCTTTTTTTATTATAAACAAATATTATACAGAGGAAAATTAGTAGATTGTAATGGAGGTGGGAAAATACCTTTTTCCTTATATAGTCAATGTAATACATTTTTCTATAAATGGAATTATCTCAAAATACGTACAATTTAATATTTTCTCAACGTATACAAGTATTAAGAAGAAGTAAATTTGTAGGTTGGAATGTAGGTGATAATCTTCGATACTATAAGTTATTATATAAATTGGAAGGTACATTATTCCTGATTGACCTATTTTTGTAGATTCAGTTGATTCCCTTGGCGCGTTTTATACTAATAGATGAATAGGCATATCATTTTGGACCGAATCGTATCAATGTTACATCAATTAACATTTTCGTAGGCAGGGGAATCAAAAAAGATGGCAGCGGTATCAACATAATCATAATTGTCATGCTAAATATGTTTTATTATTTAATAAATGAATCAACTTTATTCAAATTAATCGGCCTTTTGGATGCAGAAGTTCGTGGTTTAATTTTAACAATGATTAATTAATGCAACTAATACTATCTACTTACAATTATTTATTTCGTAAATTTGTTGTGTTCGCAACTATATTGAGCCTTTCCAGGAACAACATCGTAAGTGCCAAAATATTGATAGTTTTTTTTTATCATAGGCCCCTAAAAATTTTCTTTGTACATAGAAGCAGTATGTTAATAGTCAGTCATTTAATAGATCAGCGGTGAATTTTAAGTTATATATGTATATATATATATATATGCATATATTTAAAGACATCATAAATACTTTTTAATTAGGAAAGAAAAGCTTTCTCCTGTAAAAAGGGCACTTGTCGCTTACGACGTTTTTCCTATATAGTCTTGATATGTTCCTGTACGAACGGTGTGGATGGTAAATTGCCAACATGCATTAATACTTGAACCGTTCTGAGTTTTTAAGGACAAATCTGTAATTATCTCATTTCAGTTAAGTTAACCTTGTGGTTACCGTTGACTTAGAGGTGTGTTAAGTTAGTAACTTATCTGTTTGTTTTATGTTTGAAAAAGATCTAATAAAAACACCTATTCAAATATGAACTTATACATTTCTTACTATATCATAGCTTTTAGTTTTGGTCAGAATCTTATCTGATGTCATGTAACGATGTGGGGCAAGACATGTGTACTGTCTTGCCGCACATGGTTACTTGACATCTAAATCTAGTGAGGAAACTGACTATCTAGTATAGTTACTGAAATATAATAATATGTACGTGGCAATAGCTCAAATAGAATGTTAGTCGACTAGAACTAGAAGAGTTCGAATCCACCTACAATAAGATTGAGCTTTCAATGAAGGAAAACATCGTGTTGAAACCACAACACGATGGTAGGGTTTATCTTATCCTCGTCTGGCTAGCTACCACCCTCAAGTTGGTAATCTGCCATCAAATATCTAAAATTGTTTTGTGTCAGTTGCACTTGAGAACCAGTTACTCCATTAGGTTTAGCATGTCCACCAGCTTGGGGCACATCGTCACTTAATACCAGGCGAGATTGATTCACATGGCGTCCGGCAATACTACCACTAAAACAATCATTGTATATATTTCTCTGTTCATTTGTAAAGCTATGAACAAAACAAAGCTACGATAGTGGTCTTTTGCAAGTAGCAACCCTATATAAAACGGCAAATAAAAATCAAATTACATTCAATGTACATAACATAATAAACCTTTTTTTAATGTAATAGCGGGTAAACGAGCAAGCTTGTCACGTGATGGTAAGTGATCACCGCTGCCCATGGACACCCATAACACCAGAGGAATCACGGGTGCGCTGCCGGATTTTATTGGAAGGACTGGCTCACAAGTTCAACTGCCGGAACAAACCTATTGGCATTTGGTGGCAGATTTTCAACTTGAGGGTGGTTACTAGCCAGCCGGGTATTACAATAAGCACTACCACTTTGCTATAGTTTCCTCACGATGTTTCCTTTACCACAAGCTCAAGCTCATTGTAGGTGGTTGGATTCGAACTCACGTCCCATGACGCGGCATTCCTACACACATCGCGGAGCGGTCATCGCTTCTTAAAAAAATTAACAAACGGAGAAATTTAAAAAAGTTTGTAACGTGTTCGACGTTTATAGGAACTGTGCTTGCCTTATATACATGTACTAACTAGCTGCTGGCGACTTCAGGTGGAACTAAAAATGATTTAATCGGTTATTTAACTTTCTTGAATACAGTTTTACTTTAATTGGTAGTAGCGTGATATTTATTATAGATTTTTTTTTAAATCTGGTACTTCCTGAGATTAGCACGTTAGAACAAACAAACTTTCCACTTTATAATATTAAAATATGTATATAGTAAAAGATTCCATCAGTAATTCATAAAACTATAAAGGCTGTTAGTATACCAACTACCAAGTAAGTTATTTTAATACGCTTCACACCCACATGTGAACTTTAAAACAACACAGAAGTTTCATTAAACCAAATTTCATAAAATTATTCGAAGGTACGTACTGTATATACCACGAAGCGAAACATAATTTATTTATCTTTAATTATATTAACATAAAGTTGAAATTGGCTTAAATATAAATGTATGAAATCTATTGATGTAAATATAAAGGAGACTACTCGGTAATTACACGTTTCGAACTTTATTAGTTAGGTGTAGTGTTCCACGGAAAAGTTTAAAACAAACTTCTCATCAATGCCTTCGTTTCCATACTAACCCAGTTTACTGTTTCTGATTGATAATGTATTACTTGTATACAATTTGCCAGACAGATTCGTTAGGCTTATTGATTGATTTATATTGAGTTGTTTTGATTTATGTATTGAATTTTGTAATATAATATTGTACAAAGGTCTATAACATAATATTTGGATTTTTAAATATAATTTAACTCAGACTCAAACTGAGATATTTTTTTTTTCGTTATTACGCATTTGGCCTTAATTTTCCTGCACTCAATTTTGTAATAAAAATACCTTAATATTATAATTAATTTTTAAATTTTATTTAATTAAAAAATTAAAAATCGAAAGAGTCTCGTCTCACGCGCTTATCGCCATTGTCTGAGATCGGGCGATGCGTTTACGCGTTTTGATGAGGAAATCCATAAAGAATAGGATTTTGAACAGTACGTTAATTTAAAAAATGCTATTAGAATGCCAATAAAAATTTATCAAGCTTTTTTGGGCAGTGCTAATATTAATATTGTAAATGCGAAGGTGAGTTTGTTTTTTTTTGGTTTCCTTGTTTGTTACGCTTTCACGCTTAAACCGCCGAATCAATTATAATGAATTATGGTATAGAGATAGATGGGTATCTGGAGATGGTAACAGGCTACTGTTTCTAATTTATTGGAAGTAGATAAATAAAGAGTTAAATTTTGTATGAAATTTTTTATTGCGTCATCTGATTAGTTTGACAAAATCAATATTAACGCGAGCGAAACTGCGAGTAAAAGCTTGTAGTAAATACGGTACAAAATTGATGCCAGTAGTTCTCTTTCTTGTCCTTAAATATTCGCTGGTCTGTTTTAAAATTTCATTATCTATTTTATGATAATCTACCTGTACCACGCGAGTAAAGCCGCAGATACAGCTACTCGATACATAAACGTTAAATTTGGAATTTAATATCAGATACACGTTCAAAGGGCTTTGAATCTGGAGTAGGTAATAGCGTTACTCGTTCCGACATAGTTCTGTCAAAAGGCAATGCTTAAGAAATTATTGAGTCATATATTGTTCCATATGCGACAGTTTTACTATTGAAACTTGAAGTAAAATTAAGCAAAAATACTGAAAATATCAAAATAGGTATATTCTCCTAAAAAAGGTTTATGATCAGTTAAATTTTTGATCATCTGAGCCTACTTAACTCAAAAAATAAGATTGATGTGTTAGACACTAAATGGCATATTCTTGCCTTCCGCTTTTGTTAGAGAATACAAAATATATGTTTTAGTAATTTAGCTTACTACCGATCATAAATTTTAATCATATCTATGATTAATTCAAAAGTCACTTTTTTATACGTTGTAGCTATAGTGTTATTGTGCCTTTGGAGTCCATACGAAACATAAATATATTACGGATTGTTTCACATCAATACGTAGGTATCGATTATTATTTTCAAAACTCAATTTATGAAATAATCATGACTTAACTGGTAGTGTGCACGGACGCCGCGTCAATAGGCGTGAGTTCGAATCCACCTGCAATGAGCCTGAACTTCCGGTGAAGGAAAACATCGTGATGAAACCATACAACGGTGATGGGGCTTTTTCTGCTTTAGCTGCCACCCTCAATTAGAAAATCTGCTGCCAAATACCTATAGATATATTCCGGCAGTTACCCTTGAGAGCCAGTCTTTCCACAAGGTTTAGTGTGTCCACCATTTTGGACCACATAATCACTAAAATAATGTGAGATTGTGATCATAACTCTAAATCTATAAACTATAAAAATATTTAAGGTCATTAGGGATTTACTGTTATTGTGTTTTTCTAAAATAATGTACAGATAACTAACTTAACATAATCCAATTTTATTTTACTGTCAAAAAAATTATGCGCCCACTTAGCAAGCAGGTAATGAGATTTTTGTTTCGCCGACGGTGAGACAAAGCACTCTGTAAATAATTCATTTTAGTTAAGATTTTACGAAACTTTCAAAATAACCAACATCAGGAGACAATCCTATTTATTTAAATTATTCTTGCTTCTTGAAGAGATTTTGGTTTTAATGTTTTATGTCGTCTTAACGTTAGGTTTTTATTGCCATTTATGGATAAAATCAGTTTTAAGACAAAGTATATATCTATATTAATATAATAAAGCGTAAAAGTTTGTTTGTTTGAACGCGTTAATTGGTAAATACCAGTAAAATTAAAAAAATCGTTTTTTATTCGATAGAACAATAATTGAGAAAGATTTTACGGTATTTAACAACACACCAATCAATACAATACACCAATAGGAGTAAAGCTGTATTCAGATAACTTACAAAAATAGACAATAATTATTAAATAATTTTATAAGAGTTCTACACGAACAAAGTGGCAAACATGGGTTGTCTATTAATAATATAGCTGGCCTGGTAGATTTTTCCTACCTTTTTGAGTAGTTAATATTTCGAACAAAACGCAGGTATAGCATAGAAATGTTGTCTATCAGGTTCCTTTCTTCTTTGTTGTATGGGCACAAATGGATTAGAAAAGTACATCCAATTCGTAGTGAAAAAGTTACCCTGACAATGCACTAGGACTGACTACCCAGAGTTTGCCGTATGTACTCCTAAATTCTGCTAGCTTTGTCTATGAACGTACTAAATAATGGATGTATTATTCCATATCCTATAGAAACCAATTTGTTTCATATTTTAAAAAGTATTCTCTTTTATGTTAATTCATAATATTACTTATCACCGAGTCAAATTTCATCAAAATCTTTGAAGCGATGATGGCTCAGTTTGTGTTGTGTACGGATGCTGTGTCAGTGGACGTGAATTCGAACCCCTGTGATGAGCCTTTTTTTTGTACGTGGGGAAATGGATTTATGCATCCCCTTCCAAACCGGGGGGACTGAGAGGATATGTGAGACTCACCCGGCGCTAAGCGCCGAGAATACCCGCTAAACTCCACGGCTGTCTGTCTCTTTCCTAGGGGCGACGCGGGTCCGAGCATGCAATCACCGCGTCACCCCAGCGAACTCCCTGCAATGAGCCTGAGGTTTCAGCTGAAGACAACTTCACGATGAAAATGGCATGTTTATTTTTACATAAAAAAATAGTAAATAAAAAATAAAAAAGTTATACATACATAATTTATATTTTCATAATTTTTCTTCTCAATGACTCGGTTATTTTCCGAACCGGCGGTAGTTTTGAAATGCTTATGAACGTGCCTGCTTATTCTAAATTGAGTAAAGTATTTTGATGTGATTTGATTTGAGTCAAGTGTTATATGTATAATACAATGTACAAGTAAGCCAGACTTTTATTATGCACTAGCTGACCTGGTGAACTCCGGTGGAACGGTAAAGTAAATTAACAAAAACTACTTCATAACTTTTAGTTTCTAGATTAACGCAGTAAAAAGATACGGACTTTTATACTAAAGGTACTGACGGGTTATTAGAACACATAATATTACGTCCTTGTAGTCTAAAGTATGGAGAATAACTACTTTCGTGTTTCTTCTATATTTAATACTAGCTGTGCCCGCGACTTCGTTCGCTTAGTATAAAACATATTTTGTTATACCTTGAAAATAAAACTTGTTTTCTAGATGTCTGGTGCAGTACGTCCTTTTCTGTACTATTATAAACGTGTATGGAAAACTTCATGATCCGGATGAGAAGTTAAAAAAATAACATATCCGCACTCCACAGATCATATTGCTGACAAATAAAATGTAAAAACAAATCAATTCATGTACTGCAGGTAGCTGACGTAGTATTAAATTATGTGTTATTTCAATTTAAGACGCAAAATGTATTATTAATATTTTTCTAGAAATATATATAAAAAAGTCTCTTAAAAAATACCGGATGTAGCCTTAGTTAAGTGTTTTTCAATAATACGCATATTTAAAAAAATAGTAACGTTCACTCAGTGATCGAAATTCGAACATATAATTTTATTATTGCAGATTGGAGAAATTTCTTAAAAAGTTGGTAAAAGACTGTTACCGAAATTTCTATTGTTGATAACATTAAATTTCCTCAATAATTATTAAACAAAAAAAGAAAATTGCTTGACAAACAAAAGAGGCAAAAATCTACTGATCTGTTCTATTTTTATCTACTTATAAGTATATTATAAAGAATAAAAGAAAATTTTATATCAGTTTACATGAAGTTTACTTTTAACAAGAATATAGATAGTTTCAACATTTACTATATTTAATTCTTATGGCGCCAATGTGATAATTTATTTAATATGAAACTTATGATTTTGCGACCGATTGCGCCGCTTGGTATAAAATATATTATAATACATCTCGAAAATAATACTTATTTTCTAAATTTTTGTTGCAGTACGTCCTTTTCTGTACTACTAACAACGTGTATGGAAAACTTCATAATCCGGAGGAGAAATTACAAAAAATAGCATGTCCGCACTCCACATATCACATTGCTGACAAATATAATGCAAAAACAAATCTATTCCTGAACTGTAGGAAGCTGACGTAATATAAATTATCTGTTATTCCAATTTAAAAAATATATAGAAAAGTGTCTATAAAATACCGGATGTAGCCTTAGTTAACCGTTCTTTATTAATACACATAATTAAAAAATAAGTAATGTTCACTCAGTGATCGAACATATTATTGTATTAATGGAGATTGGAGGATTTTTTTGACAAGTTGGAAAAAAGTTAGCTAAATTTGTTTATTGATAGCATTAAAGTTCCTCAATAATTACTAAAAAAAGAAAGTAGCTTGACAAACAGAGAAGGCAAAAATCTACTGATGTGTTCTGTTTATGGCTATTTATACGTAGATTATATAGAAAAAAGGAAAATTTGATATCAGATTATATGTAAATTTACTTTTAACTAGAATATAGATAGTTTCAACATTTACTACGTTTGATTCTTATGGTACACTAGCGCCAATGTGATGATTTATTTAATTTTATACTTATGAATTTTGTTGGAATCATTGTTAAATTAAAAACTCATAGGTAATTCTTGATCCTTCCTTCTATATTCCTGAATACGTACAACAATTAGAAGTTGAATTATCAATTTTCAGTTTAGATAGTAGTATGTAGATATTGCCAAAACGTTATGGAGTTAATAACGGAAGTTGTAGGAAGCACGCCACCTGTTGGTCTACAGGTGTATATAAACCATTGGCGATCAGTATGCAAGACAGAGTGTGTTCAAGCGTCATTGTGTGAGGATCAGTTATTTTGTTGGTCGGCCTGTGTGTTCTGTTCTGTGTAGGGTTGTTAGGTAGGTCGGTCGGTTCTAGTCTTCGGTCTGTCGTGTGTAGGTAGATGGGCAGGCAGGCTGGTCGGTTCTATTCATTTTATTTTCGGTACTGATCTTATTTCGCTGCTTGACAGTTGAACACAATCTCTTATATATCCTTGTCGTGTATTAGTACTTTAAGTGCGGATATTGTAAATTATTTATAATTGTAATGTGTGTAAGTTACTTATAAAGTTATAAGTACGATAAGAATAGAAATAAGTACGGATTGATATTAGTAATATTTTATTAAGATGTATGTATTAAGTATGTTATACATAGTTGTTGCATGTTATACATAGTTATTGCATGGTAGTTATTGCATGTTATACATAGTTGTTGCTTGGTTTGTGTGTGGGGGGCATGTGTTAAACGTTGTTGCGGTGTTTGTATTTGTTTGTAGCGTATAGTATATATTAGTGCATGCGGGGAAGTCTTTATTGTATCAATTATTTTTTATTGTTATTTTTAGTCTACAGGTTAGCGATAAGGCGGACAGTACCTTCGCCATCACCCACGGAGTGCGCTGCGTGTATCCACTCATGTTGGTGCCCTTTGCTGACAACGCTTCGCTTCGTAAGACTACCCTTACAACTCACGGCACATCATGCGTGATATACGGCGGTGAGTATACGTGCAGTGTATAATTTTGTGTACTACATAGTGCAAATCGCACCTTTGATTTCTGTTACAGATCTCGACACTGGGAGTCATTGCAAGCGCCAAAGGCACCTACTCTACCGGCAACGCTTTGCACGACTGACTACCTCGTAAAGCTGGCAGCAATTCGTACCAGGCCGTATATGACGTATGGGTAAGTGCAATGTATTATTGTTTTATAGTGGATTGTATGTTTTTTTTTTTTTGCTCCTTTAATTGTATTAATTCGGGGATATTTCTAATTCGTAATCTTACTTTTTTTATTTGTACGGCAATTCGTACGGCCATGGGTAAGTGCAATGTTTTATTGTTTTTTGTATGTTTTTTTTTTCTCCTTTATTGTATTCATTCGGGGATATTTCTAATTCATACTCTTACTTTTTTTGTACAATACCTTGTAAACGTATTTCAAAGCGGCAGTCTCGGCATGCGCCGAGAATGTCCTGGCATCGGGTAATCTTTGTACAGATCTTGTATACTCGCCGAACGTCATACATGCTGTATAGGGGTACAGTGTGCGAATGTATAACATATCTTTGGTTTCTTTTACAGCTTTCGCGTCGGGGGACTCATTGCAAGCGCCGAGGACATCTACTCAAGAGCGGCATTTCGTACCAACTAGGCAGTATGGAGCTAGGGTGAGTGCAATGCATTATTAGTTTTTTTATAGTGGGTTGTGATATTGGTTGTTTTATGCATCCCCTTAATAATAGTTTAGCGCATGCTTACCCTTCAACAGTTGTAACCTTCAACAGTTTTATCCAGTACAGCTGGTGGGTTTTTTATAGTTAATATTTTAGCGTTATGGCCACAATCTCATCTGATGTTAAGTAACAACGTGGCTCAAGATAATCACGCAAGATAATCACGCTAAGCCTGTCGAGGGATTGGCTCTTTATTAGCGTTATGGCCACAATTTCATCTGATGTTAAGTAACAACGTGGCTCAAGATACACGCTAAACCTGTCGAGGGATTGGCTCTCAAGTGCAACTGCCGGAACACACGGAGCAGTATTTCACCAGACCTTGCGCGTGGTACAGTGTTATTTTATTATTATAATGCGGCGTTGTATGTGTAGGTGGAGAATCTTCATCTCCAGATCTTATTGCGTGTGCTGAGGGAATCGCAGTCTATTATACATATCGGTGCCCCGTAGCAGGGGACACTATTTCTCTGCACACGTCTATCGTCGAGCTGACGGCTCTTCATGACCTCTCTAGTTCCAGTGGAATGTTAGACTTGAGATGCGATGTGATACGTTTAGATTTAAGATGCGGTCATACGTTAGACTTAAGATGCGGTGTGATACGTTTAGATTTAAGATGCGGTTATACGTTAGACTTAAGATGCGGTGTGATACGTTTAGACTTAAGATGCGGTGTGATACGTTTAGAAAGATGCGGTGTGATACGTTTAGACTTAAGATGCGGTGTGATACGTTTAGATTTAAGATGCGGTGTGATGATACGTTTAGATTTAAGATGCGGTGTGATACGTTTAAATTTAAGATGTGGTGTGATACGTTTAGATTTAAGATGCGGTGTAATACGTTTAGATTTAAGATGCGGTGTGATACGTTTAGATTTAAGATGCGGTGTGATACGTTTAGATTTAAGATGCGGTGTGATACGTTTAGATTTAAGATGCGCTAATAATACGTTTAGATTTAAGATGCGGTAATAATACGTTTATATTTAAGATGCGGTCATACTAATACGTTTAGATTTAAGAAGCGGTCATACGTTAGACTTAAGATGCGGTGTGTGATACGTTTAGATTTAGATTTAAGATGCGGTGTGATACGTTTAGATTTAAGATGCGGTAATAATACGTTTAGATTTAAGATGCGCTAATAATACGTTTAGATTTAAGATGCGGTAATAATACGTTTAAGATTTAAGATGCGGTGTGATACGTTTAGATTTAAGATGCGGTAATAATACGTTTAGATTTAAGATGCGCTAATAATACGTTTAGATTTAAGATGCGGTAATAATACGTTTATATTTAAGATGCGGTCATACTAATACGTTTAGATTTAAGAAGCGGTCATACGTTAAACTATGCGGTCATTAAGTCAGATTTAAGATGCGGATTAAAATATTGTTAATATTTTTATGTTTGAACAATTGTATTCACATGATAAAAAGGGCGAATGCTGGAGAGTTTCTTTCGCCGTTTCTTCTCTTCCAGAACGCCATGTTGTTTTCGAAACGGTAGTAGTGTTTTTTCTTCAAAGTGATATTTTGGTTTTATTTTTGAGAAATTAAAAAGGTTTGATTTGTAGATGGTTTAATTTGGTAATATAAATAAATTACCAACATAAATAGATTTAAGATGCGGATTAAAATATTGTTAATATTTTTATGTTTGAACAATTGTATTCACATGATAAAAAGGGCGAATGCTGGAGAGTTTCTTTCGCCGTTTCTTCTCTTCCAGAACGCCATGTTGTTTTCGAAACGGTAGTAGTGTTTTTTCTTCAAAGTGATATTTTGGTTTTATTTTTGAGAAATTAAAAAGGTTTGATTTGTAGATGGTTTAATTTGGTAATATAAATAAATTACCAACATAAATAACCAAGTTTTATGAAACTAAAAAATCTGGAAGTTTAATGATTAGAAAATAAAATGATTAGAAAATAAACCTTTTTATCAATGTTTTTACTCTTTTACATTTGATTTTACAACTTTTAGACAAACAAAACATGACGTTTTTTTTATCAATACTACAGATAAGTAGTAATTTTATTGTTGTGAACAACTTCGTATGTACAAGGAATAATTTATGGTCCTGAAATTAATACAGTAGAAACTCTATAAGTCGAACCTCGATTCGACATATCGAAAACCTACCAAACTAGATGAAATTTCTATTCCCTTCTCTTCAACACCCTTAATTAACCTTAATTATAGATGCTCAAAATTGGAACCCTTTATAAGTCGAAATAATTAGTAAGTCCTTATAAGCAAATTCAGTACTTCGCTATTAACACAAAAAAATTAATCGGACCTCTGTATCTTGAACATAGCAAGCACATAGCAATGTTTTGACGTGCGCATAGGAATTAACCCATTCAATAGCGCGGCTATCATGTTCGATCCTCACGCGAGGAAGAATATAAAAAGAACATTACACCTTTTTGGTGTCAATATCCCCTGGATTAACCAAACTAAATACCTTGGTATAGTTTTAAATAAGCATCTCACCTTTAACAAACATACAGATTATGTACAGAAAAAAGCTTCCACAGCTATGGCTCTACTACGCAATCTAACCTCCTCTAAGAGCACAATGTCACTCAGACATAAGCTCACAATATACAAAGTATGCATACGTCCCATACTTACTTTCAGTTGTTCCGTATTCGCTCACGCCTCATGCACCACCCTTCGCAAACTACAAGTGTTGCAAAACAGATTCATGCGCGCATAGCTGTCCAAGCCCCGCCCTATGTCCGTAATGTAGATCTCCACAAAGATATGGATCTTCCGTCTATATATGCATATATTAAAGACCCTATGATGCTCGAAATTTGAACCCTCTATAAGTCGAATTAATTAGTAAGTCCTTATAAGCAAATTTAGTAGTTCTCTATTAACACGAAAAAATTAATCGGACTTCTGTATCTTGAACATAGCAATGTTTTGATGCGCGCATAGGAATTAACCATACCATCCATGCACACCCACACGTTAAGTACACGGTTCTGTAAGCGACTACCGCCGCGGCCCTTGCACGGCTTATCCGATAAGGTCGTGCTAGGATTACTAAATTAGTAAGTTAGGACCTGCTGGTTAGTTAGAATCGCGAATCCTTGTTCACTTTCCGGCAGCAGCCCAAGCCCAGGCTCAGCCATCCTAGTACCCTTGCGCTCGCTGCCTTGGAGCTGAGTGCCCTTAGCACTTGCCCCTAAAATTTCGGTGAAGCTGTCAAGGCCCTTAAGGCTAACAGCGTACGTCAAGTCGAAATAAAAATGTTTTGACGCGTGTACTGGTGTCGATGTATTTCACCAATTACCGCGCGTCTCGGCAAATGTTTACGATTACGAAACTATATTAGGGGATAATAAGTCCTTATAAGCAAATTCAGTTTAACACGAAAAAAATAATTGGACCTCTGAATCTCGAACATATTATATAGCAATGTTTTGACGCGTGTACAGGTGTCGGTGTATTTCACCAATTACCGCACATCTCGGTAAATGTTTACGATTACGAAACTATATTAGGGGATCGCGTTTACGCTTTCGAGTGTCGCACGTTCCCTTTAGTGAGTTTATAATGTCTCGGTATATTTTGAACGTTTTGTTTAAGCGACGAGTGTGTCATCGTCTTTGGGTACTTAAAACCTGTGGAGCAACTGACTTTCAAGTGCAACTGCTGGAACACTAGTATTTAGTGGCAGATTTTCAACTTCAGGATGGTTGCTAGCCAGGTGAGCTAGAAAAAACCCTACCACTATTGCTATGGTTCCCTCACGATTTTTTCCTTCACCGAAAGTTCAAGTTCATTGTAAGTGGATTCGGACTCGGGAGTCCGTAAACACTACCACTGGGCTATCATCGCTTCAAAAGGTCTTCTAGGTCAGGTAGTTGTACGTATAAAACCATAAACATATATAAATTACTAGCTGACCCGGTAAACTAATACTAATTTACTAATACCCGCTAATACTCAGAAACGGTTTGACCGATTAGAATATATATTTTTTTTTTAATTTTGACTAGCTATAATCCGATCCTAATCAACCTTCCAACTTCAATTCAATAACATCGATAGAACTGTCTATATCTAAAATCGTTTCCATTTTTATTTCGTTTGATTATTTAATGAATCTTGTTTATAACTCCAATTAAGTAGTCTTTTAATTATACGAAATTTGATTTTAGTTAATATGGTGCTTATTGATTAACTACAAATTTTTTTTTGTGGTGTCTAAATATATTTTTTTTATCCTATGCGCGAACACGCGATGTTAATTCGTCCGTTCTCGAATTAGGAAAACTCGAGTACGCAAACTTTCAGAGACTGGTTTTGTTATTTGGTAATTGTCTACGTAATAGACAGTAGCACAGGAAACCATAGTCGCCTAAAATCGAATAGGATATCCGTTGAAATTATCTGTATAAGCGAAATAATGACAACTTCTCCTTTACATTTTCTCTTGATCGTTGCTTCTCTGACGTTATTCATTCACTTTCTTACAGTCAATCTCGTTGAATTGCATAGCCGTATTTAATGTTGACTGGTACTGAGACGCTTTGCCATTTGCATTGGTTACAGCGAAAATGACCATATAACTGTCTTTGTTTACTTATTTACATTTCTATGTTATTAACTTGACGACGTTAAAATATTCCACATATGTCTGACCCTCTTAATTCTTGAAATATTGTGGAGAGTGTGACATAATCCAACTACTACATTCATGAACATCTTGTCTTTAACTTCACCTTCACTACTTGTGTTTCTCTCCTTGCCCAGTTAAATTGGCTAGAAGCCTGCTAGAGCAACTTTAGAGAGACGCTCTAATACAGAACTTACTGCTGTCCTAGGCAAGCTAAGATCTTGTAGTAGGTTATATAGATTTTGGAGGTATTTTTTCGCTCCTTCTTCGATCGTGTATAAAATAACTTGGTAGCTATTCCTGATCAAGTTATTTAGTAATTCGTAGTTCTTACTTTGTACTTATTTTATAGTGTAGTCTTTTGGTATATTTGTTCGCTACGGTACAGTGAGGTCAATCAATTTCATCTGGCCATATGTTTTCATATAATCACAATGAAATGTCCAAATGTTGAAGACTGCGTTTTTACCCGTCAACAGAGTACATCCAGCAAAATCTATTTTTATTACCAAAGTGTGATGTGGTGTTCCAGGCAATTCAATTACTGTTAGATTAAAAATACTGTGGAATAGTTTACTACGTCACTCTGGTGGACTGACCTGAAAGAAAATTCTGAATAGACGCATTGAGATTGACAATTATATTTTCTGAATTGTAGCGATTGTCATAAACAGGTCATGAAATTGTCCTTTACAATATGAGTTGCGGCAAATAACGTCTTTTGGATACAATTATTGTAATAAGCATAATAGATCTGGTAGTGGGACCAATTGTGGTAATTTTACTTTTCCACTTGCAGAACACAATTCACACTGATTTTACTGTCAGTAACTCTCGAACGCAGTACGGACATACCAATACCACTATTCTCAATATCTATCGCACGCTGGTCATCAGCTCGGTTAACACGTATAGTGGCTCTTCACACATTTGAAATAAAAAAGTAATTCCTTTACTCGTTATTACATTGAATGAAAATAAAACTAATGTACCACTCCGTGCCAATGCCGAAATTTAACGCCATTTTCTAAAATGTACAAAGGCATAATGATCATTTTTTTATAACTAATTGTTTTTTATTAAATTTATATTTATAACTTATTACATTTATAACTTGTATTTGGTTTTGTTTTTTTTTGAAGTTTTCTGCAATTATATATATTTTTTAATATTTATTTCCTTACAAACCTTCTAGAAAGTATTAAAACACTTTAAAAACATATAGGAATGAAATCGGTTTAGTCGTTTGTGAGTTTTAGCAAGACTAACTAACGGCGGTTCATTTTTATATATACATAGATTTCTCATAGTCTTATGTCCCATTCATTTACTCAATTTTCATATTATGAGATTTGAAACAATATTTGCAAAGCAGTCATTAGGACTGCTGACAGAAGTGAAAACTTAAAACTATAAACAAACAGTTGTTATGTTTTCATATCTAAATTAATTGTTTGATATTAAATTAAAACTTGTAAATCTAAACTGTTTACAGCGAATTAAGTTATACTAATATGAACAGATATAGTGTTATCGTTGACACGTCACGTGACCATGTCGATGACTACTTACATGAATTTACTCCCTATCCAAACCTTCCTAGAAAAGTTTTCACTTCAAAAATGTTTGTATTTTTTTTTCCTTTTATACAAACCATGTTTTGACAATTACCAATACGATAAAAAATAATTATCCGATTTGGTGCAGTCGTTCGGAAGTAATGCGCGTACATACATTTCGGTGATTCATATTTTATACTTAGAGATTTTTTAATGTTCCGCTTAAGTTCTTTAATTTTTTCCTTCATATGAACATTCTCCTGACATAACAAAAAAGAATTATGTATATATATATATATATATATATATATACATAATATATATATATATATATACATAATATATATATATATATATTACATGAGGCTCTTATGTATATATTTAAAGATTCGGTAGACGTCTCAAATTTTTCAGCATTTATAATGTGTGTGCCATCTATCGGCTAATTATGGAGTTTGTTAATCACACTTACCTATAGAAAAAATTAAAAATCAAATATAAGGCCAAACATTACAAAGTAACATTAAAAAAAAAGGCGAAATATCTTTTTTTTTAAACATGATCCTAACATTTACATACGCACAAATTACATATTAGTTTTATAACGTTTTAACGGGTAATAACAACAAAATATAAAACAAATGTTGTTCGAACATACCTCGGTTCTTCTTCAATATCTCTTCTTCTTCTTCAAACTCTCCGTATTATTCATGAACGAAAAGTTTATATTTCATATTTGAATATATAAATAATATTTAAGTTCAAGTTATTATATATATTTTATGAGTTTTCACTTGAAAAAGTAATTCACAACATCTACGGAACATTGTTTTCAAAATTAATGTTTATACTTATCTACTTTACATGTTACGTTATCACTCAGCGAAATTTTATCAGTTTTCATCAGGCAAAAATTCAAAAACATTTATGGTCTCTACATTAATAGTAAAGTACACACCAACTATAATTTTCAAAAAATACTTCACGTTCATATTTTGTTCAATTATTTACAGTGTCATTATATGTATAGTAGGTGTGTTTCAATTTAGACTCGTAGGACGTGTTTGTTTTTAGGTATCTATGGTAGTGACATTTAATGATATTAATAAAAGTATAGATACGTTCCTAATATTTCGCAAAAACAAGTAGCACATTAATGCGTTTATAGTAATATTGCTTGTATAGTAATATGAAAGGGATGCAAGACAGTATGTTTTTTATATCGGATGCGAAAAAGTATACTTTGCTAGGCATCGTCTTGATCAAAAACGTATTATTGTAGCAGAAAATTTTCGAATGGGTATATTTAAGTTAAAAAAAAATATCAAATTATCACTGTTAATAATAATAACTATAAATTAAATGTGATCCCATGACATTGAAAAGTTTTGTTTGTATAGTTTGTACAATATTGTACAACATACGAGGGCATTTTCTGTTGTTTTAGAGCACTTGATATATCAATCGGTACACAACATACTTCGTTGAACGCCGATGCGATACGGTGGTTTAAGTGTGCCAATTGGTACACAAATAGCGTGCCACTTTCGGAGTGCGTATTCCGTATCTACATATTTTATTTACATATAATATCATTGGTGGTACTAATGCTGTGGTATACTCGTGTAATTCGTATATTCAATAGTATGTACGAATCTCTTGATGTGGCAGAAGAATGTACCGAGTGGACGTGACGTTTTAGTTTTTAGTACTGTGCTAATTTTTCTCTAACATAGATAAAAGAAAAATATTAAATATTGTTATACCTATTTACTGAAATATACGAACCTTAAACAGGAACCGGTAATGTAAATATCGGTGAAGTTAATCCAGCTGAATTACGTGCCAGCATATAACGTTGGTAGACAAAAGCAGCACGGTTCGCTGATTACGAATTTCAGTATGTCAATATTTAGTATATCTGTATGTTCCAATAATTGATGCGTACTGCTGATTCTTCTTAAAGGCAACATAAATGTCATAATATAGTTTTAAAGACATGTTATGAAGACCTTTATAGAAATATATTATTTTTGTATTAAAATGTATTTTGCCCCTATTGAACACATTGCTTGTAATGAACACTAATAAAGGTTTTTTTTACAATGTACACGAGCTAAGGCAAAAGTGTTATCATGCGTCTATATTTTTATTTAAACTTGGATCCAAACTAAATAAAATTATAAAAGTTTGATTTAAATAGTAACAGATGTCCAGAGTAGAATAACATAAGTGAATTTTACATTTGTTTTACAAGTCTAGACGCTTGATTAAAAATAAATTTTAAATTTTATGGAAGAACATTATAAGCCATATTTTTATATAGTTGACGCTATGCATTATGGTCATAATCTCACCTGATCTTAAGTGACTATGCGGCCCAAGTTGGTGGACATGCTAAAATGTTGAGGGACTCTCAAATGCAACTGCCAGAACTATTGATATTTGGCAGCAGATTTTCAACATGAAGGTAGTAGCTCGATTGGCGGGCATTAGCAAAACTCCTACCACCATGCTATGGTTCCCTTACGATGTTTTTCCTTCACCGAAAGCTCAAGCTTATAATACGTAGATTCGAACTCACATCCTGTGACGCTGCGTCTCTACACACTGCCACTGAGCTATCATCGCATATAATTTGGATTCTTTAACTATATTATTTAGTATGGGAAACTTTTGGAAAACATTAAACCGTCTTCGAACTCAAGTAGGCCGCTGTAACTTCAACATGGTTAAATGTGGTTGCATACAACTATATCAAGCGCTATGTGACTGCGGTAAGCCGCAAACTATGATTCATTTACTGTCATGCTCTCTATGTTCATAGTCCCTGACACTCGTTGACCTATCGGCATCTACTTTAAATGCTTAGAGCGTGGCCAAATACTGGTTGAACTTAATCGGATGCAATCATTGGCACGATAGAAAATATATATAAGAAATCAAGTTGATCTGAAAGAAGAGGCGTATTAGTACAGTAAAAATATCTAATAGAATTTCTCCTGTATTTCTTTACTTTATCCTTCCAAAGTCAAATTCAACCTAAGCTTGTTCTATGTTTATAAATATGATACTGTGAATGTCTTTAGTCTAATATATGAATGTAAACGATCTACGTAAAGCTGTACGCACTAATAGTCGTAACGATTCAAATACAATGAACTTTCTCTTGTAATAATATATTTATTCCAAATAGACACTGACGGCCATGTTACAAATACGTCCGTACACGTCGGACGACCAGCAAAGAATGCTGACCTCGCCCTCGATCTGTCAAGCCTACTTTTTTTTGTTGCCAGTTGAAATAGTGTTACCCGTATTAAATTCAAATTACCATAGTAAAAATAGTTAATGTTGTAAATAAAAATGAAGGTTAATAATTAAAACCTTTCACTCGACCATCCTGATGACATGTATGACCTCATACATGCACCAGGTGGAACCAGTTAAACCTTTCACTTGGCAGAGCGAGGTACTTTATAGGCACTTATACACTAATAAAACTAATAATCATTAAAGTTACAATACTAATAGCAGGAATACAAATCAATCATTTAGAGAATAACAAAAATTTAAGTTAATCAATTCAATCAATTAGTCAACTCTAATATGCATATTATTTTAACATCATATACATTGTTTCTTTTTTTTGTCAATTTACTGACAATCATGAAATTATTGTTTTAACAAATTACTATTTCAATACAACCTTTTAAACAAGTAGCAAATTTTGGCTTACTTTATAATTAGTTATATATTTTGTCCTTGTAACAAAATAACAACTTATATCTATCATTGTAACCTTGTAACCAAATAACTACTTATATCTATCCTTGTAACCAAATAACTACTTATATCTATCCTTGTAACCTTGTAACCAAATAACTTATATTTATTGTTATATCCTTGTACCCAAATAACTTATATAAAATATATCTTCATAACCATGTGAACAATTAACGAGTATCTTTTTAACTTTATACGAAATATATGGCAGCGATAGAATACGATTTTATTATACGAACGAGCTGCGAGTCGAGGACATGTCAACACTCAGAGTCAAATTTTTGTTTTATAGCCAACCGCGTCGGTACCCGACTTGAACTACAAGGCGGACATAATAATGTATGTATTATTAAAACACAGTTATCAATTATTATGCTCTATGAAATCACGGTAATTTGGTAATATTATTCGGTAGAGCTCCTATCTTCGCTATCCGTATCGTCTAGACTTAGTGATGCCACATGAATCCACGGTTTCATCCTTTCTGCAGCGACAGTAGTTCTGCGTTTATTTCTCATCCCTTCAAATCCCGCGATTGGAGCGAGTTTGTAACGGTCATTTCCTAACACTTTTAGAACCCTGAAGGGACCTTCGTAAGATGGCATTAGTTACGTGCTCTGACCTTTGTTTTGAAACGCCACTTTCGTTATTTTAACCAGATCACCCTTATTGTAGACACGAGCTGGATGCCTACCACGATCGTAATACTCTTTTTGCTTAGTTTGAGCTTCATCGATCTTTTGTTTGACTTCAGCGCGAAGGCAGGTCAAGTCAGAATTGTTATGGAGGTCTTACACAACAGTATTTAGGACCGGCTTGACTTCGCTATTTATTGCAGTACCAAACATGACCTCGGCTGGTGTCTTGCCTATGGTTTTCTGCACGGTATTGTTCAAACCCCACTGTATCTTTCCTAACTTGTTATCCCAGTCTTTCTCGTTGACCCTTATGTTTTGCGCCGTCAAAGAGTCAAGTATAGTCCTGTTGTATCGTTCTACCTGACCGTTAGATCTTGGACTTGCCACTGCGTTTAATACATGTTTTATAGCAGCTTCAAGGAAGAACCTCCTGAACGAGTGCGTAGTGAAGCAAGAACCATGATCACTCACTAGCCTGTCAGGAGCTCGAAATATGTCGAAAATGTCTTGCAACACCTTTATCACGTTTTGAGTATTAATATTCCGGACAGGTTTAATAAACAAAAACTTGGTGAATGAGTCGACAACAGTTAGTAAATGTGTGAACCCCTTTTTAGATTTTACGAAGAGTCCAAGGTGGTCAATGTGCAAGGTGTGGAAAGGGATCGTGGCTTTCTCTATAGGGTGTAGCAACCCCTCTCGACGGTTTATCGTTTTCTTGGCGTACGCGCAATTGATGCATGCACTTACATATTTCTTAACGAAACGCGTCATTTTTGCAAACCAGTAGGCTTTCTTAATGCCCTCCAAGGTTTTCTCAAAACCGACGTGCCCTATGTCGTCATGATTCATCTTGCACAGCTGCCACCTTGTCCCCTTCGGAACTACTCATCTAAGGCATTCTTTGTCACCGCCGTTACACCTGTATAATTTATTATTCTTTAAAACATAATTATCTTTAAGGTAATCCAATCCCTTAGGATCTAAGTTACTACCGACGATTTCTCGTATTCTGCATAACTCAGGATCTCCCATTTGTAGAGTAAGCAGCCAGTCATCGTCGGATTATAGCCAACAGTGACGAATATCTTACAGGATCCGAAGTGTCTGCTTCGTGTGTAGGGTTCCTGGAAAGGGCATCAACATGACCCATTTTTACCCCTGCTCTATATTCGATACAGCAGTCGAATTTCTGAAAGGCTATCCACCAGCGGGTAATCCTAGGTATACGATCACGCTTCAAGAACGTGGAGCGTAGCGCACTGCAGTCACTGACCACTTTGAAAGCTTTTCCCAAGAGATACACTCTGAACTTTTTTAGAGCGCAAATAACCGCGAGCGTCTCTAGTTCATATGAGTGAAAGTTTTTCTTTTCGGGGGTGGTCTGACGGCTGTAATAGGCGACAGGATGGAAACGGCCTTGACTTCCAACCGGGCGCTGCAGCAATATCCCTCCAACACCTACCCTGCTGGCATCCGTGTGGAGCTCTGTCTCAGCCGTAGGATCGTACAGAGCTAAGACTGGCCTTTCTATCAATTTTGATTTAAGGGTCTTGAATGAAGCTTCCTGGACAGTTGTCCACTCCCATATAGCTTTTTTTTTAAGTAGCTTAGTGAGTGGATGAGCCAATTGAGCAAATGACTCGATAAACTTTCGATAGTAACTCACAAGACCCAAAAATTGGCGTACATTGTGCACATTTTGCGGTAAGGGAAAATCTATGACGCTCTGAATCGTTCCTAACCCTGGACGCATAGCAGCAGAACTGGTTTCGTATCCTAAGTAGTCTATCTCATTCTGCAGAAAACTACACTTTGGCAGATTCAGCTTGCGATGGGCATTTTCTAAGAGTCTTCGGACGTCTTCCAGCCGATCCATACATTCGGAAGAGGTCTTACCAAAAATTAGTAGGTCATCTAGGTATATTTATTAAACCGAGCTTGTCCCAAGACATGGTTCATCATTCTTTGAAACACAGCTGGAGCATTGGCTAAGCCGAACGGCATGCGATTATACTCGTATTGGCCGTCCGGCGTGACAAAAGCAGTTAAATGCTTACTGTCTTCCGCAATTGGTACTTGGTAGTACCCCGAAATTAGGTCTATTGTGATGAACCACGCCTGACCAGACAATCTTGCCATTTCGTCTTCTATGATGGGGATAGGGCACCTTTCCTTTACGGTGATTGAATTAAGTAGCCTATAATCCACGCACAGCCGTATGCCCCCGTTCTTTTTCCGCACGAGTATTAGTAGAGTGCTTGGGGAGTTTGACCTCGGACTCCAATTACTGTCAATGTATTAATGTGAGACCTTCTGCATTATGTTTTATACATAAATTACTAAAAAGTTTACCAATTTTTTTTCGTTGCTTTTTTGTTTTTCTTAATTTGACACTAATTTCAAGAAATTGTCAATTTTTCCATTTTAAATCAAAATATTTTTATAATATATTCATAATTTAAGTAAAATACATTTTAGAAAACATCTTTCATAGATACCAGATAGTCAAAATATAATCTCTGGACGTGCATATGCTAGAGCTGTACGTGCCCATATTTTATTACAACAAGCATTATCGCGATTAATTTTTGCTCATCTTATGTCAAATAATACACAGTTTCGAGAGTTAATAAATAATGAAGAAAATTCTACTATATTTGAAATGTTCAACTATACAGAAATTGTGGAAAATGAACAATTTCAAATTTTATCAGAAATTTTTGAGAATGCATTGCTTGAACTAGAAAATAAAAATAAAACTAGTAAATTATGGATCAGTTACTTTCGCATGGTTACATTATTAAAGAATTTTATTGCTGCTGACAAGTTAGGTAACTGGGAGTTACATTTATATTGTATGGAACTTATGATTCCATTATTTTATGCGTCAGGACATTTCCCATATGCCAAAGCTTCGCAAATTTATTTACAAAATATGAAGGAACTACAGACTAAGATGGATCCTGCAGAGTATCAGAAATTTACAGAAGGATACTTCACAGCAAGACGTTCGGATAATTTTTCTTCTGGAATTCCTACCGACCAGACAATAGAACAAACATTGATGAAATCAATGAGTGTTGAAGGTGGACCTTTCAAACGTGGTGTTACTGAAAGTATTGTATATAAATGGATCAAAGGAGTAATTTACACTAAAGATATAATTGAAGGAATGGAAGAATTTTGCAATATATCTTTTAAGAAAAGTTACCAGCACAGTGACTCAACAGACGCTCGAATGGAAAGAGACGATGTAGATGTCAAAAAATTAGAGGAGTTTTTTACACAACATTCTCCTTTTCCGGATACAGATACAATAATGTCAATTGCAACGGGAATAACTGGCGATGAAAATATAAATTGTTATAACGCGTTTGAAGAAGGATTGAAGAATATGAAAAAAACGGAGGGGCAAAATTTAAAACTACTGAAATTATCCCATAAAGATAAAGTCCATTCGTTAGTGATTGCAAAAAAAAAAAAAAAGTTAATGATGATTTGGTTGCAGTTGATCCGTTGCTAATGTTCCAGCGTATTTGTATTTTGAAAAAATCAGATGAAGAGCTAAAAAGTTACATGAGTTATGAACTAGCACCGTATCCTCTCGCTCTCTTTGAAGATGGTCTGATTCGAAAAACGAAGAAATCAACATTATATGAATTATTTCCAGAAGTTTCAATAACTATTAATGGTGCACATGATTGTAATTATGTAATTGATGGAGGTATGTTATTACATCGATGTAAATGGCAACTAGATGAAAAAATGGATGAAATATGCAATCACTATGTTCGATATTTAAATAATAATTACGGCAGAAACGTATACGTAGTATTTGATGGTTATAAAAAAAATGTATAAAATTAATGGAAAGAAACCGTCGTGCACTCAAAAATACATGTGCAGATGTCGAATTTAATGAAAATACGCCCCTCAAAATTGGCCAAAAGAAATTTCTTTCAAATAGTAAAAATAAAAGCAGACTCATAGACATGCTGAGGAAGAAACTATCTAACAATAATATTTTTACATGTCAAGCGGAAAGTGATGCGGACAGATTGATTGTTGAAACAGCAATTAATTTACAGTCAACAAATGTTACTGTAGTTTCTGAAGATATTGATGTACTAGTTCTATTAACTGCACTAACTCCAAACGACCGTGAAATTTATTTTCAAAAGCCACCTCGAGGAAATGTTGTACAGAATTTTTTTTCATCAAAAAGCTTAGAAAATACATTACCGAAATGTAAAGAGCATATTCTTTTCGTACACGCTTTCACTGGTTGCGATACAACGTCTGCTTTTTGCAATAGAGGCAAAAACAAGTTCGCTAAAAATTTCGAAAAATGCAAGAATTTACATGGCGCTGCTGAAGTATTTAAAAATATTGATGCAGATCCTGACAGAATCTTTGAAGCTGGCGTTGCATGTATTTTGGAATTATACAGTGCTCCCAAAAAAGTTAAAGATTTGAATATATTGAGGTTTAATTCTTTTCTAAAGGGCACAGCCAAAAAAACGGGTGTTCAATTGGCATCTCTACCACCTACGTCTGATGCAGCGTTTGAACATTTGAAAAGTATATTTACAAGTGCAGATATGGTTAGGTAATAATATTTCTGTTGAAAATTGGGGTTGGAGGTACGTTTCTGATAAACTTGAACCAATACTGATGAAACAATCGCCAGCTCCAGATAATTTACTTAAAATGCTATTTTGTAATTGTAAAAAAGGATGTGGTAATGCTTGCGGATGTCGAAAAAGTGGCTTATACTGCACTTCAGCGTGTTCACAGTGCAATGGTGATAGTTGTTTTAATGCATCTCCTGTCTTAAAAATAAGTGAAGTAGAAGAAAGTGACGAAAACGGAATAATTGAAGTTTAATCATTTTTAAGCATGTATAAGAGGCGAACTAAATAAATATTTTTTATAAACTTTTTTTTTTTACACTTATTGTTTCATACTATTACTTTTTAATATTATATGATAGAAATGTATTTATAACACGATTTTGACACTACATTACTTAGTTAAGCTCGTAATGTCTTATATTATATGCCTTAATTTATTTATTTTATTATTAAATAAAAAGCAACGATTTTTAATTGGTAAACATTTTAATATACCTTATCAACAATACAATCCAACAGGTCTCATAATAATTCGTTAACGGTAATTGGATTCCGAGCTTTTTCAATTCTAGATGCTTAAGGCACTCTACTATATGATCGGGCTAGCATAATTAGACGTCGACTTACGGATGATACCCGCTTCTAGCATTTTGTCGACCATTTCTCTAACTTTCCCTCGCTCATGGTAAGAGCGACGGTACGGCCTGTAAACTACGGGGCGTTGGCTACTTAATTCGATGTTCATCTCTGTTACATTTGTACAACCAAGGTCTGCCAAGCTGTGGGCAAAATACTTTTCATGGCGTCGCAGTATGTTAATGAGTCTGTTTTTAGCCTCATCTGGGACTGTTTCGCCTAGCTGTATTAGCATTTCGTCGAGTTGTATTACAGTGGGTGATTCGGTCTGTGTAACTTTAACCATGGAATCTTCCGTGCTCACAACTCTGTAAAACGATTCCACTCTCTCTGCCCGCGAAAACACTAAGTTTTCTTGGAGACAGCAGGGTATCGCACATGGTTGTATTGTAACGAAGAGACAACCGTTCCTGACTTCGTAAACTCCGCCGCAAATAACGTATTGTTGACCTAGTTTCCCTACTACCTTCGTGTCGATTATTGCATTGCCTGTGAATGGAGTCTCAGTCACGGCTCTAACGCTAGCAGTTTCAAAAAGCCTACAATATGCTAGTATCCTAACTCATTCCCGATGGTCATCATCCTTATCTTGCAAATAGTTAGGCGTTTCGGTATCAACATTTATAAATTAAAGCCTGATAACGTCCTTGTACATAAGTGAGGTTGTTCCGTATAGCTTTGTCCAACGAGCAAGGGCTTTTCTAGGAAACGATCCTCTACTATACGACACGAAACGATAGCGTCTACTCCATCTATCGATAAGTTTAATTTTGCCGAACCCACCGAGCATACAAGGTTGTTACCAAAACCTTTCATAGTGGATGGCTTATGGTCGTGAGTTAATCTAAGATTAGCAAAACTGGACTCTGTGATCAAAGTGACTTCACTACCGAGATCAATGAACGCTTGGAGTGGCAAACCTTCTACAGTTACTTCCTTTATGAATTTATTGCATGGAATGGTACTAGATATTCGCATAGTTTTTGCCATTGCATCAGCATGCGTTAATCCCGTATTCAGCTTAGTGGGACATAGTTCGGGTTTGTGTCCTATTCGGTTACAATAGCTGCATTTCACCAAAGGTTTAGGGCATCTAGAATACGGATGACCTTTTTCCTTGCAATTGTAACAGAATAAGCCAGGGTTAATTCTTGTATTAGGTTTATTGTTAGCCTTATCATCACTCCTAGTTACGTTCCTATCTTTAGAAAACGGCTGTGGTGTGTATAATTCCTTATTATTACTAATCAAGAACTTTAATAATTCGTCAGGCTCATGACACCGCAGTTATAAGGCGCTAGACCTTGTGGTCCTGTCGCTAATGCCATGGATAATGCAATCGACAGCGCGTCTACCTGTAACTTTTCTTAAAAATAGTTTTGGATAGGTTCGTTAATTCTACTCTTGCGTCTTAACATGTCCTCAAGCATCTGTCCGTAGTTCTGCTCACATGGGAAAGCATTTGATAATTTAACTTGCCACTCCCCCCAAGTATACAATATTGAGCTCTGGCTTTCGTACCAGGTTTTAGGTAACCCTGGCAGTTTTTGCATAGCAAAATGAATTACGGTCCTTTCATCCCAACCATAGACCTTCGAACACTCATTCACCTTTTTTAACCAAATATCCATACGTTGATTTTTCTCGGAAGGATTGAACTCTGGAATAATATTTTTACTATCTGTGCTAGAAAACTGTGTGCTCTGGCCTGGCTGTGATGGAAGGATGTCTTTAATAGACTGGATAATACGAGTAATGTCTTCGGTAGAAAAAGAAGGACTACATGACCTCTTTGTGTGTCCACCGGAACGCCTTCCGTTATCCACATCAGGCAGGCGACTGCAGCGGCTACGACTGCGGTGGCGGCGGCTACGGCTTCGGATGTGACGCCTCGCCCCGTGGCGTGACCCACGCCGCTCGCTCCGTTGACGGTGTTGTTCGGCGTCACGTTCGCGTTGCAGGTCGAGCTCCATTAAATGAACCCGCTCCTGTTCTCGCCTCAACGCCACTTCACGCTCCAGCAATCGGCGACTGTGGCTGCGGCTATGGCTGCGACTTCGTCGAGTGCTATCACGAACATGGGCGCGTGTGAAACTGCGCCTGGAGCGTGAACGGTTGCGTGGAGGAGTTTCTACGCACCGTACTATTTATCTTCGGTCTCCATGTCCTGAAACTCGTATCATAAAACTGTGTTCATTAGAAATATAATGATCTCAGACCAGTAAGTATTTTACCATGCTTATCAAAAATTTTGGAAAAGGTTGTTGCAGCTCAAGTTTCTAGCTTTATTGAAAAAAATAATATACTACCTGATACTCAGTCAGGATTTAGAAAAAATAGAAGCACGGTTACTGCTTTATTAGATGTTACTGACAATATTCTATCTGCTCAAGATACAGGTATGTGCACCCTCTTAGTTTTACTCGATTTTTCTCGCGCATTTGACAGCATAAACACTTCATTACTTTTGTCAAAATTAAGTTTTTATGGGTTTGACAGAGCTGCTGTTAATTGGTTCCATAGTTATTTAACTAATCGGATTCAGACTGTTGAATTAAGCCTATCTAATGGGTCAACTATATATTCTTCATCTCGCTCTATTAACAGAGGATTCCCACTAGGCTCTGTGTTGGGACCAATATTATTCACTCTGTATACTGCTGACATAACTAAGTCTTTATTACATTGCCACTATCACATCTATGCAGATGATTTACAATTATATTTATCTTTTAAACCTCAAAACTACGATAAAGCCATTAATATAATTAACGAGGAGATAGGAAGAATAGTAGTTTGGTCAGAGAATAACTCGCTTATACTTAACCCTAATAAAACCAAATATATGTTGATAGGTACTAAATATCAACTTAGTCATATTCCTAACATTAAAAGAAAAGTCTTAGTAATGGGTAAACCAATAGAACGAGTCTCTGAGGCACGGAACCTAGGTCTAGTTATGGATACAGAATTAAGGTTTGAAACATATATTGCTGAATGTGTTCGTAACTGTTTTTATCGTCATTAAGCCATTTCTAAGTGAAGAGTTACGATTACAGCTGGTAGAATCATTGATTTTATCAAAATTAAATTATGCTGATATAGTATATGGTCCTCGATTACTAGCTGGAACATCCCGTTTGATACAAAGGGTTCAAAATGCTTGCTCGCGCTTTTGCTTCACTATATTACCAAGAAGTCATGTGACACCAATAATTAATAAACATCTATTATTAAAAATGAAAGCAAGGCGTAAACTTCATCTGGCTTGTCTTCTTTTTGGGGTTATTAACTTAGGAATACCATCATATCTGTACAAGAAAATTGGTTGGGTAGGTAGTCAGAGATCATCTGAGCGACGAACTGCATCGAAACAGTTATTAACTCCACGTCACTGTACCGCTGCTTTCAGAGGTAGTTTTCGATACAACGCCAGTAAATGTTGGAACAATATCCCACCGCCAATAAGATCTGCATCTACCTTGATTAGTTTTAAAAATAAACTCAAGAGGTTTTTGTTAGTTTCCCAGGCGTGTTTCGAAAACTATAATTTAGATATTTCAGCTATTTAGTTCTCTTCTCCTTTATTATAATTTTGCTTTGATTCTCTATTTAATACTTATTATTATCTTTTATATAATTTGAGTATATGTAATATACTGTAATTATTTTATTGTACTATTAATACTTAACTGGTACGTAACTGAGTATATTATGTATGTGTGTATATATGTATCTGTATGTATATATTTACATGTAGACATATTTTTTATCAGTGTTTAATATAATTTTATAATAATTGCTTTGCTTTTTGTATTTTTTTTTTGTATAAACCCACTTGGCCACAACCGAAAATCAGCGCTGGGCCTGCCTATTATGGTGACTTAGCTTATGCTGAGTTGTGCGCCTTTTACAGTGGCACTGCGGCGCACGGCGGATTATAACATTTTATTATTATTTTTTTAGATTATGTATAATGTTTTTTTTAATGATTGTAATGTTAATTAATTTTCATGTATTTTTTACTTTATCCGTGTAGCCTTGTGTCTTGTAAATAATTTTATTTTCTTTCTTTCAAATAAGTTCAGCATTAATATGAGAGTATTTAAATATTATTCCTTTTTACTTGTGTATCGAAAATTTGAAATATCTCAGAAACGGTGTGTCCTACATTAAAAATAACCAAATTTTGAGTACTCTATATGAAACCCCCACCCAGCGTCAAAATAAACGATAACCACTTTTTTTTTTCTTTTTTTTTACCCTCAATAAATTACATATTTAAAAGAGTTGCGTATAAAACACTAATCTATACCTATACCTTCTATACGAATATTATAAAGAAAATAGAATTATATGTATGTAGTGAAGAGGAGAAAAAAAAAACTCAAAACTACTGAACAGATCCGGATAAAACCCGGCACAGGGATAGATAATAGTCTAGAACTTTTATTAATTTAATTAATAGCCTATTAAGATACCTCGAACAGCGGATAGAACCGCGGACAACAGCTAGTATATAATATAATAAGTTGTAATGGAAACAAATTTCAATATACACTACAATATGTTTGACCACGTGTCCAACCGACCGAAAACGATATTACGTTTCTGGCCGGCCATGCAACGTTTTCTGTGCAAATTATTCACAATGGTTGCGGAGGCCAGTTTAACTATAATATGACAACCATCTGACGCTAGGATCAGTGGGTGATTTTCAGAAAAATTAATAAAGTTTAACACAATAAAATAAAGAGTAAGCGTATACTTACAGCTTTTTTGGCTTATCCCACTTCCGAGATGTAAACGATCTACGTAAAGCTGTACGCAATAATAGTCGTAACAATTCAAATATAATGAACTTTCTCTTGTAATAATTTATTTATTCCAAATATACACTGACGGCCATGTTACAAATGCGTCCGTACACGTCGGACGACCAGCAAAGAATGCTGACCTCGCCCTCGCCCTGTCAAGCCTACTTTTTTTTGTTGCCAGTTAAAATAGTGTTACCCGTATTAAATTCAAATTACCATAGTAAAAATAGTTAATGTTGTAAATAAAAATGAAGGTTAATAATTAAAACCTTTCATAAATATCAAAAGAAGCCATGTATCGAATGAGAATATTTGTTCATATATATTAAAATAGTTATTCGGATGTTAATGTTGATTTTAGTTGATAGTAAATTTAAATAGTATTTTCGATTCATTATCATGAATTGTAAAACATATAAGATCTAGACCGGTTGTTTATTAGAGAAAACCAAATTTGAAGGCTAGAATTAACCCAATAGGTTCCGATTCGCTAACGAAGGTATTTGTGAACCACAAGCTCTCAAACTCTCCGTCAAAATTATGGAAAACTGACAAAATTACTACCAAGACCTGAAAATTAACTACTATTATATCGGTGAAAAATTATGTGATGTCTTTAAGGCTTCAAATGCGACCAGCATACTTTTGAGGAGATAAATATGTAATAAAAATATGAAATACTCTAAGCATATAAATGTCACGTACATAAAATGGGAATGTATTTCACAATCATTATACGGCCCATAAAATGTGTAATTTGTATTAGATACACAAAATATTGATTGCACAAAACAAATCTGTAATTGATTCGATTGATGATAGTGCCAGTTAAAAATAGTATGGTCATATATAATCGGTTATTTTTAACTGTCACAATTCTAATTTTTAACTTTTCTTTTCAATTTATGTTCGCTGTTAACTGCGACACAGTTAGATTACTAACTACTGCAGTTAGCAACATAAAATTGTACTATATATTATATTGTTTTATTTGTACCAATAAAGATTTTATTTATTATATATTTATTTATTATTTATTTGTATAAGGCATTTTGACAACAAATTATTTGGGTTTCTAAAAAAAAGCACGCCTAAAATACTGTTATTATAAACTACCGATGGAGTTTAGATGACGTGATGTAAATAAATGTGATATATTAGTAATTTACATATTCATATGTTAGACATGTTTTTAAGCATCACTTGCATAGTGTCGTTGGGGAACAAAACCGGTTGTACAAAAAAAAATGTAGTTATGTAATCTCAGAGAATAAAATGAAACTTCTTGCATTCCAGAACTCTTTCGCCTTACCACGACTAAAACAAAACATATGGAAATAAACATTGTAAGTTAGTTCACTAGATAGAGGAATATTGTAAATAGTCAACTTACCTTAAGTATTTCAGGGAAAAACTACTACGTTTGACTTTGGGAAGTACTAGAAAATTTTATCTTTATAGTGTATAGTATGATGGACATCCTATAAAACTGGCTTTAGTGCTCGCAATTGTGTAGTTTCAATTTATGTTTGAATTCTAAAGTAATGCTGTAAGTAGTTCATTGAATATTCTAATGAATTAGCAAACTATAATGGACATCCTATCTTTTCAATTCTAATTAATTATTTAATATCACATTAAGGATTATAAAATTTTTCTTAATCATTTTTTACAGGGTTATCGCAATTTATTAAATTAAATGGAACTGTAGAAATAAATAAATGTTTAAAATTATAATGAAATTCTTACCTACAAGTAGGTAATGAACATTTATTAGTTTAAGGTATTTTGATTACATAAACATCTTTTAATAGTCAAAAGTTATTGAGTATAGCGTCATATATTTTATGAAATTATTTTACAAAAAAAGGAAATCTGTGATTTTGGGATTAATTTAAAACAAACCAAACAATGACAGTTTATAGAGATTGCGTCAGACTATATAGATTGTCGTCGATCCGAATCTCATTTCTATCTAATAGAGTAGGCAATCGAGAAACGAATCCGACCTTTTTAGGACTGTCAAAATGCAAAATGAATACTACGTGCAAACATGAATCTAGAGGTACTGGATAAACCTAAGTCACTAGTGCCTTAGCTAATAATTTTTAAACATAACTGTATAAAAATAATGCAACATTTTGAGTTTTCTTTAACTAAATATGTTTTGGTGACTATAACGCTTTTTTGAATAAACGTTATTGTAGATAAATAAATATATAACCATATTCATATACGACATAGTTGATATTCTTATGCTGTTCTTCATTTATATTTTTCACCTTACGTATGGTGCGATCTCACCTTCAAACTAATGTGCGAATGAAAAAAAATAAGTAGATTCATATGTTATCAGTATAATTTGACTAATTTCATAGAACGCAGTGTCAGAATGTTACAAATAGTTTGTACGTTCCTATCCTCGTTAGATATTTGCATTGTATGTATTCGCTAATTATTTGTATCGAAAGGTTTATAGCCTATTCCACACACAGAGTACAAATTTATAGGGCATAAGTTAGTGTTATTCAGAAATTTTCAAACATGTTTTCAAACAAATGGAGTTGCTAGATTTCTCCTGGGAGCTGTTCTATTTAAAAATTATATTATTTTAAATTAACTAAAGCACAATAACCATACTATATAACAAACACGAATCCAATATTACAGAATATACGACTAATAATTATATTCGAAGAATAAAAAAAGTACAAATGGGCAGATCAAGTTTCCAAGAAAAGCTCCCAGCCGTTGATTGAAACAGTGATGAGAAGTGACTATGTAAATTTATTCTAATACTACGTCCCGGGAAAAACATAAAATAATACACCTCAATGTTAAAACTTACTAATTTAATACAATATTTATAAATAATGGTACTTTATATGCGTTATATTTTTTTTAAGAACAGTAATATTATGACTGTATCTCAGATGCTAAGCAGATTAATGACCAAAAACAACGTGAGACAATCAGAGATCAGCAGTCCATCTGTAGGCGTCGTTCTCATACCAACGTGCAAGCCTCGTAGTAAAGTAGAATATACACTGGTTGACTCTAAAATGAGATAAAACGGAATCACTATAAGATATGTATTAGCTATCCTACCTGTTTATTACATGTAGGTACACCGGCTGATCTTGAACACAGTACGCCTAAGTTTATCACAATGCCAAATGTAACACATGGATCATTGATAGATCTTTACATCTAGCAAAATTAATAATAAATACGAATGATTTAGATGTATATATTTTTTAAATTCTGGTTCGGCATAATTATAACGCTTGACCTGATGGTAATCTCAATACGGTCCATGTCCTCCGTCAGTGGCAACTACCATACCGGCCTACTTAATACTTCTTCATGGCTCGTTTAAAGGACCCAATGTTATATAAATGAGGATACACCCAGAGCGGAAGACAGTTACACAGCTCCACAGTGCGACAAAGATATGAGTGTTCGTACTTTCTCGTTCGTGTCGTGGTAGAGGCTACAGTTAAGCTATGGCTCCGCTGTCCATAACGGATGGATCTCCTATGGAAAGGGGAAGAAAAGATTTGATTAAATAACTTCTCAGGGCACTCGCCATGATACAGTCGATAAAACACGCAAGCCTATTGGCAAAATAGATTAACTAAAAGAACACAAAATAAATCAACTATGATGAAAAGTGAATGAAAGTGAACGGTTATACTCGAGTTGGTAACACTGAATCGGGTTCACTTAACTCCACTTGACATCAAGCAGCATCAGTCGTCAACAGCTATGTTTCTAAGTTTTCACTTTTGTAGACGGTCTCTGCCGATTACCTACTACTTATTTAGTCTAGGTAAATTCCAACACGGATACTTTCCAGTCTGGGTATATATGTGAGATTTACCTTTGATACTGCCATACCCACTAAAAGCTTCACGGTGGCTTCTCATCCACCTTTTATATTTGTACTATGGACTTAGAACTGCTTTCATATTTTTTCAAACGTAGCTACATCTAGACCCTTACATATCTATATTTACTTTGTATATCAATCTCGTTTAGAGGTGTTGGTACAACTACTCTCTGTAACGTTATCCGAAATATTACAATCTAAGGCTGAGCATAGCTGAATTTGTTACTCTATCCTTCATTCAACCGACTTCATTTGTAAAACGGGGGCGTTTAACGTAACGCTAAAGGGATCGTTTTTCCATTTATCCGTTGATGGTTCCATTATAGCTACTTTGGAACTCGAATAGGAATAAACTGTTCTATTCTTGAATAGATCAAGTAACCTTAACTACTTTGTGATTACTCATACTAAAACATGACAAGGTTTTTTTTTTAACAGCCCGTCATAGATACGACACACAAGAATTTAGAAATAATGTTGACTACTGGAAAATCAGTATATATAAGTATTTACAAGCTGATCCCACAACGTCACAAATTAAAAGAAGAAAAATTCTTATAAAATTATAAAGGAGTTTTCACTTACAAAATTTTTAGAGCAATTATGTTTATTGCCCAGTGAACACTGGTGGACTTTTAAAAGCAACGCTGCAATGAGATTTACTGCAATGGATTTCCACACTATTCTTGTATTTCATATCTCGTTTTAATTACGATTCGTACTCATGTTGTTACGTCGATTTGCCTTTCTGTGGATATATGGTCTATGCATTCATTAATGACACATAATGAGTTCATGTCTAAATGGGTGTATTTTAAGAGTATTATGGGGTAATCATAGGAAATAGCAAATGTTTGTGACCAGGTGTGACGCCTACCATAGTGGTACGCTTAGGCGTATCGCGTTTTAGGGTCAGTCGGTGTATATTCAATAATTAAGCAAGATGATGAAGGTTTATAACCGACTGAGTCGGGAACACCATAACCCTCTTGTGGTGTACGATACACGATCGTAACTACGATGTGATAAAAATTGTTATGTATATACTTAGGTATAATAAAGAGAAGTAAGTGCTGTGACCAGCAAAGTTGACAATCTCGAAAAGGGTGAAGGTGCGCTTTTGATGAATTCTACATAGTACGCCATTTAATTTTTAGTGTTATGTAGTTCTCACTAGAGTCTTCTAGATTCTGCTAAATAGAATATCTCGTTTGGGAGGTATTTCTTTAATAATTGTCGAATTAACTAGTATCTTTTCTTTAATTTCGTCAACACATGAAACTTCATATATACGCATTAAAATCAGAAAGTTGGATTATTAGTAACCAGATTTGAAGTATTCTTTATAATGTTTCATCAGTTAATTTACAGGAATTCAGCCGAGATTTTATTCAGTAATTCAGTCACTTCAAGTAATTTAATTGAAGTTACTTTAAATGTTTGGTAAGCGAAATATGTATTAAAATTTTCTGGTTAGTTACCGAAATAATTATCTAGAAGAGTTCTTATAAACTAAAAAGAAAACTGAAACACTATACCGAAATTCATTAATACACCAGAAAGATCCGTTTCACTTCAAAAATTTATTTTAAATTAAAATACAAAAAATATCAGAAAGTAACTAAAGCAAAAAAACATTGAATAAAAATTTAATACTATACCAACCTCATTACGAAATAAAAATTATACTACCTTATTTCTTTTTATGTGGTTGAAAGGTTTCTTCATTATATTTTGTAATTTCTTTTTCGCTCCTAATTCTGAGATTTTATATAAATACTAAAATACTTCATTCTTTAATTGTTTGGTTATTCTATGCAATATTTGTGCAATCATTTGTTTGTTTTAGGGGTAAGTTATAGTATACTTATAATACTTTTTAAACAAGGAAATACATAGACAATTAGATAATATAGTTTTTTTTGCGTAATTAAGAAATAAACTTTGATTGTATTATATGGAATAACATGTTCCTTTTAAGGTGGACTCCATATTCCTAGTAGGTTCAAAACAATGAAAAATAATTTTAAAGAACTTGACTTTTTATATTGCTATTTTAATATAATTATGATATAATTATTTAACTGTATAATTGCAATTGCAGATTATAATCTGTGAGTATACATTATTGTAACTTGTTATTCTGTCGACACTGGATGAGATTTATCTTCCTAAATTTTTCGCATAGATTTTTTTTTAAATATTTCATTAAAAAAAAACAAATGGATGCGGAATACAAACTAATCTATGAGCGTTAAGTATATTTGATAAAAAACTTAATAATAATGTAATCAGCTCGCTATAATTGAATGTAAAATGACACTAAAAATATTAAGATAATATATTAAAAAAAAAAACAATCGTGTATCACTTCACATTTGATATTGGCTAGTTTGCTTACATTGATAGAGAACATAACAAAAACAGATCGTAAATATAGTTCATAATTATATAAGTAAATCTTACAATAGCCTTCCTGCCTGGTCCAAGCTGTTACAAAAAATTGAGTGAATTTTCGCTCTATCCACTGACCTCTTTCGCTTCTTTTATATTCATTCGTTCCTCCGTGCATCTACGCCAGTTCTAAGTATTTATCTTTACAAACCCGTGAATGTTACGTTTTTCTTACGGGCAGTATTTCTTTTTATATGTCTCGATCAATACATGCCTATTACAAAAACCCTTTACGAATCAGTGATAAGAAATCTAGAGTAGGTACATAATGTAATAACATTTTTATATTATTAGGTAACCAAAGAAAAAGAGAAGCAATTAACGAGCCGAAATTCGCTTCAACTGACGAATGACCGCGGGTGTGAGTGATTAGGAGCGAACGACTAGGGGTTGGCTACTAGTCGGACGTATTGATTGAGTGTGGCCGTAGATTAATCTATTAACGTGGGACGTATTCGTCATTAGGCTTGCTTTATCACTTGGAAGTTTTGAATCACTTTCACACATTTAGGATTCATACTAACCACACTATAAAAAAATACTACGAGTTAGTAAATAAACTGAATATGAATGGCTATTTAGTGAATTTATACGCGGTCGAAGTGGGAGCGATACCAATTTGTCTTAATCTACTAAAAGATCTTGGTCTGTCTAGGACTATAATTAATAAGTTCTATATTAGAAAGTGTCTCTAAAGCTGCGCTGGCAGGCTCCTACCAAATTTCACTGGACAAGCAGTGAGACACGAGTAGTGGAAAGGCGCGTTGGAAAGGGCCTCCTTAAACCTACATCCGTGTCAAAACCCTTGGGAAATGCTCCGGAGTTTCTCTATCTACCACACGATAGACCCGACACCCGTGCGGTGAATCCATGGGTAGCTAAGAAGTTCATCACTATGAACAAACTTATTACACATGCATATGTCTTAATCCAGTACTAAAATGGTGATGGAAAACTGACTTTATATTTAAAGATGCTTATGAAATTGGCAGTGCATAGAAGAGCATGGATGAAGACTAGCGTGTAATGGAAAATAAATATTACAGGGTAATCTGCGTCTATTTACATTGCGTCCTTATAAAATGGAAAACTTTTAGAGCTATTATATGAAACTTAGCATATGTAGGCTAGTAACCGCAAAGGTTTTCAATTTTTATCCTTTTACAGTTGAATAAGACGAGGAATATTGCTAGAGTCCAGTAATTTGAACTAAATATATAAATTAATCTCTATTTCCCTTGGTCATCGCATCACGCGTGAACGGGTGAAATAATTTCGCTAATTCTTTTTTTTTGGGTTAATTATCGCCAGAACAAGGTTCTTATGAAAGAAAAAATTAAGGTAGTTGACAGGAATATCAACAAAACTTAAAAAAAATTAACAAACCTCATGGTAATATCAGTTTTACGTAACTAACTGTCAGTTGTCATAGAGCATTACAATAATGAACACTATATTTTTGAATATTTATTAATTTATTAATTATACCAATTCGAGTTCAGTATTCATAGTTAAGACAGGACAACATTTGTTGTCGTGGCCGGAAGTCAAGTGCCGTGTGCCACCATTGTGGCTGTGACGTCGACGACACACAGCACACTCTGGCAGTCTGTCCTGCGTGGGAGTCGCTGCGTCGGGACATAATCGTGGTTACGGGGCCCGATCTCTCGCTGTCGAACGTGAATAAAACCATGGTTGAGAGCGAGAGCGGGTGGATCTCCGTTGCCTCCTTCTGTGAGCAAGTCATGCTGGCGAAGGAGATGGCGGAAAGGGTAAGGGAGCGGTTGACCGGAAGGGTCCCCTCCCGCAGTTGGCGAGCCAGGCAGCGTCAGGTCAGAAATGACCTCCAGCCGCCATAGAGATTGCCTGAGGGCGTTGGACTAGGGCTGATCGTTCGCCAAGATCGCATATAGGTCTGCCAGGCCGGGGCAAGCGCATTGCGTTCGATGCATCGCCTCCAAGGTTCGTTGGGGGAAGCACCCCTCCCCCCCTTATTGACTGTCGCGACCCCTCTTTGAGGGTCCCCAGGTTGGGGTCTCCAAAGAGGCCAGCACCTGCTGGGGAGTAGAAGTACTGTGGTAACAGTTCCTGCTCCCCGGTCCGAAGGTGGCGGAAGGAACGTCGTGGAGTTTTTTAGGCATAGTGGTATCTCCGGTCTGATCCGGTTGAGTCCCCCACAGGCCTCTCGCCTAGCCCAAGGCTGGAGAGGTATCGTCTATAAAAGATTTTCCTCAAAGTAAAAAAAAAGGACAACATTTGTTGGGTCAGTTAGTATTTAATAAAAATAATGAAAATCAACCATCACTATACTGCGCACGAGAGGTAAATCTATTATAAAAGAAAAAAATACGTAAATAGATTGAAATAAGACTTTACATAAATAATAACGTAGGTATGTATAATAAGAAATACTGTTTTAAGAAGTTGTGCTTAATAAGTTTAGTTAATACATTAATATCATAATGTAAGTGATGATAAAAATATAATACATCACTTAATAAATTCAAAAATACAAATTTTTCTCACTTCTCATGAACGTATTACAGGTATTGTTCGATATAAGAAGATTAAAAACGACAACAAAATAAGACCTCACTACATCTGATTCCTTGGTTCTAAGAAATACAATACACGGCTGAACAAAGAAAAGATAAATGGCATCGTACCCGTGGCTCGCATTACCGTGGATACGAAAGACTACTTATTCGGAATTTGCAAATCGCGACTTAACCTACTTTTGCCCCCGACTCCTGAACAAAATGAATTCCGTCACATTATACTTGTTAAATCTTGTTTGTATAGTAAACGTTGATGTTTCATATTACGGTATTTTTAAACTGAAATTTGATTCCAGTTCATCTTAACTAATTCTAACAGAAAAAATTGCAAATATATTAATCGTTTTTCCTAAACAAGGGCTATATATATGTATTGTATTATTTATAATACTGAAATGGAAATAAGGAAATAGGGTTACTAGATCAGTCAATAAATACCTCCGAAACACTTTTGTAATGTACTTTCAACTGTCTACTGTCAAATCAATAATTCAGGGGTGTAAAAGTAAATCCACTTTAGTCTGGAATTGGTATTTTTAAGCACATGAAATTTTTGAAAAAAAATTACTAATTTTAAACTGAAACAGATTTGTTTTTACACCCCTCAATTTATCTTATACTAGATTTTATGTACGGCTTCGCTCCCGTTATTATTAGTTTGGCAAACAAATTGGATGACGCAGTAAAAAGTTTCATATAAAGTTTATCCCACTGTTTATCCAACATCCTAGAAGTTTTTCTCGAGGGAAAGTAGCTTAACTCCGTCTCCAGGGGTCCATCTATCTCCTAGCCAAAAAACATCACAATCGACTCAGCGGTTTAGGCGTGAAAGCTTAACAAACAAAGAAACTCACTGTCGCATTTATAATATTAGTATGATTTGTTATAATTAATACCGAATAAATCCAATCCAATCAATTTTCTGGTTAACAGTTTTAAACTACTACGAATATTGATAGACCGGAAACGGCAAATCGCAACACACGTAATTGGTATTTTTACAGAATCTAATCCGGTAAAGCGCTGAGGCCAGTGTACAGCCTCAAACTTTTTTCTCTTTTAATAAACCCGAAAAGCTCAAGCTATCCAGCTGCGCGAATATCTGGCAACAAATAGAGCGGAGTGAACGGTAGCTTACTCGCAAATCCTGCTGACTGCAGGCAAGTGGTTGATTTCACATAACGATATTAAAACGATTTAAAAGACTATTCCATTTAGGACCAAGATGTTACTTATGGATCGTAATGCATTATCATTATTCAGATAATATTCTAGTGATAAAGAAGAGCTGACAAGAAACTGGATCATACATATAATATTTTCACTGTGTAAATATAATGTTTATCGTAAATTGTTGCTGGTAGTTCAGATTAGGTGTCGAATAGGGTTATTTAATGGGAAAAAAGAATAGCACGATAATTTTGGTGTATATGTTATAATGAATACATGAAGCCTGATATAGAATGACATAGCAAAATTATTCTAATATTAAAAAAAAGTATACAGCAAAAGGAATAAAATAAGTCCTGTAACTATAATAATAAACAATATGGTTGGATTCTCGACAGTTAACTATCAAAACGCTTTAACAAATGTACAAGCGAAGTTATTTACAAGCTTAAATATAATTCACATAATGGTCCATACTATGGGTACATTTTGACAGTAAAACCAATGAGAATGAATGATATTACAACACTATTGTACAATAAACGTTAAGGAATGACATTATAACGCTAGACTTCATCAAATTTACCGTTTCTAAATTCATAATATCTAGTGCTTTCCTGAAACCATCGCAAGATATTTGTTCTACCTTTTTGTGGTAATGTTACTCATAAATTATTTAATGCCATCAGTGTTCATCATATTACTCACTGCAGCGTTTAGCAATAAAATTTCGAAAAAGTTTCAAATGAAATACATATTTATTTAATAATTCACCTGTAATGTTAGAGTTGATAAATTATATAATACGCTATTTCAGTTTTTTTATATAAGTAAAATATAAATATTCAAAGAAAAAATTCCAAATAGTTTGTTTCATATCGTTGTATTATCGTTTATCCTCATATAAGTTTTTTGTGCCTGCACTGCATTGCACCACGACGGATTATCAGGCTTTTTTTCAATTAACAAACCAAATGAGCTTTCTAAAATTTATAGGACTATGTAAATTTACCTTGTCATGATTGCGGTCGATTTTGTCCAATTTGATAGTTTGCATTTGTAAATTACTTACTGATATGTTTTAGTTGTAATAACTAAAAGTTTTAAATAGAAGGCAAATTAGTTACCATTATGTTAACTACCCTATGATTTTTATTATATATAATTTAATGAGATATACATATATTGATAATAGACTAATAATAAGTAGTTCAGATACCTAAGGGTGTCTTCCGGCAGTTGCACTTGAGACTCAGTTCCTCCTTAGTGTCCGTAAGCCTAGACTAGCTCTCAAGTACAACTGCCGGAATATACCTACAGGTATTTGGGGGCAAGTTTTCTACTGAGGGTGGTAGGTAGTCAAGCGGGCATTAGAAAAGCCCTACCACCATGCTATGGTTTTATCACGATGTTTTCCTTCACCGAAAGCTCAAGTTCATTACAGGCGGATTCGAACGCACGTCCGTCCATTGACACGGCGTCCGTACACACTACCGACTGAGCTATTATCGCTTGAGATCAAATATTTATAATCATGTTCGTTGCGTCGAGTTAGTTAAGGGTGTAATATTTCATTACTATGTTAGTTCGTACTTGTTTTAGAAACAATATTTGAAGCTGTTCTCCATTCAATATTACTTCGTAAAGATTTAACGGTAGCTGTTAATTAAAATGTCGCAGGTAAATTTACGTCTTCGGAAAATTAATAATAACCAACATCTGCTGCAAGCGCAGTGTCTTCGCGAGTGCACGAAACTGTATCTAACTTTAACACAGCCAAATATTGTTTGAGTTTGTATTTACTGTGTTCAAATATTATTAGTTATATTAACAGAATGCTTATAGTGACATGTTTTATTTACGACTATTGAAGTAATAATTCAAAAAGTATTATAAAATATAACTAAATAAGGTAAGGTAAGGTAAAGTAAAATATAACTAAATAAGGTAGTTCTTGGTAATTTAATCTTAGCTCTTGCCATAATAAATATAAATGATTCAAGAATATATATTTCGTATTTGAAAGAACGTTGTTCTTGGAAAATTAATCTTGTTGAATGCTTATTGTAACGTTCTAATGATATTTATTGAATTTTTTTTAAAGTACTTCAACAAAATAATTTTATTTCAACAAGAAAAAAATCTTTTTGATTGGTTGACTGCTATAATACCAAACTCCAGATAATAAACATGTAAGAAACAAACAAAATAATTAAATTAGTGTAAGTTAATCTAAAACTGTAACTTAAATTAAAAATAATCAAATTTAGGATCTAAGATGGCACGTGTTATGTATTTTTTTATAGGTAAGGTTTAGCGTTATGATTGCAATCTTACCATTTGTCAAGTGACGATGTGGTTCAAGATGGTGGACACGCTAAGCCTTCGACAGCTTAATCGTAATCGATTATTCTAAAATTCTCAGGATAACAAAGTTTCAGGCGAATTACAGGAACTAAATTTTTCATCACTAACTCAAATCCACTATATTAATATTTTTTATCACGAGCATTTGAGTCCTGGCGATCCCTAAAACATTTGTTCGAACATCACCAAGTTATTCCTAATTTTTGCTTAGTTAACTCTTGAAATTGGTATGGCGGCTAAATAGTTTCCGCCTTTTCAATTTTTTTTTTACAACAACTAAGTAAAGGTTTCAGCTTACTCAGTTCAAGATAACTACTTTTATATTCAGTTGGCAGATTTAACTCGAACAATTACAAACATTGCAAGAAAGATAAAAGCTTGTAAAAGTGAAAATGGTGTTCCAATATGGTATAATGATTTTTAATTTGCCTATCTGAACTTCCGAAGATCTATTTTTATTTTCAAAAAATGATTCTATCTGTTAATAACATAATACACTAATACGTACAAGAAAATACCTATAGTAGATTTACGAATAAAATGGGTAAAATAAAACTAAACTTTGTTTATTATGCGTAACAAGTGACACTTATATATTAACTTACATTAATTTAATACAGTGATACCAAATTTTTTATGGATCATTTTTGGTTTACTGGCAAATATATGGGGCGCGCCTCAGTGAGTAACAATACAATTATAAATAACTTTTATTATTAAGTTATAATTATTAAATGAAGTAACAACTGACTAATGCATGGTGGATGTATGATCTGTATGGTGGTAAAGCTTTTTCTAATGCCCGCCAGGCTAACTACCACCATTAAGTTGAAATTCTTCCGACAAACACCTATAGGTGCATTTCGGCAGTTGCACTTGAGTCCCTTCATTAGGTCTAGCGTGTCTACCATATTGGGCCACATCATCACTTAAGATCAGATGAGATTGTAGCCATAACGCTAAATCTATATACTATAAAAAAAGTACTCAGACGCTATCTATAGATCGAAGTATGATACAATAGTGATGAAGTCAAAATGATTAAAAGCCACATACACAAAGCGCCGAATATGCATTTTCTTTTTATATCGCTGTAAGTTGTCGAATGTACGAATGTAATGTAGTGTAAAGACAATAAGTGTCAGTTTAAAGTTGCATCTAGACAATCTGTGGCATCATGAAATATAAAATTTTATAGTTACTATTGTACACGGCACGTAGACTTGATACTGCTTAAAAAGAACATATGGATACGTTCTGAAAAATTAAGGATTATACAATTTTTAAGCGATAAATATAAAAATTCATTAAAAAAATAGTGCTAGATCAAACACAAAAATTCTAATATACAAAAATCTAATATTTCAACTACTAGGCCCAACTATAGCTAGAAACTTTTCAAATGACTTTTGTAGCGGTGATCGTGGAACAGTAACAATATATAATAATTTCCCACCGCTATGCTGACCTATGGCGTGGCGCGATGGACAGCAAAGAGCCCGTACGGCTGGGCTTACACCCCTGGATCCTCTCTCACCATTACCGAGGAAAAGGATAGTCTCACTAACCTGATGGTGTTGCGAGGTCGCAGAAGAAAGAGCAGCGCCAATAAAACTCTAACCTAGCGCCGTCTGCAACGCATACATATGTGGTTTCTGCTTGTTATGAACGTTCGGGTAAAACCCAACCAAATAGATAAAGAGCCTCGAGGCAGATATATTGTCACAATTGTTCTCGTAAATAAATATTAATTTGTCGTTATATTGCACATAAAACGTATAAATCTCAAGATGTATTTTATATATTCTTCGGAAAAATGCACAACCAACAATGGAAAAAACAATTGACTGTCGCTATGGCGACGCTTCAAAAAAGTTTTTTTTTTTTAAATTGGCGGCGGCACCACGGAGTTCTATCACAGGCTGTAATGCCTCCTTTTCCTGGAATTGGCGATGTGAGATCCAGCGGTAGGATTGGCCCAAAAAACTTCACAAATATCTTAAAAATGCATATCCAAATCGGACAAGAAGAAACATTACTAACACAGTCATAACGTATTTTTGATTCCATAAAACGATTATAAAGTATACATAAGTAAATTAATTGAAAAAATGTATTTTAGGAAATGGTATACAAGTAATTGTTATTTATAAGTAAGAAATAATACAAAACGCTGCCTGTTGACTACAAATTGTGTTACAATTTCCTTCAAGTGATATCTTTCATGATATTAGCGACTAAATTCCTTCTTACAAAATATTTTTCATTCTATACGAAGTGTATAAGGTTTTAATGGAGTCGCGATTTCACGGTGTCTGCCTCTTGAGGGTTGACATAGATAAATTGAACACTCTGCCTTTTGCTCTTTTGGGGATCCATAACAGAATAGGAAATCTAGCAATATTTAAGCTTTAGTTTTAGACTTAAGAGATATTTAGTAATATATTTTACCAATTCACTTTTATTTTAGGTTACAGTTTTCTTTTATGTTTTATTATACTTTCCACTTATGTTTTATTATTTGTGTTTAAACATACAGTTCTAAACGGAGTTAAGAGCTATGAAAATTTTCATAACGCATAACAAGTAAGACCGTGTTATGATTGGTTCCTCTGAAATGATACAATACATTAAATTCCAAGTGAATATCAAATAGGTATGTCGCAATTAATAATACTTGATTAACTACTATATAACTATCTTTTTAAGTGTCTTCTAATACATATTAAACTGACAATAAAATCTAACATTACTTTAACTTGTATGTCACATTATGAATTCGAACACGTTTCGTCCCTAAAACTGGTGTCCAGTTTTATCCGTGACTAGGACATTGTAGTGTAGAGACCAAACTTAAACGTGTAAGTGACCAGCAATATAGTAAATAGAGTTATATATAAAAAAATTAAAGTAAGTCTCAGCACTGACCTCAAATTTATTATTTTATATCTTATTCTTTTTAGCATACGCTGCTTTTTAGTCTAGTCTCGAATGGTATTTATATGTATGTAATTGTATACATATAAATTATGTTAATATTATAAATGCGAAAGTGAAATTCTTTGTTTGGTTATTGTGCTTTGACGCATAAACCGGTAAATCTTTTGTGATGAATTTTGGTACGAGGATAGATGAGACCCTGGAGACGGAGAACTTATAGGAAGTGGGGTAAAAAGAGGCACAGACTTTTTATGAATCTTTTCATTGCGTTATTTGATTTGTTTGACAAAATCAGTATTAACGCAAGTGAAGCCGCACGTAAAATCTAGTATTATATATATACTTTAGTCACCGTTTTACAGGGGTTTTACACGTAAATGTATGCCAACATAAATCCACATACACAATACTGTTATAATGTAATTTATAAAACTAAGTTAAAACGCTGCATATTTCCTTATTAGTAGAGGTAGAAACTTGCATAGCATATCTGATAACAGAATTGGATGTTGTCACTTCCGCTAATACACCTGGATCATGCTTACATATAAATGGCATAAATCCAAGACCGAAACCTAATCAACTTCATTTATCAGAATCACTTTGTTTTTGTTACTACTGAATTACCAGAGTATTGAATTCCTAATTTAATTTAGTACTAGTCTTACTATGTATTGTTTGCTACGACCCGTCACTGTTAACCTAAACTTATATTTTTATTTTAATAGAAACGAAAATATACGATAAATTTGGTATACTATTAACTCTACAGTTAGTACGGAACACACGATCAATTTTATTAATATAAAAATAAACATAATTTATACCGTTTCGATTATAAGATTTTCTCTCAGGTTTCTTTGATTTGTATACGTTAAAGAAAGTAAATAATTATTATGCGATTTAATAAATCTCAAACAAATCTCAAAGACCAACTTCTATTTCTCAACAACGTTCCAAATTAATGTATGTAGATCTGTGGAATGGAATTGAGTAATATGCTAACTTTTCATACTAATGGTGCAGTATTAATTTCTAACCCGAATTTCAACATTTTCAAATGGGTATAAGTTTATTGCCACGTTCTCATTGGTAATGCTCAATGAAGATGTTCTTACGCTATCCTGTAATACTAACAATAGCTTGTAATTGAGAGTAATTGTATATTCTTCATTTGATACATGAACCTGACACGCCAAAACATGGCATTATGACGACTGCTTTTTTTGAAGTGAATACTTTTATAGGAAGGATTGGACAGTGAGTAAATTTCATGTAAGTCGTCATCGACATAGCCACGTCATGTGTACTTACACACTATATCTCAATAAATAATAAATTTTGATTTACAAGTTGTAATTTAAGATCAAACAATCAATTTGGATGTTCAAAAATAACAACTGTTTGTTTATAGTTTAAGTTTTCATTTCTGTCGGCATTCCTCATGACTGCTATGATTTTTTTTAAGTATGGTAAAAAACATATATAAAAAACATGAACAAAAAATAACCAGTAAAACTCTGTCAGATCCAAAAGCGTTCGTCTATCTAACGTGAAGAGTCCGAATTTCTGCATCGAGGTTAAGCTTTCGGTGAAGGAAACATCGTGAAGAAACCGTAGCATGATCGTGAGTTTTCTAAAAAGCTTGCCTAGCTAGCTATGATTCTCAAATTGAAAACGTCTGTCACTAATTAGGTATACCATACCTATTGGTATGTTCCGGTATTTGTACTTTAGAGCCAATTTTCCACCAGGTTTTTTGTAGTGTAGTTATATTGGATCATATATCTGATGAGATTGAGGCCAAACACTAAAGTTATACAATTTTAAAAATGTAAATATAAAATGGTATACTACTTTTGGAGTACCATATGCAATGTATAAAGAAATTTTAGAATGTGAGTAAAATAGATACCGATAGAATTGAAATAAATATTGTATCTACGAGATTCTTTTATTCTTCAAAATCTGACATTCTGCAATAGACCGAGCGGTAAATGGTAAATTGGCAAAGTAAGGTCGGTTTATGGATGGCGGCATCTGAAGAAACAAACAGACCCGTATTAGCTGGAAGGGTTTGTGTAATGAAAAACAAGAACCCTCGCTTTTTATTACTTCCACCGGCTCCTTTACGAAAATATTTTACGGGCAATTTTCCTATTTATCGTTTCAATTCATTTTTGTTTCACAGATAAAGTTGAGGTTCGAAGCTAGGCTCCTTACATTCTCACGGAATGTTTCTTACAGTAATATCTTTAACTTATTTGTAAGGAACTGATTTCAGGTATTTTTAAATTGTTTTATTTTATTTTTGTAAATATAATCGTAGCATTTTGTGAATAATACATGTTTATAGTGATAAGTTCTATATATCGGCTATTTTAATATTTTTTTTCTGATTAGGTTTGAATATATTTCGTTTGTATTATATAAATAATAAAAAAAAAATACTGGAATGGCCAAAATAAGGTCTACCAAAGCAACTAAGTAATAGAATATAAAAAAAAGTTAATTATTACTAGCTGTACCTACCTGCGACTTTGTTTGCATGGAACAAAAAATTCATTATTATTTTTGCCCGTTTTTGAAACTTTTTCAATGCAGTTTTACTTCAATTAGTGGTAACAAGATGTTAAATAGCTTAAAACTTTTTTCAGTGTTTGTTCTATCGAATAAAAATCTAATTTTTGAAATCCGGCTGCTAATTCCTAAGATTAGTGTGTTCAAACAAACAAACTTCTCCGCTTGATAATATTAATATAGATGATAAATGATCATAGCCTTAAAGACTTTTAGACTTTCTATTTATTTTATATTTTTAAATATATTATAAGAGTGTAGATATTAAATATATCCAATAACGTATACGGCTCCTAGATAATCTCCAACGCTTTAACAACCCCGTTGTGGTAACTGAAAAGCCATTGGTCGGATTAACGCAACCAGATTTATAATTATCGTCCTGCAGATGTCAAAATTATAATTTGTTTGTGTTCCTTAATATTCATTGTTATTGTAATACCTTCACATCAGAATATTAAATGAATAAGACTTTCTAACTGTGGATATGTGATTGGTTCTTTATATGTTAGGATACTTAGGATGAGGGCAATATCTTACCTGATATTAAGTGACGAAAATATTGTTAATACTATAATTGATTTTCATTTACCGAACATACAGAGCAGTGTCTGCAAGTATCCTTCTGAACTTATATTGCTTCAAACATTAATTAAAATTGTGTATGATATTTTTTTTTCATTTTCTTTCACCCAAATGTACATAAATTAAGATACGTATTTACATTATTTGTTATATAAATGGTTAAGATATAAACTCACTCGACAAAAACATATGATAGAATTTGGAGTAGAAGGTCTGCACTAACCCTAATCAGAATTCAGAGTCACTACGAGCATCTCTGGTTAAAGAAACGGTAAATAATAAATATGAATGTGGTGCGTATTGCGATCGATGACTGACCGCATCGATTAAAGGCGTATATTCAAAATTGGCGAGGTAATTTTTACTTAAGTAGATAACATTTATATATGACTTTTAAACAATTAGCAAAAAATATATCATTGCTTACATGTTTTTTTATCAAATATCGCGTAAAATGTTTTGACAGAAGGTATGACTTGACTAGGTATATACGCAATCTTAATTAAGGTTCGAAGCGTGAAAATACAAACTATAACTAGGTGAATGAGGTTTGTTTCGATATTAATACCTAGCCAACGTGTGGTCCTTCGATCAATCAATGTCAATGTGGTATGGACCAAACAAAACTTTGTTAATCTTTGAACAATAACACTAAACAGTGATATAGTTATAATAGTATATAAATAAATATGACGATAATAAGTTTTATATTCTAAAACCAATTGTATATGTATGTTGTTAATTTAGGCTTACAGGGTATATCGATAAAACATAATCATTTTACTGGATATTCAAGAATTTACAATGTGCAGTACAATAACGGTTGACTTTATTTTACCGAGTAGGGTGAAATATGTCGAGTATAGGGCTGGAAGGGTCGTTTGAATATATACATAAGGAATCAATGTGCTGTCAACTGGATAGCTACCACCACATACTGTATAACTAAAACATATGCAATATAGACATGAATAGTAAGTTCGTATTTCGAGATATTCTGTGAACAAGCAGTGCGTTAGAAACTGTGTACAACTTGCCGGGACAAAATCATTCCAAACACCTTATCATGGCGTTTAACCAGCAAAGAGCTGGGAATGTTATGATACTTAGTATCAATCAACTATTCGTTTTGGTGAGAACGCTTACTGGATATTCCTGTATAAATAAATTTATGTTCAACATTGAAACCCAGAGCATAAGAATTTGCAGATTTTGCAACTCGATTGTGAACAAAACTCCGACGCACCTCTTATGCGAATGTGAGCCACTATGACATAAAAGCAACCGGATTCTGAGCAAGCATGTGCTGGACCCAGAACAGCTTCAAATTCTCCCTGTCTAAAATTCGTACAGTACGTTAGTGCTATAGGGCTAGGCAGTCAGATTAAGTAGCGTATCATTTAGACCGTAGATTATCTATGGTTACAGTGATATAGATCTGAAAAGTCTACATAGCTCCCCTAATAATAATAAAAATAGGAAGCTGTATTTGGTTGGATCACCTTTTACGCATGTACGTTAAAAGGTCTTTTTTCAATTTTCCTTATTCCTTTATCGCATATTTGACTCACTCAATGTATCTCCAGCTGGCGAGAGGATTTCAGGCCGGAATGAAAATGGCAACAGTCATAGGACTGCTGATCTCTTTGTTGTCACCGTTGTTTATAGATTATAATGTGCTTACTATCAGGGACTACGTATTTATAAACCAAGTTTATTTAATTTAGTATAATATACTATAATGTGCTTACTATTAAGCTTAAAATTATAAAAAAACACTATTTAATATAGCAAAAATATCTAAATTAATGTAATAAAAGGTAACAGTTTGGAAACATTTTCAAGCGGGCCCACTATTTGATCAAATTATATAGGGGCATTCTAATTGTGAGCATTGAAAGCTGAACCGTCCGATACAGTAAAGCTCTAAGCTTAATAGTCTAAACATTAGCAGAGAAATTACAAGGGACTAACCCCGCTAAACTATTAGCATTTGGACTTTTGGTAGCTAAAATGTTGCTTTTAAATTTATGGATTCTTTTTCCAATTTTTTATATTATGCTTCACGTTTTCTACTGATAAGGTATTGTTATTATATTCAATAGAAAATTAAAATTCAGCGCTTAAAAAATATGTGTATTGACTCCGATAGTATGAAAAATACACGTTATTATAATTAAGAAAAGGACTGGAAATTTGGTACAGAATTTGCTTTTAGTTAGATAGTCGTGATTAGTTAGGTATGTATCAAGAAAGGGCATACCTCCGTACTACGAGCTAGCGTTAGTTATTTTGTAGTACCTATTTGAAATTTTACGCATGTCAATTACCTAATAACGGCTGGATATTGGCTTTCAATAATATTTTCGCTTTTAGGATCCAACCGTTCAATTTTTATCATTAATTTTTCATTAATAAGAGATCGCGTACTCTGTAATTGTAATTTTAAACTGATAACGTTACGGTTTTCGTTTTCTGGGTAGAGGTGTTATTTGTATGTTTTTTTTTTCCTTATAATTACAGCAAACAGACAACACTACCAAACGTGGTATGCCAATTACCAAAAGAGACTGTGTTATTGTAACGAATATATGTATCTATTTCATGGCGCTTGATGAGACAGCACTCTTATGGCCTGTCTGCCGCATTGTGAAAGGAAGTACATGTATAAATATACTTTATTACAATGAAAACAAAAAAAGTTACATGTTGTCACGTCACGACTGTCACAATCCACAATAAAATTACCGCGAGATAGAATTATCGTGTTATTTTAATATACACATAAATATGTTACACACACAAATAAGTTTTATACCATTTATTGTACTAAAAGGTATGCTTTAGTAGCTTTTGGCTGCGGTTTCGCTCACGTTAATATTGATTTTGTCAAATCGGATGACACTATAAAAAGTGTCATACAAAGTTTATTTCTCACTTTATCCAACTTCTAATAAGATTTTCGCAAAAAAAAAGTAGGCTATCATTGTGCTCCAAGTCTCATCTATCTTTATACCAAAATTCATCACAATCGATTCAGCAAAGATGCAAAAGCATGACAAACAAACAAATTCACTTTCAAATTTATAATATTAGTAAGTATATGGATTCTAGCTAAGGATTTTTGTTTAAATTAGAGCTAACGTTTTGAAATCGCACAACGAGTATATATAATTTTATTATGACACAAAGAATGTTATTAAACATAGAAACAATTACAATTATAAATAAACAAGAATTAAAAGCGTTACAAAAAAACAAACTAACTTTCGCATTTATAATATTAGTAAGGATTGTGATGTTTTTAAACTATTTGTAGAGACTTCAGATGCAAAGAATTCGACAGGAAGAAATAAGATACACATGACTAAGCATTTAAATCAAAGTCATAATTTTAAATTCACGTCGGATAGTTACATTTTAGTAACACATCGCAACAGTATATAACATTTCCTCGTCCCGGCCGGCCTTAATGATCTGTCCATATAGGATAAATGGTCGCAACCTTTGAATTTTGTGCCGTTTTATTTAATAATGTGTTTGAAATAATTAAACGTGTCAAAAAATAAATCTATTTAGGCATGCAGTGTAAGTTTATGTTATTACTATGTGTTAACAATTTACATATTTACGGGATATTATATTTTATTTTTACTTTATCTGTCCTGTTGTATGCGCAAAACTCTGAAACTATTCGACAAATTTTAATGAACTGCACGGTTGGCCTAGTGGGTAAAGCAGGTGCTTGACAGTAACTTTTTAATATAGTTTATTAGTATTTATTAATATTTTATTTATCTCACCTGATGCTAAGTGACTATGTGGCCCAAGCTGGTGAACACGCTAAGCCTGCGGAGGGACTGGCTCTCAAGTGCAACTGGCGGAACACACCTATAGGTAATACCTATAAATACCTATAGGTATTCGGCGGCAGATTTTCAACATAAGTATGGTAGTTACCAGGTGGGCGTTAGAAATAGCCCTACCGTCGTACTATGGTTTTATTACGATGTTTTCCTTCACCGAAAGCTCGTACTCATTGCAGGGATTCGAACTCATATCCTTAGACGCGGCATCCGTACACGCTACCACTGAGTTATCATCGCTTCAACATTAATGAAAGTGCTCTCTAATAAAATAAAATACGATATTCAGATTCATTATTCAGTAGTTTAACGCAAACCCTTCAGAATAACCAATACAATGTTTCATGTAACGTATAGAGGTTTCCCAACATTTGATATAACGTCGACTTCACTACATTTGATTATCATATTTTTTTGTTTCCTCCTTCTTTTTATTTTTCCCTTGTGATTTCTGGGTACGGTGTATTTGCATATTGAATTCCAATATAGTGTTCATATTTATTACTTCTACAAACGTTATTTCGATACATAATGTCGGTTCCTTTTAGACATTTTATTTATGTAAGAATGTCTTTCAATAACGTCTTTGGGGAATTATTGTTTTCTTTGTAAATACTGTTTATAAGGATTCCAGAAGCCTATTGTTTTTATAAATATGAAAAGATATTCCCGTAATAAGGCATCATTCCTCTTTGTTGATTCTATCTTTATCTAACAAAATCTCGGTAATAAGTAAGCTCTTCTTATATTTCTATTAACTTTGTTTTAGTTACAAAACTTGGTTGGTTTGTTACTATATTAAGAAATTTGTTGAAATTTTAGTTTAGTAAGTTTAGTAAGCCGGGCGCTGTCAAGGCAGCCTGGCGAGCAGCCCTCTCTGATGAACTGGTGCAATAAGATGCGGTTCCTCCTATTCGCCCCTCAGTCTCGTTAAGAAATGTCCTATCACGATGCTATGGTTCCATCACATTTTTTTCTTCACTGATAACTCAGGGACATTGCAGGTAATCGAGCTGTCCGTCGAATGTCCATCAATGTGGTTTCCGTTATATGCTACTACCGAGTTATAACTTTCCTATTTTCCATCACAATTGCTGTTATTAGATTTATGTAGTATACATATTAGATAGGACTAAAATTTAAAATCCGTGAATTCTATCGTGTACCTATTAGTTTTAAATCAATTTAATTAATTACAGAGAATTAATATCATAAAAACTAGTTGCAAGTTGTACTTTAAGTTAGGTTATTACTGTCTCTTACTTTAATATGTCTTTAACGCATACTTCAAAGATATCAACTGCTACAATATCAACTTTATTGATATTATCGATGGCATGTATTAAAACTAATTGGCAACATTTTAAATATTAGAACAAAAGCTAAGTATTAGAATCTATTAAATAAACTTTTTTCACGTAATTATTCTAAGTATGTACTATAAAGTGCGGAATATGATAAAATCTCAACATTTATTTCTATAAGAATTTGGTTCGGTATTAGTGACTATCATAAAATACTTTATGTATTATATATCAAAGCCCGATGCCGGCATACTTGAACGATGTCCTAATATCCGCCATGAAATGGCTGCACAGTGCTCTACAGTCGTGCGATGCACACGAATACGAAAGTTCTAAGATCCAGAATCGAAAAATGAATTTATGCAATCGAGTTACAGCAGGAATAAGTTCAAAGAAATATTCTGAATGCTCGTTTAACTACAAGAGGGAATCATTTTGAGAGAAATTCCGGTAAGTCTCTTTGACCGTACGTATCAAAATTATAATAACAGTCTAAAAGATGTGCAATTAGTACAGCGAAAACCCATCGGTGAAGTCGTGATGACTCTAAAGGCTGACTGATATTTTTGTAGGTAAAATTTAAATTAATGCATGTAATAATAATGGCAACAAAATATTGCACTGATAGCCAAGCGGAGAATACGTTATAAAATTTAGTATTATTACGATACCCTATCAAATATCAAGACACTAATTAAATATACATATGCTCTTAAATCACGTCAATCAAATCAGGTCATGATCTCAAAGCACTAAGCACCAAAGCAAGTTACTGTAACGGGGTTTTCCATAGGCACACATGTGCATTCAAATTTTAATACAACTCTATACGATCTATGATTTGGAGTTATGTACCGTCATAAATATAGACTAAAATTTATTGCAATCAACGACTATAATAACTTTAATTTCATATGATCTTATCTCTTATTTTTATGTTAAGTAAAAATGGGTTTTCTGGTTTCACCTCTCAATATTTAGTATATTTAACAATAATATCCTAACCAAATATTAAAATTCATAGTGCAGATTAATAATACCTTGGGAACAATCTGAAGAATTTTGATAATAAAACGATCTGTATTGTACATTCTGTTTCGTTTTAAACGCCGAGAAGAAATTCAGTATTTACATGGCAGCCGCAGGAAATTTTTTATTTCCATTTCACTTTAATCATTGTTTCTCTTGTAATACTTTTTCTTTTGCACTGACAGCTCGTTTCAACGGTGTCACTTACCCGGCGATCGCTTTGTTGCATTGACAAAATTTAATTTGTTGGTTTATTTTAATTTTAAAATGATATTATTCTTGTTGTATTTTGTACAATCGAATTATTATCATTTACGTGTATATTAGGTACTTACGAAGGAAACGGAAGGTAAAAATATTAAGAAGTTGTAAAACTTAAATCAAATTAATGTCACAGAGATCAAAGAGATTTTATGTCTACTGCATTAATCTTACTTGATTTGTTTTAAGTACTACTATTAATCAGCTTTACATATAACCTTTTTTTTCAAAGGCAGGTACAGCGTCACTAATTTCGTCGAACGCAATAATCATATCAAATTACGTAGGCAAGACATAAAGAGTTATAACATACATTTCTAATAAATTAGGGTTCATTTTTGGAATTGGCAAGAAAAATTACTTTTAATATCACTGGGTGCCATTTTAATGCATTTTATAGAAAGTTTTATCAACTTATTTTGTTGTATTATACTCATCCATTCACATTTTTTAAATTGTCAATAGAATAATATTATTAGAATTATTTAAGTATTAAATTTAATATATGTTCTGGTTAGTCAACCTTTTAATAATATGAGTTCATTCGAAATCGTTATTAAACCAATGAATACTAGATTATTCTATGAAGACTAAATTAGGAAGATATTGTAATTATAAAGTAAGCTGAATATGAATTTATCTTCATCACAAATGGGTTATTGCCTTTCAGTATTTATGAAAATTAAAAAAAAAAGTAACTACGTGGGTGGTTGTGAAAAATGTTGACATGTCTGTTTATCGATCAAACTTTCAATGAAAAAGGTTGAGAAATTCACGCTTTATTACTATAAGTATCAGGTTCTTATATCATAAAAAGACTTACGTCAAAAAATAACACTTTTTTGTATTTTACGCATGGTTTTGCACTGTTAGCATTATTCTCAAGATTGATCGTTCTAAACGATCAAGTTATTTTTGATCAGAAAAAAGTAATGAAAAGTCTTCTATAATAAACCAAATCAGCGTATTCACAGTAATTAAGTCAGCTGAAACAGTATTACTTTAACCAAGATCAAATAACGTCTACTTTGTTAGCGAGACATCAACAAAAAGGCTTGCGTTTTTGCCCCTTCGGTACTTAGTCGTCGGTTGGCAATGATCCAACAAAGTGAAACTTTCAAACGGCTTATAACTTAGTTTACAAATATTCTATTCTAAGTACTTAAGTCATTAAAGTGGGAGTACAATCGGAATCACGAGCTTTAACAAATCAGGGAATAGTTGCAATGCATGAAATTTTGTTAGACATGCAAATTTCTTGCATAAATCAAGGAATCTTATTTATTGTTTTATTATTCACTTTAGTTTTACATTCTTACATATTAACATAAGTAACGTTTGTTCTGCCTGTTTGCTTGTCCTTTTATTGGACTTATAATTTCAAAACCCCCACCACAAATTTACATCGCTTTTTTATCTATGGGTGTATTCTTTGGTCAGGCTTTAGTTGTCTGTTTTGTTACTTTGAGATAAGATAAGATAAGGTAATTTAAGATGACTACCTGTTTGTGGCTATATAGCTGAGTGGTAGTGTGCATGGTCTTTGAGGTAATGAACGTGAGTTCGAATCCCTGCTATGAGCTTGAGCTTTCGACGAAGGAAAAATATCGTGATGAAACCATAACATAGTGATAGGGCTTTTCCTAATGCCCGCCTGTCTAACTAACACACTCCAGTTAAAAAACTGTCGCCAAGTACCTACAAGTGTGTTCCGGCAGCATTACTTAAGAGCCATTCCTTCCACTAGATTTAGGGAGTCCACAGTCTTGGGCTACCATGTTCATTATTTACCGCTAAAATAAAGTAAACTCGTCTTAGTATAAAAGAGAAAGCAATTTTATAGAAGCTGCAAAAATATTGTTGTTTCTTCAATTAAATACTTTTAGGACAAGTCCATTACTTAAAACACATTTAAACATATTGATTGATAATGTCAAAAACGGTTAAAAGTGATGTCGAGAATATCTGACCTTGACCGTATTTACAACCGATAATATCCAACTTCAAAATAAAGAGATAGCAGTTAATTAACAAGTCAATTTTGTAACGAACTACCTGACGATCTAATTTATGTATCAGTTACAGTTAGTTGTTCGCAGTTTGTACTTAAAGTTAGACTTGTCTGAAACTTGTCTAGGAGATTTGAGCGTAGCGGCTTTATGGTTTCTATTCCGTTTGTCTGCGTCTGTCAGTTACTGAAATTTATTTAATAATATTACTGGCTGTGTCCACGATTTCGTTCGCGTGGAATTATATTTTGCCGGACCTGATACAAACTATCATAAAGACTAATGACTGGTAACAATGACGAAGAACGGATATTCTTTACTCAGCCAGTATTTATATAATTGTTTAAAGGCTTGCAGGTCAGAATGGTAGCGACCGACGATAGATTTATGGAAATCGTTGGTTTTAGATTGTATCGTACCTAAAGAAAAAAAAAGTGCCTTACTTTCAAAAATTTCTTGTTGTTATTACATGCGATATATTATTAAAGTCTATATACAGAAGCAGTCTATTATTTTAAATATAATCTTATATTTTAATTTTATTTTGACACAGCTTGAAATTCTGTTCCGTAACCTTTGTCGGCTTGAGACGACTAAGGGAGCCATAGAGATGTAGTGATGATACGTGTCTGTGGTGTGGTCTTAAGCACAGACCGTTTTTTTATTTTATTTATAGTATACCATAGTCTTATAAAGAAAATAATTTCTAATGAATTACAAATAATCTTGATACTTACATTTCATACGAAAAATTATATAATGTTGTTGACTGACGATATCTACATTTCGAACAATAACTTAATAATACCGATATAAATAATATTCCAACGGGAGATATAAGGTATTTTAACACTGCACTCCAAGTCCATTATTGACAAATTAATGTATGTTCGCCAAAACCGTGACAAGCTGGTTTGTGTAAAAGACCGGCATGACCTAAATACTAGAAATAGTGACAAACTGGTCACCCCATGTTTTAGACTCAGTAGGACAAGTAAAAGCTAATAGAGTTAGATTATATAAAAATGTTCCAAAGTACATTACCGATATACCGAATAGTAAGTTAAAGCACCATGTCATGCGGATTTTGATGTCAGAAAGCTATAACAGAGAGTATTAATATGTGAACAATGGTGATGTATAAAATTGATACCTCTCTCTGTGCATGCACTAAAAACTATTATAAATATACTTAAATTTTTATTTGTCCAATTATCTACCTACCTACAAAAAAAAATAACCAGATCGAGTTTCTTCCCGGTTCTACTCGATGCCTGGGTTACTTTCCGAACCGGTAGTAGTTTTCACCGTCATAAGCATCTTCCCAGGGCCCTAAATTGAATAAAGTTTTTTGATTGGATTTGATTTGAAATATGGTTAGCTATGAAACATTATTAAAAACTTGCAGAACCCCGTGAGCATGTTTATTATAAATATCTGTTGATATCACGTTTCACAATGTCACCCGCATCTTAAGCACAATTGGCAAATTATCTCACCATATCACAAAGCAGTTATTGGTAATATTGACGTATAATATATATCTTAAGTAAAGATTTCAGATATATGTACATTTATTATGTGCGTGTGTAAGTGACTAAATTCTTCCTAAACGGCTGAACAGATTTTATGAATGTTTAATTGTTTTAATTTATTCGTTTTTTTAATTTATTTAATTATTTAATAGCTTTTACCCACGGCTCCGCTTGCGTTAATATTGATTTTGTCAACCCATTCTGGTTGCCGATTGATACGTAAATAATTCTCCTATATAATGCTATTTAATTGTTTTTTTCATTATGTTGGTCAATACAGATAGGCATGAACTAACTGCCAAATTTTATCTTTTTAAATACGACTTTTTATATTACCTTCACAATCACATTCCTTTTCAGAGTAGTTTGAAAACAAATATGAATAGTTTTATTATTAATTATAAACAATTATTGTCCAAAGTTTGAAGCAAACCGGATGACATAATAAAAAGTTTCATACTATTTCATAAAAGTTTATTCGCCTGTCTTTATCCCACTTCCTACAATTTTTACGCAAAAAAAGAAAGCCCTTCACCGTATCCAGAATTCCATTTATCTCTATCCAAAATTCATCGTAATCGATTCAGCAATTTAGGCGTGAAAGCGTAACAAACAAACAAACTCATTTTAGCATTTATATAGTAAAAAATAAAGCTAATATCTTATATGTTTTGATTTTAAACTAATCAAATTTCTAGCATATATGTGCATTTAATAGTTAATTGGACAAGTTATTTTTAATTGCTTACTATATATTTACTTGTTTGAAATCTCAACAATATTCAAGATGAAATTTAGGGCGCTCTTAAATAGCTGAAAAAGGTATAAATCTCGGTTGTAAATGAAATAACATCAAAACGTCTAAAAGCACGCTGTGCTACGGCACTTAAAAAGCTGCAAAAGGTCTTCTATTCCATAATCTACAGTAAGAAAATAACTTCAGAGTTGAGGGAGTTTTAATCATAAAGCTACTTATTGAGACTGGCCAAACTCTTTTAAAAATTGTTGACGTGCCTTATTTCTGACACTCGGCTATAAGCTGTTTTTGACAGTCATCTCAAACCGCCTTATGCAAAGAATCGACAAATTATGGATCCTCTAAGAGACAGGATTTCGATTAAAATTCTTAAGATTTGAAGCAACTTATATTATTATTTGGATAAGCTACTTATTTTTTAAGCTTTTACTATAAATTTACTCATTTCAGAAATGGTTCCTTTTACACTGAACAGTGCAGATTCTGATGACAATGAAAAATCCGAAACATCAGCAATGCATATGTTGCTTATTGTAGTATATTGCATATATTTTGAGTGCCACGATATTTTCCGAAATATTGTGTGTATATTATTACATCTACAGGTCTATAAGTCTACATATCTCTGGAGCAAAAGTTTATGGCTCAAAATATAAAGCTAATAAAGTAAGATTTTCAATCACTTTTTTTCGAGTGTAGGTTTGCAAATATGTGCGAAAAATTGTGGACTATTGTTATCTATGGAACTTTATAGAACAATTCAATATAAACATAGTTTTGACGTTGTTATAATTTCATATAGGCAAACGTCCACGACCGCGATTTTTCCTGTTCCACTTACTTATAAGCATTACAACCATTCATTCATGTGTAATGGAGTATATGACCATTCATGCGTGTATATTTAAAATAGTTTATAGGTTTTAGCGTTATCGCCATAATCCCACCTGATCTTAAGTGATGATTTGGTCCAAATGGGTGGATACGTTAAACCTGTGGAGGGACTGGCTCTCAAGTGCAACTCCAGGATCAGACCTATTGGTATTTGGTGGCAGATTTACAATTTAGGGTGAAAGGTAGCCAGGCGGGTATTAGAAAACGCCCTACCACCATGCCATGGTTTCCTCACGATGTTTTGCTTCACTGAAAGCTCAGACTCATTCTAGTACCACCCTCAACTTGAAAATCTGCCACCAAATACCTATAAGTGTTTTCTGGCAATTGCACTTGAGAGCCAGTCCCTCCACTACGCTTACCGTGTCCAACATCTTGGACCACATCGTCACTTGACATCAGGTGATATTGTAGCTAAAACGCAAAACGTGTAAAGTATATAAAAAGTATATAAATTAATAGTAAGTTTTCTATAACTTTCTTACAGTTTAACTAATTCGAAACCAAACTAAACACTACGTTATCGGCAAAGCACACAGTAACTTCATATTTATGTTTTCTTGCGCAATAACACGGAACCCGGGATATTGCACCGAGAAGATCGGTGGTTGGAATTTTGCCAAATCTGAAACGGTCACGTTCAACATTTTAACTTGAATTCCTGGAATGAGGATGTTGGTTCAATTATTGCAAAGTCATTTTTCCTTATTGCGTTCGCTTTTACTTAGAGCTTTTAGCTTAGTGATCGGGTTATTGCCCGACTGTTTAGTGATCACCGTCGTATTTAGTCTGCTGCAAGTTTAAGGTTCAGTATGAGCCTTTGTGTTCCGAGATAGTAACCGAAAACCAGCCAATACTGCCAAGGTCAGCAACATGGCTGTAACACAGTTGGTGTTGCGGCTGTCCATAGGCGACGGTAACTATTTACCATCAGATGGACCGTCTGCCTCTTTGATGCTCATTAGCATAAATATGTCATTTTTTTATCCTTTTGCTTATCAAGTACATTTTTTTTTCTGTAATAAGTGATATATAGATGTATGTTCCATCTAATTTCAAATGATCATTGAAGCCATGTGCACCTAAAATCGAAGAGTACGTAGCTCTATGGTCAGGTTACACAAAACTAAAAGCATTAGTAAGATATAATTTTATTAAAATATTAAGTCCTATTAATTAAGATCTCTAGCTTCATTCGTGTTAAAATATTACAGTCGTTGATTTGAAGTTTGAGAATATATGCAGTGTTTAGGCGATTAAATTGTCTATAGCGTACTAATTATAACATACTTATTACTGATAATTTCATTCGTTTTTAGATTACTGTATTGTATACTCTAATTTACTTCATTTATGTTGTTTTAGTTATATTCAGTGCAATTTTAGGATCCTATATTCTTATTAATTAATTGTTACTGTAAGAGATATTTTTATGACTATTTAAATTCCATCACCCCGTCAGAATTATAATGTTTTTCTTCCTATGAGTTATTGCGAGGACGCCCATATGTTATGGCGTATAGCTATGCCTGATTTTCCAAAATAATATAACAGGGTTTTATCACCGTGTTGAAAAACTAATATACAACTATTCTTTTATAACTAATTTCGCCAATGATACGTGAAAAGGCCTTCATACAATTAACGAATACAAACTGACAACCGAACCTAGAATGGTTATCTGTGTGTCACACAAATAATTGTCCTGTACGGGATTCGAATCCACAGCATTTTGGCGTGGTGGATACAGCGAGACAGCTGCTTTAATTGTCAGGCCAAGAGTCATCAACAAAATCTGTTTGTTAAATTTTAATTTTTATTCTTTAACTCAAGGAAATCCGTTTTCTGGCAAACGATGGTATATAAACGATCAGTAGCGAGTGAGATACGTATAAAGGTACATGCAATATTACAAACTAAATTCAAAGCAAAATTTTATATTGTTTATAGATATTAAATATCTTGATCAAAATTTCATAAAATATTTAATTGAGGTAGAATTAGGACAGCTAGATTTTTACTAACCCAACCCATGTAGTGAGTGGAGTTATTAAAGAGGCCGTGAGATAAGAAAGCTATTTTTCCTTTCACTGACGTGGATATAAATTTCCTGACATAGCATACGATAATTCTATTATAGTTACACAAAAATATATATTATTTTTAAATAATATAAAGTATATTAATAAGCCAGAATAAAGAAGTAAGCCATTAATACGTCGGTTAAATAAAATATCAGAAATTCATTTGCAAGTTGTCGTACATAATGGGTAATTGGTTCAGTGGATATAACAGTTCCATTTGATATCGATGCAGGCAGTTAAACGTTTCGTGGTCGTCCAACGATTGTTTGAGTATTCAATTTCACCGCATGTGTTAAAAGCCTGTCAAAGGTAAAATAAAATGGATATCGAATAAAATTTAAAACGTAGACAATTATGAAGTATCTGGTTTATCTTATTAAGTGAAGGATGTTCTGCCTAACTATTATCTCTATAAACAGGCATACTATAACAGCACCTTGCATACAGCCGGCAATAGCTCAGTTCGAGGTCCTGCCTATACAGGACCTCCGCACTTACCTCACAATCCGGGTGAAGCTGTTAAAGCCTCTAACGCTACCAGTAATAGTCAGTTCGAAAGAAACACCTTACATAGTAATATGCTTAAGCTAATTCAGTAGTTAACCACCATAGTAGGGATCTGTATTCAGCAGTGCCGTGATCGCTATGCGAATGGTAAATAACTCATCATATTTTTTTATTACGTTTCAGAACACCAATTTATCGGCTGTGGCTGTTGTTTTTGTATCATATTTTACCATTAGTGGCCAAAAATATATAAAAAATTGTCTCTTTGGTATGCTATATCTATATTAATCCTTACTAATTATTATAAATGCGAAAGCTAGTTTTTTTGTTTGTTTCGATTTCACGCCTAAACCACTGAATCGATTACGATGAATTTTGTTATAGAGACAAATGGGAACTTGGAGACGGTGATAAGCTACTTTTTTTCGCAATCTATCAAAATCTATTAGAAGTGGTCAAAAGAGAGGGATAAACTTTGTATGAAACTTTTCATTACATACTCAGAATTAAATCAAATGCAATTCAATAAAATCAAATAAAAGCTAGTTTTATTATAAAACGAGAAAAGTGCGTATGTTTGAACGCGCTGGTCTTAGGTACTATAGTTGGTTTTAGTCTTCTGTTTGTATTTGATAGAGCAATCATTAAGGAAGGTTTTAGGGTATTTAAAATCACTATACCACCAATAGGATCAAAGCTGTATAGAATAAAATCACAAAAACGGGCAAAAATCACTAAATAGTTTTTAGTTCCTCATAAACGAAGTCGCGGGAACAGCTAGCGATATATAAAACATAAGCAAATACTTTTCGCTTGTAATGATTTTACATAGTGACGATTTCAATCACTTTAAAGACATTACGTATACGGTAGCAGCCTACGTTCTAACTTCTTTGGGAACTCACTTTAAGAATCTTGTTAAATGAACAAGGGGCTTATTACAAAATGAAAATGGCGTTAGTGTGATTTAATAAAAGAGCCGTACGATCAAAGCGTAAATAGAATTCCTAAAATAGAGATAATTAGTGATGTAAAAGGAAATTCACAGTGAAATCCTTTAAAGATTTATAAGAGAAAGGAAAATGGTTAGTGATTATTTGAAATAGTGAATTGTTTTACCCTGGCCTGATTTTTTTTACAGTGGTTATAAGAGCTTTACCAACAAGTGTCCTTTTATATAATGGTGCTATTATTTTAAAAATTAAATTATTTTTAAAAGTTTTAGGAGAATTCAATCAACAGGACCGTTTGAATTTAGCCTTTGCAGAAATTAATAACAATTACGATAGTCAGTAATTTCGGATTGCAACTTACCTATATATGTTTAATCAATTATTGCTATCTACTGCAGAATACTATACAATGTAATTGAACCTAATTGCATAACGCGCACATTCCGACCGTTCTCATTGCAAATGAGCTTTCTGGTGCTTGGAAAGGAGAGGAGTAGTATGATGTAAGAGTCTGTAACTAAATTGGAAACCTAATTTTGTTAAGCATTGAATTGACAGTGGAAGTTTCTATAATATAATATAATATAATATAACATAACATAACATAATATAATATAATATAATATAATATAATATAATATAATATAATATAATATAATATAATATAATATAATATAATATAATATAATATAATATAATATAATATAATATAATATAATATAATATAATATAATATAATATAATATAATATAATATAATATAATATAATATAATATAATATAATATAATATAATATAATATAATATAATATAATATAATATAATATAATATAATATAATATAATATAATATAATATAATATAATATAATATAATATAATATAATATAATATAATATAATATAATATAATATAATATAATATAATATAATATAATATAATATAATATAATATAATATAATATAATATAATATAATATAATATAATATAATATAATATAATATAATATAGTATAATATAATATAATATAATATAATATAATATAATATAATATAATATAATATAATATAATATAATATAATATAATATAATATAATATAATATAATATAATATAATATAATATAATATAATATAATATAATATAATATAATATAATATAATATAATATAATTTATAATTTAATTATTAACATACAAGAAGTTATATAATATAATTATATAACATCTTGCACATTTAATTTCACGTCAACGTTAAAGGAAAAGAGATTTAGAAAACAAAGCAAAATTACCCCAAAAACTATGGGATGACATTCTAAACACTGAATCGATGACATATCACAGCATTAACTACAGTGACCAGTGTGTATTAAAACATGGTGTCCGTACTATCCGCTGTGAAATAATAATTGATGTTCTGTTTCAAATGTGAATTTTAAAGTTTTAACCTGTTCTGATCACGCACTATAGATATAGATATGTCATCGGTTTACTGTTTAAAAAGTCATACCTTATTTTTTTATTATGATTTACGCAAGCGAATGTAGGGGCTCTGGAATAAATGGATTGACATGCATAAAAATATGTATAAAAATTCAATCTCTCAAACAACAAAACTTACAAAATCAACTTTATTATTGGTACTTCACATAACATCTATTATGGCACTTATTATTGTAAGTTCAGGAATACAAATATCTAAAATTATCCTTATTCCGATTTATACACTCTACTGAAATACTTTGATTGTATTATTAACATAGCATAGTAGTAAATAGCAGTTGATATTTCTATGTATTGATGTTTTGAAACACATTTTATTATATAACAAATATATACAATACAATTGGTGATTTACATGAAAGACCTATTACATAAACTTCTCCACCAGTATGGCATCGATATTTTATTCTAATACATACAATACTTGTATCTATGACAATAAAAATACTACTTAATGCTAGATTAGTTTTCGATCTTAAAATTAATCTATACAAAAATAAATTATAAATCATAGTAGAAAAATTAAAGCAATAAAAAATGCTATTATGTTTAATAGTTGACATTTAACGCAAAAAATAACATTCATTCAACTAACACTTGTTACATTATCTAGTAATTTTTATATACTCTGTGGTCATTCATTCAAAGTTTCTATACTAGTCAAGTCTAGTCTTTCGCACTGATTTTTAATTTCTCATAAATATAATTCAGAACTTTTCTTATTTGAATTATTATTATGTTAATTTTTTTAATTTTATTGAAGAGTATTTTAAGTACGTTTCAAGCAGAAATCAACCCGTAACATTCTCATATTGGCAATTTCTATTTGAATACCGATATTGCTTTGATTACTCCATTCCATTTCTTCTTAAACATGTTTTTCTAAAACAGAGTAATATAATTCTTCTTTTGAACTTAATCAAGTTAAGTTAAACTGATCTTAAGTGACGATACGGTCCAAGTTGGCTAAACGCTAAACTTGTCCATGGACTGGCTCTCAAGTGCATTTGCTGAAATATGCCTATAGATATTTGGTTGCGGGTGGTAGACAGACAGGTAGGTACTACAAAAAGCCTTTCCACCAAAAGTAAATCTAAATCATACTTACCCGTAATATATCTTATGTACCCGATATTTGCACACATAGCACGATGAGCTTATTATCACAGCTATATCTAAAAAACAAAACACAAAGGAATTAAATCCAATTTAATGACAAGCAAATTAAGAGGCAAAGATTAAATAATTTGAAAATGACGCTAAAGTCTAAAGTTAGAAGAGCGTTGTTAATTTCTTATTCATAACGTGTTTAGATATTTAAAGGGGCTATGATAATAGAATTAAACTCTAATGTGTTAGGACTTGTTGCGTTTTTAGAATAAACAGTATGAAGACATTTATTTTGTAGAAATTAGATAGCATCAACAGAATACCTTTAATTGCACATGGGTCGCATTAACATATAAAATGTTTTCACTTAATCTTCACGAATCATAACCTATCATTGACTGTTGTCATATAGTACTGAGATCCTATTTGACAAAAGTTAGTAACAGCTAAACGTTGCAGTGATGTCTAAACATGTACACTATATGCATCTTTGCTTATTATTATTTTTTTAATTCAGCGGCGTAGTGTGTCGCATATTAAGATTACTAATTTATCATTCAAATCAAAAATCCTTATTCAATTTAGGCCCTAAGAAGGCGCTTATGAACGTCTAATCTACTACCAGTTCGGAAAGTAACGCATACATCGAGAAAAACCTGTAAGAAACTCGATCTACACATTTATATGCTTTTACATTACATTACATTTTTTTATATTTAGAGTAGTTATTAGCGGATTTACAACTTTATGCTCAACTTCAGCTGCTGTTAATTCCAGATATAATCATTGCCTACATATTGATCTATCCTATAATAGCCTTTTGAGATCAAAACCCTTTTCACGTGGTTCTTGAACTTACTGTCCATCAATTCGGTAATGCGCTTTGGGACTTTATTGATAAACTTTATTATTTAGACCAATTCTAGCGCTGGATCTCATATAACCAATGGCGGGGAAGAGAGTTTTTACTGCCTGTGGCCGACGCCCGGGTTGCCGCCAATTTGAAAAAAAAAACGTATCGTATTGTTTTTTATTCATTGTTGGTTGTGTATGTTTTGGATGAAAATGTAAAATACAGCTGGAGTATAATATATGTTTTATGTGCAAGTATACGGTAATTTAACATTTAGTTTCGATAAATTTTGTAGTGATGTGTTTGCCGCGCGGCTCCTCATCTATTTTGTTAGGTTTTTACCCGAATATCTTCAACAACCTGAAACCACATATGTGTGTGTCGCGGACGGCGCTGGATTAAATTTTATGGGCGTAGCACCCATTCATGATCTTGGATCTCGGACCACCACGAGGTTAGTGAGACTTGTATTTCCCTTGGTACTGGTGAGATCCAGGAGTGAAAGCCCGGCCCTACCGGCTCTTTGCTGCTCATCCCCTCGCACTATTTAGGTCAGCATAGCGTTGGGAAATTATTATTTTTCAATATTTCACGATCGCCACTACACTAAAACTATTACCCGAAAATTGTTACTGGTCTTACTGAGTCTACAAAAGAGTATCACAGTTTGTCACAATTTCTAGTATTTAAAACATGTCGGTCTTTTACAAACTCTAGCTTATCCAAGTTTTAACAGACATATGTGCAATTAATTATCGAGAATATATTAGGAATTCGTTTTTTGCTGTTGTACTGGAAGGAAAATTTCCGAATGTTTTAAAATAAACCTCATTTTGCAGACTCTAATAATGATAATATGGGGGAGAATTGTTATTAATATAGTATTAATGTCAACTTACCGCTTTTGGTCTAATAGCCTACTATAACTGTGAAGCGGTGATGCAAGCCCGTAGACATTCGGACTATTACTCCGCCATTCTTGACACATCGCGTCATATGATTGATTTCCGTATTTGTTACTGCCGTGCCATATTAATTTTTGAGGCCTGAAAATAAACACATCTTTTATTCATCTACCAAACACGACTGATGCCCAAGTATGAACGATGATTTTCAATAGACTTGATTTACATATAATGTGGCTCTATGACAATCCTCAAGTTGAAAATCTATCAATGTGTCTACAGCTATATCGTAACAAGAAAAATCTACTTTTCAGTGGATATTTATTGTTCACGAATTTTTACGTGTAGTCGTCTATATGCATGTGTATAGTAAAATAGTTAAGAAAAATAAATAGAAACTATAGTGTTTCAAATAGCATAATGAAATAGAATATTGCCTTAGCTTTATATTCATTAGACATATAAATAGATTAGTATAGAATTCACAGGTATACGTGGTTAATACAATTTATAATAGTTGTAAATCTATGCATTTATTATTATAATATTTAAAGGTACTCGCACAAGGGTTGTAGCCAACGCGGTCTAATAATAGTAAATTTTGCTCTGCCACTACAAGACACGGACGCATATGATGTGCGGTCCATAATCGCGGTATAGTATACTAAAATAAAAGGAGAGGGAAAAATGGGACTTTAGTGTATAATCAGTTTGGAAAACAGGCAGTTCAAATGAGTTTCGGATCGACCACGCAACACATCACTAGGCTAAATAATAATTACAGTCGATAGAAAATTGTCCTAGCACCACTCTCTGTACGTACTTGTACATATTAAATTTAAATTACGGTGCATCGAGTGAAGCCTTTGTATAGAAATTGAATCGGAAATATTAATAGCAGTGCATCAGTCGAAGGTGGAGCACTTTTTTTTTTCTTTTTTTCGACCTGACACACGATGTTATCCGTAAGGGCTTTGACAGTTTCAGCAAACTTTTTAGGACGAATGCTGAGGGTACTCAGCCCCGAGGCAGCAGGCGCAAAGGTGCCAGAATGGCTGAACCTCGGCCTGGGCTACTGCCGGAAAATTAAAGTGGCTCATGTTAATCGGCAAATATATGGGCTCTAGTGTTAGCTTAATAGTCTCCGATGGCAATTATACTCTTCATTTACACGAGCATTGCTAATATGAAGACGGTAATACTCATATAAGTAATACAAAAAAAGTAATGATCGAATTTATAGTTAAAATTATTAAATAAAAGAGAAGAAGAGATAAAAGATTGAAAATATATAAAAAAGTAAAAACCTGGTGTTACTTACTTAGCGAAACCAATAATTGAATGCATCATGATCTTTAAGTTTCTTTAAGTTATCTACGATATTTAATACTAATTATTATGGGAAGAAATGTTGTATTATAGTAAACTAAAACTATTGTAGTATTTATATTATAAAATTATTGTTTACTTACCAATTGAAGTCGATTAAGACATTTTTTCCATTGAAACTATAAATATCCGGTTGCTTTACGCCGAACATGGCTCCAGAACCAGAGAACATATCTTCCCAAGATTTAAAAAGGGGTTTACCTCTTAAGTTCACTACGGGAAGTTTCCTATCAGACTCTTTCACTAACGATATAAGATTGCTGATTCTGGAAAAATAATTATTAAATTAGAAGTAATTAAAACTTAATTAAATATATGTCATATTTTTTGGTACTAACATGCAGCATAATGCATTTTCAAATCCGTTATTCGTATATTTTCAGGTAAAACTAATTTACCTATTTCAAGTTTAATTAATATAATCTATTTTAGGCTTGATATATGTATATTTTAATAGCCTAGATTTTAAGAAACTATTTTAACTGAATCCATATAAGTTCCATTTGTTTTTAAAGGGAGATTAAACTACACCGAACATAGTCTAGACTCCACTCCTAAAACATAAACTAATACTAGGCTTACTAAGAAATTTTAGCTCAAGTTTTTGGGTAAAAGTAATTGCATTAACTAATCTTCTTGCAAAGTAGTATAGTTTGAACTACATCCGTGTTAATGATAATACAGTCTATATAATTTATATAATTAAATCTAATCAGAACGATGCGCTATGCTAGATTAGCTGACGCGCCAGTTTAACATACTGTGGTAACTGGTGGCAAGCTTCAATTAGCATCGTAAGTTGCTTTATTGAATCTATGTAAAGATGGGTCTGATAAAACAATGGGATCCATTATAATTGGATCTTATGAATTACAGCTAGTCCGGTAATAGGGTCGTTTTTTTTTTTCAGTTATGATTTATGTATTTGTCGGAAGACCAACACTTATATCTTACATTAGTTAACAATTTCGTTTGGAATAAAAAGCCATGGACTGGTCCTCGCCGTTGAGTAGCAAATTAAAAACCAAATCGTTTGTAATTACCTACATTACAACATATTATTACATAAACCTAAAAATTAAAATACAATAATACAGAGTTTATTGTTACTTACAACCGCCATTATCAAAGAATAACCTGCTTAAGGATGCTTTCGCCTAATTTATGTTAATACTAGCTGAGTTCGCGACTCCGTTCGCGTTAAAGTAAATGTTATTTCATCATTTTAATAAAAAAATATATATAGCTTATGTTACTCAGGGTTAATATAGAATTTTAATGGTGAAAGAATATTTGAAATCCGTCCAGTAGTTCTTGTGATTATTCTTTACAAACAAAAATACAAATCTTTCCTCGTTATAACATTAGTCGTTAAAATCTAAATCACAAATCTCGATCACACTATTGAAACAGTGACTAGCTCGCCCGAAAAATGAATTTTGCTCGTAGTTAGTATTAATTACTGCCTATGTATCAAAAGAAAAGTAATTTAAACGGATTTTCCCATTTTTTACGTATTTTCATATATATAAAAAACGAAGCACAAACCACGATACGAGACATTTAGTTTGTAAAAAATAATTTATAGTAATTTATAATAAAGCAGCTGGGATATTACAAACTCACATAATAAATTACAGATAGAAAGCTAAGTCAGTACACGTTTGGTGACTACATGTCTAATCTTACTGGATGTATAACGTCAAACTAATATAATATTCTGTTTTAGTATATCCAAAGAATAGTTTGAAAATGTACCTGCTGGCTAAAAATGCAACGAATGTACTATTCAATTTGCGTCTCCAACCCAACGACTCATGGTGACATATAGTATTTGCGGCGTTGTAACCAGACAGCCAAGAATTTTTCTCCATGAATATTCTGCCTGAGTAGGGTTGATTGAGCGCAGCCACATGGATCTACGCAAAAAAACTTCAATCAATTTAACAAAAATCAAGTTTATTAACTATCAATGTAGGTAAAGATTTAACACACGTTAAGTATACGAAGATACTTGGTTGTTTAATATAATATACAGATACTGATAAGACTTTGAGTATATTTTTCAAACTAAGTATGATAGCAAACTAGTCGAATACCTAATACTACTCTACTATCTTACAAATTAATATTTTCTTTGAGACATAGATTAGTTCTTATAGTTATTAAGGCTTAGCGTTATGGCTAAAATCTGACATGATGTTAAGTGACGATGTGGCCCAATATGTTGGACACGCCAAGCCTAGCGGAGACACTAGCTCTCAAGTGCAACCGCCGGAACACATCTATATTTATTTGGCGATAGATTTTTAACTTGAGGGTAGTTGCTATAAAAAACTCTACTACCATTTATAGTTTCATCACGATATCTTCCTTCATCGAAACCTCAAGTTCATTGTAGGTGGATTCAAACTCACGTCCCTTAACATGACGTCTATACATACTACCAAGACACCTATCATCACATCAATTATTATTTACGAGCTTTTACCTGTAGCTTCGCTCTCGTGAGTATTGATTGTCAAAGAAAACCGTTGATGCAATAAAAAGTTACAGAGTTTATCCCTCTCTTTATCCCAATTCCAATAAACTTTTCACGAAAAAAAGGAGCTATCACCGCCACCAGGTTTCTATCTACCTCCACACCAAATTTTATCGTAATCGATTCAGCAGTTTAGGCGTGAAAGCGTAACAAACAAACAAACTCACTTTATCACATTAATAATATTAGACAGAATTAGTCCCGTGGCTAGAAAATAAGAATAAGCCAGAATATTATTCAGTATTAATATTATATAGAAATATACTTGTCTTCTCGGCTTTGGTTTGTCAGGATTATCTATGGGGGCGTTATCTTTCCCTCCTAGGTCTGTGGGTTGGAATAGCGAGCCCATCTGCAAGAAGAAGAAATTACCATTATATTCATACTTTAACATGAGTAAAATTCTTATCTTAGTAGGGCTACAATCAAGTATATGTAAGAGTATAATTAGTTAAAAAAATAATATTGAAAGAAACAAGAGAATTTAGAGTGGTTGCGAGATTTTTTCTTATCTGAGAACACTTGGTGTTTGTGACACTAGCTTTCAAAAAAACAAAAGAATAAATTTACTTACAACAACGTGTTGCCATCCGTGATCTACTCTTAAAAGCAGTATTTTTTCTCGCAAAACGTAAGCTAACGTTCCCAAAGGTGTTGTCGCAGTTCTCTGCACAGAAACAAAAAGTATGAGGCCTAAAGAATTTTTGAAATACAACTAGTAGTTCTTGTGATTAGTGAGTTTAAATAAATTTCTCTGCTTTATTCATCGCTTTTTATTTTATATTAATATACATTAGTCACCTTTACGAGAGCTCTGGAAGTTTTATAAATGACAGTACTAGATGTACACACTTCGTCTCCTTCATCTAGATCGCCTAAAAATTAAAAAAATAATATATTTCCATATACTCCAAAAATGAAATTAAAATGAGGTCTTTTTCGATTGTGGTAAAATAAATGACAATACATTTGAAGTCATGATAATTACTTGCTACCTGCAACGTCGAAAATGTCAATTGATCCAGATTTCGGAGAAATACACAAGAATGTATGTCAAATATAAAAAAAAAAAAGTTGTCAGTAACGTCAAAAAATGTAATTATTATTGTGATTAAAAGAAAAGTGGGCCTATGTACGGTCTGTGAATTTGTACTGTGACTTGTTTAGTGGTGAAAGGTGACCCAGTTTGGGGCTGACTGGGGCTGTTTGGGGTTTGAGTTGCTGGTGACAGACTAACCTCCCAAGTGACCATTACACACACTTTACTATACATACGCCACTTGACAAATTAATAGCGGTTTTGGAGCGCCGAGAGTCAAGATCACAAACATCGCACATATCACATCGAGTTCTCCGTGACCTCCGACCAATACTATTTACTCGCTTTTACTGGTTGTGGCCAGCTCGAACACTAAACTGCCACAATATTCTACCCTCATGTACATACGCATATAAAAAAATAAAACTGTCAGTAAGAAGCTATTTTGTATTCTGACAACAGCACTTAAGAGCTATTTTCTCTTGTAAAGCTTATTATGCTAACATCGATGGCAAGACTAAAACAGCTATTAAGATTGTGAATAAAGCTATAAATAATTTTGAAATTAATATAAGTTCATACATTTTACCTAAAGTTAAATGAGAAAGTAAGATATTTATTTTAATTTACCTGAGTAAAAATCATGAGAGAATGTACAATCTGTCTGGTGTGATATAGTATTTCCAGGTTCACCTTTGGGACCAATTATTGAGACTCCTGGAGGACCTGGTGGTCCTGGTAAACCAGGGGACCCAGGTGGTCCCACAATAGGCACTGATGTATTAGTTTCTTGACACGGAAAACCTGGTGGACCCTGAGGACCTTCTTTTCCTGGTGTTCCAGGAATACCGTCGTAGCCCCTTTCTCCTTTTTCTCCTTTGAGCTAAAATATAATGCTTTTTATAGTTAAGTTTTTAGCGTTATACCCATACCCTCACTTAATATTAAGTGACGAATCAGCCTAAGTGGTAGACATGCTAAACCTGTGGAGGGACTGGCTCTCAAGTGCAACTGCCGGAACACACCTTTCGGTACTTCACGGCAGATTTTCAACTTGAGGGTGGTAACTAATCAGACGGGCATTAGAAAAAGTTCTCACCCTATTGTTTCCTCACGATTTTCTTCTTCACCGAAAGCTCAAGCTAATTGCAGATGGATTCGAACTCACGTCCCTTGACGTGTGCGTGTACAGTACCACTGATCTATCATTGCCTCAATTATTAGTAGATTATTACATTATATAATCAGCTATAAGTCTTAGGTTAAAAATATTTAACCAATATGTTATCGGTATGATACCATGTATTCTGTATACTAATTATCTTTTTTAATAATTGACAAATTAAAAGAGTAATGATTAATTCTTTAAAATATAACGTACCTTTTTTACGTCAATAGGTGGCTGACTATCTCCTTTCTGTCCCTTCTCACCTACAGAACCATTCATACCGGGATGACCCATTTTACCCTGAAACAATGTTCTTTAAATATTACTATCGCATTTTTTCCAAATGTTGTTATTACGAATGTTCTCGCGATTGTGTCTTAATATTTTTCTTATCTAGCTTACTTCAACTCCTATAGGCCCTTTATCTCCTTTAGAACCTTTTGGGCCACGTGGTCCTGTTGCACCTCTCGCGCCTACATTTCCGGGCCGGCCTTGAGGGCCCGTTCTACCCTGTCGGCCTTGGTCTCCTTTAGGACCCTGAAACAAAATTAAGTTGGAACAAAAATATTTATACAAAAAATAAAGAGCATTGTGATATAAACCAAAAAATAAAAACTTAAAATAATAAAGTGGCAAGCTATACAATAAAACAATTAAAAATGTTTGGAAAATCCGAAAGTGCACGCCTCCTTACCATTCAATTTATTTTTAAGAAAACATACTAACGGTACCATTGACTTATTTTATTATTTATTTGTTTATTTATTGATTATTTATTCTCTATTTTCTAAGCAAACATTATTTATAGCTTGCCACAAAAACTCCGTAAATAGTTTTACCTAGAGGGTCTCTATCATGTTGAAGCGCTAACCTCTTTATTATGAAATAACTTTCGATTCAGCTGTATAGTTTCGGTATCTTTGCCTTTTTCTTAACAAGAAAACAAATACAATATCAAAATCTTGTAAATGTATAATGTAATAAATTAAAAAATGAGGCTTTTAAAAAACGATTTTATATTTAACTTGCGGTTACTAGGCTATTAATATAAACTAGGTAACTGGTTGATGTTATTCTAAAGATAATAAATGACATCCGGCCTCGATACGACTTTTTTTCAGAAGTTATCGTAACCTCTCGTATAAAAGAAAATCGGACGTAATTTTTTTTCCAACAGATTTTTTAAAGTAGCAAAGTAAAATTGTTTTTTTTTATTTTACAAAATTTGCGACAAATTATATAAAGTGTTTTCTTGAAATACATGTACTCATATTATCATATACATGCAAATTGGTTGTGGTAGAGGCAGTTTAAGAGCAAAAAATAGCTTGAACTTGACGTGTCGAGAGTAGAGCACAACCTCACCCGCTTCGTAGTCTTAATATGTTACCTTCATTAGGGCTATATGTGAAGCGGGAACTATGCCTGGAGGTCCGGGTTGCCCTTGATCTCCCTTATATCCTTGAGGTCCTATTGGCCCAACTTCTCCTTTTAAGCCTTGTACACCTTGTCTACCATCAATTCCATCCTTTCCATCTTCACCTGGTGGTCCAACCATTCCGGTACGACCTTGATCTCCTTTATCTCCCTAGAAAAATTTTGTACCAGCTTTATTTATTACAACTATAATGCAACTTTATAAAGACAATGAAAGAAATTTATTATCTTATACACGTATCTTTAAAAATCTAAAATAATGATAACCTCACTTGCATTTTCGTAATAAAATTACTATATTATGTAAAGATGTATTACGCATGGAAAAAGTACCTAATTCTACAATAATTTATTCACCTTATCACCTTTTTCTCCAATATCTCCTTTGTAGCCTCTAAGCATTTCGATAATGGCAGCATCTGTATAAAAAAAATCCTTTTTTATTGAAGCGAGTTTAAGTTTTTAAAATCACAAGATAATGCAAACTTGTTTAAGTATAATCTTAGTTGTTAATTTTGTTATTAATAGATGTAATACAAGTAACTAGTAATTATTACGCCGCGTAATATGTATTTACATTATAGATCCATGATTGAAAATGCTGTGTCCCTATACATATTCATTGTTATATTTGGAATCATCTTTACATTTTTTATTGTTAAGGTTTAGCGCTATGGTCATAATCTCACCTGATCTTAAGTGATGATACGGCGCAAGTTAGTAGACACGCTAAACGTGAGGAGGAACTGGCTCTCAAGTGCAACTGCTGGAACACACCTATTGATATTTGGCGACAGATTTTCAACTTAAGGGTGGTTGCTAGCCAGGCGGGCATTAGAAAAAGCCCTACCACCGTGCAGAACCATGCATGTTACCAGATGAGCTTGCAAGTCCTACGATAGAAGTTTTTTGCCTGTAATCTTTAAATCTATTTACAAAAATATATTTATATCAATTATGTGCTAATTTAGAAATAAGCCAAGCATTAACATATACTAGCTGACCCGGTGAACTTCGTATGAATTAACAAATTTTTGAATTTTTCGTATTTTTTTGTAATATAGAAATCTATATTATATGTAAACCTATTTATTATAATATAAACCTTCTTCATGAATCACTCTGTATATTGCTGAAAACTGCATTAAAACTCGTTGAATAGTTTAAAAGATCTAAGCGAGCAGACAGTGACATGAAGTGACTTCATTGTATGTAAAGATTATGTTATAACAGAGCCTATTTGATACCCAAACTCAAAATAACAGTTTCAGTTTGAACTATCGTCTATTTTCTTTTTTTTTTTTGTTTTTTTTTTGTAGGTCATAATTCAGTGTGTATAAATGTATGATATATTAACATGTCATTATTAATAAATTGTAAATTTCTATTCTATTTTTAAAAACAAGTGCAGACTAACTATTTATAACAGAAGGGATAAATATATCGCAAAATGGATGTGAACACTAATTTTAATCTAACACAACACAGTTCAATGTTGCTATCCGTGCACACGACATAAAGCAATTTTTCCAAAACATTGAACTGTAACTGAAAGTGCTTTAAAAGCCCGTGAATAGGTTTGTTGGTTAGTAAATGTTCTACGTTGTTAATGCATAACCGAGAAAGAAGAATATTCAATTTAAATACAATACAACAAAGGTCGGTGTTATAATATTTTTCGTACAAAATAAATATTTTTTATACATATTATTATAACTAGTCCGTTTATAAATATTATTACATATAAAAAACTTCTATTATGTTTCTATTATTTATTATTATTTATCTATTATTTTTTCAAGCTAAAAATTCGATCGCGTTGATTAGGTTAAACATTTAGAATAATTTTCCGCTATTACAGATATTATTCTAGAAATTAATATATATAACATGGAATAGAGTGGATTGTCTTATACAGAATGGGTACATCGCTGTAGATTATCTTTATAATGCTTCAAAAGTTTGATATATCCTATATCGTAGTTTTGATAGATATACCAACACTTATTTTATTATTGTTCTAAGTCGTCTGTTGTAAGTCCTAAATGATATAGAAACTAAAGAGATTTTTAGTTCTGCTATAGTCATAATTCGCCGTAATCCTCTAAGAAAACAATATATGATATAGCGCGAAATAATTATTGTATTATCAAAAAATGTACGATGCTCGGTACTTATCTTTGATTTACAAGGTATGCCCTTGAACAATATGGACAGTTTAAGAGAGTGGATCAATCAAAGTGCTTGCTTTGTATACGCCGGTACAAGGTAGGGAAACATTATTTTTATTGATGAAAAAAAAAATCACAATTAAAAAGCATTACTAAACCACCCAGGTTAGAGAGGCACCGGACATGGAGTTTACCCAAATAATTTAAATCAAATTTAAAGAATAATATACAAAGTATTCCTTACTTTCTTCAGGGTTTATTTCGGTATCTAAAATTGAAGCTAAGCTTGCAGGTAATCCCGCTAAGCCTGGAGCTCCTTTATCACCTCTATCACCTGTAACAAAAAATATGTTATAAAAACACATAATAGAAGAGATATAAACCTTCTTCATTTGCGTTGTGCGAACTGAAGAAGACTATTTACTGAACTTGTAACAAAAGCTGTTTAACACATCTAATATAAAGTAATGGATTTTTTTCCAGATCTATTAGAAAAAATTCTATATCTTTTAACCTTTTTCTCCTTTTTCACCATGATTTCCGTGTCTACCAGGAACACCTGGTTTACCATCCTCTCCTGGATCACCAGTTACACCCTTTTCTCCTCTGGGACCTTCAATACCAAAGGAACCCTAAAAGAAAAATTAGCTATATCTTAAACATTTTAAGAGAATATTAGTTTCCGGTTTAACGTATTTTTTATACCTTATCTCCCTTTTCCCCTCTTTCTCCAACTTCACCTTTAGGTCCTATAGGTCCCATATCACCTTTTAGACCAGGTATTCCGATTGGCCCTTCGGGTCCTCGATCTCCTTTTTCACCTGATTTCCCCTTTTCGTCTGTTCGCTGTCAACATAATAACTGAGAAATCTAACTCAACTTGATGTTATTGTTGATTTATTAATCGCATGTTAGAACTTGTTTAATATATTTACACTTTATACACGTTATAATATATTTAATATACTAGTTTTGAAGCGATGATAGCTCAGTGGTAGTGTGTACGACTTCGCGTCAAGGAACGTGAGTTCGAATCCAAGCACCTACAATGAGCTTGAGCTTTCGGTGAAGGAAAACATCGTGAGGAAACCATAGCATGGTGGTAGGGCTTTTCCAATGCCCGCCTGGGTAGCTACCACCCTCTAGTTGTAAACCTGCCGCCAAATACCAATAGGTGTGTTCCGGCAGCTGCACTTGAGAGCCAGTTCCTCCACAGGTTCAGCGTGTCTACCAACTTGGGCCGTATCGTCACTTAAGATCAGGTGAGATTATGGCCATGATGCTAAACCTTAAGTATAAAAAAAAAAAATATATTGATACGGGTTACATGTATAAGTAAACAATATTAACCACAAAATCACGTCCCGGTGGTCCAGGTTGGCCTTCTTCTCCCTTAGCACCTTTTGGTCCCGGCGCACCAACTATTCCCGCATCTCCTTTAAGTCCTATTTCACCCTTGAGACCTGGTGCACCTGTATCCCCTTTATCGCCTTTATCTCCTCTTAATCCAGGTATTCCTTGTTCACCTCGATGACCTGTGTTACCCTTAATAAGCAAATTTATATAGGTATAATTTTGATATAATCTATTTCCAAATCCAATAATAAAATTATAAAATGTTACCGTCAAACCAATAGGTCCCGGGTCTCCTGGATATCCTGGCTCTCCAGGTAGACCTCTCATCTCTGGCATTATGGTTAGTAGTGAACGTACAACTGTTTCTGAACATTGACATTCCTTTAATAAATCAAGAAAACATTGTTATTGTTTTCTTTTTTCAAACTTAATAAGAAAGATTAAAATTATTTTTAATTACCCCCATATCTCCTTTTAATCCACGTAATCCTTTTTCTCCTTCTTTACCAAGAGATCCTGGCGGACCTTGTGGGCCGATTATGGAATTACCGGGTTCTCCCTATAGAATTTTATAACGTAAATTTTAAAATACATCAAAATTGTCATTACTACTTTAGTATCGTATTACTATAAAGTTATTATTATATACAACGAATCAAGTAATTTTACAAATTATTGAATGATAATTTACAGAAAAAAAAACCGTAATAATTCTCAGGAATAACTTAGCAATATGTTGTTTTTCATGTTGTTTTGGTATTGGCTGTTTCAAGTGCTTCGTATATCCTACGTAATTCTGTCAATTTTTTTCAATTATAATATTTTTGATGTTGTCCATTAAGGAAATAAAATTCACTGCTATTTGAGAAACATAATTATTTTCAATAACATACAAACGTCGTGTTATATTTACGCACTTTATGTCCGGTATCTCCTTTCTCTCCCTTTTCACCTTTTAGACCGTTATCTCCTGGGTTCCCTTGCACACCAGCTTCTCCTCTTTCCCCCTTTTCCCCCTTTTCTCCCATATCCCCCTTATCCCCCTTATTCCCATTTTCCCGTCTTTCACCGAGTACGTCTATTTCTCCTAGATAAATTAAAAATGCATTAACACATTTAATTATCATCTTTTTTTAAATATAAAGGGATAAAACTAACCACTATAATCCGGTATTTCCGAGTCTGAGGAGTCATTCTTTAGCTGTAAAAACATATACGTATATAAATAAAAAGTATTAGATTTGTAATAAATATTATTAATTTATTAGCATTAGGTTTAATAATTGCACCGCAATAAGCATGTGGCAGTAGTTTAATAGTAGTGACCTTAAATTAACCGGTAAAACTTAATTATTAGTAGGTAATAATTATTTTTTTTATTAAATTTTTTACAGTATCTAACTAGGATGATGGCGACCATAGCAATAAAGAGTTATTTTTGCTTTTTTATGTAAAACAATTTATAAAGCTGATGCCATTAAGCCACTGGCAACGTCAGTACTGTACGATAAAATTTTGCGGCAATTTTGAGCCGTTTAGGCACGGAAATATAACGCCTAAAATAAATAAGCGATATAATATTATAATCTACTAAAATGCAAATGCTGTAAATGAATGGAATTAGAAATCCAAACATTGTAACCTTCGTTTTCCATTACTTTGGAACAGATCTGTTTTCACCTTAAGCAATAAGTGTGTTATTATATATACATATACAATTTATGTTACAAATTAAACAAATGAAACTGGTAGGATTATTAAAAGTGGCTTTACATTTTAGGCATTACCATTTTAGTTTTATTAATTTTATAATGAAATATTTTCACTTTTACATCCCAGGTTATAAAAAAAAGCCGTATCTTACATGTGATGACTATTGTCTACGGTGATTACTCGATTTCCAAATTAATCTCTGAGATTAACTTCATAATATATAAAATATTTCTTTTTATATTAAAGTCTATAATGCAAATATTATTAACATACTTAGAATATTAATGAATTAAAAAATAAACTATAAAAAATGTAATTCACTACGTTAAAAATGTAAGTATTGTTGCAACGTATCAAAGTGGCATAGTTATTTTATATTATACTCCAGAAAGTGGCATAAAAAAATTGAGTAATTGAAAACCATTTCCCTGTTTTATTTCACCATTTTCCCTCTTTCTGAGTTCTAAGCGGTGAATGCATTTAGGATGAAATGAAACATATGTAATACGTATCAGGTGTTTCGGAATATATAACTAGTGTAATGAATGGTTTCTAATGTCCTATGATATATACGATATATGAAATAATCATTTATAAAAGCTTGCCTACAGTTATTGTCACTAATAAAAAATTATGTTAATGAGCATATAATCCGATATTAATATATATTAATTCATAATTATTAAACTATTTAAGCAAATCACTTAACATCCTCATCATTCCACCATATTCTAGGAACATTAATCTACGAAATAAATATTTCAATATGACATATGTTATTAGTACAAACAAGAAATAACAAATTAGCCATTTTTTATATTATATTAAGTATGCCATTATCTTGATTAATTAATTCATTTTGTTTATAAATTAAATACTATTATTATTGTTACACAAAAACAAATAAAGTAAAACGGAGAAATATGTATATATAAATATATATCCATACACATATTTATGAAGCACCAATTTGTTTAAACTTAAAGTTACTAAACACTTTAGATAAGTAATTTTGTCAACCCAATAAACAATTTCGATCGCATAATAATTAGACAATATGTTTTTACAATGTAGATAAACATAAACCAAATTAGTAATTTTAAACCAGTGTTTGTGTAAATTAATAATTTTGAAAATAAAATTATGTAATTCCAAACAGGTATTAAGACAAGGTTGACATCGAAAGCCGCAAAAGCAGACGGTGAAAATTAATTGTATATAGAGATATACTAACGATGTCAAATATACTGTAATCCTGAAACATATAAATGTTTAAATAAAGGATAATAGTTACAAACAACTTATAAAGTAAACATAAATAATATTTTTTTCTGTACATAAAGGTAAAACAAAGTGGCGTTTGATTTTCCGTAAGCCAAAGAATTACGGTCCAAATTAAGAAATGTAATTTATATAAATTATTTAATTTAAAAAACAATCACAAAATATTTATAATCTAAACTTTTATACTTTTAACTTTATAGAGATGCAATCAAATTAATATAACATTGGAATAGATCTTACATCACATATAAAATTTACTAGGGTGTCATCTGCGTCAGTGTAAAGCTTTACTTCTTGGATTGCAACCTGGAATTAGAAAAATAAAAATAAGTAATAATAGACAAAATCTTTTCTATGATAATTTAATTGTAATTAATCATACACGTAGATCGGTACTCTATTACAGTGATGCGACTTGCAACAAACTTTAAATTATTTATCTTATCAATATAGCTGCTAAAAACATATATAAGCCAACTAGCTTAAATAACCGTTCAGTCAACAGCCAACAACATACAGTACAATATATTATCGAAACTCCCAACTTATAATAAAAGAGCGCTCGCCGACTGCTACCGTGGTCGTCTCACGCTGTTTGTTATCACAAGTCAAACATAACCTAAGCTAGCAAACGCCTCTAGCTCTACAACTACCTCTCCGCTAAATATTTCTCCTACAAGTTATTTTTTTTTTATTACCTATCATTATTGCTGTTTTCACTGTCCGCTAGTTGAACGGCGATGCTTAATAAAGAGGCTAGGCTGTTGATTGAACGGCTAATTGAGTTAGTTAGCTACGACATATACATAGGTATATGTATATGGTCTTATGACACCTACGAGATATATAGTGTGTAATAAAGCCCAACAGAATGTGTATTTTGGCTAGGTCAGCTGGCATACGAACGCCGCTATCCGCTGAACATTATCATGAATATTTCATAAATTAAAATATATTACAATTAATTAATTAATTTAATTGAACATTTAAATTAGTAATTTAATTGAACATTTCAATTAGTAATTTAATTGAACATTTAAATTAGTTTGTACATAACAATTTCAGGCAATATTATTTTCTTGTTTCATACTTTTGCGAACGTGATTTTACAGTAATCTGGTTTTAGTTGTTGAACTAACTTTTTATTTAAGTAATATAGGGGCATCGTTTTTTCATAATAAAAAGTATTTCGAAAGTAGTTTCTGGTTAATGCACTCTTGCAGCTTGTGCACAGTACTTGCCCAAGTAAGTTAAAATCGAGGTTTACATGGGAAAATCGACTCTTCCTATTGTTGAAGTCAATTACAATGCAGCCTATGTAACCCGAGTTATAGTAACAAATCGATTGACACCGTGTTCATCAAAATCAGATGAATTATTTTAGGCGCTCGAAGAAACATACGTAAATATAAATATATATAACTTGTTAAAATTATAACCCTTCCTTTTGGTTTCTTCATAGTTAGGTAAAAATGTAGTTATTCAAGATGATGTCTCACTGTGACTGAAGCGACGATAACTCAGTTGGTAGTGTGTACGCACGCGGCATGAAGGGACGTGAGTTCCACCTACAATGAGCATGAGCTTTTGGTGAAGGAAAACATCGTGATAAAACAATAAGTATAGTAGTAAAGTTTTTTCTAATGCCCGCCTGACTAGCTACCACCGTAAGTTAAAAATCTGCTAGCAAATACTTATAGGTGTATTCCGGCAGTTGCAATTGACACCCAGCGCCTCCAGTAGGTTTAGCGTGTCCACTATCTTGGGCCACATCGTCATTTAACATCAGGTGAGGTTGTGGCCATAAGACAAAAAATGAACTAAAAAAAACTAAATCGGTTACAAAGCTGGGTGATATATCAGATTTTATTAATACGACGCTGCGTTTACACCGCTTAAATGGTACATTATATTAGACCAAACCTAGCTATTGTTCCGCTAGAAGATTAAAAATATATCGTTGAAAATTCTTAAGTACTCCTTTGTGAAGAAATGGAGCGAGGTTTTTAATGAAACTGGAGTTGGTAAATATGCACAGTGCACATTGAAATAAGGACTTTCATAGAATTGGTTCCTCGATACTAAATATTTTAAAATTTTATATTTCTTGCCTCAATAGTATACGGAAATATACATAGTTTACGAATAAATGATCCCTAATCAATTACGGTTTATATAATGGTACTCACGAAGAAATAGTTTTAATGTAGACCGATTACAAACATACCTACTAATCAGCATCCCAACTAGTGACATATCACCCTACAGAAAACAGCAGCTGCATAATTAATTTTTCATATGTCAAGACTATGATGTCTGGAATTAACATACCTCTCTGTGCATCCGCGTAAATCCATTAAAAAATATATATATGTACCTCAAAAATATATAGACAGTTCGAGTTTTTAAGTTCTACTCAATGACTCACTTACCGGTAGCACTAATTTCCGTAGCGGTAGTAATTTTGACGTTCATAAGTGCCTTCTCAAGGCCTATACTGAATCAAGTTTTTTAAATCACCTTGGAGAGAGGAAACGCAATTTTATTTGTATTTTGTATATATTCTTTTAAGCGTTTGAATATAATTTCATCTAATGTAATGTTAAAATATATCAAACATAGAAAGACGATAAGCAATGAGAGGTTATAGACAATAAGTCTTACTAAAATATACTATTAGGTGCATAAAATATAATAGACGCTGGGCGGCGAAATTCCGACACATGACTTTGCTACATTTGAAGACTTGTGTTAATTTTATGCTTTGAAATTACATCGATGCATTACAATTACTGTTTTGATTACCGTCTGATTAGTTTTAAAAGATACATTTTATATTTTAAATTTTATTTCATATTATTGGAGTAACCCTTAATGTGTTGGTAAAATTTAATTGTTTGCGTATTCTGAGCTTTTCCTAACTGTGAAGCTATTAATGTAATGGTGAAACAGGCGTAGCATGTTTAAATTAACTTTTAAATTGCGTTTATTAGTTTGTATTTGAATTCTATAACTGAAACTATGAAATTGAGACGAGTTTTCCGTAAAAAAATTCAAAACAGTAAAAAAAAAAACATATATTTAGTAATGTGAGGCAGCTAAGCGAGAAAGAATAAGGCGTTTTTATCATGTGTATAGTTGACATCTAGACCGACTCAGTATTTAAGCATAAATAAAGGCTCACGCAGAAGTTACGAATTGGGTTGGTCACATTTTTTATTCACATTTATATATAGTAAATGAGCGATCTAGCTTAGCTCGGGTTTTTTAAATCGTGTTTATATTTTAAAATCTATATATTTATTCGTCAATCAAAAACTTTGTACTATTTTTAACGAAAATTGTGCGGACGGAGGATTAAGAAATTTCACACATTTATAGTTTATATAGAAATAAATTATGCATAAAAATACATTAAATCAATAAAAAAAACCATTACACACGCTACCATGTATTTAACACACACACACACATACACGCACATATACTTTTTTATTTATAGTTACAGTCTGAGGTCAAATTGAAAATAGATTAATATTGTTTGTCTTTACTTATTGTCAAACATAACCACAATAAATTTATATATTACAATATTTATATATGAAGTTCAATAGACAGCATTGTTTTCTCGCATTGGTTTTTGTTTCAAAAATAAAGAAATTAAAAAAATCTTTATATTAATCATTATTATTTATTATATATTTATATTTCAATAATTGTTTAAAGAAATACGGACTAATTTACAGAGTAGCCTTGGCGAAATCTATCATTATAGGAGTATAGTCTTTGACAACAGACCCTTAATAATGTTCAAACTTATAATTTATATTAATTATGGTCGAATTTTGACCACCAGCCGACCACTAGTATGTTTAAATGCGTCTTACATATTGAATACACATTCCCATTTTATGATGTTATATACGTACAAAATGATTATTTAGATTTAAAAAGTCGAATGTAATTAATATTTTTGGTAATATAAAAAAAACACATTTTTACGATAACATGCAACTACATAGGTAAATTTATAAAGAAAAAATCTTTCTAAATACAAAAATTCACCGAAATCGTTAGAGCCGTTCCTGAGATACTCAGTTGGTTATTAGCATACAGTAGCCAAGTAGCAAGTTGTATAATTTAATATTTAAGTTGTTACGTCTCAAACTGCACGCGACACGACTAAGCTTCGTCTAAATACGTTACGTAGGAACTCGTAGCGCTGAACAGATTCACCGCTGTTGATTTGGAACCGATTCAGCCATCTACGTCTGCAAAGGGATGTTCATTTACCAAGAGTCAAGAAATATGTATGTATATGAGCGTAGTAGTTGGCCGAAATTTGTACTATAAGTAAAAAAGACATTCATATGCACAAAGTCTGTCATTTATTCTTTTTTCTTTTTATATTATGGAACAGGAGGCAAACGAGCAAGCGAGTTACCTAACGGTAAGTGATCACCGCCGCCCATGAACACCCACAACATCAGGGGAAACGCAGGTGCGTTGCCGGCCTTTATTTGGGGAACTTGCTCTCAAATGCAACTACCGGAATACACCTATTGGTATTTGGTGGCAGATTTACAATTTAAAGGTGGTAAGTAGCCTGGCGGGCATTAGAAAATTTCCTACCAGCATGCTATGGTTTCCTCACGATTTTTTTTGCCTTAACCGAAAGCTCAATCTTATTGTAGGTGGTTGGATTCGAACTCACGTCCCATGACGCGACGATCCTATACACTACCACTGAGCTATAATCGCTGCAAAGCTCGCTTAAAAGCTTATAAATCGCTTAATAAGTTTTCTTTTAATCTTACTCGTTGTTAGGTTGTAATATGAATATGGTTATTGAAAACTCCGTACCAGTATGTATTGGTTTTCTTGCTTTGTTTTCTTTCATACAAAGCTTAGACTAACTATAGTGCTGTACATGAACATGCTTTGAAAACTTATCATTGCATACCAATATTATTGGTAGAGACAGAGTTAAGTGAAATGGGAATATGGAAAGAGCTGAGGAGAGTCAAGAAAAGATGGGATTTTACCAAAATGCCTATGAAGGGCTATTCTTTAAGTACCAGTATTTTATAATAGAGTAAATGCGACTGCGACTTCATGCACGTGGAATTATTTCATAGTTTTTGCCAGTTTTTACTTTTTTCAGTAGAGCTTTGCTCCTATTGATGGTAGCGTGATGTTAAATTATTAATGTTTAATTAAAATCAGCACGTTGTTTATCGAAAAGCGATAGTCTTAACTTTCATAAACGCTTTCTCAGGGCCTCAGTTAAATAAAGTTTTTTTGTTTTATTTGATTTTATTTAAAACTTACAGACCGGTTGGTGTTGTTGCGGTGGAGTAATCAGCTATTATTGAGCTAAAGCTTAGAGTTCGTGTATTCTATTTCTACTTCTACTTAACTTTTGTACGATGAGCGTCATTGTAAGTCCAGTACCTGCGTCTAATATCTGTGTACGTAATAAATGTATGCTGTCTGCACATATATCATAATACAAAGTTAGTTTATTTATGGAATTTAAATTAATTATTTATGTAATTGTGTTTTTCTTTTACAATAACAACTTAATCTTTAAACGTCACAACACTTTATAAATAAGGTTAGTGAAATAAACTTATCCAAAATAACTGCCAAATTATTCAAGCTAAATTAAGCTAAAATAATACTTCAAAAAATTTCTCTACAACCAGTCAACGGTTAAGATAATTTTTTGCCGAGTACTTCTCTTGTGATTTTGACAGGTATCATTTTCAACTTATTAAAGTCTTCCTCTTAAAGAAAGGATAAATTAAGGAAGGGTAAAACAAAAGATACCTGCTACTTTGTTCACGTAAAAAATCTTTGATGTTAATGACGGTTGGTTAGCCTAGCGGTTAGATGAATTGCCTCGCCGCAACCCCCGCACCGAAGTGCTGTGGGTTCAAGTCTGTAATGAGTGCCTTTAATTTGTTTTTATCCAAATAGTCTATTAACTATATTCTTATTATTCATATATTATTGTTTCATTATTATATTTATTTCATAATGAAAACCCGAAGGTTTTCTCATAACTTACTATTTCGATGTCAAGTAACATAGAATATTATATAATATTTTAACGCACGCGAGAAAGATTAAATTTTATATTTCTAACGAAGAAGACATCGAATCGAATGGACAAAATAATTAGGGTGTCGATCAATATCGGGAGTCTGTGATGAACAGACGTGTTGTAATTATAGAATACCAAACAGAAGTTAAATGTACATTATTATTATCAATATAATATATCCCGGATGTCGAGCACGCTACTACCACACCCATGATGTCCCAAGAAGTGGAATTTAACAAACGAAGGCTCCTCTAATTGTACCCGATATCGGACGAGGGCCTGGCCAGAGAGGATCTTACCATGACCAACTTACTAGGATTATTAATACACGCTGTATTTTTTATACAGATCTATGTAAAAAAACCTTTGAAAATATAACTAATTTATTCTCATATTATATTTTCATTACCAGAATACCTTTTACCTAAATTAAATTATTTGTCCATGTGACAAGCCCCGCCAGGACAATTATTTGTCTGATCCACAAATAATTGTTCAGACTTTGGTTCTTAATTATGTTTATAAAGCCCTTTTCACTTAACATTGGTGAAATTGCCTGCATACATAGATTCCATAATAAAGGAAGGTAAATACGTTTCTATTCGTTGTAAAATTCATTCTTTGGCTTTGTATTATTATATTACCTCTTATAGCATAGTAATAATAGGAATGTAGCATAGATATTGGATTTAAATTTTTTATTGGATTCAGTTCTACACTTAAAAACACACATGAAACACAAATCACCGTGTATCGTACACATGTCACCTATTCTGCGTTAATGGTGT